>BSBM01000877.1:26037500-27463750 GCA_027924585.1 Larix kaempferi | reverse complement strand
CAGGATACCTGAGGCAGTCCCTCCTAGTGCTATTTCCTTCATCTCTGCCAAGCAATGCAGGAAGGTCATCTCTCAGACCGGGAAATTTGTCTTCCTCGTGATTCGCTCTCAGAGTGAAAGAAAGATCGCAGGCACATCCCAGGCCTCCACAATCGATCTATCCACACAACAGAAGCAAGTGGATAAGGTGGTGGAAGGATACTCAGATATCTTCTCCTCTCCGACCGGGCTACCTCTGCACTGCCAGGTCAAGCATCCCATCGATCTGACCCCAGGTGCACCACTACCCAATGGGCCAGTCTATCGCCGCTCTTTGTCAGAAAACGAGGAGATCAAGAGGCAGATCCAAGAATTTCTCCACAAGGGGCACATCCGTCCCAGTTCATCACCTTGTGGGAGCCCAATCGTGCTGGTGCAGAAGAAAGATGGGACATGGCGACTCTACATTGATTACCAGGCCCTGAATAAAATCACAGTCCGTAACCGGTACCCAATTCCCCAAATCGACGATGTCCTTGATCAGCTCACGGGGGTCAGATACTTCAGTAAGATTGATCTGAAGTCTGGCTACCACCAGGTCCCAATAGAACAGACAGATGTATGGAAGACTGCCTTCAAGTCAAAAGAAGGTCTTTTTGAATGGCTGGCCATGCCTTTTGGTTTGACAAATGCTCCAACAACTTTTATGAGGATGATGGATGATATCCTACGACCTTTCACCAACAATTTTGTAGTGGTGTATCTGGATGACATCCTCATCTACAACAAGACTTGGGAGGAACACTTGCAGCATATTCAGCAGGTTCTGCACACCCTGCGGAAGCACAAACTATATGCAAACTTGGAAAAATGCTCCTTCGGCATGGACAGGGTCCATTACTTAGGCTACATCGTTGATCGACATGGTGTGCATGTGGATCCATCCAAGATCCAGGTCATCCGTGACTGGCCAGCCCCAACCACACTCACTGAACTTCGGAGCTTCTTGAGCCTCGCCAATTTCTATCGCCGGTTTGTGCTGGGATTCTCTCATATCGGATGGGCCCTCAGCCAAGTGACCAGGGGTGGTGGTAAGGCAAAATTTGTGTGGGGCCTGTCCCAACAACAAGCCTTCGATGACTTGAAGAAGCGTTTGTGCTCATCGCCGGTACTCTCATTACCGATCCTGCAACATCCCTTTGAGATCGAGACAGATGCTTCAGATTATGCTGTGGGTGTCATTCTCACTCAACACGGCCACCGCGTGGCATATCATAGTGAGACACTATCATATGTTGTCCGCAAGTACCCTACCTACAACAAAGAAATGGACTCCATTGTACAAGCCTGCCACCAGTGGAGAAATTACATTCTTGGGAAGGAGACAGTCATCCACACTGATCACAAGCCACTACAGTTCAGGCAGACCCAAGAAAAATTGCAGAATGACCGCCATCAGAAGTGGTCAACATATTTACAGCATTTCCACCTCAACATCAAATATAAAATAGGGAGTACCAATCGAGTTGTTGACTACCTCAGTCGACCTCCAGTCGCGGCACTTACCACGATGCTAGACTCTTGTGGCCACGAGACCTCCGGATGGCCCCACCTCTACGAGACAGACCCTGACTTCTCCGCCACCTATCAAATGTTCGGCACCAACTCAGTGGTTTCTAATTTCCATATTCAGGACGGGTTGTTGTGTCGTCTGGGCCATCTCTGCATCCCATCAACATTCCCCCCTTCCTTGGTCTGCATCCAGTCTTCATACCTGACTGCCTACATCAAGCATCCAGTGATCCTATTGTAGACACACAGATCAAGGGCACTCGACATCAAAGGCTCCAGCTTTATCGAGTTGTCAAAGCAGGGCACCTCCTGCACCAAGGCAAGTGGCTCACCCGAGGCCAAATTCAGCAGAAATTTCCTCATCTGATGGGGGCACTCAACGCAATGGAGACCATTGCTTCCTAAGGAGGGAGGATTGATCCAAGTGGATATTGGTGGCCACCCACCTTTCCAACTGGCTCAAAACAGTTTTATGGCAATTTTTGTATTGTACTATTTTTAGCAGTTATTCAGGTCCTGAACTTCCGGGGCCATTTTGAGGCCCTAAACGGCCTTTTTTGGCAATTTGGGGGGCCAAACTGTTGCCACCGGCACACATCTGGCCCTAGGAGAAAGTTGTAAATATTAGATAGACCTTTCCAACGGGCTACCGAGCGCCCCAAATGGAGATCGTATGCAAAAGTTACGACCCCAGGAAGTTGATGTACTAACTTACCCAAACGGGGCCCACATGACTTTTGGCGCTTCATCTCCTAGGGTTAGGTTTTTGGATGTCTAGGGTTTTTGACATTCTTGTTTATTGTAAAAGGCCTGGAGAGCCTCATTCTAACCATCTTCTTGCGAAATGAGCGCAGCCGTCACATCTCTTCTCAGAGATAAGCCGCCACCATTCCAGCAAGCTTGTTTTCCGCAGCATTTTACAGTTCTAGCTTATTTCCTTATTGAATAGAAAACCAGTTTTACTGTATCTCTATTATTTTTGTGTTAAGCATCCGATAATAATCTATATTCATTTCGTTCTGCTCATAAAATCCGGATCAATGGTATCAGAGCGGTCTGCTCCTTGTTGTCTTAATGCATGCCCCCAACGAGGTCAACGTACAAAGAATTGGGTCTCAAGCTTGTTTCTCTTGAGGACAAAATCTCTCACACGCCCAAGCGACCTCTCATGGCAGGAGAAAAGAAAGATGATGGGACAGGAGATCCTATCAAAATGTTGCTTGAGGAATCCTTCACGCAGCAGAGGAACTAGATGATGGATAATCTCGCGCAAATCCTTCGGTGACTACCAACAAGCGATGCATCTTCCTCGAGCAGAGGCACCGCCCTCTTCAAGGTACAAATAACCTTCGATATCCCTATATTTGAAGGACAGATAGACGCAGATGCTGTAGATAAGTGGTTGAATCTACTAGAAGGGTATTTTTCTGTCCATAACTTTTCGAATAACGAAAAGATTACTTTTGCGCTCCTCAAAGCCGTTCCCCATGTCAAAGATTGGTAGGAAACATTCTGCAAGCAAAAGGACACAGAAGAAGCCTCATTATTTTCAGTCACGACCACTTGGGAATCCTTCAGGGATACTATTAAGGAACAATACTACCCTGTTGGAAGTTATGACGACTTATACACCAAATGGACCACACTACGACAAGAAAGAGACCAAGCTCTGCCAGAGTTCACAAATATCTTCCATACCTTGCGCACCAAGCTGGGTATCAAAGATTCAGAGCGACATCTGGTGCTCAAGTATCGCAGTGGTTTGCATAGATACATCCAGACCGAAATGGAATTTCTGGACATCTCTTCCTTGGGTGCGGCCTACCGATATGCCGTCAATCGAGCAGAAGCTCAAACAAAAGACGCGGCAATTTGGGCCTGGGAACCCTTCACAGCAAAAGACAGGAAAGGGCGGCCCCAACCCACAAAATAAAGGACAGAGCAAAGATGGACAGTATCAGGACAACCAGTCCAAGCCGCAAGCAAAGAAGGACACTGAAAAAACAAAGAAAGATACCGAGAAATGGTGCGACTTCCATAAGAGCCCTTGGCATAACACTGCTGATTGTCGCTCAAAGCAGTCGCCGGTGGCCGAAGTGAAAGCATCTAAATTAGATGCGGGTTCTGACTCTGAGTCCGAACCAGAAAGGGGAAAACGAATCATTGACGTGGAACCTAGTGCCACCATTGCTACCACCAAGCTCCAGCCTGATGAACCAGACGAGCCAGAAGAAGGTCATTGACGTGGAACCTAGTGCCACCATTGCTACCACAAAGCTCCAGCCTGATGAACCAGACGAGCCAGAAGAAGGAGAACGCCTCTTCCATTCACAGATGTGGGTAAAAGGCACCCCGCGGCACTTCATCGTTGATAGCAATAGCCAGAAGAATCTCATCTCAGCAGAGGTCGTCAAGCGCCTGGCCCTGCCGACAACGCTGCACCCACAACCGTGCACCATTGGATGGCTCCGCAAAGGAAGTGATCTCCGCGTCAGCCAACAGTGTCGACTGCCATACGGCATCAAGCCCTTCAAGGACGAGGTATTGTGTGATGTTGCTCCTCTCAAAGTTTCAGATGTTCTTTTGGGCCAACCTTATTTATGGAAATGTCATGTTGTATATTAGTATAGGCCTCGTAGTGTTTTTATTTCTTTGAACAAGAAATTGTATAGGATACCTGAGGCAGTCCCTCCTAGTGCTATTTCCTTCATCTCTACCAAGCAATGCAGGAAGGTCATCTCTCAGACCGGGAAATTTGTATTCTTCGTGATTCGATCTCAGAGTGAAAGAAATATCGCAGCCACATCCCAGGCCTCCACGACCGATCTATCCACACAACAGAAGTAAGTGGATAAGGTGGTGGAAGGATACTCAGATATCTTCTCCTCTCCGACCGGGGTACCTCTGCACTGCCAGGTCAAGCATCCCATCGATCTGAACCCAGGCGCACCGCTACCCAATGGGCCAGTCTATCGCCGCTCTCTGTTGGAAAACGAGGAGATCAAGAGGCAGATCCAAGAATTGCTCCACAAGGGGCACATCCATCCCAGTTCATCACCTTGTGGGAGCCCAATCGTGCTGGTGCAGAAGAAAGATGGGACCTGGCAACTCTGCATTGATTACCAAGCCCTGAATAAAATCACAGTCCGTAACCGGTACCCAATTCCCCGAATTGATGACCTCCTTGATCAGCTCACGGGGGCCAGATACTTCAGTAAGATTGATCTGAAGTCTGGCTACCACTAGGTCCCAATAGAACAGACAGATGTATGGAAGACTGCCTTCAAGTCAAAAGAAGGTATTTTTGAATGGCTGGTCATGCCTTTTGGTTTGACAAATGCTCCAGCAACTTTTATGAGGATGATGGATGATATCCTATGACCTTTCACCAACAATTTTGTAGTGGTGTATCTGGATGACATCCTCATCTACAGCAAAACTTGGGAGGAACACTTGCAGCATATTCAGTAGGTTCCGCACACCTTACAGAAGCACAAACTATATGCGAACTTGGAAAAATGCTCCTTCAGCATGGACAGGGTCCATTACTTAGGCTACATTGTTGATCAACATGGTGTGCATGTGGATCCATCCAAGATCCAGGTCATCCGTGACTGGCCAGCCCCAACCACACTCACTGAACTTCATAGCTTCTTGGGCCTCGCCAATTTCTATCGCCGATTTGTGCTAGGATTCTCTCATATCGCATGGGCCCTCATCCATGTGACCAGGGGTGGTGGTAAGGAAAAATTTGTGTGGGGCCTGTCCCAACAACAAGCCTTTGATGACTTGAAGAAGCGTTTGTGCTCATCGCCGGTACTCTCATTACCGAACCTGCAACATCCCTTTGAGATCGAGACAGATGCTTCAAATTATGTTGTGGGTGTCGTTCTCACTCAATACGGCCACCCCGTGGCATATCATAGTGAGACACTATCAAATGTTGTCCGCAAGTACCCTACCTACAACAAAGAAATGTACTCCATTGTACAAGCCTTCCACCAGTGGAGACATTACATTCTTGGGAAGGAGACAGTCATCCGCACTGATCACAATCCACTACAGTTCATGCAGACCCAAGGAAAATTGCTGAATGACCGCCATCAGAAGTGGTCAACATATTTACAGCAGTTCCACCTCAACATCAAATATAAAATAGGGAGTACCAACCGAGTTGCTGACTGCCTCAGTCGACCTCCAGTCGCGGCACTTACCACAGTGCTAGACTCTTGTGGGCATGAGACCTCCGGATGGCCCCACCTCTACGAGACAGACCCTGACTTCTCCACCACCTATCAAATGTTGGGCACCAACTCAATGGTTGCTAATTTCCTTCTTAAGGACGGGTTGTTGTGTCGTTTGGGCCATCTCTGCGTTCCATCAACCAAGCGCGCGAAGCTGATTTGGGAAGATCACTATAGTCGGGTGGCAGGACAATTTGGCGTCGAAAAGACTGTGGCAGTGTTGCAGAAAAATTTCTACTAGCCGAAACTTCGACATGATGTCGGCAAGTATATTAGGTCCTGTACCGCTTGCGCTATTTCCAAACCGACCAGTAAGAAACAGGGCCTATTCACCCCTCTTCCTACTCCTGACAGGCCATGGGAATCCATCTCAATGGACTACATGTCGGGCCTCCCGTCCACCAAGAGGGGAAACGACTGTGTTTTCGTGGTTGTTGATTGCTTTTCCAAGATGGCGATTCTATCCGCTTGCAAGAAGAACATCATGGCAGAAGCCACTGCCAAGCTCTTCTTTGAACGAGTATGGGTACATTTTGGGATCTCACAGACCATTATCTTAGACCGTGACAGTCGGTTCCTCAACTCATTTTGGTCAAGCCTCTGGTCACTACTGGATACCAAGCTCACCAAATCCACTGCCTTCCACCCCCAGACCGATGGACAAACGGAGGTAGTCAACCAGATGGTCGTACATATCCTGCGCATGTACAATTCAACACACCCCCGCACATGGGATGAGAGTCTCCCCTATGTCCAACATAGCTACAACCGAGCCCTGCATAGCTCAACTGGCCACAACCCCTTTCAGGTGGGGTTGGTGACAATGCTTTTGAGCTCAACATTCCCCCCTTCCTTGGTCTGCATCTAGTCTTCAACGTGGCTCTCCTTCGGCCATATTTCCCACCACTATTAGACACATCAGAGATAGCAGAGAAGTTGACACCATACAGATCTCAACCCTTACTTCCTACAACAAGCATCCAGTGATATGGCAATTTTTGTAATGTACTATTTTTAGCAGTTATTCAGGTCCTGAACTTTCGGGGCCATTTTGAGGCCCTAAACGACCTTTTTTGGCAATTTAGTGGGCCAAATGGCTGCCTTCGGCACACATTTGGCCCCAAATAAAAGTTGTAAATCTTGGATAGACCTTTCCAATGGGCTACCGAGCGCCCCAAACGGAGATCGTTTGCAAAAGTTACGACCCCGGGAAGTTGATGTACTAACTTACCCAAACAAGGCCCACATGACTTTTGGTGCTTCATCTCCTAGGGTTAGGTTTTTGGATGTCTAGGGTTTTTGACATTCCTGTTTATTGTAAAAGGCCTGGAGAACCTCATTGTAACCATCTTCTTGCGAAATGAGCGCAGCCGTCACATCTCTTCTCAGAGATAAGCCGCCACCATTCTAGCAAGCTTGTTTTCCGCTGCATTTTACAGTTCTAGCTTATTTCCTTATTGAATAGAAAACCAGTTTTACTGTATCTCTGTTATTTTTGTGTTAAGCATCTGATAATAATCTGTATTCATTTCATTCTTCTCATAAAATCCGGATCAGTGGTATCGGAGCGGTCTGCTCCTTGTTGTCTTAATGCATGTCCCCTACGAGGTCAGGGTACAAAGAATTGGGTCTCGAGCTTGTTTCTCTTGAGGACAAAAGCTCTCGCACGCCCAAGCGACCTCTCATGGCAGGAGAAAAGAAAGATGACGGGATAGGAGATCCTATCAAAATGTTGCTTGAGGAATCCCTCACGTAGCAGAGGAACTAGATGATGAACAATACTACCCTGTTGGAAGTTATGACGACTTATACACCAAATGGACCACACTACGACAAGAAAGAGACCAAGCTATGCCAGAGTTCACAAATATCTTCCATACCTTGCGCACCAAGTTGGGTATCAAAGATTCAGAGCGACATATGGTGCTCAAGTATCGCTGTGGTTTGCATAGATACATCCAGACAGAAATGGAATTTCTAGACATCTCTTCCTTGGGCGCGGCCTACCGATATGCCGTCAAAATCGAGCAGAATCTCAAACAAAAGACGCGGCAATTTGGGCCTGGGAACCCTTCACAGCAAAAGACAGGAAAGGGCAGCCCCAACCCACAGAATAAAGGACAGAGCAAAGATGGACAGTATCAGGACAACCAGTCCAAGCCGCAAGCAAAGAAGGACACTGGAAAAACAAAGAAAGATACCAGGAAATGGTGCAACTTCGATAAGAGCCCTTGGCATAACACTGCTGATTGTCGCTCAAAGCAGTCGCTGGTGGCCGAAGTGAAAGCATCTAAATCAAATGCGGGTTCTGTCTCTGAGTCCGAACCAGAAAGGGGAAAACGGATCATTGACGTGGAACCCAGTGCCACCATTGCTACCACCAAGCTCCAGCCTGATGAACCAAACGATCCAGAAGAAGGAGAACGCCTCTTCCATTCACAGATGTGGGTAAAAGGCACCCCGCTGCACTTCATCATTGATAGCGGTAGCCAGAAGAATCTCATCTCAGAAGAGTTCGTCAAGCACCTGGCCCTGCTGACAACGCTGCACCCACAACCCTACACCATTGGATGGCTCCGCAAAGGAAGTGATCTCCGCGTCAGGCAACAGTGTCGACTGCCATACGGCATCAAGCCCTTCAAGGACGAGGTATTGTGTGATGTTGCTCCTCTCGAAGTTTCAGATGTTCTTTTGGGCCAACCTTATTTATGGAAACGTCATGTTATATATGATTCTAGGCCTCGTAGTGTTATTATTTCTTTCAACAGGAAATTGTACAAGATACCTGAGGCAGTCCCTCCTAGTGCTATTTCCTTCATCTCTGCCAAGCAATGCAGGAAGGTCATCTCTCAGACCGGGAAATTTGTCTTCTTCGTGATTCGCTCTCAGAGTGAAAGAAAGATCGCAGGCACATCCCAGGCCTCCACGACCGATCTATCCACACAACAGAAGCAAGTGGATAACGTGGTGGAAGGATACTCAGATATATTCTCCTCTCCGACTGGGGTACCTCTGCACTGCCAGGTCAAGCATCCCATCGATCTGACCCCAGGCGCACCGCTACCCAATGGGCCAGTCTATCGTCGCTCTCTGTTGGAAAATGAGGAGATCAAGAGGCAGATCCAAGAATCGCTCCACAAGGGGCACATCCGTCCCAGTTCATCACCTTGTGGGAGCCCAATCGTGCTGGTGCAGAAGAAAGATGGGACCTAGCGACTCTGCATTGATTACCGGGCCCTGAATAAAATCACAGTCCATAACCGGTACCCAATTCCCCGAATCGACGACCTCCTGGATCAGCTCACAGGGGCCAGATACTTCAGTAAGATTGATCTGAAGTATGGCTACCACCAGTTCCCAATAGAACAGACAGATGTATGGAAGACTGCCTTCAAGTCAAAAGAAGGTCTTTTTGAATGGCTGGTCATGTCTTTTGGTTTGACAAATGCTCCAGCAACTTTTATGAGGATGATGGATGATATCCTACGACCTTTCACCAACAATTTTGTAGTGGTGTATCTGGATGACATCCTCATCTACAGCAAGACTTGGGAGGAACACTTGCAGCATATTAAGCAGGTTCTGCACACCCTGCGGAAGCACAAACTATATGCAAACTTGGAAAAATGCTCCTTCGGCATGGACAGGGTCCATTACTTAGGCTACATCGTTGATCGACATGGTGTGCATGTGGATCCAGCCAAGATCCAGGTCATCGGTGACTGGCCAGCCCCAACCACACTCACTGAACTTCGGAGGTTCTTGGGCCTCGCCAATTTCTATCACCGGTTTGTGCTGGGATTCTCTCATATCACATGGGCCCTCATCCAAGTGACCAGGGCTGGTGGTAAGGAAAAATTTGTGTGGGGCCTGTCCCAACAAAAATCCTTCGATGACTTGAAGAAGCGTTTGTGCTCATCGCAGGTACTCTCATTACCGAACCTGCAACATCCCTTTGAGATCGAGACAGATGCTTGAGATTATGCTGTGGGTGTCGTTCTCACTCAACACGGCCACCCCATGGAATATCATAGTGAGACACTATTAGATGCTGTCCGCAAGTACCCTACCTACAACAAAGAAATGTACTCCATTGTACAAGCCCACCGCCAGTGGAGACATTACATTCCTGGGAAGGAGACAGTCATCCACACTGATCAGAGGCCACTACAGTTCATGCAGACCCAAGGAAAATTGTAGAATGACCGCCATCAGAAGTGATCAACATATTTACAGCAGTTCCACCTCAACATCAAATATAAAACAAGGAGTACCAACCGAGTTGTTGACTGCCTCAGTCGACCTCCAGTCGCGGCACTTACCACGGTGCTAGACTCTTATGGCCACGAGACCTCCGGATGGCACCACCTCTATGAGACAGACCCTGACTTCTCTGCAACCTATCAAATGTTGGGCACCAACTCAGTGGTTGCTAATTTCCATCTTCAGGATGGTTTGTTGTGTCATCTGGGCCATCTCTGCGTTCCATCAAGCGAGCGCATGAAGCTGATTTGGGAAGCTCACTATAGTCGGGTGGCAGGACACTTTGGCGTCGAAACGACAGTGGCAGTGTTGCAGAAACATTTCGACTGGCCGAAACTTCGACATGATGTTGGCAACTATATTAGGTCCTGCACCGCTTGCACTATTTCCAAACCGACCACTAAGAAATAGGGCCTATACACCCCTCTGCCTACTCCTGACAGGCCATGGGAATCCATCTCAATGGACTACATGTCGGGCCTCCCATCCACCAAGAGGGGAAACGACTGTGTTTTCGTGGTTGTTGATCGCTTTTCCAAGATGGCAATTCTAGTCGCTTGCAAGAAGAACATCACAGCAGAAGCCACTACCAAGCTCTTCTTTGAATGAGTATGGGTACATTTTTGGATCCCACTGACCATTATCTCAGACCGTGACAGTCGGTTCCTCAGCTCATTTTGGTCAAGCCTCTGGTCACTGCTGGATACCAAGCTCACCAAATCCACTGCCTTCCACCCCCAAACCGATGGACAAACGGAGGTAGTCAACCAGATGGTCGTACATATCCTGCGCATGTACAATTCAACACACCCCCGCACATGGGATGAGAGTCTCCACTATGTCCAACATATCTACAACCGAGCCCTGCATAGCTCAAATGGCCACAGTCCCTTTCAGGTGGGGTTGGGATTCCAACCATTGGGCCCCATGGATGTTGCACTTCCCCTTGCAACCATCTCGGTCAACTCGTCCCCAAAAGCTGACAAAGCCGGTCGGTTCATTGAACGGATCCAGCATATCCGCCAACAGGTTCAGTATATTCTACAGAAGTCTAATGCCAAGTACAAGCAGTGCCATGATCAACATCAGGTGCCACATAAGTTTCAGGTGAGCGACAAAGTTTCGTTGCATTTGCAGAAAGAACGCCTTACAGGGCCCCATCGAAATCTTTTCCCATTCCGTTATGGTTCGTACACCATCACCAAGGCGGTGGGTGACAATGCTTTTGAGCTCAACATTCCCCCCTTCATTGGTCTGCATCCAGTCTTCAACATGGCTCTCCTTCGGCCATATTTCCCACCACTATTAGACACATCAGAGATAGCAGAGAAGTTGACACCAACAGAGCTCAACCCTGACTGCCTACAACAAGCATCCAGTGATCATATTGTATACACACAGATCAAGGGCACTCGACATCAAAGGATCCAGCTTTATCGAGTTGTCAAAGCAGGGCACCTCCTGCACCAAGGCAAGTGGCTCACCCGAGGCCAAATTCAGCAGAAATTTCCTCATCTGATGGGGGCACTCAATGCAATGGAGACCATTGCTTCCTAAGGAGGGAGGATTGATCCAGGTAGATATTGGTGGCCATCCACCTTTCCAACTAGATCAGAACAGTTTTATGGCAATTTTTGTATTGTACTATTTTTAGCAGTTATTCGGGTCCTGAACTTCCGGGGCCATTTTGAGGACCTAAACGACCTTTTTTGGAAATTTGGGGGGGCAAATAGTTGCCTCTGACACACATTTGGCCCCAGTAAAAAGTTGTAAATCTCGGATAGACCTTTCCAATGGGCTACCAAGTGCCCCAAACGGAGATCGTATGCAAAAGTTACGACCCCGAGAAGTTTATGTACTAACTTACAAAAACGGGGCCCACATGACTTTTGGCGCTTCATCTCCTAGGGTTAGGTTTTTGGATGTCTAGGGTTTTTGACATTCCTGTTTATTGTAAAAGGCCTCCAGATCCTCATTGTAACCATATTCTTGCGAAATGAGTGCAGCCGTCACATCTCTTCTCAGAGATAAGCCGCCACCATTCCAGCAAGCTTGTTTTCCGCTGCATTTTACAGTTCTTGCTTATTTCCTTATTGAATAGAAAAACAGTTTTATTGTATCTCTATTATTTTTGTGTTAAGCATCTGATAATAATCTGTATTCATTTGGTTCTGCTCATAAAATCCGGATCAGTGGTATAAGAGCGGTCTACTCTTTGTTGTCTTAATGCATGTCCCCTACGAGGTCAGGGTACAAAGAATTGGGTCTCGAGCTTGTTTCTCTTGAGGACAAAAGCTCTCGCACGCCCAAGCGACCTCCCATGGCAGGAGAAAATAAATATGACGGGACAGGAGATCCTATCAAAATGTTGCTTGAGGAATCCCTCACGCAGCAGAGGGATTAGATGATGGATAATTTCGCGCAAATCCTTCGGTGACTACCAACAAGCGATGCATCTTCCTCGAGCGGAGGCGCCGCCCCCTTCAAGCTACAAATCAACTTCGATATCCCTATATTTGAAGGACAAATAGACGTAGATGCTATAGATAAGTGTTTGAATCTACTAGAAGGGTATTTATCTGTCCATAACTTTTCGAATAAAGAAAAGATTACTTTTGCACTCCTCAAAGCCGTTCCCCATGTCAAAGATTGGTGGGAAACATTTTGCGAGCAAAAAGACACATAAGAAGCCTCATTTTTTTCAGTCATGGCCACTTGGGAATCCTTCAGGATGCTATTAAGGAACAATACTACCCTGTTGGAAGTTATGACGACTTGTACACCAAATGCACCACACTGTGACAAGAAAGAGACCAAGCAGTGCCAGAGTTCACAAATATCTTCCATACCTTGTGCACCAAGCTGGGTATCAAAGATTCAGAGCGACATCTGGTGCTCAAGTATCATGGTGGTTTGCATAGATACATCCAGACCGAAATGGAATTTCTGGACATCTCTTCCTTGGGAGCGACCTACCGATATGCTGTCAAAATCGAGCAGAAGCTCAAACAAAAGACGCGGCAATTTGGGCCTGGGAACCCTTCACAGCAAAAGACAGGAAAGGGTGGCCCCAACCCACAGAATAAAGGACAGAGCAAAGATGGACAGTATCAGGACAACTAGTCCAAGCCGCAAGCAAAGAAGGACACTGGAAAAACAAAGAAAGATACCGAGAAATTGTTCGACTTCCATAAGAGCCCTTGGAATAACACTGCTGATTGTCGCTCAAAGCAGTCGCTGGTGGCCGAAGTGAAAGCATCTAAATCAAATGCGGGTTCTGACTCTGAGTCCGAACCAGAAAGGGGAAAACGGATCATTGATGCGGAACCCAGTGCCACCATTGCTACCACCAAGCTCCAGCCTGATGAACCAGACGAGCCAGAAGAAGGAGAATGCCTCTTCCATTCATAGATGTGGGTAAAAGGCACCCCGCTGCACTTCATCGTTGATAGCGGTAGCCAGAAGAATATCATCTCAGCAGAGGTCGTCAAGCGCCTGGCCTTGCCGACAACGCAGCACCCACAACCCTACACCATTGGATGGCTCCGCAAAGGAATTGATCTCCGCGTCAGCCAACAGTGCCGACTGCCATACGACATCAAGCCCTTCAAGGACGAGGTATTGTGTGATGTTTCTCCTCTCGAAGTTTCATATCTTCTTTTGGGCCAACCTTATTTATGGAAACGTCATGCTGTATATGAGTCTAGGTCTCATAGTGTTATTATTTCTTTCAACAGGAAATTGTACAGGATACCTGAGGCAGTCCCTGCTAGTGTTATTTCCTTGATCTCTGCCAAGCAATGCAAGAAGGTCATCTCTTAGACTGGAAAATTTGTCTTCTTCGTGATTCGCTCTCAGAGTGAAAGAAAGATCGCAGCCACATCCCAGGCCTCCACGACCGATCTATCCACACAATAGAAGCAAGTGGATAAGGTGGTGGAAGGATACTCAGATATCTTCTCCTCTCCGACTATGGTACCTCTGCACTGCCAGGTCAAGCATCCCATCGATCTGACCCCAGGCGCACCGCTACCCAATGGGCCAGTCTATCGCCACTCTCTGTTGGAAAACGAGGAGATCAAGAGGCAGATCCAAGAATTGCTCCACAAGGGGCAGATCCGTACCAGTTCATCACCTTGTGGGAGCCCAATCGTGGTGGTGCAGAAGAAAGATGGGACCTGGCGACTCTGCATTGATTACCGGGCCCTGAATAAAATCACAGTCCGTAACCGGTACCCAATTCCCCGAATCGACGACCTCCTTGATCAGCTCACGTGGGCCAGATACTTCAGTAAGATTGATCTGAAATCTGGCCACCACCAGGTCCCAATAGAACAGACAGATATATGGAAGACTGCCTTCAAGTCAAAAGAAGGTCTTTTTGAATGGCTGGTCATGCCTTTTGGTTTGACAAATGCTCCAGCAACTTTTATGAGGATGGTGGATGATATCCTACGACCTTGTGCACCAACAATTTTGTAGTGGTGTATCTGGATGACATCCTCATCTACAGCAAGACTTGGGAGGAACACTTGCAGCAAGTTCTACACACCCTGCGGAAGCACAAACTATATGCAAACTTGGAAAAATGCTCCTTAAGCATGAACAGGGTCCATTCCTTAGGATACACCGTTGATCGACATCATGTGCATGTGGATCCAGCCAAGATCCAGGTCATCCATGACTAGCAAGCCCCAACCACAGTCACTGAACTTCAAAGCTTCTTGGCCCTCGCCAATTTCTATCGCCGTTTTGTACTGGGATTCTCTCATATCGCATGGGCCCTCAGCCAAGTGACCAGGGGTGGTGGTAAGGAAAAATTTGTGTGGGGCTTGTCCCAACAACAAGCCTTCGATGACTTGAAGAAGCGTTTGTGCTCATCGCCGGTACTCTCATTACCGAACCTGCAAAATCCCTTTGAGATCGAGACATATGCTTCAGATTATGCTGTGGGTGCAGTTCTCACTCAACACGGCCACCCCGTGGAATATCATAGTGAGACACTATCAGATGTTGTCCGCAAGTACCCTACCTACAACAAAGAAATGTACTCCATTGTACAAGCCTGCCGCCAGTGGAGAAATTACATTCTTGGGAAGGAGACAGTCATCCACACTGATCACAAGCCACTACAGTTCATGCAGACCCAAGGAAAATTGTAGAATGACCACCATCAGAAGTGGTCAACATATTTACAGCAGTTCCACCTCAACATCAAATATAAAACAAGGAGTACCAACCGAGTTGCTGACTGCCTCAGTCGACCTCCAGTCGTGGCACTTACCACGGTGATAGACTCTTGTGGCCACGAGACCTCCGGATGGCCCCACCTCTACGAGACAGACCCCGACTTCTCTGCCACATATCAAATGTTGGGCACCAACTCAGTGGTTGATAATTTCCATCTTCAGGATGGGTTGTTGTTTCGTTTGGGCCATCTATGCGTTCCATCAAGCAAGCGCGCGAAGCTGATTTGGGAAACTCACTATAGTCGGGTGGCAGGACACTTTGGCATCGAAAAGACAGTGGCAGTGTTGCAGAAACATTTCTACTGGCCGAAACTTCGACATGATGTCGGCAAGTATATTAGGTCTTGCACCGCTTGCGCTATTGCGAAACCGACCACTAAGAAATAGGGCCTATACACCCCTCTGCCTACTCCTGATGGGCCATGGGAATCCATCTCAATGGACTACATGTTGGGCCTCCCATCCACCAAGAGGGGAAACGACTGTGTTTTCGTGGTTGTTGATCGCTTTTCCAAGATGGCGATTCTAGCCGCTTGCAAGAAGAACATTACAGCAGAATCCACTGCCAAGCTCTTCTTTGAACGAGTATGGGTACATTTTGGGATCCCACAAACCATTATCTCAGACCATGACAATCTGTTCCTCAGCTCATTCTGGTCAAGCGTCTGGTCACTGTTGGATACCAAGCTCACCAAATCCACTGCCTTCCACCCCCAAACCGATGGACAAACGGAGGTAGTCAACCGGAAGGTCTTACATATCCTGCGCATGTACAATTCAACACACCCCCGCACATGGGATGAGAGTCTCCCCTATGTCCAACATAGCTACAACCGAGCCCTGCATAGCTCAACTGGCCACAGCCCCTTTAAAGTGGGGTTGGGATTCCAACCATTGGGCCCCATGGATGTTGCACTTCCCCTTGCGACCACCTCAGTCGACTCGTCCCCAGAAGCTGACAAAGCCACCCGGTTCATTGAACGGATCCAGCATATCCACCAACAGGTTTAGGATATTCTACAAAAGTCTAATTCCAAGTACAAGCAGCGCCATGATCAACATCGGGTGCCACATAAGTTTCAGGTGGGCGACAAAGTTTGGTTGCATTTGCAGAAAGAACGCCTTACAGGGCCCCATCGAAAGCTTCACCCACTCCATTATGGGCCGTACACCATCACCAAGGAAGTGGGTGACAATGCTTTTGAGCTCAACATTCCCCCTTTCCTTGGTCTGCATCCAGTCTTCAACATGGCTCTCCTTCGGCCATATTTCCCACCACTATTAGACACATCAGAGATAGCAGAGAAGTTGACACCAACAAAGCTCAACCCTGACTGCCTACAACAAGCATCCAGTGATCATATTGTAGACACACAGATCAAGGGCACTCGACATCAAAGGATCCAACTTTTTCGAGTTGTCAAAGCAGGGCACCTCCTGCACCAAGGCAAGTGGCTCACCCGAGGCCAAATTCAGCAGAAATTTCCTCATCTGATGGGGGAACTCAACGCAATGGAGACCATTGCTTCCTAAGGAGGGAGGATTGATCCAGGTGGATATTGGTGGCCACCCACCTTTCCAACTGGCTCAAAATAGTTTTATGGCAATTTTTGTATTGTACTATTTTTAGTAGTTATTCGGGTCCTGAACTTCCGGGGCCATTTTGAGGCCCTAAACAATCTTTTTTGGCAATTTGGGGGGCCAAATGGTTTCCCTTGGCACACATTCGGCCCTAGTTGAAAGTTGTAAATATCGGATAGACCTTTCCAACGGGCTACCGAGCGCCCCAAACGGAGAACGTATGCAAAAGTTACGACCCCGGGAAGTTGATGTACTAACTTACCCAAACGGGACCCACATGACTTTTGGCGCTTCATCTCCTAGGGTTAGGTTTTTGGATGTCTAGGGTTTTTGACATTCCTGTTTATTGTAAAAGTCCTGGAGAGCCTCATTGTAACCATCTTCTTGCGAAATGAGCGCAGCCATCACATCTCTTCTCAGAGATAAGCCACCACCATTCCAGCAAGCTTGTTTTCCGCTGCATTTTACAGTTCTAGCTTATTTCCTTATTGAATAGAAAACCAGTTTTACTGTATCTCTGTTATTTTTTTGTTAAGCATCTGATAATAATATGTATTCATTTCGTTCTTCTCAAAAAATCCAGATCATGTTGTGTGTGAGCTCTATGACCCAAAGCTCGGGGGTGGTCATGCGACTGAAAGCATGAGCCTATGGTTGGATGGCGAAGCTAACGGTTGCTTCTCCTATGGTTCAAACAAGCTTTGCTGGAGGAATGCTACGAAAGACGCAAACAACACTGGACAAGATGAATTGGTTGACAAGTTATGTTTTGTTTTAATTTGCTAAGTTATTCATTTATTTATTTTATCTTTCCTGTAAATTATGATAGCTAATATGTTTGTATCAAGTTGTTAAGTTTCAGGTTCAGTTCGCGAGGACCTAATGAGAGGGGCCCTACATAACCACTAGTACCAACAAAATCATAACCCCTTGCCCACTAACCCAATGATCCCTTAGGTGCCTCGCTTCTAATCCAAAAACTCCCCAAATTCTAGCACATTATGAAATTGTAGAAAATATCCCCTTAAGCCAGTGTCCCTCTAACCCTAACCCACTGCCCCCTAACCCAATCCCTAACATGCCTACTACACCAAATCAACACACTAACACAATAAAGTTTGACCTTGGGTTATTTATAACCAAGGTTTTAGATCAAAGACTTTGACATCAAGTTTTGAATGATCATTGTATGGGATTTTATCAAACCAAAATTCGTGCAAAAATAAACACAAGAACTTAGACTATAAACAAAATATTCCCTATCTAGGGTATGTACGATGACTCAAGTCCCTATGCATGGCCCATGAGTCTCAAAATAAAGTTTTATTTCCCAAGGACCTACATTTTGGCCCTAGACCATAACATAGGCTCCTAGAACCATCCACAACATGAAAATACTAAAAAAAATGACATTGTGTTACTCAAAAGCTAAATATTCCTTGCCTATGGCCTATGTGGTGCTACAGAGAAACGCCCATAGGTCACAAGACCTTGAGGTAACTACCAGTCATTATAAACTAGATTTTGATCTAACACCATGGACACCATAGATTAGGCTTCAAGAACCATCCAAGATGTTGTAAATATTGAAATGGACACCATACCCACTTGCAAGCTAAATATTCCTTGTGTAAGAATCATGTGGTGATTAGGGCCCTACACATGGCCCATTAGCCATAAACGATAATGTGATGGCCCACGAGTTTGTATTTTGACCATGAATCATGGAAAGTTGGAGTGTGAGAACCATCTTTGATGTGAAAAACCTAGCATGACTGCCTCAATCGTAGAGCTCTAATGGGATATGGTGTTGAATGATGATGCACACCCTTCCTAACACTACAATAGCTTGTGTGCGCTTAGCTCCAATGTTTTGATGAGATGCATTGTTGAACCCATGTGACACATCTAACCCACGTACATAAATGACTTTTAGGGGGTTTTCAAAAAACTTCCTCGAAAATCTCAATTCGCACGACTTTTAGGGGGTGTTTCAATAAACTGCCTCCAAAAGTTCAATTCTCATTTGTTTTAAGGAGGGTTTCACAAAACCGCTTCCAAATGTTCAATTATCATGACTTTTAAGGGGGGTTTTTAAACAACTGACTCCAAATTTTTAATGTGCATGACTTTTAGGGGGGGAGTTCAACAAACTACCTCCAAAATTTCAATTCTCATGACTTTTAAAGGGGGTTTCAAAAACCCGCCTCCAAAAGTTCAATTCTCATAACTTTTAAGGGGGGGTTCCAAATAACCGCCTCCAAAATTTTATTTCTCGTGACTTTTAGGGGGGGACTCAAACAACCGCCTCCAAAAGCTCAATTCTCATGACTTTTAAGGAGGGTTCCAAACAAACTGCCTCCACAAGTTCATTTCTCATGACTTTTAGGGGGGGTTTTGACAAACTGCCCTCAAAAGTTATGAGAATTGGGCTTTTAGGGGGGGGTTTCAAACAACTGCCTCCAAAAGTTCAATTCTCATGACTTTTAAAGGGGGTTCCAAAAAAACCGCCTCCAAAAGTTCAATTTTCATGACTTTTAGGGGGGTTTTGACAAACCGCCCCCAAAAGTTATAAGAATTGGGCTTTTAGGGGGGGGTTCAAACAACCGCCTCCAAAAGTTCAATTCTCATGAATTTTAAGGGGGCTTCCAAAAAAACTACCTCCAAAAGTTCAATTCTCATGACTTTTAGGAGGGGGTTTGACAAACCGCCCCAAAAAGTTATGAGAATTGGGCTTTTAGGGGGGGTTTTCCAAAAACCGCCCCCAAAAGTCCAATTTCCATGACTTTTAAGGGCTGTTTTAAAAGACCGCCTCCAAAGGTCTGAAAAAAATTTTAGGGGGGGTTTACCAAGACCCCCGCAAGCCAAAACCGCCCCTAAAGGGCTATTTTGTTGTAGTGTATATTAGAGCATCAGCAATTAATTTCTTTTCTACCAATTTATAAATCACAAAACTTGTATTCATGAATAAAATTACCTGTGTGGATGATTTGTGGTTGTATCCGGTGCAGCTTAAATTTCACTGGCGATCTCCAACGAACACCTAGATTAGCCTCCCTTCCTTATCAGGAGTACTCTTCTTCCCCCTGAACCCCCGAGCAATGGGGCCGTAGAGCTCACACACAAAACTAGATATCCATAAGTGGGCTTCCCCCCACCAAGACCTCATGCCAAAATGCAATAGAAGCAAATCAATGACTTACACTCATTATGATCACCATCCAGCCACAGGGTCTCTTTCCCCTTCTTCATGCCTTCCTTAAATAGGAAAATTCCTTGCGACACATGTCGCTTCATGAAAAAATGCCTAATAATTTATTTATTTAAATATAATTAGCTCACCGAGCCAAGTGTCCAATTCCTAAGAGAGTGCACCTACCTTCCTAGATTTTCTCAAGTATGTCCCCCCTCATGTTCAATCTAGTTTCTATTTTTGTGGGTGCAAGTGGGGTTGACTACATGCTAGAGTTTAGTATACCATTTGCTCCTAAAACAGTATTCTCCATTATTTGAATTACTAAAATACATTTCATGTGAAAAATAGACTAAATGCAACTTACATGCTCAATGCATAATTTTCAGCAATTATTTTTGTCTTGGGTCTAGGTACCACATCGTTGGGTCCATTCGTTTGTTATTTCCGTTTATCGACAAGGTACCACATCATCGGGTCCTTTCGTTGATACTTATTCGTTGCATCTAATTTGCGGGAACTTCATGTAGGAATTTAGGATTCGTTACCTTCAATCCTCCATCTACACTCCATTGGAGACTAATGGCACTGAGGAGTAAGTTCATTCTTACTGCGTGTAACCTACCTAGAACTTGAAATATTTTGTGTTGTGGAAAACATTACATTAAAAGTTATTGTAAAGTTTTATGTTATTGACCAAGGATGGTCAAGGATGACTGTAATTGAATATTATTATTATTTAATACATTAAAATAGGAGACACTCATCCAAAGAGGACTGTTGAAGAGTGTTCACTAACCCACTAGGGGGAATGAAACTGGTGTAGAATTCAATTGACAAGTGGCAGCATCTGCATTCACTTACTAGATGTTGCAGGAGGTAACTTCCCTAAAAATGTGGTCATGCTCCCCAAGGAAGGTGGACTGAGCAAGTGGCTCATTAAATGATAAACTCACCCAAAGACCTAAGCAGATTTATATCCATCGAATTGGGCAGGAGGCCCACATTTTTTCCTTGTGTTTTGCTGGAAACTGCTATGTTGAGCACACAAGAGATTTGATGAGGGGAATGCTAACTAATGAGTTGCAAGGTAAGATTGTTTTATTATGTTGAGTTGCAGAGAGTGTTTGTATGCAAGTCTTCATGATTGCTGGTATACAAAGAGATTGTTACATGCTTCTACACGGTATCTTCCTCCTAGTGGTTCAGTGAATAGGCTCGGGGGTCCTAAAGCAAGTAATCTTGGATGCTTTCAGGAGACAACTGGGAGGAATGGTCTTCTTTGGGTGTTTGTCCACCTACACAGTTTAAACAGGTTTTGCATTGTTGTTATCTTATTTTTTGGACTTATTCTGTATATTTTTTCTGTAAAATGTTATCTTCAAGCTAACAGGTTTTAGATGTTTTCTTTCTGGATGATATCTAGTTATTTAACTTGTTAGAAAATAGAACTATGAATTTTATTCTGCATAAATGATTATCTGACCTGAATTTAGAAATTATAGAATGATGAAAAAAATCCTTTGTATTTTTCTTGTCACCAAAGTGATGTACTCTAGTACAAAGAGTTTGTTTAAGTAAATAGAGTTGAAATGTTCTGATTTTTATAGATAGAATTTTTATTGTTTCAGTAAACAATTTATGCTAAGTCCAGTAGTTATAAACGTTGCAGGTTATACTATAATAACCACCTTTTAAACTAGTAATTGTATTACAAATTGAATGACTTAAATAATGGTATACTAACTAATGTATTCATAGAAGTATAAAACCCGAATGGACTAGATATTATCCATAGAAAACTCTTACGTAAGAGAAGTATTATATAGGTAATAAACATACTAATTTATTTAAACTAGAATCTTGAAACTAGAGTAACACTGCAAACTATAAAACAAACATTTATTAAATGATTGTAATGCCCACCTCGGCACTTGTGTTTGATTTTGATTATGTTAGACTTATGATTGACCAAATTATTTTGGGACCTACGATTGATTTGACTATTTGAGGGCACTGGTTTGAAGTGACCCGGAGTTATAAAACTTGGACCATGAATGATTGCTTTAGACTTTATATGTGAAATGAAAATGGCTAGGAAAATGATGATTTGTTTATACTCGACCGACTGAGAAAATGATAATGATGAATATTGGAATTACTTGAAATGAAAAATAATGACTTGTTTATACTCAACTGACTGAGAAAATGAAAAGGATGAATGTTGAAATATTTATTAGTGCAGCACTACTAATATGCGTTTGAGTGTGTGTGCAATGGCAGGTAAAACGAATTACTGACTAACCTAAAAAGGAAATATCAGGGTCGTAAGAATGAAAAAAACACTTAGGGGTACAACGACTGACTGTCGACTCTAAACAAGTAATGCACGCATGGGTGAAGCCATTTAAGCTCACCTAGAGAAGCGTATGTCGTACGGGCAAGACCATAAATATTTGGTCGCATACGATGAGTTGAGGGGCGCGCAATAAGGAGATCCTTATCCCTCAATAGCCCTTAGTCTCCAAGGAGCGTAGTTGAGAGATCGCGATAACGACTCCCGATCGCTACACAGTACTCCTCATAAGAAGAAAGAAGATACTGTCGAAAGGGCCTGCCGAAGAGGTACCTAGACGAAAGAAGAATGGAAAAAGAAAACTACTCATACATACATAATTAAATAATATACATGTGGAAGTTTCAGAGAATTTAATAATAAATTATTCAATGTTCTATTATTATAATTATTTTTGTTTGTTTGTCGGAATCTTTGCTCTCCGTAAAAGTTGTGTCGGTTCGGGTCCCCATATGTCACTGACCACTAAGGGACGAGATAACAATCATGACAGTCCTCCTGATTGCCCCGAATATTTGTTTTTGACCAACGTCTATCGGTCCTTCCTGCCATTATGGTTGAGAAAGAAATTTGAAATTTAGAAAAGATAATGTTCCTTTCCTTTATAATTAATGAAAATATATATTAATTATTTCAAAAAGAAAATAATTTTTTAAATAGAATAAAGAATTATTTTTTAAATAATTCCTTTTTACTATAAAAGAAAAAGATTTGAATCTATTAAAAAAATATTTTAAATAAAATATTTGCTTTTATAAAAAAAAAAAATCTGAATTTTTTAAGGAAATATTTTTAAATAAAATATTTGCTTTTATAAAATAGGAAAAAGAAAAGAAAAATAATAGAATAAACTTGGATCTTTCTACAACAACTAGATTAGAGAAGACAAACACAACTGAGAACCTACCTTGCATTGATTTAGGGAGTTAGGTGTACACTTTGAGTGAGGAACAGACACTTGTAATTGAGATTATAACTAATTAAAATATTAAATTAATTCAATAATGTGCATGGACAGACACATGGCACACAGGAATTTGCTTTATAATGAAGGAGGAAAATGAGAGAAGGCTCTCTTTTGCTCCCTAATGATGGATGAACATCGTAATCTCGGATTACGTTCTTGATCGTTGGAGTTGGGATTAGCCGAAACGAGGATTGGGAGATCCTTTCGGGAGGCTAT
This sequence comes from Larix kaempferi, assembly GCA_027924585.1. Lineage (NCBI taxonomy): Eukaryota > Viridiplantae > Streptophyta > Pinopsida > Pinales > Pinaceae > Larix > Larix kaempferi. The sequence continues at coordinate 27,440,130 of BSBM01000877.1, read as the reverse complement.
TAGTTTGTGTTCTTACGACCCCATGAGTTCGGGGGTTCGAGGTGAAGAAGATTAGCCTCGATACAGTAGGGTGGTCAAACGAGGGGTCACTCGGTACTTCGTCAAGCTGGATTGATCGGATAGCTAGATCAGCTGTTGATACAACAATTTACTCCATCTCGGATTCAACCAGCGAATCAGGTTCAATGCTCCTTAAGTCTTATTTCTGCATCGATTTATATTTTTGATGTAGTATTTCAATTCCTGTGACGATTGGTTGTCTTTGTAAAACTGATTCATTTCTGTGTAAATAAAAAGAAAAGAAATCTCAGAAATTAGTAGTGGTACTTCTGTTTCAAAAGATATGGATTATAGATTATGGATCTAGTTTCATTATGCTGGAGATGTCTATCCAGTTATTCTTATAATCTCTGTAATATTTTGTGTTTTAAGAAGTCGTTTACATTCTTTTAATCTCTGTAATCTTTTGTGTTTTAAGAAGTCGTTTACATTCTTATGCTGGAGATGTCTATCCAGTTATTCATTATAAATCTGTTACTATTATACTGGAAAGGTCAATTTAGTGATGTTTATAAAACTTTAAATTTTTGCTCCTTGATGATTCGATTTCAGAACTGGTCGTTGAAAATACTTGACCTGTGGAAGGCTTAAACCTCTGCATTTTTTTGACATTGTATTTTAAATTGAAATCGCGTTCTCTTGATCCATATTATCAGTCAAGTGTTAGCTTGAATTTCAGGTTAGGGCGTCTCTGCCCATCGATGACAGAGTTCGACCCCCAATGGATAATCGATTGATATTATAATTTAAATGGAAACTGTATTATCTGGACCTATAATTTTTTCAGGTTTTAGCTGGAATTTCAGGTTAGGGCGACTCTGTCCATCAATGACAGAGTTCGACCCCCAATAGATATTGATTGATATTATATTTTAAATTGGAATTGCATTCTCAGATCTAAAATGTGCAGCCAAGTTTTAGTTGAAGGAAATATAGGTCGACTCTGTGTATCGATGACAGAGCTCGATCCTCCAAATGTTATAGATTTTTGACATTGTAGTTGTAATGTGAAAACGCAACTCCCGATCTAGATTCACAATAAAATTTAGACAGGGTTCGGTCTTTAAAATGGAAATCGATTCTTGGTATTTTATTTCAATATGAAAATCATCTCCAGATCCAAATTTACAGTTAAAATTTGCTAGGATGAAACAAGTCCGGACGACTCTGTATATTAATGACAGAGTTCGACCTTTAAATTTTGAAATCGATTGATGGCATCGTATGCTAATATAAATTCGCTCCCTCAGATGTAAATTGCAGTTACGTTCTAGACGAATGAAATAATAAGTTTAAACTTGAATGTAATTAATTTAGTCGACTTTGATATTGTTATTAGTGGGAATTCGCCTCCTTAGATTTAAAATTTTGCAGTTAAATCTTAACTTGAATGATATAAGATAGAGATCGACCGAGGATAGGTTCATCTTTTATCATCTGGTTGAAGTCCGTCTCCTTATGATTGAAATCGGCGTGAATTGCTATTTTGACAGATTAACGATTGAAGATACGATGGATTTACTTGGGCATACTTTGCCTTACGGTAGTTATGTCTTGGAGAATGGTTCCTGTATGTTTTCTTTCATATATATTTTACTTTTGTTATACTCTTAATTGTATTAGATGGCATCATTTCAATTTCAATATCACGTGCATATGAATGCCTACACGATACCTCCCAGCTGGCTTCACCAAACTAATTGAAATCAGAAAGTTGAAAGTTCTTTGCTCATATAAAAGTAAAATGAATGTGTTTAGAAAGTTAAATATCCGGCCTCACGAAACGGCTGCAAAGAGCAGGCAAGCTAAGATCAAAATTCTAAACATACTCATTTTGGTTGCTTCTATTTGTCTTCATCTCTGCTATTTCTCTTTCGATCGATCGCTGCTATTTAGGTCAGACTGTACAGACTTAGATCGATTGTTCTAACAATGCTCTGTCGGATTGCCTGAACGAACGTACAATCGGATAATGATCCTGAAAAAAAACATAGCCATGAAAGATTATTATATGCAGTCTTTTATACAGAACTTGAACTCTCTCTCTCTCTATATATTCACCGAGTACATGATTAAATCCGGGATCAATATAATGTAATTTACAGGATTTTAATACCTTATATACGGTTCATAGAATCAAAATGAATGACTCTTCTATTTAGTTCGATCTACCTTCCAGAAGAAAGAGTTGTTAGATAATACCTTTCGTTATTTTAGTTAAATTGAGGATATTCAGACTATATATTTTGATGAACGATTACTATTTATTATATCTAGATGTCGGAACGATTTAGTCTCGTCTAGGTTGCTTATGTTTCAAAAGTTAGAATTGAAACATTTGAAATGTAATGTTTAGTTCACGTCAAACTTTCTCATGATTAGAATCCCAAATTGATTGAATAATGAAGAAAAGTTTTTAGATGATTGGAGCTTTCTATCCATATAAGAACTGAAGCAACCTGGTTACCGAAATGCTCCTCCAATTCTGGTGTATCCTTGCGGATTCTTTGATGGGGCTGCGACTGGGGGGAGAGGTGTTAGCGGGGCGGGTGTGGTGCTACATCTTAACAACTCTGTCTCCTTTAAAATCCATTTAAATTTGGGTTTTGGCAACACGCAGTGAACTATGTGCACTCTGGCTTCTCTTATATTTTGCTCGGCACAAACAGGTTTCTTCTCTCGTTGTTATGGGTGACTCTTCCTCTATTATATCATGGGCTCTGGGTTCTTCCCCTCTCAATGTGTTGCTCCTCACACATTGGTTGGATGCAGTCAGGAACTACATTAGTGTGTTTCAGCATATTCACTTTGCTCATGTTTATCGCGAGATAAATGTGGTGGCGGACATGCTATCCAAGCGGGCTTTGGAATCGTCGACTGGTATTATCATGTGGGAGGAATGGCATGAGGACTTTCTATTCACCCAGGGCTCGGTTGATTTGCTTTGGTGTTGATCTATGTTTCTAGTTTGTGGCATTTCGGTTATATATATTTCTCATATGATTATATGCGACTTTATATCTTGCAGGTTCATAGGCACTTTCTCCAACTACTTGTTGGATTTTTGATCCGGTTGGATATTCAGCTCTATGTTTTTTGCTCATTGTCATTTCTTCTATATTTGTCATATGTGTCTAGGCCTTGGGCTATTTTGGACTTATATATTTGTATTATGTCTTTAGTTTGTCTTTTATGGTACTCTGATACTATGACACATGGAGATGGTTTATTTATGGTCTTACTTGTTGTTGGAGATATGATGCTCGTATTTTTGGACATCCATTATGCTTTATGGATGGGTCTTGGCATAGTTCCTGGTCAGTGATGTTGACTTGGGGTCCCGTGATGTGATATGACTCACATACCTGCATGTTTTGATGGCATGATGTACTGATTTTATTTACTATTTTGCGGTATTAATAGTAAGCTATATTTTCTTTTGGAAAAAAAAAGAACTGAAGCAATTGTTAAATGTATTACTTTAAAAAAAAAGGGTGAACTATATAAGTATGTTATTCATATTGATTTAAATCACTTGAATCCACTCTAGAATATATATATAAAGTGATAGTTAAACTTTAGATAGAATGTGTATTCATATTTTTAAATTTATATGGGGGTATATATAAAGTGATAGTTAAACTTTAGATAGAATGTGTATTCATATTTTTAAATTATATGGTATATATATAAAATGATAGTTAAACTTTAGATGAAATGTGGATAAATGTGTATTTTGCCTTTAAAAATTATATTAAGGTATGTTTCTTAGTTTGCGATCATATCGCATGTGAAACATTGCACTATAAATACACATAAATCTATATTTTAATTTTATATGAAATATTTGCATGAATGTGAATTGATTGTCGTAGGGAAACGCTTACCTAGACCGACGTTACAATGACTAAATAGAACTATCGGAGGTATCGACATTACATAAAAATTAAATAGAGTTAACTTGATTCCAAAAAATCTTTAATCAAAACAAACCCTAATGCTGGAAACATTAAATGGACAAAATTAAATTTACAATCGAATACTCTACCGAGATACATTATCAATTTCAATACACATCCATTTACATATTAACCCCTCTAATTTACAGAGTGTGTTTATTCACAATTATGGCGTAGCTTTGTAATCTTAAAACAATAATATTCACCATTTAATATCTAGATATAATAACCTAAATACCACAATCAAGAGACTGTAGAAAAAGATCTACACAGGCAGCGGTCGAGGGTTCGAACCTCACGGAGGTTCATCCTCTGACTGTGTATTTATAAAACTGAATAGGTTAGGAATGGATTATGGCTTGGATTACCATCTCAAGTGTTATTATAAACCAAATATAAATTACAGTAATGAAAACAGAGTCATCATAGATGACTTTGGGTGTAAACCCTTACATCAATACAATTATAAAATATGGGAAAGATACGTATTCAGGGTCGTATCCCTTCAACGATCATTTTATTAACAAATCCAATATCCTTTACTACACATCACGATTGTGCTTAGGGTTTATAAAATAACCAATTGTTTTAATAAATAAATTCATGGGTTCGAATCGGGTAACATTGCACAATTCACATCCAGGGCATTGCCCATCTCCTTAATAACAATTATACATATAAATACCATATTCAGAAATGCATTTCGCTCTTGCAGTCGACAGACTGATCTCAAAGATGCTGATAATTTTAAAACATTGCCCAAAACATAAATATCAATTATAAACATAGCACTCATTCCATACATTCGCCCATAGCATAAAAACGCTTGTACAGTAGTATGAATAGCATCAAAACAAAACAAGAGCCACGAGGTGGCAATGTCCCCGCAGGTGCTAATAGCAATAACAATTATTGGTATAAGCAAAAAGCTATAGAAATATGATACTCTTGCCACAAAATTATAGCAAGGGAAAATTTCTTTTGAGATAAAACGAATTAGCCATTGAGCCTGAAGTTTTCAATACTCCTATGAAAATTCCAAATGTGGGACCTCTGAAACTAAGATGGGTAGCATAGGGAACAAGTGACATTGATCTAAGGTTTTTGCCTTTGGTTCTGCGATAACACCTACTCGAGCTGCTAGATCTTTTCATCCAAATCGGCTGGATATTTGGCCATGTGGAAGTGTGTTTTCTCTAAAATTTGCACTAGCTCTTTGACAAACATAAGTACAATTATTCAGAAACAAATGTGCATGTGTATGTTTGTCAAGGTTATATCAGCACAATACTGAAAACATATAGTAATTCAACATTTGGATTGGTTATGGTTATCCATGAGTAGTAGTAAACACCATTTGGGTTTAGAGGTCATTTTTAGAGACAAGATGATCAAAATATGAGTTTTAAAAAAATGTAATTAATAGAAATTAAAAATTATTATAATTTGTATATAAATCAAAGTAAAATAATATAGTAAAATAAAATTGTCAAATGTAGAGACTTGTCATTAATACATATATTTTGTCTCTATTCATTTTTTTGGATTTATGCATCAAGTAATGAACATTGTTATGAACCTGTAAAACCTTTTGTTCCAACACCCCTCCATAATTGCAATTGCTTGAAACCCAAGAATAGGCCAGGCCAAAGTTTAACAAACATAGCTTTTTATATAGGCTATGTAAATATATAAGCAACCTGATGCAAGGTTCAATTTATTGGGTTAACTCCGAATGGCTCCGCGTAATGACATATATAAATATGGGCTAAATGAATCACTTATAAATATTGATTGGCTCAATGTATCATGCTTAATGGAAACACTACTGCTAAGCTTTATAAAATGTTGTAGAATCCTAAGTACAATATTCATCCATTATCTCCATGTAGGTGAACTAAACACAGCCTTTTTTTTAAATAAAAAAAACTACACAATTGTTATTGTCCTTTCGAACAATCTTCTTCAAACATGAATAGGAAGAAGCGCTTTTTCTCCTTGGGAAAAAAAAAGATGAACACACCCATGTTCGTGGAAAGTGTCTTCCCTTATAAAAGAAACTGAAAATGTAATTAGTGTTCGATTAACTAAACGTATACTCTAAGTATCGGTGAACTATAGCTTTGCAATGCCAGGGACGATGTAGCTGAGAGAGTTTTAACTCAAGTTGAGTTGACACTATATTAATCATTGCACTGGCCGAGATATAGTTGACAGATCAAGGTATGGCGGGGCCACATATCAATGCTAGCTACATTCATGAGAAAAATCATAATATCAAATGTTGAGTATGTGTCTGCAACGAAAGGGGAAAACATTGAAATTGAGCATCCGAAACAAATGTTGGCAGTGAACAGAAGGCTTATCCATTCATTTACTCAGGACATATGCATTTATTCGAGTGGTTTTATCCCACACTATGTATCGTTTTCAATTGATTAGAAACAGCAACAAGGGTTCTTATGCGTTAGTTGGTGCAGTGCCTGTTGTGAGACTAAGCAAATTAATAAAAGAACATGGCAATGTAGTTAGCAGTGGTGGAGTTTAGTGCTCCTTTGAAATAGCAAAAATATGATTAATGAATTGATATGCTAGAAGTGGAGACAAGTGACTGGTTTGCTACTAGAATGGAATACATCACTTAGAATTTGCTTCACTATTTAGTATTGACAGAAATGGAGTTTATGAATGCTGTTATTATGCTTTTTATTTGTGAATTTGGATGTATGCAACTGCTACAGTGTGCCATTTGTTAAACCAACTGATTTTTTTATCGCAATTCCAAGAATTAGTCATGCCACTCACATTTGAGCTCGGTCGCGTCTCTAATGCTAATAAGTTGTACTAGAAGTAGATTGTCTATTTTTCAATGCTACCGGGCAAAGGTGTCCTGTCACTGTAATATCCCTCCTTGTATCCCTATTAGATCTATAAATGCATATTGTTGCAAAAGAAAATCCATAGTAATACCATTTAGACATCTATTTAGAAAGGACTTTCAAAAGATTCCATTACAATATTTATTGTATACTTGTTTAAACAAGAAAATCATCTTATCACTTCATTTCGATTCTTAGATTTAGGAAGGCGCACCAATTTAAAGAGGGGTGTTTCTATGGAGAAATTTGAGGAGAGTTTTAAGCAAATTGTCTCCTTAGTGGGAGCATTTCGAACTTCCCTCTTTCCGCCATTTGTCTCAATAGGAAAAACATGGAAGAAACAAATTTCTTTTACCTACCATTTGTCTCATTGGAAACGACCATCTGTCAATTGAAGGAAGAATCCAATGGCCCTCTTGTTCAAGGGCGGCATTTCCAAGGAGGATTGGGGGGTATGACGACGGTGTTTACAAGGCAGTGGATTGTAGAGTTTCGGGGGGGAAAAGGAGTTTCGCGAGTGTGGCGTTGGGATCAGCCATTCAATCTCTGCAATGAGGGATCTTGGTTGGCGATCTCTATAAGGAGAAAGTGATCTCGGCGATAAGGATGAGGATATGATCTTTGCTACTGGTATTTTTGAATATATATATATATATATCGTGATGTGATTAATAGGAAAGAAAAATGCGTGTGGATCCTTATTTAAATCTCGAGTTTATTTATACTACCCCTGAATGCATAGAACCCAGTTTTAATCTCTCTTATATTGTTTTTATGCTGCCAAAGGCGTGTGGATCCTTGATTTTAAAGCTAGGTTTATGCTATCTTTTCTATTGGTATTTTTTGCACATATATATATATCATGCTTTAATTAAATGGAAGCAATCTGATGTGATCGCAGTTGTGTATACTCATAGCTTTTAAATCTTAGTAGATCCTTTAAAAAGAAGAATGCTGATAGAACGGATTCTAAACTCTGGCTAAGCGTTGCCGCTTACGCTTTTGTAAATCCGATTCAATCAGTAAAAGTGTTATGTGAACAGAGTTGTGCGATCTTTGTTTGATGGAAACATCTGTGCATTCTGCGATCGTCGGAATGGCCACAGCGATAACGGTTATACCGTTGAATTAATGCCCGCATTTTAATGATGTGTTGATCGCTGGAACTGCCAGTGACATTGTATTAGATCTCTGTTTTTTTTTTAGTGGCTAGATTGATATCGTGGTAGATCTCTCTGATTATTTATTATGCTGAAATCATTTTGATCTCGCCTACCTAACCTTGCTGGAATTGAATTAGGATGGGTCCCTGTCCTTGAACACTGCCAACGAGTTAGGATGAATCTCTCTTTTTACTAAATGCGTTATGGATCTGCTCCTTAGGGTTGTTTACGTTTTTGATCTGTTTCCCAAGATCGTTAATTAGATTGAATACGATCTCCATTTATTAGATCAGTAAGAATGCGTGAGGTTGTGCTGCTACATTTGTTTTTTTCAGAAATATAGAGGAATGCATTGGGATCTAGAGTTTTGTTGTATATTACATTGTCATATAATACCTGCATACGGTCGAATACTCGGATACTTCTGGAGAGAGGTATCTTGGGTTTTTATTTTGAATCCATATAATTATGTAGATCAACACATAGATTTGGTAATGCTGCCTACGTATTTCATTACCCGGAGATGGTTTTATGATATGTATATTTCTGCTTGCAAATCGTGATAGTAAGGTTGCCTGCGTTTTTCATTACTTGGAGATGGTTTGATGTTATATATATATATATTGTTGCTTGCAAATCGTGATGGTAATGATGCCTGCGTTTTTATTTACCTGGAGATGGTTCGATGTTATATATATTTATGCTTGCAAATCATGATGGTAATGCTGCCTGCGTTTTTTATTACCTGGAGATGGTTCGATGTTATATATATATTTCTGCTTGCAAGTCGTGATGGTAATGCTGCCTGTGTTTTTCATTACCTGGAGATAGTTTGATGTTATATATATTGCTACTTGCAAATCGGGATGGTAATGCTGCCTGCGTTTTTCATTACCCGGAGATGGTTTGATGTTATATTTATTTCTTGCAGATATAATATATATTTATATGTTTATATCTCTGCCTGCAAAGTGAGGATTGGGTTTGATCTATATCTATATATGCGACCTATTTCTGCCTGCAAACTTAAGGCGTTTTCGGGAAGCACACGATTGCCATAACCGGAAGTTGGTTGTTGTTTGTTAGATTTTTCTTTTGAATTCGTAAATTCCAGTGTAATAAAGTAAATCCTGAAGTAGTCTGTGGTTTGATATTTTTATATAAACATGTTGTGTATTGTTCTAGTTGAACAGCATAAGCCATTGGGAATCCCACGATAGCTATGATCCTGAAGCTGTTGGTTGCTTGTTCATTTCACTGTTGAAATAGTTATGTATATAGTCTTTGCTATACACATTGTTGGTTGAATGCCCGGAAGGAGCTAAGTTGAGCTATTAAAGAACTGTGCTAGTTAGAAATAGATCTCAGTATTCTAGCATTGCATGCTTACACCTCTGTCGTGTTGTAGTCTGAGTCTAGATCTGGAATAGATCTCAGTATTCTAGCGTTGCATGCTTACACCTCTGTCGTGTTGTATTCTGAGTTTAGATCTGAAATGGATCATATTATTCTAGTTTTTACATGCCTTCCTTATAGACAAATCGTGTTTTAATCCCTGTCTGAGGTACTTCTTGTTATATGCCTTCTTATGTTGTAGAATGTGAACCTTGAAATCGTATAGGTTTGTTATCGAAACCATCGGGGCTTTTCTGCTTCAATGGATATCATTTCCTTTTGAAATCGTATTGGGGTGCTTGTTGAAGCCATATGAGGTTCTGCTTATAAGATTATAAACTCTAGATCTAAGCCATCTAAACTTCCGAAAACGTATAGAATATTTTCCTGTCTATATATATATATATGTCTTATATCTACACTTACTTGGGGAAGTAATGCATGGGGAAAATGCGGGTTTTGTTTCTTTTGTTACAGTATATCAAGTAGAATTTATGTTATAGCTGTGTGATGAATAGCCGAGAGGCTATATCCTTGTAACTTTTTCCATATCAAATTGTATGTTGTTGGCTGCGTGAATCATTTGGGATGTGCTGTGGAATCCAATTCCCAATCTGGTTCAATAGTGTAGTCTGGTTACAAGTACGTGATGGATAGCCGAGAGGCTTGTAACTAAAGAGTAAAGTACTTATGTTATGTATGTAAGCAGAGGCTGAATGGGCATCAATGGGAAACCTTGGTTATTTCCAGGTTTGCAGATGATTGGGAGGCTTGGAAGAAGCCGAAGAGAAAGGAGAACATAAATTACGGCAATCATTGAATTGCAGATTGTAATGCCTTTGAAATTTTTCTTTTTATAATACAACAACTCCTCCCGTGGACGTAGCCCAAAGGTTGGGTGAACCACATGTATATTTGTGTCTCTTGTGTTTGAAATTCGTGTGATTGGTGTGATTTACTTGATGAAAAATGTATATTCATATCTTGTGTTACAATTAATGTGATTTACTTTATGAAAGCTGTACATTAATATTAAGCTGAAGTGATGCCTTCACAGGTTTATTTCATGTAGGATGTTAAAAAGGGGAGGTTACAACTACTTTAGAAATTGACATAATTGGGTATGTTACAATAGTCAAATGAGTCATTTTATATTACTAACTTGTGGTGTTGGTCGAGGTTATGTTCTCAACATAACACCAGCACTTATATGGAGATGTTACAAGGTCCTATGCACCTAGATTCTATATTTAAAGAGGAAGGTCCTCTAAACACCTTATGACGACTATATTATTGATTGTAAGGAGATTTCTTTTTAATACTTATAAAATACGGTTTGGAGTTTTTATCTTGTGGGGATGTTACATATGGTATCAGAGCATTAGGTTACAACACTTGGACCTAAGGAGCTCAACATGCGATAAGTAAGTATGAAGGTTGTTAAGTTGACTAATCAATTGTTTTGTTTCATTTTGGATGCATGGATTGTACTGGAGGAGGGGAAAATGAGTCTCCAAGCTCGACTACAAGTCTCTTCCGCCGGAGCACAGGTTGCAAACACTTGGGCTTAGAAGAACAATTACAAGTTGGTCGGACTAGAAAAGGAGCTACATTCTATAAGCCAAGAATAAAATGTTCACTTCCAAAGAATCATCAAGAGGTAAGCGACAAAACTTCTTGAAATTGCAAGTAAGTACGTACGAGTTTACTGAAAAGTTATAATTAGAGTATCTATTTGTGGACATTACATAAGTTCATTTGAATGATCTCCTATGGATAACAATAGACGATGAATATCTCCTCACCCTTTACAATTAGTTTCATTGAATGACAAGAAAGTACTCTTTTAATTAGTTAGATTATTAGAGTTAAGTCCTTATGAAATGGGTACTTGTAAGTAGAGTAAAAGCACGTATTGGAAGTTATCCTAGCTATTTCACAGTGAAGTTTATAGGCTAAGGAAGTCTCCTAATTTGGTTGACCTTAGATAACTAAGTAAACTTGATTGACCTATAGTCTAGATTTCCAAATATGAAATTTAGATGGGAAATGTAAAGCAACTTAGATCTGTTAAAAGATCCATTAAGATCAGTTCAAAAGTAAGTCCTTATGTTAAAAGGTCCATTAAAGATTTGATAGTTTGGGTCAGTCTTGGGTTTTGAACGGTGTAAGAAACGATCAGGTTCCGTTTACATATGAGTTACCTTAAATAAGAAAGTTTATAAATTTATAATGAGGTTGACCCTAGTAGTAAAATCTGTAAAGGTGCATGCTGCAGGAGGAGTCATTGTGAATTTATATTCCTAGTTATGAGGGAAGCATAATTATGTGATGTTAAGTGTTGTTTTACTCCATAAGAAGTATAGTTGGTTAGACTAGGATGTTTGGTTTCCTTTAAACAAAGAAATTAACTTTAATTGGTGTGAAGCTTTCTATGACTAGGAAATTGTGAGACTACAAAGGAGAAAAACGGTTAATAGTCTCCTTGCTAATCAATTTCATTCTAGTATGTAATTGTATAGGATAAGTAATTATAATATGATTTTTGGGACATTGAAGCATGTACCCTTACATGTAAGTGCAACAAAAGGAAAATGGTTATAATTACATATACATGTGAATATTAATCAGTTAATATGAGAATGCATGAGTACCTTTTATATATACCTCTTATTTCAGTAATTTCTACTAAGATAGACGTAGGAAACAATGAGTAATAGTAATACTTTTATTTGCTCAATATTTATGATGACTTGCTATCCATGTACAACTATATGTTTTCTCAAATTGATTATTTTGTTAAGGGATAGATTATTGGAAACCTAGACCTAACATGAAATAAATACAGGTTAGTAGGATGCTGTAATCTTTTGACATCCTTATGTTGCCACAAAGAATGACTGTTTTTAATTATTATGTGTGGAGGAAAAACAATTGATGACATGGAATTTGCAGGGTAGATCGGAAGTGATCTTTGAGACAATAATCGAGGTATAAGATTTTATGAAACAAGTAAAAATGATGTTTGAACATATGTTATATATACGATTGTCTTATGATTTAATTACCTTTATACGACTAACACTTTGAATGTTGTGGTCGAGCAAATGTTATTTTTTTTTTTTTTTCACACATCACTGCCTGACACCCATCAATGGGTAAATGTGAGATATATATATCGATTCAAGTATAATACTAATACGTGATGAATACAAGTAAACTAGAACCTCGGCAGATGAAGGTGAGCTATGCGGTCGCTTTTACAAAGGTACATGGTTATCTGTATAAGGTATGTAAGTTTGTTTAGACAATTGGTTATCCCTATATGATGTTAGGGTATACAAAAAGGGTTGTATAACTAAAATAGGAATTGTGTTAAAATGGTGAAAGCTAAAGTTCGAGGTTAAATGATCATAATGTCCATAGATCATCATAGAAAGAATGTTATATTGTGTTCAAAGCATTATGAAGTCTTATAAGCTAGTTATGTGTAGTAGGAAATGACACTTTAGATGATCACATATGGATATTTTATTAAGAAAGATGACTTTCAGTTTAAAGGAAGGGATCTTCTTACAATATTTGATTTGTGTATAAAGTGATACTAACAAGTGAAATTTGGCAGATGGTAAATCAGGGGATGAGGATTTAAGGTCCACATCGTAATTGTTATTCATTCCTTAAGTTTGATAATTATTGATTGAATAAAGATCTAGACTCACTTGGGTCAGAGTAATCGTATGGTTACAAAATATAATATGACGAAATAAATTGATTAAATGGAAAGAGATTTTTCTAGTCTCAAGCGAGGCGGCTTGGGAAAAATAAATTCCGGGACTCAAGCGAGAAGGCTTGAGGGGAATGGTGTAAAGAGTGTTGTAATGGCATTGAAATACTCCCTAAAATGAGGGATTGAGCAGCCACTAGGATTCTTGGAGAATCGGCTGGCTGTAAGACCTAAGCAAGCTATAAGAAAATGTATATGTGGGAGGCAAGACGCTGCTTAGTATACATGAAAGAAATGTTTGCTGCGTGAGCACTAAGGTGTTAGGCAAGACATAAAAGAAATGTTTGCTGTGTGAGCACTAAAAGTGTTAGGCAAGACATGAGAGAAAGGATTGCTGCGTGAGCACTAAGGTGTTAGGCAAGAATTTCCTGGATCAAGTGAATGCTGGTTGTTGATTTAGTCAACAGTATAGAATCATGGAGTGCTAGATTTATCCCATATATTGCAAGTGATATGTACAGTAAAGAATTCATGATTTATGTTTCCGAGTTTGATTATGAAGTTGATGATAAAGTTTTTATTATTATTTTTCGTTTTCCTTGAAACCCGGTTTTGTAACCAAAAACTCAGGTTTGATCCATAACGATTTGCGAGAAATTTTTGAAAGGCCAGAAAGGGTCAAAATAGAGATGACGAAACAAGCGAACTGCTAAAAGTATGAACACCGAGGACGGTGTTATTTTTAAAGGGGAGGAGGATGTAATATCCCTCCTTGTATCCCTATTAGATCTATAAATGCATATTGTTGCAAAAGAAAATCCATAGTAATACCATTTAGACATCTATTTAGAAAGGACTTTCAAAAGATTCCATTACAATATTTATTGTATACTTGTTTAAACAAGAAAATCATCTTATCACTTCATTTCGATTCTTAGATTTAGGAAGGCGCACCAATTTAAACAGGGGTGTTTCTATGGAGAAATTTGAGGAGAGTTTTAAGCAAATTGTCTCCTTAGTAGGAGCATTTCGAACTTCCCTCTTTCCGCCATTTGTCTCAATAGGAAAAACATGGAAGAAACAAATTTCTTTTACCTACCATTTGTCTCATTGGAAACGACCATCTGTCAATTGAAGGAAGAATCCAATGGCCCTCTTGTTCAAGGGCGGCATTTCCAAGGAGGATTGGGGGGTATGACGACGGTGTTTACAAGGCAGTGGATTGTAGAGTTTCGGGGGGGAAAAGGAGTTTCGCGAGTGTGGCGTTGGGATCAGCCATTCAATCTCTGCAATGAGGGATCTTGGTTGGCAATCTCTATAAGGAGAAAGTGATCTCGGCGATAAGGATGAGGATATGATCTTTGCTACTGGTATTTTTGAATATATATATATATATCGTGATGTGATTAATAGGAAAGAAAAATGCGTGTGGATCCTTATTTAAATCTCGAGTTTGTTTATACTACCCCCGAATGCATAGAACCCAGTTTTAATCTCTCTTATATTGTTTTTATGCTGCCAAAGGCGTGTGGATCCTTGATTTTAAAGCTAGGTTTATGCTATCTTTGCTATTGGTATTTTTTGCACATATATATATATCATGCTTTAATTAAATGGAAGCAATCTGATGTGATCGCAGTTGTGTATACTCGTAGCTTTTAAATCTGAGTAGATCCTTTAAAAAGAAGAATGCTGATAGAACGGATTCTAAACTCTGGCTAAGCGTTGCCGCTTACGCTTTTGTAAATCCGATTCAATCAGTAAAAGTGTTATGTGAACAGAGTTGTGCGATCTTTGTTTGATGGAAACATCTGTGCATTCTGCGATCGTCGGAATGGCCACAGTGATAACGGTTATACCGTTGAATTAATGCCCGCATTTTAATGATGTGTTGATCGCTGGAACTGCCAGTGACATTGTATTAGATCTCTGTTTTTTTTTAGTGGCTAGATTGATATCGTGGTAGATCTCTCTGATTATTTATTATGCTGAAATCATTTTGATCTCGCCTACCTAACCTTGCTAGAATTGAATTAGGATGGGTCCCTGTCCTTGAACACTGCCAACGAGTTAGGATGAATCTCTCTTTTTACTAAATGCGTTATGGATCTGCTCCTTAGGGTTATTTACGTTTTGGATCTGTTTCCCAAGATCATTAATTAGATTGAATACGATCTCCATTTATTAGATCAGTAAGAATGCGTGAGGTTGTGCTGCTACATTTGTTTTTTTCAGAAATATAGAGGAATGCATTGGGATCTAGAGTTTTGTTGTATATTATATTGTCATATAATACCTGCATACGGTCGAATACTCGGATACTTCTGGAGAGAGGTATCTTGGGTTTTTATTTTGAATTCATATAATTATGTAGATCAACACATAGATTTGGTAATGCTGCCTACGTATTTCATTACCCGGAGATGGTTTTATGATATGTATATTTCTGCTTGCAAATCGTGATAGTAAGGTTGCCTGCGTTTTTCATTACCTGGAGATGGTTTGATGTTATATATATATATATATATTGTTGCTTTCAAATCGTGATGGTAATGATGCCTGCGTTTTTATTTACCTGGAGATGGTTCAATGTTATATATATTTATGCTTGCAAATCGTGATGGTAATGCTGCCTGCGTTTTTTATTACCTGGAGATGGTTCGATGTTATATATATATTTCTGCTTGCAAGTCGTGATGGTAATGCTGCCTGTGTTTTTCATTACCTGGAGATAGTTTGATGTTATATATATTGCTACTTGCAAATCGGGATGGTAATGCTGCCTCCGTTTTTCATTACCCGGAGATGGTTTGATGTTATATTTATTTCTTGCAGATATAATATATATTTATATGTTTATATCTCTGCCTGCAAAGTGAGGATTGGGTTTGATCTATATCTATATATGCGACTTATTTCTGCCTGCAAACTTAAGGCGTTTTCGGGAAGCACACGATTGCCATAACCGGAAGTTGGTTGTTGTTTGTTATATTTTTCTTTTGAATTCGTAAATTCCAGTGTAATAAAGTAAATCCTGAAGTAGTCTGCGGTTTGATATTTTTATATAAACATGTTGTGTATTGTTCTAGTTGAACAGCATAAGCCATTGGGAATCCCACGATAGCTATGATCCTGAAGCTGTTGGTTGCTTGTTCATTTCACTGTTGAAATAGTTATGTATATAGTCTCTGCTATACACATTGTTGGTTGAATGCCCGGAAGGAGCTAAGTTGAGATATTAAAGAACTATGCTAGTTAGAAATAGATCTCAGTATTCTAGCGTTGCATGCTTACACCTCTGTCGTGTTGTAGTCTGAGTCTAGATCTGGAATAGATCTCAGTATTCTAGCGTTGCATGCTTACACCTCTGTCGTGTTGTATTCTGAGTTTAGATCTGAAATGGATCATATTATTCTTGTTTTTACATGCCTTCCTTATAGAAAAATCGTGTTTTAATCCCTGTCTGAGGTACTTCTTGTTATATGCCTTCTTATGTTGTAGAATGTGAACCTTGAAATCGTATAGGTTTGTTATCGAAACCATCGGGGCTTTTCTGCTTCAATGGATATCATTTCCTTTTGAAATCGTATTGGGGTGCTTGTTGAAGCCATATGAGGTTCTGCTTATAAGATTATAAACTCTAGATCTAAGCCATCTAAACTTCCGAAAACGTATAGAATATTTTCCTGTCTATATATATATATATGTCTTATATCTACACTTACTTGGGGAAGTAATGCATGGGGAAAATGCGGGTTTTGTTTCTTTTGTTATAGTATATCAAGTAGAATTTATGTTACAGCTGTGTGATGAATAGCTGAGAGGCTATATCCTTGTAACTTTTTCCATATCAAATTGTATGTTGTTGGCTGCGTGAATCATTTGGGATGTGCTGTGGAATCCAATTCCCAATCTGGTTCAATAGTGTAGTCTAGTTACAAGTACGTGATGGATAGCCGAGAGTGTTGGTCCTCTATTTTGCTCATTTGATGTACTATTTTCTAGTATTTAAAGTCTTAATGGATCCAATAATAATCAGTTTTATGTGTCTTTTGAAGATCAATACTCCTAAAAGCCATGGTAAGTAGTTTTAATTATTTGATTGTTGTATTTTCTTATTTTTTATGCATATGTTTTGAGTTTTAGGTTTCATTAAACCACATGTTAATAATGATATGGGTTTCTCTTTTATGCAGGGTTCGTTTTGTTACCTGACCAGCGTTCAAGGAAGGAGATCGGGGATTTGATCTACCATCAGGGCGTTTTTATTGGATCTATATCATCTTTAAGATGCTTTTGAAGATTGCTCCACTGCTATTTCAGGCACGATCTTTGATCTAGGGTTGTTATTATTTTCTCCTCAACGATATGTGTATATTCTGGATCTGAGATTCTATTTTTGGCTCAGAATGGTTAAGATATTTTGAATATTGTTATTTCATATCGACCCTTGTCTCCAGGGCGATTTAAACCTGCATAATTTAGTATAAAAGTAACGATGGAAACCCTAGGTAGGGGAATTTGTACAAACTCCATTTTATGAATATGATACAGTGCGTATTTCCATCAGATTTGTGATTTAAATGTGTGAGGCGTTGAGGGCAGGGCCCACCTTCAACACCAAACTGCGATGCTTCAGTAGTGTGTGTGGTTTGCAGTAATAGATTGGCGTTTTTGTCATTTCACATTTTCAGAGTATTAATAGTTTGCTCATCATTGATTAAAATAGAGTGCATGACTGTTAATAGTATTCACTAGTTAATGGCATTGGATTTAACTCGCTAACAGTCTGGTTTTAAAACTTCTCTAGATGCTGGAATGAATTGTTATATAAGAACTAGGGTATGCATAATCGTGTGCTTAATTTGGTATGAATTATGGTAGATTCAATTTTATGAAGCATTATTAATCGATTGTATTTTATATTATCTATTCTACCAAACACACAGTGTTATCAAGACAGTTACAGGAATGGTTTTAAACTTGACTGTAAAATGAATTCAGAATTGGTTTGGACTTAAATCTTTTCTTTCAATTTCCAGTATGAGTTGTGGTGAGTTTGATTTCAATTTGGTTTGCTGAAGAAGATAGAGTGCATTTCATAGCACCTCTTGTTATTAAAGATAGAACATAGCTTCTTTTCTTTAAATCTTTGAGCTCACAAACTGTAGGATAGATCTGCATTTACAGTGTGTGTGTATTTGATAAAGATTGTAGTAGCATAGGGTTTTGATATATTGGTTTTATTAAAATATTTAGGGTTTGATTTGAGATTGGCATTGAGCGTTGTCTTCTAGGATTGAATATTAGTTTTGCAATATACATACATTTTCTGAAATCTTCCTTGACAGATCTGTTATTCGATTGCGAGATTTACAACATCCTGTCATATGCACTTACATATACAGAACTCAAGATTAGTATATCAGCAGTAAATCAATTTGCCTTTGATAACATGCCTGTGAATATGTAATAGGTTTTGTCTTCAGCAGTGATTCCAAGAATGTTTGTATGGATTGAAGTGTCATATTTGGCAGGGTTGTTAATTGGAATTTAGATATCAATTTAGCATATGCATTTGATTAATAATCAGTTAAGTATATTTTTATAGATTGTAATTACAATAGCTTAGATTGCTGTAGATACCATTAATTGCTTTTAAATTGCTATAGCTTAAATTTGTATTCTTCTAGCAGGTTGTTTTGTTTTAAAAATGATAAAATTACAATTTGAAAATTCCTAGTTGGTTATTTTTGAGTTCAACAGTAGGAATTAGTAAATTAGTTTTCATTTTCTATAGTATAGACCTAATGATGCTTGGTATTTGGTCATTTAGTGTTAGCAGTAGATTAGGGTTTCTTGAGGAATGAGCATTGAGATCATTTTGCCCGCACAAATAGTGTAGCAGTTCAAAGTCTACGATTCTCCGGTTGATAAATTAAATTGAGGTGAATTAATTATTAATAATTTTCACCAACATTTTGGCGCCGTTGCCGGGGAGTTGCTCCAAGGTAAACTGGTATTTTGCTCATTTTTTTTTTTTTTTTTTGAATTGATTGATTGAGAAGTTCAGGTAGATAGAATCTTTTTACAATACACCACAAGGTGGAGGGGAAACATTAAGACGCAAAGACGAATTCACTTTGGAATTCCCAAGGTGTAACAGCCTGCCGCAGCCACTTTAGTGGGTTACCCAAAATTTTTGTTGTGTCCTTTCTGGTAAGTATGGTTGTTTTTTTTACAAGCTTGAGTTATTAGAAGTGTGTTTATATTTCCTGTAAAAAGTGTTTATTTTCAGTTACAAGTGTGGTTACTCGTTTGTAGGTTAAGTGTGTTTAATTCCAGGAATCTAATTTTACAGCAATTGTTAGGTGTGACTAGTTGTGGCAGATTGGAGAAGGAGGACTGGTAAGGCAAAATTGCGCATTTCATAACAGGTCCCTTCAAACCCAACTATGGCACAGGTATTTCAATTTGGTTTGATTAAAAAATCTTGTGATTTTCAGAATTTGTTTTGATGAGACCTAGAGATAGTAAGGGTAGATTCATTAAGGTTCATGCTGATCTTTTTGTAAACAACAAACCCCCCCCCTTCACTAACCCTAGGGATAGGGATACCGGCAACGAAACTGAAAACAACAACATTCAGAATTCAGCGGAATTTGGAATCCAACCAGTAGGAACTGAGGTTATACTCAGTGAACAGTTACATTCAGAAGAAATCCCACATATCCAACAAACTTCACCTTTAAAGGAAGATCCTCATTTGGTTGACACAGTGAACATAGAAAAAGTGAACTTCCTTCTGGAACATAACCAGAATCCGGTGGTTTTTCAATTAGAATCCACTACAGATTTACCTTTCAATTTTCAAACGTGGCCTAGGCCAGACCATCAGGATTCTATTCTATCCCCAAGAAGAGACAGGTTAGGTGTCAACTGGTTTAGGAACCCTCTTGTCATGAGTGATCAGGAAACTGAACACCAGATGGAAGGAGAGGTAGAACATGAAGGACGAACTGAAACAACTTTTGGCTTCCCCATTCTGGATCTTACACGGGATGTCAGTATGAAAAATATCCCAGCATCTTCATTACCTACCTTCTATGGAAAAAGTACTGAAGATCCGGATACCTTTCTATTTGAGTTTGACATCTTATGTAGGAGTTATAATTATCTACAGGATGCTCAAAAGTTAAAACTATTTCCAGCAACCCTTAAGGATTCTGCACTTAGATGGTTTATGAGTTTGGGGGAATCCACCATCCGAACTTGGGAACAAATGAAGAGTGCTTTCCTCAGAAAATACCGAGACTACTGTGGGCCTCGAGACTCCCAAAATGATATCTTTAAAATGCAACAGCATGAAGAAGAGAGTCTGGAAGACTTCCTAGAACGATTCTGCTTTGTATTACAGAAGTCTAAATATAATACCTTACAGGAGGATGCCGTCAGAACCCTTTTTCTAAAAGGGATCCTGGATGAATATGTGGAAATCCTCAACTTGATGGCATCAGGTGATGTATCTCATAAATCCTTTGAGGAGATTACTGAACTATGCAGGAAGTATTCGAGGAGTAGAGCCAAGGCAGGAAAAAGCACAAGGGAAGGTCCTTCCCGTATTTCTAGAACAGCAGGAACTAGTGGGGTCACAAGAGTTGAGTTGGGAAACTTGTTAGAAAATTTCAAAACTGACATTCTAGGCACCTTAAGCTCCCAATTCGATGCTTTGAAAACAAAGAAACGGCAAGAGGAGGAGGACATAGCAGCATTACACATATTCTGCCCCAAATGCAGAAAAAGACACCCTTTGAAAGAATGCCCTCTAAATACCATTTCAGTCTGTGCTCTTTGCTCTGCTCAACACCCAACTGACAATTGCCCTTCTTTACCAGAGCTGCAAGCTTTTTACAAGCTTAATGCGGAACCTACTGAAGCATCTAGAAGGCCTTGGCAGCCTAGACCTCAAAACATGTACCCTGAGCCTGTTTTCCAGAACCCTGCATATTATTATCCCATGCAGCAATCTCAGCAACCATGGAGTCCACAAATGTGGCAGAATTGGCCCTCTCAACCTACTCAGACCCAGCCTTGGCAGCAAGGCTAGCGGGGACAGTCATATGGAGGACCACAAGGACAACCTTATGGAGGAACACAATCAACCACCCCTCCTACTTACTGTCCAATGCCACCAAATATTCAGCAGTTACTACCAGGCTTTACACCACCTGCCCTTCCTCCTATACCCCCAGTTCCACAACAATATCAAAATCCAAATCCACCTCGACCCACATTGTTGCCAGCCCAACCTATTCCAAACCCTAATAATCGACCTCCCCAGCCTCTTAATAATGCTGAAATTCAAATGGCTCCAACTTATGTAATTCATTCAGCTCCTTTACGGGAAATACAATTAAGGTCTGGGAAAACATTGAATAAAAATCCTCCAGCAGTGATTATTCATGAAGAGACGGGAGAAGAAAGTAATGAAAAAGAGATTACAGAGGAAGAAGAAGTGCAGATTGCCTCAGAAAATACTCAAGCACTGGGAACTCATTTCCAACCAGCAGCCCATCCACAGGTAAATAACAACCCCCCTTACCCAGAGAGGTTATTAATTGAGAAGCCTGTGATGCGTCCACAATTTGATTTGGAAAGTGAGTTGAGAAATGTTTGCATCAAAATTCCATTACTTCAGGCTATTAGAGATGTCCCTATTTATGCAAAATTGGTAAGGGAACTGTGTTTAAAGAAACCTGGTCGGAAACAGAAAGACCCACCCAAGATAAATGTTTTAGGCCAGCTGTCTAATTATATTTCGGACTGTCCCTTACCCCCAAAATTTTCAAATCCTGGGAATCCAGTGGTGACTATTTACATCAATGAGGTTCCAATAGGAAACACTCTAGTTGACCTGGGGGCTGCCATTAATGTCATGTCTATGACCACCATGCAGAGACTTCAGTTGCATAATCTTCTCAGATCTACTCCTACTATTTTGGAGTTGGCTGATAGGAGCACAGTCAAACCTGTGGGGGCCTTAGATGACATTACTGTCACAGTAGCTTCTTGGGAGTATCCAGTGGATTTTCTGGTACTCCAAACCAAACACCCAATGGGGGAACATCCTGTTATTTTAGGCAGGCCTTGGTTAGCCACTGCTAATGCCTTTATAGGATGCAGAGAAGGTATTTTAACTATATCAAATGGCACTTCTCTACAAAACCTAATTATTTATCCTCCAGCCCAGCCTGTATCGGAAAACATGTTATGGTTAGAGAATCCTTATGGGGATGAGGATGTGGGACAACCCTTACTGTCCATCAGTCAAACTAGGGGGCTGGAACACCAGACTGAGGATGATATACTAGATCAATTTATTTCAGCCACCACTAGTATTGAGTACCCTCAGTCCTTCTCTGATTTAGACAATGTTTTCACAGAAGATTTTCAGGAACACTATTACCCCTCAGCCACCTCATCATCAGTAGTTTTATTTATAGATGAGAAGGTTGAAGCTGCAACTATACCAATGGAGATTAGTCCAGGAAGATCTTTGTTTATCAACGGGAATCTGTCTCAAAGCCAGCAAAATCAGGTAGTTGATTTACTCAAAGCACAGTCTGGGGCATTTGCTTGGGTTTATACAGACATGAAAGGCATTCACCCTGACACATGCATGCATCACATTTATACGCAGGAAAATATAAGACCAGTAAGGCAGCCACAGAGAAGAATGAATCCTGCGCTTAAAGACATTGTGAAGGAAGAATTACAAAAATTCTTGGATGCAGATTTCATCTATCCCATTTCTGATAGCAAATGGGTATCTCCGTTGGTGATTGTTCCAAAGAAGGGAGGTAAGTGGAGAATATGTGTTGATTTTCGTGAATTAAATAAAGCAACTCTCAGAGATTACTTCCCTCTTCCTTTCATAGATCAGGTTTTAGATACATTGTCTGGAAAGAAATATTTTTCTTTTTTGGATGGATATAGCGGATATAACCAGATAAGAATAGCCCCAGAGGATCAAGAAAAAACCACTTTTACCTGCCCATGGGGAACTTATGCTTACAAGGTGCTTCCATTTGGACTGTGTAACGCTCCTGCCACTTTCCAGAGGGCAGTGTTAGGTATTTTGGCTGATTTGGTCCATGACTGTGTGGAAATATATATGGATGATTTTACAGTCTACGGTAATGATTTCAAGGAAGCCTTGGATAATTTGGAGAAAGTTCTAATTAGGTGCCAAGAAACAAATCTTGCTTTAAGCCATGAAAAGTGTAAGATGATGTTAACTGAGGGTATTGTTTTAGGGCACCATGTTTCATCAGAAGGAATTAAGGTTGACCCAGCAAAAATTGAAATCATTACTAGTCTGTCTTCACCAACTACACAAAAAGAAGTCAGAAGCTTTCTGGGACACGCAGGGTACTATCGTAGGTTTATTGCTAATTTTACAAAGATAGCAGCCCCACTGTTCAAATTGTTGGCCAAAGATAGTGGTTTTGATTGGGATCAACACTGTCAGACAGCCTTTGACACATTAAAGTCAGAATTGTATTCAACACCAGTTCTGCGGGGGCCAAATTGGTCTTTGCCCTTCCATATACAAACTGATGCTTCAGACACTGCCTTGGGGGGAGTGCTCGGACAGAAAGAGAATCAGTCCTCCTATGCTATTTATTTCATCAGTAAAAATTTAACACCTGCAGAACTGAACTATACAGTGACAGAGAAAGAGTTTCTAGCAGTAGTTCATGCCATCAATAAATTCCGGCATTATATTACAGGTTACGAGGTATTTGTTCATACCGATCATTCTGCTATTAAATTTTTAATGAATAAGCCAATCACTAGTGGCAGAATTACTAGATGGTTACTTTTGCTACAGGAATTTAACATTACCATAGTTGACAAACCAGGGAAGGAAAATCTGGTTGCAGATTTCCTCTCCAGATTGACTCATGCTGATAATAATGTTCCTGTCGATGATACATTTCCTGACGAACACTTGTTTGCTGTCTCTATTAAACACCCTGGTTTGCAGATGTAGCCAACTATTTGGTTACAGGGAAACTACCTGCTCATTTGTCATCTTATGAAAAACGAAGAATCATACAGCAAAGTGCTAATTATTCATGGGTAGGTAATGATCTCTTTCGAACCGGTCCAGATCTGATTATCAGGAGGTGTGTGAGGGAGGATGAGATGTGTAACATCCTCCAAGCCTGTCATGATGGACCCTGTGGAGGCCATTTTTCAGACAAGCGGACAGCATATAAGGTGTTACATCAAGGGTATTATTGGCCTACCCTTTTTAAAGATGCTGAGAGGTATGTACAGGGCTGTGACAGCTGTCAAAGAATGGGGAGACCCACTGCTGCTGATCAAATGCCTTTACAAGCCCAGGTACAAATTGAACCTTTTGAAAAATGGGGATTGGACTTTGTTGGACCAATTTCACCAATGTCAAGGAAAAAGAGGTATATTTTAGTTTGCACTGATTATGTAACTAAATGGGTTGAGGCAAAAGCTCTATTGAGGGCCACTGAGAAATCAGTCATAGAATTTATTTACGAAGAGATTTTTACTCGTTTTGGTATTCCTCGTGAAATTGTAACTGACAATGGAGCACAGTTTGTCTCTAAATCAATGAAAGCACTTACAGAACAATATGGAATTAAGCACTATAAATCTTCTCCTTACCACCCCCAAGCAAATGGTCAGGTGGAATCAACCAATAAAGTGCTAGAATCCATTTTAACAAAGACTATGCAGCTACATCATAAGGACTGGGCAGACAGGCTACCCGAGGCATTGTGGGCTTACAGAACTACGTGGAGAAATACCACAGGGTATACCCCATATCAACTTGTTTATGGTAAACAGGTTTTGCTGCCTATAGAATTTCAGGTGAAAACTTTTCGTACTGCTGCACAACTGAGCCTGAATTTAGATGAAGCCCAGGAGCAGAGGCTGATGCAATTAAATGAACTTGATGAAATTAGACAAGATGTTGTCCAACAAACTATGTTGATACAGAATCAGCGGACTAAGTGGCATGATAAATTTTTGAAGAAGAAGACTTTTGTAGAAGGTGATTGGGCTCTGTTATTTGACTCACGATTCAAACACTTCAAAGGTAAGCTTACCACTAGATGGATGGGGCCATATGAAATTGTGACTGTTTTTGATAATGGTTCTGTCAAAATAAAAACAATAGACGAAGAACAAACTGCCTTTGTAGTAAATGGACATCGGTTAAAAGTATATCATAAACCTCTCTCTAAGCAAGAGTTCATCCATAACATGAGTCAGCAGTCTGAACTAGAACTGGTAGGTGAGGAAAAGACTTCTTCATCTCCTACTCTCTCTCAGTAAGCTTCAGTGGAATTGTTTTTTGTACATATGTACAGGGATTTGTTTTTTTTTCTCTTTTTGAAAAGGTGCAGATATTCTTTTCAGCAAGACTCAGAATGTTTTTTTTTGAAACCTAAGGGAGGTATCACTATCCTATTTCAGCATGCTGATTATTTTTGCAAGACATTTTTAAGGACTGTGTAAATTTGGGTCAATTTCTGAGTTTTCATAAATTATTGGAATGTCTGCATTTGTGTGTCAGATTTTTTTTTTTTTTTGGAATTGTTTTGGCTATTCATAAGAATACTTGGCCACCAGGCATTGCCTACATTAATGCTTTAAGCTTCCCAAATGTTTCTGCTTATGAACCTATGGGCTGCGAGGACCATTTGATTTGGTTTCACACTAGATAAAGAGTGGGAATTGATGTTAGTTACAGCTATGGGCATGAAGTTATTCTTAAGATAGGCATCATGATTAAAAGGTATTCAAGATCGGGCAGTTTGGGGGTTATTATCTCTTGGCTGTTATAAGATTAAACACATATATATATACTGTCTTTAGCCACTTTATGACCTTCACTTTCTACAGTTACGAAGGTTAGTTGTTCATATGGGCAAATCTTTACAGGCATATACAAAGAATACTCTTCCAATTCTGGTACCATCCCACTCCTAGATGGTTTTCAGAGCATCTCCCCCACTCATCTATGCTGAAGCAAATCATAAATTTTATCTTTAAGATGAAATTGGGACAAGAGCCTCTGATAGAAAAAGGGTGTAAGAGGTTAACCCGCCGGGATACTGAACAGGTCTGCTGGCAGCGGGTACCGACCTGTGGTATGAACAGGCAAACCCATCAGGGTTCTGAACAGGCCTGTTGGCAATGGGGCATCTGTCTGGGGAAGAAGCTTCTTAAGATGTTATAGTTACCCCACCGGAGTACTGATCAGGCTTGCTGGCAGTGGGTTCTGACTTTAATATCCTCTTTAACAGCCTCATCTATACTTGTCTATATGAACAACGTACCTATGTGAAGGTAAAAGAGAAGCCATGAGGCTGGTTAATTAAAAATTATTAAATTCATTAAAAAATGATAGCCAGTTGATAATCATCTCCAACTGTTTTTGGTATTTTGGGTTACCTGATTCTAAAAAAAAAAGGGTTTATTTTGATGCCTAGAACATAGCTGAGAAATGTAGTACTATTTGTTCCACTACTCAAATTGTCCTGTGTGAAGCTGAGTCAAAATGGACCAGTACTCCATTAGCTTCTGTTGATTATTTTCCTTATCCTGTGGCATATGTTCCGGTGGAAAAGTTCTGTATGGATAACAAGGGTGAGGACTGAATTTTTGATTGATGAAGTTTGAATTGATTGTTTGCGTTTAAATTTTTGATTGTTTAAACTATGAGTGATTGATGAAGCTTGCATTTCTGATTATTTATGAGTGATTGTTTGAGTTTGAATTTTTGATTGTTTAAATTATGAGTGATTGATGAAACTTGCATTTCTGATTATTGAGTTATGAGTGATTGATTGGAATTTGAATTTTTTGATTGTTATTTGTATTTTCAATAAAAGATGGCTTCATAGCACGATTGAGTTTCCTGTGTGGTTAGATAGAGCAGCAACTTTGCAATAAGGAAATCAGGCCATAAAACTGTTGAGGGTCCAACGAATCTCTTAATCCAGGCTATTTGCTTATGAGCTCATCCAAGTGATGTCTATTTGGGAGATTCATGGTTTTATATCACTATTCATAGCCTAACAGCTGCTCCAAATGCTGGTACTTACCTTTATATTGGTAAATTGCTGTACATAGTTATCAGCCTAAAAGCACTGCTGTGTTTGTCAAAGTGCCGGATTGAGTGCCGGATTGAGTGCTGGAAGTTATATTCGGGAAATTGGCATGTATATGGTAATGGACGTTGATAGAGGTAAGGAAAGGTTTACGATTGACTAAACCTTAATTAGTAATAAGGTTTATAATTAATATTTTTCGCCATTATATGAAATCCGATGGTTATGAATTATTTTAAAAAAAACTTTTGGTAATATTTCATTTTCTATTATTGGCAACCTTTAATAAAATTAATTATAACCTTGTTCTATTATAATTTGGGTTCTGACGTGTTAAGAAAATGTGTTAAATCATGGTTATCATCCCCTGCGAAGTGGGCAGTATGTGCCACCACTTGCAATGATTTTTTGTCTTGTCACGACGCTGTCTTCATTACCCTTACTTCCTACCATTCTACCATGTTCATTCGGGTTTCTACAGTCTCTTACCATTGTCATTACCTGCGAATTGCCTGTCCGAATCCTTTGCTAATTCCCTGTTAATTCGCTACCTTCGTGGCTCCACCATGCTCAACCGGCATGAACCCTCTGCGTATGAGCAGCTATTAGCCATCCCTGAGTTCGTTGCATGCAAGGATATGTTTATTCGGGCGGGATGGCATGCATTTTTAACTAATTTACAGGGCCATGATGACGCAGTCTCTCTCCAATTCGCCCTGAGTTTCGACGGGCATGCCGCTAGAGTGGGGGCTCTAGAGTTTGCAGCGACAGAGGAGTCCATTTCAGTTGCCACGGGACTTCCACGCACCTGTGATAGATGGTTTAAGAATTGTCGGCTGCCACGAAAAGATTATGACTGCGTTTTTAAACCAGAATATTTGGCTGTGAAGGGTGAGAAGGGTTTCTCCAAGCTGTGGGTCAGAGAAGAATTCTATAATTCTTTGATGATCATCACCAAGCTAATTACCTGTGAAGGTCGATTCTCCACCTACAAAGCCTGTCATTTTCGTCTGCTAGCTCATTTCGAGTTTGGTAAGCTTCTGAACTTCCCATTTTATTTTTGGAAAAGTTTGAGTAAGATGGCTTCACAGGTGAGGAAGAATTTAGAGCATCCAACCCATAGTCTTTATCATCATGGGCTTATTAAAATGATCGTTTTAGCTGAGTTAAAGAAGCAGGGTCGGGGTTGGGAACAGTTTGTATATGAACTCTCTAACCCTCATCTTCAGTCGCCCGTGAGGAATGAAGCAGGAGAGCCTGGTATCCCTGATCTAGTGGAAAAAGCTTCCTCCACAAACAATTCAGTTCCTCAAGATGATTGCCCTCAGGAACCTGCTGTTAATAGCTCCAAGAAAATTGCTCCGTTGTATGCTAAAAAGTCCCCAATCCCTAAAAGGCAGTGCGTTAACTCTCGGTCTGGGGGGGATAAGGAGCAGGAAAATTTGGTTGTTTTTCCAAATAGACGTTTTACTCGCAGCATGGCCGCTAAAGAAGGGAGAAAGGGGTCTAAGGGTAAAGAACCTGTTCAATTTGAGTTGTCATCATCCGATGCTTCCTCTACCCATGCTAACTCCGATTCTCCTGATTCCCCTCATTGTTCTGCATCATTGAATCCTGTCAGTGAACCCTTGCTGCCAGTATCCCCTTCCAAATCGAGTCTGAAATCTACCAAAGGATCTCCTTCAAAGTCAAGTTTGAAGTCTGTCAAGGTATCCTCTTCCAAATCAAGTTTAAAATCTGTCAGAGCATCATTTTCCAGGTCTGGTTCAGAGGCTTCAGCGCAGGGGATTGACTATTTTAGGCAAAAGAATCTCAAATTGAAAAAGAAGCTGCAAGAATATGAGAGGTTGGATCGGGTTGTCAAACAAGAAAATGCCATTTTAAAAGCTAGAATAGTGTCCCTGCAAACCTTGGTTGATGAAGTTAAAGGGACAAATCATAGCCTTCGAAGACAGTTAAAGAAAAAGGACAAACAGTTTGAGCAGTTAGCTAGCATACAGCAACATTCTGCCCCCTCTCCTCCTCAGGTGCAAGTCCTGTTTAATACCTCAGCTTCAGTCTCTGGAGTTGGGTCCAAGGATTGACAATTCACTGTGAAGATTTACAATTTTGCCTATCAGAAATTTCCTTGCATTGGGACATGCAAGACCTTCAGTCTGGGGGAGATGTTGGTCCTCTATTTTGCTCATTTGATGTACTATTTTCTAGTATTTAAAGTCTTAATGGATCCAATAATAATCAGTTTTATGTGTCTTTTGAAGATCAATACTCCTAAAAGCCATGGTAAGTAGTTTTAATTATTTGATTGTTGTATTTTCTTATTTTTTATGCATATGTTTTGAGTTTTAGGTTTCATTAAACCACATGTTAATAATGATATGGGTTTCTCTTTTATGCAGGGTTCGTTTTGTTACCTGACCAGCGTTCAAGGAAGGAGATCGGGGATTTGATCTACCATCAGGGCGTTTTTATTGGATCTATATCATCTTTAAGATGCTTTTGAAGATTGCTCCACTGCTATTTCAGGCACGATCTTTGATCTAGGGTTGTTATTATTTTCTCCTCAACGATATGTGTATATTCTGGATCTGAGATTCTATTTTTGGCTCAGAATGGTTAAGATATTTTGAATATTGTTATTTCATATCGACCCTTGTCTCCAGGGCGATTTAAACCTGCATAATTTAGTATAAAAGTAACGATGGAAACCCTAGGTAGGGGAATTTGTACAAACTCCATTTTATGAATATGATACAGTGCGTATTTCCATCAGATTTGTGATTTAAATGTGTGAGGCGTTGAGGGCAGGGCCCACCTTCAACACCAAACTGCGATGCTTCAGTAGTGTGTGTGGTTTGCAGTAATAGATTGGCGTTTTTGTCATTTCACATTTTCAGAGTATTAATAGTTTGCTCATCATTGATTAAAATAGAGTGCATGACTGTTAATAGTATTCACTAGTTAATGGCATTGGATTTAACTCGCTAACAGTCTGGTTTTAAAACTTCTCTAGATGCTGGAATGAATTGTTATATAAGAACTAGGGTATGCATAATCGTGTGCTTAATTTGGTATGAATTATGGTAGATTCAATTTTATGAAGCATTATTAATCGATTGTATTTTATATTATCTATTCTACCAAACACACAGTGTTATCAAGACAGTTACAGGAATGGTTTTAAACTTGACTGTAAAATGAATTCAGAATTGGTTTGGACTTAAATCTTTTCTTTCAATTTCCAGTATGAGTTGTGGTGAGTTTGATTTCAATTTGGTTTGCTGAAGAAGATAGAGTGCATTTCATAGCACCTCTTGTTATTAAAGATAGAACATAGCTTCTTTTCTTTAAATCTTTGAGCTCACAAACTGTAGGATAGATCTGCATTTACAGTGTGTGTGTATTTGATAAAGATTGTAGTAGCATAGGGTTTTGATATATTGGTTTTATTAAAATATTTAGGGTTTGATTTGAGATTGGCATTGAGCGTTGTCTTCTAGGATTGAATATTAGTTTTGCAATATACATACATTTTCTGAAATCTTCCTTGACAGATCTGTTATTCGATTGCGAGATTTACAACATCCTGTCATATGCACTTACATATACAGAACTCAAGATTAGTATATCAGCAGTAAATCAATTTGCCTTTGATAACATGCCTGTGAATATGTAATAGGTTTTGTCTTCAGCAGTGATTCCAAGAATGTTTGTATGGATTGAAGTGTCATATTTGGCAGGGTTGTTAATTGGAATTTAGATATCAATTTAGCATATGCATTTGATTAATAATCAGTTAAGTATATTTTTATAGATTGTAATTACAATAGCTTGGATTGCTGTAGATACCATTAATTGCTTTTAAATTGCTATAGCTTAAATTTGTATTCTTCTAGCAGGTTGTTTTGTTTTAAAAATGATAAAATTACAATTTGAAAATTCCTAGTTGGTTATTTTTGAGTTCAACAGTAGGAATTAGTAAATTAGTTTTCATTTTCTATAGTACAGACCTAATGATGCTTGGTATTTGGTCATTTAGTGTTAGCAGTAGATTAGGGTTTCTTGAGGAATGAGCATTGAGATCATTTTGCCCGCACAAATAGTGTAGCAGTTCAAAGTCTACGATTCTCCGGTTGATAAATTAAATTGAGGTGAATTAATTATTAATAATTTTCACCAACAGAGAGGCTTGTAACTAAAGAGTAAAGTACTTATGTTATGTATGTAAGCTGAGGCTGAATGGGCATCAATGGGAAACCTTGGTTATTTCCAGGTTTGCAGATGATTGGGAGGCTTGGAAGAAGCCGAAGAGAAAGGAGAACATAAATTACGGCAATCATTGAATTGCAGATTGTAATGCCTTTGAAATTTTTCTTTTTATAATACAACAACTCCTCCTGTGGACGTAGCCCAAAGGTTGGGTGAACCACATGTATATTTGTGTCTCTTGTGTTTGAAATTCGTGTGATTGGTGTGATTTACTTGATGAAAAATGTATATTCATATCTTGTGTTACAATTAATGTGATTTACTTTATGAAAGCTGTACATTAATATTAAGTTGAAGTGATGCCTTCACAGGTTTATTTCATGTAGGATGTTAAAAAGGGGAGGTTACAACTACTTTAGAAATTGACATAATTGGGTATGTTACAATAGTCAAATGAGTCATTTTATATTACTAACTTGTGGTGTTGGTCGAGGTTATGTTCTCAACATAACACCAGCACTTATATGGAGATGTTACAAGGTCCTATGCACCTAGATTCTATATTTAAAGAGGAAGGTCCTCTAAACACCTTATGATGACTATATTATTGATTGTAAGGAGATTTCTTTTTAATACTTATAAAATACGGTTTGGAGTTTTTATCTTGTGGGGATGTTACAGTCACAGTATTAACTCTGCTACCGGCTTCTCTAACTCGGATATCTAGGTGGTGACTAATGTGGCTTGCAACCTGTGATGAAAAATGGTGAGTGTTTTCGCAATCCTGAGTTGTGCTATCAAATAACCTGGAAATTCTGTTACCTCGACTTCATGGTAGAAAAGAATAATAAATATGATATTAATGTATTCAGTACCTCGTAAGCAGTTGTGCTATAATGTCAAAATCTTCGTTGTTGATGCTATATCCCCTTGGGTTTTGGTGCTTTAAAAAGTCTAATGCTGCACTACGTATTCGTGGAGCGATGGGCTAGGGTTATACACACCAATTCTATTAACATTGCATGCTATTCATAATCAGATCCCATCAGACCTGTGACTAATCTATTCGAAGAAGCTCAGGTGCATAAACTGAGCGATGACTATATATCATCTTTCTTTATAGCCAGGATATTCCAGAATGCTACCCAGTAGCATTGACTATTCAACATGCAGAATACCTTTTGGCCAATAGAGGGAACAAATCACAGCATGTTTCTCAACATTAGATTGCAATTAAATAAAATTAGATTGCAATTAAACAATGTAGAAGCACAAGAGTTCTCAAGCAGAAGCAATGTAGGTTGGAGTCTCGCTAGCAAGTGGTGGAAGCAAACCAATCTGAATAATCTGAGATGCAGGAGCAGGTAAAACTTACACCGCAAAAGCTATTTATGATGGTATGCTACATTACTATGACAAAAAAATTGGTATTGATCCTTTAAAGAAGAAAAAAAAGGGTCTTATAGTTGCGTTTATTGGAAAAGCAACATATAATGCAGCTGGCATTACAATCCACTCTGCCTTTAGACTGCCATTAAGTTCAAACATGCTTCCACTAAATTCAAACACCCTAGATCTTCTGACAAAAGATTGTGAACAACTTCGAGTATTGTTGATTGATGGAGTCTCTTTAATAGGGTCTCGGATCCTGTACAACATTGGCAAACGACTACGTGAAATAATGCACACACCAACCAAAGCATTTGCAAACCTTGATGTCATATTCTATGGCGATTTGTGTCAAGCACAACCTACCCATGATTCTTGGATTTTTGAACAACCTAGATTCCAACAACAGACATTTCCTTACACATTTTGGTTCGATGCCATAAAATGCTATGAACTTACAATAGTTGTACGTCAAAGAGAGCAAACATTGATATCGATCTTGAATAGAATCAGAACATTCTCTCAAACATTGGATGATATAGATTATTTAAACCAACATTGCTACAAACAACCAGCAACAGATGCAACATTTCCTTATCTTTTCCATAGTAATAAGCATGTTCAACAACATAGCTCAAAAATGTTATCAGCTATGCAAACAGAAACATTCACACTTGTGGCACATGATAGCAAAATTGATTCGATTGAAAAAAATGACCATAAACAAAAGACATTGCACCTTCCCTCTACGATAGTAGTAAAAAAAGATATGCTTATTGAATTAGTTGGAGGCAACTACTCAACTCAGGATGGATTGGTTAATGGTGCAGAAGGTGTGTTTAAACACTATACTCAAACAAACCAAGATATTGTCTGGATTGAGCTTGCAGATGCAAAAGTTGGAGACAAGCAACGTGCAACGATGCAATATCTTTATATGTCTGGCATAAAATCCAATTGGATAGCAATCAAAAGGATTGCAATAGAAACAAGAGTTGAAAATAAAATCAATGTTATGCGAGCACAATTCCCAATTCAGTTGGCATGTGCAAGGACAATTCATAGAGCATAAGGATTGACAATGAACAGATTGGCATTTGAGGCAAAAGGAATTAAGAGACATGGCCTTGTTTACACTGCGCTCTTGCGTGTCAGAGATATGGATTGTCTTTATGTTTTAAACAAATTGGAAGAAGGAAATTTTATAGCTTGTCCAAAAGTCATCGCTGAAATAGCTAGATTAAAAACACAAGCAAATTTGCAATTTGAATGTGGTCTGCATTCAATGCCGAACGGTGAACAATTACTCATTTCATTGCTAAACACACGCAGCTTGCTTTTGCACTATAGCAATGTTGTAAATGATAATGAACTTATGAAAGCAGACATTCTATGTTTGCAAGAAACTCACATGTGCACACTTAGCAAAGAAACAACAATGATAGAGAAATACAATTTCTTGTGAGCATTTTCAGTGCATGGAATCGATTAAAAAAAACATTGCTATTAATCAATTCTAAAAACTATACAGAAAACTTCACTGAAGCAATTTGCGTAGATCTACACTTAGGTTCCAGTGTATTGAAAGCAATGAACATTTACAATAGACCATGTGGTGTGCTTGATGATCTCTTTCATATATTGAGGTGCATTTTGTCAAGTTGCACATCAGCCACTCAAATCCTAGTAGCTGGTGACCTAAACATCGACATGTTGCAAGAAACAACATCAAAAAGAAAACTGCAATTGTCTATGCAAATGAAAGGCTTGACACTAAAAACAAAAAAAGCAACAACAAACATCGGTTCAATGTTTGATCATTTTTGAACAAATCTGAAACACAAAGATATTGTTTTCAATATTTCAGGTGCTTATTGGACTTATCACTATTCAACATTCCTATCGATCTTTGATTAAAATGCATAGTCCATTCACTTTTGCATTATCTAATTTTATTGTCTGCCTATCTATGAACGGATTCATGATGGCATATTTGCACAAAATCAAAACCAGGTATTATTCTTTGCCCTGCAACTTTCATGCACTTTAAACTACGGCAATTTGGTTTTTTTCCTATTCATAGTGAGCTAGGTTTAGATCAGATTTTGGCATGTGCAATATTCATGTCATAGCTATGAGCCTAAATTTTGTTGAAGTTTTTCATATTTTTATAATCTATTTTCTGATGTCAAATCTTGATTATTTTTTTCTATTGATAGTTGTTTACACTTTATTTTGTCCATAGCTCAGATCTAAAAAATTAGCAATTATGTGACAACATATGTAGACACTCTTTATAAAAAATATGCATGTGCTATCTCCATTTTATAATAATGCAAACCATATATAGTGAACATAAAATGTTTTAATAACAAATTCATATGTTCAAAATAATTTTAGATCAAAATTTGTTCAATATCTAATTGTAAATAGTTTCCTGTGCTTGTTTAACTCAAATTCTTGACACTACATAGACTTCGCGCTATGCATATGTCAAAAATCCAGTCAAAGAATTATGGACATTTGTTGTTGTTTTTTGCTTCTTTGTTTTTATGCTGTCTGTTTTTTCCAGATTTCCCATCTATTATAAATCTCTTATACTCTTTGCCCTAATTAACAATCTCAGTTACATCTGATTTGCTTAATTCTTCTCGCAGCTTTTCAAACTCAAACGCAAAATTGCAAAATAATGGAAGATAGTTCATTGGCTTTGCACAACACAACAAAAACAACATCAGCACCAAACAACTCAGCAATGGGAAAAATGTCAACTGCCGAAAGTCCAAAAAGATATGCAATTATTTTGGGTCTAATTGCTTTTTACATCATTTTTAATACACGTAACTTCTGCATCTTCTTTTATGATTTTCTAGCGCATGAAACAACAGAATATAACTATTGCATTGACAAGTATTTTCTCATTCTCAAACTTGATGCAAGTTTCAGCTTTCCTGCTATTGATTGCTGATAATTTTCTCCCTGGCCATGTTCTCTAACTATAACAATAACAGGTTCAAAGAAACAGCTTTAGAAGCAGCTACTATTATAGAGCTATGCACAATAACACCGAAAACTATTTTTGAAGGAGACATCCTGGCTGTATATGGGCCTGCACAGAACAAAATCCAAACTTCTCTTGTAAAGGCACAAATACTGCATGCAGACTTTGTTGATAGAGATGGGTTAATGACAATGCCTGCTGGAATAAATGACAATTTGATCAAATGTTTTGGTAGCTATTTCTCAACGAGCAAAAGTCTAAGAATCAGTTGATTTGGGCTCAAGAAAAAGGACCAATATGACAGAGGCGATGCCAAGTATTCAATAGTCATATATCCGCATACAATAATTCAGACAATTGATCAAGTTTGCAAAATGAGGAAGCTAGCTCTAGATATGACAATTTCTGATTTGTTGTCATCAAACGACTCG
The DNA here is from genome assembly GCA_027924585.1 of Larix kaempferi. Taxonomy (NCBI): domain Eukaryota; kingdom Viridiplantae; phylum Streptophyta; class Pinopsida; order Pinales; family Pinaceae; genus Larix; species Larix kaempferi. The sequence goes on along the minus strand of BSBM01000877.1, from coordinate 27,403,752 downwards.
TACTCTGTTGGCTTTGTCATAGCAATTGTTGTTGTATGTGAATCCAACAACAAGCGATTTGACTTGTATATCAAAGACGGTGGAACGGCAAATGAACATGCAATAGTAAATATGCCATTTGCACAGCCAATGTTCTTTTGAAATTGCTATTTTTTAAAGCCAAATAAAATTTCCACTCTTTTACGTAAACAACAAAATAAGGAAAAAAACAAACACAAATAGCTTTAACGATCTCTAACTGCAACCTATGCTCATTGACTACTGTCTTCTACTATTGCAGTTACAGGTCAGTGAAGGTTTTCAAACAACTGCTCCTGCAAATTCAAGAACAACTTGCATCTGATGATTCTCCATTCTATCTGTTTAAAAACATTGTCCGAAATGACAGTAAAGGAAGCCACATGCTCTGGACCTGTGCAGCTACCTTTATTGACCGTCTTAATGATGATTATGCAATTCAAAATTTGGTGCCAGTTATTGATTCAAAGACATAGGTACATTGAAAAAATACTCCTTTTTTATTTCATTGACAAAGAACAGCAAAAACACAATCTACTTTCATGCAAAATAGTTTCATTGATTAACACCTTCTTCTGGGTTTTTGTCTGTTGTTCATTGTCTAGTAGCATTGACTTTGTTAATTATAATAGGCTTTAGTTAAAAAAAATTCTAAATTTTTGTAGTTTCTTGAGAATATTGTCATCAAAACTGATATAGATTTTGCAAAGAAACACATGTTGCTTAAACCTATGGATTTTAAGCTCTTTTGGTCATTTAGACAGAAGTCTTTGCTTTTCTATAAAAGCAGTTTAGTTGCTAGATTTATTTGAGCACATCATAACTAATTTTAAAGTTTATTTGAGTCTTATTTCGAATCATATGTTTAAGCCTAATCCAATCGGTGTTCCCAACAAGGCATGTCATTTTTGCCATAGACAGGCACCCCAAATACTTTTAAAAAATAAACGTAATCGGTCATAAGCTTTTAAGAATTTATGCAAAGATTCAAATAGTATGATTGGGAAAAATCATTTGAATGCATATGAGCACGAGAGCTCTTGAGAGTATTGTGAATTGAGGCCAGTTGTTTTATAAATCGATGACGTCTGCAGGCCGCAACTTGTGAGAACATTTTCATCTCGAGATCTAATCAATATCAAGCTCTCTTTGCAAACAAGGCTTTTAACTACCAAAACTGCATCCAATTAATTCATGTTATTTACATCATCTTAAACTATTAATGGCAAATAGCATGACAGTGATATGACTAGATTTTTGTGATCGGAAGTTGGATCCACGATGCTTAGAGTGGTACAAGAAAGATTTTATATTTGTTTAACTCGTCAAAATTGCATTTGCAACGCCATTGGAGATGTGGATATTTTGCTTCTTGCAAAAAACTAGATTGTGTGTCTGTACTCTCGATGTCTGAGGGAAAATTATGAGAATACAACATTGTATCTCAATTAAATGAAAATACTCTCTGCCTATACAATATTTATTGCATACTGGAATAGTACAATTTATTGTCTTCCTAGCAATGCTTCAGAACACTGTTTGCATTGCAACAAATTTTAAATTCAAGCTTGCAACTTTGTTCACAACATTCTTATTCATCAGTTTGCAGCGATTGTTTTTTGCAATGTCTACTTGCTTTTGCCCTTTTGACTAATGACACTTGGCCAATTGTTAGATTGCCCATTAACATTGTAATTAGTAATAGTGCTTTGAATCTAAATTTAATTATTGTTTAAATAAAAAAGAAATACTAGCATAATTCTATGTAAAAATAGGCTGATATTATATGCATTTTCTATGGTCATTTGTCATGTGACTTTGACAGATAGACGGAATACTCAGAGCAAAAAATCCATTTGCACGTCCGTACCGATGCATTTGTGCTCAATGTAAACAGCGATTGATCCAGAGCTTATCATGGATCTATCAAATTTGCTAATGTAAGAGCTTACATATGTTGCTGTAGCATAAGCATTTAAGATATATTGTGCATCTGTATTTGTCTGCGATAACTCTGGTATTGATTTTGCAAATGAATTGATGCAAATGTCAACAGCATCTCTTTTTAGTATTAGTGTAGAATGACAAAGCAAAGACCGCAGCAGCAAAATGTATTCATCTCTGGCTAGGGCTAGCCCTAGAAGCAATTGTGCAAATGACGTGTTTTTAGAATATTCTCTATGTTCAATAGGAGCGAATACTTTTTTTGCTCTTTGAATGAGATGATTTGAAGCATTTTCCAATGCCTGTAGAATGATGGTATTATCCATAGGAGGCAATGGGAAATTGAGTTTGCATGTCAAATGTCGATGTTTTGTACATGTTTTTGTGTGACAATGTGTTTGAGTTTGAATAAGATTTTGATCAAGTAAAGACGAGTCTTTGGATATATAGCGATCAACAGAAGTAGTAATCTCGTCGTTTGAGTTTTTTCCATAGACAGGTGCATTTTGAATCCAAATTAGTTCATGTTCATGTTCATTTCCTCTTTGTTGAAATTCGGTCGTAAAGAAGAAATCTTGTATTTTTCCAAATAATGTGTTGTTTTTTAACATAGGAGACTTTAGTGTTGGTATTTTGTGTCTATAGTAGTGAGTACAAAGCGTTGGATGTCTTCTTATTAACGTGTCAATATTTTCTTCCAACGCACTGTCTTGCAAGTCTCCCAAATGTTTTTGTTTAATTTGTTTCAATGCATTGCATAAAGGTGCGCAAAGGTGTTCAGCACTTGTATACTTGTGGCAGGTAAAACGATGTCTCTAGTTTTCTCCTTTGCAATAGCAGTGGAACAAGCATTCAAATCGGTAAGCCTCGGAGGTTCTTATAGTGGGTTTGCTGGTTCTAGGTCTGACTTAGCCGAGACTTTTGTCAAAGATGTTGGGAAATAGTTTTAGTTGTTTTTTTTGTTAATAGCCAGTATGGCATGTGAACAGAACGTGATTCTCAATCTGCATTGTTCTATCTGTGTGCTATTCTTGTATTTGCAACATTTTGCGATACTGCCTGCGAGCTTCGCTGAGTTAGTTTCTTGATTTACATGAAATTTGAATGATAAGTGTCTTTTTTGTCGTCGATAGGCTAGAAATCACCAATTAATGTCGACCTCTATTGTCGAATCATTACAAATAGATCTTTTTTCATATTTTCAAAATAATCAGGTGATGTTCTAATTGCTTTCAATGGGCAAAACGCAATTGGACATTCTTGTATCTTTACAAAATTGTCTTTTGACTTGACATCTTTTGCCAATATTTTTTTTTCCTTTAACTCTCCCATGCGAATCGATATCCAAGCAATGTTTTTTACTTGTTTTATTATGATTTTAATTGCTTTGAAGAAAATGTTTGTGCCATGCGTTTCAAAGTCTGTACTTTTATGCTCTAGCTCCTACTATGATACTTACTGATAAGAAAAGCGATCAAAAATTTCATTGGGTTGATTGAATTCATAGAAAAGTGCAGGAAAATTTAGCTCTTCAGGGTATTTGTCTTGGAAAATGCTCAATGGTCGGAAGCTCTCAGAAGGTGCAACTTCTATGATTTTGTTGTCTAAATCATCTGCTAGATGTGTTTCTCCATATCCATGTATCAATGTTTCTGATATTGGTTCTATGTCTATTTCATTTTCATCATCATTTACTTGTTCCGTTGTTTGTTGAGTATTTGATTTTTGTTTCGCTGTTTCATTAAATACTTTTTTCCAATTAGTATTGATCACAATGCCTTCAATTTTATAAAGTTCGGTTTTGTATGAATCACTTAGCGCGGTCATAATGATCTTTGGCCGAATATTTCTAGATAGATATGTGTTTTTGTATTCCAATTTTCGCTTTAGCATAACTGCAACGGTCAAATTGTCATCTAGACTTCTAGGCAATGCTATTTGAACTCTATCCAAGTTTGCAGGGACATTGATAATTGAGCCAGTTAGCCCAATTTGTGCTTTGTTATAACCCAGCTGTCTTATTTGTGCGAAAGCTATTCTTGGTGATACCAATTGTTCTTCCAAAGCAGTTAGTATAGCTACAGATGGCAATATGTTATTGTCGCAGATTTGTGTAGGTGATGCAAACGTAGGCAATTTCCCATTAGCAATTGCTTTCTTGCAAGGTCTACAAGTTTGAACAAGCACCATTGGACATGTCATAGCTTCTGTATTTGGCAGAGTTTCGAGGGCTAATTTAATTGTCTTGTTCATACAACAAATGTCTTTTTTAAAATGCAATTGCTTATAAGCAGAACATGCATGAATAGTTGTGTCTTGAATAGCTTTTAAGTATGTAACAGCTGCTTTCTTTGCCTTTGCAGATTCTTTTTGCTTTTGACAAATGTTCTTTCCTTGTCGATGTAGACTGTGTTTCAACAAGCGCAAGCTTTTTTGCGTATTGCCATCAATGCATGTTTGCATGCTGGTTTTGATTTCTGAAAATTGCTCAGCAATGCAATAACTGTTTTTTTCTATGTTTGCTATCTTTTGTTTTTGTATCTTTGCTTTGATTGTATCTATGTATATTGGTTCATTCAAGGATCCCTTGTTAATATTCTTCTCTACAATTTTTTCTATCGCTATTGTCTATTTGCTCTTTTCAAAACTATCCATTGCAATTGCAGAAGTATTTCTATTGCAATTCAGCGGAAAGTGTATTTTAGTTTCATAGTGTTCTTGTAACAAGGGTTGGAAATGTGAATGCATTGTATCTATTACATGTTGCATTAGGCATAGAACTTTTGACGATCTATTTCTTGCATGGAATATGGCAATATTTTCTTGCTAATTATTGCTCCATAGATGTATTTGAGCGTTTAGCAACTCACATAACGATTGAAGGGAAGATTGATCTCCTTTTATGTGACCAATGATATATGCCTCTGCCAAATGGACAATATAGGTTCTCCATCTAGAAACAAAAGATGTATTTGCTAATGTGTTTTTATCAAGATATATGTCCAAGCATTGTGTTGCTCTAATATCGTTTGAAGCAATAGAGTTATAAAAAGTTTGCGCAATTGCTTTTCTAACACTTTGTCCATCAGCAAATAGTGTCAATTTGAAGGTTGATTCAAAGAAGGAGTCATGGCAATTGCCTCGAAGTTGAAATGACGTTTCAACTTCGTTAAATACACATTGATTTACATATGCGCTTTGAGAAAGCATATCGGTTGCTTGTGTTTTGGCTTGCATTGTTTTATACGACAACAATGGTTCGAAATCGCCAAGAGCTGATATGTGGTCATGGAACAATATATTGTACCAACATTCGAATTCCCCAGCATTGAAATGAAGGTATTTTGTTCCTTTTGTTAATGACCAAACAGCGACTCGAACAATTAACTATTTTGAAAGGAACTTGATGCAAAATATATCACCCCATAGTCCATATACACTTTGATCATCTGGTTGCGAAGCAGATTGCGACATGCGATTGAGATATTCATTGACATGTCCTATGCTATGCGATTCTTGCAAGTAGTCAACTGTCAATTCTATGCGCACTGATAACAGTGCAGAGGGATCTTTTTGATCTAGACAAACACAGAAATGATTCACAATCCCTTCCCTTATCTCTATTGATGTATATCGGAAATGCAATAATATTGCAAGGGCATTGAACAGGCAATTTCCTAGCCCATAGTGGAAATTGTCTAGTCGAAACAAATTGCTTGTAGCCAAACTCTCATCAATTTGTTGCCAATTAGAGTAATTGATCCCAAGGGCATTTGCTCTTAAAACATAGTCACTTTTACTTTTTTCTTTTCGCATATTGTCTACAAAAACATTTGCAATAGCATATTTTTTTGTTGCCTTTTTTTTGTTGTTCTTTTCCTATTCCCCTAGTCGTCTATACAGGAAAACCTGCAAGCAAGTGAAGAGAAGCAAATCCCAAGGGAAAGAAAAGAAGCAAAGGGCATCGTTGTTTCTAAAATCATAATGTTGTAAACATTGTAAATTGTTGTTGCCATTACAAATAACGAAAGCAAAGGAAACAACGTATTCATAACTAATTTTTTTCAAATGAACTGTATTTTGCCCTCCTAGTAGAATAGGAAAAAACGGCATGCCGATTGCCAAGTTGAAATTATCAAATATCCAAGATTTGATATCAATGTAAAAAGCCTTAATGTGCACAATATTAATTGGTTTATTGTTATTATATATATAATAATTAAAAAGAACATCTATAACTATAACTAAATCTTCAAACCTTTAAGCATAATAATATAATGATGCCAAGTTGCCGAGACCAGCCACTTAATCCATTTGCTCTTAAAAGAATCAATATAAGCCTAGAAACTCTATTCATGAATCATATCCATGTCTAGATTCAAATGCACTTCACAAGCAAAAGCATGTGTGTTCTACAATGAATGGAATTGAAGGAACATAGCGAACAAGGGAAATACCTGTTCCTGAGAAGGTTGAGATCTGGCTTTGCTAGTTATCATTGACAGAGATGATGCGAAGCAAGCCTGCAAACATACACAAAATAGGAAAAGCTTTCTTGCAATGTTTCGATACAGCCGCTAAAATATAAGCCAGGGCACATGTACATCATCTTACATAATATATTTATTGGATAAGCCTAGTTTAAAATGATGTTTGTAAAGTGAAATCAAGGTATTTTTTTATTTTTTGGAAAGCAAAATATTGGAAACTATAATTTTGCCAAGTCAAAATTTAGAAGATTAAACAATGTAGCGTTTTATATCACAAAAAGAAAGAAATGTATTGTTTAGCACAAATAAGTCTTGATGCTATAGTTCGGAACTCATGTCTAATAAAACTATATGAGAGCTTGGTGAAGAAACTTTGGAAAATAGACAATATGAATTAAACAATGGCTATGAAATAATGTTTTGGCTATCTGGATATTCTCAATGTCATGAATGTATGGTATTGCAAATATATATACCCATATTTAGCACACATGAATACCTCTATAGCACCCAAACTATGCGTTTTCCACAACTAGTATATGTTATTCTAACATTTTTTAAAGATTTGCAACTAATGTCTTTGAAAATAAAAGGAAAAAATATGCCTATGTATGGAAACTATTTTCTTTGTGACAGGTAATTGGAAGCAAAAATTAAATTTGGTAACTATGGCAAAAATTTGTTATAAGCAAGGAAAATTTAATTCTGGTCAGGGTTTACTTGATGTCAAAGTCATAACTCATTTCCATTTGGATTTTTGTTGAATCCTCAAAGGCATAACTCATGGTAGTTTTGATGGCAATATTGCTAAATAATAGGGGCAATGCCTAGCAGGGTAAAGTACATAAGAAATAAAAAGATGGACGCAAAGTTCAATGAGACTCTTGTACAAGCATACGAGACTTTTTGAAACCAAACAACATTGACTATTAAAATAAAAAAAAAGTAGAAATGTTGTTCATGTTTGATACAAAGGCATGCCTTTTTAATAACATAGCTATGTATTATGATTATCCTATTTATTCTTGTATATTATTACTATGACAATGCTATTATTTAGCTTTTTCTTACTATGTTTAAATATAATTTGAACATTACATGAGAATATATATTCTTAATACTAAATCAAAAATGATAAAACTAGATGCCAAAGCATGGGAAAAGAAACAAATTTAACATCTATTATTACCTAAAGAATTTAAATTTTCAACTAAACGCAATTTGATTCTGAAAATCTAAGTTTCTTGTTTTACAAAGTGATACAATGCCAAAATAAAACCATTTGTCAACACTTCAAAGTTTCAAAAATATGATACTTAACTTTTTCCTAGATTATTGCTTCTTCTTTGTATTGATTCTGGAAAAAAAATTTATTCTTCTTGTGCTAGATCTCCCATAGAAGAAACTGTGAGAATAGTTGCCAGTCTTGATTCAAACAACTAGTGTGGAAGGCAATGTGTCACCAATCTGTGATTTTTTTGCTTGGGCTATTCTTAATTTTGGACGTTTGTTGGAAAATCATGGCAGCTTGGTCGCAAAGGTTCAACACAAAAAGACAAAGATCAAAGAGATGATCAAGAGTTTTCTTATGCTGTATGCATAAAGAGATTGAGATGGACCTTCGAAGGGACTAGGATAAAAGGCATATGGTAGACAGTGATAAGGTGTCTAGGGCTAAGCTAACGAATCATAGATGTGTTTTCTAATATTGCTAAAAAGGCATAAGAAGGGATATGTCACTACTAAGATTTATTCAAAATTGGTATAGGGAGAACAAGTGTCAGGCCTCCCTTCTATAGGTGGGTAAAGCCATTTTGTAGACATTTGACTTCATAAAAGCGTCGAGACTCAACCAATTAGGATGAGAGCAGTAAATGAAAGTATGATAGAATAGGTCGATAACTATGAGATTTAAGCATGGAAAAAAAGTGTAGGTCTATTTCTAACCAGTCTAGTGCATTCTAATGGCAAGGCTTGGCCGAAGCAACTTGACCAAGGAAAAATAGCCATAGTAAGTTCCGAAGCAAGTTGACCAAGGAAAAATACTCAAAGTTTCACTTATTTTTAGCTTGTTTTATAAGTACAAGTACTTGAAATTTTATTTCTCTCTACCTTGTTTTAATTTAGGAATCTTAGTGCGATGCTTTTGTCTAAATAAATGCTTTTTGCTTTTAACATAATAATGGGTGGCATATTAATTTGTATGCACTTTTAATAAAAATATTATATTCAACAAAAATTACGAACATTTGTTATGATTGTAGATATTGATCAACTATTATTGTCATTGCATTTCATTAATCTATGTTTAGGTCATTGAAAACAATAACAATGCTGAGTTACAACATTGGTTTTCGATGTTTTTATGGGTTATGTTATAAATTCACGAGATATTTTTATACCCAAAGAAAACAATGACCCACTACTAATGGATTTGTGGATCAAGGTTGGAGGCCTCATGTTGTCAAAAAAATGCACATATGGAGGCTTCGTGTTCAAGGTTGTTGACTCATGGTTCTTTTCTTTTTCTGAATAAAGTAAATATCTGCATGCTTGTATGACCAATATATTTATATGGTTACATTCAAGATAATATGTTTTTTTAAAATGACGAGCCAGCATTTGCTAGAGGGCTACATCTACTAACAAATTTCCAAGCATGCTTCCTCTACACTTCCTCTTAGGATAGATTATACACCTAAAGAATTACAGGTAGCAAAGCAAGGTTTTTATACTTCCAATAAGGAAGAAACAACCCATTATAGGCTTTCAATCTTTACGTAGACACTCTGAACAAAGCAAAGAAGAAGAATCCATTTGGGCATTCTGGGATGAAATTACATCTTTGCCTCTGACGAAAACTCGCAGGCATATTATGTGTATACAACAACTAATATGTTCGGAGCACTGTTTTGGCTAACAAAATACACGTTGTATAGCTCCTACTCAGAGCCATTTAATTTTTAAATCAAGTTTATTCTTCTAATGCATTTTAACCAAATGCCCCTGTGCACCTCTTGCCTCAAATTCGCTGATGCAAAATGAATTCTAAGGAAGGAGGTCTCGAAGAAAGTCTAGTAGAACGTTAGCGTTAGTTCAAGTACCAAGAACGTCATATCTCTATGGCGAGGATTCAGCCAGCGAAGCTTACGAGTTCATTTTCATCTACCACATTAATTTGCTTTTAATCATTGTCATTAACGATGAATCAAGTTTACCAATACTCATCCAGTTTGCCAATAAGAGATCTAGAGACGACTTATTCTCATCAAGACTCAGAGGGCTTGGGGTATCAGCTCTTGCCCACCAAAAATACTATCAACTTAAATCGAACAGGCCATGTGCTTATAGGCACAAGAGCTTCTCGGCATGGTCATATTTATGCAAATTTTAATATTCAAATCTTTTGATAGTTTGCCTAGCAAGGAATGTCTACCTGGGTGTCAGAACTTAATCATTTTGACGATGTTAGTACATAAGCCATATATTGAGAGTCATGATAGTTAAAGTCTAATAATAGTTCGACATTATCATCATCATTTTAGCGCTATTACATTTTCCTAAGATAAGCTATGCCTGAATTTGAAACGATACCATACGGCTGCACCCTTCAGCAATTTAATCACTGACAAGAGAGTTAAGAAGCGGTCAAACGATCGATACTCCCATCCTTTTGTCAACATCTTAAACGAAAATTTAAAGCTTTTAGTGTCATTTAGACACATTTAAACGTCCATTATAGTTTCAGCTCATTCTCTTTCACAAATGACCGATTGATAGAACAAAACCACAGGGCTTGATATTAATTCGTGATTTCTAACTTATCCATGACAAGGAAGACGCTTATCATTCAAATTTGATCTAAAACAAGCAACTACTCCATTAGAAGCAGATCTATAGTTAAAACTACAATATCTAAATCATTATTCATGCTATTCATTTTTCATCAGAAATGTCAAAGGTTGAACCTCGCAGGCAGTATCATAAAATGTTGCGAACGCAAGAATAGCACAGAGATGGGACAATGCAGATTGAGAATCATGTTCTCTTCACATGCCATACTGGCTACTAACAAAAACAACTAAAACGGTCTCCCAACACCTTTGACGAAAGTCTCAGCCAAGGCAGACTTACAACCAGCACAGCCAACATAGGAACCTCCAAGGCTTATCGATTTGAATCCTTGTTGCACAGCCACTGCAAAGAAGAAAACCAGAGACATCGTTTTACCTGCCACAAGTATAGCATTTTGGTTAAACCATTGAAGAAGTTAAAACGTGAAAGCAAACACATTGAAACTAATATCTTTAACCTACTGAAAATCGGATCAAGACCTGACAACTTACATTGTTGAAAGTAGACTTGGAACTGAAAGCGAAAACCTTTCTGCAACTGACGAGAACCAGGTTGAAAGCTTGGATCAACAACAACATCAGACTGGTTCGACTCTGAGAGCCACCGTGGAGACCTGAATCACAGGTTATAGGTTTAAATCATGGAGGAAAAAAGCCACTTCTGAATCTGAAACCTAATACATCGCAGGTCTGTCGACCAATTCTTCAAACGACTCCCAAACAAGAAAGAAACAATGCCATCAATACATAACCTCGATGAATACGCAATGGAGGATTAGGATTTTTAAAACGCCAAAACCCAAGGCAATATAACATCAACGATGAAGATTTTGACATTATAGCACAACTGCTTACGAGGCACTGAGTACATTAACATCACATTTATTAATTTTTTGTTTCCATGAAATCGAACTAGGAGAATTTCCAAGCTATTTGATAGCACAGCTCGGCATTGCGAAGACACTCACAATTTTTCATCACAGGTTACAAGACACATCAATCATCACCTAGATATTCCACTTAGGAAGGCCGATAGCAGAGTTAATACTATGACAGGACACCCTTGCCCCCCAGCATTGAACGATTAACATGTTAATAATTACTCTGTGTTACTGTTGTTTGTCACTTCTGCCACCTGTCGGGTTGTTACTATATATAAACAGCTTAGAGTTTGAAACCTCTATGCAGGATTAACTAATTATCAACAAATGTTGAAGTTGTTTTATGATAACCATAACTATCGTGTTGTTTCACATTTTATAGTAATAAAAACATTTCGCTAAGGCAAGCTATGTCTGAATTTGAAATGACACCATACGGGTATACCCTCCAGGAATTTAATCACTGATAGTAGAGTTAAGAACCGGCCAAATGACCGATACCCTCATTCTTTTGTCAACATGTCAAACCGAAATTTAAAGCTTTTAGTGCCATTTAGATACATTTAAATGTCTATTACAGTTTCGGTTGATCCGCTTTGACAAACGACTGATTGATAGAAGAAAACGACAGAGCTTGACATTAATTGATGATTTTTAAGTTATCCACGAGAACAAAGACACTTATCATTCAAATTTCATGTAAAACAAGGAACCATTTCACTAGAACCAGATTTATAGTTAAAATTGTGATATTTAAACCGTTATTCATAGTATTCAGTTTTGATCACAAATGCCAAAGGTTGAACCTCGCAGGCAATATCGCAAAATGCTACAAATACAAGAATAGAACACAGATAGGACAACACAGATTGAGAATCATGTTGTCCTCACATTCCATACTGGCCATCAATGAAAACAACTAAAAATATTTCTCAACATCTTTCACGAAAGTCAAGCTAAGCCACACTTAGAACCAGGAAAGTCACCATAGAAACCTTCGAGACTTACCGATTTGAATGCTTGTTCCACTGCTAGTGCAAAGGAGAGAACCACAGACATCGTTTTACCTGCCACAAGTAAACGATTCTGGTTAAACCATTGAAAAAGTTAAAACGTGATAACAAATATATTCAAACTTATATCTTTAACGTACTGAAAACCGGGGCAAGATCTGACAACCCACATTGTTGAAACTTGATTTTGAACCAAAAGCCAAAATCTTACTGCAACTGACGAGAATCAGGTTGAAAGCTTGCATCAAGAACAACATCAGAGTGGTTCGACTCTGAGAGCCACGGCGTGGACCTCAAACACAGCCTATGGGTTCAAACCACGAAGGCAAAACGCCATTCCTGAACCTAAAATCTAATACATCGCAGGCCTGTCGACCATTCCTTCAAACCAGTTCCAAACACAAAACAAACAATTCCGTTTATAAATAATTGAAAAAAGCATAGGCTAAGTGATTTTGGATCATTTGATTCATGAACAAGCTCGATGAATAGTTACGAGTGACATAACATCATTGCACCTAGTTTGCACCCATGGCTATAAAAAAAATTTCCTCCATACTATGGTTTTGGGTTATTTGTAAATAGCTGCGAAAAAAATTATTTATATAAATTTTTAAATACTGGTAATTTGTTAACATTTCATTGGATGAGAGCTGATAATGTCAGCCTCAATAATCGCTTTCTGTTTTGGCGGTGGAAGGTGCGTCCTCCGAGTTAAGGCTTAGTTGCTGCTTAGTGTAAATAACAGGTGGTGGGCGTAACAATGTGTGGCATATAAACTTGTCTAGTTTTTTGCGCCGAGAAATGTCTTCGGCACTTTCTACACAATGCGATGGTTATGGTTATCATAGGAAAATGGAGCAAGTCTAACGTCCCAGGTGCCGAACATGTCAAACGAGAGTAAGAACAGGGTAATTAACGTTTTAGTGGTTCAATACTGGCGGGCAAGGGTATCCTGTCATAGTATTAACTCCACTGCGGGTTCCCTGGGTCGAGTATCTACGTGGTGACTAATGTGACTTGCAACCTGTCATGGAGAATGGTGAGTAATAAATGTGACATTAATGTATTTAGTAGCTCGTAGGCGGTTGTGATATGCCACGCATTGCTACGCCAATGAGCCAGACACAGACGGAAGGTGCGTCATGCGAGTCAAGGCTTAGTTGCTGCTTAGTGTAAATAACAGGTAGTGGGCGTGGCAACGCGTGGCATATAGGCTTGTCTAGTTCTTTGCGCCGAGAAATGCCTTTGGCACTAATGCGATGGTTATGGTTATCATAGGAGAATGGAACAAATTTAACGCAAAAGGTGGCGGACATGTCAAACGAGAGTAAGGACAGGGCAATGAATGTTTTAATGGTTCAATGCTGGCGGGCAAGGGTGTCCTGTCGTAGTATTAACTCTGCTGTGGGTTCTGTAGGTGGAGTATCTACGTGGTGACTAATGTGGCTTGCAACCTGTCATGGAGAATGGTGAGTAATAAATGTGATATTAATGTATTGAGTAGCTCGTTAGCAGTTGTGCTATAATGTCGAAATCTTCGTTGTTGTTGATGTTATATCCGTGGTAATATTCATCGAGCTGATAAGGCAACCTATGTCTCAATTTGAAACGACACCATACAGGTACACTCTTCAGGAATTTAATGACTGACAATAGAGTCAAGAACGGGCCAAATGACCGATACTCTTATTCTTTTGTTGACATCTTAAACCAAAATTCAAGGCTTTTAGCATTATCTAGATACATTTAAACGTCCATTACAGTTTAGGCTCATCCCCTTGCACAAACAACGGATTGACACAACAAAACAACAGAGGTTGACATTAATTGGTGATTTCTAATCTATCGATGACAAAAAAGACACTTATCATTCAAATTTCATGTAAATCAACGAACCATCTCAGTGAAGCTCGCAGCCAGTATCGCAAAATGTTGCAAACACAAGAATAGCACAGAGATAGAACAATGCAAACTGAGAATCACGTTCTGTTCACATGCCATAGTGGCAGTCAACAAAAAAAAAACAACTAGAACTATTTCCCAACACCTTTGACGAAATTCTCGGCTAAACCAGACCTAGAACCAGCAAACCCACTATAAGAACCTCCGAGGCTTACCGATTTGAATGCTTGTTCCACTGCTACTGCAAAGGAGAAAACAAGAGACATCGTTTTACCTGCCACAAGTATACGATTCTGGTTAAACCATTGGGAAAGTTAAAACGCCATAACAAGTACATTCAAACCTATATCTTTAACCTACTGAAAACCGAAGCAAGATCTGACAACCTACATTGCTCTAAGAAAAAGAATGAGATTATCGGTCATTTGGCCGGTTCTTGACTCTACTGTCAGTGATTAAATTCCTGAAGGGTATAGCCGTATGGTATTGTTTCAAATTCAGACATCTTAAACCAAAATTTAAAGCTTTTAGCGCTATTTAGATACATTTAAACGTCCACCACAGGTTAAGCTCATCCCCTTCCACAAACAATGCATTGATAGAACAAAACAAAAGAGGTTGACATTAATTGGTGATTTCTAAGCTATCGACGACAAAAAAGACACTTATCATTAAGATTCCATGTAAATCAAGGAACCATCACAATAGAACTATATTTATAGTTAAAACTACAATATTTAAACCCTTATTCATATTATTCATTATTCATCACAAATGCCAGAGGTTGAAGCCTGCAGGCAGTATCGCAAAATGTTGCAAATACAAGAATACGACACAGATAGAGCAACGCAGACTGAGAATCACGTTCTGTTCACATGCCATACTACCTACCAACAAAAACTATTTCCCAACACCTTTGACGAAAGTCTCGGCTAAGCCAGACCTAGAACTAGAACCAGGAAACCCACCATAAGAATCTCCGAGACTTACCGATTTGAATGATTGTTCCACTGCTACTGCAAACGAGAAAACCAGAGACATCGTTGAACCAGCAAACCCACCATAAGAATCTCTGAGACTTACCGATTTGAATGCTTGTTCCACTGCTACTGCAAATGAGAAAACCAGAGACACCGTTTTACCTGCCACAAGAATACAATTCTGGTTAAACCATTGAAAAAGTTAAAATGTCATAACAAATACATTCAAACTTATATCTTTAACCTGCTGAAAACCGGAGCAAGATCTGATAACTTACATTGCTGTAAGCAGACTTCGAACCAAAAGCCAAAACCTTTCTGCAACTGACAAGAACCAGCTTGAAACCTTGCATCAACAAGAACATCAGACTGGTTCGACTATGAGAGCCACGGTGGAGACCTGAACCACTGGCTATGCGTTCAAACCACGAACCGAAAACCCCATTCCTGAATCTAAAACCTAATACATCGCAGGCCTCTCGACCATTTCTTCAAACCACTCCGAAACACAAAACAAAAAACAATGCCATTCATAAAAAACAAGCTCGATGAATATTACCAGGGATATAACATCAACAACAAAACAACGAAGATTTTGACATTATAGCACAAGCGCCTACGAGCTACTAAATACATTGATATCACATTTATTACTCACCATGCTCCATGACAGGTTGCAAGCCACATTAGTCACCACGTAGATACTCCACCTAGGGAACCCGCAGCAGAGTTAATACTATGACAGGACACCCTTGCCCGCCAGCATTGAACCACTAAAACATTAATTACCCTGTCCTTACTCCCGTTTCACACGTCCGCCAGCTGCGACGCTAGACTTGTTCCATTTTCCTATGATAACCATAACCATCGCATTCTGCAGAAAGCGCCGAAGACATTTCCCGGCGCAAAAAATTAGAGAAGTTTATATGCCACGCGTTGTTACGCCCACCACCTGTTATTTACACTAACCAGCAACCAAGCCTTAACTCGGACGACGCACCTTCCGCCGCCAAAACAGGAAGCGATTACCGAGGCTGAAGTTATCAGCTCTCATCCAATGAAACGTTGACAAATTACCACTATTTAAAAAATTATATAAATAATTTTTTCCCCAACTATTTACAAATAACCCCAAACCATAGTATGCAGGAAAAAAATTTATAGGCATAGGCGCAAACTAGGTGCAAGTAATAGGGTCTGCATGAAACATAATATATCCCCTACGGGGACATAATAATTATAATCACAACAGAGATAGCAATGGTAACGATTCTTTAACCAAAACCATAGTAGTATCTAGGGTTCAACCCAAAATCCTATAGTAGTATAGTAGTTTGTATTGGTTGTTGTTGAATCTTCCAATAGATCAACATCCCACACTAATTTCCATCTTGTGTGATCAAACTCCTCAAGAGAAAGAAACAACTAGAGCTTGAGGATTGAAAATGTTGGTTTGATGCATAGAATACTATTGTGTATTTATCTTGAAGGTCCCACAAATCATCTCTAAAAGGTGGTACAAAAAAATGGACGATGCTTATTAGACACATATCTAAATATCTATGCCGAAAGAATTTTTGGGTGACTGGTTAAGAGATAAGATTTTAATACAATGCTATATTCCCAAATGATAAGACTCAGAGAACCTTATCAAAGAAAACATGAACAAACCCATAAATAATTTGAAAAATAAAGAGAACCAAGAGAAAATAGAAAGAACCTATAACAAAGTATTCGCATTCACTTGACCAAATGGTTTTCTTATAATTTTACAATGGATGCACATTCTAACTACAAACATAAGAAACAATATGAAATGCACACATCTCGAAATCTAGAGAACAAAATGCTCATATCTAGATGTACATAATTTATAAAGATGCTCAATAATGTAAGCTAATTAAGTTGGGAACTCAAAGTATATGCCTTGTACTTAAGGGGATGATATTGGACAATGTGCCCTCTTGTTCGTTATCACCACCTCCGAAATAAACTTATTAGTCAAAATTTTACTAATTTATATGTCCATCATAAGTCCGAAGTTGTAACATCCCCAAATTTCATCAAAAATTTAAAATTTTTCTTATATGCTATTAATTGCTCTGCGGAATATAAATGTGAATGTGTAGCATCTTTATTACTGTTTAACTATACTCTTAAATGCGACAATTACTTGTTTATAAATGTCGTCAATGATTATAAGTGTCTTAACGACATTAAGTAGTTAAGTGATCCTAAGACTGTAGTTAAATGTGATATGTCTAGATTTACAACATCGTTATGCATCATTATTATTGTATGATAGTATTATGTCTTTATCGATACTATTTTGATATTCCTAAATTCGTCATTTAATTCTATTAACCTTTAAGTATGGAGGTAGAGCTATGAGCCCCTTTACTGTTTGTGACTACTTGTCAATTCTATTGTATCTTATTCTATATAATCTAATCATCGTTTGCTCATTACATACAGTGATTCATAATGTGATTGAGTTGATAATTGACGCTTAATATTTCATGGCATAATGTTTTTATCTTAAGAGTTAATTATGTGTGAATCCCTTTTGGCAAGAGAGTTCTGGCGCAGCTTGGGCTTACTTAGCTATTATAGCTAATGCATGTTACATCATTCTGACCAGGTTGTCTATAGGACTTCTCATGCATAACTTGGTTGAATATATCATTTAAAAAATCGAGGATTGAGGTTTTAATCCTAGCTTTACAATTTTTTTGCATGGCAACCAAAGTTATAACCCTAACTATGGGATTTTTTCTAGCTCTCATGGGTTCTTGCAAGGTAATGGCGTAACACTATGTAACATTGGCTTAAGTATTATAATATACCCAAAGTATTTGGCGCATTAGTGAAAAGGAGTTCGAATGGCGAACATTGTGTTTAAACTATACAAATGTGGGTAACAAATTGAATGTAGTGGATGCCACCCTAACTCATTTATGAGTCACGTGATAGTTTGGTGGAGAGTAAACACGTAAGGGATAAAGCCCTAAGTCCTTGCTAGTATTGGCATTGTTATTGTTGTTGTGTGAGGGTTTGGAGATCCGAGCTCTCGCTTGGCTGCCATGGTCGAAAGGACACCTCTGCGCAGTTCCAGCATTTTGTAAGGTGGTTTTCAGGGTTTCAATGTTGATTACTGTAATGCAACCACTGGTGGTATCGGTTTCTAGAGCGAGATACGCCCATGGTGTTTTAGGTTCTCTGCTAAGGGTAAGAATAGTTCCAACTAAGACTCGTTTTAATTCTTTTAAGTTCGCGGTTTACATTTTAACACAAGACACAGTCTAACTACTTTGTGTTCCTTGGTAGGATGTTTCTAGCTGCTTGTTATTCTCGCCTTAGGCTTTGAATTCAACATTTCTCATTTTAAAGGAAAACCCCAGTGGTTTAATACCACGATAAGCCCCAGTTTCACCATGAAGTCTCCTCTGTCACGTATTGAAAAACACTATCAGCGTTGCTGTTTACAAAGTGGTAAGCCTTTGGCATGAGTAGTTTGTATAGAATTGTGTTGGGATTTGACCTTCGTTCTAAATGAAAGCTACAACACTTATTCTCTTCTAGATTGTATCTACGTCTCTGACGAGACTTTTGTTACTTGTCTCTTGTCCTTTAATATGATTATGTGCTCGGCTCGAAGCCTTTGTTTGGAAATAAAGTTTTTGCTTCTGTATAAGCCATTATCATTTTGAATACTACTATCAGGGTCAGGATTAATAGTTAAAAGATGAATGTGTATCAGTGTTGGTTGAAGCCCTAACTTGATTATGCGTTAAGCTTTGATTTCTGTGAAATGTTATTAATTTCGTTTTGCTACAGGGTTAAAACCCTAAACCCTGTAAATATTTCATATATATACTTATTATGACTTGGCGAACTTATTCTTAAGACTCGAACCCTGGTCTTTTTATTTAATTGTTCCCTTGATAGGATGTCGACAATGTAACATACCCTTTTTGCTGGAAAACATTTTGTGTTAGCAAATATTATTATAACTTTTATTGTAAAGTTTTATGTTGGACAGGCGTCCAAGGATGACTGTAATTTGCATAATATATTATTATTAAATAAATAAAAAAGGAGACAAACACCTAAGAGGACTGTTGAAAGAGTGGTTACTGATCCACTAGGTGGAATGGAATCTGGGGTAGAAGGAAATGGACAAGTGGCAGCATCATGATGCAACTAACTAGCTGTTGGTATGGGACAACTCCCTTGAAATGTGGTCATAGTGCCCTGAAAGATGGGACTGGAGCTTGAGGCTCATTTATTCCAAACTGACCACTAAAAGACCTAGGCAGTCTATATAATAGCCATCAAATATTGAACTGAGGTTCATCACTTTTTCTGACGAGGAAATTTACCTTGGGGTTTTCACCCAAGAGATTTGATGAGGGGATATGCTATGTTGTTGATCATTTTGTGAGTCTGCCAAACTCTTATTGAGTTCAGGAGGTTGATGTTGAGTGGAGAAGGCATTTTATTTCAGGAAATTGATGCTGAGTGGAGAAGGTATTTTCGAGTGCCTTGCTTCTACACAGATTCCACCCACATATTGGATCAGTAATCAGGCTCGGGGGTTCACTAGAAGTCAACAGTTGAGCTGCTTCTTCTGAAGTAGGTTGGGAGAAACAAGCCTCCTTGGGTGTTTGTCGGCCCTATCGTCATCTACAGGTTCTATTTGTTTATCTGTTGTTAAGTAGTTAAATATTTTTCTTTACAATTATTTAATTTTATTTACATAATGTGTTCTGGTTTAAGTGCTTCTACTTTTATTTTCTGAATCAGTTTAAAATTATGAATAGAAATGCTGAATGAAATAAATGATCTCTGCATTTTTCCCCATGCCATAGGAATTGCATCGTACTCTAGTACAGAGATAGATTAAGATAGATAGGTATGATAGGAAAATAGCCATGAGAATGAGAAGATAGAAATTCTATATTTTCTCAAGTTACTGTTTACTGTCAAAATTTCCTATATTTACATGTATCAATGTTTTTTCCTTATTATTTCTGCACAGACAATTATTTTCAGAATTTACAGTCATGTTTTCTACATTTTATAAATATCAGATTGTTTAGAAATAAATAATTTCCCTTTTCTGAAAATCATATGAATTATTTTCTAAATCTTACAGATGAAGAATAGATCTCAACATATAGCATATTGATATCAATTTCTTTTATAAATAATGCATAGTAATAAATACAAATTATTTATGTACAGAACCATCTACTCTTAGCACTGTATCACACAATGTATTTCTTTTATTTAGAAACAGATTGGAAAACATTAAACACTTGACCAAACCCTCTATCCATCTACTATACGAATTTATCCAAGATATAAAATCATTCATTTTTAAATAGAGCTAAGTTAGGGTTTCCATTTCACAAACAGTTGTGCGTTTTTTATTTCACATTACTCTTCTAAATGAGAAACAAGACTGTTATCAATACATTCGATACCTGTACAACCTTGTATCCATTCTCAGTACTTAGTTATTATCTTAACCAATCACACGCTTTAAATCGAATCATAAGCTCATCCATTAATACAAATATTTTAACTGAAAATCGATCATGTAGGTCGAGTAATTTATTTACAAATATCATCTCTAGGGTTTAAGATATTACAATGTCTGTAGGATCAGAGTCAAACAGAAATCACAAACACTAGTTTGATGCCGAGAACGTATCAAAAACCAACATCATTTTATACTTTACAAAACGAGGACGAAACCCTAACCCTTAGGAAAATTTCAAGAGTTTGAAATGCAGCAACACCGATACAAATTAACGAATTGCATACAGGTTGCAAGCCTTCCACAAAGACAAACATCTTATCTTTAGCAACAGACTCATCATTTGTACAGACTTCATATAAATTATTCCATCGTATTTTACATTTCAGTTTTCACCGTTCACAAAAAGAAAAACGATAGTAGCAGAATATCGAAACCCAAATCATTACAATATCCCAAGTCTATGAGAAAGAACAACTTCACACAACAGCCATCAAACAGTAACAGGATCATGCCTCTTGGGTCGAGGAATCCTCCTCCCCATTCTTTTAAAAGTTTACAAACCCTATCTCGACAAAATTACAAACTCTCTAAGTTAAAAACACAAACACACAGAACATCACACAGTCGGCCATCATCTTCATCTACACAGAGTTTCAAGGAAACCGCCGAGGATTACCGGTTGGTATAGCTATTGCAAACTTTCAACGCCCAAATTGGAGGAGCCATTGAATATTACACCTGCAAGAACAATACAGATGTGGTTAAAACAGTATCTCAGAAGGAAAGATTATAGTATCGAAATTCGAATAACCTGTTAGCACTCATGTATGAACGTTACAGTGAAGGAATCAAAACACATTACCTTTTTAATTGTTGGCAAGTAGGAGCATCAAACACCAGACAAGCGCAACAGCAAATTTAAATTCTCATACTATCGAATGCTGAGGCTGAAGGAAACCCCACACAGAACTATCAAATTTAAAATAGTGACACAGTGCTGAGAAATGTATCAACCCTAGCGAGGCCCTGACCTCTCCTCTCAAACCCAGTTTTAAAAATAACAAACCCTCAACTCGTTTGGTATCTGTAATGTCCCCATTCAAATAAGTGCATAGTAAGACAATCCCATCAATCCTACTAGTTTCCTAGGTTGGATGGGCACATGTGGGATGGTAATAAGGAAACTAATAAATGATATTTAGACATTAGAAGGGTTCAAGAATTTAATAAATATGATGAATAAATAAATTCAAGAGAAATTCTAGGTGGCAAGTGGTTTTGGAGACATATGGAGGTGGTGGGACCCACACTAGCTTGATTTTTCAATGACACATGGCAGCTCTCTCTTGCCAATTCGAATTCATGGGAAGGTGAACACTCTTGGGTGAGTTGGTAAGTCATAACACATGGAATTGAGCATATTAGGTCGAAATGGGAAGGAATAGTAACCTCCATGGGAGAGGAAGAGTCAAATTGGAGACTAGTGGACACATGGGCTAGATTCCCTAGTTTTATGACAACAATAATGAAGCATCTATGACATTTTATGACAAAATTCAGACCTGAATTCTTACACCTGACCATTATGACATGTCAGCCCCAAAAATAGGCTCAAGAAGGCGCTCATGGAGTTGGAGGAATCTAAAGAGACTCAAATTCGAATTTGGGAGAAGATGGAAGGTTGGAACTAGGAGACAAGTGGCAAATGAGGAATATTTTCTAAATGGAAAATTATTGAATCTATTGAGAGGATTTCGACCCCTTGAAGGCTAATGTTGGTTATAAAATGTATAAATCAAGTATGAGAATGGCTTTTGATGATTTGAGAAAAATTGCATTTGTGAAGAGAGAGCTAGTGGATGACTAGTTTCTTGCCTTAGCCAATTTCGAGGGTGAAAGATTCCCATCCAAGTTGGTGTTTGGAGAGGCCACTCAGGTCTTTGATGGTTCTTTAATGGAGTTTGTATTTGCAGGTAGCAGCTATAGGAAGTTTCATGGTTTGGTTTAGTGCAGCACTTTCTCTCCACCGTTTCCAGTTTTGAAGGCATATTCGTGCTCCTTGAGGGAGGGCGTTTTTGGTGAGCTATTGTACTCTTTGGGGGAGATTCTAATGCCCCATTTCTTTTTTAATATGAATTAAATACTCTTTTATTCATCTCCAAAAAGTTTCAGGTCGAAATTCCAAGTAGAAATGTATAAATCTCATTTTTAATGGAAGAACAATGCCATTTCCCCACTACCTTGTTGTGAGCCAATGTATTGATGATGATTTAGAATGTATGGATGATTATTTGATATATTTGTGATAAATATATTTCCATGGATGTATTCTACAAGTTTCATGTACTGTACTTGAGCATTTGAAGCATTTTTACTCAGTTTAGTTGTATTGGGAGGTGAAATAGTGCCATTTCCCCAAGGGTCGAATTGGGGGTTTTTGTTGTTGAATGTGAGAGAGTTAGAACAGTATTAAAAATCAATTAATGGTGCATATGAGACCTTAATCACATAATTAACACATTATATACCTCTTTTCATAAATTTGTGGGAGTTTGGAGGCATTTGGAAGGCCATTTGCAGTGTTACCCGAGGGGGATTTGATGCACAAATTACTAGTCAAAATTACATATATTGATCAGAATACAAATCAAGTTTGCAGCAGTATTTGGAGGGCCATAAAACATCCCTGAACCTTATATTCAATTCTAAATACCATTCATACACTCCTACAGAATATTTGGGATCATTTGGGTTGATTTGGAGGTCAAAACAGTAAAACTAGTCAAAGGTCGAAATTGGGAAAAAAAGTGGAAAATTGGGCATTTTAATAAAATTTGAAAAAGGGATATTACAAGTGGTATCAGAGCATGGTCTTGGCACCTGATGGTATTAAAAAGAATCCAAACAAATAAAACACCACCCTTTGAATCAGTAGTTGAAGAAGTTTTGGTTGAAGAAGAGATAGTAGCAAAAAAAGAGTTCTTTTCTAAAACAATGGGTAGAGAGGAGGAGGAAAAATTAAGACATAAGGAGGAATTTATTGAAGCCTTAAAACCATGTTTTGAAGGACTTACCATGGTTATTCTAGATATGAATAAACAAATGATGAAAGGTTTCGAATTGTTGGGTAGCCAACTTTCAGGCAAAGGGATGATAGGAGATAATAGTGGTTCACACTCAGGGGAAAAGATGAAAGGGAATGAGCATATTTTCTCAAGTACAGGACCTCATAATAGACCTGATGAATTTCAAAGCACACAAAGGCATACTGCACCTAAATTTCTCACACCCAAAGAAGAACTCAATCTTGAATTGGATTACAAGAAACTAGTAAATGATTGGAATGATTTGAATGAAGAGTGTAAAAGAGGTGTACCACTCAGTGACTACATTGATGCTATGCAAAAGATTAAAATGAAGGGAGACAATAGGAGTCCATTCCAAAACAAAGAATTGAATAGTGCTATTGGAAAAATGTCACTTCCTACTTTTGATGGTTCTTCTCAAAATTCTGCTAACACTTGGGTGCAAAAATTGGATGTATATTTTCAGCTGAATCCTATGTTGGAAGAGGATGCATTAAAAATGGCCATTTTGCATTTGGAAGGAGATGCTAATGAATGGTGGTTTCATGGGATGAAAACCTTGGTTCATAATCAGGTTAAAACATATGGAGAATTTGTTGACAGGGTACTAGAAAGATTTGAACAAAAAGATCCAGAATTGCCTTTCAAAGAACTAGCTCAATTGAAGCAAACTGGGTCCCCTACCGAATATATGTTGGACTTTCAAAAATTATCAGTCAAGGTGGCTGATGTATCTATGGGAAGATTAGTATTGCTTTTCACTGAAGGTTTGGCTGAACCCTTAAGAGGTTTGGTCAAAGCCCACAAGCCAACTACATTAAAAGATGCAATGAGCTTGACTAGGGATCTCCAAAATGTGCTTCCTAGAACGAGATTTCCTCCTAAGCCTAGCTATAAGTTTGAAAAGAAACCTTGGCAAAGGGATGGATATGATAAGAAACCTTGGCAAAGAGAGTCATTTGAGAGGAATAAAAAAGAGGGACTAAACAGGGATGAACTTAGAAAAAAGAAACTATGCTTCACATGCTTCCAACCATGGACACCGGGGCACAAATGTACCAAAGGAAAGGCTCAATACATAGAAGTATTTTCTGATAATGAGGGGTATGATGGGGGCATGGATGAAGATGGACATATTTCAGATCAAGAATAGGCATATGAGACAGCAGTAGAAGAGGAAAGACAAGAAGAAAATCAGCCTTCACCAGACAAAGCAAGAATGGCAGTGCTTTCAGCAGTACCTCGCTATCATACTATCCGATGCAAAGGTGTGGTACAAGGACAAAGAACTTCAGTTTTGGTAGATGGAGGAGCCACTCATAAATTCATTGATGCATATATGGTAGAGAAAAGAAATATACCTATTGAACCATTTGATGGCTTCACAGTTGTCATTCCCGGTCACAACACAATGCAATGCAAAACATGGGTTCCAAAGCTGCAAGTCACCGTAGGTAACTATACTTTTGTTGATAGTTTTTATGTGGTTGATGTTGCTGATACTAATGTGGTTTTGGGAGTGCAATGGTTGTATTCAATAGGAGAGCATACAGTAAATTATCAAATTCCCGAAATGAAATTCCAAGATTCAAAAGGAGTACAAAGAGTTGTGAGAGGGCAACACACTTATCCAAATCAAGTAGTGACTTGCAATAGCATGAGATCTATATTGAGGCATGGGGATATAGAATGGGCTAATGAATGTCATATTACATCTCCCAAGCCAACTATAAATATTGTCAAACACCCAAAGGAGATAGAGATACTTTTGCAAAAATATGAAAAGGTTTTTAGAGACCTTCCACATGGTAGGCCACCAGATAGGGGGGTTGAGCACAGTATTGTTTTGGAGGAGGGTACTTCACCCATTAAAATACCACCTTATAGACATCCTAAAAGGTTTAGAGATGAGATTGAAAAAGCTATCCAAGAACTCCTAGAGTTGGGGCTCATTAGACCAAGCTCTAGCCCTTATGCTTCTTCAGTAGTGCTAGTGAAGAAAAAAGATGGAACATTGAGAATGTGCATAGATTTCAGAGCCTTGAACAAAAAGACTATCAAGAATAAGTATCCTATTCCTAGGATTGATGAGCTCATGGATGAGCTACATGGGGCCAAATACTTCTCAAAAATTGACCTTAGATCAGGGTATCACCAAATTGGAATGAAAGATGAAGATGTGCAAAAGACCGCTTTTCGATGTCATTTTGGCCACTTTGAATTTCTTGTCATGCCTTTTGGGTTAACTAATGCTCCAGCCACCTTTCAAGCATGTATGAATAGGATATTTTGCAAGCAACTAAGAAGGTTTGTTTTGGTTTTCTTTGATGATATTCTCATTTACAGTAAAACATGGGAAGAGCATTTGCAACAGTTAGAGATTGTGTTGAAAATCTTGCAAGAAGAGTCCTTATTTGCTAAATTGTCAAAATGTGAGTTTGGGATGAAAGAACTACTGTATCTTGGGCACATTATTGGGCAAGAATGAGTGAAGGTACACATGGAAAAAATCAGGGCTATCTTGGAATGGCCATCACCAAAAAATATTACCGAATTGAGAGGCTTTATTGGCATATGCACCTACTACAAAAAATTTGTGAAAGGGTTCTCCAAGTTGACTTCTCCAATCACTGATTTGACTAAGAAGGATGCTTTAAAGTGGGATGAAGAGGCTGAAAAAGCATTCCAAAAAATGAAAGAGGTAATGAGTAGTTGTCCCATACTTGCACTTCCTGATTTTACTAAACCTTTTGTTGTGGAATGTGATGCTTCAGGTGGAGGAATAGGGGCTGTCCTAAAGCAAGGCCAACACCCCATAGCCTTTGAGAGCAGAAATTTGTAGCCTCATGAAAAACTTTACTCCATCTATGATAAAGAAATGCTGGCCATTATGCATGCATTGGCCAAATTCAGACAATACTTGGTGGGCAGCAAGTTTGTGGTGAAAACTGACCATAATAGTCTAAGACACTTTCTCACCCAAAAGGATCTAAATGAAAGGCAACAAAAGTGGGTAAGAAAGATTCAAGCTTATGATTTTGATATTGAATATGTCAAAGGAAAGAATAATATAGTAGCAGATGCTTTTTCAAGAAGGCCTTCCTTTTCTCTCATGGATATTGCCAAGGATTGGAAAAACATGCTACTAGTTGAATATGCCAAAGACAAATTTGCTTGTGATGTGTTGGATGGAATCAAAGGGTATGATAATTATAGGATTTTGAATGGGCTGATAAAGGGAAGAATTTATTTAGTTCATAACTCCAAGCTCAAGTACCGAATTTTGCAAGAAGCACATGATTCCCCACTAGCGGGCCATCCGGGGATCTTCAAAACTTATAGACAGTTGAGGCAAAGATTTTTTTGGAAGGGGCTGAAGGAATATGTTCAGGAGTATGTGAATGAATGTAAAGCATGTCAACAAAACAAATCAGAACTTACATGTCCAGCCGGCCTATTACAACCATTGCCCATTCCGGAGCAAAAATGGGACAATATTTCCATGGATTTCATCACCGGATTGCCTAAATCCTTAGGTAAGGATTGCATCTATGTGGTAGTTGATAGGTTGACAAAATTTGCTCATTTATTTGCTGTTACATCATCTTTTAGTGCTGCACAAGTGGCTGATATTTTTTTCAAAGAAATCTTCAGATTGCATGGGCTCCCCAAGAGCATTGTCAGTGATAGAGATAGTAGATTCATGGGTGCTTTTTGGCAAGAACTTTTTAGATTGGTAGGCACTCAATTGACTCCAAGTACCAGCTATCATCCACAAACTGATGGACAAACAGAGAGGGTAAACCAATGGTTGGAAGGATACCTAAGAAACTATGTGGGAGGGCAGCAAAAAGCATGGGCAAAATGGCTACACTTGGGTGAGTTTTGCTACAACACCACTTATCATATGTCAATAGGAATGTCTCATTTCAAAGCATTATATGGTTATGATGCACTTACATTTGTTGACATTATATTTGGTGATAGTAGAGCCCCAAAGGCTAAAGATTGGGTGGAAGAGAGCCAAGAAATTTTAAAGCTCTTGAAAGACAATTTGCAAATCAACAAAAACAATATGCTGATAGACATAGAGAAGAGAGAACCTTTCAAGTCAATGATTTAGTATATTTAAGTTTGCAGCCCTATAAACAAACATCTCTCAAAAAGAATGGAGCAGAAAAATTAAAACCAAGGTACTATGGGCCATACAAGGTAGTGCGGAAGGTTGGAGAAGTAGCATATGAACTAGAACTTCCGGAAGGGAGTAAAATCCACAATGTATTTCATGTTTCTTGTCTTAAGAAAGCTCTTGGTCAGAAAATCATCACTTCAGAAATACTTCCTCCTTTGGATGATGAAGGTCAGCTCACACTTGTTCCGGAAAAGATTTTGAAGACACGGGAAAGAAGGTTGAGGAGTAGAATCATCAAAGAATATTTAGTGCAATGGAAGGACTTACCAAATGAAGATGCCACATGGGAAGAGGAGAAGATTTTGCAGCATCCAAATTTGAAATTGCTTGAGGACAAGCAATCTTGGGTGGGGAGGACTGTAATGTCCCCATTCAAATAAGTGCATAGTAAGACAATCCCATCAATCCTACTAGTTTCCTAGGTTGGATGGGCACATGTGGGATGTTAATAAGGAAATTAATAAATGATATTTAGACATTAGAAGGGTTCAAGAATTTAATAAATATTATGAATAAATAAATTCAAGAGAAATTCTAGGTGGCAAGTGGTTTTGGAGACATATGGAGGTGGTGGGACCCACACTAGCTTGATTTTTCAATGACACATGGCAGCTCTCTCTTGCCAATTCGAATTCATGGGAAGGTGAACACTCTTTGGTGAGTTGGTAAGTCATAACACATGGAATTGAGCATATTAGGTCAAAATGGGAAGGAATAGTAACCTCCATGGGAGAGGAAGAGTCAAATTGGAGACTAGTGGACACATGGGCTAGATTCCCTAGTTTTATGACAACAATAATGAAGCATCTATGACATTTTATACAAAATTCAGACCTGACTTCTTACACATGACCATTATGACATGTCAGCCCCAAAAATAGGCTCAAGAAGGCGCTCATGGAGTTGGAGGAATCTAAAGAGACTCAAATTCAAATTTGGGAGAAGATGGAAGGTTGGAACTAGGAGACAAGTGGCAAATGAGGAATATTTTCTAAATGGAAAATTATTGAATCTATTGAGAGGATTTCGACCCCTTGAAGGTTAATGTTGGTTATAAAATGTAGAAATCAAGTATGAGAATGGCTTTTGATGATTTGAGAAAAATTGCATTTGTGAAGAGAGAGCTAGTGGATGACTAGTTTCTTGCCTTAGCCAATTTCGAGGGTGAAAGATTCCCATCCAAGTTGGTGTTTGGAGAGGCCACTCAGGTATTTCATGGTGCTTTAATGGATTTTGTATTTGCAGGTAGCAGCTACAGGAAGTTTCATGGTTTGGTTTAGTGCAGCACTTTCTCTCCACCGTTTCCAGTTTTGAAGGCATATTCGTGCTCCTTGAGGGAGGGCGTTTTTGGTGAGATATTGTACTCTTTGGGGGAGCTTCTAATGCCCCATTTCTTTTTTAATATGAATTAAATACTCTTTTATTCATCTCCAAAAAGTTGCAGGTCGAAATTCCAAGTAGAAATGTATAAATCTCATTTTTAATGGAAGAACAATGCCATTTCCCCACTACCTTGTTGTGAGCCAATGTATCGATGATGATTTCAAATGTATGGATGATTCTCTGATATATTTGTGATAAATATATTTCCATGGATTTCTTATACAAGTTTCATGTACTGTACTTGAGCATTTGAAGCATTTTTACTCAGTTTAGTTGTATTGGGAGGTGAAATAGTGTCATTTCCCCAAGGGTCGAATTGGGGGTTTTTGCTGTTGAATGTGAGAGAGTTAGAACAGTATTAAAAATCAATTAATGGTGCATATGAGACCTTAATCACATACTTAACACATTATATACCTCTGTTCATAAATTTGTGGGATTTTGGAGGCATTTGGAAGGCCATTTGCAGTGTTACCCGAGGGGGATTTGATGCACAAATTACTAGTCAAAATTACATATATTGATCAGAATACAAATCAAGTTTGCAGCAGTATTTGGAGGGCCATAAAACATCCCTGAACCTTATATTCAAGTCTAAATACCATTCACACACTCCTACGGAATATTTGGGAGCATTTGGGTTGATTTGGAGGTCAAAACAGTAAAACTAGTCAAAGGTCGAAATTGGGAAAAAAGGTGGAAAATTGGGCATTTTAATAAAATTTGAAAAAGGGATATTACAGTATCGAACCACATCAAGAAAACAAACCCAAGCTGCCAACTTAACAAATATCCACTGCACAGATACTGGAGAGTTTGGCTCTATAAGTGACACAGGTCATGAGTTCAAAATGTAGGAGTTACGCCTCTACAGGCAAAACAACCACCCTACAAACCCTCATCCTGTCGGCCAGACGCAGAGCCATAACTACCAAAATCCAAGTTCACAATAAACACTACGATTGAAACAAAGGTAGGGCTTAACCCACACCCATCATTATACTGCCATATCAACGGTGGAGATCACCGAGTAGATTTACGAAGCATCAAGCCATCTACCACATTAAATGTGTTATCATTACAATCGCCACGAAGGAGCCACGGTGGAGCCAGTTCATAAACTAGTGAACCCGTATGTTCACACATCATCACAAGAGTGGCTATATCACAGTGTTAGCACGTGATTGAGCTCACTAATCCATCCACATTGGAACTCCATTACCTCAACGGTTGTGTGCATTAAATAAAAAGGCAGCATGTTTAAATCTTCCAACCTGTGGCATGTAAACATTTACATCATAACATTATTACATCAAACATTGCATATGTATAATATGTATGGTAAGTCGTGACACACCACCTTGATATATAAAGTTAAGGGTTGGATAGAATTTCACCAAGGTTGCAGAAGTATCACCTAGAGTCACATAAGTGCACACAACACATAATAGAAATTCACCAAGGATTACATAGTAGCAAATAGAGTCACGATAATGCACTCACTCATATTATATAAAGTTAATTTATATAATAGTTGGTTAATATTTCAATGCATTGCAATTAAATCATAATATTCCAAGAGAATGCACACATTGCATATCACATAGAGATATAGTTTGATAATGTGTTCTTTACTTGCAAATAGATTATAGTGATAATCTAAGAAGATTTCATACATACTAACGTATAGTGTAATAAAATACATGTCGATAAATCAAATTATCATTGTCATTATAGTGTACAGTCCCTAGTTAAAAATCAAACTACTTATATAGAGTTTCTACGAAATTGCTTTGGAAGAAAAAGATAAACATTCATGTACAGCATAATAGGAAATTTAAATGAAAACCATATTTATTTCTGAGTACAAAACTGACACGATCATTATAGGACTTCTCATGTTTCAAATACAAGTTTATAATTCACATTATTTTAAGATACACTGTTTGCTTTAGTAGTCATTTTCAGACATCTCTTTAAAGATTTTAGTCTCGAACCAAGATTCTCACCGGTGGTTTGCCAAAGTGTTATCTCTTCAAATGTTCACTATGGAGATTACTAAAAAATTGTTTGAATACTTGTCGCAACTTTAAACTCCTATAATCTCTAATCCAAGTTAATTAAACATCTTCATGTACTAGATTACATCACCTATGGTGAAAGGAAAAATACAGGAAGAAATTTATTATCATTCATTCCATCTTTCTCAATCTTTATCAGTTCATTTAATGTACAGAATAAATCTATCAGTTCAGAAATCTATCATTTCTAACAACTAACTGATATCTAAAATACATCTGGAAGCTATGATAACTTATACAAACAGTTTTTAGAAATAGATTAACAGTTTAAGAATAAATAACATAGAAACAAAGTAGAACCTGTTAATTGATAGGGTGGACAAACACCCAAATAGGACCGTTCCTCCCAACCTTTTCCAGAAACTAGCCAAGATCACTTGCTTTTGGACCCCCGAGCCTATTCACTGAACCACCACGACGAAGATACTGTGTAGAAGCAAGACCTTATGTTTGTACTTCAGCAATCAAGAAGACTTGCATACAAACGAATCATATGTACTTCATAAATCATGAAGACTTGCATACATAACATACTCGTGTACTTCAGTAGTCAAGTAGACCTGCATACATAGAACTCTGCAACTCAACAGTAAGACAGTCTTACTCTGCAACTCAATACATAACTTCCCCTCATCAAATCTCTTGTGTGCTCAATTCTAACACCACAAGGAAAAATTTATCTCCACCAGAGAATGTGTGAGCCAACAACTCAATTCGATGGCTATAAAAGATTGCCTAGGTCTTTTGGTCAATTTTCACAATTAATGAGCCACCAGCTCAATTCCACCATCCTTGGGGAACATGACCACATTTTAGGGAAGTTGTCCCATAACAACAGCTAGTAATTGAGTGTGGATGCTGCCACTTGTCCATTTCCTTCTACACCAGATTCCATTCCTCCTAGTGGGTCAGTGAACACTCTTTCAATAGTCTCTTTGGGTGAGTGTATCCTATTTTTATTTATTAAATAATAATAGTATTCATTTACAGTCATCCTTGACCACTTGGTCAATAATATAAAACTTTACAGTAAAAGTTAAAGTAATGTTCTTCCACAAACATAAAATGTTTTCAAGTACTAGGTAGGTTAAATAAGTTTACTAGTTTGTATATCCATTATTTGCAAGTTATTGTTCTTTTTTTTTCCTATAATTTAATCATCTATGATGTATGAAAAATATGCCTTCTAGGAAAAGGGGAAAAAAGGGAAAAGTATGGTGTCTAAGCACTCCCTTAAGTAGAGTTGAAAGATGTAAGTATGGATGATATTTTTTCTTTGATTATGAAGGAAGAACAATTTGGTATGAAAAAAATAGACACCATGAGAAAACAATGTATAGAAGAAATAATAGAAGTACTCGTTTCAATTTAAGGGTGATAGAATTACCTATACCAAACGCATGATCATCACGTATGTGTTGGCTATGTTTGAACATGCCCTTTTCATGATTTTACTACACCGCTAAGGTCATGCGTTTGGTGTTGGGTAGCATACAATTTTCATGAACACCATAGAGCTAACTGTTACTCTGATTTATATAGGAGATCAAACCTCTCTTTAAATGATGGATTTGAAGAGGTAGTTTTTCTCAAATGCATGGGAGATTGTCTTTTTGCAGGAGTTTTATTTTGGGGACAGTTCAAACCTATAAGTGAACCTTGTATTAATATGGCAGAGTTGTTTTGGTTGTTGGTTGTAACATAATAGATTTGTTCTGCCTGTTGGTTGTAACATGGCAGGCTTGTTCTGGTTGTGGTTGATTGGAATGGGTAAGATTGGAAAGAAATGTATTTTAACAACCATTATGTAATATAGGAGTGCTCAGATAGCAGTTGTGCAAACCATCCATTACTTTAAAGTGACTAGTTGTATCTCAAAGACATGGTTACATACCATTTTGAGAATATCTCAGTATGAGAGAACCTCGGTCTTCATGATGTACTTATGCCCAAATATTTGTCAAAGATGTGGATCTAGGGGATTTCATTAACTTTAGCTTTGGTTTGATAAGGAATACCATGCTCTCTAGATTCAAACCGCATTTAATGAGCAGTGTGCTTGATTCCCAACTTTCCATTTTCTTCTGCACCTCTGGGAAATTTGTCCATCGTTCAAATTTCGGATTTAAAGGAAACTAAGATTAAAAAAAGTTATATTGAATAACATCTTTACCTTGTGAGATTAAGGTTCACATGAAGATGTCATACGTGAACATAAGGGGTTTAAAAACAACACTAAAGAGGCACGATCTTAATAGAAAAATCGGTGGAGAAACTAGGCATTTCCAATTTAAAATAAAGAAGAGTTAAAGAAAAGATATGGAGGTAATATTTAGATAATCTATGAGGTCTACCTCAAAAGGCATATATACAAATCCATTTGGAAGATGAGGAGGCCTACTCATATTTTGGGACCATCAAATCTAGATCTCATTAAATAAAATATTGGGATTACTTGCTACGTTGTTTTAGTAGTAATGTGTTTTCCACTGCCTTTAGGGAGCATCTTCTCAATGAAGTCCTTGAACTAGAAAGGAAACGATATGTAACTTTTAAAACTAGAAGACTCTAGGATAACCTCTTTTGACTGTATAATTTCTTCCAGTAAAAGTGTATCTCCCAATGCATTCAGTGCATCAATGTTGAAACTTAGTCCTGTCAAACAATAGTGTAATGTCCCTAAAAATAATAAATGAAATAAAAATTTCTTCCACTTGTAAAACTTCCTAACAACAAATGTAAACACTTTAATTGCAAGAAGGGAAGGTAAGTACTTGCATTCAAGATCCAAGTGTTTGGAAGAAATCTAACAAGGTAGGTTCTTATCGGTCAATCTCTTGATTATGCGGAAATCGCGTCTTGAGACATGCTTGAGGCCAAGGGGTTTCTTGGTGAAGTGGGTTTCCAGTCGATCATAGTCAAGAGACAGTGGTCATTGACAACCAATTGTTACCAATAACACTCATCTAGTTGTTACTAATAGCCTTGGGAAGCTCTAAGACTCCAGGGCCAGTTATAGGCCCTCGATAGGCCTTGGGAGCTTGAATACCAAACCACTCGTGCCTATTACGGGCCTTGGGAGGTTTAGTCAGCCTCCTAGAGATTGTTACATGCCCTGGGGGCTTGGATACCTAGCCCACAACAGGCTTAGTTAGTGATTGGGGAACTGTAACATGTAATCTAAATGCTGTACTATGTGCATTGGCTCTAGTGACATACAAGAAGTGATCTCCTATCTCTTCATTAGACCATTAGATGTTGCAAATCATAATGATATGTGGTTGAGTAATTTCATTGTGGGTGAATTAATGTGCATCCACAATATACATCGAAAGAAGCAAGGTGCATTGTAGAATGCATGTGGGGTCATAAGAGGGGTATCATATCAATATACTAGGTAGAAATATAAAGGGGTATAAAAAATATTAATGAAAAAACTGATACATACAATATATAGTGAAAATAGGGGTTTTTTTAAATTGGGAAGGGATATTGGGAGGGGGTTAAAAAATGATTTTGGAAGGTATTTTCCAATATTTAGTGAAATTAGGGGTATTGTTTCATATGCCATCAACGAACGTGCTATGATAGCGGTTTATTGAGTGAAGCCCCCTTGGAATTACTCAAGGCATTTGGAACTGGTAAGGCCCAGGTTCTTTCAACCCTTCACACTTACCTTTCGCGGTTGTGTTAATTTATGACAGTGAGACTTCATGAAGCCTCTGGCTCACTCAAAAGTTGAAGTCTCAAGGGTGGTCTCCTTTGGCTTGACCTAGTGTATGAGGATTCGTTGTAAATATTATTTTGATGATGGGCATCTCCGAGGGTTTCTCTGCTTGTGGTGGGGTTTCAAGTCTTGGCCTTGGTTGTTATCTCTATACTGTATAAATAATAATGGTTTCTTACAAGAATACTCTGTTTTTGTTTCTGTATGTAATCATGGGTCTTGTCTTTTGAAGTTTGAAATGTAATAAAGGGTTCTGTGTTTTGTTTTAAACCTATGAGGCTTAAGTGGTTGTAAGAGTATCCCTCTAACTTTCGAATGCTACCTTCGTCCGTATAAACCCTTAAAGGGAAGATTGCTTGTCTAAATGAATGTGTTTGTGTTGAAAGTGATACCTACTCTATAACTGTTTTGTGTATCTTTTTCTGTAGTGTGATTTATAAGAGATGTATGCATTGAAAGGGTTTCAACCTGTAGCTAGATGATTGGGCTATTAAATGGTAGTTTGAATTTCTGTGATAATCTTTCTCTGAGTTTGAAATATCGTGAATGTTCCTAGACTCGATGACCTACTCCAGGGTTTCGATGCTCAGACCTATGGTTGCTAGTTTTGTAATGTGTAGCACCTATCCTTAGGTTATGAGACTCGATTTGTGAACTGGGAAGGTATCCCAAAACAAGATGAAGAGTTAAGTCTGCGTTGGTGATCGTGACCTTCGTAGGTCTGCTATGTTTGAATTTAATATTGTAATGTTAAAACGATCGTAGCTATTGAAATCTTCCTGTGGTGTTGATTGTATTGTGATTGTAGTATATTTCAAATAATGGGACTTCCATCTCTCTCTATGCATTTTCCACTGTATTGTTGGTAATGGTGATACGTTAGCTACGTAGATCAGTTTTCAAGGTTTATGTGTATCTAAATCTGTAGGTCTGATATGAAACGTATTGTCGGTATTAAATGTGAATCTAAGTCTTGAACTGCGAAATCTCTGTGTACTCCATGATGCGTTTCAAGTTGGACTAAGGATTTTCTAACGTAGAAGTGGCTGCTATTTGTTTTAACAGTGTAGTGCATCTTGAAAGTTTCGATGTCTAGTTTTTGATTTATTTCTATCTAGTAATGTTTTTCAACATGGATCAAACAACTTTAAATGGTCCTGGGATACAAATTAATGTAGCATGAATTAAATAGAATAGAAAATACCATATACTAAGAGAATATGATTTAAATAGGAATTTAGATATGCCTGTAACCAAGGAATTATAATAATATAATCTAGAAAGAAATACGAGTGGTCTAGAAAACGCTAGCCCAGCTAGACCTGCTAGACCCGCTGAGTTCTGGGCAGAACCTTAGATGTGCTAATATGAGTAGAAATAACAACGCTGCAGTACCTAATTTTAGTTCCTAAAGACTAATTGTACTATAACTGAAATTTGAAATATTAGGCATTCCATACCTGGCTGCTTGAATGTTCGTTCCTCTCTGTAGCAACCTAGTTGTTTTGGCACTTGTTTTCCTTTCTGTAGTGACCTGCACACTCAACCAGGGTTAATGCAGAACCTGTTTTATATATCTAACTTGTTAGGGTGATTGCCTTTGACTGGATAACTTTGGGGTTACCGTTTTCCTCCCAACCATGATCCTTACAACCATTCTTGGTTTTGTATGGATCCCTCCGAGCTGGATTCCAACATGCAAAAAGAGGTAGAGCTCCTATGGCTTTAGATGGTTCAGATCTGGAATATTTAGGCAAGATTGCTTCAGTTTTCTTGGAGCAGAGAAACTCTCTCTAATTACCATAAGAGAATGATAAATGAAGAAGATAGAGATCCCCAAACTTGGGATCTGCCCTCTTTAAGTAGGGAAGTCTTGAATTAGGGCTGTTGAAGTAATTTGTTTCTTTAAAATCAATAATTAATAATTAAAAGATATTATTTAATTAAATATTTAGTCTTCTTTGAGTTAGGACTATTTCCAACTGTTTGACCATAAGTCAAATTGATTTTTGCTCTTTATAATTACAATAATTATATTAGTAATTATTCTCATATTTAATTATATGTAATTATTAATACATCATTTAAAATATTTAAATAATGCATAAATCATAAATTCTAATTATATTCCATAATTAAATAATAACACCATTATTATTTAAAGCTTCTAACAAAGTAATAATAACTATAAAAATAATAACTTGGAGGCCTTTAACTAGGTTAGTCATGAAAGACTACCGGTAATTATCTTTTGTTAGATTATGTATCTTCTCTTGATACTTCTTTTAAACTATTAAGGACAAGTCCAATTCTTAGGATGGTCTCGGTAAGCTTGGCTAGGTACCTCTAGTCTCTCTCTTTGCATGTTGGATTCCCTCGTTCAACACGATAGTTCCCACAGTATTTGATCATAGATTACAATGAATTATTTAATCAAATATGATAATGTAATAAAAGTGTTCTTCAAAGTCTTTCCGACTCAACACTTTGAGATTAGTAACCCCAAGTGCTCTTCAGAGCCTTTTAACTCAACACTCTCACATGGGCGTTACTCTAGTGCAATTCTAGAGCCTCTGCTCAACACTAGTGCTAGAATGTGGTTGTGAGGCACATCTAGGATACTTAAGTTCCCTCGGATCCGGTATTCGTTTATCAAGCTTGGAGTGCTCCGGGGATTATGCCCAACACTCAATGTACTTCAGGGCTTACTCCCAGTACATCATATTTCCTCTAGGTACATCGGGGATTTTCCCCAGTACGTAGGTAATTTGTGTGTTTCTGAGTCCACGCTCAACACACCATATAATTCTATTATGTCATTCACATTACTACACAGTATGTAAGAAAAGGTCATATCAGTATATTAGGGTTTTGTACCCATATCAAAACATAATCATAACATTGGGGCTTCCTTGCCTAGTGTATAATCAAATAATGAAATTCAGTCAGGATCCATACCCAATATGTCAGTCTACAAAAGAATAAACCATATGTACTAGGGATCATGCCCACTAATCAGAATAAATCACATGTGCTGCGGCCGTGGCCCGATATAACATCATAAAATAGTTAGTCCAAAATTCAGGATATTACATCCCTCCCCGCTTATAGAACAACACCGTCCCGATGTTTCTAGGGACTAGGAATGAAGTCATGAAACAAGGCGGGGTATTCCTGTTTCATGGTGGCCTCATTCTCCCAAGTAGCCTCATATGGTCCAAAGTGCCTCCATTGCACCTTCAGCTAAGTAATAGTCCTCTTCCTAAGCTAGACCTCTCTCTTGTCCAGAATGTGAAGTGGCTCTGGCGTGAACTCCCCTTCGGGCTCCACCTATAATAAGGACCAATCCATAACATGTTTAGTATCGTATACATATTTCTTTAATAAAGAAGCATGAAAAACATTATGAATTTTTATATGAGCTGGTAAGGCTAACTCATAAGCTACTGGACCCTTCTTGGCCAGTATTTCAAAAGGTCCACAAAACCTTGGGGCTAGTTTACCGCAACGTCCCAAGCTCAACGGGCTTCGCTTCGCCTTTATCTTTAGAAACACATGTTCACCGACTTGGTAGTCTTTGTCCTTTCTTTTCTTTTCTGCATAACTCTTTTGGCGGTCTTGTGCTTCTTTTAAATTCAATTGCACCTTGGAGACTAGTTGTTCCAAGTCTTTTAGTAAATCTGGCCCTAGCATAAGTCTATCTACCAGACTGTCCCAAGTCACGGGAGTTCGACACTTTCGACCGTAGAGCACCTCGAAAGGGCTCATTTTGGCCGAGGTTTGATAACCATTGTTGTACACAAATTCTGCGAGGTGTAAATAGTCTTCCCACTTAGTGGGATAGTTCATGATGTACATTCTCAGCATTTCCTCAAGAATTTGGTTTACTCGCCCTGTCTGTCCGTCGGTTTGGGGGTGGTATGCGGTACTGAATTGCAACTGGGTCTCCAAACTGGAGAATAAGGCTCTCCAGAAGTTGCTAGTGAACTTCGTATCTCGATCGGAAATGATTTCCTTGGGTATACTGTGCAGTCGAAAGATCTCTTTTAAGAATATTTCTGCTATGTGAACCGCTTTGTAGGTGGATTTTACTAGTATGAAGTGGGCTGCTTTAGATAGCTTGTCTACCACTACAAAGATGGAGTCGTTCAATTTCTTACCCTTGGGTAGGCCTGTAATGAAGTCCATACTTATCACCTCCCATTTCCATTCCGGAATGGGTAAGGGCTGAAGTAATCTGGAGGGGTGTTTGTGTTCTACTTTGACCAATTGGCATTATTGAAATTTCGTGATGAACATGGCGATGTCAGCCTTCAACTTAGGCCAAAAGTAATGTCTCTTTACTGTCAATATCATCTTTTGATATCCAGGGTTCCCTGAATAGGGTTTCTGGTGGAATTCGGTGATGATGTTTGATCGAATTTCTCCACTCTCAGGGACGTAAAGTCTCTCTTTTGACCATAGTAGTCCCGACTCATCTATTTTATACTCTTTCTGTTGTTGAAAGAGTCTGTCTTCCTGAATCTTTGCGAGGATTTCCGTATAATAACGGTCACTCTTACATGTTGTTCGGATTCTATGGTGTAAGTCTGAGTTGGTTCGGCTTACTGTGACCTTGTAAAGCATATGTGCTCGACGGCTTAAGGCATCCGCAATTTTGTTTTCCTTGCCTTTTATATGCTTTAGTTCGAAATGGTACTCACTAAGGAAGGCTAACCACCTGGTCTGCCTAGAATTTAGGTCGGGTTGATTGAAAAGTTACTTTAAGCTCATGTTATCAGTCATCAATAAGAGTTTCTTTCCCATGAGATAATGTCACCACATTTTCAGAGCATGGATGATGGCGGCTAGTTCGAGGTCACGAGTAGGGTAGTTCTGCTCATGTTCTTTTAGTTTCCTCGATTCGTAGCATATGGAAAAATTATCTTGCATAAGGATTCCCCCGAGTCCTTCCTTGCTTGCATCCGTGCAAATGACGAAATCCCCATTGGGATCCGTGATACGCAAAATCGGTGCACTAATCATTAGTTGCTTCAGCTTCTGAAAGATTTCTTCGCACTTAGCCATCCAAATAAACTTGTTTTCCTTCTTTTGTAAGGCGGTCATGGGGCATGCGATACATTAGAAGTTCTCAATGAACTTCCGATAGTAACCGGACAGACCTAAGAATGATATTATGTCAAAAACACAAGTAGGTGTGGGCCACTCCTCGATAGCCTTGACCTTTTCGGGGTCGACTGCTATTCCCTTGTTGGAAATGATGTGTCCTAAGTATTGAATCTGGGGTTTGTAGAAATCGCACTTACTAAATTTGGTGTAAAGTTGGTGTTCTCGTAATATACGTAAAACAATACGGAGGTGTTCCTCATGTTCTACTTCATTCTTGGAGTAGATAAGAATGTCGTCGATAAAGACTGAGATTAATTTATTGAGATAGTTACTAAAGATACTGTTCATCATGCACATAAAGTTGGCCAGTGCATTTTTCAACCCGAATGGAATCACTACGAACTCATAGTGGCCGTAACGGGTTTGAAACACGGTCTTGTTGATATCCTCATCACGGATCCTCACCTGGTGATATCCGGATCGTAAGTAGATCTTTGAGAAGATCTTTGATCCTCCTACTTGGTCAAACAAGTCGTCGATTCTAGGGAGTGGATAGCGGTTCTTAATGTTCATCTTGTTTATTTGGTGGTAATCGATGCACATTCGCATCATTCTGTCTTTCTTCTTGATGAAGAGTATCGGTGCGCCCCAAGGAGACACACTTGGTCGAATGTATCCTTTATCTATTAACTCTTGTAACTGGATCTTGAGCTCCACCAATTTATCGTGCTCATACAGTATGGGGCTTTGGAGGCTGGCACTGACCCGGGTGTTAGCTCGATAGAGAAATCTAAGTCTTGCTTGGGTGGCAATCCCGGTATTTC
This sequence comes from Larix kaempferi, assembly GCA_027924585.1. Taxonomy (NCBI): domain Eukaryota; kingdom Viridiplantae; phylum Streptophyta; class Pinopsida; order Pinales; family Pinaceae; genus Larix; species Larix kaempferi. The sequence goes on along the minus strand of BSBM01000877.1, from coordinate 27,362,717 downwards.
TTCAGGAAATACATCCTTGAACTCTACAAGGACTAGGAAGTCTTCGATTCTCTGTTCACTTTCAGTTTCTAAGTTTCAGATGTTAACAGCGAAGAGCTTACAACCCTTCCTGATGCACTTCTTTGCTTGTAAGGTAGATATCTGTCTTACGGACACTTTCCTAGGGATACCCTGAATCATCTTCTAATTCCCTTGGTAATGCTTGCAGAGCAGGGTCTTGTTTGCACAGTCTAGTAGGACATGGTGTTTTTCTAGCCAATCCATGCCTATAAGTACATCGTATGATCCTAGGGATAGAATATTTAATTCTATCCTAGTTGGAAAACCATTTAAGTCCATCTCACAAGTTTTAACTAACTCGGAGACCCTTCGTTTAGTACCAGTGGCTAGTTGTACCAGCCACGGTTTCTTGTGATGCTCTCGGTTCAACTTACAGGTGTCTACTATCTTAGGGGAGATATAACTTCGGCAAGCGCCGAGGTCTATTAGAACTGAAACGGCAGTGTTAGATATCTCACCCTCAATTTCAACCATGGTGGCTTGGTGATCTTCCTGCCAGCCATCAAGAGCGACATAAATCCTAGGTGTCTTTTCCATGTCCCCCCACGGTAGGCTCCATCTGGATGTTGTGTAAAACCCCATCTGTTTTGTTGCGACAATCTCTGTAGTAGTGTGGCCCTTGCAATTTCCAACAAGAAACAGTTGGTGGGACTTCTTTTGTCCCTTTGTTGAAAGTTGGCCTGTTGACTGGTGGTGGGGGTTCACTTAGTCAAGCTTGAGGTCGGTTGAAGCCTCTATTGGGTGAAAAACTGTTGTTATGTTTTCGATAAGGTGGGGGTCTAAAACCTGGTCTATAGTTGTCCGAGAAGGTTCTGAACCTATCTCTATTTCTGTTGATGTTGTCATTTTTTGTTTGTCCATGCTCATAGCACAACCTTGCTTTATGTAGGGTTATATCAAGGGTTTTGGGCATGTCAAATTCTATCTTCTCTCTAAAGTTTGGTGGCAGCCCACCCAAGAACTGCTGAATCTTTACTTTCCCGTCCTTAATATAAGGCACATAGTGTAGTAAGTATAAGAATCGGTTTATGAATGCTTCCATAATCAGGGAGCCCATTTTTAACTCATGGAATTCTTTTATTTTCTTGTCAAAGAACCTTTCGGACATATACCTGTCCTGGAATATTCTGTTGAAAATATCCCAGTTTATGTCTTTCAATTCTTGTCCTTTAGTGTGTTTCAAGTCTCGACACCATCTAGCGGATTTACCATTTAGGTTGTAAATGGCTAGTCGGGCTTGAATTTCAATAGAGTAATTATGAACTTTGAAGTATTTATTCATTTCTAACAGCCACTCTTCAGCCTTTTCCCCTGAGCTGATTTCTCCGTCATAAGTTGGGGATTTTATATTTATGAATTCTCCTTGAAAACTGTTGTCACTCTTCCTCCTTTTCTTGTAAGGAGGTGGTGAACAATTGTCATTGGAAGAGCTCTTACAGTCCTCTTGCATTGATTCTGGTTTGTGTCCTTCCTGTTCTTCCAGCTTGTAACTAGCTGATTTCCTTGTGTGACAGTTTCCTGTTTCAAGAGTGTTGACTGATAGAGTAGATTGTTCATGGGGTTTTGTCCCTGTTAAGCTTTGGAGTAAGGCTTCATTTATAGCCTGATGTTCTCTTCTTTCTTGCATGTTCTCGTCTCTGAAACTCTGGAATTCTGCCCACAGGTTTTGCATGGATCTCGTTAAATCTGAGTTGAGTTCCACCACGATTTCTTGCTCCTGTGGTGGGGAATTTAGATTTCCCTGTATGCTGCTCCCCTGTTTTGCATTCATTTCTCAGATAGTGGTTGTACCTGTAATGTTTATGTAAGCAAAAGCAGAAGAAAAAATTCCTATTAATATTCCCGTAACAAAATGAAATTGAAATGCATGTTTTCTGTTTGACTGTGAATCTGTAGCAAATGTTTTGTTAATGAGCCCAATAGGTCACTTAGTTTTAGAACTGAGCACTGATACCACTTGTAATGTCCCTAAAAATAATAAAACAAAATAAAAATTCTTCCACTTGTAAATATCCCTAACAACAAATGTAAACACTTTAATTGCAAGAAGGGAAGGTAAGTACTCTCATTCAAGATCCAAGTGTTTGGAAGAAATCTAACAAGGTAGTTTCTTATCGTTCAATCTCTTGATTATGCGGAAGTGAGTTTGTTGACTATGTTTATAGAGTTTAATCCTGGGATAATGCTAGCAGTTTCTGTACTTCTTTTATGCCTTTAAATGTATGTTTAAAATCTCAATTGTTCAAATGTCAAAACTCAGGTTTGGTGGACTTGATGAGTGAAGTGCAATCCCCTAAAACTTTGGGGTGAATCTTAGCACTCCTAGTTGAGTTGCCGAGAGGTAAGCGTGATAGATTGATACATGTGGTCTTACTTAGTGCTTTCGCTAATGCATACCTTATTGACATTTCCTTGCAGGTGCCTCCCGTGGTTGTTTCGTGACTAGCTTCACATTGTGAGACTCTCCAGGTGGGAGAGTAGATACTCTTGTTTGCTAAAGATGTAAGGGTTGAGGTCTAGTTTCTTTATGATATTTAAACCAAATTCTTGAACCCAAAAACTTTAATCGATATGGTTTGCAAGTGAGCCATGGTGTCCCATCGTGGTATTTGGCTATATTGAATGCACCCAAAGGCAGTCACATGGTCTATGGCCAGCTGGGCGTAGGGTTTAAGTAAGGGTTTGCCCAACTATGTCAAATCATGAATTTGAATGACTTTTGGTTTAGATGGAGGTTCTTTAGTTTACTGTTGGAGCAGCTACGCCTGGCTTGAGCTACGCTCATGGCCAGGGTATCGTCAATGGATGAGGTATCGAAGTGGCAAGACCCTTCTACATGTAACTAACTACTCAACACTCTTGCATACTACAGTTTTGTTTAGCTTCAGACTCCTTTTTCCAAATGGGTGCTAACTTATTGGGACGTTTCTGTTGACAGGTAAGGAGTGGCTCCCTACGTTGAACCTGGGAAGAGCCCTCACGAATTACTCAAGGAATTTGGAACTGGTACGGCCGGGGTTCTTTCAACCCTTCACACTTACTTTTCGTGGTTGTGGTAGTTTATGACAGTGAGACTTTGTGAAGCCTCTGGCTCACTCAAAAGTTGAACTCTCACGAGTGGTCGCCTTTGGCTTGACCTAGTGTATGACGATTCGTTGTAAATATTATTTTGATGATGGGCATCTCCGAGAGTTTCTCTGCTTGTGGCGGGGTTTCAAGTCTTGGCCTTGGTTGTTATCTCTATACTGTATAAATAATAATGGTTTCTTGCAAGAATACTCTATTTCTATTTCTGTATGTAATCATGGGTATTGTCTTTTGAAGTTTGAAATGTAATAAAGGGTTCTATGTTTTGTTTTAAACATATCAGGCTTAAGTGGTTGTAAGAGTATCCCTGTAACTTTCGAATGCTACCTTCGTCCGTATAAACCCTTAAAGGGAAGATTGCTTGTCTAAATGAATGTGTTTGTGTTGAAAGTGATACCTACTCTGTAACTGTTTTGTGTATCTTTTTATGTAGTGTGATTTATAAGATATGTATGCACTGAAACGGTTTCAACCTATAGCTAGATGATTGGGCTATTAAATAGTAGTTTGAATTTCCGTGATAATCTTTCTCTGAGTTTGAAATATCGTGAATGTTCCTAGACTCGATGACCTACTCCAGGGTTTCGATGCTCAGACCTATGGTTTCTAGTTTTGTAACGTGTGGCACCTATCCTTAGGTTATGAGACTCGATTCGTGAACTCGGAAGGTATCCCAAAACAAGATGAAGATTTAAGTCTGCGTTGGTGATCGTGACCTTCATAGGTCTGCTATGTTTGAATTTAAGATTGTAATGTGAAAACAATCGTAGCTATTGAAATATGCCTATGGTGTTGATTGTATTGTGACTGTAGTATATTTCAAATAATGGGACTTCCATCTCTCTCTATGCATTTTCCACTATACTGTTGGTAATGGTGATAGGTTAGCTACGTAGATCAGTTTTCAAGGTTTCTGTGTATCTAAATCTGTAGGTCTGATATGAAACGTACTGTCGGTATTAAATGTGAATCTAAGTCTTGAACTGCGAAATCTCTATGTACTCCATGATGCGTTTCAAGTTGGACTAAGGATTTTCTAATGTAGAAGTGGCTGCTATTTGTTTTAAAAGTGTAGTGCATCTTGAAAGTTTCGATGTCTGTTTTTTTTTTCTATCTAGTAATGTTTTTCAACATGGATCAAACAACTTTAGATGGTCCTGGGATACAAATTAATGTAGCATGAATTAAATAGAATAGAAAATACCATATGCTAAGAGAATATGATTTAAATAGGAATTTAGATATGCCTGTAAGCAAGGAATTATAATAATATAATCTAGAAAGCAATACGAGTGGTCTAGCAAAGGCTAGACCGGCTAGACCTGCTAGACCCGCTGAGTTCTGGGTAGAACCTTAGATGTGCTAATATGAGTAGAAATAACAACGCTACAGTACCTAATTTTAGTTCCTAAAGACTAACTGTACTATAACTGAAATTTGAAATATTGGGCATTCCATACCTAGCTTCTTGAATGTTCATTCCTCTCTGTAGCACTTGTTTTCCTCCTTGTAGTGACCTGCACACTCAACCAGGGTTAACGCAAAACTTGTTTTATATATCTAACATGTTAGGGTGATTTCCTTTGACTGGATAAATTTGGGGTTACCGTGTTCCTCCCAACCATGATCCTTACAACCATTCCTAGTTCTGTATGGATCACCCAGAGCTGGATTCCAACATGCAAAAAGAGGTAGAGCTCCTATGGCTATAGTTGGTTCAGATCTGGAATGTTTAAGAAAGATTGCTTCAGTTTTCTTGGAGCAGAAAAACTCTCTCTGATTACCATAAGAGAATGATAAATGAAAAAGATAGAGATTCCCAAACTTGGGATCTGCCCACTAATCAGAATAAATCACATGTGTTGGGGTCGTGGCCCAATATAACATCATAAAACAGTCAGTCCAAAATTTGGGATATTAAAAATAGGAAAAGACTCAGCTAAGAATTTATTAATTGGACCATCATCTATCCTCCTGAGTTCCTTATTAAGGATTCCTCAACTGATTCTTTTGTGACCATTTTCAAAACTGCGAATGGTAGCTTGTCACATAACTCTCATCCTGCGGCACCAAATTCTGGATCATAGAGGAGCCTGACTGCATACCCTTTAAAGACAAACCTAAAATTCTATTATATATACATAATGGATTATTTAAATAAATGACTCAGTCCAATCCCCCCCCCAAAAAAAAAGTAGCAGCCAAATTTGGTTTGCAACTTTCCGCCCTTTGGGCATATATTTTATAACGAGGCATGATAGTGCAAATATGTTAATTGTTTGCACTTTGAGCTTGTTGGAGGCTACACCAGTCATCAATCGTTTCATCCCAAACTTGTATGTGTATAAATTTGGGTAGACGCCTGTATCTGTATATAGCTAGTTGGAACTCCAAGACTTAGTTGCATTCAAGAAGGCACGGATCCTCTGTAATATAGTTATGAATTAAAGGAAAGTGGGATCCATATCGTAGCAATGTAGTCTGTCTTAATTAATCAATCATATCATAAAGCTTGTCCCCAGATAAATAGTGGTACCCCTCAAATATTAATTCAACAAGTGGTTGTTAAGGGCATGCAGGCCTCCATCCACAAAGTAGGGTTCTTGGACGTTTCGATATTATTATTTGCTAACAAATTTTTGCTAAAAATGAAAAGCACAATTAAATTTTGTAAGAAACATAGACATTGTTTGCATGCCTAGTAAGCATGTGCCTAGTAGGATGTGACTTTATTTTATTTTTGAACCATTAGCAATTTGAGCCATACATAGCAAATAGCCTATTGGTAAACTATTCATATAATCTGATCTTATCATGTTTAATATATGTCATTATAACGTTTATATTTCAAGTGGTAACGTCCAATGTTAAAGGCCCATGTATTATCATCATGATAATCCTCACCTCTTTCCTCAAATGCCACCTTAAACTCTATCTCAATCGAGCCTACTTGAGTAAAAGAGCTCCTTGTAAACTACATAATGAATACTACTGCATAATGGATACTACTACAGTTCAAATTCATTAGGGAATTATTGATGGCAAAAAGAATGGTAACGTAAAGAATGGGTGTGTTGACTTGAATGGGTGTGTTGACTTGAAGCAACTTAAATAGAGATGCATACAGATTGATGGATGATTTTTTAGTCATCAATAAAACACTTAGAATGGTAACATAAAGAATGGGTGTGTTGACATGTAGTAACTTAAATAGACATGCATACAAATTGATGGATGATTTTTTAGTCATCTATAAAAACACTTATTTGTTTCAGTTGTTGTATCATAGATGGACACAACCACCAAAAGAAATGTAAAGATTTAATTTGCATATGTTGTTCATAGTATACATGATTGAATTTTTAAAGCTTTGATAAGGAAGCATCTCAATAAGAGTTTTCTTGCAACGTACCTCAAATTATTATTTTAATCGTTTAATTATATTATGGGAAGCATTTGTACATGATTAATCAACTTAAAGGTTATAGTGGTTAATTAAGTAGTATATGTATTATTAAAATTTAATATTTAAAAGAATGTAAATTGTCATATATATAGATTATTTGATGGAATGGATTATATCTATAGGATCCATTTGTTACTTCAAACAACCCACTTTAACCAAGCTCCTATTATTAAGTCATCTAGTCTTTTATCTCCGTCATCCATGTTTCTTACTGATGGGTTTGGTAGAGTTTCGGGTGCTTTTACAGGAACAAAAGGAGTTGTGTGTGGAAGGAAACTTATTGTGTTTCTTAGAGCCATAGGGATCCTCAAAGGGCCCGCATACTTCGAAGGACCATTTCATACACACTGTTTACATTCATAATAAGGATTCAGCGCCAAGATATAGTCAACGATCTTCGTCGTAGAACCCGGCTGCAAGTTTTCCTGCTCAAACTGAGAAAATCCAAAAGTAGGCAACTTCATATTTTCCACATCTAAAAGAAAATTCTGAACATTGTCAAAATATTGGTAGGAATATAAAGACCCTCCTTCAGGACCACAACCGTAAGACAATGGGGGCGGTTTGGACTTGTCTGCAAACTAAATCAGTGGTGTAACTTCAGCACGTGGGTTTTCGAAATGGGTATTAACTAAGAGGTGAACTCGATGTGGCAAGACGTATATATATATATATATATACATATATATATATTTCCTGTCAACATTATTTTCTTAAAATATCTCGTCGACCAACCTTGTTGTGTTTGAATATCCCATATAGTATTGATTCCCTCGTGGTGGTTGGCGTAGTTATGCAAAATACTGGTATTATTATCGTTTTCATTGTTCCTAATCGCTTTGTTTTTAAAGATTCCATGAGAATTCTACCCTATTCTTAGTGAAATGTATTCATGGAGGTGTTCTAAGAAGAAATGAGTCCTCTTTCCAAGAACCTATTCTTTTAAAGAATACTTCAAAAGTAAACCATGTCTCCTTTGTATCCTAAAACTCCTTGACCATTAGCTAATTTTATTGCTGATATTTTGTAAGGTACTTCAGAGTTGAAGGTGAGGTTTTTGTTGGTTAAATATGAGATAATCAAACATTACTTAGAATATGCTTTTGATCTCTATATTTAATAGAAAATGGAAAAATTCTACACATGTTTTGAAATAGCATACTAATTAATGGTACTTGAATCATTAATGCTAAATCTTTTCTTAGTAGTTACTTCTTTGTCATTTTTAACAATTCAAAAGAGTAAAAAATTATTGAGGAAAGATGACCAGGTTATGAGATAACATTGGTCTTTTCCTCAAACTGGTTATATAAGGAATTCTCAAATACGACATCCTCTTCCAAACTTGGGTATGGTAGCTCTTGTTGAGATCTGGAATTCATTGGGTCAGTTGTGAGGCCTTGTCTTTGAGAAAATGTTTTCACCAATTTCCTTATTTTCCTCAAACTGAGAACTATTGTTGCCTCCTAACGCCAATTTACTTCCAATTTGACTAGCCATCAATTCAAAACCTTGCACTATCTACCTTCTCATGTCCTCAAAAAATGGTTTCATGAATTTCCTAAACTCCTCTCTCTCCTCCATCTTTGAGGTTCCTTTCTCATCCTTAGTCATAGTTTCAATAGAGTGAACCTCTTCTCCTGCTTCTGCTTCTTCACCAAAGGTACTTTCGGTTTTGGTTTATAAGGGTGGGGGGTGACTTCTTGAAATCATAAACGATCAACCAAATCAGGTGCTAGGACCATGCTCTTGTACCACTATAATATCCCTCCAAAGAAAAGTACTTGGATTCACTTGTTTTGACTCTAGGGGTGTTGTTTACAACTGGTTCCAAACACCTCCAAATGCTTTCAAATTTGGGGATGAAGGTATTGATGGGGCATAGGACACATTAACACATCTATCAGACACCCAAACAATAGATATACCCATCCATGGTATTCAATTTTCAAGGAAAGAATTTTTGGGACAAGACTACTAAATTTGAGTAGTGGAACTCCCCTCTAGGTATTCCCTTAATTCCTCTTCCAAACACTATACAGCCCTTACTAATTCTTGTTATCTTAATTAGATCTGTTAAGGGACATTAATGACAACATATGTGCATCGTTATATTTGGGTTTCAGGTTGAATAGGTATCCCAATGAACAACAACTTCTAGAGTCTAGAATTTGGGGTAAAAATGTTGGACAAAGAGTCTCAAATTTAGTTATAAACCATAATGACACTTCAGGGTTAAGAAAACATCATTTGGGAAATCAAATTAAATTCATATACTGCTCATGACATGAATAAATATCTCATAAAACTTTTATATAAAAAAGGTACAACATCATCCCAAAATTACTATGAAAATGCTATGAGGAAAATGGCTTGAATTTCATCTTTGATTGAAAATATCACTTAAACTACATGGTATTTCGAGTTGTGGCTATCATGATATGAATATTATAGAGATATGCAGCAACTAACATGTCCATGAATTTGAAATAACAATCCTTTAAAAACTATATGCAACAAGAAGTGTGCTCTTCCACATTTACATGACATTGACAAAAAGATAGTAGAATAGACATAGAGAAGAATGACAGAAGATGAACTCAAATTCAGTTGGGGTTTGAACCTGCCTCAAAACATCTCCATGAAGCTCTATTAAGAGGTCTAAATGGCGTCTCCATCAACCAACTTGGATGGGAATCTTGCACCCTCAAAATTGGTTCTAAGGCAGAAAGGATGAACATCCACCGTGCAAGGACAAGCTATTATCTCCAATTGTGTCAAATGAGAAATGATCAAAAGTTGGTCTCCTTTATTCTTGTCTTTTATTAACCTCATAAGGCCTCCATAGCTCGAATTACCTCCAAGAGCATCATCCCAATTCGAATTAGGGAGAGATTCCCAAGGATGCTACTTTTCCAACACTTCCTAGCCCTCCTCTTCCATCAATTCGAATGGGGGAATCTTGGCTGCCATAACTCCCGTTGTGCGTCCTCTTGGAGGTTATTTTTATCCCTAACATGTCATATATGTCATATGTCAGCAATCAGATCTGAACGTTGTCATAAGTGTCATAGAATCTTAATCATTGTTGTAATAGAAGTTAGAGAATCTAGCTCCAAGTGTCACAATTCTTCTAAGATGCATCTTTCTCTTGAGTGGGAGTTACTCTTCCACTCTAATTCAACCCTCCTAGATTCATGACATGAATAATGCCTCTCCAAATCCCCCAATAACGTTAGACTCCACCTTGGATTCGAATGGGTGAGAATAGATGCCATGTGGCATGAAGAATCTTTCCTTGTGTGGGTCCCACACCACCTATGCGCCCTCATGGCCAAGTGCCACCTTATTTTCTTATTATAATTATTTATTAATCCCCTTTAATATATATTTGTCAATCTAATGTCCATTTGGGGTATTATATCTCCCTTATTCCAAATCTAAGTGTTTCTACCCCAACCTAGGGAACTAGTAGATTGGTGGAATTTTCCCTTCATGAGATTTGTTTGGATGGGGAAATCACAATCTACTCTTGAGTTTGAGCTATTAGAGTGTTTAGTCACTTGTATTCATTGATATGAATCAAAATTGACATTTACAAAAAGCAAAACAATGTAGGTTCAATATCACTTCCACTCACAAATATTAAGCCACCCCACAAATAAACCCATATAATTTACTATTCAATCATCACTATGTCTATCCTTATGTAAGTATGTAAGGATATTGTTGCCGTCTAATAGATAAAATCCCCTATAAAACACAATAACTAGATAACCAAAACATTAATAGTGAATCAATAACAAAGTTCCCATGTTGAAACTTCAATTTAATAAGCCTAATTATAAAAATAAATTATTATATAATAAAAACATATAGTCATTTATATATAAATAATGTTTTAAGAGCATAATAAAAATTACAATCAACCAATGTTACTTCACAATTAAAAATTACAATCCCAATTAACATGGATCTATGATGGTTTTAATTTGCAAGCACACATTTTTTTAATTACTTTTTGTTTTATTTTAATTTTTTTTATTTTTTAAAACTACATAAAAAAATTTAATTCTTTTTTAACTTTGGTTTTAATTTTTTATTTTATGAATTAACATAATTTTTATAACAAACAATTTATTCTAAAATTTTCAACTTTACAAAAATGAAATGTAAATAATATAACAAAATCAATGCATGAATCATTGAAACCAATCCACTCAAATAAATTTTTTCCATTGTAAAAACACTAAAATCAATACAAATTTCATTATACCATAGCTGCAATCATTGCAGCCTAAAAGAAGCTTTCAACACTAAGATTGTTGGATAATGACCAATTTGCATAGTAAGAGCACTTCAACAAACAAATCACTAAAAACAATTACAGTTATTACAGTCCCTTCAAGGCTCGATCTACGAGTTCGCACTGGTATATGGAGTTCATCATTATTAAGCTTAAGCTTGGATCTCTCCCCAGAGAATCTACCAATTTATCGTCTTATCGTCCTGAAAAACCATCCCACTGCACTTACAATTACCATTCCAATTACAGTTATTACAGTCCCTTCAAGGCTCAATATACGAGTTCGCACTGGTGTATGGAGTTCATTATTCTTAAGCTTGGATCTCTGGCCAGAATCTACCAATTTATCATCTTGACAAACCATCCCACACTTACAATTACCATTCCAACTACAGTTATTTACAGTCCCTTCAAGACTCAATCTACGAGTTCGCACTGGTGTATGGAGCTGGTATGGAGATGCTTTCATATTATCTAACTGCGCTACTTCTGTTTTTTTCGTAATTGCCAACGCCTTCTCCAAACTGTCTACCTGTTCTTTAAGCTCACGAACTTCTCCACTTTCTTTATTCAAACAAGCACCACCCATTGAATCCAGTTCAGCAAACTTAAGGGTGTTTATCGTCTCTGCATATGAATCCGGTTCAGGACTTATGTGCAGCAGGGTCTTTGCCTTGCTCCCTGAGGAAACTTCAAGCAATTGAATCAATTTGTTATTTCGATATGGCACATGGGGACTCCTTTGTACCAATGCTGCAAGAACATCTCCTAGAGATGAAAGGGACTTGTTGATGTATTGTGCCTCCTTCAAACGATCTCCAGTTACTTCAGATTTATCCACCCTCTCACTTCCAGCAAGATCAACCAAATTATCCCCAGAAACACGATTTGTACCTTGCACATGCACAGTACTCAATCGGCTGCCGTGGTCATTCAGTGCAGTATGGCTAACAGCACGATTCTTTCGACCCAAATTCATTAAATCCAAAACATCAGATGTTGCTTTAACGGGCATCAGTATGGCATCAGGTACATTAAATCCATTATGACCATTATTTCGAATATCTAATTTCTTTTTTGATGTTACTTTAACGGGCATAAGTATGGCATCGGGTACATTAAATCCATTATGACCGTTATTTCGAATATCGAATTTAATTTTTGAGGCATATGTTCCCAGCAGATCCCTCACTTGTTCGTTGTATATCAGCTCTATCATCTGAACAGAAACATCATACATCATTAAATCTTTTCTCTTTTGTGATAACTCGAAGAGGTCACTGAGTGCTCGATAGTTGACTCCCATAGACCTTTCAGAAGCACCTGTTGGACCGCTCATGGTGTGGGTCTTTCCTGATCCTGTTTGACCATATGCAAAAATGCAGACATTGTAACCATCCATTGCAGATAATCGAATCAATGGCTGCGTATCCATGTAAATATGCTCTTGTATAGCAGATGGCGCAAATACCTTATTAAAATTGGATATCCTCTGTACATCTTTGCCCATTTTGGATGTATTGACAAGGAGGGATGCATCTTCCCCAATAAATTCCACTGTACTTTGGGCGTCAGATTGACCTCCAAAATGTGGTCTGATTCTGCAGTATACCCTTATGCTTACTTTGAGGTCTTGAAGATTATTGTAAAGGATCTTGTTTTCTTCCAGAACTCTGTGATATCCAGTAGCAGCACTGCAAATTCCTCTGATCTGGTTATTTAGCAATTCAAAATGCCTTTGCCACTCAGATGATAACACATGTACATCCTCTCGTGCTCTATCTAATAAGTCTCTTGTGTCAGCGACTTCTTTTGTTTGTGCTTCCAAATGCATCTGACGTTTCTGAGTGGTAACCAAAGGTTTTGGATCCTGACTTTTAAAAGGTGAGCAGTAACCATTTTTCTGGTCTGGACAATCTGAAAGGAGCTGATTGTCTTGATCCTGGCTCTTCTGAATCAAGTAAAAATTATCTTCGTTATTCTCTGTAATAATCGCAATGATAAGATTCACGAGTGTTTGCGTCGAGCCATGCTGTGCAGCAGTTTGTATGGCTTCAACAAGGTTCTGGTCAACATTTTCCTTGTCACTTGTAATTTCTTCAACAACCCGCTTTAACCAAGCTCCTATTATTAAGTCATCTAGTCTTTTCTCTCCGTCATCCTTGTTTCTAACTGATGGGTTTGGCAGAGTTTCGGGTGCTTTTACGGGCACAAAATGAGTTGTGTGTTGAAGGAAACTTACTGTGTTTCTTGGAGCCATAGGGATCTTCAAAGGGCCTGCATACTTCGCAGAACCATTTACTCCACACTGTTTACCTTCATAATAAGCCTTCAGCGCCAAGATACAGTCAACGATCTTTGCCGTAGAACCCGGCTGCAAGTTTTCTTGCTCTAACTGAGAAAATTCAAAAGTAGGCAACTTCATCTTTTTCGCAGCTACAAGAAAATTCTGAACATTCTCAAAATATTGGTAGGCAGATAAAGACCCTCCTTCAGGAGCATGTGATGAAACATGATTTGCAACGACCTTGGACACTGCTCCCGGTTGAACCTTGTTGATAAGGTTACATAAAATGATCCCATTTCTCAAGCAAAGACTAAACTCCTCCTCGGATATTGGCGACTCACATGGTATATCCAAATACCCAACCATGCTCTTTACCCAGGTTGCAGCTTCAAACCTTCTATTGGCTGCTTCCTTTGCTTTCAGTGAAGCCACTCGACCATCATCACATAGGCTGATCTTAGAATTCGATCCGCTGCCTTCCAGAGACATCTTTTATTTCTTAATAAATATCACAATGGGGGCGGTTTGGCCTTGTCTGCAAACTCAATCAGTGCTGTAACTTCAGCAGGTGGGTATGCACCTCTTCTTACAAATACAGCAGCGGATCAGAATTAAGCTCCTAAACTCTCCTTCTCTTCTTAAATTTCCCAATGGGCGATGCTCCAGAAGCCTTGTTTTCGAAATGCGTATTCGCTAAGAGGTGAATTCGATATATATATATATATATATATATATATATATATATATATATATATATATATATATATATATATATATATATATATATATATATATATCCTGCCAACGTTATTTCCTTAAAAGATCTGACCGACCAGCCGTGTTGTGTTTGAATATCCCATATTGTATTGATTCCCTTGCGGTGGTTGGCGGAGTTATGCAAAACCCTAGTATTATTATCGTTTTTTAAATGGCTTTGTTTTTAAAGGTTTCATGAGAATTCTATCCTAATAATCTTGGTGAAATGTCTTCGTGGAGGTGTTCTAAGAAGAAATGAGTCGTCGTTCCAAGCGCTTATTCTTTTAAAGAATAATTCCAAAGTAAATCATGTCTCCTTTGTATCCCTTCTACCATGAGCGAATTTTATTGCTGATATTTTGTAAGGTATTTGAGACTTGAAGGTGAGGTTTTGGTTGCTTAAATAGGAGATAATCAAACATTATTTAGAATATGTTTTTGATATTTAGATTTAATCGACAATGGAAAAATTAGATACACATGTTTTAAAATAGCATACTAATTAATGGTATAATCATTAATGTTAAATCTTTTCTTAGTAGTTACTTGTTTGTCATTTTTAACAATTCAAAAGAATAAAAATTTATTGAGGAAAGATGACCAAGTTATGAGATAACATTGGTCTTTTCCTCAAACTTGTTATATGAAAAAATTCTCAAATCCGACATCCTCTACCCTTATAAGGAAAAACAATTAAAATAAACTCAAAGGATGCAGATTATTAAAAACAATCCACCAAAGGTATGTTGAAAAAAATCATATAAAATAAACTCAAAGGATGTAAATTAATGAATAGACATTTTGAAAAAAAGATATAGAGATATCCACAACTACAACATCTATTGAAATGTCCAACCCTCCATTTTGGGGTTTTGATGTGGATATAGAATCATTGTCTTCCACTTTTATACATGTAGTTAGGATGAAAACCTCATGTGAGATAAAAAGGCATCATTAATTCTACATTTTGGACCGAGAAATTGATATAGTGTTTCCATTTAGTTCAAAAGATGCAAAGGTGTCTAAGGTCAATAGAATATCTTGAGTTGGAGCCTAGGACGCTCAAATAGCAAGACGTGTGTGTGTGTGTGTGTGTGAATGTGTTTCATGTCAATGTTATTTCCTTAAAAGATCTCGTTGATGAGCCATCTTGTGTTTGAATATCCCATATAGTATTGAATCCCTTGCGGTTGTTGGCGTAGTTATGCAAAATCTTGGTATTATTATAATTTTCATTGTTTCAATTTGTTTTTTTATAAGTTTCCATAAGAATTATACCCTATTCTTGGTGAAATGTCTTCATGGATGTGTTCTAAGAATAAGTGAGTTCTCTTACCCAAGTGCATGTTCCTTTTAAAGAATAATTCCAAAGTAAATCATGTCTCCTTTGTATCCTAAGACTCCTCATCCATGAGCTAATTTTATTGTTGATATTTTGTATGTTATTTAGGAGTTTAAGGTGAGGTTTTTGTTGCTTAAATATGAGATAATCAAACATAGATTTAATAGACAATGAAAAAATTTTACATATTTTTTAAAATAACATACTAAATAATGGTAGAAATCATTAACGCTAAACCTTTTCTTAGTATTTTATTCTTTGTCATTTTCTTCAACCATTGCTGTGGTAGTTCAATCCAACTAAAGTGTATCTCTCTACATCCTAGGTAGGTGAGGTTTCCATTTCTCATTGTCTACTTGTGACACACATCAAAACACAGAGAAAGATAAACATAATATTCTGAAAGGCCTTTTTTTTTAAATTACTCCAATTAATTTAGTTATTTTGAATAAGATTGTCACCTTTAACAACAACAAAAATGTGTCCCAACTCTTACATTATGAGAAAATGGGTAGAAAAAAAATCATGTAGAGAGATCCACAACTACAACATCGATTGGAGTGTCCAGCCCTCCGTTTGAGGGTTTTTATGTGGATATAAACTTAATGTCGTCCACTTTTCTACATGTAGATTGAAAACCCTCGAGTGAGATAAAAAGGCTTCATGAATTCTACATTTTGGACCTGAAAGTGGATATAGTGTGGGTAAAAACGTGAAGGTGGGTAACACTTTCGTGAGACACTAGTGCAAAATCGTCTTAGCAAAGGTTATTCGGCCGAATAATTGTCATTATTCGGCCGAATAATGTAGAAGTTATTCAGTCGAATACCTACTAACAGTTCTTCGTTTAGTCTAACGGGGATCCTCGAAATGTGTGCAAACCACTGCCGGACGGGAAAAAAATTTGGGTGGTAGTTCGGCCGAACAATTGTTCGGCGGAACAATTGTTCGGCCGAATAATTATTCGGGCCGAACGATTATTTGGCCGAATAATAGGTCGGCCGAACAATTTTCGGCATAAAAGGTCGGCCTCGTCCGCCATTTGGCAGTCGTTGTTTGAAAATTCTGGACCCCGCAAGCGGGCCCGCTATCGTTCCTCACCACCCTGCATGGTCGACGACGACGCTTGATTATTGTTGCGTCAACGATGCTCGGCTGTTGTTCCTCCGCTGTTGTTGCATCGACGACGCTCGGCTGTTGTTCCTTTGGCTACTGTTCCTCCGGCTGTTGTTCCTCCGCTGCTGTTCCTCCGCTGTTGTTGCTCCGATGCTTGCTATTGCTCTGCTGCTTGCTTTGTCGTTATTTCCTGTTTCTGCTGTGGATGTTGTGTTCGTCGACGAGGGTGCCAGGCGGATACGCAACTTCGAAATTGGTGTTTGGTTGCAGCTCGGTGTAACGACGTGGAGTTAACGGCTGCGAGGGTAAGTAATTCTTATCTCCTGTTTTCGGTTTTTGAATTTTATGTTTGATTTATGTGGTAGTTTTCGAATTTTATAATTCTTTTGCGTCTTCTAATCTTTTGCTGAAATGTGGTAGTTTGGCAGGGTAGTTCGTTTGTTTTTCTGGGGCTGTTAGCGGTGCGTCGTTGGTGTTTCGGCTTTCTGCACAGGGTTGGTAGTTCGCCATCTGAAGGTACGTTTTCTCATTGATTTGTGTTGTTTTGATTTTGTTTTCCAATTTTTAGAGTTTTTAGTTGCTAACATAATTTGTTTTTGTGTGAAGGAAATATATCTTGTTTGGCGAGTTGGTGGTCTGAACTGTTGCAGCGTTGTGGATTGACGATCTCTTCACTGCATGTTTGGGTTATAGGTATGTATCGTTTCGTGAAATTATGTATTGATAAAAAAAATGTTGTCATTTGAATAAAATTAAAAAAAATAGTTGCCTTACGGATTAAATTTAGAATGCTTAATTTTTACCTTTAATTTTATGCTCAGAGCAGAGTTACAAATCTCTACTCAAGAGCACAGATCCATAACTCTGCTCTTAAGCAGAGTGCTGAAAATCTGCTCTTGAGCAGAGTGCTGGAACGCTGCTCTTGAGCAGAGTGCTGGAACGCTGCTCTTGAGCAGAGTTCGGAACACTGCTCTTGAGCAGAGTTTGGTTTATAGATATCTATCATTTCCCAATATTTTGTATTGGAAAAAAATGTTGTTGGTAATAGGAGAAAATTAAAAGAAATATTTGCAGTCAGGTATAAAATTATATTGTTTAGTTTTTTTATATTTAATTTTATGTTCATGATGTCAGGCTGTATACCCTTAAATAGAGTTCTTGAACTGTTCTTGAACAGAGTTCATGAACTCTGTTCTTGAACAGAGTTCATGAACTCTATTCGTGAACAGAGTTCTTGAACTCTGTTCGTGAACAGAGTTCTTGAACTCTGTTCCTATATGAAGTCAGAGTTCTTGAACTCTGTTCATATATGAAGTCACTTAAAAAGTCATACTGTTGTAAGTCCTTAATTATTTTTTTTTTATAAATATTAAGTAATGTTTGATTATTGAGATATAGAATGAAATTATAAGTGATCGATGAAAAATTTGTAAGGTTACTACAATTAACTGCATTATGCTTTTTATCTGATTATGAGATGATTATTAATGTTATCTTTAAGGTGCAACAGTAGTGTTGCTAGAGTTAGGAGAGGAAATTACAAAAAAAAAATAACTTATACTATTTTAGGCACCTCTACATTTGGTATACAGTTCTTTATGAGATATGTCTTTAAGTCTGTAGAATTAACAAGTACAACTTCAATATGTGTAAATTTTTTTATCATAAATATAAAGTAGAAATCTTATAATAAGTGTATATATATATATATATATATATATATATATATATATATATATATATTGTGAGATGTTTGTACATTGAGATATATAATTCAATCCTATTTGATGGATGAAAAGTTTTTAAGACTATACTACCACAATTAACTACGTTATAACTTATATTTGATAACGAAATGACTATTAAATATTTCTTTACGTTGCAATAGTAGTGATTGTAAGGAATTTTAGTTAATTAATTAGAGTTAGGGGAGGGACTTGCAAAAAAACTTAACTTATACTACTTTAGACACCCTTACATTTGGTATGTAGTTCTTTATTAGATATGGTTTTATGCTTGTAGAATAAACATGTACAATTTCAATATGTTATGATTTGACGTTTGTGTAAATTTAGAAATCATATCAACTGGATAGAGTGGAGTCTTCGAAGCGAAAGCGTAGGAGGTCATCACATTCATCAGGAATTGGTGTTCCAATTGGTAGTCAAAGGTTGTCGAATTTACCGCGGGGTTCGAGTTTATTGTACGGGTCATAGTCATCTGATCACCAACAAGTTGATAGGGGTACAAATGATTCTCCTTTGTCTTCTGTGGGAGAGCGTCGATCTCAACCTTCTTTTGGTATGAACATTAATGTTTAATCATGTATAATTTGTATTTTTGTGTGTTTTGAATTTTTGGACAAGGTTAACTCTTGACTACGGCTATATTTGAAGCAGAGCGAGGTTCAAAAGATGTGTGTAACTCGACAGAGAGAGAGGAAGATCAAGATAGGATTGTAGATGATGGAATAGGTGTGGGTGCAGCGCAGGGTCCTGAAGATCCTCCTAGAGCTAAGACGACATATGTTCCACTAGCTGAGGGTTGTACACCCATATCAACTTATCCGTCTAATTTTACCTGATGAGCTTCCATGGGAAGGTGTTTTACAACAAACTATCCTTGAAAGTTGTAGATCCCACTATGATAGGTTGAACAATGATCTTTGTTCTTTGGATCTCCCTCTAGAGAGCCGACAAAGTCTAGAGATTGTTTTGGGGTCTTTGCAAAAATTCATTGATGCATATGAGGAACTTGGACCAACTACAAATGGTTTTGTTCATTTGATGCAGAGGCGAAGGGACCAAGTTATGGGTCCATACAAGTGGGAGGTTGTGAAGGAGAGAGTCACCAGAGAACAAGCCAATTCAATGTTTAATTTCAAAGAAGGCCTTAAGCGAAAAATGTTAAAAGTGCAATATTTCAAGCATCCTCAAATTGCACATTTAATATATGATCGGTTTCTTGCTGCTTATGGTCGATTGCCATGGAACGATGAGGTTCCTAATTACTTTGCTAGATTTTTCTATGCGGAGTTTTTTTTAGGTATGAAGTCAAACTATACTGATGTTCCTTCTGACTTTTATGGAGTTGGAAAGGGTCGAATATATAATCGAAAAGGTGCTATCAGAGACCCTACGACTCTTCAACCTCCACCTCAGATACCTCGTCCACCTAGGGTTGTGGCTTTAAGCTCAGAGATGGAGCCCACATCCCAACTAGGGACAGCTGCAAGGGAATCGGTAGGTGATGGTTTAGCGTCAGCTCTTGTTGGAGTAGAAGTGGGATTGGGTCGAGAGAGGGCTCGTGCTACTGTTCGTCAAAAGTTTGTATACAAGACGAATGACGAGGTGGATGGATTGAGCATCGATGATCTCAGGGCTTATGCTAATTCTTGTCGATATATAGCTTCAGATGTGTTATCCAATGACACATCGAGTATGGGAGAGGTTTGTTGATTATGCTATGACAATCTATTTAATTTTTTATTAGTCATTTTGAATTGAATTTTTCGTTACGTAATAATAAATATATTAAGCAAATGTATTTTATTTGCAGTTTTCTAGAATATTAAATGCACATAATTTCGAGTCTCCAGTAGTCAAAATGAAGAGCATTTTGGAGAGGTATAATAATTATAATATTTATGATTGAACTTGATATTTTTTTTTGTTTGAATTTTAATAAATATCAATGTATCTTATTGTTAATTTGACTTATCTATGCAGGTTTCTTTAGATTCCAACTTTTTAGATGATTTACCATCTCTTGTGAGCTAATGATTTTAATTTTTTTGTTTTGGTTTTAAGTTAATTGCTTAATTTATTATATGTATCTACTATGTTTTATTCATTAACAAAATTTAAATTTTAGGGGAGAGACCATTTGAAAATTGGGGGTGAAGATGTAGGTTCTTTGATGAATGCGGATATTGGCACCGAGGTAATTTTGTTGAACTAGAAAAGATCTCTGATATAAGTTTAATGTTTTATATTTTTTGGATTTATTTGAAAGTTGTTTGCATGCTTAAGGATTCATAAATTACTTTTGTACATGTTGCAACTTGGCTCTTTGAGATCCTTTGGAGCCAAAGGGAAGGCTCTAGTGGAAAAAAGTGATGGACATGCATTCAAAGAATTTGATGTACGACTTTTTTAATAATTGAATTGTTTTTATAGTATAAGTTTAATATCTTAATATCTTGAATTTAGTTTAAAATTGTTTAAATAATTTATGATCTAGATTTATAATTTGTTTTTCTGTGTATTGTAGGCTGAATTGAGTCCCAGGGAAGGTCCTAGTGGAAAATAGTGGAAAGATATTGGTCCAGATGGATAGTGGTTCAGACTTTATTGTTTTTGTTGATATATATATATTGTAGTTGTTTTGAACATGAAGGGTATTTATTTTTTGATTATACATATATGTACATTGAACTCACATGTTCATTAACTTTTTTTTGGATTATATATGAGTACATGTTAATTATTTCTCATTTGGTAAAATGTTTAGAATATGTTTTGCATGAATGTTTAAAATGTTTTGATAATGTTTATAATATGTTTTGCATGAATGTTTAAAATGTCTTGATAGGTGCAATCTAAAGTTAGGAAATGTTGAATAATGAGAATGAATGTTATGATAAGAATCAATGTTGGGAAAAAATGAATGGGAGGTGTCAAAAATGTTTGAAATGTTAAGAGTGAATGAAACATTTGATAGGTAATTTAAAGTTGTTAAGAGTGAATGAAACATTTAATAGGTAATTTAAAGTTATGAAATGTTGAATGTTGAGAATGAATGTTATGGAAGAAGGAATGTTGGGAAAGAATGAATGGGAGGTGTCTGTTTAAAATGATTAATCTAAAGTTAGAAAATGTTCAATGTCGAGAATGAATGTTATGGTAAGAATCAATGTTGGGAAAAAATGAATGGGAGGTGTCAAAAATGTTCAAAGTGTTAAGAGTGAATGGAACATTTGATAGGTGCAATTTAAAGTGTTAGGAAATGTTGAATTTGTAAAAAAATTTCAATTTTCTTAGAATAAATGTTATTAAAATGTTAAGAATGAATGTTTGGAACATTTGATGGGTGCAATTTAAAATTTGGAATATTTGCATTTGTAAAAAAAATTCAATTTGTTATGTTGAGAATAAATGTTATTAAAATGTTGTTATGAATGAATGTTTGAAACATTAAAACATTTGATAGGTGCAATTTAAAGTTTGGAAATGTTGAATTTGTAAAAAAAATTCATTTTGTTATGTTGAGAAATGTTATGGAAAGAATGAATGTTGAGAAAGTGTTGAACCATAAGAATGAAGGTTTAAAATGAATTAAGAAATGGGATGTTAAAATGTAAAGAAATGAAATGATAGGAATTTTTGATAGAAAATCTACGAATTGTTTGATAAAAATTTCAATTTTTTGGTAGTTTGATTCATATGTAAATTTTAAATTTTAATTAATGTTTTTCATATGTTTATTGTTTGATATGCATATGTAAATTTCAAAATTTAACTAATGTTTTTCATATGTTCATTGTTCAGGTACTTTGTAGTTCCCGAATTTCTAAATGTTGAAATCATGGCAAATGGGGATAATGATTTTTTGTTTTTTAATCACAAGTGAGGATTTTCGGATTGTGAAGATTATGCTAAGTTAGAGCAATGAATTTTAGACAACAATTCGATGAATTTTTATCGATTTGTTGTAAATAATCATTGATCTAATTTAGCATAAGCTTCACAATCCAGGAATTCTTGTTTGTGATTAAAAATCAAATGATTGTTATCTTCATTTGCCATAATTTTAGTTATGTGAACTTACATGTGAGAAATATATTATTTTTGTGCATCATATATTTAAAAATTATATAGATTAACAACTTGTTTTAAAAAATTCATTCAGATCATATTTATGGTGAAGTATATTAAAGAAACATGTTCGATGGATTAAAAGAATACAAAATTTAGTAGGTTTTTTGGTGATTTTTCATTGGCATCAATCAATCAAAAGTAAAAATTCGGGGCGGAGTGTGGGGATAGCCACATCCGTTATCTCATCCCTTAGTGGTCTAATAGACATATGGGGACCCGAATAAAGTACTTTTGAATTCCCAAATAATATTTGAATTCATTTTTAAGCATGTTAAAGTACAACCATTTAAGCTCTTATGTTAGTTGTTATTCAAGAAAATATTCATAAAAATTCAATAAAAAAATATACTGTGCACAACAATTGTGACACATGGACAAAAAATATATTGTACACAGCAATTGACATGGACAAAAATATAGATCAATTTATTTTTGATATATAGTTAAAAACATCGCAATGGAATGCCATCCTCAACTATCCGTTCATGGTCATATATGGATAGTTTCCATTTTTTGGTTTTTAACTGTTTTTTTGATGGAACTTGTACCAACTTTATTCGAGATGCACATACTAAATGACTATACTGACAACATATAACATCGGGCTCATAATCTTGAAACTAGACATAATTTTTAGTCATATGCGTCTGCTGAAAAAAATAGCCTTTTAAAATGATGGATCCTCTTTCGTATGTAAATCCATTGTCATTGTAGTCCTCCAATAACTTCATTTTTCCTTCAGTGCATCGCATCAAATAATATTTGACATTTTCGTTGTTGTCTACAGGTGCAATCACAGCGAAAACATCTTCTGCGCAAATTATAATTGGTGTTAGCGTTTTTAAATGAATTAAATTGACTATACTTATGGCGATGGACTAGAATGAACAATTAACTTGAAAGTCAAGAACAAGTTTATTACCTTCTCTAACAAGATCTGAAATTCTATCGCCATCAGACGATATTGCTATTTCTTCTGATTCTAACTCTTCTACACTTGCCAGTGGCATTTTTCCTTTTGGATTAATCTCTGTATGTTTCCAAGCTTTTACGTAGTTGTTTTTTATGTTTTCACAAACTTCTGTAGATTCAACATTTTCAATGCAAATATGACAAAAGCATGATTGCTTTCTACTGTCAAATGCAAACACGTTGTGAAATGATTTTGTTTGAATAGAGTGAAGATCTCTAGTCCCATGTATGGTGCTAGCGTCATATGGTATTGATCTATTTATGTCTTGGACCCCAACAAGCCAAAAAAACCTACACAATAAATGATGAATCACTTTCAAAGAACAACTTTTAATGTTAGTGTACATGTACTTAAATGTTAGTACATACATTTTTTTAAATTTCAAGAAATAATATAAATTAAAAAAATAGTGTACATACCTGCGCACATCTTTTGATTGTTGATTATAATCATGGCTTAGATTTAATTGACACCATTGGACAACCTCTGCAGCTGAATGAAACCGTGCAGAAGAATAGTTCATTTGCCATCTTCGAAGTGCTCTTTTTACGCATGCTCCTGCACCATCGTGCTCACCTTTTCCATGCCCAGTTTCAAAGAAATTCCAGTGATGTTTAATGTTCAGCGCTTTATAAAGTCGACATAACCAAAAAAATGATCGTGAAGATTTAAATTGACCCGCACATCCATCAGACCATATCCAATGCTCATTGAATTTGACTTCGCATTTTTTCAGTGAGTCATAGAAAATATTTTCTATACAATGTTGAACAAAATGTGTATCGTGTGTACGATCATCGCTGATATAGAAGTGATATTCTTTAATCACATCTCGATTGTCACATGTGCTTTCAATGCCATCAACATCCTATTGAGAATGTCTATATACAACATGGACAAATATCGAAACTTGGTCAGAGTGATAGTATTCACTCTGTATCTCTTTTTGTGCAGCAAATGTATAGTTTTCAGCAAAATCAACTACGGACAAAATTGTTCCGGGTGGAAAAATTTCACGAGACTGTTTGAATTGAAGATCTTGCCATCGTGCTCTATGTGAATCCTGGGTGTATTTATAAATTTCACTTTCAAATTTTTTGAGAAAATCTGTGACGCATATCTTGTCTTCTAGCAAACCAATTCTTTTGGAATGTGAATCACTAGAACTTGTACTATAGTTGATGTATTCGTATCTCCTCCAATCAACATTTACATTTGAAAACTATTGATCATTATCGATAGGATATTTATTGTGGAATAGCACCAGATTTCCACAATGATGACAATGTTTTCCATTGACACATTTCTTTGAATAAAATACTTCATCGTGATTTCTCTCACATAAAATTTGAGATATGAATTCACGTATCGTCGGCGGAGGTGGTGAATTTGTCCAAAACATTTTACCAAATTCAAGAAACGTGTCATAATATAACTGAAATTGCACATGATAACGGCAACAACATGTATCACGTATAGTAATAGGTCTAACATACCATGGTTTTTGTTGCAGTGTAGTGATTGATATATTAATTCCACGATGATCTTCCTTGAATTTATTGAACAATTGTACTTGTGTCATGTCCATTATATGTTTTGGTTTGCTTTCATATACATTTCGTGGTATTCTTTTGCGTATCACATCTCTTGAATTTGGTGAAACTCGAGCATTTTCCAACCAATATTCTCATACAATATCTTTAACACCTGCTCCTAATCTATCTTTGTAAGGTTGTCTACAAATAATTGCCCAACAAGCAAGTTCATTATTTTCATCTATTTGCATTTTGAATTTGCTATGTTTGTATAATGTCTTTCTTGATGTTCCAACTGCTTTTGCTAGTTCTATTGTCAAACGTTTTTGTTTAGTACTAGCTGAAAGAATTGCTGTATGAATTGCTTTACGTGCAGCACTGATATCTTTCTTTCTGTATTTTTCAAATTTTTTTATTGCATCACCTATATTTTCCATCACATTTTGTTTCAATTTCGACTCTTTTGTCGCTTTGTGAATACCCAATAATGATGTAGCACCTTCTAACTTCTTGGACACTAATAAACATCTCAAAATTTGTGCTTGTCCTGCTATTGAGTAATCCTTGAGAACTTCATCATAAAATTTTGTAGCACGATATCGTGCAACATGTATTGGTAGTTTTTCTTCATATTTGTCGCAATCAATGTCTTCTAAAATTTCATCATCAATAGTAAAAGTACCTATACATCAAGTTAAATTTAATTTAACATATATTCAAAAATAAAATTCATTATAAAAAAATGAATTTGAAAAATATATGATATATACATACCAGGTCCAATTTCTGGATCTTGAACTTGATCTTCAATATTGACTTCATCGACATTAGCATGTAAATCACTATTTACATCTTCTACAATGTTATTTTCAACTTCAATTTGTTCTTCTTGTACTCTATTTTCAATTTTCATCTCTTCAACATTATCATGTAAATCTGTATTTATATCTTCAATAGTTCTCTCTTCTGTTTCGGCAACCCTTTGTTTTTTGGCAATATATCTGAGTTTTTGTTTCTATCTATTACCATCATCATCACGTTTATGATCACCTTTTCTTTGACGTTTTCTCTTATTACCCATGGTTGTTTAATCTATAGATGATAAATTAAAGAATCATGTTACTTTATAGTAAAAATAAATAAATTAAGATTTAAAAACATTTACGGAATTTATAACAACATGAACTGAAATTTACTTCACATTATAAAAATTTTGTAAGAGTCTTTTGAAGAAGATCTCTTTGGAATTAACTTTCCTTTGAAAAAACTCTCTGAACAAAAATCTTCTTTGAAAAAAACCTTCTTGGAAAGAAATAAGAAACTCCTTGACAATAAATTACCTACCCATTGGAAAATAATAAAAACACCTTGTAAATAAATCTTTGTTGTAAAAATCATTGGAAAAAAACCTCTTTGAAAAAATATCTACGAAAAAAGCCACTAGGAAAAAGTACTTTGAATAAAAACTTATTTGTAAACATATCTTGGAAAAAACCATTGTAAAGAAATAACTCTTTGAAAAAACTCATTTCAAAGAAATAAGAAGTACAAAACTACCTTGCAAAAAACCCTTTGCAAAATACCTTAACAACATTACTATTTGAAAAAACTCCTTTCAAATAAATAAGAAGTTCAAAACTACTTTGGAAAAAAACCCTTTGCAAAATACCTTAGTAAAACAACTATTTGAAAAAACCTCTTTCAAATAAATAAGAAGTGCAAAACTACTTTGGAAAAAAACCATTTGTAAATTATCTTACCAAAACAACTCTTTGAAAAAATCTCTTTCAAAGAAATAAAAAGGAAAAATACATTTTTTTTGCAAAAATACTTTGGAATACACACTTTTTAAATACAATCATTGCAAAGAACCTCCTTGCAAACATGTCTAAGAAAAGAAATCTTCTGAAAAAACTCCTTGTAAATATGCCTTAGAAAAAAAACACTTTCAATGTGCCTTTTGGAAAAAAGAAAAAAAAAAAAACATACTTTGTAAAAACTTTATTTTGCAAAAAATGTCTTCTTTGCAAATATGCAATAAGAAAAGAAATATTTTGGAAAAACTCCTTGCAAATATGCCTTAGAAAAAAATCACATTCAATGTGCCTTTTGGAAAAAAGAAGAAGAAACATACTTTGTAAAAACTTCCTTTTTCAAAAAATGTCTTCTTTGCAAATATGCAATAAGAAAAGAAATATTTTGAAAAAACTCCTTGCAAATATGCCTTAGAAAAAAAACTCCTTCAATGTGCCTTTTGTAAAAAAAAAAAAAAACATACCTTGTAAAAACCTCCTTTTGCAAAAAATGTCTCCTCCTTTCAAAATTAGTTTGATAAAAAAATGCGAAGTTAAAACATGCGAAAATAATGAATCAACTTTAGGTTTATTTATATGAGTATAAAAAACTTTTTAACTTTCTTTTCTTTCTCTCTCTTCTTCTTCTTCGTCTTCTTCTCTTTTTTTTTTCTTTTTTTTTTCGGTCGACGAGTTTTTTTTCTGTTTCATTATTCGGCCGAATAACCTTCACCATAATTCACGACGCCGTTACGGAAAAACGTTATTCGGCCGAATAATTATTTCGGCCGAATAATCTCTGAAACATGAAAGATTCACATTTCTACAGAATTTTCAGGTTTCTCCATTTTCGGAAGGGAAAAACCACCTCTTACACAACAAAACGAATGTCGGACTTCATACTAGTAGGTTCACCATTGAATCTACTTTACGTGGGTATAAATTTTGTTGTATATAGATAAGAACTGATATTTTTTAAGTTTTATTTTCGTAACATGTGTCGAGTTATGATTCAACTCTTTAAAAAAACGGCGAAAAAAAAATCCATAACTTTAAAAATACCACACCAAAAAAATCGAAAAAAATGTGGGACTCTTAATTGGCGTGTCTACTTCAAAACGGTGTTCGTAGATTTTTTGCTTTTATAGCGGATTGAGAGAAAAGTGGTGCAACAAAAAAGTTGTTGAAAATCGACTGAGTTTCCCCATTGATCGACTTTAAAAAAATATAATAATTAGTATATAGATCCATTGGTTGCAAACTCATAGTCAGGCACTAGTACATTGTGTGTAGATTGTCGTAGCAATTTCTGTTTTTGCAAAAAATAAGTCTAACAACGATTTTAATGGCGCAACAAATCATAACTCTTTTGTAGTCTTTTCATTTTATAAGAACACACTGTCAAACATTTGCGAAATCGACATATCAAATCTTAATAAAAAAAATTGAAAAAATTATGAATAGAAAGCTAACATAATTCTATAAAAGTTTTCTTTTTACGGCAAAGTGAAATTTTAAACAAAAATATCACTTTTGTTCGCCCGAAGTTGAAAAACATGAAAAAACCAGAATTATTTTCTCACGAGACCCCCCAAAATAGACACCCATCTTCACTTTTTCACCCAATGACAATTTTTTCATGTAAAAAGACCTAAATTAACACTTCATCAAGTGGATCAATGTCTACTTAATAGTTATTTTCATTAAATAACAAATCTATGAAGCATTAGTTGAGATAAGGGGAATTTTTTTGTTGAGCATAAAATGATTTTATAATTAAGATTAAAAAAAACAATGTAATCCTAAATCAAATTGTAAATCTCATTTGTACTTACTAATCCTGTTTGATAAATATTTTTAGATTTAAAATTAATTTAACATTTTACTTATTAATATTTCTTCATAAATTATTTTAAATTTGTAATTAATAAAATAAGATTATCATTTCCACAATTTCATTTTTATTATGAAGGATTAAAGTCCACCAATAAATGATATTTTCAAGCTATATATATATAGATATTCCATTAGGAGCCAAATTTTTTTAATATTTTAAAAACATAGATATGAATGCCATTTTCATTTCTATAAGCTCTTTAATCATCATTCTTCATTTCATTTAATCTAATAATATTTAAAAAATATTAACAACTAAATAATATTTAAAAAATATTTTAATTATAAATATAATTAAATAATATTTATACAATAGATTGTCATGTCCAATTAGTGCGGTTGGTTTCTAAGGTTTTTATTTATTGGGTGGTCCAAAGTTTGAAACTCCATGGTAGTGGGTGCAATCATTGGGTGATTTTGATGGCCTAGATGCCCTTGGGTCACGGTTTCTTAGACCACGGGCTTGTCCTGCATTGGTGTGGCCCATTTTGAGTGCAATCCCCAGGTGATTTTAATGGCTTAGATGCCATTGGGTCGCGGTTTCTTAGACCATAAGCTAAACACTCTAGAAGACAAACAAAAAATATATTTAAAAAATATATGAATGACCATATTTCGATTAGTATTCAACTATTTAATTAAAAGAAAAAAATAAGTATTTTAGTAACATGTGAGTTGGTGGTGAATTGTTTAAAATGAATATCTTTGTGATCTACATCTTTGTGGAGAGCTCGTAACACATGAAAAACTCTAACTTCCCCCAAACCACTAATAAAACAATGAATTCACTTGAGCAAGTGAGCTAAGATCAAATATTTTGGATTGGTTTGAAGGGCTAAGTTTTGAATTATTACCATGGAGTCACCTATTACATTCAAATGTTGAGATTTCATGTCTTTGACCTACTTCAAACCCTACCACGGAGCCAAGGTTTCCACTTGATTATTTGTCATTGTTCCCAAACCCCAAGCATATGTTTTCTCGATTTTTCGCCAGGGTTCAAAGAACACCCCATGCACCTAACAACCTTGAAATATGAAAAAATATTATTAATAATTAAGAAAAAACACTAAAATTTGGAAAAGAAGTATGATCATTCTTGTAACTAAGTTAATAAAAGACTTGTGTATTTAGAAATTGTTAATAAAGTCTTTTAAATAAAATAATAATAATAAAAAATGGATTTTTTAAATGTTATATAAATATTTTAAAATATTATTAATTGCATTAAGAGTAACTAGGTAGGAGATCTAATTTCTTGAGGGATAAATTTTTTCCTGATGCATAAAAAAAATTAAGATAAAAAAAATACGCCTAAAAAAATTGGAAGTATATATATTTGGCTTTTGACTTTCTTTAAATTATAATAAGAATCTAAAGTTGAGTAAATTAAAATATACTTTAAATGTAAATTTGTTATTTAAATTTGACTTTATTTAAATTTGAGTTGAGTAATCATAACTAAAATTACAAGTTTGTAGAGAAGTTGAAACCCATTTTAAATATGAAGTTTTTAAATTGTTTTTTATCGGGAAAGCTTTGTGTTTGCAAAAGTCTTTAAAAATATACAAGAGACTTAGACTACGAGAGGGTGCTTTAGCTTGAAC
Organism: Larix kaempferi; assembly: GCA_027924585.1. Taxonomy (NCBI): domain Eukaryota; kingdom Viridiplantae; phylum Streptophyta; class Pinopsida; order Pinales; family Pinaceae; genus Larix; species Larix kaempferi. Next base: position 27,332,614 of record BSBM01000877.1, on the reverse strand, counting down.
GTTGTTCTCTAAATGCATTAACTTGTGAGACTTACCATTTGGTAAGAGGCTACAACACGATGCAATATTTTGAATATTGTTATTTTTTCATTAACTTGAATTGTTGGCAAGTTTTATACTTTTAGGTTAAATCTTTAATGAAATATAATAAATTGTTGGAAAGTAAGTATTAGAATTATTTTTATAAAAGGATAATGAAAACTTGAAAACCGAAAATTTAACCAAAATATATATATAGTGTACATCTCTATCTAGTTCAAAATATGCAAGGAGTCCGAAGTAAATAGAATATCCACCAATTTTTAACCCAGTAGTTGAATGGATAGAACCCAATAAGAAATATGGAAATAAGAAGGAATGTGATCCGCACGCGTCTCGGAAGCACGTGGGGGAAACTGTTCGACTAAATGAGTCGGCTCTATTATGGCGAAAGTATAATAAGAATAAGCAAAGCAGGATTACACTACACTGATAAACACATACACACAGACAATATGCAAGAATGTGAACTATTATCTCTATTACTGAAAACCAAATAGATAAGATCATGGCATTAAGATGTATGTTACAATACTATATATGCTTATATAAAGAGTGCTGAGATGCTTGGGTTCCTTCCCATTACGTTAAGTTACAAAATATGTTAGAATAGTTTTCGGAAGTTCAACCGTTACAATCAATCGGAATATAGAGAGACAATCTGTCAAAGTTCGACAGTCGCAAGTTGCAAGTCGATGTTGCACAAGTTGACATCACGAAATTGTTGAGGTCACTGAAATTGTCAAAGTCTGTTGAGTTTGTCAAATTCGGAACTTGTCGAAGTTGTGTCAACATTGATTACTTGTCACAGTCGGTGTTAGCATTCGACAACAATGCCAACTATGATATGGATCAAACCTCCTTCCTTAAGAAACAATGGTCCCCACTGTTTGCTCGTGAAGCTAAGGAAACTTGTCGGTTAGTTCAGTAGCAGAGTACCATTTTCCTTGTCCTGGGATCTGTCTGGTTTTAGCAACCTGAAACAAGGGAATTGTTTTCGTCCTTGTATGGCGTACTCGTCGTCCCACAATGGTGTCAAAAGGAAGAGGATCCTGAACATTTGGATGGATGTCGTCGGGTTCTGTTGTCTACAAGTCGTTATGTTCCAACAGTGGTGCATGGTATGGTAGAAGTAGATACACATTAAAGACTCCCAAGCATGTGGGAATGTCGAGCTGGAAAGTGTTTTCACCAATCCACTAAATAATACTATATGGACCATATCGCAAAGGATTGAGCTTCTTGTATGGGCCAGTGAAACATTCCTTCCGAATATGTAACCAGACCTTATTCCCAATTTGGAATGAATGAGGGATATGATGCTTATCATGTTGTGCCTTAGCTTTCACGTTTGCTCGTTGCAACATTTCATGTGCTTGTCATTGGATGTCCCAAATTTGTTCTCGAAACTTCAATGCTTTGTTAACTTACCGCTGGTTGTAGTCAGTGTCGCTGGACTGTGTCGAGGAGCTAATCAAGTCGATAAGTGCAGAGGTTTGAAATCTGTAACAGATCTCAAATGGACTCTTTCCCGTAGAGATGTGCTGAGCACGATTGTAGTTGTTTTGTATGTATGGAATACTTCCATCCCATGTTCGCCGATGCTTGTGGTTTTACATGTGAAGCAGTTGTACAACCAAGCGATTCACAACTTTTGTTTGTCCATCTATCTAAGGATGGAAAGATGTCGACTATGAGATTCTTGTATATAGATGCTGCCAAAGAGTCTTCTAAAAGAAGCTGACGAATCTGGCATCTCGGCCGAAAATAATGGTTGTCAGTAAACCAAAGTGTTTCCAGACATGTGTGAACAAGAGTTGAGTGGTTTGTTGCGTTCTCGTCGTCTTCTTGCATGGAATGAGAATGACCATATTGGAAAATCTATTGACTACTACTAATATCTCATCATGCTGATGTTTGGTAGTGGGATATCCCGTCAAGTATTCCATAGAAATAGATTCTGTAACATCCCAAAATTTCATAAAAATTTAAAAATTTTAATAACAACAATAATAGCTTAATTTACGATAATTTATAATTGCGGAAAATAATAATTGCTAAAAGTAACAATGTTAAATAAACAATTGTTTGTACTAATCACAATTAAATTTCTGATATAACTAATGCGATAGCGACGACTTAATTACATTCGTAACAACTAACATCAAGATAATTAAATGCATTATTAGATCAGACTTTTGATGCGACGGTTTTAAATGCAATGAGAAGTATGATTGATGTAATAATGAAATGCCAGGTTACAAATATGATATGATACTTTTTCTTTGAGATGATAATGACAGTTTGCTTCTTTGTTGCCCAAGGGACTCCTATGAGGGACCCCGGAGCTTACTTAGCTGTAACGCTAAAGCATTAGACCTGTTCTATGTGCAGACGACAGCTAAGGAGTTTCATGATTGCAATAAATTCCAGTTCGTGTGAACCCAATTTCGTCATTTTGAATTAAAAATATAATAAATAGAGACTACTGCAAATTTTAAAAGTACACAGGTATGATTCACATACTTGCACTTCTGCTTTCCAAAGTTCGTCTTGTATCTAAGTGAAATCAACTCAAGTTAGCTTGTTTGAGTAGGCATTTAAATAGCAGCATCGTTACCGTAGTCGTCATTATACTTGTTGGTTCTGTCGTCGTCATTGTCATAATGATATTTTTCTTATTAACGTCAATCAAGGTAGTACCAAAATGATGTATCTTCGTATACTTTTTGGTATCTCTTAGTACCTATCTATCACTATTACTATTTAATTCTTTTTCTTTTTAGGAAACAATATAATTCTTTTCATACTATTTAGACATAGCATAACCCTTGAAATAGCAACAATTAACTTATATATATATAAATATAAACATAAATAAAACAAACCATAACATATTATGGCGCAAAACAAACTTGACTATATAATGTCGATCTATTGATAAAACATTATCTATTAGATGCATTGTGATTATATATTGTAAGACTATATAAAAATCAACAATATAAATCAACGAAACTTATATTCTAAAGAACGAAGTACACACAATGCAAATATTAATTCAAAGTATTTCATAAGGTGTTTATCATATCGATGAATTGTGCCAACTGACATGCAATTAATTTGATTGTTGACAGGTTGTTGGTTCATTAAAATGGCGCATCCCTCAAGCTTGACGTGGAGATCAAGACTCGATCCTGTATTAAATAACTGGTACAATACACGGCTGACTTAGATTGTCCAATGTTTTGCATAAAACAAGGTTATTGTAATATATCTCGGGTTCATCGCTGTGAAATGTCGAAATGCCTTCTAATTGATCGTTGTTTGCTTGCTTCGTAAGCCATGTGGCAATGTCTATTGGTATTGGGGAGTGGGCATTAAATTCTATATGGGACAGGTCGTTGAATCAATTAAGTTGTCATTTGTCTCGAGCTGTAATAGAGATCATGCATTGATCTTTCATTAACAAGTTGGCGCCATTTCCCTGCCGAGTGGGATTTCCCACATTCCACGTAGATGTAATTTTCTCCTTGCTTGCTATTGTGAAAGAATATTGCGCCCTTGCACTAGTTGTTACTTACTTAAGTGTTTTCCATGGTGGCAATGTCAACCTGTAATGTAGGTCGGGCATTAAATGTTGACGTTGTTTATTTCAATGTTGCAATCACTGGAAAGATGGTAATTGTCGATGGTGATGGAGATGGGTCATTGGATGATAACCCTAACATTTACCATGTGTTTGGTTTTTGAACTGGAAAAGTTGTTTCATAGTGCTGTTGTTTCGGTTGGGGGGTGGCCGATAGGCTGCCAAATTTTTCGTAGAAGTTTGAGTGAAGGGTTTCGACCACAAGACCGGTGAACCAGGTGAAGTTACAGGTCTTAAACCTCTGCAATGGCATTTTAGATGGGATTTAAACTTCCTGGTTCAAAGTGTTAAGAGTTAGGGTTTCCAAGTTCTTTGTTTATGTGATAAGAGAGATATACCTTCCTACAGTGTGACAGAGTTCTCTCGTCAAGAGTAAAACGGTAACTCTTCGTCTAACTGGTAAATGCCAAGACTCGGCCACTATGAAGAAGGTAAGCAATCTTCTGGAGAAGAATGTTTCTTTTAACTGTGTTTCGGTTTTTTTTTTTATTTGTTTTAAAATGTAATAAGTAACTGACTTCGAGCTATTGTTGTTTGGTGCAGGGTTTTTAAGAAGGTTTGTCGAGGGTTTAGCGAAAGGGAAATCTCATGCTCTTACACCGGTAAGCTTCAGGTGTTCCATACCCTCGTAGTGCTCCTTGTCTTTGAATGCAAAGTTCCAAGAGATGAAAAATGATCTGCCCAGTCCTGACGAAGCTCTGTCGTTGATGATGGTTAAAGAACTTTGAAGCATGTTTGTAATCTATAGTTGTGACTCTCATTCCCTTACCAGATACTTGGTTTCTTAAACTTGAAATAAGGGTGTGTCGACTGGAGTTGTAGTTGTTGGTGAAAAGAGTTTGAACTCTGTTACTGTCGATTTTCTTTTGGGAACAATCCCTGTAGATTTTTATTTGCAAACATATTTAAAATGCTTGTTGTCGGCTTCATTTTTTAAGTTGTCCCTTGGTAATAGTTTAAGATCTGTGAGAAACGACTTATTTTCGTGTTCATTTGTGACAGTAGGAAAAAGAGTTGAGGGCTCGATCTCTTTGTAAAGATAATATTCCTTTTGGTAATACAATGTATGCTAAAACATTTGTATAGATATCTGGGTTGTTTTTCTGGATACTGTAAATTGATGTCGTAATTTCTTGTTTGGTAATGTTGATAATAAAAACCAAGTCGAAAAGAGTTTTACCTTCGTTTGCAAAGAAATGAATACGGCCAAACCCTAATTCATACTTCTGTTTGGAAAAGAAAATTTAGACAAGACATAAAATGTCAAATAGGGTTCGATCCACAGTTTGTGTAAAATGTAATGTTTTCTACTGAAATATGATGATAGAGGAAGACTGGACTTAACTAGGTTTTTGAAATGAAGCTAAACAAAATGCACTTATAGTTTGCAAATCCAAAAATGAAAATCACCCTAATGCTTATGATAAAAATAGAAATCAATGTATATGTACAGTGTTTTAAATGTAAAACTATCAATTTCAGATTCTATCCAACAATTCATTTCTTATAAACGTATTAATGTTAAAAAATGAATTCAATATCAACATTATATGTATCAAATACAATGAAACAGTGTGTGAGTGAAATGTTCGAAGTATGAAATTTGTCTGAACAACTATTGTTTCCAGCTTGATGAAATGAATGTAATTTCTATTATATTTCAGCAGTCTTAAAATAACATGCAGAATGTAATTTTATCTACTTCCTATATACATAATAATGTTAAATGTATTACAAGCTGATTGTACAGGAATTATATATTGATTGTTTATCATATAACTGAAGAAACATTATATATACTAACTATTATACAGAACCTTCTACAATTATTTAACTTAGGAATAGAAAACTGATACATATATGATTACTATCTATCTATCGAATTCAATGGCAAATTTTGCCTATCTTCTAATCTATTTTAATTTGCATATCTCTACTAGAGTATGATGCTCCCAAACAGCATGTGGAAAAATGGGGATATTGGTTTATCAATTTAACTTTAAACTTAAACATTTCTATAATTAGCTCTTTTTCGAAAGCAAATAAACAGAAAAAATACTAGATAAACAGAACAGAATTATTTACTGAAAATAAGTTAGGAAATCTTTAAGAACCTGAGAAATTTTGTAGGGCAACAAATAGCCCAAGAAGACTATTCCACCCAACCAAATTCCTGAAAACAGTCAAGTATTGTCTCAGGACCCCCGAGCCTATTCACTAAACCACCAGGAGGAAGAAACTTTAGGAATTAGGACTTCTTCTTACTGTAGTAGTAATCTTCTAAATCTTCAATAGGTAGCAGTCCAAAAGACTTGCTCCTACAAATCTGTTTCTCCTCAATAATATGCAAAACTCATTTTTCAATCACCACTAACCTCATTTATTCGAATCTCTCTTGAAATCACCTGATTCACAAGAGGAAAATATTCTGCATAAATATTGATTAAGGGCTGCCTGCCCAATTCGAATTTGCCTTTATAGGATGCCTAGGCCTTTTCATATGTTACTGGGTCATTAAATGAGCTTCCTGCTCACTCCCTCCACCTGGGGGATAATTCCCTATTTTAGGGGAAGTTGTCCCATAACCAATAGTTAGTGGTGTGATGTAACTGCTTCCATGTGTCCCATACCTTCCAACAGCTTCCATTCCTCCTAGTGGGTCAGTGAACACTCATTCAACAGTCCTCTTGGGTGTTTGTCTCCTATTTAATTTATTTAAATAATAATATTCAGTAATTACATTCATCCATGATCAAAACTGATCATAATTACAATACTTGTAATTAAATTTAACATAAAGTATTTTTACAAATAAATAATAATGTTCAGAAATTTGGGTAGGTGACATACACCCCCCCTTAAGTCTCAACATCGTCCTCGATGTTGGCTAATCACTCCTTGAGTGTTCCTAAAAAAAGTTGGGTATGCTGCCCGCATACTACTCTCCAACTCCCAGGTTTCCTCTTCTGGGATAAGGTGCTTCCATTACACCTTCATTTGCCCAATGCTGCGATTCCGGAGAATAGTTTCACTCCTTCTGAGGATAAAATCCAGTTCCAGCGATAAATCTCCGTCTTGTCCCACCTGTACATCATTCCAGTTTACAACATGAGTAGTATCATGCACATATTTATTTAAAAACGATATATGAAAAACATTATGTATTTTCAAGTTAGGTGGAAAAGCCAGTTGCTATGCCACTGCCCCAACCTTAGATAATATTTCAAAAGGACCGCAATACCTGGGTGCCAACTTGGCACAGCTCCCCAATTTTAGTGAACCCTTTTTCTTTCTTACCTTGAGAAACACATGTTCACCCACCTGGAACTATTTATGAGTTCTTTTCGAATCTGTTTGACTTTTCTGCCTAAGTTGGGCAGTTTTTAAATGTCCTTGCACCTATTTCACAATTAGTTCTAACTCCTGCAATAATTCAGGTCTTAAAACAACTCTATTTACTGGATCATTCCATGAAACAGGTGTATTACATTTCCTACCATAAAGAATTTCAAAAGGACTAAGTCTCGCTGAAGCATGATAATGATTATTATAAGCAAATTCTGCTAAGTGCGGATAATCTTCCCACTCACCAGGTTGATCCTTAACATACATTCTTAATAAATCTTCTAACACTTGATTTACCCTTTCTATCTGCCCATTGGTTTGAGGGTGAAAAGTTGTACTGAAATTTAAAGTTGTGTTCAATCCCTTAAACAGTGACCTCCAGAAGTTTCCTGTAAACTTCAAGTCACGATCTGAAATTATTACTTTCAGTATTCCATGAAGTCTAAAAATCTGTTTCATAAAAATTTCTGCAATATATGGGGCTTTATGCATGGTCTTAACTGGTATGAAGTGTGTTGCCTTGCTGAGTTTGTCCACCACCACCATGATAGAATCATGTTGTTTCTGATTTTTAGGTAATCCAGTAATGAAATTAATGCTAATGACTTCCCATTTCCATCTTGGTATTGGTAATGGTTGCAATAATCCAGCAGGATGTTGGTGTTCAACCTTCACCTTTTGACAGTCCAAGCAGTGTGTGATGTATTCTGCTACTTCATCTTTCATTCCGGGCCAATAATATTCTTTTCTCAGCATAGTGATGGTCTTTTGATATCCTGCATGACCAGAATAGTGACTTTTATGCATTTCATTTAATATCAGAAATTTTATTTATGGTATATCTGGTACATACAATCTGTTTTTATACAGTAATAGACCATTTTCCTTAATTCTGAAATCTGTCATACAATTTTCAGAATTGTTATTGGCTGTCTTTTCCTTCATTTTTCTGTATTCTTCATCTGTTTCACTTTTTTCCAGAATCTGATTTTCCAAATCAGTTGAATAATTACTAATTGTTGAAATGAAATTTAGTTTTGCCTTGCGACTCAAGGCATCTGCAACTTTGTTCTCCTTTCCTTTAATATGCTGAATTTCAAAATCATACTCACTTAAGAACGTCAACCATCTAGCTTGTCTAGCATTCAGGTTTGTCTGATCCAATAAATATTTCAGACCCATGTTATCGGTTAATAATGTAAAGTTTCTGCCAATAAGGGGATGACGCCACATTTTTAAGGCATGAATAACTACTAATAACTCTAAATCATAAGTAGAGTAATTTTTTTCACGTACTTTCAGCTTTCTAGATTCATATACTATCGCATGCCCTTCCTGTGTCAAGACTCCACCGAGTCCATCATTGCATGCATCTATACAAACTACAAAATCCTTATTGGGGTCAACTATCTTCAAGATAGGTGCAGTTGTCAATAGTTCCTTTAATTTCTTAAAACTCTCAGCACATTTCTGATCCCAAACAAATGTCTTCCCTTTCTTCTGCAAGGAAGTTATGGGGTTGGCAATTTTTGAAAAATTATCTATAAACTTTCTGTAATACCTAGTAATGCCCATAAATGATCTTACATCCAACACATCTTTAGGAACCGGCCAGTCATTAATGGCCCTTATCTTGTCGAGGTCAACCGAGATTCCTTCTACTGAAATTATGTGTCCTAGATACTGAATTTTGTCTTTGTGGAAGTCACACTTACTAAATTTAGCATACAATTGATGATCTCTTAATACTTGTAAGATAATCCGTAAATGTTCATCATGCTCTTCTTGCATTTTGAGTACACTAAAATATCGTCTATAAACACAACAGCAAACTTGTCTAAGTACTTGTACAAAATATTATTCATCAAACACATAAATACAGCCAGGGCATTAGTCAAGCCAAACAGCATGACTACGAACTTGTAATGTCCATACCGAGTTAGGAAATCTATTTTGAAAATATCTTCATCCTTAACCCTTACTTGATGATACCCTGATCTTAGATCAATCTTTGAAAATACTATTGCTCCACGCAGCTGATCAAATAGATCATCTATGTGGGGCAATGGGTATCTATTCTTGATTGTCATCTTATTAAGCTGGTGATAATCTATGCACAGTCTTAATGTTCCATCTTTCTTCTTAACGAAGATGACAGGTGCTCCCCAAGGAGACACACTTGGTCTAATATACTTCTTGTCAATATGTTCCTTCAGCTGAGATTTTAATTCGTTTAACTCCAGTATATTCATTCTGTATGGAGCTTTTGAATTTGGTACTACTCTTGGTATCAACTCTATGGTAAAATCTAAATCTCTTTTGGGTGGTAATCCTGGAATCTCCTCAGGAAATACATCTTTAAAATCCCTTAGGACAGGTATGTCTTCTAACTTCAGTTTGTCCTCTTTATCCAAAAACTCATCATTTACTACGTTTACTGCAAACATTTGGCATCCCTTCCTAACTGCCCTCTTAACTTGCATGGCTGAAATCTGTCTAAGGGTTACCTTCCTTGGAATGTCGTTTATTTCTACAGTTTTCCCTTCATCATTTAAGCATGTAAAACTTTTTCCATAACAGTCTAGGATGACATGATGAGCTTCTAACTAGTCCATCCCAACTATAATATCATACGAACCTAAAGGTAAAATATTAAACTTGATTTGTTCTTGCAAATGATTCATGGATAAAACACATTTCTATAAAATTTGAAACTTTCCTCTTTGTTCTAGTTGCTAGTCTAACTAGCCATGATTTACTAAACTTTTCAGTTTTCAATTTAAGACTTTCCACAACATCTGGTGATATATAACTTAAACTAGCACGTGGGTCAATTAAAACAATAACAGGATGGTCATGTATCATACCTTCAATCTCTACCATGGAGATTTGATGATCTGCTTGCCTGTTGTCAAGTGCTGCATTAATTCTCGGCATCTCCCTTGCTACGTCTCCAACAGTAGGTTCAGTCTGTATAGAATTGATGTTGTTCGTTTTTCGCTTCCTTAAAGGACATTCTGATGCGTAATGGGGGCCTTGACATTCAAAACATTTAATATGTGTCTTTGGCTCACTGGTCTTGGCAATATTAGATGCATTTCTAGGTGCTGTAGAATTCTGCTGTGAATTATTTCTGGAATTATTCCCTTGGGAATTTCGATTCTGAAAATTCTTCCTTTGGAATCCGGAATTTCCACTGAATCTGAAATTTTTCTTCTTCTGTTCAAAATTTTTAGGCTTATGATTTTTCCAATTAGACATACCCTCTCTCTCTTCTGATTTGGGTCATAACAGAAAACTACCTTTCTCATAGCCTCCTCTAATGTTTTAGGACTGTCATACTCAATTCTGTCTTTAATGCTAAATGGTAAACATCTCAAGTACCTTTGAATTTTTTGTTTCTCTTCTATGAGGTATGGTACATATCTCAATAAGTTCAGAAACTTATTGTTCATTTCCTTCATATTCATACCTCCCAACTTCAAATCGTAGAATTCTTTAGATTTTTCTTCGTAGTACTGCTCAGATAGATACTTATTTTTGAAATATCGTTTAAAAACACTCCGGCTTACATCTTTATCTTTGATGTCCTTTACCCTTTTGATGTCTTGCCACCAGATATCCACTTTTCCAGTCAAGTTATATATAGCCATCTTTGCTTTTAAGAACTCTGAATAGTTGTAGATCTGGAAGTATTTCTTCATCCCTGACAACCAAGCTTTGGGTGTCTCACCTTTCTCAGTTTCTCCATTGAAAGTTGGAGGTCTTATCTTCTTGAATTCTCCAGGAATATGCTCATATTCTTTATGATTTTTCCTTCTTGGTTTGGAATCTTCTTCACTAGTGTAGTTACGTTTCCTCTTGCGTTCTGCAATGGCATCTTCGGATGAGGTTGAGTTATCTTTTACTTCACTAATTTTGATGTTCTGATTTTTATCATTGTGAGGCATATCCTCAACTTTGGAAACATCTTCATTGTTTCTTTCTGGTTCCTCCGTTTGGCTGTGTTCAAACAGCACTTGATTGAGTTGTTCTTGAGCTTGCAGAATCCTTTCTTTATCTTGTTTAACAGATTTGATTTCTACTTTTAATTCTTGGAAAGCATGCAACAGTTCTGACGAACCGTTATTTAATTCTCCGTGACCTTCCTCTACATAGTGTTTTCCCGAACTGTGACTGTTTGGCTGAAATCTGACACTTAAATGTTCAGCTGAGTTCTCCATACCTGTAGCTGAAAATAAATTTCTGATAACATAATAATAAAATTTTCAAGTTAGTATAATTTTCTGTTGTATATAAAAATTTCTAGTGCGTGTTTTGGACCTCATTCAGGCTAGAGTTTGAATCTGTGCTCTGATACCACATGTAACATCCCAAAATTTCATAAAAAATTTAAAAATTTTAATAACGGCAATAATAGCTTAATTTACGATAATTTATAATTGCGGAAAATAATAATTGCTAAAAGTAACAATGTTAACTAAACAGTTGTTTGTACTAATCACAATTAAATTTCTGATATAACTAATGCAACAGTGACGACTTAATTACATTCGTAACAACTAACATTAAGATAATTAAATGCATCATTAGATCAGACTTTTGATGCGACAGTTTTAAATGCAATGAGAAGTATGATTGATGTAATAATGAAATGCCAGGTTAGAAATATGATATGATACTTTTTCTTTGAGATGATAATGACAGTTTGCTTCTTTGTTTCCCAAGGGAGTCCTATGAGGGACCCCGAAGCTTACTTAGTTGTAACGTTAAAGCATTAGACCTATTCTATGTGCAAACGACAGGTAAGGAGTTTCATGATTGCAATAAATTCCAGTTCGTGTGAACCCAATTTCGTCATTTTGAATTAAAAATAGAATAAATAGAGACTATTGCAAATTTTAAAAGTACACAGGTACGATTCACATACTTGCACTTCTGCTTTCCAAAGTTCATCTTGTATCTGAGTGAAATCAACTCAAGTTAGCTTGTTTGAGTAGGCATTTAAATAGTAGCATTGTTACCGTAGTCGTCATTATACTTGTTGGTTCTGTCGTCGTCATTGTCATAATGATATTTGTCTTATTAACGTCAATCAAGGTAGTACCAAAATGATGTATCTTCGTATACTTTTCGGTATCTCTTAGTACCTATCTATCACTATTACTATTTAATTCTTTTTCGTTTTAGGAAACAATATAATTCTTTTTATACTATTTAGACATAGCATAACCCTTGAAATAGCAACAATTAACTTATATATATAAATATAAACATAAATAAAACAAACCATAACATATTATGGCGCAAAACAAACTTGACTATATAATGTCGATCTATTGATAAAACATTATCTATTAGATGCATTGTGATCATATATTGTAAGACTATATAAAAATCAACAATATAAATCAATGAAACTTATATTCTAAAGAACGAAGTACACACAATGCAAATATTAATTCAAATTATTTCATAAGGTGTTTATCATATCGACGAATTGTGCCAACTGACATGCAATTAATTTGACTATTGACAGGTTGCTGGTTCATTAAAATGGCGCATCCCTCAAGCTTGACGTGGAGATCAAGACTCAATCATGTATTAAATAACTGGTACAATACATGGCTGACTTGGATTGTCCAATGTTCTGCGTAAAACAAGGTTATTGTAATATCGCCCGGGTTAATCGTTGTGAAATGTCGAAATGCCTTCGAATTGATCATTGTTTGCTTGCTTTGTAAGCCATGTGGCAATGTCTATTGGTATTAGGGAGTCGGCATTAAATTCTATATGGGACAGATCGTTGAATCAATTAAGTTGTCATTTGTCTCAAGCTGTAGTAGAGATCACGCATTGATCTTTCATTAACAAGTTAACGCCATTTCCCTGCCGAGTTGGATTTCCCACATTCCACGTAGATGTAATTTTCTCCTTGCTTGCTATTGTGAAAGAGTATTGCGCCCTTGCACTGGTTGTTACTGACTTAAGTGTTTGCCATGGTGGCAATCTTGACCTGTAATGTAGGTCGAGCATTAAATGTTGACGTCGTTTATTTCAATGTTGCAATCACTGGCAAGATGGTAACCGTCGATGGTGATGGAGATGGGTTGTTGGATGATAACCCTAAAATTTACCGTGTGTTTGGTTTTTGAACTGGAAAAGTTGTTTCATAGTGCTATTGTTTCGATTGGGGGGTGGCCAACAGGCTGCCGAATTTTTGGTAGAAGTTTGAGTGAAGGGTTTCGACCCCAAGACCGGTGAACCAGGTGAAGTTGCAGGTCTTAAACCTCTGTAATGGCATTTTAGCTGGGATTTAAACTTCCTGGTTCAAAGTGTTAAGAGTTAGGGTTTCCAAGTTCTTTGTTTATGTGATAAGAGAGATATACCTTCCTACAGTGTGACAGAGTTCTCTCGTCAAGAGTAAAATGGTAACTCTTTGTCTAACTGGTAAATGCCAAGACTTGGCCACTGTGAAGAAGGTAAGCAATCTTCTGTAGAAGAATGTTTCTTTTAACTACGTTTCGTTTTTTTATTTGTTTTAAAATGTAATAAGTAACTGACTTCGAGCTATCGTTGTTTGGTACAGGAGTTTTAAGAAGGTTTGTCGAGGGTTTAGCGAAAGGGAAATCTCATGCTCTTACACCGGTAAGCTTTAGGTCTTCCATACCCTCGTAGTGCTCATCATCTTTGAATGCAAAGTTCCAAGAGATGAAAAACGATCTGCCCAGTCCTGACGAAGCTCTGTCGTTTATGATGGTTAAAGAACTTCGAAGCATGTTTTTAATCTATAGTTGTGACTATCGTTCGCTTACCAGATACTTAGTTTCTTAAACTTGAAATAACGGTGTGTCGACAGGAGTTGTAGTTTTTGGTGCAAAGAGTTTGAACTCTGTTACTGTCGATTTTATTTTGGGAACAATCCCTGTAGTTTTTTATTTGCAAACATATTTAAAATGCTTGTTGTCGGCTTCGTTTTTGAAGTTGTCCCTTGGTAATAGTTTAAGATCTGTGAGAAACGACTTGTTTTCGTGTTCGTTTGTGAAAGTAGGAAAAAGAGCCGAGGGCTCGATCTCTGTGTAAAGATAATATTCCTTTTGGTAATACAATGTATGCTAAAACATTTGTTATATAGATATCTAGGTTGTTTGTCTGGATACTGTAAATTGATGTCATAATTTCTTGTTTGGTAATGTTGATAAGAAAAACCAAGTCGAAAAGAGTTTTACCTTCGTTTGCAAAGAAATGAATAGGGCCAAACCCTAATTCGTACTTCTGTTTGGAAAATAAAATTTAGACAAGACATAAAATGTCGAATAGGGTTCGATCCACAGTTTGTGTAAAATGTAATGTTTTCTACTAAAATACGATGATAGAGGAAGGCTGGACTTAACTAGGTTTTTGAAACGAAGCTAAACAAAATGCACTTATAGTTTGTAGATCCAAAAATGAAAATCACCATAATTCTTATGATAAAAATAGAAATCAATGTATATGTACAGTGTAGCAAATGTAAAACTATCAATTTCAGATTCTATCCAACAATTCATTTCTTATAAACGTAGTAATGTTTAAAAATGAATTCAATATCAACATTATATGTATGAAATAAATACAATGAAATAGTGTGTGAGTGAAATGTATAAAGTATGAAATCTGTGTGAACAACTGTTGTTTCCAGCTTGATGAAATAAATGTAATTTCTATTCAATTTCAGCAGTCTTAAAATAACGTACAGAATGTAATTTTATATACTTCCTATATACATAATAATGTTAAATGTATTACAAGTTGATTGTACAAGAATTATATATTGATTGTTTATCATATAACTGAAGAAACATTATATATACTAACTATTATACAGAACCTTCTACAATTATTTAACTTAGGAACAGAAAACTTATACATATATGATTACTATCTATATATCGAATTCAATGGCAAATTTTGCCTATCTTCTAATCTATTTTAATTTGTGTATCTCTACTAGAGTACTATGCTCCCAAACAGCATGTGGAAAAATGGGGATATTGGTTTATCAATTTAACTTTAAACTTAAACATTCAGACTTAAACATTTCTAGAATTAGCTCTTTTTCGAAAGCAAATAAACAGAAAAATACTAGATAAACATAACAGAATTATTTACTAAAAATAAGTTAGGAAATCTTTAAGAACCTGAGAAATTCTGTAGGGCAACAAAAAGCCGAAGAAGACTGTTCCACCCAACCAAATTCTTGAAAACAATCAAGTACTGTCTTAGGACCCCCGAGCCTATTCACTGAACCACCAAGAGGAAGAAAATTCAGGAATTAGGACTTCTTATTACTGTAGTAGTAATCTTCTAAATCTTCAATAGGTAGCAGTCCAAAATACTTGCTCCTACAACTCTGTTTCTCCTCAATAATATGCAAAACTCAATTTTCAATCACCACTAACCTCCCTTATTCAAATCTCTCTTGAAATCACCTGATTCACAAGAGGAAAATATTTTGCATAAATATTGATTAAGTGCTGCCTGCCCAATTCGAATTTGCCATTATAGGAGTCCTAGGCCTTTTCAGATGTTACTGGGTCATTAAATGAGCTGCCTACTCACTCCCTCCACCTGGGGGATAATGCACTATTTTAGGGGAAGTTGTCCCATAACCAACAGTTAGAGGTGTGACGTAAATATTGCCATGTGTCCCATACCTTCCAACAACTTCCATTCCTCCTAGTGGGTCATTGAACACTCATGCAACAGTCCTCTTAGGTGTTTGTCTCAGAATTAATTTATTTAAATAATAATATTCAGTAATTACATTCATCCATGATCAAAAATGATCATAATTACAAAACCTGTAATTAAATTTAACATAAAGTATTTTTGCAAATAAATAATAATATTCATAAATTTTGGTAGGTGACAGATTCCCATTTTCAACTAGGAACTAGCAAATGTGTGTATAATCCCTGTCGTCGATTAGGAGGTTTAGCAATGGCACAAACCACACATGATCAAATGTACTTGTTGACGTCGATTTTAAGTGTAGGCCAAAATAAATACTTATGTAGAATAGCAAGTGTCTTTGCTACTCCAAAGTTTCCTACATCGTTGCTATAGTGCATGTCCCAAATGAGTTGTTTTTGATGCTCACTTTTCGGTACACAAAGTTGTCCAAGCTTGTATAGCAAGCTGTCTTTTAGGAAATAGTCGACGGTCAATGGCTTGTCAGTCTGTAGTTATCGATATACTGGTGAAAATTCGATGTCTTCCTGATACAACTGAGGCCAAGTAGTGGTGTCATATCCCTTCATACTCATCATTGTAAAAAGGAGAGTAATCGGTGGTCGAATTAGAAAATCGATAGCGGCATTAGCTTTACCTTTCGATACTTAATTACCAACTCGAATTGTTGCAG
Organism: Larix kaempferi; assembly: GCA_027924585.1. Classification (NCBI taxonomy): domain Eukaryota; kingdom Viridiplantae; phylum Streptophyta; class Pinopsida; order Pinales; family Pinaceae; genus Larix; species Larix kaempferi. The sequence continues at coordinate 27,316,175 of BSBM01000877.1, read as the reverse complement.
GTAATTAACCCACTTGAGTTGGCGAGTTGTTTGTAGTTTCGACTGGGTTGGAGCAAACTAAAGAGGCTTATAGTCAGTGAGGATGATTGTTTCCTTGCCAAGGATGTAATGCCTCCATTGCTTGAGAGCTTGCACAATGGTGTACAATTTTTGTTCGTACGTCGAATATCTTCTAACAGTGTTGTTAAAAGTTTCAAAATCAAAAGCGGCTGGGTGACCATACTGAGTGATCACTATGCCCAAGGCATTGTCTGATGCATCCGTCTCAATATCAAAGGGATGATGCAAATTAGGTAACAAAAGTATTGGTGTAGTGCAGAGCTTGTGCTTGAGTTGTTCAAAATTTTCTTATTGTGTCGGTGTCCATTTGAAGATAGTTTTCCCACTTCCTTTCATCAACTTATTCAAGGGCTAGGCTGTGACTGAAGCCGAGTATGAATCGTCGATAGAAATTCTCCAAACCAATAGAAATTCTTAGTTCTTGAATGCTGTGAGGAATGGGCCAATATTTGAGAATTTGTACTTTGTCTGGGTCAACGTGAATGCCTGCAAAGTCAATTACAAAACCCAAATATTTGATGTTGTTCATCGCAAAGGAACATTTTTCCATGTCCAAGTAGAGTCGATTTTGCTGGAGAGTGTCGAGGACTTGTTGAAATTGTCCGACATGTTCTTCCCATGATCAACTAAAAATCAATATGTCGTCAAGATAGACGATGACCCATTTGTCGATGAAAGGTCGAAGAATGTTATCCATGTATTGCATGAAGGTCGCAGGTCCATTGGTTAAGCCGAAAGGCATGACTAACCATTCAAACAATCCTTCCTTGGTTTTGAAAGCAGTTTTCCATACATCTGAGGGCTCGATTGGATACTGATGATGTCCCGACTTGAGGTCAAGATTAGTAAAAAATTTAGCACCTTTCAGACAGTCAATGAGCTCATCTATCCATGGCAGGGGGTAGTGATTCTTTACCTAAATTTTGTTGAGTTCCCTGTAGTCGATGCACATGCACCAAGTTCTATCTTTCTTTGGAACGAGGATGACTGGACTTCCACAAGGTGAGGAGCTGGGTCGGATATGACCTTTGTCGATCAATTCTTGGATTTTTCTGTGAATCTCTTCATTTTCGATAATGGATCTTTTGTAAGCATATACGTTAGGAAAAGAAGAACCAGGAGCAAGTTCAATAGAGTGTTTTACCTGGAAATGTAGAGGTACTCCATCTGGAACTTGGAATAGGTTCTGGTACTCATCAACAATATTGTTGATCTGTTGCTTCTGTCGAGAGTTGCATTGGTCGGTTACTCGACTGGTTTCTCCAGTCTTCCTAGAATGTTGTGGCTTTATCATAATCAATGCGAACTTCTGAGCATGATTGATGAGCTTCTTTGCTTGTTTAGCAAATATCATTGCAACCATTGGTGTAGGTCGTCTCTCTGGTATGATATACCGTTGATTCTAAATTTTGACAATCACCTTATGCGGTCGTGACTGGTAACTTCCATGGATATCCCATAAGTAAGGCTTACCAAACAGGTAATTGACTACAGAGAGTGGTTCCACACCACAAAGTAGTTCATCTTCAAAAGGATTTATGAAGTAGGCAATCTTGCATTTTCGATTGAACCTTATCTTTTGTCCGCCTGTTGACACAAACCCAGTCAACAGGGGTTCCTCACGCTGTCGACACCCAAGCCACCACGATCTCCTTGAGCACCGGCCCAGACAGGTATTACCCTGTCTGGAAACACCTGCAGAACAGATGGGGTCTCACCCGATATGTTCAAGGGAGAGTTGACAGAACCATGTTTCCGTCGAATGAAGGAGAATGTTGTGCATCAATTGGTTAACTTATCGAAACATTCAGAAATAGATCTAAGCATTTAACTCAGGAATTTAAACATGATTGCGACATCATTCAATATATCTCATTATTGATAGAACCATAAGTATGCGACAGATATAATGGTAAAGCATTAATTGCAGCAAGGAAACATCGCATAATTCACAACTTCATATCACAAAATGCATTTACCACACAAAGATGGAAATAACACAAGGATTCTGCTCAAAAACTCTGTCACGTCATATTTATCTCCGCAAAAACCCAGATACAACAAAATACTCAGTCTTCATCTTCTTCGGATCAAGGTCTCTCTGATGTCAAAATTCAACAACTTATGAAAGATCTATCAACACTTACAAACCTACGTCTATTTATAGGCTTATGCCTTTACATTTACGGTCCACTTAGGCAACCGCCTAACTACTTCTTAACAAACTTTACAAAAACTAACACAAAATCCCACATAACGCGGTCAAAATGACCCAAACTACATATGACATGGTCCAAATGACCCAAAATACATATGACGCAGTCCAAACAACCCAAAAAGTACTATCTCCATGCACGCTGCTTTCCTCCTTTCATGGTACTTTTGGCCTTTTGCAACATTTGGAACTGGTAAGGCCCGGGTTCTTTCAACCCTTCACACTTACCTTTCGCGGTTGTGGTAGTTTATGACAGTGAGACTTCATGAAGCCTTCGGCTCACTCAAAAGTTGAAGTCTCAGGGGTGGTCTCCTTTGGCTTGACCTAGTGTATGAGGATTCATTGTAAATATTATTTTGATGATGGGCATCTCCGAGGGTTTCTCTGCTTGTGGTGGGGTTTCAAGTCTTGGCCTTGGTTGTTATCTCTATACTGTATAAATAATAATGGTTTCTTGCAAGAATACTTTGTTTATGTTTCTGTATGTAATCATGGGTATTGTCTTTTGAAGTTTGAAATGTAATAAAGGGTTTTGTGTTTTGTTTTAAACCTATGGGGCTTAAGTGGTTGTAAGAGTATCCCTCTAACTTTCGAATGCTGCCTTCATCCATATAAACCCTTAAAGGGAAGATTTCTTGTCTAAATGAATGTGTTTGTGTTGAAAGTGATACCTACTCTGTAACTGTTTTGTGTATCTTTTTATGTAGCGTGATTTATAAGAGATGTATGCACTGAAAGGGTTTCAACCTATAGCTAGATGATTGGGCTATTAAATGGTAGTTTGAATTTCTGTGATAATCTTTCTCTGAGTTTGAAATATTGTGAATGTTCCTGGACTCGATGACCTACTCCAGAGATTCAATGCTCAGACCTGTGGTTGCTAGTTTTGTAACGTGTAGCACCTATCCTTACGTTATGAGACTCGATTTGTGAACTGGGAAGGTGTCCCAAAACAAGATGAAGAGTTAAGTCTGCGTTTAGGGGTGGTATGCGGTACTGAATTGCAACTGGGTCTCCAAACTGGAGAATAAGGCTCTTCAAAAGTTGCTAGTGAACTTCGTATCTCGATCGGAAATGATTGCCTTGGGTATACCGTGCAGTCGAAAGATCACCTTTAAGAATATTTCCGCTATGTGAACCGCTTTGTAGGTGGATTTTACTAGTATGAAGTGGGCTGCTTTAGACAGCTTGTCTACCACTAAAAAGATGGAGTCATTCAATTTATTACCCTTGGGTAGGCCTGTAATGAATTCCATACTTATCACCTCCCATTTCCATTCTGGAATGAGTAAGGGCTGAAGTAATCTGGAGGGGTGTTGGTGTTATGCTTTGACCAATTGGCATTCTTGACATTTCGTGATGAACATGGCGATGTCAGCCTTCAACTTGGGCCAAAAGTAATGTCTCTTTACTGCCGATATCATCTTTTGATATCCGGGGTGCCCTAAATAGGGTTTCTGGTGGAATTCGGTGATGATGTTTGATCGAATGTCTCCACTCTCAGGGACGTAAAGTCTCTCTTTTGACCATAGTAGTCCCGACTCATCTATTTTATACTCTTTCTGTTGTTGAAAGAGTCTGTCTTCCTGAATCTTTGCGAGGATTTCCGTATAATAATGATCACTCTTACATGTCATTCAGATTCTGTGATGTAAGTCTGAGTCAGTTCGGCTTACCGTGACCTCATAAAGCATATGTGCTCGATGGATTAAGGCATCCGCAATTTTTTTTTCCTTGCCTTTTATATGCTTTAGTTCGAAATGGTACTCACTAAGGAAGGCTAACCACCTGGCCTGCCTAGAATTTAGGTCGGGTTGATCGAAAAGGTACTTTAAGCTCATGTTATCAGTCATCAATAAGAGTTTCTTTCCCATGAGATAATGTCGCCACATTTTCAGAGCATGGATGATGGTGGCTAGTTCGAGGTCATGAGTAGGGTAGTTCTACTCATGTTCTTTTAATTTCCTCGATTCGTAGCACATGGAAAAATTATCTTGCATAAGGATTCCCTAGAGTCCTTCCTTGCTTACATCCGTGCAAATGACGAAATCCCCATTGGGATCCGTGATACGCAGAATCAGTGCACTAATCAGTAGTTGCTTCAGCTTCTGAAATATTTCTTCTCACTTAGCTATCCAAATAAACTTGTTTGCCTTCTTTTGTAACGCGGTCATGGGGAATGCGATACGTGAGAAGTTCTCAATGAACTTCCAATAGTAACCGAATAGACCTAAGAATGATCTTATGTCAAAAACACACGTAGGTGTGGGCCACTCCTCGATAGCCTTGACCTTTTCGAGGTCGACTGCTATTCCCTTCTCGGAAATGATGTGTCCTAAGTATTGAATCTGGGGTTTGTAGAAATCACACTTACTAAATTTGGCGTAAAGTTGGTGTTCTCGTAATATACGTAAAACAATACGGAGGTGTTCCTCATGTTCTACTTCATTCTTGGAGTAGATCAGAATGTCATCGATAAAGACTAAGACGAATTTATCGAGATAGTTACTAAAGATACTGTTCATCATGCACATAAATTTGGCCAGTGCGTTTTTCAACCCGAAGGGCATCACTACGAACTCATAGTGGTCGTAACGGGTTCGAAACATGGTCTTGTTGATATCCTCATCATGGATCCTCACCTGGTGATATCCGGATCGTAAGTCGATCTTTGAGAAGATCTTTGATCCTCCTACTTGGTCAAACAAGTCGTCAATTCTAGGGAGTGGATAGCGATTCTTAATGGTCATCTTGTTGAGTTGGCGGTAATCGATGCACATTCGCATCGTTCTGTCTTTCTTCTTGATGAAGAGTATCAATGCACCCCAAGGAGACACACTTGGTCGAATGTATCCTTTATCTATTAACTCTTGTAACTGGATCTTGAGCTCCACCAATTTAGCGTGTTCATACGGTATGGGGCTTTGGAGGCTGGTACTGACCCGGGTGTTAGCTCGATAGAGAAATCTAAGTCTCGCTTGGGTGGAAATCCCGGTATTTCTTTGGGAAATACATCCTTGAACTCTACAAGGACTAGGAAGTCTTTGATTCTTTGTTCACTTTCAGTTTCTAAGTTTCAGATGTTAACAGCGAAGAGCTTACAACCCTTCCTGGTGCACTTCTTTGCTTGTAAGGCAGATATCTGTCTTACAGACACTTTCCTAGGGATACCATGAATCGTCTCCTAATTCCCTTGGTCATCCCTGCAGAGCAGGGTCTTGTTTGCGTAGTTCAGTAGGACATCGTGTTTTTCTAGCCAATCCATGCCTATAAGTACATTGTATGATCCTAGGGATAGAATATTTAATTCTATCCTAGTTGGAAAACCGTTTAAGTCCATCTCACAAGTTTTAACTAACTCGGAGACCCTCCGTTTAGTACCAGTGGCTAGTTGTACCAGCCACGGTTTCTCGTGATGCTCTCGGTTCAACTTACAGATGTCTACTATCTTAGGGGAGATATAACTTCAGCAAGCGCCAAGGTCTATTAGAACTGAAACGGAAGTGTTAGATATCTCGCCCTCAATTTCAACCATGGTGGCTTGGTGATCTGCCTGCCATCCATCAAGAGCGACATAAATCCTAGGTGTCTTTGCCATGTCCCCCCATGGTAGGCTCCATCTGGATGTTGTGTAAAACCCCATCTGTTTTGTTGGGACAGTCTCTGTAGTAGTGTGGCCCTTGGCATTTCCAACAAGAAACAGTTGGTGGGAGTGCTTTTGTCCCTTTGTTGAAAGTTGGCCTGCTGGCTGGTGGTGGGGGTTCACTTGGTCGAGCTTGAGGTCGGTTGAAGCCTCTATTGGGTGGAAAATTGTTGTTATGTTTTTGATAAGGTGGGGGTCTAAAACCTGGTCTGCGATTGTCCGAGAAGGTTCTGAACCTATCTCTATTTCTATTGATGTTGTCATTTTTTGGTTTTCCGTGCTCATAGCATAGCCTTGCTTTATGTAGGGTTATATCAAGGGTTTTGGGCATGTCCAATTCTATCTTCTCTCTAAAGTTTGGTGGTAGCCCACCCAAGAACTATTGAATCTTTACTTTCTCGTCCTTAATATAAGGCACATAGTGTAGTAAGTCTAAGAACCGGTTTATGAATGCTTCCATAGTCAGGGAGCCCATTTTTAACTCATGGAATTCTTTTATTTTCTTGTCAAAGAACCTTTCGGACATATACTTGTCCTAGAATATTCTGTTGAAAGTATCCCAGTTTATGTCTTTCAATTCTTGTCCTTTAGTGTGTTTCAAGTCCCGCCACCATCTGGAAGCTTTACCATTTAGGTTGTAAATGGCTAGTCGGGCTTGCATTTCACTAGAGTAATTATGAACTTTGAAGTATTTATTCATTTCTAACAGCCACTCTTCAGCCTTTTCCCCTGAGTTGATTTCTCCGTCATAAGTTGGGGCTTTTATATTTCTGAATTCTCCTTGCAAACTGTCGTCACTCTTTCTCCTTTTCTTGCAAGGAGGTGGTGAACCATTGTCATTGGAAGAGCTCTTACAGTCCTCTTGCATTGATTCTGGTTTGTGTCCTTCCTATTCTTCCAGCTTGTAACTGGCTGATTTCCTTGTGTGACAGTTTCATGTTTTAAGAGTGTTGACTGAAAGAGTAGATTGTTCATGGGGTTTTTCCCCTGTTAAGCTTTGGAGTAAGGCTTCATTTATAGCATGTTGTTCTCTTCTTTCTTGCATGTTCTCATCTCTAAAACTCTGGAATTCTGCCTACAGGTTTTGCATGGATCTCATTAAATATGAGTTGAGTTCCACCACGATTTCTTGCTCCTGTGGTGGGGAATTTAGATTTACCTATATGTTGCTCCCTTGTTTTGCATTCATTTCTCAAATAGTGGTTGTACCTGTAATGTTTATGTAATAAAAAGTAGAAGAAAAAATTCCTATTAATATTCCTGTAACAAAATGAAATTGAAAGGCATGTTTTCTGTTTGACTGTGAATCTGCAGCAGATGTTTGTTAATGAGCCCAATAGATCACTTAGTTTTAGAATTGAGCACTGATACCACTTGTAATGTCCCTAAAAATAATAAAATAAAATAAAAATTCTTCCACTTGTAAATATGCCTAACAACAAATGTAAACACTTTAATTGCAAGAAGGGAAGGTAAGTACTTGCATTCAAGATCCAAGTGTTTGGAAGAAATCTAACAAGGTAGATTCTTATCGTTCAATCTCTTGATTATGTGGAAGTGAGTTTGTTGACTATGTTTACAGAGTTTGATCTTGGGATAATGCTAGCAGTTTGTGTACTTCTTTTATGCCTTTAAATGTATGTTTAAAATCTCAATTGTTCAAATGTCAAAACTTAGGTTTGGTGGACTTGATGAGTGAAGTGCAATCCCCTGAAACTTTGGGGTGAATCTTAGCACTCCTGGCAGAGCTGCCGAGAGGTAAGCGTGAGAGATTGATACATGTGGTCTTACTTAGTGCTTTCTCTAAAGCATACCTTATTGACATTTCCTTATAGGTGCCTCTCCTGGTTGTTTTGTGACTAGCTTCACATTGTGAGACTCTCCAGGTTGGAGAGTAGATACTCTTGTATGCTAAAGATGTAAGGGTTGAGGTCTAGTTTCTTTATGATATTTAAACCAAATGCTTGAACCCCAAAACTTTAATCGATATGGTTTGAAAGTGAGCCATGGTGTCCCATCGTGGTAGTTGGCTATATTGAATGCACCCAAAGGAAGTCACATGGTCTATGGCCAGTTGGGCATAGGGTTTAGGTAGGGGTTTTCCCAACTATCTCAAATCGTGAAGTTGAATGTCTTTTGGTTTAGATGGAGGTTCTTTAGTTTACTGTTGGAGAAGCTACGCCTAGCTTGAGCTACGCTCATGGCCAGGGTATCGTCAATGGATGAGGTGTGGAAGTGGCAGGACCCTTCTACATGTAACTAACTGCTCAACACTCTTGCATACTACAGTTTTGTTTAGCTTCAAACTCCTTTTTCCAAATGGGTGCTGACTTATTGGGACGTTTCTGTTGACAGGTAAGGAGTGGCTCCCTACGTTGAACCTGGGAAGAGCCCTCACATATTACTCAAGGCATTTGGAACTGGTACGGCCCAGGTTCTTTCAACCCTTCACACTTACCTTTCACGGTTGTGGTAGTTTATGACAGTGAGACTTTGTGAAGCCTCTGGCTCCCTCAAAAGTTGAAGTCTCACGGGTGGTTGCCTTTGGCTTGACCTAGTGTATGAGGATTTGTTGTAAATATTATTTTGATGATGGGCATCTCCGAGGGTTTCTTTGCTTGTGGTGGGGTTTCAAGTCTTGGCCTTCGTTGTTATCTCTATACTGTATAAATAATAATGGTTTCTTGCAAGAATACTCTGTTTCTATTTATGTATGTAATCATGGGTATTGTCTTTTGAAGTTTGAAATGTAATAAAGGGTTCTATGTTTTGTTTTAAACATATGAGGCTTAAGTGGTTGTAAGAGTATCCCTATAACTTTCGAATACTACCTTCATCCGTATAAACCCTTAAAGGGAAGATTGCTTGTCTAAATGAATGTGTTTGTGTTGAAAGTGATACCTACTCTGTAACTATTTTGTGTATCTTTTTATGTAGCGTGATTTATAAGAGATGTATGCACTGTAAGGGTTTCAACCTATAGCTAGATGATTGGGATATTAAATGGTAGTTTGAATTTCTGTGATAATATTTCACTGAGTTTGAAATATCGTGAATGTTCCTAGACTCGATGACCTACTCCAGGGTTTCGATGGTCAGACCTGTGGTTGCTAGTTTTGTAACGTGTAGCACCTATCCTTAGGTTATGAAACTCGATTCGTGAACTCGGAAGGTATCTCAAAACAAGATGAAGAGTTAAGTCTACGTTGGTGATCGTGACCTTCGTAGGTCTGCTATGTTTGAATTTAAGATTGTAATGTGAAAACGATCGTAGCTATTGAAATCTTCCTGTGGTGTTGATTGTATTGCGACTGTAGTATATTTCAAATAATGGGACTTCCATCTCTCTCTATGCGTTTTCCACTATACTGTTGCTAATGGTGATAGGTTAGCTACGTAGATCAGTTTTCAAGGTTTCTGTGTATCTAAATCTTTAGGTCTGATATGAAACGTACTGTCGGTATTAAATGTGAATCTAAGTCTTGAACTGTGAAATCTCTGTGTACTCCACGATGCGTTTCAAGTTGGACTAAGGATTTGCTAATGTAGAAGTGGTTGCTATTTGTTTTAACAGTGTAGTGCATCTTGAAAGTTTCGATGTCTGGTTTTTGTTTTATTTCTATCTAGTAATGTTTTTCAACATGGATCAAACAACTTTAGATGGTCCTGGGATACAAATTAATGTAGCATGAATTAAATAGAATAGAAAATACAATATACTAAGAGAATACGATTTAAATATGAATTTAGATATGCCTATAAGCAAGGAATTATAATAATATAATCTAGAAAGCAATATGAGTGGTCTAGCAAAGGCTAGCTTGGCTAGACCTGCTAGACCCGCTGAGTTCTGGGTAGAACCTTAGATGTGCTAATATGAGTAGAAATAACAATGCTGCAGTACCTAATTTTAGTTCCTAAAGACTAACTGTACTATAACTTAAATTTGAAATATTGGGCGTTCCATACCTGGCTGCTTGAATGTTCGTTCCTCTCTGTAGCACTTGTTTTCCTCCCTGTAGTGACCTGCACACTCAACCAGGGTTAACACAGAACTTGTTTTATATATCTAACTTGTTAGGGTAATTGCCTTTGACTGGATAACTTTGGGGTTACCATGTTCCTCCCAACCATGATCCTCACACCCATTCCTGGTTCTGTATGGATCCCCCAGAGTTGGATACCAACATGCAAAAAGAGGTAGAGCTCCTATGGCTATAGTTGGTTCAGATCTAGAATGTTTAGGCAAGATTGCTTCAGTTTTCTTGGAGCAGAAAAACTCTCTCTGATTACCATAAGAGAATGATAAATGAAAAAGATAGAGATCCCCAAACTTGGGATCTGCCCTCTTTAAGTAGGGAAGTCTTGAATTAGGGCTGTTGAAGTAATTTGTTTCTTTAAAATCAATAATTAATAATTAAAAGATATTATTTAATTAAATATTTAGTCTTCTTTGAGTTAGGACTATGTCCAACTGTTTGACCATAAGTCAAATTGATTTATGCTCTTTATAATTACAATAATTATATTAGTAATTATTCTCATATTTAATTATATCTAATTATTAATACATCATTTAAAATATTTAAATAATGCATAAATCATAAATTCTAATTATATTCCATAATTAAATAATAACACCATTATTATTTAAAGCTTCTAACAAAGTAATAATAACTATAAAAATAATAACTTGGAGACCTTTAACTAGGTTAGTCATGAAAGACTACCGGTAATTATTTTTTGTTAGATTATGTATCTTCTCTTGATACTTCTTTTAAACTATTAAGGACAAGTCCAATTCTTAGGATGGTCTCGGTAAGCTTGGCTAGGTACCTCTAATCTCTCTCTTTGCATGTTGGATTCCCTCGTTCAACACGATAGTTCCCGCAGTATTTGATGATAGATTACAATGAATTATTTAATCAAATATGATAATGTGATAAAAGTGTTCTTCAAAGTCTTTCCGACTCAACACTTTGAGATTAGTAACCCCGAGTGCTCTTCAAAGCCTTTTAACTCAACACTCTCACATGGGCGTTACTCTAGTGCAAGTCCAGATCCTTTGCTCAACACTAGTGCTAGAATGTGGTTGTGAGGCACATCTAGGATACTTAAGTTCCCTCAGATCCGGTATTCGTTTATCAAGCTTGGAGTGCTCCAGGGCTTATGCGCAACACTCAATGTACGTCAGGGCTTACTCCCAGTACATCGTATTTCCTCTAGGTACATAGTGGATTTTTCCCAATACGTAGGTAATTTGTGTGTTTCTAAGTCCACGCTCAACACACCATATAAGTCCATTATGTCATTCACATTACTACGCAATATGTAAGAAAAGGTCATATCAGTATATTAGGGTTTTGTACCCACATCAAAACATAATCATAACATTGGGGCTTCCTAACCCAGTATATAATCAAATAATGAAATTCAGTGAGGGTCCATGCCCAATATGATAGTCTACAAAAGAATAAATCATATGTACTAGGGCTCATGCCCACTAATCAGAATAAATCACATGTGCTGGGGCCGTGGCCCAATATAGCATCATAAAACAGTGAATCCAAAATTTGGGAAATTACAAATAGGCAAAGACTCGGCTAAGAATTTATTAATTGGACCATCATCTATCCTCCTGAGTTCCTTATTAAGGATTCCTCAACCGATTCTTTTGTGACCATTTTCAAAACTGCGAATGGTAGCTTGTCACATAACTCTCATCCTGCGGCACCAAATTCTGGATAATAGAGGAGCCTGACTGCATACCCTTTAATGACAAACCTAAAATTCTATTATATATACATAATGGATGATTTAAATAAATGACTCAGTCCAATCCACCCAAAAAAAAATAAGTAGCAGCCTAATTTGGTTTGCAACTTTCCGCCCTTTGGGCATATATTTTATAACGAGGCATGATAGTGCAAATATGTTAATTGGTAGCACTTTGACATTGTTGGAGACTACACCAGTCATCAATCGTTTCATCCCAAACTTGTATGTGTATAAATTTGGGTAGACGCCTGTATTTGTATATAGCTAGTTGGAACTCCAAGACTTAGTTGCATTCAAGAAGGCACGGATCCTCTGTAATATAGTTATTAATTAAAGGGAAGTGGGATCCATATCGTAGCAATGTAGTCTGTCTTAATTAATCAATCATATCATAAAGCTTGTCCCCAGATAAATAGTGGTACCCCTCAAAGATTAATTCAACAAGTGGTTGTTAAGGGCATGCAGGCCTCCATCCACAAAGTAGGGTTCTTGGACGTTTCGATATTATTATTTGCTAACAAATTTTTGCTAAAAATGAAAGGCACAATTAACTTTTATAAGAAACATAGACATTGTTTGCATGCCTAGTAAGCATGTGCCTAGTAGGATGTGACTTTATTTTATTTTTGAACCATTAGCAATTTGAGCCATACATAGCTAATAGCCTATTGGTAAACTATTCATATAATCTGATCTTATCGTGTTTAATATATGTCATTATAACGTTTATATTTCACGTGGTAACGTCCAATGTTAAAGGCCCATGTATTATCATCGTGATAATCCTCACCTCTTTCCTCAAAGGCCACCTTAAACTCTATCTCAATCGAGCCTACTTGAGTACAAGAGCTCCTTGTAAACTGCATAATGGATACTACTGCATAATGGATACTACTACAGTTCAAATTCATTAGGGAATTATTGATGGCAAAAAGAATGGTAACGTAAAGAATGGGTGTGTTGACTTGAAGCAACTTAAATAGAGATGCATACAGATTGATGGATGATTTTTTAGTCATCAATAAAACATGTAGAATGGTAACATAAAGAATGGGTGTGTTGACATATAGTAACTTAAATAGACATGCATACAAATTGATGGATGATTTTTTAATCATCTATAAAAACACTTATTTGTTTCAGTTGTTGTATCATAGATGGGCACAACCACCAAAAGAAATGTAAAAATTTAATTTGCATATGTTGTTCATAGTATACATGATTGAATTTTTAAAGCTTTGATAAGGAAGCATCTCAATAAGAGTTTTCTTGTAACGTACCTCAAAAGTATAATATTTAGTTATTAATATATTTATTTGTAAGGATATTAATTTAAGTTATCTTTTTAACATATATGTGTAACTTAAAGACAAAACACACATATATTTGTGATATTAAAAAAAGCAATCGGCTTTTTGTAATTTGAATAAATATATTATAATTTAAGTATTAAAAAATGTAATGTTAAATTATTATTTTAATCGTTTAATTATATTATGGGAACCATTTGTACATGATTATCAACTTAAAGGTTATAGTGGTTAATTAAGTACTATATGTATTATTAAAATTTAATATTTAAAAGAATGTAAATTGTCATATATATAGATTATTTGATGGAATGGATTATATTTATAGGACCCATTTGTTACTTCAAACAACCCACTTTAACCAAGCTCCTATTATTAAGTCATTTAGTCTTTTATTTTCGTCATCCATGTTTCTAACTGATGGGTTTGGTAGAGTTTTGGGTGCTTTTACAGGAACAAAAGGAGTTGTGTGTGGAAGGAAACTTATTGTGTTTCTTAGAGCCATAGGGATCCTCAAAGGGCCCGCATACTTCGAAGAACCATTTCATACACACTGTTTACATTCGTAATAAGGATTCAGCGCCAAGATATAGTCAACGATCTTCGTGGTAGAACTCGGCTGCAAGTTTTCCCGCTCTAACTGAGAAAATTCAAAAGTAGGCAACTTCATATTTTCCACATCTAGAAGAAAATTCTGAACATTGTCAAAATATTGGTAGGAATATAAAGACCCTCCTTCAGGAGGATGTGATGAAACATGATTTGCAACGACCTTGGATACTGCTCCCGGTTGAACCTTGTTGAGAAGGTTACATAAAATGATCCCATTTCTCAAGCAAATACTAAACTTCTCCTCGGATATCGGAGGCTCACATGGTATATTCAAATACCCAACCATGCTCTTTACCCATGTTGTAGCTTCAAACCTTCTATTGGATGCTTTCGTTGCTTTTAGTGAAGCCACTTGACCATCATCACATAGGCTGATCTTAGAATTCGATTTGTTGCCTTCTAGAGACATCTTTTATTTCTTAATAAATATCAACCGAAAACTGAAAAACCACAACCGTAAGACAATGGGGCGGTTTGGACGTGTCTGCAAACTAAATCAGTGGTGTAACTTCAGCACGTGGGTATGCACCACTTCTTACAAATACAACAGCAAATCAAAATTTAACTCTTAAACTCTCCTTCTCTTCTTAATTTTCCAAATGGACGATGCTCCATAAGTCTTGTTTTCGAAATGGGTATTAACTAAGAGGTGAACTCGATGCGGCAAGACGTGTGTGTGTATATATATATATATATATATTTCCTTTCAACATTATTTTCTTAAAATATCTCGTCGACCAACCTTGTTGTGTTTGAATATCCCATATAGTATTGATTCCCTCGTGGTGGCTGACGTAGTTATGCAAAATATTGGTATTATTATCGTTTTCATTGTTCCAAATTGCTTTGTTTTTAAAGATTCCATGAGAATTCTACCCTATTCTTAGTGAAATGTATTCATGGAGGTGTTCTAAGAAGAAATGAGTCCTCTTTCCAAGAGCCTATTCTTTTAAAGAATACTTCAAAAGTAAATCACGTCTCCTTTGTATCCTAAAACTCCTTGACCATTAGCTAATTTTATTGCTGATATTTTGTAAGGTATTTCAGAGTTGAAGGTGAGGTACTTCTGCCTCTTCACCAAAGGTACTTTCGGTTTTGGTTTATAAGGGTGGGGGGTGACTTCTTGAAATCATAAACAATCAACCAAATTAGGTACTATGATCATGCTCTTGTACCACTATAATATCCCTCCAAAGAAAAGTACTTGGATTCACTTGTTTTGACTCTAGGGGTGTTGTTTACAACTGGTTCCAAACACCTCCAAATGTTTTCAAATTTGGGGATGAAGGTATTGATGTGGCATAGGACACATTAACACATCTATCAGACACCCAAACAATAGATATACCCATCCATGGTATTCAATTTTCAAGGAAAGAATTTTTGGGACAAGACTAGTAAATTTAAGTAGTGGAACTCCCCCCTAGGTATTCCCTTAATTCCTCTTCCAAACACTATACATCCCTCACTAATTCTTGTTATCTTAATTAGATATGTTAAGGGAAATTAATGACAACATATGTGCAACGTTATATTTTGGTTTCGGGTTGAATAGGTATCCCAATGAACAACAACTTCTAGAGTCTAGAATTTGGGGTGAAAATGTTGGACAAAGAGTCTCGAATTTAGTTATAAACCATAATGACACTTCAGGGTTATGAAAACATCATTTGGGAAATCAAATTAAATTCATATACTACTCATGACATGAATAAATATCTCATAAAACTTTTATATAAAAAAGGTACAACATCATCCCAAAATTACTATGAAAATGCTATGAGGAAAATGGCTTGAATTTCATCTTTGATTGGAAATATCACTTAAACTACATGGTATTTCGAGTTGTGTCTATCATGATATGAATATTACAGAGATATGTAGCAACTAACATTTCCATGAATTCGAAATAAAAATCCTTCAAAAACTATATGCAACAAGAAGTGTGCTCTTCCACATTTACATGACCTTGACAAAAAGATAGTAGAATAGGCATAGAGAAGAATGACAGAAGATGAACTCAAATTCAGTTGGGGTTTGAACCTACCTCAAAACATCTCCATGAAGCTTTGTTGAGGGGTCTGAATGGCGTCTCCATCAACCAACTTGGATGGGAATCTTGCACCCTCGAAATTGGTTCTAAGGTAGAAAGGATGAATATCCACCGTGCAAGGACAAGCTATTATCTCCAATTGTGTCAAATGAGAAATGATCAAAAGTTGGTCTCCTTTATTCTTGTCTTTTATTAACCTCATAAGGCCTCCATAGCTCAAATTACCTCCAAGAGCATCATCCCAATTCGAATTAGGGAGAGATTCCCAAGGATGCTACTTGTCCAACACTTCCTATCCCTCCTCTTCCATCAATTCGAATGGGGGAATCTTGGCTGCCATAACTCTCCTTGTGCGCCCTCTTGGAGGTTGTTTTTATCCCTAACATGTCATATATGTTATATGTTAGCAATCAGGTCTGAACGTTGTCATAAAAGTTAGAGAATCTAGCTCCAAGTGTCACAATTCTTCTAAGATGCATCTTTCTCTTAAATGGGAGTTACTCTTCCACTCTAATTCAACCCTCCTAGATTCATGACAAGAATAATGCCTCTCCAACTCCCCCAATAACGTTAGACTCCACCTTGGATTCGAATGGGTGAGAATAGATGCCATGTGGCATGAAGAATCTTTCCTTGTGTGGGTCCCACACCACCTATGCGCCCTCATGGCCAAGTGCCACCTTATTTTCTTATTATAATTATTTATTAATCCCCTTTAATATATATTTGTCAATCTAATGTCCATTTGGGTATTATATCTCCCTTATTCCAAATCTAACTGTTTCCACCCCAACCTAGGGAACTAGTAGATTGGTGGAATTTTTCCTTCATGAGATTTATTTGGATGGGGAAATTACAATCTACTCTTGAGTTTGAGCTATTAGAGTGTTTAGTCACTTGTATTCATTGATATGAATCAAAATTGACATTTACAAAAAACAAAACAATGTAGGTTCAATATCACTTCCACTCACAAATATTAAGCCACCCCACAAATAAACCCATATAATTTATTATTCAATC
This sequence comes from Larix kaempferi, assembly GCA_027924585.1. Taxonomy (NCBI): domain Eukaryota; kingdom Viridiplantae; phylum Streptophyta; class Pinopsida; order Pinales; family Pinaceae; genus Larix; species Larix kaempferi. The sequence goes on along the minus strand of BSBM01000877.1, from coordinate 27,299,481 downwards.
ATCACTAAGTCTATCCTTATATAAGTATGTAAGGATATTGTTGCCATCTAATAGATAAAATCCCCTATAAAACACAATAACTAGATAACCAAAACATTAATAGTGAATCAATAACAAAGTTCCCATGTTGAAACTTCAATTCAGTAAGACTAATTATAAAAATAAATTATTATATAATAAAAACATATAGTCATTTATATATAAATAATGTTTTAAGAGCATAATAAAAATTACAATTAATCAATGCTATTTCACAATTAAAAATTACAATCACAATTAACATGGACCTATAATGGTTTTAATTTGCAGACACACATTTTTTTAATTACTTTTTGTTTTATTTTAATTTTTTTTATTTTTTAAAACTACATGAAATTTTTTAATTCTTTTTTAAATTTGGTTTTAATTTTTATTTTATGGATTGAAATAATTTTTATAACAAACAATTTATTCTAAAATTTTCAACTTTACAAAAATGAAATGTAAATAGTATAACAAAATCAATGCATGAATCATTGAAACCAATCCACTCAAATAAATTTTTTCATTATACCATCAGCCTAAAAGAAGCTTTCATCACTAAGATTGTTGGATAATGACCAATTTGCATAGTAAGAGCACTTCAACAAACAAATCACTAAAAACAATTACAGTTATTACAGTCCCTTCAAGGCTCGATCTACGAGTTCGCACTGGTGTATGGAGTTCATCATTATTAAGCTTAAGCTTGGATATCTCCCCAGAATCTACCTATTTATCGTCTTATCGTCTTGAAAAACCATCCCACTGCACTTACAATTACCATTCCAATTACAGTTATTACAGTCCCTTCAAGGCTCAATATACGAGTTCGCACTGGTGTATGGAGTGCATTATTATTAAGCTTGGATCTCTCGCCAGAATCTACCAATTTATCATCTTGACAAACCATCCCACAATTACAATTACCATTCCAACTACAGTTATTTACAGTCCCTTCAAGACTCAATCTACGAGTTCGCACTGGTGTATGGAGCTGGTATGGAGATGCTTTCATATTATCTAACTGCGCTACTTCTGTTTCTTTCGTAATTGCCAACGCCTTCTCCAAACTGTCTACCTGTTCTTTAAGCTCACGAACTTCTCCACTTTCTTTATTCAAACAAGCAGCACCCATTGAATCCAGTGCAGCAAACTTAAGGGTGTTTATCGTCTCTGCATACGAATCCGGTTCAGGACTTATGTGCAGCAGGGTCTTTGCCTTGCCCCTTGAGGAAACTTCAAGCAATTGAATCAATTTGTTATTTCGATATGGCACATGGGGACTCCTTTGTGCCAATGCTGCAAGAACATCTCCTAGAGATGAAAGGGACTTGTTGATGTATTGTGCCTCCTTCAAACGATCTCCAGTTACTTCAGATTTATCCACCCTCTCACTTCCAGCAAGATCAACCAAATTATCCCCGGAAACACGATTTGTACCTTGCACATGCACAGTACTCAATCGGCTGCCGTGGTCATTCAGTGCAGTATGGCTAACAGCACGATTCTTTCGACCTAAATTCATTAAATCCAAAACATCAGATGTTGCTTTAACAGGCATCAGTATGGCATCAGGTACATTAAATCCATTATGACCATTATTTCGAATATCTAATTTCTTTTTTGATGTTGCTTTAACGGGCATAAGTATGGCATCCGGTACATTAAATCCATTATGACCGTTATTTCGAATATCGAATTTAATTTTTGAGGCATATGTTCCCAGCAGATCCCTCACTTGTTCGTTGTATATCAGCCCTATCATCTGAACAGAAACATCATACATCATTAAATCTTTTCTCTTTTGTGATAACTCGAAGAGGTCACTGAGTGCTCGATAGTTGACTCCCATAGACCTTTCAGAAGCACCTGTTGGACCGCTCATGGTGTGGGTCTTTCCGGATGCTGTTTGACCATATGCAAAAAGGCAGACATTGTAACCATCCATTACAGATAATCGAATCAATGGCTGCGTATCCATGTAAATATGCTCTTGTATAGCAGATGGCGCAAAAACCTTATTAAAATTGGATATCCTCTGTGCATCTTTGCCCATTTTGGATGTATTGACAAGGAGGGATGCATCTTCCCCAATAAATTCCACTGTACTTTGGGCGTCAGATTGACCTCCAAAATGTGGTCTGATTCTGCAGTATACCCTTATGCTTCCTTTGAGGTCTTGAAGATTATTGTAAAGGATCTTGTTTTCTTCCAGAACTCTGTGATATCCAGTAGCAGCACTGCAAATTCCTCTGATCTGGTTATTTAGCAATTGAAAATGCCTTTGCCACTCAGATGATAACACATGTACATCCTCTCGTGCTCTATCTAATAAGTCTCTTGTGTCAGCGACTTCTTTTGTTTGTGCTTCCAAATGCATCTGACGTTTCTGAGTGGTAACCAAAGGTTTTGGATCCTGACTTTGAAAAGGTGAGCAGTAACCATTTTTCTGGTCTGGACAATCTGAAAGGAGCTGATTGTCTTGATCCTGGCTCTTCTGAATCAAGTAAAAATTATCTTCGTTATTCTCTGTAATAATCGCAATGATAAGATTCACGAGTGTTTGCGTCGAGCCATGCTGTGCAGCAGTTTCTATGGCTTCAACAAGGTTCTGGTCAACATTTTCCTTGTCACTTGTAATTTCTTCAACAACCCGCTTTAACCAAGCTCCTATTATTAAGTCATCTAGTCTTTTCTCTCCGTCATCCTTGTTTCTAACTGATGGGTTTGGCAGAGTTTCGGGTGCTTTTACAGGCACACAAGGAGTTGTGTGTTGAAGGAAACTTACTGTGTTTCTTGGAGCCATAGAGATCTTCAAAGGGGCTGCATACTTCGAAGAACCATTTACTCCACACTGTTTACCTTCATAATAAGCCTTCAGCGCCAAGATACAGTCAACGATCTTTGCCGTAGAACCCGGCTGCAAGTTTTCTTGCTCTAACTGAGAAAATTCAAAAGTAGGCAACTTCATCTTTTTCGCAGCTACAAGAAAATTCTGAACATTCTCAAAATATTGGTAGGCAGATAAAGACCCTCCTTCAGGAGCATGTGATGAAACATGATTTGCAACGACCTTGGACACTGCTCCCGGTTGAACCTTGTTGATAAGGTTACATAAAATGATCCCATTTCTCAAGCAAAGACTAAACTCCTCCTCGGATATTGGCGGCTCACATGGTATATCCAAATACCCAACCATGCTCTTTACCCAGGTTGCAGCTTCAAACCTTCTATTGGCTGCTTCCTTTGCTTTCAGTGAAGCCACTCGACCATCATCACATAGGCTGATCTTAGAATTCGATCCGCTGCCTTCCAGAGACATCTTTTATTTCTTAATAAATATCACAATGGAGGCGGTTTGGCCTTGTCTGCAAACTCAATCAGTGCAGTAACTTCAGCAGGTGGGTATGCACCTCTTCTTACAAATACAGCAGCGGATCAGAATTAAGCTCTTAAACTCTCCTTCTCTTCTTAAATTTCCAAATGGGCGATGCTCCAGAAGCCTTGTTTTCGAAATGCGTATTCGCTAAGAGGTGAATTCGATATACATATATATATATCCTGCCAACGTTATTTCCTTAAAAGATCTGGCCGACCAGCCGTGTTTTGTTTGAATATCCCATATGGTATTGATTCCCTTGCGGTGGTTGGTGGAGTTATGCAAAACCCTAGTATTATTATCGTTTTCTAAATGGCTTTGTTTTTAAAGGTTTCATGAGAATTCTATCCTAATAATCTTGGTGAAATGTCTTGGCTTTGTTTTTAAAGGTTTCATGAGAATTCTATCCTAATAATCTTGGTGAAATGTCTTCGTGGAGGTGTTCTAAGAAGAAATGAGTCGTCTTTCCAAGCGCTTATTCTTTTAAAGAATAATTCCAAAGTAAATCATGTCTCCTTTGTATCCCTTCTACCATGAGCGAATTTTATTGCTGATATTTTGTAAGGTATTTGAGACTGGTGAGGTTTTGGTTGGTTAAATAGGAGATAATCAAACATTATTTAGAATATGTTTTCGATATTTAGATTTAATAGTCAATGGAAAAATTAGATACACATGTTTTAAAATAGCATACTAATTAATGGTACAATCATTAATGTTAAATCTTTTCTTAGTAGTTATTTTTTTGTCATTTTTAACAATTCAAAAGAATAAAAATTTATTGAGGAAAGATGACTAGGTTATGAGATAACATTGGTCTTTTCCTCAAACTTGTTATATGAAAAAATTCTCAAATCCGACATCCTTTACCCCTATAAGGAAAAAGAATCAAAATAAATAAAATAAACTCAAAGGATGCAGATTATTAAAAACAATCCGCCAAAGGCATGTTGAAAAAAATCATATAAAATAAACTCAAAGGATGTAAATTAATGAATAGACATTTTGAAAAAAAGATATAGAGATATCCACAACTACAACATCTATTGAAATGTCCAACCCTCCATTTTGGGGTTTTGATGCAGATATAGAATCATTGTCTTCCACTTTTATACATGTAGTTAGGATGAAAACCTCATGTGAGATAAAAAGGCATCATTAATTCTACATTTTGGACCAAGAAATTGATATAGTGTTTCCATTTAGTTCAAAAGATGCAAAGGTGTCTAAAGTCAATAGAATATCTTGACTTGGAGCCTAGGATGCTCAAATAGCAAGACGAGTGTGTGTGTGTGTGTGTGTGTGTGTGTGTGTGTGTGTGTATTTCATGTCAATGTTGTTTCCTTAAAAGATCTCGTCGACGAACCGTCTTGTGTTTGAATATCCCATATAGTATTGAATCCCTTGCGGTTGTTGGCGTAGTTATGCAAAATCTTGGTATTATTATAATTTTCATTGTTTCAATTTTTTTTTTTATAAGTTTCCACAAGAATTATACCCTATGCTTGGTGAAATGTCTTCATGGATGTGTTCTAAGAATAAGTGAGTCCTCTTACCCAACTGCATGTTCCTTTTAAAGAATAATTCCAAAGTAAATCATGTCTCCTTTGTATCCTAAAACTCCTCATCCGTGAGCTAATTTTATTGTTTTTATTTTGTATGTTATTTAGGAGTTTAAGGTGAGGTTTTTGTTGCTTTAATATGAGATAATCAAACATAGATTTAATAGAGACAATGAAAAAATTCTACATATTTTTTAAAATAACATACTAAATAATGGTAGAAATCATTAACGCTAAACCTTTTCTTAGTACTTTATTCTTTGTCATTTTCTTCAACCATTGATGCGGTAGTTCAATCCAACTAACTTGTATCTCTCTACATCCTAGTTAGGTGAGGTTTCCATTTCTCATTGTCTACTTGTGACACACATCAAAACACAAAGAAAGATAAACATAATATTTTGAAAGGCCTTTTTTTTAAAATTACTCCAATTAATTTAATTATTTCGAATAAGATTGTCACCTTTAACAAAACAAAATGTGTCCCAACTCTTACATTATGAGAAAATGGGTAGAAAAAAAATCATGTAGAGAGATCCACAACTACAACATCGATTGGAGTGTCCAGCCCTTCGTTTGAGGGTTTTTATGTGGATATAAACTTAATGTCGTCCAATTTTCTACATGTAGATGAAAACCCTCGAGTGAGATAAAAAGGCTTCATGAATTCTACATTTTGGACCTAAAAGTGGATATAGTGTCTCTATCTAGTTCAAAATATGCAAGGAGTCTGAAGTAAATAGAATATCCACCAATTTTTAACCCATTAGTTGAATGGATAGAACCCAATAAGAAATATGGAAATAAGAAGGAATGTGATCCGCACGCGTCTAGGAAGCACGTGGGGGAAAACTGTTCGACTAAATGAGTCGGCTCTATTATTGCGAAAGTATAATAAGAATAAGCAAAGCAGGATTACACCACACTGATAAACACATACACAAAGACAATATGCAGGAATGTGAACTGTTATCTCTATTACTGAAAACCAAATAGATAAGATCATGGCATTAAGATGTATGTTACAATACTATACATGCTTATATAAAGAGTCCTGGGATGCTTGGGTGCCTTCCCATTACGTTTAGTTACAAAATATGTTAGAACAGTTTTCAGAAGTTCAACCGTTACAATCAATTGGAATATAGAGAGACAATCTGTCAAAGTTTGACAGTCACAAGTTGCAAGTCGATGCTGCACAAGTTGACATCACGAAACTGTTGAGGTCACTGAACTTGTCGAAGTCTATTGAGTTTGTCGAAGCCGTGTCGAGTTCGAAACTTGTCAAAGTTGTGTCAACATTGATGACTTGTCACAGTCGGCGTTAGCATTCGACAACAATGCCAACTATGATATGGATCAAACCTCCTTCCTTAAGAAACAATGGTCCCCATTGTTTGCTCGTGAAGCTAAGGAAACTTGTCGGTTAGATCAGTAGCAAAGTACCATTTTCCTTGTGCTGGTATCTGTCTGGTTTTAGCAACCTGAAACAAAGGAATTGTTTTCATCCTTGTATGGCGTACTCGTCGTCCCACAATGGTGTCACAAGGAAGAGGATCCTAAATATCTGGATGGATGTCGTCGGGTTTTGTTGTCTGCAAGTCGTTATGTTCCAACAGTGGTGCATGGTATGGTCGAAGTAGATCCACATTAAAGACTCCCAAGCATGCGGGAATGTCGAGCTGGAAAGTGTTTTCACCAATCTACTAAATAATACTGTATGGACCATATCGCAAAGGATTGAACTTCTTGTATGGGCCAGTGAAACATTCCTTCTGAAGATGTAACTAGACCGCATTCCCAATTTGGAATGAATGAGGGATATGATGCTTATCATGTTGTGCCTTAGCTTTCGTGTTTGCTCGTTGCAACATTTCCTGTGCTTGTCGTTGGATGTCCCAAATCTGTTCTCGAAACTTCAATGCTTTGTCAACTTCCCGCTGGTTGTAGTCAGTGTCGCTGGACTGTGTCGAGGAGCTAATCAAGTCGATTAAGTGCAGAGGGCAGAGGGTTGAAATCTGTAACAAATCTCAAATGGACTCTTTCCCGTAGAGATGTGCTGAGCACGATTGTAGTTGTTTTGTATGTATGGAATACTTCCATCCCATGTTCGCCGATGCTTGTGGTTTTACATGTGAAGCAGTTGTACGACCAAGCGATTCACAACTTTTGTTTGTCCGTCTATCTAAGGATGGAAAGATGTCGACAATGAGAGTCTTGTATCTAGATGCTGCCAAAGAGTCTTCCAAAAGAAGCTGACGAATCAAGCATCTCGGTCGGAAATAATGGTTGTCGATAAACCAAAATGTTTCCAGACATGTGTGAACAAGAGCTGAGTGGTTTGTTGCGCTGGCGTCGTCTTCTTGCATGGAATGAGAATGACCATATTGGAAAATCTGTCGACTACTACTAAGATCGCATCATGCTGATGTTTGGTAGTGGGATATCCCATCAAGTAGTCCATAGAAATAGATTCTGTAACATCCAAAAATTTCATAAAAATTTAAAAAATTTAATAACAACAATAATAGCTTAATTTACAATAATTTATAATTGCAGAAAATAATAATTGCTAAAAGTAACAATGTTAACTAAACAGCTATTTGTACTAATCACAATTAAATTTCTGATATAACTAATGTGACAGTGACGACTTAATTACATTTGTAACAACTAACATTAAGATAATTAAATGCATTATTAGATCAGACTTTTGATGCAACAGTTTTAAATGCAATGAGAAGTATGATTGATGTAATAATGAAATGCCAAGTTAGAAATATGATATGATACTTTTTCTTTGAGATGATAATGACAATTTGCTTCTTTGCTGCCCAAGGGAGTCCTATGAGGGACCCCGAAGCTTACTTAGTTGTAATGCTAAAGCATTAGACCTGTTCTATGTGCAGATGACAGGTAAGGAGTTTCATGATTGCAATAAATTCTAGTTCGTGTGAACCCAATTTCGTCATTTTGAATTAAAAATAGAATAAATAGAGACTGCTGCAAATTTTAAAAGTACACAGGTACGATTCACATACTTGCACTTCTGCTTTCCAAAGTTCGTCTTGTATCTGAGTGAAATCAACTCAAGTTAGCTTGTTTGAGTAGGCATTTAAATAGCAGCATCATTACCGTAGTCTTCATTATACTTGTTGGTTCTGTCATCGTCATTGTCATAATCATATTTGTCTTATTAACGTCAATCAAGGTAGTACCAAAATGATGTATCTTTGTATACTTTTCGGTATCTCTTAGTACCTATCTATCACTATTACTATTTAATTCTTTTTCTTTTTAGGAAACAATATAATTCCTTTTATACTATTTAGACATAGCATAACCCTTGAAATAGCAACAATTAACTTATATATATAAATATAAACATAAATAAAACAAACCATAACATATTATGTTTCAAAACAAACTTGACTATATAATGTTGATCTATTGATCAAACATTATCTATTAGATGCATTGTGATTATATATTGTAAGACTATATAAAAATCAACAATATAAATCAACGAAACTTATATTCTAAAGAACGAAGTACACACAATGCAAATATTAATTCAAAGTATTTCATAAGTTGTTTATCATATCGATGAATTGTGCCAACTGACATGCAATTAATTTGATTGTTGACAGTTTGCTGGTTCATTAAAATGGCGCATCCCTCAAGCTTGACGTGGAGATCAAGACTCGATCCTATATTAAATAACTGGTACAATACATGGCTAACATGGATTGTCCAATGTTCTGCGTAAAATAAGGTTATTGTAATATCGCTCGGGTTCATCGCTGTGAAATGTCGAAATGCCTTCTAATTTATCGTTGTTTGCTTGCTTCGTAAGCCATGTGGCAATGTCTATTGGTATTGGGGAGTGGGCATTAAATTCTATATGGGACAGGTCGTTGAATCAATTAAGTTGTCATTTGTCTCGAGCTGTAATAGAGATCACGCATTGATCTTTCATTAACAAGTTGGCACCATTTCCCTGCCGAGTTGGATTTCCCACATTCCACATAGATGTAATTTTCTCCTTGCTTGCTATTGTGAAAGAATATTGCGCCCTTGCAATGGTTGTTACTTACTTAAGTGTTTGCCATGGTGGCAATGTCAATCTGTAATCTAGGTCGGGCATTAAATGTTGACATCATTTATTTCAATGTTGCAATAGCTGGAAAAATGGTAACCGTCGATGGTGATGGAGATGGGTCGTTGGATGATAACCCTAACATTTACCGTGTGTTTGGTTTTTGAACTGGAAAAGTTGTTTCATAGTGTTGTTGTTTCGGTTGGGGGGTGGCCGAAAGACTGCCGAATTTTTGGTAGAAGTTTGAGTGAAGTGTTTCAACCCCAAGACCAGTGAACCAGGTGAAGTTGTAGGTCTTAAGACTCTACAATGGCATTTTAGCTAGGATTTAAACTTCCTGGTTCAAAGTGTTAAGAGTTAGGGTTTCCAAGTTCTTTGTTTATGTGATAAGAGAGATATACCTCCCTACAGTGTAACAGAGTTCTCTCGTCAAGAGTAAAATGGTAACTCTTCGTCTAACTGGTAAATGCCAAGACTTGGCCACTGTGAAGAAGGTAAACAATCTTCTGTAGAAGAATATTTCTTTTAACTGCGTTTCATTTTTATTTTTTTTAAATGTAATAAGTAACTGACTTCGAGCTATCGTTATTTGGTGCAGGGTTTTTAAGAAGGTTTTTTGAGGGTTTAGCGAAAGGGAAATCTCATGCTCTTAAACCGGTAAGCTTCGGGTGTTCCATACCCTCATAGTGCTCCTTGTCTTTGAATGCAAAGTTCCAATAGATGAAAAATGATCTGCCCAGTCCTGACGAAGCTTTGTCGTTGATGATGGTTAAAGAACTTCGAAGCATGTTTGTAATCTATAGTTGTGACTCTCGTTCCCTTACCAGATACTTGGTTTCTTAAACTTGAAATAAGGGTGTGTCGATAGGAGTTGTAGTTGTTGGTGCAAAGAGTTTGAACTCTGTTACTGTCGATTTTCTTTTGGGAACAATCCCTGCAGGTTTTTATTTGCAAACATATTTAAAATGCTTGTTGTCGGCTTCGTTTTTGAACTTTTCCCTTGGTAATAGTTTAAGATCTGTGAGAAACGACTTGTTTTCGTGTTCATTTGTGACAGTAGGAAAAAGATTCGAGGGCTCGATCTCTATGTAAAGACAATATTCCTTTTGGTAATACAATGTATGCTAAAACATTTGTATAGATATTTGGGTTGTTTGTCTGGATATTGTAAATTGATGTCGTAGTTTCTTGTTTGGTAATGTTAATAATAAAAACCAAGTCGAAAAGAGTTTTACCTTCGTTTGCAAAGAAATGAATAGGGCCAAACCCTAATTCATACTTCTGTTTGGAAAAGAAAATTTAGACAAGCCATAAAATGTCGAATAGGGTTCGATCCACAGTTTGTGTAAAGTGTAATGTTTTCTACTAAAATACGATGATAGAGGAAGACTGGACTTAACTAGGTTTTTGAAATGAAGCTAAACAAAATGCACTTATAGTTTGCAGATCCAAAAATGAAAATCACCCTAATGCTTATGATAAAAATAGAAATCAATGTATATGTACAGTGTAGCAAATGTAAAACTATCAATTTCAGATTCTATCCAACAATTCATTTCTTATAAACGTAGTAATGTTTAAAAATGAATTCAATATCAATATTATATGTATGAAATAAATACAATGAAACAGTGTGTGAGTGAAATGTATGAAGTATGAAATCTGTGTGAACAACTATTGTTTCCAGCTTGATGAAATGAATGTAATTTCTATTATATTTCAGCAGTCTTAAAATAACATACATAATGTAATTTTATCTACTTCCTATATACATAATAATGTTAAATGTATTACAATTTGATTGTACGGGAATTATATATTGATTGTTTATCATATAACTGAAGAAACATTATATATACTAAGTATTATACAAAACCTTCTACAATTATTTAACTTAGGAATAGAAAACTGATACATATATGATTACTATCTATCTATCGAATTCAATGGCAAATTTTGCCTATCTTCTAATCTATTTTAATTTGCATATCTCCTATATACATAATAATGTTAAATGTATTACAAGTTGATTGTACAGGAATTATATATTGATTGTTTATCATATAACTGAAGAAACATTATATATACTAACTATTATACAGAACCTTCTACAATTATTTAACTTAGGAATAGAAAACTAATACATATATGATTACTATCTATCTATCGAATTCAATGGCAAATTTTGCCTATATTCTAATCTATTTTAATTTGCATATCTCTACTAGAGTACGATGCTCCCAAACGGCATGTGGAAAAATGGGGATATTAGTTTATCAATTTAACTTTAAACTTAAACATTTCTAGAATTAGCTCTTTTTCGAAAGCAAATAAACAGAAAAATACTAGATAAACAGAATAGAATTATTTACTGAAAATAAGTTAGGAAATCTTTAAGAACCTGAGAAATTTTGTAGGGCAACAAACAACCCAAGAAGAATGTTCCACCCAACCAAATTCCTGAAAACAGTCAAGTACTGTCTTAGGACCCCCGAGCCTATTCACTGAACCACCAGGAGGAAGAAACTTCAAGAATTAGGACTTCTTCTTGCTGTAGTAGTAATCTTCTAAATCTTCAATAGGTAGCAGTCCAAAAGACTTGCTCCTACAACTCTGTTTCTCCTCAATAATATGCAAAACTCAGTTTTCAATCACCACTAACCTCCTTTATTCAAATCTCTCTTGAAATCACCTGATTCGCAAGAGGAAAATATTTTGCAGAAATATTTATTAAGGGCTGCCTACCCAATTTGAATTTGCCTTTATAGGATTCCTAGGCCTTTTCAAATGTTATTGGGTCATTAAATGAGCTTCCTGCTCACTCCCTCCACCTGGGGGATAATACCTTATTTTAGGGGAAGTTGTCCCATAACCAACAGTTAGTGGTGTGATGTAACTGCTGCCATGTGTCCCATACCTTCCAACAGCTTCCATTCCTCCTAGTGGGTCAGTGAACACTCATTCAACAGTCCTCTTGGGTGTTTGTCTCCTAATTAATTTATTTAAATAATAATATTCAATAATTACATTCATCCATGATCAAAACTGATCATAATTACAAAAATTATAATTAAATTTAACATAAAGTATTTTTGCAAATAAATAATAATGTTCAGAAATTTGGGTAGGTGACATACACCCCCCCTTAAGTCTCAACATCATCCTCGATGTTGGCTAATCACTCCTTGAGTGTTCCTGAAACAAAGTTGGGTATGTTGCCCGCATACTACTCTCCAACTCCCAGGTTGCCTCTTCTGGGATAAGGTGCTTCCATTGCACCTTCACTTTCCCAATGCTGCGATTCCAGAGAATAGTTTCCCTCCTTCCAAGGATACAATCTGGTTCCACCGAAAAATCTCTGTCTTGTCCCACCTGTACATCATTCCAGTTTACAACATGAGTAGTATCGTGCACATATTTCTTTAAAAATGATATATGAAAAACATTATGTATTTTCAGGTTAGGTGGCAAAGCCATTTGGTATGCCACTGCCCCAACCTTAGATAATATTTCAAAAGGACCGCAATACCTAGGTGCCAACTTGGCACAGCTCCCCAATTTTATTGAACTCTTTTTCGGTCTTATCTTGAGAAACACATGTTCACCCACCGTGGAACTCTTTATGAGTTATTTTCGAATCTGCCTGACTTTTCTGCCTATGTTGGGAAGTTTTTAAATGTCTTTGCACCTATTTCACAATTAGTTCTAACTCCTGCAATAATTCAGGTCTTAAAACAACTCTATTTACTGGATCATTCCATGAAACATGTGTATTACATTTCCTACCATAAAGAATTTCAAAAGGACTAAGTCTCGCTGAACCATGATAATGATTATTATAAGCAAAGATGTCAGGTGCTCCCCAAGGAGACACACTTGGTCTAATATACTTCTTGTCAATAAGTTCCTTCAGCTGAGATTTTAATTCGTTTAACTCCAGTATATTCATTATGTATGGAGCTTTTGAATTTGGTACTACTCCTAGTATCAACTCTATGGTAAAATCGAAATCTCTTTTGGGTGGTAATCCTGGAATCTCCTCAGTAAATACATCTTTAAAATCCCTTAGGACAGGTATGTCTTCTAACTTCAGTTTGTCCTCTTTATCCAAAAACTCACCATTTACTACGTTTACTGCAAACATTTGGCATCCCTTCCTAACTACCCTCTTACCTTGCATGGCTAAAATCTTTCTAAGGGTTACCTTCCTTGGAATGCCTTTTATTTCTACAGTTTTCCCTTCATCATTTAAGCATGTAAAACTTTTTCCATAACATTCTAGGATGACATGATGAGCTTCTAACTAGTCCATCCCAACTATAATATCATACAAACCTAAAGGTAAAATATTCAGCTTGGTTTGTGTATGCAAATGATTCATGGATAAAACACAGTTCTCTATAAAATCTGAAACTTTCCTCTTTGTTCCAGTTGCTAGTCTAACTAGCCATGATTTACTAAACTTTTCAGTTTTCAGTTTAAGACTTTCCACAACATCTAGTGATATATAACTTAAACTAGCACCTAGGTCAATTAAAACAATAACAGGATGGTCATGTATCATACCTTCAATCTCTACCATGGAGATTTGATGATCTACTTGCCTGTTGTCAAGTGTTGCATTAATTCTCGGCATCTCCCTTGCTACGTCTCCAACAGTAGATTCAGTCTGTATAGAATTGATGTTGTTTGTTTTTTGCTTCCTTAAAGGACATTCTGATGCGTAATGGGGGCCTTGACATTCAAAACATTTAATATGTGTCTTTGGCTCACTGGTCTTGGCAATATTAGATGCATTTATGGGTGTTGTAGAATTCTGCTATGAATTATTTCTGGAATTATTCCCTTGGAAATTTCGATTCTGAAAATTCTTCCTTTGGAATCTGGAATTTCCACTGAATCTGAAATTTTTGTTCTTCTGTTCAAAATTGTTAGGCTTATGATTTTTCCAATTAGACATACCCTCTCTCTTCCGATTTGTGTCATAACAGAAAACTGCCTTTCTCATAGCCTCCTCTAATGTTTTAGGACTGTCATACTCAATTCTGTCTTTAATGCTAAATGGTAAACAGCTCAAGTACCTTTGAATTTTTGGTTTCTCTTCTATGAGGTATGGTACATATCTCAATAAGTTCAGAAACTTACTGTTCATTTCCTTTATATTCATACCTCCCAACTTCAAATCGTAGAATTCTTTAGATTTTTCTTCGTAGTACTGCTCAGATAGATACTTCTTTTTGAAATATAGTTTAAAAGCACTCCAGCTTACATCTTTATCTTTTATGCCCCTTATCCTTTTGATGTCTTGCCACCAGATATCCGCTTTTTCGGTCAAGTTATATATAGTCATCTTTGCTTTTAAGAACTCTAAATAGTTGTAGATTTGGAAGTATTTCTTCATCCCTGACAGCCAAGCTTCGGGTGACTCACCTTTCTCAGTTTCTCCATTGAAAGTTGGAGGTCTTATCTTCTTGAATTCTCCAGAAATATGCTCATATTCTTTATGATTTTTCCTTTTTGGTTTGGAATCTTCTTCACTGGTGTAGTTACGTTTCCTCTTCTGTTCTGCAATGGCATCTCCGGATGAGGTTGAGCTATCTTTTACTTCACTGATTTTTATGTTCTGATTTTTATCATTGTGAGGCATATCCTCAACTTTGGAAACATCTTCATTGTTTCTTTCTGGTTCCTCTGTTTGGTTGTGTTCAAACAGCAATTGATTGAGTTGTTCTTGAGCTTGCAGAATCCTTTCATTATCTTGTTTAACAGATTTGATTTCTGCTTTTAATTCTTGGAAAGCACGCAACAGTTCTAATGAACCGTTATTTAATTCTCCGTGACCTTCCTTTACATAGTGTTGTCCCGAAATGTGACTGTTTGGCTGAAATCTGTCACTTAAATGTTCAGCTGAGTTCTCCATACCTGTAACTGAAAATAAATTTCTGATAACATAATAATAAAATTTTCTAGTATAATTTTCTGTTGTATATAAAAATTTCTACTACGTGTTTTGGACCTCATTCGGGCCTAGAGTTTGAATTTGTGCTCTGATACCACATGTAACATCCCAAAATTTCATAAAAATTTAATAACGGCAATAATAGCTTAATTTATGATAATTTATAATTGCGGAAAATAATAATTGTTGAAAGTAACAATGTTAACTAAACAGCTGTTTGTACTAATCACAATTAAATTTCTGATATAACTAGTACGACAGTGACAACTTAATTACATTTGTAACAACTAACATTAAGATAATTAAATGCATGATTAGATCAGACTTTTGATGCGACAGTTTTAAATGCAATGAGAAGTATGATTGATGTAATAATGAAATGCCATGTTAGAAATATGATATGATACTTTTTCTTCGAGATGATACTAACAGTTTGCTTCTTTGCTGCCCAAGGGAGTCCTATGAGGGACCCCGAAGCTTACTTAGCTGTAACGCTAAAGTATTAGACTTGTTCTATGTGCAGACAATAGGTAAGGAGTTTCATGATTGCAATAAATTTCAGTTCATGTGAACCCAATTTCGTCCTTTTGAATTAAAAATAGAATAAATAGAGACTGCTGCAAATTTTAAAAGTACACAGGTACGATTCACATACCTGCACTTTTGCTTTCCAAAGTTCGTCTTGTATCTGAGTGAAATCAAATCAACTTAGCTTGTTTGAGTAGGCATTTAAATAGCAGCATCGTTACCATATTGTCATTATACTTGTTGGTTATGTCGCGTCATTGTCATAATTATATTTGTCTTATTGACGTCAATCAAGGTAGTACCAAAATGATGTATCTTCGTATACTTTTCAGTATCTCTTAGTACCTATCTATCACTATTACTATTTAATTCTTTTTCTTTTTAGGAAACAATATAATTCTTTTTATACTATTTAAGCATAGCATAACCCTTGAAATAGCAACAATTAACTTATATATAAAAATATAAACATAAATAAAACAAACCATATGGCGCAAAACAAACTTGACTATATAATGTTAATCTATTGATCAAACATTATCTATTAGATGCATCGTGATTATATATTGTAAGACTATATAAAAATAAAAAATATAAATCAGCGAAACTTATATTCTAAAGAACAAAGTACACACAATGCAAATATTAATTCAAAGTATTTCATAAGGTGTTTATCATATCGATGAATTGTGCCAACTGACATGCAATTAATTTGATTGTTGACAGGTTGCTGGTTCATTAAAATGGCGCATCCCTCAAGCTTGACGTGGAGATCACGACTCGATCCTATATTAAATAACTGGTACAATACACAGCTGACTTGGATTGTCCAATGTTCTACGTAAAACAAGGTTATTGTAATATCGCCTGGGTTCATCGCTGTGAAATGTCGAAATGCCTTCGAATTGATCATTGTTTGCTTGCTTTGTAAGCCATGTGGCAATGTCTATTGGTATTAGGGAGTAGGCATTAAATTCTATATGGGACAGGTCGTTGAATCAATTAAGTTGTCATTTGTCTCGAGCTGTAGTAGAGATCACGCATTGATCTTTCATTAACAAGTTGGTGCCATTTCCCTGCCGAGTTGGATTTCCCACATTCCACGTAGATGTAATTTTCTCCTTGCTTGCTATTGTGAAAGAATATTGCACCCTTGCACTAGTTGTTACTGACTTAAGTGTTTGCCATGGTGGCAATGTCTACCTGTAATGTAGGTCGGGCATGAAATGTTGACGTTGTTTATTTCAATGTTGCAATCGCTAGCAAGATGGTAACCGTCGATGGTGATGGAGATGGGTCGTTGGATGATAACCCTAAGATTTACCGTGTGTTTGGTTTTTGAACTGGAAAAGTTGTTTCATAGTGCTATTGTTTTGGTTGGGGGCTGGCCGACAGGCTGTCGAATTTTTGGTAGAAGTTTGAGTGAAGGGTTTCGACCCCAAGACTGGTGTACCAAGTGAAGTTGCAGGTCTTAAACCTCTGCAATGGCATTTTAGCTGGGATTTAAACTTCCTGTTTCAAAGTGTTAAGAGTTATGGTTTCCAAGTTCTTTTTTTATGTGATAAGAGAGATATACCTTCCTACAGTGTGACAGAGTTCTCTCGTCAAGAGTAAAACGGTAACTCTTCGTCTAACTGGTAAATGCCAAGACTTGGCCACTGTGAAGAAGGTAAGCAATCTTCTGTAGAAGAATGTTTCTTTTAACTGCGTTTCGTTTTTTGTTTTTTTTTAAATGTAATAAGTAACTGACTTCGAGCTATCATTTTTTGGTGCAGGGTTTTTAAGAAGGTTTATCGAGGGTTTAGCGAAAGGGAAATCTCATGCTCTTACACTGGTAAGCTTTGGGTCTTCCATACCCTCATAGTGCTCCTCATCCTTGAATGTAAAGTTCCAAGAGATGAAAAACGATCTGCCCAGTCCTGACGAATCTCTGTCGTTGATGATGGTTAAAGAACTTCAAAGCATGTTTGTAATCTATAGTTGTGACTCTCGTTCGCTTACCAGATACTTGGTTTCTTAAACTTGAAATAAGGGTGTGTCGACAGGAGTTGTAGTTGTTGGTGCAAAGAGTTTGAACTCTGTTACTGTCGATTTTATTTTGGGAACAATCCTTGCAGGTTTTTATTTGCAAACATATTTAAAATGCTTGTTGTCGGCTTCGTTTTTGAAGTTTTCCATTGGTAATAGTTTAAGATCTATGAGAAACGACTTGTTTTCGTGTTCGTTTGTGACAGTAGGAAAAAGAGCCGAGGGCTCGATCTCTGTGTAAAGATAATATTCCTTTTGGTAATACAATGTATGCTAAAACATTTGTTATATAGATATCTAGGTTGTTTGTCTAGATACTGTAAATTGATGTCGTAATTTCTTGTTTGGTAATGTTGATAAGAAAAACCAAGTCGAAAACAGTTTTACCTTCGTTTGCAAAGAAATGAATAGGGCCAAACCCTAATTCGTACTTCTGTTTGGAAAAGAAAATTTAGACAAGACATAAAATGTCGAATAGGGTTCGATCCACAGTTTGTGTAAAATGTAATGTTTTCTACTGAAATACGATGACAGAGGAAGACTGGACTTAACTAGGTTTTTGAAATGAAGCTAAACAAAATGCACTTATAGTTCGCAGATCCAAAAATGAAAATCACCATAATGCTTATGATAAAAATAGAAATCAGTGTATATGTACAGTGTAGCAAATGTAAAACTATCAATTTCAGATTATATCCAACAATTCATTTCTTATAAACGTAGTAATGTTTAAAAATGAATTCAATATCAACATTATATGTATGAAATAAATACAATGAAAAAGTGTGTGAGTGAAATGTATGAAGTATGAAATCTGTGTGAAAAACTATTGTTTCCAGCTTGATGAAATGAATGTAATTTCTATTCAATTTCAACAATCTTAAAATAACATACAAAATGTAATTTTATCTACTTCCTATATACATAATAATTTTAAATGTATTACAAGCTGATTCTCCAGGAATTATATATTGATTGTTTATCATATAACTGAAGAAACATTATATATACTAACTATTATACAAAACCTTCTACAATTATTTAACTTAGGAACAGAAAACGGATACATATATGATTACTATCTATCTATAGAATTCAATGGCAAATTTTGCCTATCTTCTAATCTATTTTAATTTGCATATCTCTACTAGAGTACGATGCTCCCAAACAGCATGTGGAAAAATGGGGATATTGGTTTATCAATTTAACTTTAAACTTAAACATTCAGACTTAAACATTTCTAGAATTAGCTCTTTTTCGAAAGCAAATAAACAGGAAAATACTAGATAAACAGAACAGAATTATTTACTGAAAATCAGTTAGGAAATCTTTAAGAACCTGAGAAATTCTGTAGGGCAACAAACAGCCCAAGAAGACTGCTCCACCCAACCAAATTCCTGAAAACAGTCAAGTACTGTCTTAGGACCCCCGAGCTTGTTCACTGAACCACCAGGAGGAAGAAAATCCAGGAATTAGGACTTCTTATTACTGTAATAGTAATCTTCTAAATATTCAATAGGTAGCAATCCAAAAGACTTGCTCCTACAACTCTGTTTCTCCTCAATAATATGCAAAACTCAGTTTTCAATCACCACTAACCTCCCTTATTCGAATCTCTCTTGAAATCACTAGATTCACAAGAGGAAAATATTCTGCATAAATATTGATTAAGGGATGCCTACCCAATTCAAATTTGTCTTTATAGGATGCCTAGGCCTTTTCAGATGTTATTGAGTCATTAAATGAGCTGCCTGCTCACTCCCTCCAC
This sequence comes from Larix kaempferi, assembly GCA_027924585.1. NCBI lineage: Eukaryota > Viridiplantae > Streptophyta > Pinopsida > Pinales > Pinaceae > Larix > Larix kaempferi. The sequence continues at coordinate 27,280,137 of BSBM01000877.1, read as the reverse complement.
CTGGGGGATAATGCCCTATTTTAGAGGAAGTTGTCCCATAACCAACAGTTAGTGGTGTGATGTAACTGTTGCCATGTGTCCCATACCTTCCAACAGCTTCCATTCCTCCTAGTGGTTCATTGAACACTCATTCAACAGTCCTCTTGGGTGTTTGTCTCCTAATTAATTTATTTAAATAATAATATTCAGTAATTACATTCATCCATGATCAAAAATTATCATAATTACAAAACTTGTAATTAAATTTAGCATAAAGTATTTTTGCAAATAAATAATAATGTTCATAAATTTGGGTAGGTGACAGATTCCCAATTTCAACTAGGAACTAGCAAATGTGTGTATAATCCATGTCGACGATTAGGCAGTTTAGCAATGGCACAAACCACACATGATCGAATGTACTTGTTGACATCGATTTTAAGTGTAGGCAAAAATAAATACTTATGTAGAATAGCAAGTGTCTTTGCTACTCCAAAGTGTCCTACATCCTTGCTATAGTGCACGTCCCAAATGAGTTGTTGTTGATGCTCACCTGTCGGTACACAAAGTTGTCCAAGCTTGTATAGCAAGCTATCTTTTAGGAAATAACCGACGGTCAACGGCTTGTCAGTCTGTAGTTGTCGATATACTGGTGAAAATACGATGTCTTCCTGATACAACTGAGGCCAAGTAGTGGTGTCATATCCTTGCATACTCATCATTGTAAAAAGGAGATTAATTGGTGGTCGAATTAGAAAATCGGCAGCGGCATTAGCTTTACCTTTCGATAGTTAATTACCAACTCGAATTGTTGCAGGTAATTAATCCACTTTATTTGTCGATTTGTTTGTAGTTTCGACTGGGTCGGAGCGAACTAAAGAGGCTTATGGTCAGTGAGGATGACTATTTCCTTGCCAAGGATGTAATGCCTCCATTGCTTGAGAGCTTGCACAATGGTGTACAGTTTTTGTTCGTATGTGAAATATCTTCTAACAGTGTTGTTAAAAGTTTCAAAATCAAAAGCGGCTGGGTGACCATACTGAGTGATCACTACGCCCAAGGCATAGTCTTATGCATCCATCTCAATCTCAAAGGGATGATGCAAATTAGGTAACAAAAGTATTGGTGTAGTGCAAAGCTTGTGCTTGAGCTGTTCAAAAGTTTCTTATTGTGTCAGTGTCCATTTGAAAATAGTTTTCCCACTTCCTTTCGTCAACTGATTCAAGGGCTAGGCTGTGACTGAAGCCGAGTATGAATCATCGATAGAAATTCGCCAAACCAAGAGAAATTCTTAGTTCTTGAATGCTATGAGGAATGGGGCAATATTTGAGAATTTGTACTTTGTCTGGGTCAATGTGAATACCTGCAGAGTCAATTACAAAACCCAAATATTTGATGTTGTTCATCACAAAGGAACATTTTTCCATGTTCAAGTAGAATCGATTTTGCTGGAGAGTGTCGAGGACTTGTTGAAATTGTCCAACATGTTCTTCCCATGATCGACTAAAAATCAATATGTCGTCAAGATAGACAATGACCCATTTGTCGATGAAAGGTCGAAGAATGTTATCCATGTATTGCATGAAGGTCGCAGGTGCATTGGTTAAGACGAAAGGCATGACTAACCATTCAAACAATCCTTCCTTGGTTTTGAAAGCAGTTTTCCATACATCTGAGGGCTCGATTGGATACTGATGATGTCCCGACTTGAGGTCAAGCTTAGTAAAAAATTTAGCACCTTTCAGACAGTCAATGAGCTCATCTATCCACGGCAGGGGGGTAGCGATTCTTTACCTAAATTTTGTTGAGTTCCCTGTAGTCGATGCACATGCACCGAGTTCTATCTTTCTTTGGAACGAGGATGACTGGACTTCCACAAGGGGAGGATCTGGGTCGGATATGACCTTTGTCGATCAATTCTTGGATTTTTCTGTGAATCTCTTCATTTTCGAGAATGGATCCTTTGTAAGCATATACTTTAGGAAAAGAAGAACCAGGAGCAAGTTCAATAGAGTGTTTTACCTGGAAATGTAGAGGTACTCCATCTGGAACTTGGAATAGGTTTTGGTACTCATCAAGAATATTGTTGATCTGCTGCTTCTATCGAGAGTTGCATTGGTCGGTTACTCGACTGGTTTCTCCAGTCTTCCTAGAATGTTGTGGCTTTATCATAATCAATGCGAACTTCTGAGCATGATTGATGAGCTTCTTTGCTTGTTTAGGAAATATCATTGCAACCATTGGTGTAGGTCATCTCTCTGGTATGATATACTGTTGATTCTAAATTTTGACAATCACCTTATGCAGTCGTGACTGGTAACTTCCATGGCGATCCCATAAGTAAGGCTTACCAAACAGGGCATTGACTACGGAGAGTGGTTCAACACCGCAAAGTAGTTCATCTTCAAAAGGATTTATGAAGTAGGCGATCTTTCATTTTCGATTGATCCTTATTTTTTGTCCTCCTGTTGACACAAACTCAGTCGACAGGGGTTCCTCACGCTGTCGACACCCAAGCCACCACGATCTCCCTGAGCACTGGCCCAGACAAGTCTTACCCTGTCCAACAACACCTGCAGAACAAATGGGGTCTCACTCGATATGTTCAAGGGAGAGTTGACAGAACCATGTTTCCTCCATGTTTTCGCCGAATGAAGGAGAATGTTGTGCATCAATTGGTTAACTTATCGCAACATTCAGAAATAGATCTAAGCATTTAACTCAGGAATTTAAACATGATTGAGACATCATTCAATAGATCTCATTATTGACAGAACCATAAGTATGCGACAGATATAATGGTAAAGTATTAATTGTAGCAAGGAAACATCGCATCATTCACAACTTCATATCACAAAATGCATTTACCACAGAGAAATGGAAATAACACAAGGATTCTGCTCAAAAACTCTGTCACGTCATATTTATCTCCGCAAAAACCCAGATACAACAAAATACTCAGTCTTCAGCTTCTTCGGATCAAGGTCTCTCTGATGTCAAGATTCAACAACTTATGAAAGATCTATCAACACTTACAAACCTAAGTCTATTTATAGGCTTATGCCTTTACATTTACGGTCCACTTAGGCAACCACCTAACTACTTCTTAAAAAACTTTATAAAAACTAACACAAAATCCCACATAATGCTGTCAAAAATACCCAAACTACATATGACATGGTCCAAATGACCCAAAATACATATGACGCAGTCCAAAGAACCCAAAAAGTACAAAAAGTACTATCTCCATGCGCGCTGCTTTCCTCCTTTCGTGGTACTTTTGGCCTTTTTTGGCCTTTTGTAGCATCCGCAATGCTGCGATGCTGACTCATCAAACCGCCTACCAACAGGTCCCCAACACAATCTTGTGGATCACCCTCGAGCCACGTCAGACGGACATGGTTTAATCAGGATCGTCTATCACTGGACTGTATCTCTGCATCTGTTCTTGTTATCTAGATCTTGCTGTGATGTATTGCTCCTTCTGCTACGATGATCGTTGGCTCGCTGTCATGTATTTCTCAACTGCAAGCAGTAATCCTCCGGCTTTCTTTCATGTGCTTCTCAAACTCATCCTCGAGTCTATGAGAACCTGGTGCAGACTGAAGAGAAGTTTAGGAACAACATCAAGGTGCAAAACAGGCCAACTTCTCTAGCACATCTGTTTCGCACCGGTAAGCACATACTACCAAGACCAGGGGGGCTGCCACCCCACCATCTTTGTGGTCATACGGACCATGAAGCTTCGAACTACCACCATATGCCTAGACATTTTAGATGAGACTTCATCTTTGTGACACCTGAGTGTCTGCGGTGCTTCCTACTCCAGGAGCTCATGTACAATTGTCGTTCGACCCTCAGCGCACCCAGTGTGCTCCCATGTGAAATAAAATGGATCATTTCCACAGCCTCATTGGAATTCCTAACTTAACTAGAAGCCTGACCCTCTCACAGCATGAATTCCTCACATTTGGTAAATATCGCTTTGTTCAGCTACCCTCTGGTTCCTATATTTATGCATCGCCCCCGTCTGGACGTCTGCCTCCCAAATCATTGGTAAACCTAGTCACGTAAGGTTCCACTCATGCTTGCCCGCGGTTTCCTGCGTGTGTAGACCAAACTACTGACGGTCAGAGTGGTGACCATACTTCCTCTAGCTCCCATGCATGCCAAAACATGCAAATCATCACCCCTGGTACCACCAGCCATACTGCCACGGTGTGTTCCCTGTGCCAAATGTGCGTTACTCCGGCACCAATCCGGGCCAGCTAACGATCATACCTGACAAAATAAAAAGTGTCATTTTTTTAATGATTCGTAATGATTGTTGATTTGAACCTGTCGCGACCCAACGTCGAAACTGTGATACAATTGCTCCAACTTGCGCATTATGTTCCTGGTGGTTCGTCATCCTACCACTAAGCATCCTACAATTTATTTTATTTTTATTTTTTTTTGCCGATGCGACTCATACATTGCATTGCTCCAAGCTCGTCTTGTAGGGCTTCAACCTTCTACCATTGACCAACTTTGGGAGCATCGCTCCATCTAACTGTTGCAGCTGTACTACGTCTCCTGAAGTTATGCGACTGATGCGATATGGACCAAGCCAATGCATCTGCAATTTCCCTGGATTCTTCATAAACTTGTTGTCATACAATAGCACCAAGTGATCCTGCTAAAACTGCTTGTTCTTGATATGGCGATCGTTCCAAGCCTTTTGTCGATCCTTCTCCATGCTCTAGTGGAAACCTGCGATAAAGTGATCTTCCTCAATCTACACTAGCTACGCCAGACGTTCTCCTAATGCCACTTCATCATCCATACCTGTCGTTGCTGCTATGCACAGATTCAGAACAATGTATTCCATAAGCATAATCGCTTCTTTCCCATACACCAGTTTGAAAGGTGTCTTCCTCGTCAACCTTTTACAAGTGGTGTGATATGTCCACAAAACTGCTGGAATCTTCAAATCCTAGTTATCACGGTTCGCATTACAAACCTTTGTCAGTGCATGATCCAAGACCTTGTTGAAAGCTTCTACTGTCCTGTTTGCATGTTGATGATATGGCGTGTTTTTCTTATGTTGTATCTACAATTCCATTGTCAATGCACGGATGGTGCGATTGATGAAATGACTGCCCTGATCACTCATTAATACTTTTGGACAGCCAAATCGAGTGACAATGTTGTCGAACAAGAAACGCATTGTTGTTGCAGTGGTGCAATCTACCACTGGTGCATATTCCACCCATCTTGTCAAATAATATGTCATTGTGATGATGTATCTTGCACCAGTGCGCTTCCCAGGTGGTTTGATCGAGACCACGAAATCCACTGACCATTTATCAAACTGTTGCAGTGTCACTTGAGGTATTAGTGGAATCTCATCCCTCTGTGAGGGTTTCCCAGTTCTCTGACAGACATCGCAGGTCCACGCATAATTTTTTGCATCATTGTGAAGCATGGGCCACCAAATCCCTGCACGAAGCACCTTTTTGGAAGTTGCACGACCACCATAGTGTCCACCAGCCACACCTGCATGTGCTTCCAACAAGATCTTCCCTTGCTCATGAGGCAGGACATAGTGTCTCAAGATCTTGTTTGATCCTAGTTTGTACAACTGTCCTTCAATCACCTGGAAATATGTAGCCTTGACCACTAACTGCTTCTTTCGATTGGTAGTGAACCCCTCCAGTGTGGTACCTATCACCAGAAACTGAATGATTTCTTCATAGTAGTCATCAGCTACTTCAACCTTAAACAGTTGCGCATTGGGCAACCCGTCTTCAATATTGGTCGGTTCCTCTCCTGTCTCAATCCACGACAGATGATCTGGCCCTATGTTCAAGCATCCTGGCTTCATGATCACCTCAAAATCATACTCCTGAAAGAGAAGTGTCCAATGACATATCTTCCCCCCCAACACAGGCTTATTGACCAGATATTTCAATGCAGAGTGGTCTGTGAACATCTTAAAGTGACCGCCTAATAGGTAATGCTTGAACTTCTGCAGCACATATACCATCGATAGACCTTCCCTCTCTGTCATTGTATAGTTTCTCTCTGCAAACGACAACTTCTGACTCGCAAAATCAATGGGGTGATCCAGATCCCCTTCCCTGGTTGCGTGAGCACTACTCCCAGTGCAATCGATGATGCATCTACGTGGACATGGAATTCTTTGCTCTAGTCTGGAAATACCAGTATCAACGTTGAATCCATCTTAGCCTTTAGCATCTCAAAACTAACTTGACATTCAGGACTCCACTGAAATATTGCATCTTTCTTCAATAACTTCTCCATGGGTGTCGTGATCACTAAATAACCCCGGATGAACTTGCGATAATACCCAGTGTGACCCAACGTCTCTCTCAACTGCTTGAAATTAGTCGACGGTGTTAAGCTTAGGATGAGCGCAATCTTTGTTGGGTCGACAAAAAATCCATGTTTGCAGACAATGTGACCCAGTAATATCCCAAATCGTCCACATAATATGCACTTCTTCAAGTTCAGTGATATCTGATGTTGTCGACAGCACTCCAACATCAATCACAGATTTTCCAGATGATCACCGATCAATCCATAGACTTTCCAGTCATCCATGTACACCTACAAAAAATTCTGAATGACATCCCTGAAACTAGCAACAACGACCCGAGAGAATATCACGGGGGCGTTCTTCAATCCAAACGGCATCATTGTGTACTGAAAACAACCCCATTCTGTCACAAAGGTTGTCTTGTGGCGGTCTTCTTTCGCGATTCTGATCTGATGATAGCCAAAGAACCCATCCGTAAAAGAATACATCTCTTGGCCACCCACACCTTCCAACACCTCATCAATGAACAGGGTCAGAAATGGATCATGCAGACATGCGTCATTCAGCTTCTACAAGTTGACACAAATGCGCACTTCACCGGTCTTCTTGTCCTGCACCACCATAGGACTAATCCAGTCTGATTCCTCAACCGGTTCAATAATTCCATCATTCAACATGCGGTCAAGTTCTACCTTGAGCCTCTCCTTATGGCGTGGATTCAGTCGATATGGTCACTGCTTGATCGGTTTTGCATCTGGTTTCAATGGGATCTTCATCTCCCCCAAATCCCCCAAGATTCCCTTCATCTCAGAAAAGTTCATAGGGAACAATTCGTGGAATTCATGCAACAAGTCGGTAACTTTCCCCATCATCTTGTCATCTCAATAGTCCCCAACATTCACAAACATTGGACTTTCCTCTGTTCCAATGTTGGCCTTTCGGAGCTTTAGCAGCTAACTGATCGCATCAGTTGGTGCATCTGGTGCTACCACATCATGACTGCCTTCTAATTCCAGAATATTGACATTCCGCGGATCATCACCATCTTCTGTTCTGCGAGTGATATTATAGCATTCCATCATTGACTGCATCTTATAGTGCGTATGTGGATCCACAGGATATGCCACTGGAACAACCTTCATAACCACGTCGCGGATGAGCTGCAAAGCATTATGGACATCCAGGTTGGCATCCACAAAGCTGAAAGTATGAGTAAAAAAAATTGTCAATTCCAACCAAGTGGTAATTTCCCCTCGCAAATCGGTTGCAGTATACCATTATCGTGGCATCTCGTACAAAGTGTGGACAAAGGCATGGACCCATTCATCCCATGGTCGCGATGCCCACAACATCTAACATTCCATCAAATGACTGATAGGGTCGTTCCATCCATCATATTTCCCTGTGTGGTAAACTTCGGTGTCACCTACGCGAACCATCATCAATCTCCGACACTGCGACCATCCATCAATTGACTTCTTATGTGTCGCCAACCAACACGCTGGAGCATCCTTTAGCACTTCTTCTCATGCTAGCAATCATTGTGTTTCTGAGAACTTTTCCTCAAATGCTACGAGAAAATCAGAAAATCCAGGCAGCCCTTCATATACTGGTAGTGCAACGGTTTCAGTCGCAATACGACATAATGACTGCGTGACTAACCCACACTTATGGAGTGATACCTCATTCAATCGATTCTGCCAATTATCTAAAGCGTCATTAGAGTCAGAAGACGCAGAGCTGTAGCTACGCCACCCAAGCTCACTGTTGGCAGTCAGATGAATATAATCTTCTAAAATATTGTATGCATGGTCCCATCCGCTGGGAAATTCATCCTTCACTGGTTCAAGATACCTGCATCCTTCAACCGTATCCAATGGATCGATGACTCTGAGGTCGTGGTTTTCAAAAGTCATCATCTGCTTCTTAAAGTTGATTATTGTTTCACTATCATTATCCCATCCAATCCCCAGCAATACAGGATAGGAGCTTCCTCCTTCAACTACTTCAATGAGATCGAAGTCGGCATATGCCTTCAATCCCTCAATGTCCACAACCAAGTGTGGAACCCTCCCAATTGGTATCACCTTGGCCTGATTAGCCAGACGGAGTTGTACGGGAGACCAGCTCAGCATTGGACTCCCCATTTTCTACCAGGCCTACTTGGTTAGGATGTTGACATCTGAACCAAGATCCAAAATAACTGAATCAACTTCATAGTCTCTGATCTGAATGTTCATGCGCATTTCCTTACATGTCTTCCGCCTTTGGAAGGAGTTTACCGCATACTCTCGTCGGCCCCTGGATGGTCGCTGCAACAACCCCTCGATCTCAGCAAGGGAATCAAGATCCCTTTCCAGTGATAAACAACTCTCAAAAATATTATGTAACGTCCCAAACTGCCGCAATGGACCTGCCTCTGAAGTGGCATAAAAAACAGGAGGCATGTCACAAATAATAGCCTTACCACGATCTTTTTACATCTCAAGACGCGCTTGAAAGAATGCATCACGCTCAAAATCAATGTTGAACTACACCTTCTTCTACCCTGCTAACCGAATGAGAGGATGTGGATTATCTTCTCCTGTTGTTGCACCTCCACGAGTGATAACTGCAATAGCAGCATCTTGTGTTCGAATAAACGAGGATGTCATCCATCAACATCTTTTTCCGCTGAATGAAGGAGGATGTTGTGCATCAATTGGTTAACTTATTGCAACAATAAGAAATAGATCTAAGCATTTAACTCAGGCATTAAACATGATTGCAACAATATTCAACAGATCTCATTATTGATAGAACCATAAGTATGCGACAGATATAACTGTAAATCATTAATTGCAGCAAGGAAACATCGCATCATTCACAACTTCATATCCCAAAATGCATTTACCACAGAGAGATAGAAACAACACAAGGATTCTGCTCAAAAACTCTGTCACATCATATTTATCTCCACAAAAACCCAGATACAACAAAATACTCAGTCTTCAGCATCTTCGGACCAAGATCTCTATGATGCCAAGATTCAACAACTTACAAAAGATCCATCAACACTTACACACCTACGTCTATTTATAGGCTTGCGCCTTTACATTGACGGTCCACTTAGGCAACCGCCTAACTACTTCTTAACCAACTTTACAAAAACTAACCCAAAATCCCACATAACACGGTCAAAATGATCCAAACTACATATGACACAGTCCAAATGACCCAAAATACATATGATGCAGTCCAAATGAACCAAAAACTACAAAAAGTACTATCGCCATGCGCGCTGCTTTCCTCCTTTCGCAGTACTTTTTGCCTTGCGCAGCATCCGTGATGCTGCGATGCTGACTCATCAAATCGCCTACCAACACCGCCCTTCATCCAACCAATGTTGTAAGGCTAAGGATGCAGAGTGGTAACAAGACTTAGTTTCTTCACAAGTTCTTCAGAAATAAAGTTCTTCTGGCTCCCGTTGTCTACAATCAGATGCAATGGATTGTTTTGAACCCATATCTGTGTATGGAACAAACGCTCTCGTCCCTCCTCATTGATGATAGTCGAGGATGGTGGAGTTGTCGATGTCAAAAGATTCATTGCTTCTGGGTCAGATTCTACCACAGTATTGTCGAACACATCAAATGTCGACACTTTCTCCAAAAAGGTCTCCTGATCTTTTCATTCAAACATATCATGCCAAGATGAGTGGTGGTAATTGCACCATTTCCAATAGGTTGCTTGCTACGTTCTCTTTTGTGAAAAGGATTTTTTCGGTATCTGGCTTTCGCAGAGTTGGCTGAGAATATTTCGACTTGTCGAAGTCAGCTGGTGCCTTCTTGTCAGGTGGTCGTCCTGATGTCAACTTTGTCGCAAAGTGTGCTTTTCCCTTCTGCTTGGTTTCAAGTTTGATGGCATAGTGGAATGCATCCACGAGTGTATTGACAGTTAGAAACTCCACCTCCTACTGAATGTACTGGGATAATCCACTGACGTACTTCAAAACAAGCAATTTATCTTGAGTCTTGAACTCCAATTCTAGACATGAGTCGATATAACTCGTCGGTGTAACTCTGTACAAACTGGTCTTTCCATTTCCTTAGTTGTTTCCACTTCTTATACTACTTCTCAAGGTACTTGGGCGGGTAAAACTCCTTTCGGATGTGTTCGAAAAATTTCTCCCATGTGTCAATGGGGTCTCCGCTTTTCTCCATCTTTGTCGAAAGGTTCTCCCAACAGCAATGCACATATGTTGACATCTTTAAGGATGAAATGGTGTTCTTGTTGGCTTTTGAGAGTTGATTCATAGAGTAATAGGATTCCAATTGTTGTACCCAATTGTCGACGGATTCCGCGTCAATATTTCCTTCTAGATTCGGTATGTCCAAATTCATTTTCACTTTGAAGGAGATGATTTTGTCGGAGTTAGTTCTCGTCAGAAATGCTCCTGAAGTCGAATCAAATTGGGTGATAATATCATTGAACTGGGCGAACATCTCAGTTCATTATCGAGTTAGCGCTTGCTCTATGAGTTGCTATATATTTCCGATTGCATGTCTACCACTTGTTTCTTCTGCCATCTCTGGAGGTAGTGTCTACTTGGATTACTGAGATTGCAAGTGTGTTTGAACCAACAAAAGTCAAGTATCTTCGATGGAAGTGTCTACGTAAAAATTAAGCATGAACAAAGTTGAATGCTCTGACGAAGCTCTAAATGAGCTCTGATAACTGCTATGATACCAATGATCCACATGCGTCCAGGAAGCACATGGGGTAAAAAAGTTCAACTGAATAAGTCGGCTCTATTATGGAGGAAGCATAATAAGAATAAGCAAAGCAGGATTACACTACACATATAAACACATACACACAGAAAATATGCAGGAATTCTATCTGTTATCTCTATTACTGAAACCAGATAGATAAGATCATGACATTAAGATGTATGTTACAATACTATACATGCTTATATAAAGACTGTTGAGACACTTGGATGCCTTCCCGTTACGTTCAGTTACAAAAGAAGTTAGAATGTTTTTTGGAAGATCAACCGTTACAGTCGACTAGAAGACAGAGAGACAATCTGTCAAAGTTTGACAGTCGCAAGTTGCAAGTCAATGTTGTGCAAGTCAACGTCGCGGAACTGTTGAGGTCATTGAACTTGTCGAAGTGTGAAGCACCTGCAACAATTAATTAATAAGAATATGCGAAATAGCAGAAATGACAGAACTCAGAATCACTTTTATATTGATCGTAGGCCACTTCGATGGGGCAACCTCCTTTGAGAAGGCTCAATACAAATAACTTCACGGTGCCTTCACAGGCCTCAACACACACTTATATACTAAGTCTAGGCGCCAATACTATGGGTCAAAACCATGGGCCACTACAAACTATGGATCAACAATACTATGGGCGACTTACAAAGCATATGCGCCAACAACAATAACACAAACTATTGATCAACAAATACTACGGGACGACTTACAAAGCATATGCGTCCAACAAAAATATACTAACAAAGTAAAGACATGGGTTCCTAACATCCCCTCCCCCTTAAAAAAAGATTTGTCCTCAAAGCTTTAGATGTGGAAATTGTTGTTGAATCTGAAGGAGTGGTTCCCATGTAGCATCCTCTGGTTGCATGCCATGCCACTGAATTAAGACCTCTGTGATAGAGTGAGAGCGAAGCTAACAAGTGCGTCGATTGAGGATGGCCTCCAGCTCCAAAAGGATGGATCCTTCATTATCCAATTCGGATAAAATAGTTTGTCCACTAATGTTGGTGCCAAGAACTTTCTTCAAACAAGAGACATGAAATATTGGATGAATGCGGGAAGAAGGAGGAAGTTCCAATTTATAAGCAACGGACCCAATCTTCTGAAGAATCCGATATGGCCCATTAAACTTTGGAGCGAGCTTATGATGCCCTTTGAGTTTCAGGGAGGATTGCTTGTACGGATGGAGATGAAAAAAACCATATCACCTGCTTGAAAAGTGCGCTCAGAACGGTGCTGATCAACTTGTTGCTTCATGCGATTTCTTGCCATGTGAAGATTGTCCCGCAAAATGCGAGGAATCTGATCGCGGTTTCGAAGGACCGTGTCAACTTCCTGAACTGGTGAACTGTTGGCAGTGTATGGAAGAAGAACTGGAGGTTCCTGACCATAGACTGCTTCATATGGGGTCATTTTAGAGGCAGTGTGGTAAGAGGTATTGTACCACCATTCAGCGAGAGGGAGCCACTTTGCCCACTGATGTTGTTGTTCAAAGGTGAAGCAACAATGATAAGTTTCCAAGCATTTATTGTAATTTCAGTCTGACCATCTGTTTTTGGGTGATACCCTAAACTAATCTTCAGTTTGGTGCCAGTGTGGTTAAATAGTTCTGTCCAAAAATGACTGGTGAAAGTCGCATCACGATCCGAGACAATGGAAGAAGGGATGCCATGAAGACGAAAGATCTGGTCCAAGAAAATTTGAGCGACTAAGGAGGTTGTATAGGGATGGATGAGAGCACAAAAATGACTATATTTGGAGAGGTGATCAACCACAACGAGAATCAATATATTCCCACCAAATTTAAGTAGCCCTTCAATGAAATCCATAAAAATATCTGTCCAAATCCGTGTAGGTATGAGCAAGGGTTCGAGCAGTCCTGGAAGGAGTGTCATTTCACCCTTATTGCACTGGCAGGTATCACATTCAGCCACCATCTGTTGAATTGTCCTTTTCATGCCCTGCCAAAAGAAGTTACGCTGTGCCCCTTCATACGTTTTGAGGAACCCAGAGTGCCCTGCCGATGGAGAAGCATGGAGTTCATAGAAGTCAGCATGTTGAAGATCTGTGCTCTGGGGAAGCAGCAGACGACCCTTGTATCTCAGAGAAGCACCATCCCAAGAGTAATGCGGTACAGCAGAAGGGTTTTTGGTCAAGCATTGGATGATTTAAGATAAGGAAGAGTCATTGACATAACCCTGTTGAACAGATTGCAACCAATTTGGAACAGGCATAGAAATAGATGAAAGAGAACCTTGGGCATCAAATGTGCGAGAAAGAGCATCTGCCACAATATTGTCTTTACCCTTCTTGTAAGTGATCTCATAGTCATAACCCATGAGTTTGCTAACCCATTTCTATTGTGTTGGGGAGGAGACACGTTGTTCCAAGAAATATTTCAGACTTTGGTGATCAGTCTTGATGTAGAAATGATTCCCTATAGGTATGGTCGCCACTTCTGTACTGCATGCAAAATAGCCATCATTTCCTTCTCATATGTAAAGGCAGCTAAATTCTTACCTGAAAGGGCTTTGCTGGTGAATGCAATGGGGTGTTCACCTTGAAGGAGAACAGCACCAAGTCCATTTCCGCAAGCATCACTCTCAATAGTGAAGGGCTTGGAAAAATCGGGCATAGCTAAGACAGGTGTAGTACACATAGCTTGTTTCAGTTTGTCAAATGCACACTGAGCAGCATGTGTCCATGTAAAAGCATCCTTTTTCAATAGAGCAATTAATGGAGCTGCAATCTTCCCATAATCCTTGACAAACTTGCGGTAGTATCCAGTCAACCCCAAAAAACCACGAAGGCTCTTAAGTGTCTGAGGATGTGGCCAATTGTTCATGGCATTGATTTTGGCAGGATCCACGCGAACCCCTTGTGCTGAGATAATGTGCCCGAGATACTCAACTTCCTTCTGTCCAAAAACACATTTAGACTGCTTGGCATGGAGATGATGGTCAAAAAAAAGTTGCATGACAAGATCCAGATGCTGGAGATGTTCAGCCCATGTTTACTGTAGATGAGGATATCATCAAAGAATACCAGAATGAATTTCCACAAGTAGGGCCGAAATATTTTATTCATTAAGGCTTGGAATGTGGAAGGAGCATTAGTGAGGCCAAAGGGCATGACCAAAAACTCATAATGGCCATCATGTGTGCAGAAAGCTATTTTAGGGATATCATCCTCATGAACCCGAATTTGATGATACCCAGAACGAAGATCCAACTTGGAGAAAAATTGAGCCCCATGAAGCTCATCAACAACAGGAATTGGAAACTTATCTTGATGGTGAGGTGATTAAGTGCTCGGAAGTCAATGCAGAGGCGCCATGACCCATCTTTTTTGCGGACAAGAAGAACTAGAGAAGAAAAGGAACTAGTGCTTAGGCGAATAATACCTTGCTTCAATAAGTCCCGAACGAGCATTTCAATCTCCATTTTTTGGTGAAATGGGTAGCGATAGGGCCTGATGTTGCGAGGAACACTGCTAGGAAGGAGCTGAATACGATGTTCTTCTAGCCTTGAAGGTGGAAATCCCACTGGTTCAGCAAAGACACCTGTATATCGATCCAGAATTTGTTGTAGATCCAAAGGAGTAGTGGAGACCACTGATGGTTGCATCTGAATGGAATGGATCTGAGCGATGACACCATGTGAATTCTTCTTGAGGATTTTTTCCATGTGATGTGAACTGATGATGCTGAGAGACCCTGGTTGTAATCCTGTCAAAGTGTGTTTTTGTCCATTGAGGGAAAACTGCATCCAAAGTTCAGCAAAATCCCATAAGATAGGGCCAAGTGTGCGTAGCCATTGAGGGCCCAAAACCACATCACATCCGCCTAAGGTCAAGGAAAACATGTCAGAGCGCAAGGTATAATCTCCCATAGAGATACGCACATTTTGACACTTCCCTTTGCAAGGTAAGGTGCCCCTATTGGCAACCATGACTTCAAAGTTGGAGCAAGGATGGATAAAACAATCAACTTGTTTGGCGATCCGAGGGTCAATGAAATTATGAGTGCTACCAGAATCAATGAGTATTGTAAAAGGAAGCTTCTTGAAGTAACCCCTGACCCGCATTGTTTGGGGGGTGGTGATTCCAACTAAAGCATGGAGAGATATCTCTGGTTGGTCATCCTGAGACGGAGGGTCAATAGGCAGTTCCTGAATGTCGACCTAAGCATCCATTGTATCTGGATCTTCATCACCAATTTCAGAGGCAGGCGAAGAATCCACATCCAAGAGATAGAGCTTTTGATGAACACATATATGTCCCTGAGTGAATTTATCATCACAATTATAGCAAAGCCCCTTTTCTCTGCATGCTTGCATCTCTATTTCAGACAAACGCTTGATAGGAGTGGGTCACGGAGCCTGCGGTATGGGTGGTTGTTGAGAACCCATATTTTGGAAGGGAACAAAAGTGGGCTTTGAGCACTGTTAGGCTACAATCTTGTCTTCTGCCAACTTAGCCAACCCTAGTGCTTCCATCATTGTGTTGGAACAAAACATTTTGACCTCAGAGCGGATGGTATCCTTTAGACCATTGATAAAACAACTCCTGTAAAAGTCATCAGACAATCCTTCAGTGTGGTTGGCTAGTTTCTCAAATTCGGTTTGATACTCTCTCACGGTGCTAATTTGGCGAATTTTAGTGAGGGCTCCTGTGAAGTCATCAAAAGCACTAGGACCAAATCGTTGCAAAAGGAGCTGGCAAAAGTCTGGCCATTTTGGCTCTTCATGAGCCTTGATGTACCAACGGTACCATTGAAGAGCTTCCTGTTCCAAATGAAAGGATGCAAGCGGAACTTTGTTGACATCAAAAGTATTATGCAAACTGAAATACTATTATGCACGATAGATCCATCAAGTTGGATCGGTACCATTGAAGCGAGGAAAATCAAGCTTCGGACCACGAAAATTGTTGGAAGAAGAGAACCCATTGTCTGATGAAGACTCGGACTATCGTTTGTTGTTCGTAGCTAAATGTTCAAGATGGAGGCCGAGAAATTTTTCATCCAGATCCTGGAGTTTGGCTTGGATGGCTGCAAGTGCTTCTTCCATGGTTTTTGCTCCTGCGCGGGTGACAACCATAACCAGGAGGGGTTTTTTTTTTTTTTTATAGAATGGAGCGACTACGGATCGGAAGGGATCTGAAACAGATAGATCATCTAGATCCTGGAGTTTGGCTTGGATGGCTGCAAGTGCTTCTTCCATGGTTTTTGCTCCTGTGCGGGTGACAACCATAACCAGGAGGTTTTTTTTCAGAATGGAGCGACTACAGATCGGAAGGGATTTGAAACAAATAGATCATCCAGATCCTGGAGTTTGGCTTGGATGGCTGCAAGTGCTTCTTCCATGGTTTTTGCTCCTGCGCGGGTGGCAACCATAACTAGGAGGTTTTTTTTTTTTTTTTTTAGAATGGAGCGACTATGGATCGGAAGGGATCTGAAACAGATAGATCATCCAGATCCTGGAGTTTAGCTTGGATGGCTACAAGTGCTTCTTCCATGGTTTTTGCTCATGCGTGGATGACAACCATAACCAGGAGGTTTTTTTCAGAATGGAGCGACTACGGATCGGAAGGGATCTGAAACAGATAGATCATCCAGATCCTGGAGTTTGGCTTGGATGGTTGCAAGTGCTTCTTCCATGGATTTTGATCCTGCGCGGGTGGCAACCATAACTAAGAGGGTTTTTTTTTTTTCTTCCAGAATGGAGTGGCTACGGATCAGAAGGGATTTGAAACAGATAGATCTGCAACAGCCCGGAAGTGAGCGGAAACAGAGGGATCTGAAACGACGCCGAATGGATTGAAAACGACTGGATCTAGAATGAATTTCAGAATGGATCTGAAATGACGCAGCAGTGATCGACAATAGTTCAGCTAAAAATAGATATGGACCCCAGGTATGTGCAGCTTCCTAACAGTTCAGGGGTTTCACTTGGCCACCAATGTTGTCTGGCGGCTTGCATATTGGGGCAATACCCATCACTCCACGGATCAGGTAAAACTAATAACCATTTTGCCACAAACAACAGCTCTTGGTTTACCTCACGGGTGGGAACTAGTCAATCAGGTAGGGGTTATTTCCCTTTTCGCTGTCAGGTTCTCTTAATGGGCCATCTACTTCGGGGTTCCTGTGGTACTCCTCACAATGAGTTTTAGGGCTTATACCCAGGTACTTCCCACAATTAAGCGAATAGGGATTATTCCCAAATCTGAACCTGCAACAGATGCGAAAAAAAATTGGCATAAATTTCACCCAACAAGCCCAAGAAAGTGCTCTAATACCAAATGTGAAGCACCTGCAACAATTAATTAATAAGAATATGAGAAATAGCAGAAATGACAGAACTCATAATCACTTTTATATTAATCACAGGCCACTTCGAGGGGGAAACCTCCTTTGAGCAAGCTCAATACAAATAACTTCACAGTGCCTTCATAGGCCTCAACACACACTTATATACTAAGTCTAGGCGCCAATACTATGGGTCAAAACCATGGGCCACTACAAACTATGGATCAACAATACTACGGGTGACTTACAAAGCATATGCGCCAACAACAATAACACAAACTATTGATCAACAAATACTATGGGACGACTTACAAAGCATATGCATCCAACAACAATTTACTAACAAAGTAAAGACATGGGTTCCTAACACAAAGTCTACTAAGTTTTTCGAAACCGTGTCAAAGTCGAAACTTGTCGAAGTTGTGTCGACGTCAATGACTTGTCACATTCGGTGTTAGCATTCGATAACAATGCCAATTGCGATATGGATTAGAATGATTGTAACCTTTTCTTCAAGTTCACAAAGAAACATTTCAAAAGCACAACACATACCTTTAGAAATTACACAGGTACTTGGATCAACAAGCGAGCTTGATTGAATATAGTTTGTAATTGTAAAAATATGATTTGAATTTTAAGAAAAGAATATCAAACCTTGATGATAAGTATCTAGAATTTATATTTCTCTTTACATATATAGTTTTGTAATAGATATATTTCTCATTTTTTATTTTTTTATTAAAAAATATTTGTCAAAATTGAATAAATTTTAAAAACATTTATCTCCTATTTTTTCAAGAACATAAAGAAAATGCCAAAACACATTAATTAACTTCTTATCATTTTTTTTATTGGCAATAAATCAAAATTAAGCTATGTTTATTACCTTGAATAATCATGCTCGTCTAATATTATGATAAACTTTATGTTGAATGATCATGTTCGTCAAATATTATGATAAAAATTGAATATTATGTTAATGTCCATAGAATATTATAATTTGGTTTAAATAATCATAGTAAAATAAATTTTTTTGGTTTACTCGTAAGGTTTTTGGAGTAATGAGTTATGCATTAGTTTACGGGTAAGGTTTGTTGAGTAATGATGTATGCATTGGTTTACTCATAAGGTTTGTGGAGTAATGAGTTATGCATTGATTTCCTAGTAAGGTTTGTGGAGTAATGAATTATGCATTGGTTTACTGGTCAGGTTTGTGGAGTAATCAGTTATGCATTAAGGTTTTATTTTTAGTGGTTTCCTCTTGTAATGGAATTATAATATAAAAAACGGATTATTTTTAGTGGTTTCCTCTTGTAATGGAATTATAATATAAAAAATGGATTATGTTTAGTGGTTTCCTCATTTAATGGCATATTGATATAAAAAATGGATGAGATGAAATGTATATTTTAGGAAAATTCTAACATAATAGACACCTTTTTTTTCTCAATTAATTCTCCATATAAATACCATGAAACTTTCCAAACTCATAATTGATCGCTCTCTACTTGTTTGGGTTTGAATTGTCATTAACATGATAACACCCAACCATCTCATTCACTAGATTATAACTCAATGGATGAATCCTCACATCTTAGAAAACAATGATCAACAAAACATCTCCAAATATTTTAATAGAAAAATCATTTCCCTTTTCTTTATAACATTGAACAAATGGAATCCCATGGGTTTACCCTCTTAAGGAACTCCTTGTGACATTGCATGTTCAAACCTCAATTATCCTTGTGCGTTGGGTGGACCAAAATTGACCCTATTGCACATGAGTATGATCCCAGGCCTAGTTGCCTATTCCATAGTTATAACAAAACATTCCATAGTTTTTAAAAAAAACATTTAAGAAATGAAATAAATCCTTAATCTTCCATATATCTCATAAATAAAGATTAAGTGAGGTGTTGGAGATAAAATCATTTGTTCTCACGATTTAAAAAAAAATGTAAAACACTGGCAATGAGTTAGATGGACAATCAATAGAATCATTTTCTTTGGAAAATTCACTACATTCGAGTTTTAAAATGTCCAAACATTTTGATTGAACAATCATGTTAGAAAAATGTCCCAAGTCTATAAAAACTAATTCAAGCATGCTTCACATTTTAATGTTTCGGTGTAATGGAGTTTCATTGTCCTAATTTTCAAATTCCTTTCGGTTACTTAAATTGTTATTGTTTCACTACAGTCTTAAATGTTCTATATTACATGAGCCAAAGGAGGTTAGGGACATATATCAAGATATTTCTAAGGATTACATAACACATGATCTATGAATGAAGTACACAAATATCGCATTAACCTATGAAATATCAATCAGATGAAATGTAGTGCTTTATCCAATTTGTTTTCACAATTTAAGTAATTATAGTTTATTAACCAATATTGTAATAAACTAATGCATGTGGTTGATTATTTAAGGTAAAAGATTCAACTAATGTACATGGAGTGAACCTCATACTTTTAAAAAACATCATAGTACAAAGTGGGTGGAAGAGGATGTGAAAATGGTCTATGCAAATACACGAAAAAATGAGTGCAATGAACATGAAGTTTGTCATGATGATATTACATGGGATGAATACTTTCAAACAATTATTTTTTGTGGATGTTTTCTATTTCATGGAAAGGAAGAATTAATGCATATGGGTTATTATTCCAGGTTGATAATGCAATTGGAGTGAATGTAGATTTGAAGAATTATGATGGAAAACAATGAAAAGTCTACGTGTACATCTAACTCTATTGTTAAATCACACAGAGGACAATGGATGGAAGAATATATGACAATGAGTCGAAAAAAAGCACATTGAATAAGAGGTGGGTAATGATGATACTACATGTGATGAATACTTTGACAAAATTGTTTGCTGTGAAGGTTTTGAATTCCATGGAAAGAAATAATTCAAATGTGGAATTGTACAAAGACATTATATAAATGATGACCTTCAAGTGGGTACTATGCCTCCTACATTTGATGTGAATCCAATAGGAATTGTGGTAAGGAATCCTTACATTTGATTTAATACATATGAGTAAATAATAAAATCACATTTTGAATATTTTATTTGAATAGTTAATATTTTTATAATAATTAATTTTTTTTAACAAAAACAGTTACTGTTATATTGATAAAAGGATGAAAAGTTTCAGTTGATTGTCACAAAAAATCCGATATAACTATTCATAGGTTCATAGAATGTATCTTGTAGTTAAAAAAAAAATATTTACAGTCATCCAAAAGGAGAAATTCCTATTCCAAAATCTAGAAATCCCTATACTGTTATACATTCTAACATATTGACCAACTAACAATATGAAAAAAAAGTTCATAAAGACAAAGATTATGTGTTGGAATCACTATCGGTACTCTGCTCAACATAGACAACTTCTTCTTTGTCTTCATCTTCTTGTGAGCTATTCACGGGAACTTCAGTAGCATAATCATCATAAGTTGCGTCTTCTTCTTCCGAATGTTCCTCAATATTATCCTTGGGATCATATTCTTGAGAATATTCAATATCTTAAGAGTCGCTAGTATTCTCTTCTTCAGCCTCGCTATCAACAACAAGGATTACTTGCACACCCTCAGTCTCATATTTTTTCATCTAGATTGATACGATGTGGACCAGTTGCAAAACTGAATTTCCCTTATCATTCTTTACATCAAAGTGTTCATCAATATTAGATTATTCCTCCTTATCAGGTCTTCATGCTTCATAATAGTATTGGCTATTTCTTTCAGTTTTTCATCACAAGCCCTAACCACTGATTCAATTCCAATGAAATGGACATCCAAACCATAATTTATTTGGTGTGAAAATTGCTCAATTTGATCAAGATGTCTATCTATCATAGGGCCACGAGAAACCAACTGTTAGAATACAGCAGTCAAACCTTCCATTTTTTCGTGCATATATTTATTACGGAAGTGAAAATATTGCATACTAGCTTGGGATGCACTAACTTACTTAGAAAGTTCTTCAATCTGATTTTCAACGTGCATATTCAAAAGTTAACCCAATTCCTACCAATCCAGTGAAGGTTTAAACACAGTAAGTTCAAGAAGCAAATCACTCCAGAGGACACACCAATCACAACCCAACCAGATCTTGAATCAAGTGAATAATTAACATACCGACAAGAGGGAAATAAAAGGTCTTCCTCACTACCTCTGAACCAATGTAGGAGGGGAATTCTAGAAGCAAACGCAGAAGACCAAATACCTAGGCAGAAATAACTATAAACAATTTCCAAAACACCCGTATCCCAAACTTTCCAAACAAACGAAAGGTCAAAGCGACTGTGAATTAGCTGAATGCACGAGAGGTTGACAAACTCGACAAAGGAACGCCTATCTCCCGGGTCTAAGGAGAAGACAGGGGAAATCCTATCATTTATCAGCACCATTCCAGCTGTACAATCCTCCCAAAATATGAGGCTTCTAAAACACACAAACCACTACAACTATCAAAACGATGGACCTTCACATAACTCCCTTGCTCAATATAGAACATACCTTTGCAGAAGAGAGTAGTTTGATCGTTAGTATTAACACATCTACTCACTTTAATTTCATTAATTCTGCCATTAATAATCGAGTTTCTTTGCTGACAAAACAATATTTCAACCTCCACTTGTCAATCATGACATTAGGTATGATTACACCCTTTATCCTTCGGATTTGAGTATCGATTAAAATCAATGAAAGCCAATGAGCATACAATGAGGGATCCAATAATGTCAAGTTGGGCCTTCATTTTCAATTAGGCCTCGTGGAGGAAGACAAGAGGCTTGGTTTTCTAGACCATAAACAAATAAATTGAGATCTCTTCTAACTTGAAAGAGATGAAGTAAATTGAACTAATAAAGAATGCCCAAAATACAGTTATAGAGGCAACCAACAATTTGTTCCTCAATTTCCTTATGATGCCTAGTTTGTGAAAGGCTGAGACGGGAATGCCCTATAACTACTAAGGATGAAATTCCTTCGTCAAGAGACATCTTCAAATCCAAGTACAAAGCAAATATTTATGGCTGATTATTCATGTCAATCCCTAAAAAACAAGCATAGATATTTACTATATTTTTTCGAGGGACAAAAAGGACCCCTCTTGCACATGCCACCCCAGCTTTTGATAATAATTACTTGCAGGAAATTGTTTATGGTTTAAATTTTCCCGAATCACGTACTTCCAACCTAGAGGGTGATGAATATTTATCAACCGATACATATAAAAATAATATGTGCACATATACTATCTCAAAAGATGAGGAAGTGATGAAAACAAGTAAGAGAACAAGAACAAGTTTAAAGATACATAAATTGGATAAGGATAGGAGAAAGGTGGAGTACAAATCCTACGAGAATCAATGTGATGGATATGGTGAATTTCCCCTAAAGTTGATATCAATTTATAACGAAACATTTGACAATAAATTATATTGTACTTCAGACCTAACGATCAACAACTACCTGTTGTATATGAGGTGTTTCAGTTATGTGGATACAACTACATGATATGACCCTCTAATATTCATCGAACAAAATTGGGCCTCTTTATTGTCAAAAATGTTCATGTGGGATCAAAACATAGAAACATCTCACAGAACGCCACTAGGAGATTAATTCCATATTATCATCCATCATATTCTAGTGGTGAATGGAGGATGCGAGTGGAATATAAGCATAGTATGTCAACATATGGTCTAAATTCAAATGTGCATACACATTTTTTGCAATTGGAAAGAGGCGATGAAGTGAATAGATGCAATCTCATGTATATAGATGGTCATGCATACACACAGAAAAATATTACAGGATTTACAAATAGTAGTAATGGAAAAACAACTAAAATAAATAAACCCAAAGGATGGAGAGTAATAAAGAAGAATCCGCCAAAGACATGTAGAAAAAAATCATGTAGAGAGATCAACAACTAAAACATCGATTGGAGTGTCCAACCCTCCATTTGAGGTTTTTGATGTGGATATAGACTCAATGCCGTCCAATTTTCTACATGTAGTTAGATTGAAAACCCTCGTGTGAAATAAAAAGACTTCATGAATTCTAAATTTTGGACCAAGAAATGGATCTAGTGTCTTTATCTAGTTCAAAATATTCAAGGTGTTCGAAGTCAATAGAATATCCACCAATTTTGAACCCATTAGTTGAATGGATAGAACCCAACAAGAAATATGGAAACAAGAAGGAATGATTGTAACCTTTTCTTCAAGGTCACAAAGAAAAAATTCAAAATAACAACACATACCTTTAGAAATTACACAGGTACTTGGGTCAACAAGTGAGCTTGGTTGAATATAGTTTTGTAATTGTAAAAATATGTTTTGAATTAAAAAGAAAAAGAATATCAAACCTTGATGATAAGTATCTAGAATTTATATTTCTCTTTACATATAGTTTTGTAATAGATATATTTCTCAATTTTTTTTTATTAAAAAATATTTGTTAACTCATAAAAATTGTAGAAATTTAAAAAAAAATATCTCCTATTTTTTCAAGCACATAAACAAAATGTTAGAACAAATTAATTAACTTCTTATCATTTTTTTTAAAATTGGTAAGAAATCAAAATTAAGCTATGTTTATTTCCTTGAATGATCATGCTCGTCGAATATTATGATAATAATTGAATATTATATTAATGATAAAATGTACCTTGAATGATCATATTCCTCGAATATTATGATGGCAATTGAATATTATAATATGGTTTAAATAATCATATTAAAATAAGTTTTTTTTTGTTTACTCATAAGGTTTTTGGAGTAATGAGTTATGCATTGGTTTACTCGTAAGGTTTGTGGAGTAATTACTTATGCATTGGTTTACTGATAAGTTTTGTAGAGTATTGAGTTACGCATTAAGTTTTTTTTAAGTGGTTTCCTCATTTAATGGCATTATAATATTTTAAAAAAATGGATTGTTTTTTGTGCTTTCCTCGTTTAATGGCATATTGACATAAAAAATGGATGGGATGAAATGTATGTTTTAGGAAAGTTCTAACATAATAGACATCTTTTTTGTTTTTATTTTTCTAAATTAATGTTCCATATAAATATTGTCAAACTTTCCAAACTCATAATTGATGGCTCTATACTTATTTGGGTTTGAATTGTCATTAACATGATAACATCCAACCATCTCAATCACTAGATTATAACTCAATGGATCAATCCTTACATCTTGAAATGAAATGATCAACACAACAAATGGATCCCCTAGGGTGTAGACCAGTTGATGATGAGGTACATTGTTAAGGCACTCCCTGTGACATTGCATGTTCAAACCTCGATTAGCCTTGTGTGTTGTGCGAACCAAAATGGACCTCGTTGCACATGAGTATGAGCCCAAGATGAGTTTATTATTCCCTAGTTAAGAAAACATTTAACAAATGGAAAAGAAACTTAATCTTACATATATCTCATAAACAAATATTAAGTGAGACGGTGGAGAGAAAATCATTAGCTCTAACGATTAAAAAAAAATGTAAAATAGTTGCATTGAGTTACATGGACAATCAATAGAATCATTTTTTTTGGAAAACAATATGCTTGAGTTTAGAAACGTCCCAACATTTTAACTGAACAATCTTGTTAGAAAAATGTCCCAAGTCTAGAAAAAACTAATTCAAGCTAGTTTCACATTTTAATGTTTTACTGTAATTCGGAGTTGCATTATGCTAATTGTCAAATTCCTCTCGGCTAGTTAAATTGTTATCGTTTCACTATAGTCTTATGTTCTGTATTACATGAGCCAAAGGAGGTGATGGAAATAGATCGAGATATTTCTAAGGATGACATAACACATGATGTATGAAGTACTCAAATATCACATTAACTTATGAAATATCAATCGGATGAAATTTAGTGCTTTATCCAATTTGTTTTCACAATTTAAGTAATTATAGTTTATTAACCAATATTGTAAAAAAAAAATGTATGTGGTTGATTATTTAAGGTTAAAGATTCAACTAATGTACATGGAGTGAACCTCATACTTTTGAAAAACATCGTAGAACAAAGTGGGTGGAAGAGGATATCAAAATGGTCTATGCAAATACACCAGAAAATGAGTGCAGTGAACATGAAGTTCGTCATGATGATATTATATGGGATGAATACTTTGAGAGAATTATTTTTTGTGGATGTTTTCTATTTTCATGGAAATGAAGAATTAATGCATATTGTTGATTATTTTAGGTTGATAATGCAATTGGTGCAAATGTAGATTTGAATCATTATGCCGGAAAACAAGTAAAAGTGTACATGTACATCGACCTCCTACTGTTAAATCACACAGAGGACAATGGATGGAAGAAGATATGACAATGATTCGAACAAATGCATATTGAATAAGAGGTATGATGATACTACATGGGATGAATACTTTGACAAAATTGTTTTCTGTGAAGGTTTTGAATGCCATGGAAAGAAAGAATTCAAACGTGGAATTGTACAAAGACATTACATAAATGATGACCTTCAAGTGGGTACTATGCCTCCTAACTTTGATGCGAATCCAACAGGAATTGTGGTAAGGAATCCTCACATTTGATATAATACATATGCATAAATAATGTACTCACGTTTTGAATATTTTATTTGAATAATTAATATTATTGATAATAATTGCTTTTTTTAACAAAAATGGTTACGGTTATATTGATAAAAGGATGAAACTTGTTTCAACATATTGTTACAAAAATCCACTATAATTGTTCATAGGTTCATATAATGTATATTGTAGATAAAAAAAAATATTTGCAGTCATCCAGAAGGAGAAATTCTTGTTCTGTAATACCCCTAGAACCTTGATTAAGGTTAAATACTTTGTAATATTGTTTTAATTATTGTTGAACAATTATTTTGACCAAGTGTGGTCAAAGACATTAGTGAGAGGATTTTGAATAATTATAATTATTTAATAAATAAAAAAAATAGGAGAATCCAATCTGAAGTAGTTGTTGAAAGAGTGTTTGCTGGCCCACAAGGAGAAATGACAAGTGTTGGACAAGAATCCCAAGTGGTAGAAACAAGAACTTAATATCTCAACAGGTGCAAGAGGAATCATCCATATAATTCAGGTCAGAACTCGATATGGAGTTTCTAGAGCAAGAGGCTCATGAGAGACCTAAGTCCTAGGAAAAGTTAAATTTGAATTCCCATTAGACATGCAGGAGGCTTGGATGGAAGAGGGAAAATATCAGTGTTGAGTAAAAGAGTGGAATTAAGTGTTGGTATAGAAATAGTTTCAACAGTCTTTGTCATTTTGGTTCAGCAAATAGGCTCTGGGGTTTCAGAGCAAGTGATCTTGGTTGTTCTGAAATATTGGTTGGGAGGAACGACAACCTTCAGATTGGATTCGGTATGTTCTGGTTTTCAGGTTCTTATCATCTATTTATTAGTATTTAGTATTTTATTTATGTATGATGTTTCACAACCTACTGAACTGTATATATAAATATTAATGCTTGAAAATTACATTATATGATTATGTTTAAATACTTTATTATGAAATATAATAATCTTATGTTGTTATGTTCACATTATGCTATCATGTTTATGTTAACTGTATTATTGTTTCTTCCAAGATTCTGTTATAACTTTATTATATATATTAAACTAGGGTTTTTATAGATTAGGATTTAGGGTTTATAACCATGATAAGGTATATATATGAATATATATAATGGAGAACTACATTATACAAAAAAAGGATTAGATAACACGAGTATATATTTACAAAAGCATAGGAATTATATGCACAGCTGAATAGCTCGAATTATTATTATTTATACATTTTTTTTAACAACCTATATATATACTCAAATTCTAACTATGAAATATTAAACACATAGTACAAAATGCAAGAAGTAAATCCTCATTCATAGAGTTCAAAAGTCAAGTATTCACATAAAGAGCTGAGAGGCTTCTTTTAAACTTTTTATTCAAAACACAGAGCCGAAAGGCTCATTAGATGAAAACGATAAGTATCCAAAATACAGAAGTCGAATGATTAAGGGAAAGCCATAAGGCTACCCTAAATTTCTCTGTTATCTAAGTATCCAAATGGGAAAATGTGAAAGCATTTCCCCATTACTTTAGCATAAACATTTCCAGTCCCGAACCTTCACATTAACTATTACAAGGGAAAGAGTAAGCTTACCTGTGTTCGCATTGTGAAATTCAAGCACAACAGGTCTATGGAACAAGCACAACAGTTACTAGAAATGCATGCAGCAAAATGTATGGAAACACTATGCAGAAGGTTTACAGCAGTAAATAATCTCATAAACTCAGAAGATAGATTACAATGTGTAACAATGTCTACAATAAGCCAAGTAATTTGAATTCCAGAGTTGTAATTCAAATTGAATGCACGAGAATGGCTTACTTGGTAGTTAACACCACTCAGCACATCAGTTAACCACTTAACTACCATAAGACTGACTCAAACTGACTTAGAAACTGTCTAACTCAATCTAACTGATTTAGAACTCAACTGATTTCCCAAAAATAGGATAGGGCACCTATATGTCTGTAGTTAACTGAATAGTAGGTGAAAATAACACCAAATGAAGTCAACTAGTGTAGTAGGGCACCTTCTAGTCTATAGTTGGCTGAATAAACTAGTAAATGTTGTAAGTTGGACTGATTAGTGTGCATAAGTCATGCAAATTACCCCCTGAATGGTGGAGGAGGCTCAGTTGATGGCCTAGTTGGATCCTAAAATGTAGGAGGAGGCCCAGTTTATTGAAACTATGATCTGTTGATGATGTAAGCACATGATTGAGTCAAGATACTTAGGATAAGTGGAAAATTAAGTTGTGAGGCTCAAATAAATGATGTGTGGTTGGAAAATGCTCCAAAACCCCCCTTAAGCTAATATCATGGAGGAGTAAAAAATAATAAAAGGGCCCTAGCAACAAAGGCCATGGGTCCCAGTACAGAAATAATCCAAAAATGCTAGAAAAAATCTAAGTGAGGAAAGAGGGAAAAAACTAGTGGGAAAGAAAACCCCCCATCAAACTGAACACTGAAGGATCTAATCTATCCTTACCATAGTAGAACTCACCCCCAGCGGTGAACGAAGGTAAGAGAACTTCTTCTCAGTGAATCTCTTGGTGAATATGTCTGCAATTTGCTCTTTTGTAGGGAAATATTGCAGTACAATGGTTCTGTCATGCACAAGCTCTCGGATGTAGTGCATCTGGATCTCGATATGCTTGGTCTTCTATCTCTAAACCGAATCTGTCGATATCTTGATAGCACTCTGATTGTCATAAAATATGACATTAGAAGTGGTGCTACCAATATCAAACTCTGTTAGAATACCCTGCAACCAAACTGCTTGAATGCAAGCATTGACTGCTCCTTGATACTCTGCCTCTACTAAAGATAAGGCAATGGAGGCCTGCTTTTTGCTTGACCAGCAAATAGGCCTTGTTCCAATCATGAAAACATATCCAGAAGTGGACTTCCAATCAATGCTATCACCCGCCCAATCTGAATCAGTGAATCCAACCAAATCTAGATCGGAATCTGCAGCATAGTGAATGCCAAAATGTCTAGTACCCTGCACATAGTGCAAGATTCTTTTGGCTACCTTCCAGTGAAGCTCATGGGGTTGTTGCATGTATCTTGACACAGCACTCACTACATAAGAAATATCACCACTAGAGTGTGTCAAGTATAGAATACTTCCAATCAAATGTCGATAGAGTGTAGAATCCACCAATGGTGTGGAATCACCATCCTTAAGTTTGATTCCTGAGAGGAATGGGAATGGTGTTGCTTTACAATATGCCAGATTTAACTTGTTCAGCAGGTCTAGAGCATATTTTGAGTGAGATATGGTGATCCCATCAAAATTGTGAGTGATCTCTAAGCCAAGAAATTGCTTCAGCGGGCCTAAATCACTCATGTCGAATGCTAGATGTAGTGCGGTTTTTATATTGCCAATCGAAGCAAGAGTGCTTCATGTAATAAAACGTTCATCAAAATAAAGTAAAATTATCATAAAATTACCTTAATGATATTATAGGTAGACATTTGGATTTGATTTGCATCTTGCAAAATTTTGTGACAGAAGGAAGGAATCCATCTTTGCATACCAAGCTCTTGAGGCCTATTTTAAACCATACAATGATTTTTTCAGTCTGCACACTAATGTCGGATATGATATGTAGCCTTTAGTATGCTTCATGTAAATCTCTTCCTTCATATCTCCATGAAGAAATTCACTCTTCACATCCATGTTGTGCACCTCCTGGTTCTTAGATGCAGAAATTGCCAAAACTAGGTAGATAGAATCCATTTTTGTAACTAGTGCAAAGGTTTCTTTGTAGTCCACACAATGAACTTGTGAGAAGCCTTTTGCCACCAACCTAGATTTATATTTGCAATTTGAGTGATCTGCAACAACCTTGGTTTGGTAGACCCATTTGCATTGAACTAGTTTCCTCCCAGGTGGAAGAGAAATTAGCTCCCATGTAGCATTTTTTTGAAGAGAATTGTACTCTTCATCCATGGCGATTTTCCATCTCGGATCTCGGTGGGAATATAGTATGATTTAGGAACTGAAACTATCATCAAAAAAAAAAATTCAAACAATAATGGATCATAATATGAAAGAGCCATACCTTCTCTTTGAAAGTTTGCTTGAGTTCTTCTTGGATGGACAGGATTTCCAATGTTAGAACCAGCAGAATTAAGAGTCTTTTCTTCCCACTTTGGAAACTGAGGGGGCTCATATGGACCTGATATTTCATGTTCATTAATATCTGATAAAATATCAAAAATATCATAACACAAATTTTCATCATCTTCTTCCGAATCTTCTTCTTGGAGAGGAGGCAATTCAACAGTTTCTTCCTCGTCTAGTTTTAGATCTTGAAGCGGTTCTTCAAATTTGACACTTCGCTCGATGAATATATTTTTGGATCTAATATCCATGAGTTTGTATCCTTTATATTCTTCAACATATCTAATGAGGATGCACTCAGTACTCTATGGTTCCAAATATCTTCTCTTCTCAGTTGGAATTCTAGACCATGCAGTGGAGCCAAAAACCCTGAGATTGGACACATCAGGCTTGTGACCAGTGTAGGCTTCAAAGGGAGAAGTACCTTTGATGGATGAGTGTGGAACTCTGTTTTGAATGTATGTAGCAACATTCATAACCTCAGCCCAAATATTTGGAGCCAAACCTTTTGACTCAATCATACAAGTGGCCATCTCTTTCAGTGCTCGGTTTTTCCTCTTCAATACACCATTCTGCTGAGGTGTGTAGGGGACTGTGTGCTGGATTTGGATTCCATTTTCCACAAAAATTTGCAGCAGATATGATTTGGTATATTCTCCACCATTATCATATCTAAGATCTTTTATCTTTCTCTCAGTAGCAGTCTCAGCAAAAGCCTTGAAATTCTTGAATTTTTCTAGCACTTTTGATTTGTTCTTGAGAAAGTAGACCCATGTGAATTTGGAGAAATCATCAATAAATGTCAGAACATACCTTGAGCCATTCATGGAGTTATTTTTCAGCGGAGTGCTGATATCACTGTGAATAAACCCCAAAATACAAGAAGCTCTGCTAGCTTTTCCTCGATCAAACTTGTGCTCGGGGTGCTTCCCAATGATGCAACCCTTGCATATCCCTTTCAAGGATTTGATTTTTGGAAGGCCTTCAACCATGGATTTATTTTGAAGCAGCTGCAAATATTTATAATTTAGGTATCCAAACCTCTCATGCCATATCCGGCTAACCTCATTTCCATGAGTCAGAAGGGCACTTGGCTTTGAATGTGGCAAAAAGTGGGAAAACTCATATGTTTTTGCAACATGATTTACCTTTCCTACTGCAATGAGCTTTTTGGTGGAAATATCAGAAATTTCAACATTATTAGTGTTGAATACAACCTTCTTTGTAAAACTAGTGTGTGTCATCTAGACATAGAAAGCAGGTTCGAAGCTAGAGAAGGAACATAGAGAACATTTTGAAAACTGCCATGTTCTAAATGAATAGTACCTTTTCCTTTCGAAGAAATTTGTGAATCATCTCCCATGTGGATGGAGATGTAGTTTTCAGATTCCAATGATGATAAGGAGTATTTGCTTGCAACCATGTGATTCGAAACTCTTGAATCTATGAGAAGAGTTGTAGAATTCGAAACACTTTCCATGAGTGCATGACCTCTTTCTGCATGATCATTGTTGTCCTTCTTCCTTGCGCCATCTAGAAGAGTAATGTTGTTTTTATCCATGAGAATGCACATCGGATCAATAGTTTTCTTCATGCATGAGATTTCAGGCTGAAATCCCCTACAACAATAAGGACACTTTGTCTTCTCTTTTCCCTTTTGCTTGTATTTTCTTGAACCAAAGGTCTCATCTGACTGCTTGGTATTCTCCTTTTGCTTTGGATGATCAAACTTAGCCTTCTATTTCTTTTGCTTTCCCTTACCATTCGTATCTTTGGGTCCTCTAGAAAAAATAAAATAAAAAAATAAAAAATAAAAAATAAAATAAAATATGGCTTGATCTTTGGAGGTTTTAATGGACCCCATCTGAACAATCTTATCATGCTCTTTTGTTAAGGACTCAATGAATGCATTCAAGGTAGGAATCTTCCAATTCGGAGTAGTGAGTTTTCCCGAATGGAAAGTAGATACAAACACTAAATAATCTTTTCCTAGATTTGTAAGGATAGAAAGAATCAACTGCTCATCTTTCTTCTCAACACCACATTGCTTCAAATGCAGTACCAAATGCTTAAAATTGGTGAAAAACTCATTGATGGTTTCGAAATTGTCAGGATTTAGGGCAATCAGCTCATTCTCCAGCTGATAAGCCCTCATCTCATCCTGCTTACCAAAAATATTGGCAAGTTGTTCCCACACTTCTTTTGGAGTAGTCAATCCACTAAGATGGAAAAGAAGATCCTTCGAAATATTGAGACAAAGAAAACCATAAGCTTCATCAAGCTTATTGAAGTACTTGGACTTCTCTACTATAGAACTAGGCTCTGGTTCTAGGCCCATGGTGACTCTAAAGAATCCCTTAGAGCACAACACAATCTCAACATCATCGTTCCACTGATGGTAGTTGAAAGGAGTTAGAATATTTTTTGAAGAAGAGTCCATCTCTACAATAGCGAATGCAATAGGAGGAAGTGAGAAACCTGCAATCACAAACAAACAAGAACCATTTAGGTCGAAAACCTACACTTTTCAAGTTGCATCACACCCGGCATAAACTATCAAGCAAGCTTGAAAATTCAGATGCACAATATCCAGGAAGTATGTGGAAAAAATTCGGCTTCTAGTGCAGAGTTGGAATATTTTGAGCAATAGCTGCAACTGCAGAAAACTGCTGCAATAATTTTGAGCAAAGTTGTTCAATATTCATATGAAATCTATGCAGAAGAGTTGTCTTGTCCCTACCATGGATCTGATACCATGTGAAATTCAAGCACAACATATCTATGGAACAAGCAC
This sequence comes from Larix kaempferi, assembly GCA_027924585.1. NCBI lineage: Eukaryota > Viridiplantae > Streptophyta > Pinopsida > Pinales > Pinaceae > Larix > Larix kaempferi. The sequence continues at coordinate 27,247,227 of BSBM01000877.1, read as the reverse complement.
GAGAGTTAATAGAGATGCATGCAACAAAATGTATGAAAACACTGTGCAAAAGGTATGCAGTAGTAAAATAATCTCATAAACTCAAAAGATAGATTACAATGTGTAACAATGGCTTTGACTTTCTTTAAATTGTAATTGGGGTTGAAAGTTGAGTAAATTAGAATATGCTTACTATTTAAATTTAAATAATAAAACCAGAATTAAGAAATTTTAGAAAATCATCAAATTGAAACATATTTTAAATATAAAGTTTTTAGACGTTCTTTAAATTGTAATAAGGATTGGAAGTTGAGTAATTTAGAATATGCTTGTTATTTAAATTTGAATAATCACAAGTAGAATTAACAGTTTTTAGAAAATCGTCAAATTGAAACACATTTTAAATAAATTGTTTTTAATTGGCAAAGTATAAAGTTTTTAAATTGTGTTTTACTAGCAAAGTTTTGTGTTTTGTGTTTGCAAAAGTCTTTAAAAATCTACAAGAGACCTAGGCTACCACACGGTGCATTAGCTTGAACGTTGTTCTCTAAATGCATTAGCTTGTGAGACTTACCATTTGGTGGGAGTGGTAGGTAAGGCTAATGAAGAATGCTTTATTTTAAATATTATTAGGTTTTTATTAACTTGAATGATTGAAAAGTAAGTTTCATATTTTTTAAATGTATTAGTTTGTGAAACTTATCATTTGGTAGATTAGGTTACTAAAGGATGCATTTTTTTTAATATTATTATTTTTCATTAACTTGAATAATTTGGAAGTAAGTTTCAAATTTTTTTTACGTCAAAAGATAATAATAATAATAAGAACAAAATTAAATTTGAGAATTGATAATAAAAAAAAACATTTGAAAATTGAAAATTGATAAAAAAAATAACATTTTATATAATTTTTTTATTTTATTAATGTTTTTTAAAATAAATATATAGTAGTGTTGGCATGACTGTTGGAGAAGGCATCCATTACTGTGTACAACCTATCAGTGATTAGCCGTATCTCGAAGACATATCACATACCACCATTTTGAGTTAAAGTATGTGATGATTAAATGTAGGACGGAGATGATTTTGAATTGAAACATGAAATTTATAACAAAATACAACGCAAACAGTGAATGTTAGAGATGTTTGATGTTTTAATCTAAATTTGGTTCTCAAGTTCATTTTCATTTAAAATTCTCAAGTTCATTTTCATTTAAAATTTATCATGCCATGAGAAATCAAAATTCTAAAAGATACAAAGCTTTATGATATCAAAAATTGAGGTGACGTTTAGTATTTTTATAAAAAACAAAATATCATTTTTTACATTTTAGTTATATATTTTCTTCATGTTAAATTGTAAAAATATATAAAAAAACAAACTAAACTAAAACGATCTCATATTCAAAATTTTAAAAAATAATTAAAATATATAATAAAATTGAAAAAAACAACCACTTTGTCACAAAATGTTGCTGCAACTTACCCCAAATTCCCTTTAAGAAAATTAGGAAAAAGGGTATAATTTTTTTCTCTATTTGTCATAGAGCAGATATGTTTGTCTCATAATACAAAGCACTATCTTTAACCATACTCGTTACCTTAAACATACTCAATGTCCTAGATTAAGCATGTATCACTATTATTTGACTACATAGTAATGTTTTATAATAATAACTCATTCTTTACTCAAGGGTCCTTACATTGTTACCACTCACCATAAGATCAGTAAGCATTTCGAAGTACTAATCTGCATTCATCTACACACATCACTTCTACGAGAATCTTTTAAATCATTATGTTAGCATAACAACTGATCCCATTAAGTTAACATACTACATGAATCCACATAAGTGCAACATTCACAGGAAATATGTCCAATAATAATCTTATTTACAATCTATGATCATTTTCATATCATGTGGGACTAGCTAAGGACGACATGACCCTTAAACATCATATACAATTTCCTCTGGTCGTCTCGCATGATCGATGTCTTAGAATACCAACTACCTCTATTATTTAATCACATAATAACAATGGAGCCAACTTCATATTATGGCTAAATCAATCAAATCTTTAACATGTATACATTTCTTCTACCTAGAATACTACACATACTACAATCACGTTAGTAGCATTAATCAACCAAATATCAATTTACATTTGTTCTTTTAGAGTAAACCTCATTATCATTAGTTTAATCACGTAAATCACTTCAACATGTAATATGCCACCATATCACAAGTCATTAATACAACCAAAATAACCCAACATCAACATAAGGGAGTACAATCAATTAATCAAGGTAATTCATGATGAATATCAATTTATAACAATAATGAAGTATCATTACCCGAAGAAAGTAGACTAAGACGACTTAAAGTTTGACTACAACTTTCCTCCCAACCATTTGGCTCTCTGTCCAGTCTATATTACTGCCACCGAGAGGCCACCCCGAGCTGGAAAATGAATCCACTAGGTCGAGTAGTTAATGAGAATCACTCAATACTAATTTTCGACGATCCTTAGAAGATATGATAATAAGCTTCGCTAACATAAGAAAACATCATACATGATTATTTTTCAACATAAATCTAAGAATGCATAGATAAAGCAATATTTTACTTATCTTTTGCAGGACGTCCTTTACTTCCAATATTATGACGCTTAGCGAGTCCTTAACTTGCGATAGACATTTCTCTCATTCACAAGTTAGTAACATTTATATCATACATTTTTAAGTAATAAACCTCAAATTGGACAGTCATCCTCATCCTTCGATGAATTTTACATTACCTATAGTATTTTCTTTGCATACATAATATTTAAACATCAAGGAAGTCATTAGCCCATTCACTTGACAACTTTTACCCTATGTCTCATTGTTATATCATGGAGATGAAAGATTCCAACAACACTTTGTTGAGCACAAAACTCTCCCTTGAGTTTTTTTTGGGACTTCAGCAACACTTTGTTGAACACAGAACTCTCCCTTGAGATCTGTCACTAATTTATGCGTGGTCTTACGGGCTTTAAGCTTTTGAGATCACTCCTCTTTTGATTGCTAGTCAAAAAAGTTTCATTCTCAAAAAACATCAAACAATGTCCGGTCTTCTAGATGTTAAAATTGTGCGCCTAGTTCTTGCCATTGATGATCATCGACTCTTTCTCTCTTCCACTCTCCAGTCTTCTAGATGTTAAAATTGTGCGCCTAGTTCTTTCCATTGATGATCACCGACTCTTTCTCTCTTCCACTCAAGCTCCCTTGCTTGAGTCCAGGAATTTCTTTTCCACTCAAGATCCCTTGCTTGAGTCCAGGAATTTCTTTTCCACTCAAGATCTCTTTCTTGAGTCCAGGAATTTTTTCCACTCAAGCTCTCTTGCTTGAGTCTAGGAAAATTCTTTTCCACTCAAGCTCTCTTGCTTGAGTCCAGGAAATTTTTCCACTCAAGCTCTCTTGCTTGAGTCCAGGAAATTATTTTAGCAAGGTAGAGCTGGATCATCAATTTTTCCACTTGGTGTTGTCATTGTCTTTCTCTGTTTTATGACTCATTAATAATGATAATGAATGATAACATAAACATAAACAGAGATAGATTCAGAAATTTTTCAAACAACCAAAGACTGGGTTTTAGGCCACCACCTTATCGGAAATAAAACAATAGTTTCCCACCCAACAGAGGTTTCAACCAACCTCCTGCACGGCCAAATACCCGCACCACATGCTAATAGAATAGCTTTTAACAAGGGAGAAAAAGCTGCCCCACCAACCATTACTTGCTGGAAATGCAAAGGGCCCCACTATTTCCGAGACTGTCCCAACAAGACGGTCAAAGTTTTACACAACGTACAAGCAAACCCAACAATAGGGGACATGGCAAGAACACCAAGAATTTATGCCGCACTTGACGGCCAACAAGCAAATCACCAGGACACTATGGTCGAGATTGAGGGTAAGATCTCAAACACAGCTAATTCATTTTTTGTAGATCCCGGTGAATGCTGAAGCTATGTATCCCCTAAGATAGTCTATACTTGTAAGTTAAACTAAGAGAGTCACAAGAAACCATGGCTGGTACAAGTAGCCACTGGTACCAAACGGAAAGTCTCTGAATTAGTCAAAGTTTGTGAGATAGATTTGAACGGGTTCCCAACTAAGGTAGATTTAAATATCCTACCACTATGTTCGTATGACGTACTTATAGGCATGGATTGGTTGGAGCAACATCATTCCCTGCTTGATTGTTTAAACAAGTCAATATTATGCATGGATAGCCTAGGGAATCAAAGAATGATTCAAGGCATACCTAAGAAAGTTTTCGTAAGATAGATATCTGCCTTACAAGCAAAGAAATGCGTAAGAAAGGGATGTAAACTCTTTGCAATTAACATTGAAATGGTAGAAGCCTATAGGGCACAAAATATCGAGGACTTCCGAATTCTTGTAGAGTTCAAGGATGTATTTCCTGAGGAAATACCAAGGTTACCACCCAAACGAGACTTAGATTTTTCTATAGAATTGACATGCGGGTCAGTACCGGCTTCTAAATACCCTTATCACATGAGCACACCAGAATTGGTGGAGCTCAAGCCATAGTTACAAGAGTTGATCGAAAAGGGGTGCATTCGACCAACTGTATCTCCTTGGGGAGCACCGATACTCTTTGTCAAGAAGAAGGACAGAACAATGCGGATGTGCATCGATTGCCATCAACTCAACAAGTTAACCATCAAGAATCGTTACCCACTCCCTAGGATTGATGACTTGTTTGATCAAGTCGGAGGAGCGAATATCTTTTCGAAGATCAACCTACGATCAGGATATCACCAAGTAAGGATCCGTGACTAAGACATCAATAAGACCGCCTTTCGAACCACATACGGTCATTACAAGTTTGTGGTAATGCCTTTCGGATTGACTAATGCACCCGCAAATTTTATATGCATGATGAACAGTATCTTTAGTCAATACCTAGACAAGTTCATACTATTCTTCATTAACAACATTTTGATCTACTCAAAAAGTGAAGAAGAACACGAGGAACATCTCAGGATAGTGTTGCGAGTGTTACAAGAACACCAACTTTACGCTAAGTTTAGCAAGTGTGACTTCTACAAACCACAAATACAAGACCTAGGTCACATCATTTCTGAGAAGGGTATAGCAGTCGACCCTTAAAAGATTAAATCCATAGAGGAATGGCCTACCCCCACTTGCGTGACCGACATAAGCTCGTTCTTAGGTTTAGACAGATACTACCGAAATTTCATTGAGAACTTCTCGCGGATTGCTTGTCCTATGACTTCCTTACAGAAAAAGGAAAACAAGTTCCTTTGGACAACCAAGTCTGAAGAAAGCTTCCAAAAACTAAAACAACTTTTGAAGAGCGCACCTATTTTACGGATTGTTGATCCCGATGGGGACTTCTTTGTTTGCACAGATGCAAGCAAAGAAGGGCTCTGTGGAGTCCTTATACAGAATGACTTCGCCATCTGCTATGAGTCAAGAAAGTTGAAAGAACACGAACAGAACTACCCCACCCACGATCTTGAACTAGCCGCCACCATCCACACCTTAAAAATGTAGAGGCATTAACTTATGGGAAATAAGTTCCTTTTGAAGACGTACAACATGAGTTTGAAGTACTTATTTGACCAACCTGACCTAAATGCTAGGCAAGCCAGGTGGTTAGCCTTCCTTAGTGAGTACCACTTTGAACTAAAACACATAAAAGGAAAGCAAAACAAAATCGCCGATGCTTTAAGTTGACGGGCTCATATGTTATATGAGGTGACAGTAAGTCAGACTGACTAAGACTTACATGATAGGATTAGAAAGGAATGACCGATTCTATGTCGAGATCCTTAAAAAAATCCAAGAGGATAGGTTATTCCAACAACAAAAGGAATATAAGATAGACGAGTCAGGACTATTATGCTCGAAGGAGAGACTTTATGTTCCGGACAGCGGAGACATTAGACCTAACATTCTCATAGAATTTCATCAAAGACCCTACTCGGGACATCCAGGACATCAAAATATCATATCAGCGGTAAAGAAACACTTTTTCTGGCCTAAGTTGAAAGCCGACATAGCCTTATTCATCGCTAAGTTCCAGGAGTGTCAACTGATTAAGGCAGAACACCAGCGCCCTTTAAGATTACTGCAACCATTACCCATTCCAGAGTGGAAATGGGAGGTCATCAGTATGGATTTCATCATAGGTTTACCCAAGAGTAAGAAACAAAATGATTCCATCTTCGTAGTAGTAGACAAGTTATCTAAAGCAACACATTTTATACCCGTGAAGTCTACTTACAAAGTTGTCCACATCACGGACATCTTCCTAAAAGAGATCTTCCGATTGCATGGGATACCCAAGGAAATCATTTCAGATCGAGACATGAAGTTCACTAGTAACTTCTGGAGGTCATTGTTCTCCGGTTTGGAGACACAGCTACAGTTCAGTACCGCAAACCGATGGACAGACGGAACGTGTGAACCAAATCCTTGAGGATATGCTTAGGATGTATGTTATGAACAACTCCACGAAATGGGAGGATTATCTACACCTCGTAGAGTTTGATTACAACAACGGATACCAGACCTATGCCAAGATGAGTCCCTTCGAGGTACTCTATGGCAGAAAGTGTAGGACACCGGTGACATGGGATAGTCCGGTAGATAGACTTATGCTAGGTCTATATTTACTAAAATACTTGGAGAAGCTAGTTACCAAAGTACAACAAAACTTGAAAGAGGCACAAGACCACCAAAATATTTATGCGGATAAGAAAAGAAAAGACAAAGATTACCAAGTCGGCGAACATGTCTTCTTAAAAGTAAAGGAAAAAAGAAGCTCTTTGAGCTTGGGGCGGTGCGGAAATTTAGCCCCCATATTTTGTGGACCCTTTGAGATACTGGCCAAGAAAGGGCGAGTAGCATATGAGTTAGATTTACCAGCTCATGTAAAAGTTCATAATTTTTTTCATGCATCTCTATTAAATAAATATGTCTATGATACTAAGCACGTAATTGATTGGTCCTTATTACAGGTAGAACCCGAGGGGGAATTCATGCCAGAGCCCCTCCACATTCTGGACAAGAGGGAGGTGCAACTTAGGAGACAAACCATCGTCTAGTTGAAAGTGCAATGGAGGCACTTTGGACCAGAAAAGGCTACTTGGGAAAATGAAACCACCATGAAGGAGGCTTACCCCGCCTTATTTCATGACTTCATTTCTAGTCCCTAGAACACCGAGGCGATGTTGTTCTGAGCGGGGAGGGATGTAATATCCTGAATTTCGTTGATTATATTGATGTTATATATTGGGCGTATGGCCCCGATGCATATGATTTATTTTGATATAATAGGCATAAGCCCTAATGCACATGTTTTAATTTTATTATATGATGTGTGTAATCCCCGATGCACATGACGTATTTTTGTTATAGATATACATATTTGGGCATGGACCCTAACAAATGACGGTTATTGCTATATACTGGTTAGAAATCCCCAATGTATTTGATTGATGTTTTATTACGAGATTGGGTACAAAGCCCTAATATACTGAGCTGATCTTTGTTACATACTGTGCAGAGTTATGATATGTATGACTGAATTTTATGATGTGTTGAGCGTGGACTCTAGAGCACATGGACGACCTATGTACTAGTCATAAGCCCCGATGTACATAGAGGACTTTTAGTTATGTACTGAGCGTAAGCCCCGATGTACATAAAGTGTTGGGCATAAGCCCTCGAGCACTCCAAATTGATGTTGAGCATAAGTTCTGGATCATCGGATCTTTAGCCATTGTATCCCTAAGTGTAGCTTATAAGTACATCCTAGCACTAGTGTTGAGCAAAGATCTCTGGAATTGCACTAGCGTAACGCCCATGCAAAAGTGTTGATCCTAAGCTCTGAACAGCACTAGGGGTTACTATTACTTAAAAGGGTGTTGAGCTGAGGAAGGCTCTGAATAGCACCAGTCATCATACTTATTTCATTCTGATTAACTCATTCATTACTCATCTCATCAAGGACGGAGGAACTACCACGGAAAACGAGGTAATCCAACATACAAGCGAAGTCTAGAGCTACCTAACCTAGTAGACCTTCTAAACCTACCATTAGCCTTGTCAATTAAGTTGACCCTATTCTTTAAAGAAAAACATCAAAGTTATAACACCTTATACTTATTTAAATTAATCAAAAGTGACTAAGTATCAAGAGCCCACTCATGTGCAAGTGGAATACATAAAGTATATGTATGAATACGAAAGATATCTGGTATAAGTATAATATCATTTATAAATAGAGAGTATTTATAAAGTGAAGATATTATTTATAAATAAATAGTATTTATAAAGTAAAGAGATTAATTATAAATAAATAGCATTTATAAAGTAGAGATATTATTTATAAAGTAAAATTATTAATGAAGAAATAAAGTTATTAACCTAAATAAACTAAAGTTGAAATAAATAAACCTTTTAAAGTATATATATTAATTCAAACTGAAAAATCAACTTAAGTTAATATTAAAGAAATTAATATTTCCAATTGCCATATTGGAAAAGTTCACCTATAAAACTAGGACAATTTCTCATAGAGAGGGATTTACCTTTTTATCATTCCTTTACGGTAATAGGAGAGAAAATTATTCCACAGACCTGAAAGTGATAATTATTCCAAGATTGAAGTACAGTCCACAGTCTGCCCTAGGTTCTCTAGTTTCTTCTTGCATGTTGGAGCCAGCTCGGGGGGACCCAGATTTGAACCAGGAATAGTTATGGGTCATGGCTGGGAGGAACGTGGTAGTTCCAAAGTTATTCGGTTCACAGTCACATGTTAGCTAAAAAGAATTTTGTTCCATTAACTAGTGTTCGATTGTGCAGGTTCTTCAAAGGAGAGGCAAGCTACATGATTCAGGTATGAAACTATTTTTTTTTTAAAGCTGATTAAATTAGGATTTAAATTTTAGAATACTGTACATCTCTTTCTTTTCTGTAGTTATGATCTAGTTATATTTACGCATTAGGGAGCAAGGGCTGAATGGCATGGGCTCCCCAGGTTAAAACATTAAAATATCTTAATTCAACTCTATTTTCTGCTTAAAGACTTTATACAATTTAAAACCCTGTCTTAAACCTGAGTGCAAAGATCTAGTAGAGCTAGCTCCGCTAGCTTGTGCTATATATCCACGTAAATAAATTCCACCATTAAAACTTCCCTAGAATTTACATAACTCATTTTATGCTGCATTTTACTTTTGCACTAAATCGTATTTTAAAACTTTCATACTGTAATTTAATTCTTTAAATTTAGAAGTATAGGGGTTAGATTCTAAAGAGTGTAGACATTGAAATATTTAATTATTCAGTAAATAAATTGCAATCAGAGATCTCCATAGATCCACGACCTCTCCTTTGTCAAAATCATTTAAAACAAGCAACATTATTTTGTTGTTCAAAAATTAAAACTCAGACCAGAGCTGAATGTATCCATCAAACAAAATCGATCATCAAACCCATCATCTTGGCATACGTTTGGGTTGCCCTAAAAACTAAAATAAATTCATATGCTACAACATGGAGCTAGTATCGAAACCCATGTTGGTTGTGGAGCCAGATCTTCCAGTCTCATAGATGATATTGTCTTAGCCGTGCACCCCGGAGGATTGTACACACATTCTGCATTTTTAGGGGTTCGGGGCAATGCCCTGAAAAAGGGGGTTTGGGGGCAATGCCCCCAAGTCATGGGGGTGCGGGGCTAGAGTCCCCGTGAATGGGGATTCAGGGGAAACGCCCCCGAGAAAAAATTTTGGGGCTATTTTGCAGGCCCATGGTTTTGGGTATCCCGTGGTATTTTTCCCATTGTATTTTCCCTATAAAAGAAAGACATTGTAATACGGCTAGGGTTGATGTATTAGGTTTTATGCATTGTAAAGATCTCTAAGATCAGGAGAGAGACTGTGAGACAGTGAAGAGGAAGTGCAGTGGTTGTGATGCAGGTTGTATCCCTTCATCTTGTTGGATGGTAATAATAATAAGGACTGGCAAATTCAGTGTGGACATAGCCCAAGTTGGGTGAACCACGATATATATGTGTCTCTCTTGTAATGTGTGTGTGATTATATTTGCATTTTTGTTTATTGTTATTGCTCTGCGATCCTTTTTTGCTAACAATTGGTATCAGAGCCAAAGGTCTATTTGGCAGATAAACCCGTAGGAAGCTAGGGTTTCTGATTCGAGTGGGAGCAATGGCAGAAGATGGAAAGTTTAAGGTCGAGGAGTTTAACGGCCAAAACTTCCAGTTATGGAAGATGCAAATGGAGGACTATCTGTACCAGAAGGATCTATTCCTACCGTTGGGAGAAAGAGCAAAGCAGCCGGCAGCCATGAAGAACGAAGAATGGGAGGTTCTTGACAGAAAGGCTCTAAGAACAATACGGCTGAGCCTGGCTTCGTCGGTGGCTTTCAATATCTCAAAAGAAATGACAACGGAGGGTTTGATGAGCGCACTGGGTAAGCTGTATGAAAAACCCTCGGCCTCCAACAAGGTATTTCTAATGAAGCGTTTATTTAATATGAAGATGTCTGAAGGTGGATCTATTACTGATCATTTAAATGAGTTTAATACGGTTACAAATCAACTAAGTTCTGTAAGTGTGAACTTTGATGATGAGGTTAGGGCTCTTCTAATCTTGTGTTCATTGCCAGAAAGCTGGAATAGCTTGGTCATGGCTATAAGTAACTCTGTCTATGGTTCAAACACCTTGAAATTTGATGATGTTATTGGTGTTATTCTTAGAGAGGAAATGCGAAGAAAAAACACATATGAGACATCAGGTAATGCATTGACCATGGAGAGCAGGGGAAGACAAAAGGAGAGAGGAAAGAACCAAGGTAATCATGGCAAGTCTAAAACGGGCAGATCCAAGTTCAGACTGGGAAAAATAGAGTGTTGGAGTTGTGGAAAGAAAGGACATCTAAAGAAATACTACAGATCTCTAAAGAAAAAAGGAGATGCACAGAAGGAAACTACCCAGGAAGAAAATGTAGCAAGTGATGTGTTACAAGATGCTTTCATTCTTGCATTAGATAATACTAGTGATTATTGGGTAGTAGATTCAAGAGCTTCATGTCATGCTACACCCCATACGAAATACTTTCATGAGTATGTTCCTGGCGATTTTGGACATGTTTTATTGGGTGATGATGAGCCATGTAAAATTGTTGGAATGGGTAAGGTATGGATAAAAGTTAAGAATGGAACTGACTGGATGTTGAAAGATGTTGGGCATATTCCTTCTATGAAAAGAAATCTGATCTCAACAGGGTAGTTGGGAGATGGCGGTTGTATATCTACATTTGGAGAATTATGGTGGAAGATCACTAAAGGATCAATGGTGATAGCAAAAGGAGATAGGATAGGTATGTTGTATTTATGTCCTCATAATACTAACCATTCTATCTCTTTAGCTTCCATAGGAACAGATACAGCATTGTGGCATCATAGGCTTGGCCACATGAGTGAGAAGGGGATGCAGATTCTCCACTCAAGGAAGTTGCTGCCAGATTTGAAGCAGGTAAGTTTGGAATTCTGTGAGAACTGTGTTTATGAAAAACAAAAGAGAGTCATATTTCTCAGGGTTGGGAAACAGAAGAAGAATGAAAAGTTAGAGCTTGTGCATACAGATGTATGGGGACCGGCTCAGGTACAATCTCTTGGTGGCTCTCATTATTATGTTACATTTATCGATGATGCAACTAGGAAAACTTGGGTTTATTGCATTAGACAGAAATCTAATGTGTTTTCTACTTTTAAGAAATGGAAATCTTTGGTTGAGAATGAGACAGGAAAAAGATTGAAGTGTCTCAGATCCGATAATGGAGGTGAGTACTGCAGCAAGGAGTTTTACAGTTACTATTCATACCATGGGATTCGTAGAGAGAAGACAATCCCAGGAACACCACAAGAAAATGGTGTGTCTGAAAGGATGAACAGAATGGTCATGGAGCGTGCAAGGTGTATGAGATTGCATTCAGGATTGACCTTATATTTTTGGGCGGATGTTGTAAATACTGTTGTTTATTTAATAAACAGAGAACCTTCAAGTGCTTTGGATGGTGGTATTCCAGAGGAGGCATCGACAGATAAAAAGGTAAACTACTCATTTCTGAGAATGTTTGGTTGTGAAGCATTTATCCATATTGATAAAGAAAATAGAACAAAGCTTGAAGCTAAATCCAAGAAATGTACCTTTATTGGATATGGTGTTGATGAATTTGGTTATCGTTTATGGGATTATGAAAATAACAAAATCATAAGGAGTAGAGATATGATAATCAATGAAAATGTCATGTATAAAGATCAGTTGCAGGGAAAGAAACAGGAAAAGGAAAACACAAAGTACACAGTACTTGATGAAATTACAGAAAATGAAGTTCCAAAGGTGCCAGAAAATCAAGAATAGCAGAAAGTGCCTGAAACTCCTGCAACTGCAAGAAGATCTACCAGGTTAAGTAGACTCCCTGAATGATACCCTCCTTCAATGTATTATTTTTTGATGACTGATGCTGGTGAACCAGAATGTTATAAAGAAGCAATGCAAGTGGAAACTAGAAAGAAGTGGGAGCAAGGCATGAATGAGGAGATGGACTCATTGGTAGGAAAACAGACTTGGGATCTGGTTCAGTTTCCTGCTGGTAAAAGAGCATTGCAGAACAAATGGATTTACAAGTTGAAGGAAGAAGAAGGAGGTAAGAAGCGGTACAAGGCCAGACTTGTTGTAAAGGGATTTGCACATAAGAAAGGTATTGATTTTAATGAAATATTTTCTCATGTTGTTAAGATGACTTCAATTAGGACTATCTTAAGTCTAGTGGCGGTAGAAGATTTGCATCTTGAACAGTTAGATGTAAAAACAGCCTTTCTCCATGGGGATTTGGAGGAAGAGATATATATGCAGCAGCCACAAGGTATGAGGTCAAAGGGAAGGAGGATTTGGTATGCAGGTTGAAAAAGAGTTTGTATGGTTTGAAGCAAGCTCCAAGGCAGTGGTATTTAAAATTTGATAGGTTTATGACAGAACAAGGTTATAGTAGATGTCATTCTGACCACTGTGTTTATTTCAAGAAGCTAGACAATGAAAGATATATTATCTTGTTATTATATGTGGATGACATGCTTGTTGCAGGGTCTAACATGCAGGATATAAATGTACTCAAAAGGAAGCTAGCTAATTCATTTGCGATGAAGGATTTGGGTGCTGCAAAGCAAATCCTTGGTATGAGAATAACAAGAGACAGGAAAAATCACAAATTGACATTGTCTCAGGGTGAGTACATACAAAAGGTGTTGGAGAGGTTCAGAATGCAGAATGCAAAACCAGTTAGTACACCTTTGGCCAACCATTTCAGTCTAAGTAAGGAAATGTGTCCCAAGACACAGGAAGAGACAGATTACATGTCCAAGATTCCCTATCAATCAGGAGTTGGCATCTTGATGTATGCCATGGTGTGCACAAGACCAGATATTGCACATGCAGTGAGATTTGTGAGCAGATATATGAACAATCCAGGTAAAGAACATTAGAGGGCAGTACAGTGGATTCTCAGGTATTTGAGAGGTACCACCACTTAAGCATTATGTTTTGGAGGTTCAAACACTATTCTACAGGGATATGGTGATGCAGATATGGAAGGTGATAAGGATACAGGGTATGTGTTTACTATAGGTGGAACAACAGTAAGCTGGACTTCGAAACTACAGAAGGTTGTTGCACTTTCAACAACGGAAGTAGGGTATGTTGCTATTACAGAGGCTAGTAAAGAGATGATTTGGTTGCATAGGTTTATGGAGGAAGTGGGTAAGAAGCAGAAGGATAGCAGGTTGTATAGTGACAGCCAGAGTGCCATTCATCTTGCAAAGAACTCAGCATTCCATTCTAGGACTAAACATATACAACTCAAGTACCATTTCATACGCTCTGTTCTGGAAGATGAACTGTTGAAGCTAGAAAAGATACATACTAGCCAGAATCCTGCAGACATGTTCACAAAGGTAGTGACCAAAGAGAAACTGAGTTCTTGCTCATTTTCAGTTGGCCTTCTAGCATGAAGGTGAAGAGGAGAAATTTTCCAAGTCCAAGTTCAGCAAGTGCAGCAGCGGTGGAGTTGCTGTGATCAGTATCCAAGTGAGAGATTGTTGGTTATGGAGCCAAATATTCCAGTCTCATAGATGATATTGTCTTAGCCGCGCACCCCGAAGGACTGTACACCCATTCCACATTTTTAGGGGTTTGGGGCTGTTTTCGCTAGTTGTTTTGTGGGACCATGGTTTTGGGTATCCCGTGGTATTTTTCCCATTGTATTTTCCCTATAAAAGAAAGACATTGTAATACAGCTAGGGTTGATGTATTAGGTTTTATTCATTGTAAAGATCTCTAAGATCAGGAGAGAGACTGTGAGACAGTGAAGAGAAAGTGCAACAGTTGTGCTGCAGGTTGTATCCCTTCATCTTGTTGGATGGTAATAATAATAAGGACTGGAAAATTCAATGTGGACGTAGCCCAAGTTGGTTGAACCACGATATATCTGTGTCTCTCTTGTAATGTGTGTGTGATTATATTTGCATTTATGTTTATTGTTATTGCTCTGCGATCCTTTTTTTCTAACAACCCAGACCTCATCAACAAAGAAAGAAAGGAATTACGAAAACAGAGTTAGGGTTGGCCATAATTAATAATTCATTAAATCCTTTCATCCTTTTTAAAATCGATTCTCTTCACCCTTAGCCACAGCATTGACTTAAAAATTGAATAAAATTTACCGAAGCATTCTATGCCCTCACAATTTTCCTACAGGGTTTCATTTTTATAAACTGGGCAGAGGTTGCCCAAAACCAAATTGCATGCATTGGTAGAGCTAATTCTCTCAACATCAAATTACATAAACATTAAAAGAGCTATCAACCACATGGAAACAAAACGCAAAGCTATCACTCTCTTAACCAAAAGAATGCTTAACTATAAAATTGCATAGCCCTCTGCCTATCATTTTAACATCAACGAAGCACGATTTAAACATAAGAAACATTTTATTTTAAATAGAGGGTCATTCTAGACAGAGTTACAAATTAAAAACGTGGTATGTTTATACCCCATTCTTTTAAACCAAGAAGCACAACGCAGAACAGAGATACGTAAAACAACGAATACATTTCCAAATACCAAACATTTTATTAAAACACAGCATTAAGAACAAAGAGCCTGTTAGGCTTTAAATTTATTCCAGTTCCACTCCCATTTAAACCCAGAAGGAAGAAGCGTATCCTACAATAATAATAAAAACCCTACAAGGGTTTATCCCTTTGAATAAACTCACAACTGTTTCGCTTTCAACATTTAAAATAAATTACAAACAAAGTCTCAGCATGCCTATAGGTTGAGATGATCCAAATAAAAACCCACTGTCAACATTTTACGCAAATCCAAGAGCAAAGCTGGACCAGGGTTTAGCCCAAAACTAAAATTCGACGGGTAGACTCTCCACCAAAGTTAAATACCCTCAACACTAAAACATTTAAGTAGGTATCCCCTTTCTCAACAAAAAGAGGAAGAGCCACGAAATCCCTGGGCTTACCAGGTTAACACTTGTCCCAAATCCTCTATCTACGCCACCATCCAACGCATAGCACTGCTCCATACTTCGAGCTCCTACCAACAAAATCCACAGGAACAAACATTTAGTATAAACTACTACACAGCGAAAAGAATTTCAAAACACAGCTATAATCATTTATTCTGAGACCATACATTACCTTGCCACCCGATTGAGGCCATCTCCACGTTTTTATAGAGATCTAGTGAATACGTTGACCATGAGCATAGCTCAGGTCAAGCGTAGAGTGCCATTAAAACTTGAGAGCAACATAAGGATGCCTCCGAACTCAAAAACTCACAAAATGACTAAACTGGTCTTTAGGGCCAAGGATATAACCCTCCTCCAGCTAGCGATTTTAACATGTGAGTATCACATGGGTCTCATTTAATGCTGAAACGACCCAACACCAGCGCTGTAATATTTCCTTTCTCCTATAGTCTCGGATCTTTCCTTTTGCATCAAACTTCCCTTTTTAATAAGCCATGGTACTAAACTATTTTTCTTCTTATTCATTCGATTTCATGTTGTTAGTATCATGATAGGTAGCAAGTTTTAAAAATGGCATAGAACCATATCAAAAGTCATATACCTATAAAAACAAAGTTTAAGTTTATGCTTTAGCAAAACTTGCTAAGTAAGCCCAGTACTTCCATTAATTTCCTCTCGCCTCTCGGTGATCCCACCAGAAACCACAGCCACAAATAGTTATTTCCAAGTATTTACTTCCACATAAAATCCATAATCTCTAAGCTAGCAAACATAAATGACTTCCAAACATTAGAGTTCATCTCATTACAAACGAAATAAGAAGGGACATTTGGCGTTTAAATAATTAAGACTAACACTTATGAAGTCTCCAATTCAAGCATAAGCTTTAGGAAGCTATAACAAGCTCACGAAGTAAACCATAACATCAAAAGCAAAAACATTGATCCATGTACAAAAAAACAAACCATTAAGTAATAAATAACTAGGTCCCTTGCACAGCAAGGACAGTCACCATCTGAAAGTAAACTCTCATGAACAAAATTTTCCAGTGCTGAAGTTAATTTACATAATTATCAAACCCTTAATGTCACATTTATATCTCGTGGAAAAAAAATTAATTTTTACAGTTTTAGGGACATTACAACCATCCATCTTTAACATCCAAAAATAGGAAATATTGGTCAAGACATGAAGAGAGACTTCAATTTCTTCACTCAATTAATCATGAAGAGGAACATCCTTAGTCAATGGGATGAGGTTCTCTTGAGTCCCTCCATCAAATTCATCATCATAAATGTCCTAATATATGGCCACAAATAATTTATGTTCCTTACATTTATGCCCCAAATAGTATTTTTCATCACAGTTGTAGCAAATGCCATTGAGTTAGCATCCCACCATTTTGGCACATGTAATCTTATAGAGAAAGATATTGAGGGGTCACCATAATTAGGCGTGGGAATTAGTAAATTTAGGTCATCTTTAGTGGGCATAGGACACAACTTGTGCATGGATATCAAGTTGATTTTCCTCCTACCAGTTAGTGGGGATATTCATCTCTACTTGGGATTTGATTTCCTCCTTAGGATCACTAATAAAACATTACTTAAAAAAAATCATTAGTTAATTTTTTTTCTAATGTCTAAATGATCAAAAGAATTACTATATCCTTCCATTGTTCCTATTTTATGCAATTTGGTTAAGTAATCCCACAAAATAATTACCATGGATAAAGCAAGCAAAACAAGTGCTTTCAAAAACTATTTACATGTAATGAACCCTCAAGAAAATTGTTTATGCCATTTTCACCACTACCGGTATTCTCTATCTAAATATAGAACATTCATTTAAAGTTTCAATAGGTCATCCTCTATGGCATGGAGTGAAAAGTATCATTTCATTTTTTCAACCCAATCTATGGGATCTAACCCATCAAACTTATTCAGGTTGAATTTATGTAAGTGTGGAATGAATTGCGGAAACAATATGAAAATGAGTGGTCATTATTGTAATTGTATTCCTCATCAACAATATTCCCTTATCATATCCCTCATCAAAGAGATTTCCATCATCAGCATGCTTACCCTCTAGCTTCTCAATATTATACAAGCAAAGGATTAGTTTCACATTGAGATTACTCATGTTGGTCTCAATTTTGTTCATTGATTGGCTAAGATGCTAAACATTTGTTGTGGGTCATCCATGGATGACATGTTACAAGAGTGGGTCATGAAATCACGAGGACCACCTGAGATGTTATACAATTTCTAACCCAACACAATAAATATCACAATAGGAATATATGGATATGGGTCACAAGAAACTATATTGTCAAATACATAAGAAAAGGTCACTAAAAAGATACACCGGTGTGATATGCACCATGCAAGGAGTCATTTGATCTAAGTATCACAACATGATACTAGTAAGCTCCAGAAAAATTTTATGATTGTGGAAGTTTTACTCCTATCTAAATATTATTGAAGTGAGGAAATTATGAATTTTCATTATTCCAACAAAATTATGTTTTTTAGCTACCCATTCTATAGGCTAGGGTTGTAGGTTCCCAAAGGCAAAGCAATGTCATATGATATAACACTATGATCTACTAGCATGTTTCTAGTAATAGTACTTAGCCAACTTTAGATGATTTCCACTTTGAAGAGATCTAGTTGTTAACAAAAATATCTAGAGTTTTATCATTTAAAACCCTTAAAAAGTCTTCTTTTGTATTAAAAGTTCCTTAGAATGTGTTGAAATTAGAGTTATTAGTGTAAGAAATGGAATGATGAATCAATTTCCTAAACTAAAGTGGATAAAAATTTCAGCTAGACTTATTTGGTTTGAGCTCAAAAAAATAGATTCAATATATGACATGACCCAACTACTTAAAATCATAAACAATTATAGAAATACTTGTACTTAGTTCATTCTGCATAGATATCTAGACATAAAGATTGGCAAGATCATCCCAAATGAAATATTGTAGTTATGATAAAAAGTCCCTTATGATGACAGTGAAAGTAGGGCTATATAACCTTATATATCAGAGTGGTGACTAGGGTTTTAATTAATTGAGAAAATATTTTAATGATGGGAATGAAGCCTTGGTCAAAAGGGCATGCATAACAACAAATGGTTGGAAACTACTCAAACTATAAACATTTGAAGGCACCACAAGAAACTCAAAGCCAGTTACAAAACATATTGGAATAATCTAGAATTGGTTGTTGTTGAATCTTCCAATAGATCAACATCCCACACTAATTTCCATCTTCTGTGATCAAAATCCTCAAGAGAAGGAAACAACTAGAGCTCGAGGATTGAAAATGTTGCAGTAAAGCACTGGTAGGTTTGATGCATAGAAAACTATTGTGTATTTGTCTTGAAGGTCCCACAAATCATCTCTAAAAGGTGATACAAAAAATGGACGATGCTTATAAAACACATATCTAAATCTCTAGGCCAAAATAATTTTTGGGTGACTAGTTAAGAGAGAAGGTTTTAATACAATGCTATATTACCAAATGATAAGGTTCAGAGAGCCTTATCACAGAAAATATAAACAAACCCATAAATAATTTGAAAAATAAAGAGAACCAAGAGAAAATAGAATGAACCTATAACAAATTTTCTCATTCACTTGGCCAAATGGTTTTCTTATAATTTTACAACGGGTCCACATTCTAACTACAAACATAAGAAACAATATGAAATGCACACAGCTCGAAATCTAGAGAACAAAATGCTCATATCTAGATGTACATAATTGATAAAGATGCTCAATAATGTAAGCTAATTAAAGTTGGGAACTCAAAGTAGATGCCTTGTACTTAAGGGGATGATATTGGACAATGTGCCCTCTTGTTCCTTATCACCACCTCCCAAATAAACTTATTAGTCAAAAGCTTACTAATTTATATGTCCATCACTAGTCTGAAGTTTACTAGTTTGTACATCCATTATTTGCAAGTTGTTGTTGTTGTTTTTTCCTGTAATTTAATCATCTATGATCTATGAAAAATATGTCTTCTAAGGAAAAGGGGAAAAAAGGAAAAATCATGGTGTCTCAAGACCGCCTTAAGTAGAGTTGAAAGATGTAGGTATGGATGGGATTTTTTCTTTGATTATCAAGGAAGAACAATTTGGTATGATAAAAATAGACACCATGAGAAAGCAATGGTGATTTTTTCATGTAAAAATATTTAAATTAACACTTCCTCAATTGGATCAATGTCTACTTAATAGTTATTTTCATTAAACAACAAATCTATGAAGCATTAGTTGAGAATAAGAGGAATTTTTTTGTTGAGAATAAAATGATTTTATAATTAAGATTAAAAAAAACAATGTAATCCTAAATCAAATTGTAAAACTCATTTTTACATACTAATAATGTCTCATAAATATTTTTAGATTTAAAATTAATTTAACATTTTACTTATTAATATTTTATTCATAAATTATTTTAAATGTGTAATTAATAGAATAAGATTTTTCATTTCCCCAATTTCATTTTTATTATGAATGATGAGAAGTCTATCAATAAATGATATATATATTCCATTACGAGCCAATTTTTTTAATATTTTAAAAACATAGATATGAATGTCATTTCTATAACCTCTTTAATCGTCATTCTTCATTTTCTTTATTTTAATAATATTTTCAAATATAATTTAATAATATTTATAAAATATATTTTCAAGTCCAACTAGTGTGGTTGGTTTCTAAGGGTTCCATTTGTTAGGTGGTCCAAAGTTTGAAACTCCATGGTAATGGGTGCAATCATCGGGTGATTTTGATGTCTTAGATGCCTTTGGGTAGTGGTTTCTTATACCACAGGCTTGTCCTGCATTGGTGTGGCCCATGTCGAGTGCAATCCCTAGGTGATTTTAATGGCTTAGATGCCTTTGGGTTACGGTTTCTTAGACCATAGGATAAACACTCTAGGAAAAAAACAAAAAAAATATTTAAAAAATATATGAATAACCATATTTCCATTAGTATTCAACTATTTCAATTAAAAGAAAAAAATAAGTATTTAATAACATGTAAATTGTTTAAAATTCTTAATTAGAATGAAAAATATTCATTTAAGATGAAGATATTATTTCAATGAATATGAAAACATTCTTTTGTTACAGAAACTATTACTTTTGTGTTATCAAAAAAGAGGTTGCGGCCGAACCAAGAAACCTATGGTTACATTCAAGATCTATATATGATGAGCTACGCAAATATAAGAGAGTTTAGGTCTGCATACAAAATGCAAAAACAAAATAGTTTTAGTCTTCTATACTCCAGCTGTTTATGTATTTTCTACATGTATATGTTCTATTATAGTGGCCGAAAAACTAAATGCATTTGTATTGCATAGAAAAATATTGTATTGATGTTTATCCTTGATCTTTTGGAGCAATAGGATTATTATTTGCTATGGGAGAAAAAGTGGGAAGAAGAGGCTTCCCATCTCCATCATTCACAATATCAACTAAAACATTTGATTCCTCAAGGACTACCAACTTCCTATTGAAGACAATCTTGAGATTTTGCTCCTATCCAATAACCTGAATTGCCTCTTGTAGCTTTCTGAATTTTCCCTTATGTGCTTCTAATTTTTCGTTCCAAAATTTAATTTTGATTTCTACCATTATCAATTTACACCTCATATGGTTCATTTGAGTCATAAGGAGACCGTGTTTGTTGTTAGCAATAAATTCGTCTCGAGCATATATGGCTTCCCATTTCCTTTTCCAATTATCAAGGTGTTGAGTCTCACTAACCACTTAAACTTTAGGATATGCTTGTGGTTTCCCATCCTTTCGAACGATGAGTTTTCTATTTCTCGGAGCACTCGTCATTTAGCTAGTGACAATGTTGATGGAAAATTCAACCAAAATTTCCCAAACTAAACTCAATGGAGGTTTTTGAGAAACCTAACTAATATCCCAACATAAAACTCCAACCAAAGAATCTGAGTAATTTCTTGTAGTTACAGAATTCTCATAGAGGTTTCTAATTCACCTAAGAGAGCCTGAAACTACTATCCTCAATACTTCAAACACAATGCTAAAAATAAAAATGTGAAGGAGCTCTAGTTCAAAGTAGCTATCATATTTTTTTATCTTCCAGACATTTATCACTATGATCCTGCAAATAATCTACCAGTCCAGGTTGAATTCTTACCTCAAGCAGAGTCCGAATGGAATTTCCCTTCGTCATCCTTGCAATATTGGGATTTAATCACAAACCATCACCTTCAAACACAATGATGCTCACCACTTAGAAATTGAACTTCAAGGTTTCTCAATATTCACCACAAACATCCACCAAACCAACAAAGATTCCAATACATGTAGACATAGAAGAATTATTCAAGAGTAAGGAAGAACCCATCACTTTCAGAATTCTTAACAAACAAATCAATTCTGCTACACCCCATTGGTTTCCAACCTTCACCTAAAAATTGCATCTTCTTGGGATTCAATTTTTTCCAAAGAGAGTTAGTGAGGCACCCAAGAACCATACCACTACAATGAATGAGTTTCCAAACAATAATGTTGCTTCTTGCAATAGATGTGATCCAGATGTATATAGGTGGCCACCCACCTATTCCACTAGCTCAAAACAATTTTCCATTTTGGCAAATTTCTAGTAGTTTTTCTACAACTTTTCAGGTCCTAAACTTTAGGGGTCATTTTGATGCCCTAAATGGTGTTTTTTTTTTCAAATCTAAGTGGCCCAGACGATAATTTGTAGGTTGGTCCTGATCCCCTATTGTAATCCTTGTCTAGATCTTTCCAATGATCTACCAAGATCCCCAAACTGATATCATATACAAAAGTTATGACCTCGGGAAGTTGACTGCTCAACTTAGAACCACCTCGGGGCCACAAACTTTATGATGGTTCATCTCCTAGGATTAGGTTTTTGGATTTTTAGGGTTTTCCCCTCATGCTTATGATAAATATGCCCTTTCATCCTCTTTTTGTATTCATCTTGTCATGAATGAGCATGGTCATCACATCTCTTTTAAGAGATAAGCTACCACCATTCTAGCTACTTTATTTTATAATATGTTATGTTTCTGACATTTAATAGAATTTGTGTTTACTGTATCACCTTGATCCTTACAATATATTTGTGTATGTAGTTCTATATTTGTTCTTTCAGTTCGTTCTCACATAAATTCGGATCAAGATGAGAGCCTTTGAAATAGAAAAATAACCAAGTTCCAAAATGCGTTTTCATTCTTATCAATGTTGTGAGGATGAGATTTAATCGAAATGAATACTTCATCATGATCTTAAGTTCCATGCGAGTAGATCGTATAGCTTGAGATGTCTTCCTTAATTCACCATTCAAAAAAATAATATTTAGATAAATGGTAGATCTATGACTACACTTTCCCTATAGCTTGTCATTGTCACCATGATCAACAAAGACATTGATCAACTCCTTACATTTACTACTATCCACTCACATGAAAATCAGTGATAGGGTATGGTAGAATGTAATATTTCTTCACCATTACTTATTAATTTTCCTTTCGGGAGATTACACTCCATATTGGATTGGTAATATGCATCTTTGTTGAGAGCTCGTAACACATGAAAAAATCTAACTTTCCCCAAACCACTGATAAAACAATGAATTCACTTGAGCAAGTGAGCTAAGATCAAATATTTTGGATTGGTTTGAAGGGCTAAGTGTTGAATTATTACCATGGAGTCACCTATTACATTCAAATGTTGAAATTTCATGTCTTTGACCTACTTCAAACCCTACCACGGAGCCAAGGTTTCCACTTGATTATTTGTGGTTGTTCCCAAACCCCAAACATATGTTTTCTCGACATGTTTTCTCAATTTTTCGTCAGGAGTCAAAGAGAACCCCATGCACCTACCAACCATGAATATGAAAACATATTATTAATAATTAAAAAAAACACTAAAATAATAAAGTCTTTTTAATAAAATAATAATAATAATAAAAAGATGGATTTTTTAAATGTTATATAAATATTTTAAAATATTGTTAATTACATTGAGAGTAACTAGGTACTTACAACCCACTATGGGGGAGATGTTGACACCTTTGTCAGTTAATTACATTACCTAACATATAAAACCAGCCATCTTAAACCTGGATCTAATAAGCACTGAGAGGAATCCAATTTCTTGAGGAATTTTTTTCTTGATGCGTAAAAAGATTAAAATAAAAAAATATGCCTCACAAAATTAGATGTTTATATATTTGGCTTTCAACTTTCTTTAAATTATAATAGAAATGAAAAGTTAAGTAGATTAAAATATACTTGTTATTTTTTATTTAAATTTGAGCTGAGTAATCATAACTAAAATTAAAAGTTTTTAATGAATGATCAAGTTGAAACACATTTTAAATATGAAGTTTTTAAATTGTTTTTTATTGGCAAAGCTTTGTGTTTGCGAAAGTCTTTAAAAATCTACAAGAGACTTAGACTACGAGAGGGTGCATGAGATTGAACGTTGTTCCTTGTGAGACTTACCATTTGGTAGGAGGCTACCACATGATGCAATATTTTGAATATTGTTATTTTTTCATTAACTTGAATTGTTGGCAAGTAAGTTTTATACTTTTCCATTTTGAATATTGTTATTTTTTCATTAACTTGAATGGTTGGCAAGTAAGTTTTATACTTTTCCAGATAAGGTTAAATCTTTAATGAAATATATTAAATTGTTGGGAAGTAAGTTTTAGAATTATTTTTATAAAACGATAATGAAAATTTGAAAACCGAAAATTTAACCAAAATATATATATAATGTGTTATAGAAAAAATAATAGAAGTACTCGAATTTAAGGGGGACAGAATTACCTATACCAAACGCATGATCGTCACGTATGTCACGTTCGGTATGTTTGAACATGCCCTTTTCATGATTTTACTACACCGCTAAGGTCATGCGTTTGGTGTTGGGTAGCATGCAATTTTCATGAATAGAGCTAATTGTTACTCTGATTTATATAGGAGATCAAACTTCTCTTTAAATGATGGATTTGAAGAGGTATTTTTTTCTCAAATGTACGGGAGATTGTCTTTTTGCAGACTTTTATTTTTGGGACGTTTCAAACCTATAAGTGAACCTTGTACTAACATGGTAGACTTGTTCTGGTTGTTTGTATTAACATGGCAGACTTGTTCTGGTTGTTGGTTGTAACATGGCCGGCTTGTTCTGGTTGTGGCTGATTGGAATGGGTAGGATTGAAAAGAAATGTATTTTAACGACCATTATGTAATATAGGAGTGCTGCCATAGCGGTTGTGCAAACCATCCATTACTTTAGAGTGATTAGTTGTATCTCGAAAACATTGTTACATGCCATTTTGAGTTGAAAGTATGTGATGATTAGATTGATGTGGAGGATCATTGCATATAAAATGCAGGACGTAGATGACTTTGAATGCGAACATGAAATTTATAACAATGCCCAAAATTGTTTATGAATGTTTTCAAAAATAAGCGTCCTAACTTTTTCATTTTTTTGTGAGCTTTATGTGTGTTTTTTCAAATCCTTGCAGTGTGTGCATTATGTGTTATACATTGGAGTTTTAAGTAAAAATATAAAATACAATACAAACTGTGAATGTTAGAGATATTTGATTTTTTAATCAGTCACATTACAATGCAAATCTTGAAAAAAAATTCATTATGACGCCTCGTAAGATTAATATATACATGCTCTGATTTGAAGAGCTTTTCTAAATTTGGTTCTCACATCCATTTTCATTTAAAATTTATCTTGCCATGAGAAATCAATATACATGCTCTGATTTCAAGAGCTTTTCTAAATTTGGTTCTCACATCCATTTTCATTTAAAATTTATCTTGCCATGAGAAATCAAAATTCTTAAAGATACAAAGCTTTCTGATATTGTAAAAATTGAGGAGACATTTAATGTTCTTTAAAAATAAAATATAAAATAAAATATCATTTTATATTTTAGTTATATATTCTCTTCCTACTAAATTGTAAAAATAATTTTAAAAACCTAAACTAAAACTATCTACTATTCAAAACTTAAGAAAATATTCATTAGTTTTTCATCGTCATATATATATATATATATATATATATACACTTTGTTTGCACCAGACTTTATATGGGCTGTGTCACTGTCTTCACATCAATTTGTATCTTTGTGCTTGCATTGATTGCTTTTGTCATCGATTTTCGGTCACTATTTTGCTTTTCATAGTTGAACTGTTTTAACAATAATCTAATATTTATATTTCCATTCAATTCTTTCAACACAAATTATCCTAATATACCATACTTCTCTTTGAGATTCATTGAGAACAATACATGAAATTTTTGAGATGCATTGATTTATGATATACCAGTTTTGAGATCCATTAATTTATAATATACAAGACAAAAAATTTGAGATCCATTAATTTATAATATACAATACATCTATATTTTATATCCATTGAGTATTAAGGACAAAGTGAGTTCTGCCGAAGTCATAGTATAAGAAGAGATTGATGGTAATTAATTAGCATTAATTAGCACATTTAGGAATTATTATAATTTTAAATTTATTTAATTTTTAAATATTATTTATATTTATATAAAATTATTTAAAAACATAATATAATATGAAGGTATATTTTATTCTTCATTACAACAAGTATTGAAAAGAAAAATCAAAATACTCAGTTGGGTCTAAAGAGTAGAGATATTTTATCAATAAATTTTTTTTGGCCAAAAGCTAATGACAAACTTCGTCAATCACTTAGAAAAAGAAGGAACACAGTTATCTAACTTCATAAGAAAAAATTACCTTACACCTAATCTTTCATAGATAAATAAGTTATGATCCTCAAGCAATGCCAAAGCCCTACAAGTGCAAGGTGCCCTGAGTGCACCAATCACTAGATAAAACATAATGCCACAAACATTGCTGTGAAGCACCCATAAATGCTAATCCTTAAGAAACATCCAAAATTATTTAGCATATTGACACTCTCAAAATATGTGCTTCATTATGATTCCCATAACACTAACAAATAGGATAGAAGCCATGATATACCTCTCTCTTATCCATCCTAGCCTTGGCTAGAATCCCCTAATAAATCGTTAGCCATGCAAAAACTCTCAACTTCTAAAAAAAAATATTTGACCAAGCACTTTGCAACTAGCAAATCCATCTATCCTACAACTCTATGGATATCCAACGAGCATTTAGGATCGAGGATGATAAGTGACTCTAATGAAGTATGGAATATAAACGACAAGAGTCCTATTATTGAAGTAGCTAACTGAAAGTACACCAATTTTGATCTCTCCAGAAAGGTCTAGGCATTCCGGTGTTCAATTTATACAACTCAACCTCTCGAATAATCCCTTAAAGCACCATAATCAAAGGATGATCAAAAACAAGAAGAACATACTCTTGTGCATGAGATGTCACTCCTTCTAAGAATGAGAGACTGAATCCAACAAATCACCCTAGTGAAAGATGACCTTCCTACTCAATCTACGACACAAAAAATAGCATAGCTTCACCACACACAAATCATGAACCCTCCAACTCTAAATGGGATGGAAAACTAAATCCCAATCAACCCTACTACCCTCCCATTGCCAACAAACCAAACTAGCAACTATCTTCCAAGCAACCTAGATGATCTCGAAAATGAGAGAACCAAACATAAGATGAGATGATATCGCACAGTCCAAAAGCCTTGTAATCTCTACTTGAACGTTGTGTTGAAAGTAGTTGATACTGACATAAGATATGCCAAGGAGATTTAAAGCCTCAAGACACCACACCACCCACTCAGCTACCAAAATACTCAATTAGAGGAAATTTGGGGTCTAAAATGTTCCTCCTAAGGAAAATAATAAAAAAAGCCACATCACACTACAAATATGTCATGTCACACTAAGTTAAAAGGTGTTATCTAGTGAAGCTCAACCTATAATATCTCATTAATGGTAGTTGACAAGTATGTTGGGTTTGTGTAGAGTTAAGAGATGATGGTTAAAAATAATAATGAAAGGTTTAGATTCTTGTGCATACACAATAAATGATATAGTGGTAAATTTTTTAAATTTATATTATAATTTATTTAATTTTTTAATAAGTACCACTACTTCTTTTTATATATTTAATAAAATTTAAAACTAAAAAAAAACTAAAATTATAATGAAAAAATATAATTACAATAATACTAAAAATAAACAATCACTATTTTTATTTTATATGATCACTACTTCGAAGTCTTTTAAAAAACAAATCTCACATTGATTAAGATGCTAGTGGAGTAATCTTGAAATAATAAAATCATTTATATAACTAATATCTTAAAAATAAAAATAAATAAATTTAAAAAAAATGTCATAAATAAAATAAAAATAGGAGAGAGATACAATAATATTTCGCTATTTTTGCGATAACTTTCTCCTCTGGACTCATAATTTGACATTTTTAGTACCATTAGAAAGGTCTCGTCGATACATTTCCAATGGTACCAAAAACGTCAAAATCCGAGTTCAGAGGAGAAAGTTATCACAAAAATAGCGAAATATTATTTTATCTCTCTCCTATTTTTATTTTATTTATGACACTTTTTTAAATTTATTTATTTTTATTTTTAAGAGATTAGTTATATAAATGCTTTTATTATTTCAAGATTACTCCACTATCATCTTAATTAATGTGAGATTTATATTTTAAAGAATTTAGAAGTAGTGATAATATAAAATACTCTATATTTATTATTTCAACTATATTTATTATTTCAAATTACTCTAGTATCATTTTAACTAATGTGAGATTTATATTTTAAAGAAATTATAAGTCGTGATAATATAAAATACTCTATACTTATTATTTCAAGTATATTTACCATATTTCGAGATGAACTTTCAAAATCTTAACCAAGGTGAGTGTTATATGAAGTTAGTTATTGTCAAATAAAATTATCACACATAAGCGTCTTTGACTTCTATATGGCCAACTCAACCATAATGGTTGACCAAAGGTATTGAAATTCTATTGGTTTGAGAAATCCAACTCATCCATGGCACAGTTTTTTATAAGGCCCATTTTAGACCCCAAATTTCCTCTACCTAAGTGAAAACATGAATTAAACCAAGCCCCCTGTGTCTTTGGGCATGGTTTAAACATCCCTTGGCACCAAGGGAAACCCTCAGTTTCTACCATATTTGGACCACAAATAAGCTCTCAAAATCTGCTCAAGGCACCAAAATTGAGCCCTATTGACAAACCAATATGTCACATAATAAACATGAGACACCAAAAGAATATATCCAACAACAACCAACTTCCATGAGAACTGAAGGTACACTATGATGCCGAATATGCAACCTACACTACAACCTCTACAAAAACTAATCCCACGTGGTGAATGGAGAAAACCCAATTCTAAATGTAATCCTCAAATACTACACAATAACCCCATGTTGAAAATAAGACCAAGAAGCAAGGATCCAATGTGGGGGTAATATCTAAACCTACTAACCAAAAGTTAGTTTTATGAGCATTGACTATAGCACTTGAGGTAGAGAAAAATGTGTTTAACAAGGGGCACATTAATAAATGTCATTTCCACTATGACCAAGAGAAGGGACTCATTTACAAAGTGATTGTTAACCATTCCCGACAAATAAAAGGAAGGAGTAATCCATACTTGTGATATATGGATATATGAGTGCGTAATTGTAATGATGTAGACCACAAGTTGGAGAAGGTTGAGGAAATGGTTGAATTTAATACCTAACTAAAGAATAGTTGTTATGATCGGGTTGATATACAATCATGAGCTCCTTTAAAGACAATTTAGTTGCCACATAAATCTAAAAAACAAAGAACATATGACTTCAAGAGGCAATTATGTTGGGTATGTTATATCTCTTCACATGGTCGCTGCGTGTACAACACGATCCCTACGGCACCTTCGATTCGCCTGCGCCGGGCGCGTCCGGAGGGGGGGGGTTTAGAGGGGGGGGTAGCCCGACAGGGCCCACCCCCTTCGTTTCGGACCGTTAGGTTCCGAAACGACACGGAGGGGGCCGTTAGGCCCTCGGAGTCCACGCGGAGCGCAATTTTTTTTTTGGGTTGCTTTTTGCTTTTTCGCGATTTTCGACCCATTGTACTCTATCTAATTCCGGTAAAAGGAATTAGGGTTGTAACCTAATTCGGGTAAACGAATTAGGGTTTTTTAGATGCTGCAGAATACCATTTATTGTATTGTACATGTAAAATAAACATATAATGAAAAAGGAGCTATGCGGCTCTAAGTTTTGCTGGTTTTTCCCGGTTAAGGGTTTCCAGGTGAAAATCTCTGTGTAATGTGTGTGCCATTGTGTATTGTCTGTAAATGCTTAAGAATCGATATATGTTTGTACTTCACTGTTAAGGTTTAAAACTTACAAATTAGAGGCACTTGCATAACGAATTTGAAGAGGATGTAAAAAGACAAAATATAGGAAATAAAATAAGTTTTCAGAATATATAAATTTTATTTTTTGAAATTTTGTGTAGTTGTTTCTAAAATCTGTTTTTTCTGAAAATGGTTTTCTAATTTTCAGTACAATATAACGTATATGCCGGTGCCTATGCAACACTATATCAACTAAATGATAGTAGTTTTGCATAGATTTATGTACATATGTAGAGGACATCTTGTTCTAGTGCAACACTATTTTTCCAAAATTATTCATAATGTTTCATTTTGTATCATTTATTGAAGTTAGAAAACCTTTAAAAAAAGGGCATTGTGTGCACGTGCAACACTTTAGGGGCATAACTTAATGAAATTTTGAATTTTTTTGTATGAGTGTATAGAGATCTCTCTCTTCTAGTACACCATATAATTTGTTTGAGAAATGGTGAATGCAATCAAAAGTTAGATCAGAAACAACAAAGCATTGTATTTTGGAATCATGACATTTGTCACTTCAAAATTTAATAAAAAATATAAAAATAAACATTTATATGAAAAAAGTATGTAATTAGAATCTATAGAATCTACTCTACAAATCTGTGTAATTTTATAAAAAGTTATTATGTTTTGCATAGTCAAAAACGTCGATGAAATCAAGCTACACGAGAGAGTTTTGGAGAAAGGCTAATAGGCCTATTTTTTCTATCCTAGCCAATAAGTTCGTTAATCCGAACATAATTCCAAGCCAGTCACTCCCGCCAAAATTTGAAATTTAAATGACGTATATGTGTTACAAAACGCATATGCGATATAACGTACATGTGTTTTATAGCATAAATACATTATATTGTATATGTGTTTTGTAAACATACAAAATGCATATATGATATAACGTGTATGCATTATATCACATACGCAATTTATAGGAATAGAGAACATATATGTGCTATAACGCATATGTGTTATCGATACCTCAAAATCATGCATATTTTAATAGGTTAAGAGTAATAAGTATGAAACATAATTTAATAAAATGCCTATATATAATCTAAATCATGTATATAGAGTCAAACGTGGTGGTATGACGGATTTTCCATGGCCCTCCAATTAACCACCTCCCCTACCACAACAACCACATTAATACCCCTACCACTAACCACCTCCACATCCAATATCCATCTAGCCCTCTCTCTCTCTCTCTCTCTCTCTCTCTCTCTCTTGCTTCTTGTATTTGGAAGATCCAAAACTTCATAATAGATATTGGTCATCTTCCACATCGTTTCCTTCAAGACTGCATACTCTTTCACATTTTCTACTCTCTCTCTCTCTGGCATAGAAAACTTCATATTAGATATTGGTCATCTTTTGCATCTTTTCCTTCAAGACTTCACACTCTTTCATGTTTTGTACTCTCTCTCTCTCTCTCTCTCTCTCTCTCTCTCTCTCTCTCTAACCACCTCCCCATACCTTTATCTCTCTATATACCCCTCATCCACCCTCTCCTGGTCTCTCACCTACTCCTACCACTAACCACTACCGCCCGATTTATCTCTCTCTCTCTCTAAACCACTAACCCTCTCTCTCTCTCTTTCTCTCTCTCTTGGGCATCGAAAACATGTGGGTTATTTAAAACATTTACAATGGCATATATATAAAAACCACAGAAATTAGATAAATTAAAACGCTTCCTCAACATTTGCACTCTAAAAAGGGATTTGCACTTCGAGAGGGGTTGCACTTCAAAAGATTTGATCCCTTTGGGCGCTTGGTAGATTCCCTTTAAGATGGATCTATCCTGGTGTACCATTGTGTCGGCTTCACATAAGTTGTAGCCTGAGAGTTTGTGGATGGACCAAAATGGATAACACGTCATGATCTCCAAAGTTGGTTTATTTTTACCTTTTCATGGTTTTGCATGCAAGGCAAGTAAGTTCCATATAACTAACAATTTTTTGGTTAGTGCTGCCATATTTATTGTGCTCAGTTTGCATTTTGCTCATTTACTCAAAATTAAACTTGAAATTAATTTTTTCTTAATTTTTTCTCCTCGACCATTGATTAAGCTTTTCCTTTCATGGCAATTACACCTACAAAAAACTTAAACGCTTATTCATTCTACATAAAATAATTAGAGCTCATAAAACAAATCAACAATTTGTGGAAATGCATTGGAAAACCTAGTTCTTTTTAATTTAGTTGTTTTTTTAATCAAAAAATTTTAAAACAGGAAAACTTGTAAGTTACTAAATATCCATTATACTTCCATTTATGGATGCTCGCTAGCTAGTTACTAGGCTGATAATTCGTCCACTGGATCTCGTCCTGCTATTGCTCTAATAATCTTTCAAGTGGACCTCATCCTGCTATGAGGCTGTTGGGTTTGTATAAAACGAAAATATTTAGCAAATGAATACCAGATTCAGACACATTGAATGAGCATTCCTTCAAGGGAAACCCTGGGTATTATTCTCCTGGTCACTTTTGCAATGTGTTTTGTGCATGTTCACCCATTGATTGGATGCATGTTTTTTTCTTTTTAATGGGCATGTAGCAACTACTGCCACATTCCCTCCTAGATTTCCTTCCTAGGGTTTATGTGGTTTCTCTCTGTCAAATTTTGATATCAATGCTCTTTCGAATTATCATGCCTCTCATTCTTTAAGTTGCTTAATATATATGAGACTACAAGAAGAGCTGCAAGAGCCGAGTGTGTCTGCTATATTTTATTGAGGCTTTGCGCTATTGGAATAATATATTTCTAAACATCATAATAAAGAGGGGAGGATTTCAGTGTTTAGATCTAATCTTCAATAACAATAGACAATATATCAATGTTGGCAATTTATTAGTAAGCATACATTAACTATGTCTTTTGAAAGAACAACACTGCTGCAAGCAACCATGAGAATTCGATGGCATTTGGCATAAGAGTTGCCATGCATCCTCACTTTCAATGCCTAAATGGTGCCTAAATGTAAGTGTTTAAATCTTACCCTCCAAAAGTGTGAATTTCAGAGTTTAAAAAGTAGTTTATAAAACCAAACTTTTAACACCCACAAACAATATTTCATCAGCAACCTTTAGTACTTTTGTATTTTCCTAGTTGAATTATGTGACTTTTGATGCCAAAAACAATTTCTACACTCACTAAAATACCTTATCATTTGTTTTGTTATTTCATGATAATTATAATAAGAAATTAATTCTTATATTTGTTTTGTTATTTCATGATAATTGTAATAAGAATATTATTTTCAATATTTGTTTTGTTATTTTATGATAATTGTATTATATGTATTATTATTTTATAATAATTTTAATATGTCAATATTAATAATTGTTATTCAAGTTATTAATTGTTCAGAAAGGTTTGCAATAAAGTGTCGCTTACAAAAAAAAGTCATTTCCACATTCATTAGAATACCTTATCATTTGTTTTGTTATTTCATAATAATTATAATAAGAAATTAGTTCTTATATTTGTTTTGTTATTTCATGATAATTGTAATAAGAATATTATTTTTAATATTTGTTTTGTTATTTTATGATAATTGTGTTATATATATTATTATTTTATAATAATTTTAATATCTCAAAATTAATAATTATTATTCAAGTTATTAATTGTTTAAAGGGGTTACATACCAAATTCCTAAGCTGTCGTTCACAAAAAAGTCATATAGTAGGCGGTGCAGAACTCAAAAATGGGTAAAGAAAATGGAAAGAGTCCCTTGACGGACATTACTTTGTTGCTTTTTTATTTCCATCAATGTAAGATACAAAATTATTGTCCAATGCAGCTATCACTCTCCCAATTCAATTGTGAGTGTGAATTTCTTGGCCACGTGAGAATACGGGACTGTTTTTATGTTAAAAGTGAACCTACAAATCCTTATCAAAACTTTTATTAACAAATATAGAATCATATTGTTGGGAAGCTAAAGTGAAAGTTTGTTTGGACACTAAAGTGAAATTTACAAAGATTTATCAAAAATTGTATTAACTAATATAAACTTGAATGTTTCTACGATACGATAAAGTGAAGGGTACAAAACACTATAAATTGCTTTGAGACTAAGCTGAAATTGAGAAAACTCTTTCAAAAAAATTATTAAAAAATATAAACTCAAACTGTTTGGACGCCAATAAAGTTAAACTTACAAAAATATAAATACTTATACTTTGATATCAACTTAGGAAAATATAAATACTCATACTTTGATATCAGTAATAATTGATCTTTATCTCACTTTTCAGCAATAATTTGTTTGCACGAACTTCTAGTTAAATGGTCAGAAATAAACAGTGTCAACAAATATAAAATCATATTGTTTGGAAGCTAAAGTGAAAGTTTGTTTCGACACTAAAGTGAAACTTAGAAATATTTATCAAAATTTGTATTATAAACTTGAATGTTTCTACGATAAAGTGAAAGGTACAAAACCCTATAAATTGTTTTCTCAAACGTAGAACTCTTTCAAATAATTTATAAAATATTTCAAAAAAAATATTAAAAACTCAAAACTCAAAATGTTTGGATGCCAATAAAGTTAAACTTAGAAAAATATAAATACTTATACTTTGATATCAGTTATAATTGATCTTTATCTCAATTTTCAGCTATAATTTGTTTGCATGAACTTCTAGTTAAATGGTAGGGCAGGGAATAAGCAGTGTTAGATTTCAATTTTCACATAATCAAGCACAAGAACACAAGACACAATAGTTTACCCTCGAAAAATCCAAACTCGAGAAAACCCCAGCAAACCTTTCTTACTCAGAGATTCAGTACATAATACAAGTACATTGGACATGAAAGTGATCTATATCAAGAGAGATCACAAAAGAAAGAGCCCCAAAATCAATCTTCTACAATCATGCAGTCTTCTTCTCTCCCTTTTGCACACTTGAGTAGTAGTCTTGAGTGAATTGGTTGCTTGTCCAAATGAGGAGGGCGTCACTTGTATTTATACTAGTTTTGTGCTGACCTTTTTCCACTTTGGGCTAACTTGCCTTATAAAACTGGGCTGACTTCACTTTTTGTATAATAAAACACATTTTATTTTATTTATTTATTTTGTAGGTCGTCTAAATAGCTAGTGCGGATACTTCACGTAGCTACAACAACAACACTCCCTCTTAGCTAGAGAGGTATCATTACGTTGGAACACATCTGAGCATCATCTGATCGTCACGGCTTGTCTTGTACATCTCATCATCATAAGAAAGGTCTTCAACGCAACTCATTCCATCGAGAAGTGTCATAAAGAACAACCGGCTCCCTGTCTCTCCCCCTCAAGGAGAGTCATACCATTCTCCTTGTCTCGGGGAGAACACTCCCTCTTAGTGAGGGAGGTATTCTTCTTGCTCGTTTTGCCTGAACACATATTGGGTTTCTTCAAAATCTTTACACCATGAATTGTCTTCAATGAATCATCTCAAGGAAAGGTTGATCACGAGTTTGCTTTAGGTTGATTGTTTCACAGTCTCTTAGCCAAGTCTCATGTCTAAATCCATGAGTGAGCATCTAGGGACTAATCTCTCCACCCCACTCAGTGTTCAAGAGAAGGCATTGTTCCGCTCTAAGCATTTAGGGACTAATCTCTCCACCCCACTTGGTGTCTGAGAGAAGGAATTGCCCCATTCTGAGTCGTATTAGGGACTAATATCTCCACCCTACTTGGTGTCCGAGAGAAGGCACTATCCCACTTGACCCACCCCTAGCCAAGTCTCATCGCCAATACTGGGTAAATCCTCGATGCTCAACCTCTAGGAGGATAATGTGTGCAACTAAGGACTAATCTTCCCACCCCGTCACAAGATGTCTGGAAGAAGGAACTGCCCTACTCTAATCTATTCACCTCTAGCCAAGTCACATGGCTAATACTAAGCGAATGTGTGATGCATCAACACTACTCATCATGCAAAATCCAATCTTCCCACCCTATCACAAGGTGTCCGGGAGAAGATACCACCCTATCAGCAAACCATTCACCCCTATCCAAGTCACATGGTTAATACTGGGGGAATATTCGCCTGATGTTGCAAACATTCGTCTTCAATATCATCACATATCCATCTACAGTAGAACGCCCTACTCCCTCTGCATCTGAGCATCATGCTCCCTTTGCATTCGATATCTCCTAGACCTGTGCATCACGAGTCCAAATATGACTGAATGTACTAGATCCACGTATGTGTGCTTTTACTGTTGAATAGTCATTGTATCCATTGTATTTGCTCCCTCTATCATGGAAGCCATCCTACTATATGATCTTGAGATCCATTTCTAAGCATCCTGCTCCCTCTCAAATACTGAATATCAGCGGGATCTTAATCTGGACGACTACACATCCATCACTTGCTCGTGTGAACAAGTCCCATCGTCCTTATCTTGTAGGCCATAGCATATGATATTTCCCTACAAGTCAATTTTTTTCAAATAGTCAACAACGTTGCATAATCACAAAGATCAAATTATATTTCAATGCAATGACAATAGTTTACACAGTCATGTAAGAATCTTAGCCAATGCTTCAGCACAACATCCATCCATATCCCAAACATACTTGGTGACTATCTGGATGCCTTCCATCTCCACCAGAACATATTGTCATGAGTGTGCACTACTCCAGTATGTTAGCAAAGAGGTTTCATCCTAGACTAGTTCCATCTAGGGTTCATGGAATGTTGTGTAGCACTACAGGCTTGCTTACTCAACATGTATTATGAGATCCTACTTCTCGTCAATCTCGATCATATATACATGTATAATGTGCTACATTATAACATGCATAACACACTTCCTGATTCTAAGAATATAGATCTGCATACAATTATTATGAACTTTCAGATCGGATCTATAAGGGAAATAATGACAAATGATAATCCAAATACAAATACTTATATTTTATTGTTTTGTGGGCTCCCTCTTGATCTCTACCTCCTTGCAAGGATTACTAGAGTCCTTAATTATTTATCTTCTTTCTTGTCGGAAGTCCATTGAAAAAGCTGCAACCTGGATCTCCATACATCACCAATGAAAATCTCCTCATTTAGAGATAATGCAATCATTGGTGTACTAAAAGAAACACTCCTTTCGATGGTCATCATCTTCTACATTCCTTGAATTCTTTGTTGAGAATCTTCGTGAGCATCATTGTCTGAAATAGAGCCTGAGAGAGTATTAAGAAGGTAATATTTTTGGATTTCTTCTTGTTGTTTTAATTTTTCTCGGGCTCCCTCTAGCTCTAGAATATCTCTAAGTTTAACAACCATCTTAACAAATCTAGTGCAGAAACCCTAGCAGAAGAGGGTCAAAAATTGAAACTTGGACTTTGATAAAACCGAATCCACAGGCTAATGCGCCCTCCTAAGGCATGCTGGATAGACCTCCTTTTCTTTTGTATCTGTGGACAGAACAGCTCGTAAACTAAAACCCTAATTTCTGTAGTTCCTGTAGTTTCTGCAGAAAATTCAAACTTCACCAAAACTGAAATTTTAGATCTGCAATTTCCTAGCCCTAAATTTTCAAACACTAGATTTTCAACCCCTATATTTTCAGCCCCTAATTTTCGGACCCTAGGTTTTTGGCCTCTGATTTTCAGAGTAAATCTTTGTGCTTTACACGAAGCAGGATAGCCTATGTGGGCCCATAACTATTAGATTTTAATGATATAGCAGTATAATTTTCACATAATCAAGCACAAGAACACAAGAGACACAATAGTTTACCCTCGAAAAACCCAAACTCGAGAAAACCCCAGCAAACCTTTCTTACTCATATATTCATTACATAATACAAATACATCAAACATGAAAGTGATCTATATCAAGAGATATCACAAAATAAAGAGCCCCAAAATCAATCTTCTACACCCTTATAGTATTCGTCTCTCCCTTTTGCGCACTTGAGTAGCAGCCTTAAGTGAATTGGTTTCTTGTACAAATGAGGAGGGCGTCACTTGTATTTACACTGGTTCTGAACTGACCTTTTTCCACTTTGGACTGACTTTCCTTCTTAAACTAGGTCGACTTCACTTTTTGTATAATAAAATACATTTTATTTTATTTATTTATTTTGTAGGTCGGCTTTAGCTAGTGAGGATACCTCATGTAGCTACAACAACAACAAGCAACCCCGCTGCTCATTAATCTTGTTTTTGCAGCAAGGTAAACTATGGCGCAGCTAGAACTTACATGGATTTCAATCTGTTTGTTAAGGCCTCGAATCCCGCTTTACAATGGACTTAAACCCACATTTCTGACAAATTTGCATTTTCTTGTGTACCTTGGAATTGGTCATTGCAAGTACTTCGAAGGACAAACTATGCACACTCCTCTATTCTCTTCGTACATGAATGAAAGAAGGCATCAACTGTAGATCCAAATCCCAGAGGATGGAGTTCGATCTTCCCTTTTGAAAGCATCTCTCTCGTACCTGCTAGAAAGGTATAGTCATCACTTTGCAAGTATGGTCAACAAAACCAACCAAAAAAACTCGTAAGTGCCTATTCCATTCTACTAGAATTGTTGTTACTTAGAGGGCTCTTTCTAAGGACCTTTTATATCAGTAGCTCTGATTAGATCTACAAAATCTGCTCGGAGTCCTTCAATATAGAATGGAGAGGCTAGAGAGCAAGGCTAATTAGAGGAAAAAGATTTGTTGGAAAACTAAAGCTTGAATGGCTTGCTTGATTCGTTTATTCAGTCCATGGCACTACCTAACAGAGGCAAGGAATTCTAGAAAAAGATATGGGTTCTCGAATATTAGACTGATAGCAAATCGACAATAAAACATAGGCTTGTTCTAGCCTTAGAACCATAGTTACTGAATTCAACTGAAAAATTCGAAAATTATGTTCGATTTGGTTTACAATTCACTTAATTTGGATTTGAAATGGTTTGCATTTCCATCATTTGCAATTTGAATATTTGGTTTTGATAATATTACTTTTTCAATATTTAGTATTAATATCCTCACACTTTACGGGCTAATATTTGTTGAATATATATATAAAAGAAAGATGTTCTTAATATAATTTGGGATCCATATGTTGAAATTTCATCAAGTTAGGGTTATATACAGAAAAATAACAATTCATCATATTCTAATGCAGAAAATACATTTAATAAACATTTAAAAATATCGAATATTAAATAGTGCAGTAGTAGAAACTATCATAACATAAATTTCATGTCTTTAGCACTCTCAGGTCACTGTGTTAAAGTACTTTTAACACTACCCGTTAGGTCACTGTGCTAAGTTAATCTTCAGCAACATGTAACGTAGAATAACTAATAATAAAAGAGAAGATACTTACCTGTGTGTGGGACCCTTCCTATAAAATACTCAGAAGAGTTACTTACTTTCAGTAAACACTGTGCCTCAGAGAGGCCAATCAAATCTGGAAACTATCAGACCCTACAAGAGGGTAGTACAAACCAAAGAGAGAGAGATATGATAGGTTGAAGGCAACAGTCAAAAACACAATTACAGTCTTAATTAAGACTCAGCACAACAGGTCAACAAAGTCACAAAGTAAATAGTTTCAACAATGTCTCAGCATCAATAACCAGTTAAGGGCTCAGAATAATCAATCTAAACAAACCTGTGGCCTCCATCATTGAACTGTCAGTAAGCAAGATTGGAACAGAGAGGATCATGCCCTCCACAAGCACACAACAAGGTTTGATCAGACCCTGAGGCCTCACGTCCTTCACAGATGTGCCACCAACAAGCTAAGGCAGACCCTAAGGTACCTTGAGGTCTTACGCCTCCCACTACTGAGCTGATAAAAGATAGATCAGACACTATAACCAACAGATTGGACCAGAGGTAGACTTATGATAGCATATCAGGGTTTGTAGCAGGCATATATACACGCAGC
Organism: Larix kaempferi; assembly: GCA_027924585.1. Taxonomy (NCBI): domain Eukaryota; kingdom Viridiplantae; phylum Streptophyta; class Pinopsida; order Pinales; family Pinaceae; genus Larix; species Larix kaempferi. Next base: position 27,207,227 of record BSBM01000877.1, on the reverse strand, counting down.
AGGTTAGATCAGACTTCACGGCCCACTAACAAGTAATCAACAGGCAGATCGGAACCCTTAACATTCAGATCGGACTTCAGGCAACGCTTAAACTACAGATCGGACCTCTTAACAGACAGAACATACCCCAGCCAACCACAAAACAAAGGATCGGATACCACAGAGAGCAGATCGGGTCTCATTCAACCATAAGTCAACAGCTCGGGCTTCCTAGCAGCAGATCGGGTCTCTTTTACAGTAGATCAAATATCAAACATGATCACGGGTAGGAGGATTGGGCTCCTCAAAGAAAAGGTCATCACAAAATACAGCAGCGAACCCTAGCAGCCAAAGACGTCATCCTTCAGCAATGGTCTGAATCAGTTCTGAGCTATTTTGCAAGTGGGCGGATTCCAAAACAGTTGAGAAGACAGCAGTTAAGTGCTAGAAACCCTTGACGTCAAGATATGGAGATAAGCTAGAGCTGAGATATATTTTTGTATATCAATTGATAAACAATAGTCCTTTATTTATAGGATAATAGGATCTTCTAGAGTTCTAGAAAGGTTATTAAATAAATCCTTTAAATTGGGATTCCATTAAATTAGGGAAAGGCCACTTTAAAATAAAATAAAAGATAAAAGATAAAAATAAAAATAATAAAAGATAAAAATAAATTAAAAAATAATAAAAATAAATAAAAGAACCTCAGAAGGTGGACAAACATCTAAAGTACCCATAAGATCAAAACAACAAGGGTGGTAAAAATAAAAGGTGGGTCAATGACCCTATTTACCACAAATCAAAGATAGGGTATCACAAGACTAATAAACAACAAGAAGCAAGGACCAAAGGTAAATCACCCAAGGTGGAAAGGTTCAACTAGTCATTTCTCTCTCAAATGTACAAATGTTCCATATACTACTGAAAGTCCATCATCATTGTATAAGGAAGGGTCCACACAGATGATGTGATCATGTGGTCCTCTCAACTGCTCCTTAGGTCAAATGTTAGTAGCTTCCACAAGGGGTGGCCAGTCCGTTGAGAAGACCAACCAACTCATCCATCTCGAAGACCTAGGAGAAGAGGACATCACACATCATAATCTTGGTAACTGACCAAGTGCCTCCATTCTCAAGGAATGGCTTCTCAGCCCAAGGCTGAGCCTCAGTCCTAGACTGGGACATGTTGATCAACCATCTAGTCCATGACCAGGTTCTCCATTCTCCCAGAGAATGGTCCTCAGCCTCAAGCTGAGCATTCAGTCCTAGACTGAATGTTGATCAACCATCTGCAGGACCTAGGATGTCTCTGTCTCAACCTGCAGGATCTGCTTGGTCCTCGTGACCAAGAAACTATTTGGTCCCAGACCATAATACCCTAGAGACAAATAGGGGCCCTAGCTACATGCTAGGGACTTTGCCATGGCATCCAACTGCTTGGTCCTCGACCAAGAACCCCAGGAGACAGCTGGGGGCCCTAGGGTACCTTCTAGGGTCTTACACATTACTCTGCCTGGTTAACTTGACCAGGAACCCTAGTTAACTGACTAGGGTACCATTCTCTCTGAGAATGGGTCTCGCAGCTGCACTGAAAAATTAACACCATATAAGTAATTTTTGTTAACTCTTGTATAGTAATCGATATGAAGATTTGAATACCGATATTGATTTATTGATTTTGAGTTTATGTTGGCATGAATTATAATATTGAAGTGAGTGGTTGATAATCTATTATATGGAACAATTTCATTGATATTAAATAAGTATGATTTTGGTACTATTGATTGAATAATGAATAGATTTTTTGATAAAATAATCTAAAGATTACTTAGAAAACAAGGAATCGATGGTAAACTATTATTATTACAAGTAATGGAATTTGGTTGGAGTACTTAGTCGTAGTACAGATTTTTGTAAAGATTTATTTAAATTAATTGAAATTTTTTATTGTCATGTAACAACCAAATTACTCAATTTCATGATTGTAACACTCATCGGCTTTGGTTTTTTCATAGCTCCTTATCATATGTCTGCAAATCGATGGTTAATCTCAAACAATTTCAATGTACCTTTGGGTAGCACCCAAAGTGGCGGAAGCTCTCAAGATGTTTTGTGTAAGCCTGATAGAGAAAGTTTTTAGATATCTTTGTTTTTATGTAAGCTTGATAAAGGCAGTTCTCAGACATTTCTCTTCTATAGCAGACTTATTTGATTCATGGGTAGACTGATAGAAGTTGTTTACAATCTAGGTTGTTTACAATTTTTTTTGGCTCTAAGCCTGTGTCATTTCTTCGTTTTGAATACCCAGGGCCTCATCAATGTATATATTTGTAAATTTTTGAAGATGTAATATAAGAACTAACTTAAAAAAAAAGGGTTTAAATGTGTATACAGGTAAAAACTTAATGACATTAAAATTAAAAGGGAAATTGGGAAGAATATTATTATCGTTGGATAAGAATTATTCGTACTTAAAAATCTGAAAAAACTTCATTAAAGCAAAAGTAATGGAAATTCCAGAAGGAACTATTTCCATTGAAACCTCATGTTTAACATTAAAAATGGAGTTGGAGAACTGGTGTTTTAATATTTTTTGGAGGATGAAGCATGGTGTGTTCTTCTCTATGGAATTTTTTTTTAATCTTTTAAAGGGATCAAAATGTTCTATGTTTGGCGTGTTGTCCCTTTTGAGTTTATGCAATTATTTTCCTAGTTTGGTTTGGTTTGTTTTCCATTTATATATCAAGGGTGTATACAACTAAAAAAAAATGAAGTGCAATCCATAAATGACCTAAAATACATTAACAAAGAAGCTAAACGACCTATAGAGTCCAAAAAACTTCATGCTACAACAAATAATTACATATAAAAATCTTTGCCTATATTGGGATCCTATTCATCAATAGCACCCTATGCACCTTCTTCTAGGCTCTAGCCCTTGCCTCTACCTTGAATCTCAAGGTTGGTCCTTCAAGGACATTAGTTAACACCCTACATTTTTTTATGAAACTTCATAATCCAAGCATTCAAATAATGTAGAAAAGGCTTCCCATGCTTAATAAGTGATTTTGTTTGAGTGAACGGTACATTTTGTTAAGGTCATGATAGAAGAGTTCAACAATAAGCACCACCAACATCAAGGTACATAGAGAGGTTGGTGTGCTTGATTAAATTCTCATCCCATACCCTCATACATGATATAGAATCCAATGGAAACGTTGTAATCCTAAAATCTTGAAAACTGTTAAGTTTGTTAAACTCTGAATCTAAAATTCTACTTTTTGCATATGAAGTCCAATGAGGATGGAGCCACTCTCAAACATCTTGAAACAATTAATGGTAATGTTAACAATTTAAGAAAATGAAAGATAAGGAGAATGTCACTTATACTTTAAGAATTTAATATTACTAACTTAATGTCACTTGTAAAAAACTGGTTGGGCTCGTACCAAACTGGTCCCTAGGCGTCCCCAAAACAGGGGTACCCCATACAAAATTTGTCCTTGGGCGTCCCATGCTACCCCAAAATAGGGGTACCCCATCCCCTTTGAAATCAATATCCCATGAATCCTTGGAAAACGTGTCAAGTACTTCGACCAAGTTTTGGGTACGACAAGGTATGTGTGTACGAGGTAACCAATATGTGGGTACGGGTATCCGGTACCGATACGCGTACCCTACCCCCAAGTATGAGCACCCATGATACTTAGTTTAAATCTCGTGTTTCTATTTCCTTTTGCTTACACTATATGTTCTTAGTTCTCTTCTTTATGATGATGTTGCAAATTTTCTTTAAATATAACATCGTTATCCTTTCAATATCATATTTATACTTGCTATGGTTTTTTTTATAATGGGATGGGAGAATCGATAACTGTAAAGAATCACTCCTGCAATATTCAAGAATAAATCTCATGACTGCCAGTATAATTCAAGAATCACTCTTGCAATATCCTGGAACAAATCTCATGATTGCCACTATAACCCATTTTTTCATGCTACACCTAATAAGGACGCGTCCCTAGCAAGTTCAAGAGAATAAAACCAAAGTGGGCGGCATTATTACCGAGAGTCCCATCCACTCTATCCACCCATGTGCGGGTCTTTTACACTTACTATGTTAATACAACGAAGTGTTTGAAATTAAAAAAATTAATGTTTTAAAGACATTTGAATTCTACTATATGTTTAAAATATTATTATTTTATTTTATTTTTTATATTTTAATATTAGTAAATTAAAACAATATTTTTTATGAAATGTCATAATAATTATGATCATAAAATTGATATTTTAAACATTTATTATTTTGTCATCATGATAATGATTATGATATTTATCATTGATATTTTAAATATTTATTATTATCATTATGATGGTAATTGTGATATCTATAAGCTAGTTTGAAATGGATTGAAGTTATTTACTATCACATATAGCTTACAAGTCTATTGTGGTCCATTAATTTTTTGTTTAATTATGGAAAAAAATAATTCCTAACTATGATATTCAACAATGATTATAGGTAAATACCGAGAAGGCAGGTGCAAGTGGGATCATCTTTGATTTCAGTGGAAGCAAAGTATTGAGCTATAAATGGGATCTAGGAAGAGCAACTAACAATCTATACACTATATCTTGGTTTAAACTTGATTGTCTCATTGAGATCCAAAAAGTTATAATCTTCGGGAACTCTCATGGTGATCACAAAAACAAGAAAAAAGAAGAATTAGCTGATAGAATCGTCGATCGACTCCATAAGCGTATTCTTGAAACCTTAAAATATATCCCTGAAACAAACATCATGCACATCCGACGTCAGCACAATCAAGAAGCTAATACTCTAGCAAATAAAGCAGCTATATTGAAACAAGGCACATTAGTTTGCCACTGGAGACCAACACATAATGATATGGCTACCATAAGAATGCTTATGCCAACAAAGAACTCCACCGAGAGGTCAGATGTCAAATTTATGGCAACAATGAATGCATTTTACCATCGTTTCAAAGCCCAAGACATTTCCATAAGTGATCACGTGAACAAGGACATGGAGGGCCCTTCAAGAAGCTTCACTATGACTCAAATACAATGTAATAAGGCTTTCATTCCATTTTTCATGCATTCTAGTAATATGTCTAGGTCTAGAGAAGTTGAGGAAGGGAAGGTAATGGTGACTATGTTTTGTGATGATATTTTCTTGCCCTTCGAGGGAGCGGCTTTCAACGTTAACAAAACGCGAGCAATCGAATATTGTTTGAATTGAATTCGCCCTTCGAGTTTGGCAAGTTAATAGGCAGGAGGTTTGGATCGTATTGAGGAATTCTAGTCCGTGGGACGTTAGTGGTGAACGGGAATGGGAAGAAAAGATTGTTGAATCCTTGGTGGGCATCAATGATGTTTGATATCCAGGTGGCTCAGTGACGCTCGCTGGGTGGTTTGGAGAGGTTCCCCTCAATTACAAAAAAAAAAATGATGTTCGAACCGATATAAGGGAAATTAAACACAATCTTTCATAGACACATTCTCAACTTGTGGAAGTTTTAGATACTGTCAGGTAGATCACTTCTCACCATCGTGTTTGGACACCCGTCTAGTTGATGCAAAGGAGCATCTCCATGTCTGTGGGCACAAGGAACTATTGACAGCTCACCAATCTAGGGATTCTCTGCAAATTGGAATTTGGTGTGTCAATGATAATTATATTCTACAACCACTCCACGGCATAGTGGATGTTTCAAGCTCTAGTGGGTAGGCAGGCGAAAAAGATGCTCCATAGGTCATGGTCATGCATAATGGGCGTAGCTCTAGTTAAAAATATTTTTTATATTACGCTTTTTTGTAACACTGCTCAGCCAACATATTTGAATGTATAGCAGTCTATAGCAGTCTAGTAGATATAGGTTTATTCCTGAAAAATGCAATTTTTTGTCATTGAAACAAAGCAAAACAATGCTCCTGCTAAACTTGTGAAAACTTTGTTGGAATTTTGTAATGTGCTCTGCTGACTTTCACCAGTTGCTTATAACTTCAAATTGCCTGTTTTAGTTGAAAAAAATAATAATAAACAAATAAATTTCATAAATAACGAGGAGGAGGAAGGAAAATTCTAAAATTAACAGTTTGAGTTAAAAAAAGATTATAAATATAAATTTCATAAATAATTATGAGGAAAGCAAATTTTAAAATTACATATTTTAGTAAAAAAAATATTATAGACAAATAAATTTCATAAATAACTATAAGATGGAAAGCAAATTCTAATCTTAATATATGTTTGTAGAGAATCTAAAATTATATATATATATATTCTAAAAATTAACAAAATACCCATAATCCTTATAAAAATTAATTTTGATTATTTAAGATATCTAGAATCTTAGAATGTGCTTCTTGCAAAGTAGGTAGTTCTTTTTCAAAAATATAAGAATATGGCCTAGTTTTCAATTATTCTTTTCATAAACATTTTCAATAATGAATTAATATCATAAGCATAAAAAAAAATTATAATCACACTAAACATAATCCAACTATAAAATATAATTTTGAGGCAACTATTTACCTAGTCCAGTATCATTTTTGTATTAGTTCATGGTTCTAATCTCTTCACACCCCCTTTTTGAGGCAGTTATTTCCCTGGTCCACTATCATTTTTGTATTAGTCCATGGTTCTAATCTCCACACCCCCTTGTTTTAGATTAGAGTGATTGTGAAACGCTTACTTAAGTAGAGAGGCTTGTATTGTGTCCACTTGATTGTATCCTAATCATTAGGGCAAGAAGGTGCTTCGTAAGTTCTTGCATGTGAAGCTTGTATTTGTTGAAGATTGTGTAATTTCAAAAGATATTCTTATTGTATTCTTACTGTACTTCTTTCGGGAAATATTCATATTGTATTTTATCATGTAAAAAACCTAAAAGAATAAGTCAAATAGACAAGTCGGCTCAACAGAAGTCAGTGAGTAAATTGCCCCAAACAATGGGCAGAACTGCCCCAGTGAAGTCATCCCTATATTGGAAAAGTCAGCCAGACATGTGTATAAATAAGGGGGTCGAATTGCTCATTTGTATGATCACAATTTCGCTCAAGCAAGTGAACAAGTGCGCATGGGAGACTAGTTGCAACTTGAGGAAGCTTATGTTTGGGTTTTCTATCTTATCTTATTCTTGGGATCTTTGTGTAGCATTTAGCTCTTGATGTACTAGATTGGCATTGTACTTGTGACGAATCTATATTGAAGAAGTTTTGCTGGGTTTTTTCCCGTGAGAGGGTTTTCCCAGGGTAAATCTTTGTGTCTCTTTTGTATGATGTGCTTGTTTGTCTTTCAGTTATCCTATTACATATGGTTATTGTGATAATATATATAAATTGTTTAAAGATCTAACATAACCATCCTGGAAGTATCAAACTTCTAACATGGTATCAGAGCTTGCCTGAAAGAAGACCTTGTGCAGCAAAAACTATTGGAAGTGAAAACTAAGGCTTCATATTCTGGAGGCTTTTCACCATAGTTTGGTATGAAAAGGAGGTCAAAGCAACTCACCCTAGTAGGGCGCACTTTTCTGTGGAGACAGAATTCAGTTCGGAGAATTTTCATTTTTGGCCCTCTCACTACTGCTCGGGAAAATTATGGCATAAAGTTTTTGGTAGTACTATCCATAGATTTGGAAGAAAAGGACTTTTTCTCAACTCACCTTAGGGAGGTGCGTCTCCCTCTCCATTCATTTTTTCAAGATCCCAAACTTGAAAAATTAGGATTTCTCTAACAAACCCTAGGTCTTCTAGAAGTAACACATTTTTTTAATGTATTTCTCATTTTTCGTGGGATGAGGTCCCTAAAAAGTATGCAGTGTGGGTACTCGTTGGATGCGTAATTTAATTATGCATACAACGAGTGCTCCCGCTCGAAATTTGAGTAAAATGAGAGGAAGATATGTTGAAAATACAAATTAAAAAAAAAAAATTAGTTTTTTAATGTAGAATATGCCAACTCAAACATCATGGTTGACTATTTTCTTGCAATTCTATTGGTTCTTGAATTCAATGGCTTGTTTTCTTACAAGGTGGCTCGTTTTCTTATAAGGCCCATTTTAGACCCCAAATTTGCTCTAATGCTTTTGTGCCTGGAAGTATAGAGTGATGCTCATTCTAGAAGAGAATGAGTTGGACAACTATGTCAAAAAAGAAGTTGTGGAGCCAGAGGGAGATGAAGACAAAGCTAAACACAAAAAGAACTTGGTTAAGGGATAGAGGACCATTGCTTACTCCATCAAGGATCACTTGATCCCCCCATCTCATCTTTGAAGACTCCTAAGGAGATGTTCGATGCATTAAAGAGATTATTCGAAGGAAAAAACATTAACAAAAAGATGACCTTCAAAACTCAACTCAAGGGTGTGAAGATGCCGAACTCAGAAAGCATCCAATCCTATTTCACAAGGGTCTCCCAAATCAAACAACAATTAGAAGCTATTGGAGACCATGTTGAAGAAGTAGAATTGGTGATGACTACATTGAATGGTCTCCCAAGATCATGGGAATCATTCATCCAAGGGATTTGTTCTAGAAGCAAGCTCACCAAATTCAAAAGGGTATGGGGAAATTGTACTCAAGAGGAAGCCAGAATTGAAGCTAGAGAAGAGAAAATGGGTGAAGAAAACAATCAAACCTTAACAACTCATGCAAAGAAGGAAAAGAGCAAGAAAGAATAACACTCTCACAAGAAGTCTAGAAGATTCCAAAAGAATCATAGACCTCATAAGATCTACTCAAAATACAAATGTTACACTTATGATGAGAAAGGACACCTTGCAAGAGATTGCCCTAAGAACAAGGGAAACAGCAAGAAAGGAAAGAAGAATAGGCATCATGCTCATGATACGGAAGATGATGAACCAGTGAAGAAGAGAGCAAGGGAAGATTCATCAAGTGATGAAGATTATATCTTGAACTTTTGATGATACAGTTGTAATTGAAAAGCAAGAGGGAGGCTTGTACAAATTAAAAGGCCAACCAGTTCAAACATTGGTTCATGACATTATGGAACCAGAATCATAGACCTCATAAGATCTACTCAAAATACAAATGTTACACTTATGATGAGAAAGGACACCTTGCAAGAGATTGCCCTAAGAACAAGGGAAACAGCAAGAAAGGAAAGAAGAATAGGCATCATGCTCATGATACGGAAGATGATGAACCAGTGAAGAAGAGAGCAAGGGAAGATTCATCAAGTGATGAAGATTATATCTTGAACTTTTGATGATACAGTTGTAATTGAAAAGCAAGAGGGAGGCTTGTACAAATTAAAAGGCCAACCAGTTCAAACATTGGTTCATGACATTATGGAACCAAATGAACTATGGCACAGAAATCTTGTTGCGCCGAGAGGCGCTCTACAGCCCAGTATGAGGGAGATCTTGTAATGTTTGTCCATATTGTCGGCCATAAACAAAAAATAATAATACAAAGTAAAAAGTAATAAATATTATGTCGGCCATTAATGTAGAAACATAAGAAGTTAAAAAAATATTATAGTGGATATTACAAAGCAAAAAGTAATAAATATTATGTCGGCCTTTAATGTAAAAACACAAGAAGTTAAAAAAAAATTATATTGGATAAGAAGTTAAAAAAATATTATAGTCGGCTATAGCAGATAGTAAAAGTAAAATTATAGCCAACATAAAATAAAAAAAGTTAAAAAAATATTATAGTGAATATGAAAAATAGAAACACAATATTATTCCCGACATAAAATAAAGAAGTAAAAAAAAAATATAGACGACATAAAAACTAGAAATATAAGAAGTAAAAATGATATACCTTGGGAGATTTGATCCCTCGACGCTTGATAGAGCCTAGGGTTTGGATCTAGGCTGGTATATATATACACTACAAGGATTTACTGATCGTAAGCAAAATGGTGACCGGTCTACCCGAGCTCCAAACAAAACATGATGGTGTATTTAAAGGATGTGAAGAATCCATTTCCAAGAAAAAGGAGATTTTGAATCCAGTACATCATGACCAAGGATGAAGACTTCATAAAGTTCCAGACTAGACGAAGAAGAAGATCAAGGTCTTCAGAATCAGATGATGGAGCAGAGTACAGTTCCAAAAACTCCAGTGACTTCTATAAGGAGGCAGAAACTAAGAGGGAGCCTACAAAACACATGAAAGATAAGTATTTACTGTCATTTGAATTCTTGAGTATTTTGAAGGATGTTGCTCATAACAATTACATGTAGATCTATGATACATATATCTTTTATGCATTTACATATGACTAAGATTGACTAGCAGTAGGCTCATGTAGTGCATAAGTGGCCTATAGCACTACACAACATCCCATGAGCCCTTGATGGAGCTAGTCTAGGATGAAACCTCTTTGCTAACATGTTGAGAGCAGTGCACTCTTAATGTATATGCCTAGGCTACACTCACAGAGTTGTGTTGCCCCGATGTGCGAAGACACAGGTTTCAGACTTGGGTTGCTTTCCACATGATATGACGTGTTAGTGGGTACTAACTGTGTGTGACGTAATTGAGTCTCCTAGGCTACACTCATGAGATGATATGGGCATGTGGTGAGGTAACGTAGGTGGTCGTTGTTGCGACGTAATGTACACTCCTGGGCTGGACCCACCAGATGGCTTGCTCGTTCAAAAATTCTAATGATGTATAGATTCGAAAGAGATGTCACAAGTCAATGGTCAGAGTACAGAGTTATAGCAGTAGTGATAATGATGATGATGATGATGATGACAATGAAGACAATAATGGCGATGATGACCATGCCAGAAGAATACCTTCCTTGTTAAGAGGGAGTGTTGAAGATTGTGGAACTTCGGAAGATATTCTTATTATATTCATATTGTATTTGATTATGTAAAAACCCTAAAAGAATAAATCAAATAGACAAGTCAACTCAACAAAAGTCAGTAGGTAAACTGCCTCAAACAATGGGTAGTTTGCCCCAAACAATGGGCAAAACTACCCCAGTAAAGTCATCCCTATAGTGGAAAAGTCATCCAGACATGTGTATAAATAAGGGGGTCAAGTTGCTCATTGTATGATCACAATTTCGCTCAAGCAAGTGAACAAGTGCTCATGGGAGAGTAGCTGCAACTAGAGGAAGCTTATGTTTGGGTTTTCTATCTTATCTTATTCTCGGGATCTTTGTGTAAGAGCCTTTAGTTGTTAATGTACTAGATTGGCATTGTACTTGTGACGAATCTATATTGAAGAATTTTTGTTGTGTTTTTCCCATGAGAGGGTTTTCCAAGGGTAAATATTTGTGTCTCTTTTGTATGTTGTGCTTGTCTATCTTTCAGTGATCCTATTGCATATGGTTATTGTAATAATATATATAAATTGTTTTGTAAAAACACATTTTAAAATACACAAAAGGGCGGTGAATGAAGACGCGAGGCGGGTTTTCTCTGCGGCTAGGGCACAAACCCTAGCCGCCTCACTCTGGTTTTCCGTTTGCAGGGATGCGGTCTTCGTTGCTCTGGGATCGTTCTCGCCTCCATTGCTTGCAGAGCCACGGATCGAAGTTCGCCTGCGTTTTTGCTTGCCTGCGTTGCTCGCTCTGCTGCGTCCTTGATTGCTGGAGGTCGCCGCCTTCCACGATGGCCCCAGATCCGTTTGCTGAGATGGAACAAGACCCTTTGGAAGCTTTCAAAGCTTTAGTCCGTTCGGCAGGACCTAAAGCCAAGCCTTCTCTCTCGTCTAAGTTTGTTAAGAAGATGGAGGAGATCCCCTCTCTCGAGCTATCTCCAGAAGAGCCATGCAATCTTGCCCTCCTTCTAGCAGAAAAGGCCCTCATTGGAAAGTTCACGGGGTTATGGCCTAGCCCCAAAACGGTGGAGGCTTGGATGGAAGAACGCTGGAAATAGCTGATACATGGAAACGTTTCTCTGTGTGCAGTAGGCAGGGGCTTTTTTGTTTTCAGCTTCTCTAGCAAAGAGGATCGAGATCTAGTTTTCAGATCTGGACCCTATTTCATGGGGCCGAGGGGGCTGTTCTTAGCCCCCTGGACTCTTGATTTTAATCCCGGAGCTGAGATCACCTCAGCCCCTGTTTGGGTTAGGCTGCCTCATCTCCCCCTGCATCTATGGGGGAAAAGTTCTCTAGAGGACATTGGAAATAAGCTTGGGCGTTTCCTGGACAGTGTGGAGCCGAAAGGGGATCAATTTACCTGTGCTCGTGTTTGTGTTGAGGTTAACCTCGAGAAAGGACTCCCGGAAGCCATTCAGCTCTCCCTGGGGGAATGGCGCCATATCCAAGAGCTGGACTACGAGCAGATTCCTTTTAAGTGCCTTCGGTGCCATACTTATGATCATTTCGCAAAATGATGTCCCAAAGCCTCAGAGGTGGCGGAACCAGTTAAAGAAGATGACTTTCAGCCAGTAACTAACCGGCGAAGGCAGCCAAGGCGAAAGGAATCACTAGACCAGGTTCCGAAGGCCACTCCTTCAGCGGAGGCAACTCTTGAAATTAAAAACAACTTTGAAGCACTGCAAGAAGAAGAAGCCCTAGACCCTGAAGCAACAACAGTTATGGAAGACCCTCCGGTAGACGAAAGACTTCCGGATCCTACCCTACCTGGCTCAGTAGATGCGAAGGAAGCCAGGGCTTCAGATCCTGAACCCCCTGCCCCTGCAGGTCCGGCTGTTTCAGTCCCGTCCAGCGGCTCTGTGGGAACTATTGAACCTGAAGACATTTCAGTCCCGTCTCCACACCTTACCAGAGGGCGAAGGACCAACAAGGCACATAGAGAAAAGGAGACGGCTTCCAACATCTCTTTTGGATCTCAGAAAAAGATGGATCCCTACTTTAAGGGGCAAATTTCATCCCCCTGAGTCTAAATGCTTTGCTTTTGTCTTCTACTTTGCTCACAGTTTGTGAGAATTTACCCTTGTAAGCTCCTTTTGTCATTTTCTCGAATTAGCTCAAGAAACAGATGGGATTTGTCTCCCAAGACTTTCACAAGAAGGTTGGCAGCACTGTTAGAGGTCACCAACCTTCTTCAGATTTGTAACTTTTTGATTCTGGTTTGCCAGAACGCCGATTAATGCAACCTAACCGTTCTTGTCAAAAAAAATATATATAAATTGTTTAATGATCTAAAATAACCATCCTGGAAGTATCAAAATTCTAACATGGTATCAGATCTAGCCTAAAAGAAGACCTTGTGCAATAGAAATTGTCGGAAGTGAAAACTAGGGTTTCTTATTCCGAAGGTTTTTCACCATAGTTTGGTATGAAAAGGCTCCGGTCAAAGCAACTCACCCTAGGAGGGTGCATTGTTTTGTGGTGGTTGATCCAGATGGATATCGGTGGGCACCCACCTATTCCACTAGCTCAAAATAGTTTCTCATTTTAACAATTTTCTAGCAATTTTTCTACAGTTTTTTAAGTCCTAAACTTCTGGCATCGTTTTTGAGGCCCTAAACGACGTTTTTTGGCGATTTCGGGGGGGGAGGAATGGTTGCTAACGAGACGCATTTTATCTTAATCGAAAGTTGTAAATCTCGGATAGAAATTTCCAATGGGCTATTGAGCGCCCCAAACAGAGATCGTATGCAAAAGTTATGACCCCGAGAAATTGATTATTCAACTAACCACCTTGGGGCCGCAAACTTTATGATGGTTCATCTTCTAGGGTTAGGTTTGTGGATGTTTGGGATTATTTCCCCCATGCTTATGATAAATAGGACCTTTCGGTCTCTTTTTGTATTCAGCTTGGCACGAATGGGCATAGCGGCCACAACTCTTCTCAAAGATAGCTACCACCATTCTAGTTGTTTTATTTTACAGTCTATTCTATTTCCGTTATTTAACATAATATGTGTTTATTTTATCACTGTGTTCTTTGAAATATATCAGTGTATATGGTTATATACCTTCTCTTTCATTTCATTCCCACATAAATCCGGATCAAAGGCAGAATTCAGTTTGGAGAATTTTCATTTTTGGCCCTCTCACTACTGCTCAGGAAAATTAGGGCATTAAGTTTTCGGTAGTTATGTCCACAGATTTGGAAGAAAATGACCTTTGCTCAACTCGCCTTAGGGAGGCGCATCTCTCTCTCCATTCAATTTTTCAAGATCCCAAACTTGAAAAATTAGGGTTTCTCTAACAAACCCTATGTCAACCAGAAGTCAGATCTCAAAAGACACTTGATTGGAGCATCTCAATTGGTAAGTCCTATTATCTTTATTTCCATTAGAGGTTCTCATTTTATCAAGATGACAAACAATACCAAGCTTGAAGACAAGCTTGAAGGAGCAGATAACTTTCATGCCTGGAAGTGTAGAGTGATGCTCATTCTAGAAGAGAATGAGTTGGACAACTATGTCAAAGAAGAAATTATGGAGCCAGAGGGAGATGAAAACAAAGCTAAACACAAGAAGAACTTGGTTAAGGCAAAGAGGATCATTGTTGACACCATCAAGGATCATTTGATCCCCCACATCTCATCTTTGAAGACTCCTAAAGAAATGTTTGATGCATTGAAGAGATTATTCGAAGGAAAGAACATTAACAGAAAGATGACCTTCAGAACTCAACTCAAGGGTGTGAAGATGCAGAACTCAGAAAGCATCCAATCCTATTTCACAAGGGTCTCCCAAATCAAACAACAATTAGAATCTATTGGAGACCATGTTCAAGAAGTCAAAATGGTGATGAATACATTGAATGGTCTCCCAAGATCATGGGAATCATTCATCCAAGGGATTTATTCTAGAAGCAAGCTCACCAAATTCAGTAGGCTATGGGGAAATTGTAATCCAGAGGAATCCAGAATTGAAGCTAAAGAAGATAATATGGGTGAAGAAGACAAACAAGCCTTAACAGCTCATGCAAAGAAGGAAAAGAGCAAGAAAGAAGAACACTCTCATAAGAAGTCTAGAAGATTTAAAAATAATCATAGACCTCATAATAGCTACTCAAACTACAAATGTTACACTTGTGATGAGAAATGACACCTTGCAAGCAATTGCCCCAAGAACAAGGGCAACAACAAGAAAGAAAAAAAGAAGAAGCATCATGCTCATGCTGCAGAAGATGATGAACCAGTCAAGAAGAGCGCAAGGGAATATTCCTCAAGTGATGAAGATTATATCTTGAACTTTTGATGATACAGTTGTAATTGAAGAGCAAGAGAGAGGCTTGTACAAATTAAAAGGCCAACCAATTCAAACATTGGTTCATAACAATATGTAACCAAATGAACTATGGCACAGAAAGCTTGTATATATACACACTACAAGGCTTTATCGATCGTAAGCAAAATGGTGACTAATCTACCCAAGATCCAAACAAAACATGATGGTGTATGTGAAGGACATGAAGAATTTGTTTCCAAGCAAAAGGAGATCTTGAATCCAGTACATGAGGACCAAGGACGAAGACTTCAGAAAGTTCCAAACTAGACGAAGAAGAAGATCAAGGTCTTCAAAATCAGATGATGGAGCAAAGTATGCTTCCAAAAACTCCAATGACTTTTGCAAGGACGCAGAAACTAAGACGGAACCTACAAAACACATGAAAGATAAGTATTTATTGTCATTTGAATTCTTGAGTATTTTGAAGGATCTTGCTCATAACAATTAGATGTAGATCTGTGATACAATTTTCTTTTATGTATTTATATATGACTAAGATTGACTAGCAATAGTCTCATGTAGTGCATAAGTGGCCTATAGTGTTGCACAACATCCCATGAGCCCTTGATGGAGCTAGTCTATGATGAAACCTCTTTGTTAACATGTTGAGAGCAATGCACACTCTTAATAATATGTTCTGGTAGAGATGGAAGGCATCTAAATAGTTATCGTGTGTATACGGGATATGGATGAGGGTTGCGCTGAGGCATTGGCTAAAATGCATTGTTACATAATTGTGCGAATTAAGAAGTTGTCATTACATGGAATATTACTAATCATATGACTAAACTTGACTTGTGGGAAAAATCATGTGTTATGACCAACAAGAGAAGGATGATCAAGCATACTACTGAAGTACAAGGCAAGGTTCATGACTTCTCTCATAAAGAGGGAGTCAATTATGACGAGATGTGTGCTCATGTAGCAAGATACACTTCGAATAGAGCTATACTTGCGATAGCTGCAGTGATGAAGTGAAAGGTACACCGGATAGACGTGAAGACAGCTTTCTTGAATGGTGTGGTAGAAGAAGAAGTGTATATGGAGCAGCCATTGAGATTTGAGACACATGAGAGGCAGACACATGTGTGCAAATTGAAGAAGGCCTTGTACGGTATGAAATAGGCACCCAGGACATGGTACGGAAGGATAGATGGATTTCTGACGAGCTTGGACTTTACCAAGAGTAAAGCAGATTCCAACCTTTACTTCAAAGTTGAGGATGGGAAACCAGTGATACTACTGTTGTATGTAGATGACATGTTCCTGACAAGTGACAAAAATCTCATTGCAGAAACGAAGAAGAAGTTTGCCATAGAGTTCGAGAATAAAGACCTAGGTATGATGCACTATTTCTTAGGTCTTGAGGTGTGGCATAATCCAGATGAGATTTTCCTTAGTCAAGGAAAATATGCGGTAGAGATCATGAAGAGATTAGGGATGATGGATTGTAAGGCCATGGCCACACCGATGGCATCAAACTTGAAGTTGTTGTGTGATACTACTTCAGAGACAGTTGATGCCACAGTATATAGACAGATGATTGGTTCGTTGATGTACTTGACGAACACGAGGCCGGATATATGCTTTGCGGTGAGCACATGGAGTCAGTACATGGTAGATCCGAGACGTGTTCACCTGATTGCGGCAAAGCATGTGTTGAGCTACCTAAGGGGTACGATTGATTATGGCCTCAAATATGTGTCAAAACATAAGATTAACCTACATGGTTATGTTGATGCGGATTGAGCCGATAGTGTCACAGATAGAAAGAGCACATCAGGGTGCTGCTTCAATTGGGGATCAGGTATGATCTCCTAGTTCAATAGAAAGCATATGAGTGTGGAACTCAGTACAGCCGAAGCAGAGTATATGGTAGCCTGTTCGGCAAGCTACGAGGTAGTGTGGCTTCGGAAGTTACTTGCAGGTTTGTTCAATCTCGAGTTAGAGACAACTTGTATTCTCTGTGACAACCAGAGTTGTGTGAAGTTGTCTGAAAACCCAGTGTTTCATAAGAAGTCGAAGCACATCGAGATCAGGTATCACTATATCAGGAATATGGTGCAGAGATGAGCAGTGAGGCTCCAGTTTGTAGCGACAGAGGAGCAGATAGCCGATGCGTTGACCAAGCCTCTATCGAGAGTGAAGTTTGAGTACTTCAAGGACAAGCTTGGAGTTGTCCAGATCGAGGTTCCTCGAAAGAGGGAGGGATGAGCAAGACGCAGGTAGTCATGTAGTGACGTAATTGAGCTCCTGGGCGGGTCTCCACTTGAGGTGATGTGGTAGTGATTAGTCACATCGGTGACGTAATTGAGTCTCCTAGGCTACACTCACAAGGATGCAGTAGGTAGTCACATTAGTGACGTAATTGAATCTCTTGACTGTTATGCTATGTTGGGCAACATACATGTGCGAAGACGCAAGTTTTGGACCTGGGTTGTTCTCCACATGAGGTGATGTGGTAGCAGGTAGTCACTGTGTGTGACGTAATGTATATTCCTAGGCTACACTCACAGAGTTGTGTTTCCCCGATGTGCGAAGACGTAGGTTTCAGACCTGAGTTGTTCTCCACATGATATGACATGTTAGTGGGTAGTCATTGTGTGTGACATAATTGAGTCTCCTAGGCTACACTCCCGAGATGATCTAGACACATGGTGAGATAACACAAGTGGACGTTGTTGCGACGTAATGTACACTCCTGGGTTGGACCCACCAGATGGCTTGCTTGTTCAAAACTTCTAGTTATGTATAGATTCAAGAGAGATGTCACAAGTCAATGTTCAAAGTACAAAGTTACAGCAACAGAGATAATGATGATGATGATGACGATGAAGACAATAATGGCGATGATTACCGTGCCAAAAGAATACCTTCCTTGTTAAGAGGGAGTGTTGAAGATTGTGTAACTCCGGAAGATATTCTTATTGTACTTTCTTCGAGAAATATTCATATTGTATTTGGTTATGTAAAAACCTTAAAAGAATAAGTCAAATAGACAAGTCAGCTCAACAGAAGTCCATGGGTAAACTGCCCCAAACAATGCGCAGAACTGCACCAATGAAGTTGGCCCTATAGTGGAAAAGTCAATCAAACATGTGTATAAATAAGGGAGTCAAATTGTTCATTTGTATGATCACAATTTCGCTCAAGCAAGTGAACAAGTGTGCATGGGAGAGTAGCTGCAACTGGAGGAAGCTTATGTTTGGATTTTCTATCTTATCTTATTCTCAGGATCTTTGTGTAAGAGCCTTTAGCTCTTGATGTACTAGATTGGCATTGTACTTGTGATGAATCTATATTGAAGAAGTTTTGCTATGTTTTTCCCATGAGAGGGTTTTTCCAGGGTAAATCTTTGTGTCTCTTTTGTATGATGTGTTTGTCTATCTTTCAATGATCCTATTGCATATGGTTATTGTGATAATATATATAAATTGTTTAAAGATCTAACATAACCATCATTACCATCCTGGAATATTTCTCCAAACTTTGTATTTACAACCTTGAAAATGAAGGTAATGTCTATTCAGCGACTATATCTCCCTGATAAAGGTAACATCTATTTGGTGACTATATCTCACTGATTTATTTTGTCTTTTGCATTATTTAATCTATTGAATCTCACTATTTTATTGTCTTCTGCATTATTTTGATCTATTGAATTGATGATTTATTTTCTTTTGAATTATTTTGATCTATTGAAATGATCAATAGCAGGGACAACTTCGCCTTGGTTAATTAGCACTAAGGTCATTATTGTTAATTTTTCCACTTATTCTTGTTGTTATTTACATTTTTGCATGCAGATTTGCACTTCTATGACCAAGTTTTCATACCCTAACAGCAGTTTCATATGTTTCCTAAGGTGGAAATCTTTTCTAGGGTGTAAATCTGTGTTTTCATACACATTTTTTGAATTCTCTAACTTTGTCTTTAACTCTTATAGAAGCTAATTGGCAGGCCGGATTTCACGACAAATGCCCCCAGTTCTGAAAGTTTGCAATTCCGGGCTTCTATCAAAGTTGTAGCATTTCTACACATGAGCACAACTGATCTATCTTCGAAAGAATACACAAAGAATAAATTGTTTGGAACAACCATAATTAAATGATTTGGTTTTTGTCCAGCATGAACTTAGATTGAGGAACAACCATTGTTAAACAAAACCCCCAATACATATCCCATTGTCTTGGAGGATATTGATCCCTCCTCGAAATGGGTCATGGAAAATCAAACGACATCTTGTTGATGATCTTGAGATGGATCAACTCGAAGATGATCATGGGATGCATCAAATCGGACCCACTTGCAGCATCAAAGGCTCCAAGCACCAGTGACAGGCTCGGAGGATCAGGGCCAATAGTTGAGACAGAGGGTGACCATATAATAATGATGAGGATCCCAATCAAGGGGATGATTTTGATGATTTATCTAAAGATTTAATGATTTAGTATTTGCAGTATCATAGTATGGTCCTTTTGGACTTCGCTAATTAGGCCACAATCTTTATCTTTTTGGTCCAGATATATATTACACTAGTTGCCATTTTGCTATATTTAACCTTGCATGCAATATGCATGTGTATTTTGGTCGAGATATATAATACACTAATTGCCATTTTGCATGCAATATGCGTGTGTGTATTTTGGTCCACGATGTTTATATATTTTGGCCCAGATATATATTACACTAATTGCCATTTTGCTATATTCAACCTTTATGCAATATGCATACATATTTTGGTCAAGACTAGATGCCATTTTGCTATATTCAACCTTTATGCAATATGCATACATATTTTGGTCAAGACTAAATGCCATTTTGCTATATTCAACCTTACACGCAATATGCATACATATTTTGGTCAAGATATATAATACACTAGTTGTCATTTTGCATGCAATATGCATATGTATTTTGGTCCAGATATACACTACACTAAACCATTTTGCTACATTTTGCATGCAATATGCATGTGTATTTTGGTCCAGATATATATTACACTTGTTGTCATTTTGCTATATTTATGCTTGTGCAAACATTGCATACTTGGTCTCTAATGAGATATATATTACACTAGTTGCCATTTTGCTATATTCAACTTGTTATTAGACACCAAGTATGCATGTGCAAACATTGCATACTTGGTCTCTGATAGTTTGGATATATATCCAGATATATATATATATATAAACATTGCATACTTGGTGTTTAATAATTTGAATATATATATATAAACATTGCATACTTGGTGTCTGTTATCACACAACTTGTAGTTGCCCCTAGTGGTATCCCATCCGGTACGGTAGAGGAGATGGGCAACTAAAGAGGTGACCCAAGAGATGCCACGGTTCTCAATGCAAGGTGGGAGTCACGTCAACCGAGGCACTCTTCACTTTAGGTCAAGGTAAAACAAGACCTAAGGGGAGACCCTATAACCAATCAAAGATGATTGGACCCAAACAAAGGTTCCTAGGGATGAGTAAATGGTAAGTTACGGAAACCAATGCAAGGTAAAGTGGACCTAGAAATTAAAGTATGGTTGAAGGTGGATTGAGAGATGATTAGTGTTTCAACCAATGTATGATTTAGGCCACATGATGAGCTAAAAAGGACAAGATCTAGTACCATGTATTACACAAGTGGGACCTACTTTCTTGGGATATGTGAGATGGCTTAAAGTGGACCCACAAGGTGAAGTTAAGGGATGCAATTGGCACTAGAGGATATGTAGTGAGTAGATCTATGGATCTAAGTTGAAATTAGGAGTACCCATGTACCGGATCTAAGGTTTGACACAATTCCCAAGGAGTGCGACTTGCTTGAGGAGGACTAGTGCCTTGTTGGATGGGTTAATGGAATCAAAAGGTATGTCAAAGTGTAGATCAGGACACCTAGAAGCCAAGACAAGTGGGCTAATTGAGATAGATTAGTTGGATCTTGCTAAATCTAGGATTTCATGATATGACCCTAAGTGGACCACAATCCCTTAAAACAAGGAATGCTATCCCCAAGGCAAATCGTCACAAAATGATACTCTAGACCTAGGTTTCAAGGTATGCCCATTCCAAATCCACAAACAACTCAACCACCCACGTCCTCAAAGTGGGCAAACTCACTCACCCAAGGGAGTGCGACCTTGCTCAATGAGGGCTAAAAGGTTGATAAGGTGGGTCAAATCAACTCCAATGGCCATCAAACTGTAGATCCAAGTAGCTTAGGCACCGATCTATGTGGATCTAGAAAATTAAGCCAATCCAAGGGTTAGATCTTACTAGATGTGAGTTTTGAGGTGCCAAGTAATTCAAAAGGGGGTTTTAATCCCTTAAAATGTGGAATGATGCCCACAAGGTAGAAATCACCAAAGTAAAAGGCTAGGGGTAGGTTATCAAGTGTGTAGATTGCAAATCAAGCGGGATATCACCTACCCATATGCTAGATCTAACCCAACAAGCCTCTCCAAGGAAGTGGGATTTGGTTCAAGAGGGCTATATTGCTTTGAAAAGTGTGTCAATTTTAACCCAATCACCACCAAATTATAGATCCAACTAAGGGTGGATGCTATAGAGGTGGGTTCTTAAGATCTTTTCAAAAGCAAGGCTAGATCTAAGTAAATCTAAGAAAAACCAAAATTAAGGTTTGTGACCAATGAAAAGAGAATGGATGGAAAGAAGCACATACCTTGTAGATCTTACATCAATTGCTTGTGGCCACCTTGCAAATTGATAGCATTCTCCTATGTGTATATTCAAAAGTGAGATCCAAGAGCTCCAACCAAAACGTCCTCCTCCAAGATAGCCAAATCGTCCTCCTCCTACAAGACAAGATCAAAGAAACAAGTCAAGTAAGATGATTATGAAAATGATAGAAAGATGTAATAGAAAGCATCAACTATGTCACGAAGATACAATAATGATACTCCCTGTCACAAGATCAACCCAAGAGAGAATATGTGGATCCCTCCAACAATAACCCTCAAGAAATCGCCCTCCTCTCCATCAATTCGACTTTCCTGCAAGAAGACTAGTAGAAGCACCAAAATCCACAATGATACATAGAAGAGATACTATATACTCAATATGCAAGAGAATCCACAAGACAAGAGAAATATGCTCCACAAAGAAGTGTTCTATTCCAATATTCCAGAGCTCCAAAGGTGAGCTATACAATAGGGGGTCTCCTCCTTATATAGGATAATAAAGACCAAAACCCTATACCACTCTACAATACTACATCAAATAAGTGGTTGAGATTAAAAGATCTCAATATACAATCAATGGCTAAAATGAGCCATAATAACATAACACATGGATCACTCATAAAGTGATGACGTCATAGTCTAAAATAATCATGGAGGGTGACATCATCCAATAGAGGGGGTAAAAGTACCAAAAATCCACCTCATAATGACTAGGACATAACATAAGAAGCACATGGTGGGGCTAGGAGGCATCAATCCTTACTAGCTCAGTCCCCAAGGCATAATAAAATAATAAAATATGTCCAAGATAATATAAATGATCAAATCTGTCTTCAAAATTTGTGACAACCAAGCAATAAAAGACCTCTTGCGATCACTGTGGGCCTACCCACATGGTGAAAACTGGCTGGAAGATAGTGGGATCACCCTGGAAGACCTCTGTGAAAACCAAATGCCAAAACCTTGCCTCAATTGCCCAAATCGAATTCCTCAGTGACCACTTTATCCCATTTTTTAACTGCCTCGGTAACTGTGAAAGTGCCAAAACTGCCTCCCAAGGCATCTGAGCCCACCAGGCTCTCCAGAAGGGGGGGTAAATGGTAAAAACAAGTGCCTGGACCACCCCCTCCTCATACAGTGCCCTAGGTGAACTGGCCTCTCATGGCCCCTACTGCTCAGGCTAGGAAATCAGCCCCAAATCTGGTCAACAAGTGTAAAAATGCATCAATCACTGTCAAAAGTGCCCGGAACTGAAAGAAAAGTGTCTCACTGGATCCAGAAGACCCAAATCCACTAGGAATGTGTACTCATACACCATGGGTTGTCCTAATGGGCCAGCTGTAGGGTCCACCATATATGGACAGTGCATAATCTAATGATTTGAAATAATAATAAAACCTGCTGAACTGCATCAATCATCATCTGAACCATATATCCATCATATGGCATCATCATCAAGTATGTGGGACCATCAATCATCATCAATAGGTATATATATATGGCCCACATCATCACGGATCCCAATAATATACAACCAAGGATAAATCACATCAATAGACTAAGACATGCTTCTCTAGTCATTCTCACAGCCAAGCTCAAAATATAACATCCATTCAGTGGCATTAATCAAGTTAGCATATTCCTTTGTTATATAAAATTACTTGCACAATAGTTCAAATGACAAACTCACCCATTGGATATGGTCAAACTGCTAGTGAAGGATGAAGGCTAGGAACAAGGTTGGGCCAAAGGGTTAACTTGTCTAACTTAACTCAAAAATACTTTGGACTGGGAGAAGGGGGAAGCTACAAATTCTGTGTTGGACAAAATAACACGGGGGATGGCCGTGCCTCACAAATGGATAAGTTGTTTAGAGAGTACTTATTCAACTTAGGCATCATGTCTACATCAAGCTGATCCAGGTTCATTAGGATCATTCAATTTCATTTCATGGCCTTTTTGGCCTACATAACCCTTCGGATCTCAGGTGTGCTGATAAGCACAACTAGTTGCAGCTTGCATCCAGGGCATGTTTTCATATACATATAAGGTCAGCAATTGTTTAGATATAGCTTTTAAGAACCATTGCTTTTTGGACCTTTCTTATACTCTTCGAAAAGTATTTTTTTAACTGTTCATCGCTCTTGCCCTTTTTAGTTTCCATGGGCGAATTTATAAGTTTCCATAAGTAGAATATGAGATTTCAATTTTAGCCAACAACATCTCAAGTGACTAGGGGGAGTTCGAGCCAATGCCAAACATCGGGACAACCGACTAGAATGATTTAGGCCTACAATCCAACTCACCAAAGGCAAGTTTTGTCACCAACTTAGAGCCGAGACACTGAACATACAAGGATGCGGTCCAAACACAGAGGTAGAAAAATGGGGAAGTCCTCAGTATCAAAAAGTCAAATGAGACAGGTCAAAGTTTAAAGTCAAATAAGAAAGTCATGTATGGATGGAGTCAAATGAATATGGAGCCTACACTAGCAGACAACTGGTGTCAGGAAAGACCATATCTATGTAAGGTGGAAAACCAGTGGGTTTTGTTAAATGACCTAAATGTGCAAGCAATTGTCCATTTTATGATTTATAGTTCATTTTAAACAATTTGCCACATCAGGAATAATATACCAAGCAGATGCTGTGAACATGACTAAATCAACAAGATAATAATCCACAGTCAATGATAAAATATCCATAGATCATACAACATCATCATAGTAATAAACATCATATACCATCTGAAACACTGCTGCAATACATATCTAAGCACTGAACTGAAACTGTATGGGATAAAGGGTCACTTCGGTCATCAAATCTGAACTCTCAAGGCTCAGCCTTGACACAAGGTCTAACATAAGTCTGAATAATACACTGCTCTAATCATGTGTGATCACAAAATATACAATCATCATAGCCATGCTCTGAATAAAGGAAGCTCTGGAATGTGCAGATATCTGCTAAACAAGAATAGTAGCCCTGCTACTATGGTGTGATAACATCTGGCTCCAGCTGGGACAAGTGCTCTAAGGGAGAGAACGCTTGAGAACCTCAGGATCTCTGGTCTCGATCTGCTTTGCATCAATCTTCAATCCAGCACTGCACCATCCTTGCTTTCAGCTTTTATTTTGCACCTGTTCCTTCGCTCACAAACACTAGAATACCTCATGGAGCATGTATGGGAAAAATATAAAATAAAACTGAAACTTAAATCTACTCTAAAGCATAATCTGAAATGCATAAAAGAAATTTTAAATCTAACATGGCAGATATCATTTATTCATCATTCATTATTTTTATTACTGTGCAGAAGGAAAAGAGAACTTTTTCAAGCAGGAAATCTCAACTTGCACAGGCAGCCAAAAATGTAAAAGGAAATTAAAATTCTTTAATGCATGCAGGAGAAGAGACAAGCTTAGGAAGGAGCAGGGCTCAACTCAATCTAAAACAGAAACAAGCAAACACTCCAAGCAGAAAAGAAAAATTGGCAATACTCAGCAGCCAGAAAGGAAAAAAAAAAACACAGATCCTACTACTCAAGTGAACTTATTTGGTCCTACCTACCCTACTCTAACCATTTAGCACAAATGTTAGATAAAATCATAAATCCAGTGCAACCATTCATCAAAAAGATTAGTGATTCTTCTTTGATTTTTGATAATAGAACAAGTCAAGATTGGGCTAAAGATTAACAAATTTGAGGGTATAATCTTCCTAACTTGTTCAAAAATTGAAGAATGGTTTGAATGATACAATATGAAATTATGCCAAGGAGAAGACCGACTGATGCAAACATCCTCCATCAAAGAACTGATAGGATCATAAAATTTATGCAAGTTAGACTCAGAGATTGATGGAGGAAAGACATAAGATATGTGATTCGATTTATTTTCACACAAATTAACTTCTTCATTTAATTCTCTCACATACTCAATTTGATTCTCCTTGGGACTGATGATCAAATAGAAACCAAGTGGGGACAAATTAAAGCTTAGAAGACGAAAAATCAAAATCAAACCCACTTGATGTTCAAAAATGGAGAAAATATGAAATTGATCTTTAAACACCTTTTCTAGCCACCAAAAATGATTGATAACTTGACAACAAGCATTTTGGTTCCGAAGCGACTGAAAAGGGAAATGAAGTGCTTTTTCTCCAAACATGTAATCATGCTTATACTTCCTATTGAAAATTTCCAAGGCAAAAGATCGACTAGAGCACCAACCCAAAAATGATTGAAAGAGTTGGGAAGAGGGGGTGGGGTGGATTGCAAATATGAAAATTCTCCCAAATGGATAAACAAGTTTGACCTTGGATTTTGACAAAAGGAAAGGCCTTTTAAAGCAATATTATTCATTCTAGGAATGATAAACTTTTGATCAAGTCTAATATTTACAAACTGAGGACAAGATTATAATTCTAATAAATGGATGAAGCTATCTTAACTAAGGATGGAAAAATTTAAAGACTCGTTATAAGAAGTGGAACAAAGATTAGAGCATCTAGTGTGATTCACTAATTCATCATCGTCTATTGATTCAACATTAAATTCATATGAGGATAAATGATCATTTTTATTTAATTTGTCAGGGAGAAAATTAACAAGCTCATTTAAAATATCCTAATTATTTGCACAATGATCATGTGAAAGCACTTGGTCAATGTTTCCACTTTCTTCTTCTTCAATAAGGTGATAAGAAATTGAATGATCACTAAAGATAGAATGACTAAGGAGTTCCTCCGAAGGAGGAACTTCAATAGACTTGTTGACTAAAGGCTCATCCTCAAAAATTTCCTCAAGATCAGGACTAAAGCTACCTAAAAAGAAATTTGAAAACTTATGATTTACACAATGATTATGGATTTGACTTTTGATTGACTTGGAAGTGGAAGACTCATCCTCAAAAGAAATTGGGCAGGAGGGGTCATCTCCGGATGTTGACAATTCATTCGATATTTGGTTATTGATTGATTCAACGATAGGATCGGAAAGGGGAAAGTTTTGATCTTGGATTTGATTTGAAGAATATATATCATCGGATTCACTTCCCCATTCTTCTAAGGATTTTTGCTCAAACATGTCATACCCGGAAATGCTATTGGGCTTCAAATTCAAGAACCAGAGCTCAGCTCTTTCTTTGAAAGATGAAGCCAATAGTTTCATACATACATCCTCATGGATTATGGATAACTCATTAATAATTTCCCTAAAAAGTTCAAGGTGTCTTTTAGCAGATATTTCATGACTTCCATCAAATTTAGACAACCTTTCACGAGTTGATGAAGGATTTAATGAAGATACCCAACAATTTTTTAGAAGTCAAAAACTTTCAAACGACCAAAAGTCCTAGGCCGCTCAGAAGCAGCCATGGATGGCAAAATTTTTATTTTTTTTCAATTTTTATTAAATCAAGAACCTAAATACAAAAAGATGCACCACATGGGTTCTAGATAATGATAGGATCGATCACCAGTGGAGTTGCCAGGTAGACTTTAAAACTCTTCTACCAAGATGTATGTCGTTTGAAACACGGGGAGAGAAAGAGATACAAAGGTATGATGAACTAAGGTAGGCATCTACCTCCCCGGCAACGGCGCCAAAAATGTTATCACACAACTTGTAGTTGCCCCTAGTGGTATCCCATCCGGGATGGTAGAGGAGATGGGCAACTAAAGAGGTGACCCAAGAGATGCCACGGTTCCCAATGCAAGGTGGGAGTCACGTCAACCGAGGCACTCTTCACTTTAGGTCAAGGTGAAACAAGACCTAGGGGTAGACGCTATAACCAATCAAAGATGATTGGACCCAAACAAAGGTTCCTAGGGATGAGTAAATGGTAAGTTACGGAAACCAATGCAAGGTAAAGTGGACCTAGAAATTAAAGTATGGTTGAAGGTGGATTGAGAGATGATTAGTGTTTCAACCAATGTATGATTTAGGCCACATGATGAGCTAAAAAAGACAAGATCTAGTACCATGTATTACACAAGTGGGACCTATTTTCTTGGGATATGTGAGATGGCTTAAAGTGGACCCACAAGGTGAAGTTAAGGGATGCAATTGGCACTAGAGGATATGTAGTGAGTAGATCTATGGATCTAAGTTGAAATTAGGAGTACCCATGTACCAGATCTAAGGTTTGACACAATTCCCAAGGAGTGCGACTTGCTTGAGAAGGACTAGTGCCTTGTTGGATGGGTTAATGGAGTCAAAAGGTATGTCAAAGTGTAGATCGGGACACCTAGAAGCCAAGACAAGCGGGCTAATTGAGATAGATTA
Organism: Larix kaempferi; assembly: GCA_027924585.1. Taxonomy (NCBI): domain Eukaryota; kingdom Viridiplantae; phylum Streptophyta; class Pinopsida; order Pinales; family Pinaceae; genus Larix; species Larix kaempferi. The sequence continues at coordinate 27,179,082 of BSBM01000877.1, read as the reverse complement.
GTTGGATCTTGCTAGATCTAGGATTTTATGATATGACCCTAAGTGGACCACAATCCCTTAAAACAAGGAATGCTACCCCCAAGACAGATCGTCACAAAATGATACTCTAGACCTAGGTTTCAAGGTATGCCCGTTCCAAATCCATAAACAACTCAACCACCCACGTCCTCAAAGTGGGCAAACTCACTCACCCAAGGGAGTGCGACCTTGCTCAATGAGGGCTAAAAGGTTGATAAGGTGGGTCAAATCAACTCCAATGGCCACCAAACTGTAGATCCAAGTAGCTTAGGCACCAATCTATGTGGATCTAGAAAATTAAGAAATCCAAGTGTTAGATCTTACTAAATCTGAGTTTTGAGGTGTCAAGTAATTCAAAAGGGGGTTTTAATCCCTTAAAATGTGGAATGATGCCCACAATGTAGAAATCACTAAAGTAAAACGCTAGGGGTAGGTTATCAAGTGTGTAGATTGCAAATCAAGCGAGATCTCACCTACCCATATGCTAGATCTAACCCAACAAGCCTCTCCAAGGAAGTGCGATTTGGTTCAAGAGGGCTATATTGCCTTGAAAAGTCTGTCAATTTTAACCCAATCACCACCAAACTATAGATCCAACTAGGGGTGGATGCTATAGAGGTGGGTTCTTAAGATCTTTTCAAAAGCAAGGCTAGATCTAAGTAGATCTAAGAAAAACCAAAATTAGGGTTTTAATTAATTAGGGTTTGTGAGCAATGAAGAGAGAATGGATGGAAAGAAGCACATACCTTGTAGATCTTACCTCAATTGCTTGCAGCCACCTTGCAAATTGATAACATTCTCCTATGTGTATATTCAAGAGTGAGATCCAAGAGCTCCAACCAAAATGTCCTCCTCCAAGATAGCCAAATCGTCCTCCTCCTACAAGACAATATCAAAGAAACAAGTCAAGTAAGATGATTATGAAAATGATAGAAAGATGTAATAGAAAGCATCAACTATATCACGAAGATACAATAATGATACTCCCTGTCACAAGATCAACCCAAGAGAGAATATGTGGATGCTTCCAACAATAACCCTCAAGAAATTGTCCTCCTCTCCATCAATTCGACTTTCCTGCAAGAAGACTAGTAGAAGCACCAAAATCCACAATGATACATAGAAGAGATACTGTATACTCAATATGCAAGAGAATCCACAAGACAAGAGAAAAATGTTTCACAAAAAAGTGTTCTATTCCAATATTCCAAAGCTCCAAAGGTGAGCTATACAATAGGGGATCTCCTCCTTATATAGGATAATAAAGACCAAAACCCTATACCACTCTACAATACTACATCAAATGAGTGGTTGAAATTAAAAGATCTCAATATACAATCAACGGCTAAGATGAGCCATAATAACATAACACATGGATCACTCATAAAGTGATGACGTCATAGTCTAAAATAATCATGGAGGGTGACGTCATCCACTAGAGGGGATAAAAGTACCAAAAATCCACCTCATAATGACTAGGACATAACATAAGAAGCACATGGTGGGGCTAGGAGGCATCAATCCTTACTAGCTCATCCCCAAGGCACAATAAAATAATAAAATATGTCCAAGATAATATAAATGATCAAATCTTTCCTCAAAATCTGTGACAAACAACGAGTAAAAGACCTCATGCGATCACTGTGGGCCTACCCACATGGTGAAAACTGGCTGGAAGATAGTGGGATCACCCTGGAAGACCTCTGTGAAAACCAAATGCCAAAACCTTGCCTCAATTGCCCAAATCGAATTTCTCAGTGACCACTTTATCCCATTTTTTAACTACCTCGGTAACTGTGAAAGTGCCAAAACTGCCTCCCAAGGCATCTGCATTGTCCATCTGAGCCCACCAGGCTCTCCGAAGGGGGGTAAATGATAAAAACAAGTGGCTGGACCACCCCCTCCTCATACAGCACCCTAGGTGAACTGGCCTCTCATGGCCCCTGCTGCTCATGCTGGGAAATCAGTCCCAAATCTGGTCAACAAGTGTAAAAATGCATCAATCACTGTCAAAAGTGCCCGGAACTGAAAGATAAGTGTCTCATTGGATCCAGAAGACCCAAATCCACTAGGAATGTGTATTCATACACCATGGGTTGCCCTAATGGGCCAGCTGTAGGGTCCACCATATATGGACAGTGCATAATTTGATGATCTGAAATAATAATAAAACTTGCTGAACTGCATCAATCATCATCTGAACCATATATCCATCATATGGCATCATCATCAAGTATGTGGGACCATCAATCATCATCAATAGGTATATATGTATGGTCCACATCATCACGGATCCCAATAATATACAACCAAGGATAAATCACATCAGTAGACTAAGACATGTTTCTCTAATCATTCTCACAGCAAGCTCAAAGTATAAAGTCCATTCAGTGGGATTAATCAAGTTAGCATATTCCTTTGTTATATAAAATTACTTGCACAATAGTTCAAATGACAAACTCACCCATTGGATATGGTCAAACTGCTAGTGAAATATGAAGGCTAAGAACAAGGTTGGGCCAAGGGGTTGACTTGTCTAACTTAACTCAAAAATACTTTGGACTGGGAGAAAGGGGAAGCTACAAACTCTGTGCTGGACAAAATAACACGGGGGATGGTTGTGCCTCACAAATGGATAAGTTGTTTAGAGAGTGCTTATTCAACTTAGGCATCATGTCTACATCAAGCTGATCCAGGTTCATTAGGATCATTCAATTTCATTTCATAGCCTTTCTGCCCTACATAACCCTTTGGATCTCAGGTGTGCTGATAAGCACAACTAGTTGCAGCTTGCATCCAGGGCATGTTTTCATATACATATAGGTCAGCAATTGTTTAGATATAGCTTTTAAGAACCATTGCTTTTTGGACCTTTCTTTTACTATTCGAGGAGTATTTTTTTTAGCTGTTCATCGCTCTTGCCCCTTTTAGTTTCCATGGGCGAATTTATAAGTTTCCATAAGTAGAACATGAGCTTTCAGTTTTAGCCAACATCATCTCAAGTGACTAGGGGAAGTTCGAGCCAATGCCAAACATCGGGACAACCGACCAGAATGATTTAGGCCTACAATCCAACTCACCAAAGGCAAGTTTTGTCACCAACTTAGAGCCGAGACACTGAACATACAGGGATGCGGTCCAAACACAGAGGTAGAAAAATGGGGAAGTCCTCAATATCAGAAAGTCAAATGAGACAGGTCAAGGTTTAAAGTCAAATAGGAAAGTCATGTATGGATGGAGTCAAGTGAATATGGAGCCTACACTAGCAGACAACTGGTGTCAGAAAAAACCATATCTATGTAAGGTGGAAAACCAGTGGGTTTTGTTAAATGACCTAAATGTGCAAGCAATTGTCCATTTTATGATTTATAGTTCATTTTAAACAGTTTGCCACATCGGGAATAATATACCAAGCAGATGCTGTGAACATGACTAAATCAACAAGATAATAATCCACAGTCAATGATAAAATATCCATAGATCATACAACATCATCATAGTAATAAACATCATATACCATCTGAAACACTGCTGCAATACATCTCTAAGCACTGAACTGAAACTGTATGGAATAAAGGGTCACATCGGTTATCAAATCTGAACTCTCAAGGCTCAGCCTTGACACAAGGTCTAACATAAGTCTGAATAATACACTGCTCTGATCATGTGTGATCACAAAATATACAATCATCATAGCCATGCTCTGAATAATGGAAGCTCTGGAATGTGCAGATATCTGCTAAACAAGAATAGTAGCCCTGCTACTATGGTGTGATAACATCGTCTAATGAAATATATATTACACTCGTTGCCATTTTGATATGTATATATATATATTAAAATTTACATATTTTATGTATCTTTTAGTAGACGGGTTCTTCAACCTGATTTTTCTCCCAATTCTCATCCAATTGAAGATGTTGGTTTGTCCTAATCCAGTTCTGATCATTTTAGTTTACATAGAGTATTAATTTCCCAGGAAAAGTTAAGCAAATAGGCTTCTTTTTAACTTCAGCAGGTCATGTCTCGTCCATTCATTCAATTTTTCCCATCCTGCTTTTGCATAATTAACACTTGTCCCCTCCCAAAAGACAGGTTCCAATAATCTTCAACATTCCACCACATTCCTCCAGTTGGCTGCAAAAATATTTTGACTCTTTCCAGTCCAGGGGTGTTTCTTCGTGGAGGGTGTCCTACCAAGCGTCATCCCAGAAATATGTTGCAGAGCCATCACAGACATCCCATAAGTGGTTACATATGTCATACACAAAGTAATGGGGATCTCCCCCCCCAAGATCTGGAGCACCTCCCTTCTCTAAGCACAATAAAAGCTTTCCCTTCTGTTATCATCTGTTATCATATTCCAGATGTTCGATCCTTTCAGGAGATTGATTTGTTTTATAATTTATTAAGGTTGCTGAGTAGGCATCATTTGTATACTTTATTCTTGGGATCACACATATAGGCACATGTATTCCAAACGAAGCCGAATGATTAAATGAAAGAATATGACAGGCACAGAATGTGAACACTACGAGGCTTAATATTCCGTGTACGGTGGAAATAAAAGGATTTCTACGTTTGAATGTGCACACGAAATCAAAGGGAATCTACGAATGTTCAATATTGCAATTCAATATTTATTTAAAAATCACCCAAATAGCAAGTGATGCAAAGACCCGATTGAACTTCTGTACCAAACAATGTATAATCCTTAATAATTGAAAAAAATATGGTGAAACATCAAGCTTCTTCAATGTTCGTATGACAGATAATGCAAACACCCAATTGAACTTCTGTACCAAACAATGTATAATCCTTACTAATTGAAAAAAATATGGTGAAACATCAAGCTTCTTCAATGTTCAGTATGACATATAAATTGCAATGCTCCTTTCTCTCTGGCTTCTCACATTACAACACATAATGCATGTACAGTTATATATCATAGACTGCATCGAGCAAAAGGAGCCCACGCAGCTTAGAAACAAAGAATCAATATACAATGAAGCATTTACAATGTCACCTCCCCATGATTAATTCCTCCTGAGGTACACTGGTAAATTAGGAATACATTCAATAAAAACTGTGCGCTGCCTCATAGGCAAAATGAGGCCTGCCTGGTAAATATCTACATTTATAATTGCTAGCGACACAACCATGCAATAAACAACCAAGCTATTGATCGTCATTTTATCAACAACTATGCTCCTGCCACTGAAAAAAAGAGAAAGGATAGATTTGTCGACAGTTCTCAATCTAAAATTGTGAAAATGAAAAGAATTCATATGATATTAGCAGATATTATCTTCTAGGTAATTCTTAGAAGGAATTTGGAAGCATTTACTATTTACAGTCATACAGCCTTACTGTTGATGACTCGAAAAAGATGTATACACTAAAAAAAACTTTGTCTGAAACACGAACAATTAGACTATTAGTGGCAACAAAATATCATACCAGATTGGATAAGTGACTTGCACTGAATTCAGAAAATGGTGAACAATTTTTGTGTACAATGCAATCCAGAGTTATGGGAATCAAGAGTTCCACGTCCACGGACAGTCTTTCAAGACCTGGAAAATTATATAAAGAAAATGTCAATCTTACCAAAGGCTTCAGAATATGTAGAATGCTTAAAGATTCAACTAGGAGAGTTGTCAAAGTAAATGTTTTCTGTGCAGATTTATGCATTGCAGTCAATGTAGAAACAAGAGAATCATTATAAAGTGATGAAAATTATAGCATCTACAAACTGTGGAGGTTATGTTTCATGAATCAGATCAAAGACCAGAGATTGCAATTGAAGAAAATTTTCTTGCTAAATTATACTACAAGAAGCTCTGTATCAATAATGGATGCAACAAAAGTTAAAACTCTAGGAAACTCTGTTATGCATACAGAGGCTTTTGCAAATACTTGCATGAAAAATATTATAAACCATTTATAGATGGGCTAGCCACTGATGTTTAATTAATTAATATGGAAATATAGTACGATGTTATTTTTCTATTGATAAAATATGCTGCCTTTGCAGATACTTCGAACACTCCCTTCTATCCCTGACAAAGTTAGAATCACTAGCATATCCAGAAAACACCATCTCAATACCATGTTCCAACCACTAGATGAGTTGGTTTATTCAGAAACAAAGAAAGTGATAAGAATGCTCAGAAAATGTGTCTCACAACAAAGTCTCATTACTAGTCACTTGTCCACAAAGTCATTATAACAATTATGGGCATTGCTCCAACAAGGGATTGTCTCGTCAGATTACATCCACTGCCATACAAAAATAGCATAACAGGCAACATGTAATAAAAAGTAAGAAACCTGGCGGTTTCCATAGGAACTGATTATGGCAGTTGACCACAAACTTTAATCTGATCTTTTACGTATTTGGCATTCAATCAACTTGGAGGACTGAATCTAAAAGCCATCTCTTCCAAACAAATAAGAGGTATTGGAAAACAGGTCAAAAATAGCACATAAATAAATACCACACAAAAGTGCAGACCTTCATCAGAAGTCATCTCCCTGGAAATAGCCTATATCCAATTCCTCACCACGGACAAATCTTCGAACTCAGTGCAACTGCACCATTATCGTCTCATTGTCATATTGCTGTCTAAACATCAAACATTGGAGATACCTCCATGTTGTACAATTTCCTTGTTATTATCCTCAACTTTAAAACCTTATTTTCCAATATTGACTCCCAACATTAAAAGAAAACATGCATGGGAAATGGAATCAGCAAAAGCAGCATTGTCATCGTCATCGAGCAAATCACCTAATACCTATCTATGAATATTTAGAAGATGTCACATGTCTGTAAATTGTTGATGTCCAGTTCACCAACACTGAAAAACACAGACAAAAAGAGAAAGAAGAACTTGCTGCATGTACAATCTGTTCACTCTATATTGCATAATGATAAAAGGTATAAACCAAAATTGGTATTTACATGCACAACTGACATGCAAATCCTTTATCACTTGGATTTTCCAAGGCACATTTGAGTTGGACTATGTGTCCTCATTATATAGAGCTGTTGTGTTGCTATCAAGATGGCTGAGCTGCTGATTGTAACTAGTTTGTTTCCTCCTCTCCATCATCCTAAAGAAATTCTACGTTTCTATCATTATCTTCCTAGCCATCCTTACCAATAAAAACAAACAAAGATATTATAATCAGCAGCTATGCATAACCATTCCAAAATTTCTTCCTGTGAACCATCCTGTTCAATCCAGCAAAAGTAGCAGCCTATGACTGTCAACTCTAGCTAAATTATTTTGAAACCAGCAGCAATCCATTTGCTTGTCCTGACAATGAATGGTTAACATCTCAGATCCCAATCATGAGTGCTTGTGTTGCTTACAACTACAATCGTACTAGCAAAGCTGAGCCTCTTTAGTGAGACTCCAGAGTTCATATACCAGTGCAAAATCCATAGTTAGTGGAATGACAAATCTTTTAGCTGCTAATTTATCTAAAATTCCCAATTTGCAACTATACCCTCCCAGGTTAACAGACAAATGTGGAAAAGAATACTAGAGTTCTGGACAGTCTAGCCTGTGCCATGCTATTATTATTACCATCAACTATTCTCTGAAGAAACAAAAACAAGTTAATTTACAAATTTATCTGATACTCTTTATTTGCAAGAAACACATACACAAAATAAAATGTTCCAACTACAAAGTTCCTACCAGTTCCTCATTGTAATCTGCAGATTCTCGTCCTAATATTATAATAGAACCATATTTGGAAAGAAAATATTGCACAGAAACTCAAAAGGAACAAAGTTACTACATACAGCATTCAAGCCATTTTAAAAAACAACAGAAAATTAAACCGATTAACTTATTACAAAAAAAAAAACCCTAGTACTGTTGAGGGGCAGACCATAAGGAGCCTGGTAGGATGAACACCTTAGTTCCTACTAAAGGATGAGCAGAAAGACGAAACCCTGGCTTGGCAGGAGCAATATGGATTCTGAGATATAATTACAAAAAAAAAAAGCAAAACCCTAGTACTGTTGAGGTACAGACCATAAAGAGCCTAGTAGGATAAACACCTTAGTTCCTACTAAAGGATAAGCAGGAGCATGGATTCTAAGGTATAAAGATGGAGCAATTTTATATATTTTTTCTGAAATTTATGCATTAACGCCTCTAACAATCAAACAGAGGTGCATCAATAGAAGGGATTGTCATATGCTATTATGCAAATCTCAGGGCTTTCGGGAAATAAGTCAAAGGTGCCTAAAAACTAATTAGCAATATCTTGAACAAAAAGGCTATGTCATGACTGGCTTATCAAAGGAATAATGGAATGGATACTATGAGCATCAGTGGGAGGGTATGTAACCTTCTCACATACTAGAAGGTCAGCAAACATAGTGGTGGATTGGTTGGCTAACCAAGCCATTGAGTGAAAGGGGGACCTTAGAGTAATTAAGTTGCAAAATTAAGTAAGGATACTAAGGGGTGGGAGGATATATTAACCTCACTCTAACAAACACCACCACATTGGTATCATGCAATATATTGAAACATGTGCCAACACTCACCTGAAGGAAAAAAAGGATAGCATATATCAGCCCACATGTGAGAGAGGTAGTGCACGCAGGGAAGAAGCTGGATGGATTTGTTGAATTTTTCTTAGCAGTTAGATGTTATTAACTTTGTCAAACATTTAGAACATTTACATTCACATAAACATTAACTGCATGCATATAAGGATAGATGCACAGAAAGACACAAAGATTTATCCTAGGAAGCCCTCTTGGGGAAGAAAACCCAGCAGAACTTCTTCAGTATAGATTCGTCAACAAAGTACAATGTCAATACTAAGGATCACTGAAAGATGCACAGAAAGACACAAAGATTTATCCTAGGAAGCCCTCTTGGGGAAGAAAACCCAGCAGAACTTCTTCAGTATAGATTCGTCAACAAAGTACAATGTCAATACAAGGAAGAGCTAAAGCTCTCTCACAGAAAGATATACAAACTCTAGACAAACCCTAGAGCCAAATAGAAGTCTTCCAACAATAGCAAACCCAGAAACAGTCTTCTTCTAGCTGAAGCAGACTTCTTCCTTGTGCTGGAGCGAACTTGCTTGATGTGTCAAATGAGGAGGGCAACCCCTTTATTTATACTCTTTTATGGCTGACTTTTTCACTATAGGGCCGACTTCACTAGTTGACTGGGTCGACCTTTCTAAGGCAGTTTTGCCCAGTGTTGGGGCAATTTTACCCAATGATTCCTGGGGGTCGACTTGTCTATTTTCACTTGATTTCTTGAGACGATATTACAAGTATGTTTTAGCATTATTCTTTTAGGGTTTGACTTGATAAGAATATCTTCCGAAGCTACACAGTACATCAACACTCCCTCTTAGAAAGGAAGGTATTCTTCTGACATAATCTTCAACACTGCTTCTGTTGACTTCTACTTGACCATTTACTTGTTGACCTTTCGCGATCCATCACTAGAAGTTTTGTACAAGCAAGCCCTCAATCCCATCATGCATTCAAGATCTCAGCATAGCATCTCACTAGTAGGTGCAACCTCATCGTCCTTTCGGAACTTATGTCATTACACGACTTCACCTAGCTCACACAGAATCTAGGCAACTAGTCCATGAATGACTAGCCGTTGCTGCCACACTCAGTGTGCTACTGCCTCCTGAAATCGCATATGTAACTCATCACTCCCTCTCACGAGGGAAGTCCATTTGGACCACTCCAAGCTTGTCCCAAATGTATTCAAATTTTACCCTTGACAGAGGCTTGGTCAACACATCGACTATCTGCTCGTCTGTCGAAATATACTGGAGCTTCACAACTCCCTTTTGTACCATGTCACGAATGTAATGGTACCTAATCTCGACGTGCTTGGACTTGTCATGAAACACAGGATTCTCTAACAACTTTATGCAACTTTGGTTATCACAAAAGATACAAGTCACCTCTAACTCAAGATCAAACATCCCTACAAGCAACTTTCGAAGCCACACAGCTTTGTTACTGGCTGAACATGCGGCAATATACTCTGCCTCGACCGTACTAAGTGCCACACTAATTTGCTTCCTACTGAGCCACGAAATCATAGCTGACCCCTGACTAAAGCAACATCATGATGTACTCTTCTGGTCTACAACACTACTTACCCAATTTGAATCAGCATAGCCATGCAGTCTTATCTCACAATCTGAAACATATCTGAGTCCATAATCCACTGTACCTTTCAGATACCTCATCACATGCTTTGTCACAACCAAGTGAACACATCTCGGCTCAACCATATACTGACTCAATGTGTTCACCGCAAAGCATATATCTAGCCTCGTGTTCGTCCAATCATTTATCTATACATGGTGGCATCCATTGTATCTGAAGAAGTATCACTCAATAACTTCAAGTTCGTCACCATCGATGTAGGCATGGATTTACAATCCATCATCCCGAATCTCTTCAAGATCTCTACAGCATATTTTCCTTGGTTAAGGAAAATCTAATCCGGTTTCTGCCACACCTCTAGACCTAAGAAATAATGCATCATACCTAGGTCTTTCATTTTGAACTCTGTAGCAAGCTCCCTCTTACACTCAGCGATGAGCTTCTCGTCCCCTATTAGAAATAGGTAACTGAGCACTATCCTCCCTCTGCATCTTAACATCTTGTACTCTCTGCATGGAGACATCTACATATAGAAACCATCTTCAACCGTGTAGCAAAAGGTCGAAATCTTCATCAAATAACTTTCTATCATGGCATACTATGCCTTGGGTGCCTTCTAAGCAATGTTCCCCCAAGGTTCCGAGACGGCGGGACGCGGGTGCGGGGAGACACACATTCGGGACGTGTGGAGACCACCCCCAAATTTTAGAGAAATTCGGGGGGACGACGGGACGTGAGAGTTATAAATTTTTTTAAAAATATTAAAAATATGCAAAATATAAATCCCAACAATAACAAACCATCCCATGCAAATTAGTGAATTACTAAACACTACATTCATCATTGTGCAATCATGCAATGTAAATGCAAAGTTCAAACAAATTACACGATTCATCATAATTATATTAATAAATTTATTTCATAATACACTATGACTAAAATTATTAGAACATATATATCCCAATTTTAGTTATCCCTAAATATCTTAAAGAATGCGCATCACAACAAATCATTTATTTGATAGCCAACTTTAAAATATATATTTTCTAAATTTCAACTATGAGTGAATATACATGAAATTCATATTTCAACGATAATGGTCTAATATATAAATATTCCTTTCGTAATTCGCTTCATGAATTAACTCCCTATATAACCGACTAAAATAAAAGTTATAATTTCCAACCCACTAATTGATAATAAATAAACAATTTAAAATGTACTCATCCATTCCATACAATTATAATAGCTTCTAACTCTCTATTCACCTAACAACAAGAATGATTTAAGTATAGAAATTATAACTTTTAGTTTCTTTAAACTATAACTTCAACTTCAGATCAAAATGAACTTTTTTAATTCAACGGAAATATAATTACTGGCCCTGTCAAGCTTTTGCATACGCTCCATGGCCGGTAGGGATGTATCCTTCCGAACTCAGCTGTCGAGAGTTCAAATCGCAGCGTATCCCTCCAGATTTCGATCTCTCAACACATGGTGATGTATAGTCTTATTCACTGAACAGAGGTTCGACATTTTAATAGATTGTAAACATAACCATTGTGGATTCGCGCTACTCATAGAATTGAATCTGGATCTCAGAATAATGTAAAGATAATAATAAGATTCGAAATGGATTCACGCCTCTCATAAAAGCCGAAATGGATTCATGCTACTCATAGACATGAATCTGGGTTTCAGGAATATGAAAAGATTGTATCAGAGTTGTAATGAATTCACGTGACTCGTAAAGTAAATCTAGATATTAGGAATAATGACAAATAGCACACAGCCGAAATAGATTGCACTGCTAATAGAAATGAACATCATATTTCATGTTTGTCACTTTTGAGTCTTTGTCATTTGATATTTCAGTTTTGAGTCTTGCCGGAGTTTCGAAGTTTCGGGCGGGACGCCCACAAGTCTCGGAGTTTCGGGCGAGACGCCCACAAGTCTCGAAGTTTTGGGCGGGACACCCACAAGTCTCGCCGAAGTTTCGGAGTTTCGGGCGGGACGCCCACAAGTCTCGCCGCCCACCGAAACGTTTCGCTGTGTGTTTCGCCAACTTTCGCCCAAAGTGGGGTGCCCCGAAACGTTTCGCATGGAGTTTCGGAGTCCCCGGGACGCAAGAAACGCTGAAACGCGTCCCCGACCCTTCGGGACGCGTCCCCGTGGAACACTGCTTCTAAGCCTATACAAAGCCTTCTACACATGTGATTCTTTGTCAAGAGTCTCGAATCCTGGAGGTTGCTCAATATACACTTCTTCTTTGATTACATCATTCAAGAAAGCAGTCTTGACATCTATCTGGTGTAATTTCCAGCACTGGAGCTATAATAGTTTTGATAGAAGTGTGTTTGGGCACTAGAGCAAAAGTCTCATCATAATCGACTCCCTCTTTCTAAGAGAAACCATGAACATTGCTTTGTACTTCTGTAGTATGCTTGATTTTGTAAATCTACTTGAAGGTCACTACTGAACAGTCATCACTTGTTCTTCGGAACAAGTATCATCAGCCTTCTCTTGTAGGTCATAGCACACGATCTTTCCTACAAGTCAAATTCAGTCATATGATTAGTAACATTTCATAATCATCAAATCATATTGACATTTTAATGACAAATTCACACAGTTATCATCTTAGCCAATGCTTCACAGCACAACACTCATCCATATCTCGTATACTTCATGGTAACTATCTAGATGCCTTCCATCTCTACCAAAACATATTGTCAAGAGCGCGCACTACTCCCAACATGTTAGCAAAGAGGTTTCATTCTAGACAAGCGACAATGGCTCATGTAATGTTGTGCAGCACCACAAGCTACTTACCCATCACATGCACATTAAGAGTATACAGTTCATTAATCCTAGTTGTATCAATGCATCCACTATAACATGCATAATACACTTCCTGATTCTAGGAATACAAATATGCATACAACTGTTGTTAACAATATCATTTAAACACTTGGAGATTTAAGAAATAACTCAAATGACAGTTTAAATACTTATCTTTCATGTGGTCGATACTTGTCCCACTCCTCTTATGATAGGTTGGTCAGGCTATCAAGTCTAGTCAACTGTATAGAACTACAGTCAATTGTCTTGTCCTTCATTATCTGGTGAGGACACTCAATCTAAGCATAACTATAGTATTAGATATTTCTACCCATAAGACATGGGTAAATCTTGATCATTGATCATTGCTTTCACAGCCTTCATAGTGGACCTGATAGAAATGTCCACAAGGGTTAGCCAATACTAATTTAAACATTTATATTATCAATAAAAATATTTGTGCTATTTATCAATAAGATAACAATTTAAATAGATAACACTTGTTCCATAAAACATTAAATACTTATCTTTGCTTGTTTGGTTGACTCTCTCTTGATCTTTGCTTCCTTGCAAGTTCTAAAGCTTGATCTTCTTCATCAAGTTCTGAACTTCTGAAACTTGTTGAAACTTCAACCTTGGGCCTCATGTCTTTTGGATGCACTAGATCCTCTTGGATCTACCTTCATAGTTTAGAAAAGATCTCTTGGCATTGTACATCATCATGCTATATCTGAATCTACTTCATGCTTGGACAAATTCTTCATCTGATTCTTCCTTTGTCTTCTTGTATGGAGTAGGCTCATCATCATCCACTGTATGAGCATGATGCTTTCTCTTTCCTCTTTTGTTACCTTGAGTGCAATTTCTAATAGAGTGTTCAATCTTGTTACAACTATAGCACCTGATTTTGGACATATCTTTTTTGTTTTCTAGTACTGGGCTTCTATCAATATTCTTGATAGATTTTCTTCTTCTTCTTCTTCTATACGCTGCAAGTGCTTGATTTTCTTCATCATTGGTCTTTTGCAATTTGGAGATCAACCTTGGTAGCTTTCTTCTTGCACAAGTGCCTTGAACAAATGCATCCTCTGCAACATCTTGAATAGTTGTTAGTTGATCCTTGATTTGAGAAACCCTTATAAAGTAGACAGACACTGTTTTTTACTTCTCCATCATCATATTCTTGTTGGTGTTCTTACTTTCATATAGTCTTGTCAAAGCCTCAAACATTTCGTTTGGAGTTTTTCAATTCTAGCACGTGAGGAATCAACTGGTCCTTGATAGAATCTGATAGGATCCTCTTAGCTTTGATAATATTCTTCTTGTACCTTGTCTTGGCCTCCTCTTCTTTTGGTTCCTAAATATATTACTTGGCATAGCTTAGGAGGTCATTCTCTTCTAGGATAAGGAGTATCCTATGCTTCTATGATCTGAAATTGTTTGCTCCTTCCAATCTATCTTCAACCTTAGGTTTGAAGACATTCTGACAAGATTAGGGTTATGACCTGGAAACCCTAGCAAGATGTAGGTCAAAAATGAAAGTTGTCAAATGGAAAAACTGATCCAGTGAAATGATGTGGCTTCCCAAGGCGAGTTGAATGGCCCCTCTTTTCAATCAAATCTGTGGACAGAACAGGAAAAAAATGGAAGCCCTAGTTTTCCCGATCCAATAGTAACTAGGTCAAAAATGAAAATTCTTGGATCTAAAACCTGCCTCCCCAGGAAGATGTGCCCTCCTAGGGCAAGTTGAAAAATCCACCTTTTCAAATCAATCTGTGGCTGGAAATGCCCGAAACATGAAGCCCTAGTTTTTTGGTTCCAACAGAAATTAGGGCAAAAATGAAAAGTCTCGAAATGGAGATCTATTTCCACAGAAAAATGCGCCCTATTGAGGCAGCTACCAAAACATATTTTCAAGACAAAACTATGGATGGAAAGGACCAAACTTTGATGCCCTAGTTTCCAACTATTTGAACTTACGACTATTACAATGACTTCTATTCAGTCCTGCTCTGATGCCATGTTGATTTTTTCTTAGCAGTTAGATGTTATTAACTTTGTCAAACATTTAGAACATTTCCATTCACATAAACATTAACTGCATGCATATAAGGATCACTGAAAGAATAACCATGCACAAAAAGACACATAGATTTATCCTGGGAAACCCTCTTGGGGAAGAAAACCCAGGAGAACTTCTTCAGTATAGATTCGTCAACAAATTACAATGTCAATACAACGAAGAGCTAAATCTCTCTCACAGAAAGATATACAAACTCTAGACAAACCCTAGAGCCAAAGATAGAAGTCTTCCAACAATAGCGAACCTAGAAAAGTCTTCTACAACCCAAAAACAGCCTTTGTCTAACTATAGCGAACTTCTTCCTTGTGTTGGAGCGAACTTGCTTGATGTGTCAAATGAGGAGGGCGACCCCTCTATTTATACTCTTTTCTGGCTGACTTTTTCACTATAGCGCCGACTTCACTGGGTGACTGGGCCGACTTTCATGGGGCAGTTTTGCCCAATGTTGGGGCAGTTTTACCCAGTGATTCCTATGGGGCCGACTTGTCTATTTTCACTTGATTTCTTGAGACGATATTACAAGTATGTTTTAGCATTATTCTTTTAGGGTTTTGACTTGATAAGAATATCTTCTGAAGCTACGTAATAAATCAACAAGATTAAAGGGGATGTCCATCACAGGGTGTTGGCATTAATGGCAAGGATAGGAAGATAGAAGTATAAACCCTATGAACTAGAGGTTCATTCCCTCCACAGTTCATGGAGAGGTCTAAGCAATAGAAAAGCCATAGAAAGAAACTACCTCAGTCACCCTTAAGCAGTTACAGGAGGAGAATAAAATGATCTGTAGGTTGTCCTGCAGTCGAAAGCCATTGAGAAAGTTGTCGTTGAATGCAACGATGAAATTGACAATGGGCTGGAACTCAACCAAAAAACAAATGGCACCATCCATTTGAAGTGCGCTCTAGAATGTGGAATTGAAAATGGAGATTTTGGGTAAAATGGAGGACAGTGTTGAAAGCACCTAAGGGAGGATTGCATAGATTGAGGCAGATTGGGGGAGCACCTCCTGAACATGAACAACAAATTGAACCAGCTAGCCCTGGCCTGTAGAAATTTCTACATTCTCTGAGTTTAATGAGAAGAGAAATTTCACCTCTTTCCTAGTGGTTTCCCAGATCTTAACCCTGTGAATTTTCAGGCTTAGGGCTGTGATTCAATACAAGTAAAATAGCAGCAGCATCAAACCATATTGCAATTCTTAACAACTCCAACCCACTAGGAAATTGAAGAGAAAACATACCAATGTGTTCCAATAAGTTTCAGACCTCTAGGGCAATTTATCATTCATATTGATATAAGAGACCTGAAAACCACTTATGAGAGTTGTAAATCTGCCACTTTATTCTTCAATGTAATGTTAAATCAATTAAAAATAATCCCCCTTTAACTTATGTCAAATCAGCAAGACATATAAAGCTGGAAATTACAACCCATGAAGAATATATATGGCTGAAAATCAAAGTTGCAAAATGCAAATATCATGTCGGGGAATATATCACCAAGGATCTGAATATCACCTAGGGTTTGGAAAGGAATTTATCAAAAATATCGGGGAAAATATCAGGAATTATCAGAAAATATCGGCAAAACTAAACTCAGACCTGAAGAGTTGTGAAAATATCGAACAAATCGGCAACACGAAAAATTTGGGAGAAATCGAAGATATTTGTAACACTGCTGAAAGTGAAAATCAAATTTGAAATTTACACAAGTATTGGCCAGTTAAAAACTTCATTAATATGTATAAAAATGAAGTTACATACCATAGCCTTATCACAAGGTTAGTATAATCCTCTAGCTCTCCAAAACACTAGCCAGGGAAAAACAAGAAAACCCTAGCTCACACCAAGGAGATACAACAAACATGCATAACACAAGCATGTCCTCCAAGGTAAGACGTCTCCTCTTTTTCTTCAATTTACCTTGGGTTTCGTTTAAAAACCCTAGTCTCTAAAGGATGAAACCCTAACCCTAATCTTCAAGATGCTCTAACAAGCTCAAGAAACCTAGCGACTCCAAGAGAGAGAGAGAGAGCACATAAGAAGATCTAAAAGAGAGAGGAGAAGTGTGCTCCTTTTAATCACATCTCTAACACAAGAGTGATAAGTGATGAATGAATAAGGACTATCTCCTTCCTCTATATATGTGAGACGATAAGGGAGACCAACAATACATATGTCAGCCAATGCCCTTACAAGCAACCTACGATAACACATGTGGAGCACTACACTCCAAGAGTACACACATTAAGCTCCAAGGTGATTATGTATTACACGAGCCCTATCCAAGCATGGATGGAAAAGGCTTGTAGGAGGGCTTGCTCATGGAAAAGGTTTGATGATGGTCACATTGTAGATGCTATCTCATGTATCTTCGCTTATGTTCCTATGGAAATTTCAGCATGTCTCCATTTAATGATTGATATTGCCTTGTTTTGGTTTGTGACCAAGCTCAAGGGAAGAGGATATGGCCTTGATGAGATGTCAAGATGGTGTTAAAATTTCAGATTATGTACATTTTATCACATATAACAACCTTGATGCAAGAACATGTAAACAATTGTACTGCAAAATTTTAATTCAAACTGATTTAAAACATAATTTTTCATCTCTTTCAACTTAATGCTCCATTTAGTCACTGCATTAATGTTGGTCCTCGAGAATCATCAAATACTAAGTTCAGAAAAATAAAATAAATGAACTATAGTAAAAATAAACATGAACTGCATTAAAGAATTAAAACAACCATTTGGATTCAACTTATACTCAGATAGTTTTGATCTTGTCACTGAAAGGACAAGTCAAACTAGATAAACCATATACGTACCTTAAGAGAGAGAAGGTTCAGGTAGAATAAAACAGACCTCAAGTTCTTCAATTAAAATGACAGTAATAAGAAAGACACACAGGTGCTGCAGACTACAAAGGTCAAGCACGTAAACAAACACTCACTCAGAGTTCAATTATAGTGATGACTGCTGAATGCTACAGGCAGAATAGAGAAACCGTGAGTCAATCAAATGCTACAGCAAAAATAGAGACAATCACATGCCACAGCAAAAATAGAGAAGCTGTGAGACAGTCACATGCTACAGTCGGAATAGAGACAATCAAATGCCACAGCAAAAATAGAGAGGCTGTGAGACAGTCACAAGCTACAGCTGGAATAGAAAAACCGTGAGAGAAACCCGTGAAGGATAAAGCTGTGAAGACAGTTATGAAATCCAAATAGGAGCAGACTTCACATGCTATAGCCGGAATAGAAATGATGCTACAGCCGGAATAGAAATGCCGTGAAGGATAAATCGTGAGGGCAGATCCGTGGGGATAAAATCATGAAGGCAGATCCTCTAAAATCGTGAAGGCAGATCCGTGAGGATAAAGCCGTGAAAGCAAACCAAAATAACAAATGCTGAATGCTGAGATAAGTCGTGACACAACCCAAAACAACAAATGCTGAGATAGACCGTGAGACAGTCTAAACGTGAAGGCAGATCCTCTAAAAACGTGAAGGCAGATCCGTGAGGATAAAGCCGTGAAAGCAAACCGAAATAACAAATGCTGAATGCTGAGATAAGTCGTGACACAACCCAAAACAACAAATGCTGAGATAGATCGTGAGACAGTCTAATCGTGAAGGCAGATCCACTAGGATAATGCCGTGAAGGCAGACCGAAATAACAACTGCTGAATGCTGAGATAAACCGTGACACAAACTGCCCAAAACAATTGATGCGAGTAGAAGAGAGACTTCACGATTAAGCTCACGATCTTTAGAGTTAAGTTTTTATATAGTTTTAGATTTAGGAATCTTAGGATTAAAGTAATAATAAAAACTTTGGATTAAAAAAAATAATAATAAGAAATAAATAAATAATAAATAAAATAAAAGTAGGGTACCAAAGGTCCAAAGGTTTTTTAAATAAAAAAGGTAAGACTTTAAAATAATAATAAAAACTTTATTAATAAACTCATAAAGTCTTTATTAATAAAATCATAAAGATTTTATTAATAAGACTAAAATAAATATTTAATGAATTTATCATAAAGTGAAAAACCAAAGGTCCAACATAAAGTAAAAAGACCAAAAACATAAGTGGGACAAGGCCCTATAACAAAACATAATAATACATGGTCCAATAGTCTTTAATAAACTCTTAGGTAAAAAATACTCCATAAAGTAGGAATCATCAGGGTCAAGTGTGCACATGAGTGAGAGTGCTAGGACCAAGTAAAAAAAAAAAAAGACCATGAGTCAACAACCACAAGACCAAGGTGGGCATGCAATCAAATAGGACCGTCAAGACCAAAAACTTTTCTCTCTCTTAAGATACATAGTTTATATATTTTTGTCATCACTATATAAGGGAGAAGATCCAAACGGATGGTGCAATCCTTTTGTCCTTAACGCTGCTCCTAAGGGTTAGGTACTAGAGACATCACCAAGGGGTGGCCAGTCCCTTGAGAAGCAGCCTAGCAATAATCGATTAGGAGAGGGGACAACAATATCTTCCATTCTCAATGAATGGCTTTCAGCTCAAGGCTGAACCTCAGTCCTAGACTGGGACATGTTGATCAACCATCTGGTCCATGACCAGGATCTCCATTCTCCCAGAGAATGTTCCTCAGCCTCAAGCTGAGCATTCAGTCCTAGGCTGAATGTTGATCAACCATCTGCAGGACCTAGGAAGTCTCTGTCTCAACCTACAGGATCTGCTTGGTCATCATGACCAAGAAACCGTCTGGTTCTAGACCAAAATACCCTAGAGACAAATAGGGGCCCTAGCCACATGCTAGGGACTTTGCCATGGCATCAAACTGCTTGGTCCTAGACCAAGAACCCCAGGAGACAGCTGGGGGCCCTAGGGTACCTTCTAGGGTCTTACTCATACTCTGCCTGGTTAACTTAACCAGGAACCCTAGTCAAATGATTAGGGTACCATTCTCTCTGAGAATGGGTCTCGCAGCTGCACTAAAAATCAACAGATGGCTACATTGGTTGTGTGATTTTACTTGACATACTCACTTTGCATGCTTACAGTAGGTAGTTAGGAAAAAAATAAACTCTTGCATGAGCATCAAAGTAGGAACATTTTATTTCATATATTGGGCATTGATGGCTTGTACCTTACTTGTAAAGCCAAATTTTGTAACTATGTAGTCATGGATGTAAATAAGTGTTTAGGGATGTTGAGGTCATCCATCCAGCCACATGGGTTTTGGTTGTGGTGTTTTGAGTTGGTTATTGTTACCATGTACTTGTTGAGATTATGGGGTTCTCATGCACTCCCGATATGAGCACATGTCCCACATTTGGAGCCAAAGGTTACATCCCCATATTGCATGGGTGTCTACTTGTAATTTTCATCACAATTTTTAATATGGATGACATATTGATAATGGTTTAGATGGCATATTGACGATTTTCATGGTGGTGTTGAACTCTAGGCATTTGGACACATTTTTCAGTTGGTTTTCATGGTTATCCTAGGGTGAATTGAGCAAAACAAGACCTTGTTTACAAACCCTTCGTTCTCCAACACCCTAGATCATATGGGGACTTGTGATATTTGGATGGAAAGCACTTTCAAAGGGCTATCTCATGGTGTTGATCACTCAACCAAATTCTACAAGATGCTAGAGCACTCAAGCATTGGTCATTTTTTGGGTTGTTTTTTACTAGTTTTTGGATTATTTTTCAGCCATTTAGTACCTTGTCTTCAAGAGGGTTGATCTCACTCATCCTACATGTGTTTGGGAAATGCAACATATAATTGGAAAGCTCTTTCTGAGACCTTTCCAAAGGTGTTGAACGCTCAGCAAGATTCCTAGGCGTTTGAGTGTTGGGGTCATCTTTCAAGGCCATTTTTTATGGTTTTTGGGTACTTTTTCAATAGTTTGGTACGCTATCTTTAGGACAGATGATCTCACTCATCTTAGCTCATCTTCTAGGTAGTTTTTTCACATTTTTAGAGCTATTTCCAACACTTGGGTATCATCTACTTCATGTTTGAGAGGTTATTCCATGGATTTCACCTCTATGGAGATTCTACTACATATATTTATGCATAATGATGGTCCCTAGGAATGTTATTGAGTGGGCACATCATCGTCCCCCTTGCTTAGAGCCATTTGTTTGACTTTTTGAGAAGGGGTTGTCACCTTGTTGGGTTTGCATGCACATGTATTCACCTTTTGGAGATTGTTGGAATGTATTGAGGGCTGTTAATTTTTAGTGCAGCTGCGAGACCCATTCTCAGAGAGAATGGTACCCTAGTCAGTTAACTAGGGTTCCTGGTCAAGTTAACCAGGCGGAGTAATGAGTAAGACCCTAGAAGGTACCCTAGGGCCCCCAGCTGTCTCCTGGGGTTCTTGGTCAAGGACCAAGCAGATGGATGCCATGGCAAAGTCCCTGGCATGTAGCTAGGGCCCCTATTTGTCTCTAGGGTATTCTGGTCTGGGACCAGACAGTTTCTTGGTCACGAGGACCAAGCAGATCCTGCAGGTTGAGACAGAGACATCCTAGGTCCTGCAGATGGTTGATCAACATTCAGTCTAGGACTGAATGCTCAGCTTGAGGCTGAGGACCATTCTCTGGGAGAATGGAGAACCTGGTCATGGACCAGATGGTTGATCAACATGTCCCAGTCTACGACTGAGGCTCAGCCTTGGGCTGAGAAGCCATTCCTTGAGAATGGAGGCACTTGGTCAGTTACCAAGATTATGATGTGTGATGTCCTCTTCTCCTAGGTCTTCGAGATAGATGAGTTGGTTGGTCTTCTCAAGGGACTGGCCACCCCTTGTGGAAGCTACTAACATTTGACCTAAGGAGTAGTTGAGAGGACCACATGATCACATCATCTGTGTGAACCCTTCCTTATACAATGATGATGAACTTTCAGGTTATATGGAACATTTGTACATTTGAGAGAGAGATGACAGGTTGTACCTTTCCACCTTGGGTGATTTACTTTTGGTCCTTGCACCTTGTTGTTTATTAAGTCTTGTGGTACCCTGTCTTTGATTTGTGGTAATTAGGGTCATTGACCCACCTTCTATTTATACCACCTTTGTTGTTTTAGTCTTATGGGTACTAGTCCACTTTATGTGACTCTTTTATTTTTTATTTTATCTCTTATTTATTTTTTTTATTTTTTATTTTATATTTTATATTTTATGTCGAATTGTTATTTTTCTGTATATAACCCTAACTTGATGAAAATTCAACATGGTATCAAAGCATAGGGCATGTAGCTAACTCTGTTTTGCAGGCTAACAAAGTCTACATAGATCCTAAGATAGGGTTTTTGAATTCTAAACAACTTTTCAAGTTGGCAAGAAGGGTCTGAATATTAAAATCAGAAAAATCAGAATTGAATGAACACATAGAAGTACTATTGGCTGGAAATGAAGATGTGGCATTAAAGCTGCTAATCCATATGACAGCAAAAAAATATATGATGAATTCAGTAGGCTGCAAACTTCCTTCTCCAAAAAGTATTACTAGTATTACTAGAAGGTTTATCTCAGGTATGTATCCCTGAGGTGAGTAAGGAGCCAGCCTAAATTTTTATATGACTTGATCCCTAGTAATCAAGGGCTTACATGGTCATAGTACTTTCTAGGAATCTTATGATTCATTGTGATCTGAAATGTAAGTGTAAAGATTTTTTAGTATCCATCCATGCATACATTTCTCATGATCTGATTTCTTATATCTAAGACTGTGATCTAAACTAGATTGTGCTAATAAATGATATTATGTTGCCATAAGGGCAGATATAAAGATGGTAGAATTTTCTATACCAACTAGTTTTGATTCTTTAAATTGTCACACATATGACATGTTATATGATCTTGATTGATTCTAGATAAGTTATCCAATATATGAATGGATGCTAATTCAATATTGATTATTGCTGACTATGAAGTTGAATATTGATGTGACTTGCCCTAATATTAAAGTTTACAGATCTTGCTTATGCACAAGTTAAGTGCACAGCTACAGAGGGAGCTAAGTGCTCAGGTACAGAGGGAGTAAGAGACTCCACAATTTGCAGGATCAAATATTTATGTGTCAGCAAAAGAGAATCTAACATGTAGTTGTTTGTGAAACAACCGGGAAGATCAGAGATCAAGAAGGAGCCATCTGTGCTCTTCAATCCCCATCAGATTGGGATTGCAGAAAAGAGGTAAGAGATGTGACCTCTCAGTGGTATAGATATGACAGTGCAAGAAGCACCAGTCCATGAGACATCTCGTTCAAAGAAACAGAGGGAGAAGGCCAAGAAGCCTTCAGTTGATCTCACTAAAGAAGCCTATTGAGAGGCTTCAAGGGTGCTCTAGTAAGAGCCATGTCACTGATTCAGGATCATTCACTTATGTGAAGGCATCCAAACATCAAGTTTGGAAAGATGTTATGATAACGGACATCCTGTTGACATTGGATAATGATTCTCAGACAGTAAGGGAAGCCAGTTGTAACTTCCAAATGGATCTATAAGATCAAGGTATTTACTAACATTCAGACCTACTTGAAGCTCTAAGAAAATCCTGTATTCTATGACAGGTTGTTTTACCATGACTAGGACATGGTACAGTTGTCAGATGTGTTGACTAAGCCCCTGTCTTCGACAAGCTTAGTGTTGCTGAGAGGGAGTGTTAATTTTTAGTGCAGCTGCGAGACCCATTCTCAGAGAGAATGGTACCCTAGTCAGTTAACTAGGGTTCCTGGTCAAGTTAACCAGGCAGAGTAATGAGTAAGACCCTAGAAGGTACCCTAGGGCCCCCAGCTGTCTCCTGGGGTTCTTAGTCAAGGACCAAGCAGATGGATGCCATGGCAAAGTCCCTAGCATGTAGCTAGGGCCCCTATTTGTCTCTAGGGTATTCTGGTCTGGGACCAGACAGTTTCTTGGTCACGAGGACCAAGCAGATCCTGCAGGTTGAGACAGAGACATCCTAAGTCCTGCAGATGGTTGATCAACATTCAGTCTAGGACTAAATGCTCAGCTTGAGGCTGAGGACCATTCTCTGGGAGAATGGAGAACCTGGTCATGGACCAGATGGTTGATCAACATGTCCCAGTCTACGACTGAGGCTCAGCCCTGGGCTGAGAAGCCATTCCTTGAGAATGGAGGCACTTGGTCAGTTACCAAGATTATGATGTGTGATGTCCTCTTCTCCTAGGTCTTCAAGATGGATGAGTTGGTTGGTCTTCTCAAGGGACTGGCCACCCCTTGTGGAAGCTACTAACATTTGACCTAAGGAACAGTTGAGAGGACCACATGATCACATCATCTGTGTGAACCCTTCCTTATACAATGATGATGAACTTTCAGGTTATATGGAACATTTGTACATTTTAGAGAGAGATGACTGGTTGTACCTTTCCACCTTGGGTGATTTACTTTTGGTCCTTGCACCTTGTTGTTTATTAAGTCTTGTGGTACCCTGTCTTTGATTTGTGGTAATTAGGGTCATTGACCCACCTTCTATTTATACCACCTTTGTTGTTTTAGTCTTATGGGTACTAGTCCACTTTATGTGACTCTTTTATTTTTTATTTTATCTCTTTTTTTTTCTTTTTTTTTATATTTTATATTTTATGTTGAATTGTTATTTTTCTGTATATAACCCTAACTTGATGAAAATTCAACATGGTATCAGAGCATAGGGCATGTAGCTAACTCTGTTTTGCAGGCTAACAAAGTCTACATAGATCCTAAGATAGGGTTTTTGAATTCTAAACAACTTTTCAAGTTGGCAAGAAGGGTCTGAATATTAAAATCAGAAAAATCAGAATTGAATGAACACATAGAAGTACTATTGGCTGGAAATGAAGATGTGGCATTAAAGCTGTTAATCCATATGACAGCAAAAAAATATATGATGAATTCAGCAGGCTGCGAACTTCCTTCTCCAAAAAGTATTACTAGTATTACTAGAAGGTTTATCTCAGGTATGTATCCCTGAGGTGAGTAAGGAGCCAGCCTAAATTTTGATATGACTTGATCCCTAGTAATCAAGGGCTTACATGGTCATAGTACTTTCTAGGAATCTTATGATTCATTGTGATCTGAAATGTAAGTGTAAAGATTTTTTAGTATCCATCCATGCATACATTTCTCATGATCTGATTTCTTATATCTAGGACTGTGATCTAAACTAGATTGTGCTAATAAATGATATTATGTTGCCATAAGGGCAGATATAAAGATGGTAGAATTTTCTATCCCAACTAGTTTTGATTTTTTAAATTTTCACACATATGACATGTTATATGATCTTGATTGATTCTAGATAAGTTATCCAATATATGAATGGATGTTAATTCAATATTGATTATTGTTGACTATGAAGTTGAATATTGATGTGACTTGCTCTAATATTAAAGTTTACAGATCTTGCTTATGCACAAGTTAAGTGCACAGCTACAGAGGGAGCTAAGTGCTCAGGCACAGAGGGAGTAAGAGACTCCACAATTTGCAGGATCAAATATTTATGTGTCAGCAAAAGAGAATCTAACATGTAGTTGTTTGTGAAACAACCGGGAAGATCAGAGATCAAGAAGGAGCCATCTGTGCTCTTCAATCCCCATCATATTGGGATTGCAGAAAAGATGTAAGAGATGTGACCTCTCAGTGGTATAGATACGAAAGTGCAAGAAGCACCAGTCCATGAGACATCTCGTTCAGAGAAACAGAGGGAGAAGGCCAAGAAGCCTTCAGTTGATCTCATTAAAGAAGCCTATTGAGAGGCTTCAAGGGTGCTCTAGTAAGAGCCATGTCACTGATTCAAGATCATTCACTTATGTGAAGGCAGCCAAACATCAAGTTTGGAAAGATGTTATGATAACGGACATCCTGTTGACATTGTATAATGATTCTCAGACAGCAAGGGAAGCCAGTTGTAACTTCCAAATGGATCTATAAGATCAAGGTATTTACTAACATTCAGAGCTACTTGAAGCTCTAAGAAAATCCTGTATTCTATGACAGGTTGTTTTACCATGACTAGGACATGGTACAGTTGTCAGATGTGTTGACTAAGCCCCTGTCTTCGACAAGCTTAGTGTTGCTGAGAATGCCTCTCTTGCTGAGAGGGAGTGTTAATTTTTAGTGCAGCTGCGAGACCCATTCTCAGAGAGAATAGTACCCTAGTCAGTTAACTAGGGTTCCTGGTCAAGTTAACCAGGCAGAGTAATGAGTAAGACCCTAGAAGGTACCCTAGGGCCCCCAGCTGTCTCCTGGAGTTCTTAGTCAAGGACCAAGCAGATGGATGCCATGGCAAAGTTCCTAGCATGTAGCTAGGGCCCCTATTTGTCTCTAGGGTATTCTGGTCTGGGACCAGACAGTTTCTTGGTCACGGGGACCAAGCAGATCCTGCAGGTTGAGACAGAGACATCCTAGGTCCTGCAGATGGTTGATCAACATTCAGTCTAGGACTGAATGCTCAGCTTGAGGCTGAGGACCATTCTCTGGGAGAATGGAGAACCTGGTCATGGACCAGATGGTTGATCAACATGTCCCAGTCTACGACTAAGGCTCAGCCCTGG
Source organism: Larix kaempferi (assembly GCA_027924585.1). Lineage (NCBI taxonomy): Eukaryota > Viridiplantae > Streptophyta > Pinopsida > Pinales > Pinaceae > Larix > Larix kaempferi. Next base: position 27,152,398 of record BSBM01000877.1, on the reverse strand, counting down.
GCTGAGAAGCCATTCCTTGAGAATGGAGGCACTTGGTCAATTACCAAGATTATGATGTGTGATGTCCTCTTCTCCTAGGTCTTCGAGATGGATGAGTTGGTTGGTCTTCTCAAGGGACTGGCCACCCCTTGTGGAAGCTACTAACATTTGACCTAAGGAGCAGTTGAGAGGACCACATGATCACATCATCTGTGTGAACCCTTCCTTATACAATGATGATGAACTTTCAGGTTATATGGAACATTTGTACATTTGAGAGAGAGATGACTGGTTGTGCCTTTCCACCTTGGGTGATTTACTTTTGGTCCTTGCACCTTGTTGTTTATTAAGTCTTGTGGTACCCTGTCTTTGATTTGTGGTAATTAGGGTCATTGACCCACCTTCTATTTATACCACCTTTGTTGTTTTAGTCTTATGGGTACTAGTCCACTTTATGTGACTCTTTTATTTTTTATTTTATCTCTTATTTATTTTTTTATTTTTTATTTTATATGTTATATTTTATCTTTTATTTATTTTATATTTTATATTTTATATTTTATATCTTATATTTTTATTTTATCTTTATTTTTTAAAGTGGCCTTTCCCTAATTTAATGGAATACTATTTTATTATTTTTTATCTTTCCTAATTCTATGGAATCCTAATTTAAAGGATTATTTTAATAATCCTATTATCCTATTTAATGAGGCCTATTGTTTATCAATTAACATGATCTCCATATATCCCAGCTCCAGCTTCTCTGCTACTGGACGTCAAGGATCATACTGCTTGCTTTGGAGGCTGCCCACCTGTTGAACATTTCAGATTTGATCTGCTTGATTATTGCCAAGGTTCGCTGCTTCTACTCTTGACTGAGCTATGACCTAGTTGAGGTCTATCCAGCCTGCCTGCTATCCATTTTGCTTCCTGAGATCTAGTTAAACTCAACCATGACTTTGGAGAGGCTCGATCTACTGTTTTATGGTTTAATTGAGATCTGATCTGCTCCTTGTGGCTAAACTGAGATCCGATCTGCTCCCTATGGATAAACTGAGACTCGATCTGCTGTTTTAGTTTGTTTGAGATTTGATTTGCTTGTTGAAGTACTGTTGAGGTCCGATCTGCTTTGTGGTTGCCTGTTGAAGAAGAATGTGACCCTATGCTAACCTTACAACTCAGGCGTGACTCTTTTTAGGTCTTGATCTGTATGCTAAGAGATTATTGGTGGAAGCCGTGAGCTTCTTTAGTCCAGTTTCAGTCTAATCTGTGGAGGTCGTGAGGCCTGTATAGTCTGATTTATCCTACTGAGCATATATGTATGAGGGCTATGAAAACTAGTGATTAGGTCTTTTGTGTAAAGACCTTATGCAGATCTGTTTTATTGAACTCAGACTTTGCTGAGTCTGTTCTATGTGTTCAGTTCTTGTTTACTGCACCGAGCCTTGCTTTTGATCAAACCTTTGTGCTGATACTTAGAATCTTATTTGCCGAGATTTAGTTGTGCTTGGATTTATGATGTTGAGACTTATTGAGGGCTGATCTTTTGTGTTGAAATTTTTGTTGAGTCCATATCTATTGTGAGCTTGATTGTGCTGAGTCTTTTACTGTGTTTTGACTGTCATTGATCACTACATCCCTATTATCTCTCTCTCTGGTTGTACTACCCTCTTGTAGGGTTTGTTAGTTTCCAGATTTGACTGACCTCTCTGAGGCACAGTCTTTACTGAAAGTAAGTAACTCTTCTGAGTATTCTTATAGGAAGGGTCTCACACACAAGTCAGTATCTTCAACCTTATCTCTTTGATTATTATGTGATTAAATTTAGTTATTCTACGTTACATATTGCTGGAGATTAACTTAGCACAGTGACCTAACTGGTAGTGTTAAAAGTACTTTAACACAGTGACCTGAGAGTGCTAAAGATATGAAATTTATGTTATGATAGATTTTACTACTGCACTATTTAATATTCAATGTTTATTAAATGTATTTTCTGCATTAAAGTATGTCGAATTGTTATTTTTCTGTATATAACCCTAACTTGATGAAAATTCAACAAGGGCTTCACACATGGGTCCATGGTTTGTTGAGGGCATCCCACTTCTTTGGAATTATTTCCTCCTTGCATGGAAAAGCTTAGAGACATTTCATGGTCCCTAGGAATGTTATTGAGTGGGCACATCATCGTCCCCCTTGCTTAGAAAAGCTTATTTCCTCCTTGCATGGAAAAGCTTATTTCCTCCTCCATGTATAATGATGGTCATTAGGAATGTTATTGAGTGGGCACATCATCGTCCCCCTTGCTTGGAGCCACTTGTTTGACTGTTTGAGAAGGGGTTGTCACCTTGTTGGGTTTCCATGCACACGTATTCACCTTTTGGAGATTGTTGGCATGTATTGAGGGCTTCACACATGGGTCCATGGTTTGTTGAGGGCATCCCACTTCTTTGGAATTATTTCCTCCTTGCATGGAAAAGCTTATGGGTTGATTCTTGTATAGGTGGCATTGACCACCTTGTATTATGGATGTTTGTTAGAGTTGGTTAGATTTTAAAGGAGTATTTTTATTTGTTTAATCCTCCCTAGGATAAATCTAGGGTTTTGGTAGATCTAATATTATTAAATTGTAAAGGAAATTGAGTTCCTCTCCTATATAAGAGAGCCTCTTCCTCATTTGTACTCATGGTTGGATTTTGAGAGCTCTCTCTCCTCTTTTGGAGCCTAATAGACATATCTTTCATGGTACAGCTTGAAGTGTGAGGGTTTCTTCGCCATTCAAAGTTTGGCATCCTTGTTCTTATTTCTAATGTTGGTAATGGATTGTAGAATAACCTAGAACTTGTTAATTAGGGCCATAGAAATGCAAATGTGTCTCATTGGAAGAGTTTTATGTGAGAGTTGTATTCCTCCATCTCCCTTTGATGTTTTATGCATGATTATGTTACATTGTTTCGGTCATATTTCTAAAGTAAGATTATGTAAGTTGCAATACTTCATTATATGAGGCACACCCGAGTTGACATTGTTTTGATGTGGCACAACTCTTGGGACATCCTAGCTGATTTCTAGATTCATTTTTTCACATGCTAGGGTTTTTTATGGCATATGCATGCAGTCTTAATTTCCCTGACCTTTCATGAACTAACCCCTTCATTGGATTAACTTCCCTTGACTCCATTTTCCACAGGGATTGGTACTCGTCTTCATGATCCTCCCATCACCACTTTATCATATACTACAAAAAGACCTAATGTTTTGCTAAGGATAACTCTTCAAATCACCTTGTGCCTTTATCGATATAGCCTAGCAATCCGATCTTAGGGAAGCCCCCCTTGAGTTGGAGAAGAGCCAACCTAAAGTGTATAGAGGGAGTCATTGAGGTGACAGTGGGTAACCCCTCTAAGTTATAGTTGGGCTAGCTTTGTTCTTTAGGGCTTTAATAGTACATGCTAGTTCAAGTAGTAACTTTGTCCACAACCAAGGCTTCAAATGCAAGGGTGCTCCACAAGGTGCGTCCAATGCTCCCCCTACAAGCCTCCAAAGACTCCAACAATCCTCCTTGGTCATGTACTCCATTGTGTCCAATCCCCTTGCATGAACATTGTCACAACTCAGGGGTCCACGAGCCACCTCCAAGCCTCCATGCAAATACCTTATGTTGTCTAGGGCTCAATGCTCTCCTCCAAGATGTAAAATGCTCCTACTTCTCAATAGGCCATTCTCCGAGCAAGCAACAATCTCCATGTGGCCATCATGGGGAATGTCACCAAAGCTGTCAAGGGATCTCCAATGCACTAAGGAAGAATACCATGCAAGCACCCAACTGATGTCAAGCAAACCACTAAGTAAGCCATCTTCAATATGCAAATCCATCACAGATCATCCAATGGCTGATCATACATCATGTACACCAAATTTCATGAAGCACCACCAAACATGGTGTAAATACTTTCAGAGTATCCCCAAAAACTAACATGGACCAAAACATTGATGACCACAACATCCAACAGATTCAGGGAAATATTGCTAATATCAGGGAAAGAATTCAGGGAGACAATGAGGGTTTCTGTGTAGATAACACCTATATACATTTGTCAGCTCAAGCTGAAGGTCTCACAGGCAAAGCAGAGCATCTCATGAGCCAGCGAGGTCCTAGTCTATCTGAGCACAGATAGAACATCTATGCAAGCCAATTTAGACAATCTGTGTTTAATTTTCTGGATGTCTGAGTCAGGTACGAATGTGTCTGTAAGGGCAAGTTTGCCAGGACAAAGTGGCCTTCTGTTTGTAAAGACTGGTAGTGATAGTATGTATGGAAATAGCTGGAAGAGCTCAACAGGGAGATATTGAAGATATAGCTCTGATTTTTTAAATTTGCTTTGAAACATTTTGCACAGGGGTAGGATAGAAAAGGTTTAACATTATATGTCTGATAACTCTACATGAGATGAATGAAATGCTTCACCTATGGCAATATTTTCGTAATATAATTATTTTTCCTCTGCTTGAAATGATTAAAAAAATAATGAAGCCCTGGAATCCTTTCTTTTCAAAATTTCTATTTAAGAAAGCGTTAATAGTTTGACTTCAAAATCATTTGTTTACAAACAGTTCAAAATTTCGTTTAGATAGCGTTTGAATTTAAATTAAAATCTTGCCCAGAAATATAATTAACCTGATGCAAAAACATAAACCTAGAAACACCTTTTCCTGACATTTATAATTGAAAAAAATGCTCTCACCTCGAATTATCTCCCGTATTCCTCTTTTCCAACAACTGCCGATGTTTCTCTACGGCTTTATCCACGGCCGTCTCAACGGCATCCCGGCCTCCGACCAGAAGCCGGGCAATAACCTCCGGATCTGTTTCGAAACGCGCCTCCTCGAACTCCTGTCTGGCATTAGCCCTCAGAATGTCTCTCCAGGGGATTCCTTTCTCATTCGTCCACAGAAAGAAACGCGAGGCTCTGAGAATATCTCTGTACAGAGCCAGCGCTTCACGCCTGGTGCTGGTCAGACGCTGCCGGACCAATCTCTCGTCTTCATCTTCTTTTGACGTCTTTGGGGAATCGAGATGCCGCTCCAGGAGCTCTTCTACTGTGTCTGGACCATTGTTAAGCGATCGCCATTGTGAAAATGGCGAGAATTTTCGCCATGCGACTGGCAGCCCTAGACCCCGGTTTGAAACCCTCAGCGCCATAGGTTTTCTTCGATCGCCTTGTTTGTTGGCCCTGGATTGGTAACTCCAAATGAGATTTTTTGAATTTATCGGTGGCACGTAACCGTGACCGTGACCGTAGAGATTGGGATTTTAGCGGAGAGCAACCCCTCGAACTCGATTCCTGAATTGGTCCCATGTGTTGAATTTTATCGATGCCACGTGAACATGACCGTAGAGTTTGGGGTTTTATTGGACAACCACCTTACATTTTTTTCTTTCAAGCAGTAAAACCACTGTTGCTCATTGGCTCGTTGTGACAAGGCTTGAAGGGTAGGCAACCCCTAGGATAGAGGCTCCCCCCTGGGATAAAGGGTCTCCGGACATCTTGGCCCTACTGAGTCACAAGTTTATGGTATATATGGCTTGCGGGCTGTTGGATATACCCTTGGGAAGTTGTTGTTCCCATGGTTAAAAAAAAAACATTATTTTTTTGTTGGGTTTCGGGATGTCTCGGCCCTTGCTAAGTCACAAGTTACTGGTATATCTGGCTTGCGGGCTGTTGGATATACTCTTGGGAGGTTGTTATTGCCATGGTTTAAAAAAAAATTGTTATTTTGTTATTCATAGAATCAAAAAGTACATTTCCCATGCAACATCTCTGATGCTCCACATGATGCTCCACGCAGCATCTCTCATCAGAGATGTATTTGAAATGTATTTGAAGGAAAATCCTCCCATAAAAAACTAAAATTCAGAGATTACATAATATGTTTTTCAGCACAACAAAAGGTGTTATTTATCAAAAACAAGTCTACTTCAAATCATACTTTTAACTAAGAACTATGACAGAAAGTATAACAAAGTTGTAATAATTCATCCATCATGCTTGAACAGCTTCAAACTCCAAAATGTAGATCGAGCCCTTATCACCATGGATGCCTTCGAGGCACTCTTCCCATAGTAGAAGTCCTTCCTCAGTGTTGAGAGCTGCTTTAGAAAGAGCGTCTTCAGCGTTGTTTTTTTCTCTATAAATGTGTTTAATATTTAGCTCATGAAAATGTGCCAAAAGTGTAGTTGTCCTGCAACATCATTGTTCAAGAGAGATAACCTGCAATGACCACACCTTATTTGCCCAATTAACAATAACTTGAGAATCCTCATAAATATTCGTAGTATCAATTCCCATGATAGTAGTAAATTTTATCAAACACCACAGTGCTAAAAGTTCAGCTTTTGTATTTGTTCCCCGACCACAACTTAGTTTAAGGCTAAAAAATTGTTCATCATATATCCTAAGAAATGCTCCAGCACTACATATATCATCTTGTGCCGCACCATCAAAGAAACCAGTAGCCAGTACTGTGTATGAAAGTTCCCTTAACTATGTTTGCATTTGTTTCTCTACAATAACCACTTCATATTCTTTATAATAATTTATAATTCACAGGGAGCTAGCAACAAGATTTATAGACTTACCCTCAAAAAGAATAGAGTTCCTGGATTTACATATATCCTAGCAAATAAATGTTGGGAGAAGTCTATGATCAAAGTTACTCTTGTACCATCTCAGGAAGTTGTCTTCAATGGTACCATGACCCCAAGACTATTGTATGTTTAATAAATTAGAAATATGCTTCCATAGATTTAAACAATAATAAAATGTCACAAAAAAGGTGTTTAATAGACTCCCCATCAACCTTACATAAAACATAAATATTGGGCCCATGCCAATTCCTGCGCTGTAAATTATCCCATGTCAGTAAACAATTTTCAAAGGAAAGCCATAAGAAACACTTTAGTTTTGAAGGTAAATGCCACTTCCAAACTTTTTCGAACCACCATTTTGGAATGTCATAAGACGAACTGTCTGTAATGACAAACCACCCCTACTTATATTAAAGTTGGTATTGTAAGCCCGTGAACCAAATTATCAATGAATAATCAATTATTAGTAATGGTCACAAGGTGTGTTGTTATAAGGTGGTGGAGTGAAAATATGTATTTTATCAATTTTGTGAGAGGTGAAATGAATAGTCACAAGCATTAGAATTTTATTTTATTTCAAAAGAAAAAAAACCTAACTCGATGGAATCAAAGTTATAAATGTCATTATAAAAATTGGTCAACTATACAGATCTCAATCACTTACATACCTCAAGTAAACTTCAAGATTAAAAAATTATCTAAAAACATTCTAGATCTTTTACAAAATCTATAGTAATTCTTGCTCTCAAAGGTGAGCCTAATTAAGCGAGACTGCTACTAGTAAATAGCAAAGGAGCCTAGTGATATCATGGAGAAGTCCATGAACTCTTCAAAACATAAAAGTCCTTCAGGCAGACAAACAACTCTTTTGGATAAGTTGTCTGCTAGAGAGTTTAGTTCTCGATATATGTGCTTAATGGAAATCCAATTGAAGTTCTCCAATAGATGTATGGGTCTGAAACACCATTGATCCAAAAGTGTGACCTACAAAGAAGAAACTCTAGTAGCCCAGTCCACCACAATCCTAGATTCGCCAAAAACCTGTAAAGAATGATAACCTTTATGAGTAGCAAAGGATAGCAAACCCCAAAGAGCTAATAATTCCGCTATGGATTGTGTCCCTAACCCACACCCCATCCACAGTAGAAAGTAATTATCTGCAGAAAATTTCAAGACCATGCCACCACCACATTGATCATCATTGGACGTAACCAGAAGGAATACCTTCCACCAACATTGATCTGTAGAAAGTAACTAGAAGGAATACCTTCCACCAACATTGGTTCATGTAGATTATGTGGCTGCTTCACCACCACCTTGTCCTTTAGAAATTCCTTGAAAAACCTCAAAATTTTAAGTCCCACCACAGCGGCATTATGCTCACGATTGTCAAAAACCATTGCATTCCTAGCTTTCCACATACCCCACATAACAAATAAGGGTAAAGTTTTGTGGTATGGATAGTTCTTTATCCAGAAAATCAAATTTCTTTCTAATGAGGGGAGAGTCCATCTACAATACAGTGGAAGACCCTAAGATACCTTTGACCACACACCTTTGCAAAAATCATAGTTAACAAACAAATGCTCAACATTCTCTTTAGCCTTTTTGCATAAAACACATAGATTTGGACCAACAATGCCCCTTCTATTAAGATTGTCCCAAGTCAAGACTCGGTTTTCCATACACAACCATGAGAAGCACTTGATCTTGAGTGGAAAGGACCACTTCCATAGGATTTTGTACCACCATTTAATCACAGTTGCATTAGAAGAAACAATGATGGCATCATATGCTTGTTTTGCAGTCACAAAACCTAAATTTTTGTTCCAAGACCAATGATGCCATCATATGCCTATTTTGCAGTCACAAAAGTTGAACTTTTGTTCCAAGACCATACCAATATATCATCCTCATCTTTTACTCTGACACCAAGATGGCACATACCAGCAATAAAAGAGGCCCATTCCTCCGCTATATTGCCTGTCAAGCCTAGGTCCATAGCCGATAGCCAAGGATTGGAATTATATGTATAGAAAATGAAAAATATGGAGATAATTTAGAATGGAGAAATTGAGATGAGCTCTTCTAATGTGTTGGATCATTGTTAAGGGATCATCATTGTGAAAATGATGAGATTTTCCATATGATAATTATTTTCATACAATATGGAAATAATTGTATTTATTCTACTTGCTAAGATTTGGTATAGGTAACAATTTTTTTTTAATTGGGGTAAAATCATTTACGTATTGTTTACTTAGGAAATGTTACTTTTGTATAGAAAAGAAAGGTCAGACACCCGCATCATGATAATGGAGATCCCTACACCTACAAAAACAAATCGAATAAAACTACCTCTAGTGATAGTGTTCTCGAACTAATTTGATGTTATTTTATTTTATTTGGGTGGACAAAGACGGTATTGCAACACATACAATAAAATCCTTGTATGATCTACGTACTTAACAAGACCCTTTACATTTCCCCTCTTGCTAACAATTTTTATTAGAGAGAGATGATAAATATTTGGGATAAATGCATGGAAATAAATATTCCTCTCAAGTGATGTCTTACCAAACCTTATGAATGGTAACTATTGTGAGATTTTGAACCAATGGATATAGAAGCTAAATGGAGAAGTAATAAATTTAGCATTCCATAGAAGAGAAAAGAATTAAGGTAAAGATCCAAATAGTTGAACATGAATCAATGCTTGATCAATAAGATGCAAACCTTCATATATTGGTAACCAAGCTGGACTTAATTATATGCACAAGCATAAAAGCTAGTGAAAACATGAGAGAAATCTCCTTGAATAGCTAAGTGCACCCCTATGAGGTAGTTATCTTGACCATGCATGAGCAATCTAGTGTTTAACTAGATTATAATAGCCAAGTGAAGCCTTATTACACAGTTAACTAGGCCATAGGCCATGCATGTGCAACTAGGGTTAACTAGCCCTAGAACTACAAATTGAAGTGCACTAAACCCTAAAATAGGAAGCAACTCAAGTAGGTGCACCCTTTTCCCTGAAAAAGGAGTGTTTGTTTCCCTAGAAAAGGGAAAATAGGCATGTAGACCAACAATTATAATATATTTATTTATTCACCTCAAGAATTAGTATTGTTTAAAAATAATAAATATTAAAACCTGTAAGAGAATTTAATTGGTGAGTTTTTTTCTAAGTACAACTAACATGGTGCAAATATAAGTTGGCAAGCAAATATATTGTATGTTTCCATAGAGAGATCACCATATGTATATAAAAGTGTTGGTAACATATAATGATTACAATGAAGAATTTTTTGAAAATAATAATTGAGAGAGTAGAATATGAATATGTTTTTTTTTAACCATGGGAACAACAACCTCCCAAGGGTATATCCAACAGCCCGCAAGCCAAATATACCAGAAACTTGTGACTCAGCAAGGGCCGAGACGTCCCGAGACCCTTTATCCCAGGGGAGAGCCTCTATCCCAAGGGTCGCCTACCCTTCGAGCCTTGTCACAACAGGCCAATGAGCAACCCTACCCCCCGCCGGTTTTGAACCCGTGACCTCCTCGGAGATAACACATGTTCTTAACCATTATGCCCACTCAGGTGCTCTAGTAGAATATGAATATGTTGCCATCATGTTGGTGTTCCAATTAAGGGCATATGTTTGACGTTGAGTACAATAAAGTTGGAAACCTTTTGCGGCTTAAAGAAGAATCAAGGTCTATAGACAAGGGAGCAAAATAAATGAGAGCATTGAAGGAAAAATCTCAAAGTCAATGGAAAATAAACCATTTGTGACAAAGAAAACAAAAATACCAATGTTACACAAATTAGACGGAAATTGTAATGAAGATATAAGAGCCATAGGGATATGGGAATGCCAACACAAATAAACAAGAGGAAGCTACTAGATGGGAAAAACAAATTGGTAAGCAAATGACAATAGTAAGCAAAGTTGATATGAAATGAAAATAATATAGAAAGGAAAACAACAATGGTGAGAACTTACAATTTGGATGGGAGGTACAAATAGACTAAGTACAGATGTAGATGCAAATTAAACTATTTCTTTTGGATGATGGTATACTTTGTCGATGTCCATGAGAACACATCTAGAAGCAATGGAAGTGTATGAAATTTGTGAACCTTTGGGAGCCATCATACAGGGTATAGTTCAAAATGTTAATAAGCACAAATTTGTGTAAATTCACAATTCAAAAATTTGAGTAAGACAATATCAAATGTATGGTGGAATTAATGACTAGTACATTTGATAGGTTAAGAAGTAGTTACATAAGCAATGTGGGTATGAGAGATCCAATAAAGAGATGGGAAAAAATGCAAATGGACTTGTTAGATGAGAAATGGTGACAAAACTTTTGAATGGAGCAAAGCTTCTTCTTGCTTACTTCGTAGACATGGGAATTTTCCTTCATTATTTTGTACCTTTCAAATGCAAATGCCAGGAGATGTGAAAATCCTTCAAGTATGGAATGTTGGTGAGATGTCAGGATCTTTTGAGGATGGAACTTCAGATATTGCAGTGAAAGTCAAACCTTGTAGTTCAATGGTACCAAGGCCACTGAGTGAGAAAAATATGAAGAGAAAGGTGTAGCAATAATTTCCAGGGAGGGAGAGATTTACCTTATGAATTAAGGATTACATGTTGAGGTTATAAACTTATCCTACTCACCTTTTTAAACTATGATTATCATACAAACTATAAAAACATTAACAAACTTAGCATGTGAATTAATATTAAGACTGCTTCACCCATTAGATGAAGGGCACCAAACATGGTACCAAGATTTTGAAAGCTACAAGATCTAAAAGCATGACCTTACTAGGATTTAAACCCATAACCTTACTATCCAAAGCTTAAATATGGACCCTTAGCCCAATTGTCCATAAGGATACCCATAAGTATGATACATGCATAATGAAATTGCTTCGAGCATATTCTCATACAAAACTACCCAAACGCATGAAGAGATTAGTGATCGTAAGAGCTTAACCAATTAATAAAAAAGATTTGTTAAACTCTCAAAAAATTACTTGACACATAAGTAGTTATCGACTAAGGATCATTATCATTACTTGAAAACGATTTCAGCCTCGGGTTCATTTTATTTAGATTTATGTAAAACTCTTCTATTGAGGTGGGCATTCCACCACTAACAATCCCTTTTGTTTCATTTATGAAAAAAATCTCATTGTAGGGGTTGCCCTAATGAGATTAGCGATTGTAAGAGCTTAACCATGTGTCAAATTGATAGAACTTGAGGACGTTAGTCCCCTTCTTCGTAAAGTGCCCTTAGCACCCATAAAATATATTTTTTTTGTTTTTTATGGAATAGAGATGCATTTTTTCCTTAAAAAAAAACCTTTGCAATAAACTTTGAGAAGGAAAACCTTCTTGAAGTTTTGATTGTAGAGGTTTGCACTTCTATTTTCATTATAAATTGCTTATGTAATGTGTTTCAGACAACATAGTGCTCCAGTGCATTTAATGAAAATATGTGTTTATCATCAATGTATCAAAATATTGAATGAAAAAATGAGCAAGAACTTTATTTTGTAAAAGTGAGTTTATAAAAGAAAATTATTAATGCCTAAATATCTCACACATGCGACAATTCGGCTAATATTGCAAGAGGACATAATCAACATACAACATGCAGCTCATTAAAGACATCCTCATCAAATTCACAATGAGAAATGAACCTTAGAATGATAAAGTGATCATTAATTTTGGACAACTATGCAACTTTTGTTTCGAAACCCGTGTGGATCAATATGACTTATTCTTTGAAGCCTACGTGGTTGTACCAGCGACGAGACCACCATCCCTCTGGAGCGCATTCAAGGATCACAAAAACACTCTTGGCTCCAAAATTCAAATTGGACTCTTCACATGCTTGGGAGCATTCAATAGCCCCCTTCGTGTATCTAGAGGACCACTTCATGAGCAAGAGCATTCACACTAGGGAACTAGATGTTTCAAGACCTCCATTTGGTCTATAAAAGGAAGCAATGGGCATGCATTCATTAGAGAGAAATATAGAGAAAAGTTATGCTACAAGAATTGGTGTGAGAGATCATCTTTCAACCCATTTCTTATCGCTATTTGGCATGCAAGGCTCCCTTGTTTTCTTCATCAAGAAGCAAGAGTTTTTCTCCGGTGTTCTAAGTTTGTTATCAAGCATTTTTGTGGACAAAAAGGGACCCTCCCTAAGGGAGTTTGTTGGTTGTCATTGAACCCTCCATCTCCTAGGTGACACCATTGTAACAAGCTTTACCATTGGGCAAATATCATTTGGTTTAGAAAACTCTTCCTCTTTTTTTAATTTTGCTTAGCCATTGTCCATTTTTCTTTTTATTTATTTATTTGAGTCATGCTTTGCCATTTGATGTAGAGAATACTAACCCACATCTAATACGGTTTCCTTGCTGCAACCTACAAGGATAAACCAGGGGAGATTTCTCATTCTTGTGGCACGTTTCCCTCAATAATATTGTTAGAAAAACAGGATCACAGAGCAATAACAATAAACAGAAATGTAAATATAATCACACAGACACATTACAAGAGAGACACCAATATATCGTGGTTCACCCAAGATGGGCTACGTCCACATTGGAATTGCCAGTCCTTTCTTATTATTCCGTCCAACAAAGTGAAGGGATACAACTTGTAGCACAGCCGCTGCACTTCCTCTTCACACTCTCACAGTCTCTCTTCCGATCTCAAAAATCTTTACAATGCATAATACCTAAATACATCAACCCTAGCCGTGTTACAATGTCCTTCTTTTATAAGGGAAATACAATGGGAAAATACCACGGGTCACCCCCTGGGGATCGTGCCGGGATCATAACCAAACTTGGGGTTCAAACACGTTTGAATCATCATCTATGAGACTGGAAGATCAGGCTCCACAACCAACAAGTATTTTGGCGACTCCACTACTCTTTTTTGAAAAGCATGCATGGGAAAAATATGATGGAAAAGGAAAAAGCCTTGATCAATTGTATTCACACAAATAGTATCATTATATATTACAAAAAGAATGCCACCTCATGGAGAGATTTTCTCTAGGCAATCTTATCCATATCACTTAGTCATCATTTAGGATAAATGACTAATATCCTAAATAATAATTACAAATAAATGTGACAATTTTAACTATGTGATTGATAATGTAAGCCACGGGCTAAATTCCCCCCCCCTCAATCACAAGTTTATGTATCTGTATCAGCTAAATAAGAAACGCTAATGATGAAGTTGATATGTTGGATCTTTCAGAAGCCTTCATTTGTGCTTCAATGAAAAATCTGCCTAAAAATCCATCAAAATTGGATGTTGAATGGTTAATCTAAAATGAACTAGAAGAGAGCTGAAATTATGGAGTGAACAACTGCCAATGTCTGAACATTCCCTGTCTTCTTGACAATTCCATCATTTGCCAAGTGATATAGCTAAAATAAGTTGGTGTCTTCTGCTAATTGGTGAACATATAGTATCACCATTCTACAATCAGTAAATCGTTGAAATTCTCCATGAATATTTCAAAACTATTATGTGTTGATCAACATCCCAATGCATCATGTATTTGATTTTGTCATCTACATACTTTTGTTTCCCATTTGGCAATTTGGAGTCTACCATCTACAAACTTTTGTCCATTTGATTTAAGTACTCCCCCTCTTAACTTGAAAGAGAGTTTTTCTAATGTACCCCCCCTTAAGATGCAAGAGAGTACAATTTAAATTTCAACTCAAAGTGGGCATGTGGAAACAACCACGTGTTATCTCATCCCGCGAGGGCCATGCTTGAAAGCTACGCCATAAGGGAACCACTAGATTTATATTCTATCAGGTACAAAAAAGACTATGCGCTACAAGATGAGTCTTTACTCGTGGTTGAATTATTCAGTAAGACTAATGTAATTTCTTGGTTGTTGATGTCCATTGCCAAAGATTGATCCACCCAAAGTGAATCTTTAAACTTGCAGGCTTATTTCTCTTGGAACATTTTTCTTATGCATGATTACACTTGCCACAATGTTGACAGGGATGGAGATCAAAACACTATGTCCCCAAATGACCAACTCGATGACAATGCTGGAATTTAGGAATTTCTTCCATGTGTTTTTCATAACCCTCTTCATTAACTTCTGGAGCCTTCAAATTTTCATGAATGAATCCTGCACTCACAAACTAAATTAGTTTGGAATAGTCTAGAATATGAAAAGTCACATCCTTTCATATCCAAGGCCTATTATGTACTTGTTGTTGTTGATTTCTTCCCAAGGTCTAATAATGGGCTTCAAAAGAGTATTTTGAACAGGTTGCTAATATGGGAATGTTGATTGACTACATATTGTTTCACTATTGAAATGTTTTCTTCATTGAACTCAATAGAAAATGCTTGACCTATAGGTTCATAGATACCTTCATCTTCCTTGGATAATGCTTTTGGATTTGGTCCACTGAATTTATCTTGCACTCTTTGTTGATTTGAAACATCGTCATCATCATTATTATCATAGAGAGGATTGTTCTGAACAAAAACTAGTTCAAAATGTTGTCGATGTTGGAGCTGATTGAAATCATCATCTTCAAAATTGTTTATCAAGGATTGAAGCTTATGGCACTTGAAATCATCATCAGTCATAGTCTCTTTTTCACCAAGTTGTACTAGGTCATTTGTATCACAAGTAGCATCAACCTTTTGAAGTAGATTAACTTTATGACAACTTAAATCAACCTGTTGAATTAGAACACAAGTGCCATAAGCTTCATAGATCATTTATTTTCTAAGCAATTTGAATTGAAGAAAAGTAATCACTTGCTCCATTCCAATTTTCTCTTGAAGTTCAACAATTTGATTTTCATTTTTTTCTAAGAAGTTCTTTGAACTCGCTTTCCGCCTTTACCTACTATCACGTTCACTTGAACTCGCTCGCTTGCACTGGCTTATTTTCATGCTCGCTTGCTTATATGTTTTCACACCCACTTGCATTTATCTCATGCTTGATTGAACTTATATGAAAATTTTAGGGTGTCGAGCACTACGGATTATACACCCCAAAATGTGATTTTACACTGATTTGACACTTAAAAAAAAGGGTTTTCTTGCGACAATCTTGGTTCATACTCAAAGATTGGAGGGTGTTGGGTTCAACCAAAAAATGCACCCATTACAAATTCAACTCAACTAGATTTCTATTTGAAACTTACAAAAAACAACTTTTTGCAAGTACATTACTTAAAAGTTGAATTTGATCTTTAAATTTGTGTAATGTCCCCATTCAAATAAATCTCAAGAAGAGAAAATTCCACCAATCTACTAGTTTCCTAGGTTGGGGTGGAAACATTAGATTTGGAATAAGGGAACTATAAGACCCCAAATAGTCATTAGCTTGACAAAATATATTAAATGGAGAATAAATAAATATTTAAGATAGGAAAATAAGGTGGCACTTGGTCATGAGGGCACATTGGAGGTGTGGGGCCCACTTAAGCAAGATTCCCCATGCCACATGGCATCCCACTCTCACCCATTCGAATCCAAGGTGGATTCCAATGTTCTTGGGGGAGTTGGAAGGGCCTAATACTTGGCATGACTCAATGAGGGTCGAAATTGAGAGGAAGAGTAACTCCCATGGAAGAGTAAGAGGGATCTTGGAGCTATTGGGACACTTGGGCTAGATTCCCTAGCTTCTATGACAACAATGATGAAGATTCTATGACACTTATGACACAAATTAGACCTGATTGCTGACATCTGACATATATGACATGTCAGGGCTAAAAATAGCCTCCAAGAGGGCACACAAGGGAGTTAGCGTAGCCAAAGAGTCACCCATTCAAATTGAGTGAAGGAGGAGGCTAGGAATTGATGGACAAGTGGCACACATTGGAATCTCTTCCCAATTCGACTTGGAATGAAGCTCATGGAGGGAATTCAAACCATGGAAGGCTTGGGAAGGTAATAAAAGACAATAACCAAGAAGGAGAATGGATTTTGATCATTTCTCATTTTGCAAATTGGAGAGCATAGCTTGTCCATGCTAGTGGAGTGTTTACTCTACTTGCCTTAGTATCAATTTTGGGGGTGAAAGATTTCCATCCTAATTGGAAATTGGAGAGGCCATTCAGACCTTTCATTTGGAGCTACAATGAATTCATTTGTTGCAAGTTGAAGTTGCAGGGCAGCTCGTGATATTTTCTCCTTCAACTTGTTCCCATCTCTCTCTCACATTTCTTTTCATATTTTGGCTCTTGGAGGAAGGGCGCACATGGTGAGATGTTGATCTATTTGTGAGAGTCCAAGATACACCATTTATTTGTAATATGATATATATACTCTGTAGTTGATGCTCAGAAGATCCTCAGGTCGAAATACCAAGTGAAACTATGTAAAAATACTGAACAATGCATAAATGGTGCCATTTTCCCTATATCTTGTTGTAAGAGATTGAAGTTGCTTTATTTCGATTTGTATATGTTCATATATATGGTTTTTATGATGTATGGAGATTCATTAATGTCCTAAAGAAGTTTCATATACATTGCAGGAACCTTTGGAACATAAATCTCGAATTTCATAGCAAGTGGTGAAGTTTCCTATCATTTCCCCCTATGTGAAGAAATGTCCACAAACCTTTGATTTATGGGAGTTGCAACAGCCTTTAGAAATTGATTAATGATGCATTTGTGGGCCCATTGAAGTCCTTAAACCAATCCATGTCTCTTTTTTAAAATTTGTGAGGGTCGTACTACATTTGGGAATCCATTAGTGACCTCTACCCTTGGGGGTCTAAACCTCGAAATTGCTAGTAAAATTCCCCAATTTCTCCTGAAGTTAAAGGAATGTTGTAGAAGTATTTTGAGAGTGTCCAAAAATATATCAACCTCATTTTTATGTCTTAATACCCTTCAAATACTATTTGGTCTATAAAAGGAAGCAATGGGCATGCATTCATTTGAGAGAAATATAAAGAAAAGTTATCCTGCAAGAATTGGTGTGAGAGATCATCTTTCAACCCATTTCTTATCGCTATTTGGCATGCAAGGCTCCCTTGTTTTCTCCATCAAGAAGCAAGAGTTTTTCTCCGGTGTTCTAAGTTTGTTATCAAGCATTTTTGTGGACAAAAAGGGACCCTCCCTAAGGGAGTTTGTTGGTTGTCATTGAGCCCTCCATCTCCTAGGTGACACCATTGTAACAAGCTTTACCATTGGGCAAATATCATTTGGTTTAGAAAACTCTTCCTCTTTTTTTTTAATTTTGCTTAGCCATTGTCCATTTTTCTTTTTATTTATTTATTTGAGTCATGCTTTTCCATTTGATGTAGATAACACTAACCCACATCTAATACGGTTTCCTTGCTGCAACCTACAAGGATAAACCAGGGGAGATTTCTCACTCTTGTGGCACGTTTCCCTCAATAGTATTGTTAGAAAAATAGGATCGAAGAGCAATAACAATAAACAGAAATGTAAATATAATCACACAGACACATTACAAGAGAGACACCAATATATCGTGGTTCACCCAAGATGGGCTACGTCCACACTGGAATTGCCAGTCCTTTCTTATTATTCCGTCCAACAAAGTGAAGGGATACAACCTGTAGCACAGCCGCTGCACTTCCTCTTCACATTCTCACAGTCTCTCTTCCGATCTCAGAAATCTTTACAATGCATAATACCTAAATACATCAACCCTGGCCATGTTACAATGTGTTTCTTTTACAAGGGAAATACAATGGGAAAATACCATGGGTTACCCCCTGGGGTTCAAATGCATTTGAATCATCATCTATGAGACTGGAAGATCAGGCTCCACAACCAACAAGTATTTTGGCAACTCCACTACTCTTTTTTGAAAAACATGCATGGGAAAAATATGACGGAAAAGGAAAAAGCCTTGATCAATTGTATTCACACAAATAGTATCATTATATATTACAAAGAATAATGCCACCTCATGGAGAGATTTTCTCTAGGCATTCTTATCCATATCACTTAGTCATCATTTAGGATAAATGACTAATATCCTAAATAATAATTACAAATAAATGTGACAATTTTAACTATGTGATTGATAATGTAAGCCACAGGCTAAATTCCCCCCCTTCAATCACAAGTTTATGTATCTGCATCATCTAAACAAGAAACACTAATGATGAAGTTGATGTGTTGGATCTTTCAGAAGCCTTCATTTGTGCTTCAATGAAAAATTTTCCTAAAAATCCGTCAAAATTGGATGTTGAATGCTTAATCTAAAATGAACTACAAGAGCACTGAAATTATGGAGTGAACAACTGCCAACGTCTGAACATTCCCTGTCTTCTTGACAATTCCATCATTAGCCAAGTGATATAGCTAAAATAAGTTGGCGTCCTCTGCTAATTGGTGAACATATAGTATCACCATTCTACAATCAGTAAATCGTTGAAATTCTCCATGAATATTTCAACACTATTATGTGTCGATCAATATCCCAATGCATCATGTATTTGATTATGTCATCTACATACTTTTGTTGCCCATTTGTCAATTTGGAGTCTACCATCTACAGACTTTTGTCCATTTGATTTAAGTACTCCCCCTCTTAACTTGAAAGAGAGTTTTTCTAATGTACCCCCCCTTAAAATGCAAAAGAGTAAAATTTAAATTTCAACTCAAAGTGGGCATGTGGAAACAACCACATGTTATCTCATCCCGCAAGGGCCATGCTTGAAAGCTACGCCATAAGGGAACCACTAGATTTATATTCTATCAGGTACAAAAAAGACTGTGCACTACAAGATGAGTCTTTACTCGTGGTTGAATTATTCAGTAAGAATAATGTAATTTCTTGGTTGTTGATGTCCATTGCCAAAGATTGATCCACCCATAGTGAATCTTTAATCTTGCAGGCTTATTTCTCTTCGAACATTTTTCTTATGCATGATTACACTTGCCACAATGTTGACAGGGATGGAGATCAAAACACTATGTCTCCAAATGACCAACTCGATGACAATGCTAGAATTTAGGAATTTATTCCATGTGTTTTTCATAACCTTCTTCATTAACTTCTGGAGCCTTCAAATTTTCATGAATGAATCCTGCACTCATAAACTAAATTAGTTTGGAATAGTCTAGAATATGAAAAGTCACATCCTTTCATATCCAAGTCCTATTATGTACTTGTTGTTGTTGATTTCTTCCCAAGGTCTAATAATGGGCTTCAAAAGAGTATTTTCAACAGGTTGCTAATATGGGAATGTTGATTGGCTACATATTGTTTCATTATTGAAATGTTTTCTTCATTGAACTCAAAAGAAAATGCTTGACCTATAGGTTCATAGATACCTTCATTTTCCTTGGATAATGCTTTTGGATTTGGTCCACTGAATTTATCTTGCACTCTTTGTTGATCTGAAACATCGTCATCATCATTATTATCATAGAGAGGATTGTTCTGAACAAAAACTATTTCAAAATGTCATCGATGTTGGAGCTGATTGAAATCATCATCTTCAAAATTGTTTATCAAGGATTCCTTCTCATCACTAGATAAGGAATCATCCGTGATAGTCTCTTTTTCACCAAGTTGTACTAGGTCATTTGTATCACAAGTAGCATCAACCTTTTGAAGTAGATTAACTCTATGACAACTTGCATCAACCTGTTGAATTAGATCACAAGTGCCATAAGCTTCATCAATCATTGATTTTCTAGGCAATTTTAATTGAAGAAAAGTAATCACTTGCTCCATTCCAATTTTCTCTTGAAGTTCAACAATTTGATTTTCATTTTTTCCTAAGAAGTTCTTTGATCTCCTGATTAGCATTTTGTATTCGCTTTCTGCCTTTACCTACTATCACGTTCACTTGAACTCGCTCGCTTGCACTGGCTTATTTTCATGCTCGCTTGCTTATATGTTTTCACACTCACTTGCATTTATGTGACGCTTGATTTAACTTATATGACAATTTTAGGGTGTCGAGCACTACCGATCATACACCCCAAAATGTGATTTTACAATGATTTGACACTTAAAAAAAGGGTTTTCTTGTGACAATCTTGGTTCATACTCAAAGATTGGAGGGTGTTGGGTTCAACCCAAAAATGCACCCATTACAAATTCAACTCAACTAGATTTCTATTTGACACTTACAAAAAACAACTTTTTGCAAGTACATTACTTAAAAGTTGAATTTGATCTTTAAATTTGTGTAATGTCCCCATTCAAATAAATCTCAAGAAGAGATAATTCCACCAATCTACTAGTTTCCTAGGTTGGGGTGGAAACA
This sequence comes from Larix kaempferi, assembly GCA_027924585.1. Lineage (NCBI taxonomy): Eukaryota > Viridiplantae > Streptophyta > Pinopsida > Pinales > Pinaceae > Larix > Larix kaempferi. Next base: position 27,131,457 of record BSBM01000877.1, on the reverse strand, counting down.
TTAGATTTGGAATAAGGGAACTATAAGACCCCAAATAGTCATTAGCTTGACAAAATATATTAAATGGAGAATAAATAAATATTTAAGATAGGAAAATAAGGTGGCACTTGGTCATGAGGGCACATTGGAGGTGTGGGGCCCACTTAAGCAAGATTCCCCATGCCACATGGCATCTCACTCTTACCCATTCGAATCCAAGGTGGATTCCAATGTTCTTCGGGGAGTTGGAAGTGCCTAATACTTGGCATGACTCAATGAGGGTCGAAATTGAGAGGAAGAGTAACTCCCATGGAAGAGTAAGAGGGATCTTGGAGCTATTGGGACACTTGGGCTAGATTCCCTAGCTTCTATAACAACAATGATGAAGATTCTATGACACTTATGACACAAATTAGACCTAATTGTTGACATCTGACATATATGACATGTCAGGGCTAAAAATAGCCTCCAAGAGGGCGCACAAGGGAGTTAGCGCAGCCAAAGAGTCACCCATTCGAATTCAGTGAAGGAGGAGGCTAGGAATTGATGGACAAGTGGCACACATTGGAATATCTTCCCAATTCGACTTGGAATGAAGCTCATGGAGGGAATTCAAACCATGGAAGGCTTGGGAAGGTAATAAAATACAATAACCAAGAAGGAGAATGGATTTTGATCATTTCTCATTTTGCAAATTGGAGAGCATAGCTTGTCCATGCTAGTGGAGTGTTTACTCTACTTGCCTTAGTACCAATTTTGGGGGTGAAAGATTTCCATCCTAATTGGAAATTGGAGAGGCCATTCAAACCTTTCATTTGGAGCTACAATGGATTCATTTGTTGCAGGGCAGCTCGTGATATTTTCTCCTTCAACTTGTTCCCATCTCTCTCTCACATTTCTTTTCATATTTTGGCTCTTGGAGGAAGGGCGCACATGGTGAGATGTTGATCTATTTGTGAGAGTCCAAGATACACCATTTATTTGTAATCTGATATATATACTCTGTAGTTGATGCTCAGAAGATCCTCAGGTCAAAATACCAAGTGAAACTATGTAAAAATACTGAATAATGCATAAATGGTGCCATTTTCCCTATATCTTGTTGTAAGAGATTGAAGTTGCTTTATTTCGATTTGTATCAGTTCATATCTATGGTTTTTATGATGTATGGAGAGTCATTAATGTCCTGAACAAGTTTCATATACATTGCACAAGCCTTTGGAACATAAATCTCGAATTTCATAGCAAGTGGTGAAGTTTCCTATCATTTCCCCCTATGTGAAGACATGTCCACAAACCTCTGATTTATGGGAGTTGCAACAGCCTTTAGAAACTGATTAATGATGCATTTGTGTGCCCATTGAAGTCCTTAAACTAATCCATGTCTCTTTTCTGAAATTTGTGAGGGTCGTATTGCATTTGGGAAGCCATTAGTGACCTCTACCCTTGGGGGTTTGAACCTCGAAATTGCTAGTAAAATTCCCCAATTTCTCCCGAAGTTAAATGAACGTTACAGAAGTATTTTGAGAGTGTCCAAAAATATATCAGCCTCATTTTTATGTCTTAATACCCTTCAAATACCTTCATACCCAATTTGGAATCATTTGGAGCCATTTGGGAGCATTGGAATCATAACTAGTCTAAGGGTTGAATTGGCCAAAAATTGCAATTTTTCCAATTTTTCCAAATTTATAAAAAGGGAACCTACAAGTGGTATCAGAGCATGGTCCTTGAACCTGATGTGGATGACCATTTTTGAGGACAAGAAGCCAAAGAAATCATCCCCCACTCTTAGAAACTGAAACTGAAAGTGCTTTTGGTGAAGAGGAAGAAGAAGGAGAAGAGGTTTATTCTGTTGAGACTATGGATAAGGATGAGAAAGGAAATTCTTATATGGAGGAGAAATATGAGCTTAGGAAATTCACGAAACCTTTTTTTGAATATATGACAAGGTATATAATGCAATGATTTGAATTGATGGCTAGTCAAATTGGTAGCAAATTGACCACAGGAGGCAACATCAGTTCCTCTAGTGAGGAAAAGAAGACAATGGGTGGAAGGATTTTCTCAAGAACATGACCTCCTAATCGAGCTGATGAGTTTCAGATATCAACAAGATATACCACACCTAAGTTTCTTGAGACCAAAGAAGATCCTAACCCTCAAATTGGCATGAAGGAAATTCTAGCAGAATGGCAAGAGTTGAGTGAAGATTGTAGAAGAACATTACCATTTGATCAATTCTTTATTGTCTCAAACAAGCTCAAAATGAGAGGAGGTAACAAAAATCCTTTTCAAAATAAAGAATTGAATTATTCCATAGGTAAAATGCCCCTTCCTACCTTTGATGGTTCATCTCATAGTTCTGCAAATACTTGGATACAAAAACTAGATGTGTATTTTCAGCTGAATCCAATGATTGAAGAGGGTGCTCTAAAAATGGCTATTTTGCATCTTGAGGGAGAAGCCAATGATTGGTGTTTCCATGGAATTAAAAATTGGGACATGATCAGGTTACAACATATGAAGAATTTGCTAACAGGGTATTGGAAATATTTGAGCAAAAAGACCCAGAAATGCCTTTCAAAGAACTAGCACAGTTGAAACAAAGTGGAACACCGTATGAGTACATGTTAGAATTTAAAAAATTATCAGTTAAGGTGGTTGATATATCTATGGTCAGATTAGTATTTCTCTCTACTGAAGGTTTGGCCGAACCTTTGAAGGGTTTAGTTAAGGCCCACAAACCTACTTCATTGAAAGATGCCATGAACTTGGCAAGAGATCTGCAGAATGTGCTACCAAAGACAAGGTATCCTCCCAAGCCCAACTTTCCTTCCAAGTTCAGATTTGAAAAGAAGCCATGGAAAAAAGATGCATTTGGAAAGGATAAGAAAGAGGGACCAAGCAAGGAAGAACTCAGAAGAAATAAACTATGTTACACATGCTTCCAACCATGGGTATTAGGGCATAAATGTGCTAAGGGGAAAACACAATTCATTGAAGTATTTTCTGATGAGGATGAGTATGAAGGGGGTATGGAGAAAGAAGTACATATTTAAGCCCAAGAAGAGGGATATGACACAGCAGAAGAGGAGAAACAAGAAGAAGATCATCCATCACCTGACAAAGGGAGAATGGCAGTACTTTCAAGAGTGCCTCATTTTCACACCATTCGATGCAAGGGAGTGGTACAAGGACAAAGGGTTTCGTTATTGGTAGATGGAGGAGCCACACATAAATTCATTGATGTAGCCATGATGGAGAGGAGAAATCTACCTACGGAAGGAACCATTCGATGGCTTCACAGTCATCATTCTAGGTCACAATACTATGGAGTGCAAAACATGGATTCCAAGCTACAATTCACCATAGGTGACTACACATTTTCTGATAGCTTTTATGTGGTTGATATTGCTAATACTAATGTAGTATTGGGAGTGCAATGGTTATATTCTATAGGGGAACATATAGTGAACTATCAAATACCTGAAATGAAATTCAAAGATTCAGAAGGAAAACAAAGGGTGGTGAGATGAATGCGCACCTATCCAAATCAAGTGGTGTCTTCCCATAATATGAGGTCCATATTGAGGCATGGGGATATTGAATGGATTGCTGAATGTTTCATCACTTCCCCCAAGCCAAACATAAAGATTGAAAAACATACAAGGGAGATAAAGTAACTCCTACAGAAATATGAAAGGGTTTTTGGAGACCTTCCTCTTGGAAGGCCACGTGATAAAGGAGTTGAGCTCAACATTGTTTTGGAGGTGGGAACTTCACCAATACAAATACCACCATATAGAAATCCCAAAAAGTTTAGAGATGAGATTGAGAAGTCTATTCAAGAGCTCTTGGAGTTGGAACTTATTAGACCAAGCTCTAGTCCCTATGCTTCTTCAGTTGTTTTGGTGAAGAAAAAATATGGGACCTTAAGAATGTGCATTGATTTTAGAGATCTAAACAAGAAGACAATTAAGAATAGATATCCCATCCCTAGAATAGATGAGCTACATGGAGCAAAATTCTTCTCCAAAATTGATTTTAGATCTGGTTACCATCAAATTCGAATGAAGGAGGAGGATGTGTAGAAAACAACTTTCAGATGTCACTATGGCCATTTCGAGTTTCTTTTCATGCCTTTTGGTTTGACCAATGCTCCAACCACATTTAAATCATGCATGAACCAAATATTTTGCAAGCAGCTCCGTAAGTTTGTTTTGGTTTTCTTTGATGACATTTTGATTTACAGTAAAACATGGGAGGAACACTTGCACCATCTAGAAGTTGTCTTGAAAATTTTGCATGAACAATCTTTGTTTGCTAAGTTGTCCAACTGTGAATTTGGGTTGAAATAAGTTTGATATCTTGGGCACATCATTGGGAAAGATGGAATGAAGGTGCACTTGGAAAAAATAAGAGCTATTCTTGAATGGCCATCACCCAAAAACATCACAGAATTGAGAGGCTTCATTGGAATATGCACTTACTATAGAAAGTTTGTGAAGGGGTTCTCCAAATTCACTTCTCCACTTACTGATTTGACCAAGAAGGATACTTTCAAATGGGATGAAGAGGCTGCAAATTATTTCCAAAGAATGAAAGAGGTAATGAGTAGTTGTCCAATACTTGCATTACCTAATTTTTCTAAACCATTTGTTTTGGAATGTGATGCATCGGGAGAAGGAATAGGGGTGGTCCTAAAGCAAAATCAATACTCCGTAGATTTTGAGAGCAGAAAATTGAAGCCACATGAGAAGATCTATTCCATATATGACAAAGCAAGGTTATCCATCATGCATGCCTTGGCCAAGTTTAGACAATACTTGGTGGGAAACAAGTTTGTGGTCAAAACTGATCATAACAGTTTGAAGCACTTTCTCCCACAAAAGGACCTCAATGAAATGAAACAAAAGTGGGTAAGCAAAGTCCAAGATTTTGATTTTGACATTGAATATGTAAAGGGGAAGAATAATATTGTAGCAGATCCATTATCTAGAAGACTATCACTTTCCATTATGGACATTTCGAAAGATTGGAAAAATATGCTAATAGTTGAATATGCCAAAGATAGTTTTGCTTGTGATGTGTTAGATGGGGTCAAAGGTGATGATAGGTACAATATTTTAAATGGTCTAATATACTACAAGGACATAATATACTTGGTTCATGGTTTGAATCACAAGCACGAGATTTTGAAGGAAGCTCATGATTCTCCTTTAGCAGGCCATCCTGGTTTTTTCAAAACATATAAACAATTAAGGAAATGTTCTTTTGGAAAGGGATGAAAGAATATGTTCTAAAATATGTGAATGAATGCAAGATATGTCAGCAAAACAAATCTGAACATACACATTTTGCTGGTCTATTGGAACCATTTCCCATTCCATAACAAAAATGGGAAAGCATCTCAATGGATTTTATCATAGGTTTGCATAAGGCTTTGGGTAAGGATGGTATTTATGTTGTGGTGGATAGACTCACCAAATTTGCTCATTTCTTTTCTATTACATCATCTTATACTGCTGCACAAGTGGTTGATCTATTCTTTAGAGAAATGTTTAAATTGCATGGACTCCCCAAGAACATTGTGAGTGATAGGGATAATAGATTTATGAGTGCTTTTTGGCAAGAACTCTTCAATATGGTGGGCACTCAATTGAATCCAAGCACAAGATATCATCCTCAAACTGATGGCCAAACAAAAAAAGTGAACCAATGGTTGGATGGGTACTTGAGGAACTATGTTGGTGAGCAGCAGAAAGCATGTTTAAAATGGCTACATTTGGGTGAGTTTTGCTACAACACTACCTTTCATATGTCCATTGGCATGTCTCATTTCAAATCACGCACTCACCTTTGTTGAGCACATTGTTTTTGATAGTAGAGCTCCAAAAGCTAAGGATTGGATTGAGGAAAGTCAAGATATTTTGAAGCTCCTAAAAGACAATTTGCAGGTTGCCCAAAATCAACAAAAACAATATGTGGATCAACATAGGGAGGAAAGGACTTTTCAAGTGGATGATTTGGTCTATTTGAGGCTACAACCATATAAACAAACATCCTTAAAAGTGAAAGGATCAGAAAATCTCAAACCAAGATATTATGGTCCATATAAGGTAGTTCGAAAAGTTGGGGAGGTGGCTTATGAGTTGGAACTTCTAGAAGGAAGCAAAATCCACAATGTATTTCATGTTCCATGCCTTGAGAAGGCTATTGGTCAACAAATATTTGTTTTAGAAACCCTCCCTCCATTATATGATGAAGGACAACTCATACTTATTCCAGATAAAATTTTGAAGGCAAGAGAAAGGAAATTGAGGAGCAGAACCATACAAGAGTATTTGGTACAATGGAAATATTTTCCAAGTGAGGGTGCCACATGGGAGGAGGAACACATTTTGCAACATCCTAATTTGAAATTTATTGAGGGCAAGCAATCTTGGGTGGGGAGGACTGTAATGTACCCATTCAAATAAATCTCAAAGAAGAGAAAATTCCACCAATCTACTAGTTTCCTTGGTTGGGGTGGAAACATTAGATTTGGAATAAGGGAACTATAAAACCCCAAATGGACATTAACTTGACAAAAAATATTAAATGGGGAATAAATAAATATTTAATATAGGAAAATAAGGTGGCACTTCATCATGAGGGCACATTGGAGGTGTGGGGCCCACTTAAGCAAGATTCCCCATGCCACATGGCATCCCACTCTCACCCATTCGAATCCACGGTGGAGTCCAACATTCTTGGGGGAGTTGAAAGAAAATAATACTTGGCATGACTCAATGAGGGTCGAAATTGATAGGAAGAATAACTCCCATGGAAGAGGAAGAGGCATATTGGAGATATTGGGACACTTGGGCTAGATTCCCTAGCTTCTATGACAACAATGATGAAGATGCTATGACACTTATGACACAAATCAGACCTGATTGATGACATCTGACATATATGAAGGAGGAGGCTAGGAATTGATGGACAAGTGGCACACATTGGAATCTCTTCCCAATTCGAGTTGGAATGAAGATCATGGAGGGAATTCAAACCATCAAAGGCTTGGGAAGGTAATAAAAGACAAGAGCCAAGAAGGAGAGTGGCTTTTGATCATTTCTCATTTTGCAAATTGGAGAGCATAGCTTGTCCATGCTAGTGGAGTGTTTACTCTACTTGCCTTAGTACCAATTTTGGGGGTGAAAGATTCCCATCCTAATTGGAAATTGAAGAGGCCATTTAGACCTTTCATTTGGAGCTACAATGGAGTCATTTGTTGCAGGTTGAATCTACAGGGAAGCTCGTGATATTTTCTCCTTCAACTTGTTCCCATCTCTCTCTCACATTTCTCTTCATATTTTGGATCTTGGAGGAAGGGCGCACATGGTGATATGTTGATATCTTTGTGAGAGTCCAAGATACACCATTTACTTTTAATATGATATATATACTCTTTATTTGATGCTCATAAGATCCTCAGGTCGAAATACCAAGTGAAACTATGCAAAAATACCAAACAATGCATAAATGGTGCCATTTTCCCTATATCTTGTTGTAAGAGCTTGACGTTGCTTTTTTTCGATTTGTATCAGTTCATCTCTGTGATTTTTATGATGTATGGAGAGTCATTAATGTCCTGAATAATTTTCATATACATTGCACAAGCCTTTGGAACATAAATCTCGAATTTCATAGCAAGTGGTGAAGTTTCCTAACATTTCCCCTATGTGAAGACATGTCTACAAACCTATGATTTATGAGAGTTGAAACAACCTTCTGAAACTAATTAATGATGCATTTGGGTGCCCATTGAAGTCCTTAAACTAATACATGTCTCTATTCTTAAATTTGGTAGGTTCGTACTGCATTTGGGAAGCCATTAGTGACCTCTACCCTTGGGGGTTTGAACCTCGAAATTGCTAGTAAAATTCCCCAATTTCTCCTGAAGTTAAATGAATGTTGCAGAAGTATTTTGAGTGTCCAAAAATATATCAGCCTCATTTTGATGTATTAATACCCTTCAAATACCTTCAGACCTAATTTGGAATCATTTGGAGCCATTTGGGAGCATTGGATTCATAACTAGTCCAAGGGTCGAATTGGCCAAAAATTGCAATTTGTCGATGCTTTGACAATGTTTTGAGACCTTGAATATTAGGTGTTTGATGTGTCCATTGCTTCATCAACTTGAATGAAAACTGTTCCTTTGATTAATTTGATTGAGCTTCTTAGTTGTGCTTGTTGAATGATCGAGTTATTAGACCTTTTTTACTCCATGTGTGCATCATTGAATGACAAATTACAAGTATGATTTTTGCGTTTCAAAACTAAACTAGTTTGGAATAGTATAGAACATGAAAAGTCACATCCTTTCATATCCAAGTCCTATTCTATACTTGTTGTTGTTGATTTCTTCCCAAGGTCTAATAATGGGCTTCAAAAGAGTATTTTGAACAGGTTGCTAATATGGGAATGTTGATTGACTACACATTGTTTCACTATTGAAATGTTTTCTTCATTGAACTCAAAAGAAAATGCTTGAACTATAGGTTCATAGATACCTTCATCTTCCTTGGATAATGCTTTTGGATTTGGTCCACTGAATTTATCTTGCACTCTTTGTTGATTTGAAACATCGTCATCATCATTATTATCATAGAGAGGATTGTTCTGAACAAAAACTAGTTCAAAATGTTGTCAATGTTGGAGCTGATTGAAATCATCATCTTCAAAATTGTTTATCAAGGATTCCTTCTCATCACTAGATAAGGAATCATCAATCATAGTCTCTTTTTCACCAAGTTGTACTAGGTCATTTGTATCACAAGTAGCATCGACCTTTTGAAGTAGATTAACTCTATGACAACTTGCATCAACTAGTTGAATTAGATAACTTGTGTCATAAGCTTCATCGATCATTTATTTTCTAAGCAATTTTAATTGAAGAAAAGTAATCACTTGCTCCATTCCAATTTTCTCTTGAAGTTCAACAATTTGATTTTCATTTTTTTCTAAGAAGTTCTTTGATCTCCTGATTAGCATTTTGTAATCACTTTCCTCCTTTACCTACTGTCACGTTCACTTGAACTTGCTCGCTTGCGCTGGCTTATTTTCATGCTCGCTTGCTTATATGTTTTCATACTCACTTGCATTTATGTGACGCTTGATTGAACTTATATGACAATTTTAGGGTGTCGAGCACTACCGATCATGCACCCCAAAATGTTATTTTACAATGATTTGACACTTAAAAAAAAAGGTTTTCTTGCGATAAACGTGGTTCATACTCAAATATTGGAGGGTGTTGGGTTCAACTGAAAAATGCACCCATTACAAATTCAACTCAACTAGATATCTATTTGACACTTACAAAAAAAAACTATTTTCAAGTACATTACTTAAAAGTTGAAGTTGATTTTTAAATTTGTGTAATGTCCCCATTCAAATAAATCTCAAGAAGAGAAAATTCCACCAATCTACTAGTTTCCTAGGTTGGGGTGGAAACATTAGATTTGGAATAAGGGAACTATAAAACCCCAAATAGACATTAGCTTGAAAAAATATATTAAATGGGGAATAAATAAATATTTAAGCTATGAAAATAAGGTGGCACTTGGTCATGAGGGCACATTGGAGGTGTGGGGCCCACTTAAGCAAGATTCCCCATGCCACATGGCATCCCACTTTCACCCATTCGAATCCAAGGTGGAGTCCAACGTTCTTGGGGGATTTGGAAGGTCCTAATACTTGGAATGACTGAATGAGGGTCGAAATTGAGAGGAGGAGTAACTCCCATGGAAGAGGAAGAGACATCTTGGAGCTATTGGGACACTTGGGCTAGATTCCCTAGCTTCTATGACAACAATGATGAAGATGCTATGACACTTATGACACAAATCATACCTGGTTGCTGACATCTGACATATATGACATGTTGGGGCTAAAAATAGCATCCAAGAGGGCGCACAAGGGAGTTATGGCAGCCAAAGAGTCACCCATTCGAATTGAGTGAAGGAGGAGGCTAGGAATTGATGGACAAGTGGAACACATTGGAATCTCTTCCCAATTTGAGTTGGCATGAAGCTCATGGAGGGAATTCGAACCATGGAAGGCTTGGGAAGGTAATAAAATACAATAACCAAGAAGGAGAGTGACTTTTGATCATTTCTCATTTTGCAAATTGGAGAGCATAGCTTGTCCATGCTAGTGGAGTGTTTACTCTATTTGCCTTACTACCAATTTCAGGGGTGAAAGATTTCCATCCTATTTGGAAATTGGAGAGACTATTCAGACCTTTAATTTGGAGCTACAATGGATTTATTTGTTGCAGGTTGAAGCTACACGGTAGCTCGTGATCTTTTCTCCTTCAACTTGTTCCCATCTCTATCACACATTTCTTTTCATATTTTGGCTCTTGGAGGAAGGGCCCACATGGTGAGATGTTGATCTATTTGTGAGAGTCCAAGATACACATATTTGTAATATGATATATATACTCTGTATTTTATGCTCATAAGATCCTCACGTCTAAATACCAATTGAAACTATGTTAAAATACCAAACAATGCATAAATGGTGTCATTTTCCCTATATATTGTTGTAAGAGCTTGAAGTTGCTTTATTTCGATTTGTATGTAACAAATCTAAAATATACAAATATTAAATAATAATATTAATAATAGTAATTAACAATAATTATCCAAGTGACATAACTCTTGTGAACAACCATTAAAGGTGCCATTTGGAATTGTATTTATACGGGCCTCTCATTACATTGTAATCATCTTATCATATATTTTATCAATATCTTATTTACCCCCGAAATGTGGGCTTCGGATTATTTGTCGTCATTCTATTAAGAAACTTTTACGCTTCATTGGTATCAGAGCCTCGTTGGATGATCCAACCTTTAGCCATATATTTTTTGGCTTGTAGTTATCATTAGGGTTTCCCTAAAATCTAGGACATTGTCCAAAAATCAGACCCTTGGCCCAAAAACGTAAAAAAACTAAAAATAAAAGAAAAAGAAGAAAAGTAAAAACAAAAAAGTAAAAAGAAAAGAAAAAACAAAGATGTAAAAAGAAAAGAAAAAACAAAGAAGTAAAAAGAAAAGAAAAAGTAAAAACAAATAAGTAAAAAGAAAAGAGAATATAGAAAGAAAAAGAAAAGAAAAGAAAAAAAAAAGATAAGTAAAAGAAGTAAACAAATGAAAAAGTAAAAACAAAGAAGTACTTGGTTTCTTAAAAAGAGTACATGGTTTAAATAATATTTAATTTTATTAAACACCTTGTTTTTTATTAAAGTTTTTTTATAGTTATTATATAACTATAGTAATAATAATAATACTATTATTATTATCTCAAGGCTTGAACTCTTCGTAATCCAAAAAAAAATATTTTTGGAAAAAAAAAAGGAAAAAAAAACTATATATATAGTTCATAAAACATTAATATAAAATATTATTAATTAATTAATTAATTATTATTATTATTTAAAAAATAATAATTATTTTTGGCAAAAAAATGGTTATTTAACCTAATAAGAAGATGACAAATCGAAGAAGCCAAAGTCAAAGGAAGACTCGACAAAGAAGTCAAATTCAAAAGAAAACCAAGTTATTGTCCAAAGTCAGGGATTATGGCGAATTCAAAATCAGAAATGACATCGCGATCACAAGCAGCATTGAACAAATTAAAGGAATATAAACCAACCAATATCGATCTTCAATTTGAAATTATAAAGCAAGAAATGCGAAACCGTTTAGTAGAACAGGAGAATCAAAGATTAAAAAATAAAAAACGAGAGCTCCAGAATGAGTTATTAGATAAGGATAAGGAAATTTCACATCTAAAAAGCCACAATCAAAACCTAGAAGATAAAATCAGAAACTTAAAAAATGTCAAAGAATCTTCGTATAGAAGTAATAACGATTTAGAAGATGACATAAAACGCTTAAACAAGCTCATCATGGATAAAAATCCGGAATTGATGCAAACCCAGAGAAAGCTAGAAAATCAAGAATCAGAGAGATGTCAACATCAACAACAGAAGGAAAAACTTCAGCAACAGTATGATGACATTAAGAAGACACATAAGCTGGAAATTAAGAAAATTAAGGGTGAATTAGCAAGCAATACCGAAGAACTATTTCGACTAAGAATTCATAACAAGACATTACTTACGAAAATCAAGAAGCTGAAACATAGTCGGAAGACGGAGCATTCAAATGAAGACCTTGAAGGAAGAATACAAGAAAAGCAAGAAGAAAACCAACAGTTCAGAAAGTTTAAACAAGAACTAGAGGAACAAGTCAAGAAGTTAAAAAAGGACAAAAAGTCGCAAGACGAAAGGTTCGAGAAAATTCAGAGTAATAACAATCTACTGGAGAACAAAGTAGCACAAATCCAGAAGGAAGCATCCAGACTCTCCAGAAAACAAAATCAAGTTGAGGAAGAAGAAATAAATTCAAATTCAGTCTTCGTCGCAATTCAAAAAGAATTCAAACCAGCAGAAAACAAATAACAAGAACCCCTTATCAACACCTCAATTATAAACATCATTTTGACAAACGACAGGGTCAAAATGAACATACACCAAGGAATTACGATACCAGACGAGAAAGAACATCAAATCAACATACTAAGCAACAAACGAAAGGACCCATCCCACAAAGCGATCAAATAGTTGCGATAAAAATAGATCTCGGATGGACCACATCAGAAATAATGCGACAGTTCTTCTGTGGAATTTGTAACTCGTATCGCCTCATTTCCTCAAGTGTCGCAAATGCTAAAAAAAAGGATCTAGAGATGACAGTTCAAACAAAAAATAAGACATAACCCTTGTCTTCAACAAAGCTTTGAGGACAAAGCTTCCCTTAAGGGGAAGGCAATGTAACAAACCTAAAATATACAAATATTAAATAATAATATTAATAATAGTAATTAACAATAATTATCCAAGAGACATAACTCTTGTGAACAACCATTAAAGGTGCCCTTTGGAATTGCATTTATACGGGGCCTCTCATTACATTGTAATCATATTATCATATATTTTATCAATATCTTATTTACCCCCGAAATGTGGGCTTCGGATTATTTGTGGACATTATATTAAGAAGCTTAGGTTTGTTACATTGTATCAGTTCATATATATGATTTTTATGATGTATGGAGATTCATTAATGTCTTGAATAAGTTTCATATACATTTCGCAAGCCTTTGGAACATATATCTCGAATTTCATAGCAAGCAGTGAAGTTTCCTATCATTCCCCCCTATGTGAAAACATGTCCACAAACCTCTGATTTATTGGAGTTGCAGCCGCCTTTAGAAACTGATTAATGATTCATTTGGGTTCCCATTTAAGTCCTTAAACTAATCCATGTCTCTTTTCTCAAAATTTGGGAGGTTTGTACTGCATTTGGTAAGCCATTAGTGACCTCTACCCTTGGGGGTTTGAACCTCAAAATTGATGGTAAAATTCTCCAATTTCTCCTGAAGTTAAATGAATGCTGCAGAAGTATTTTGAGAGTGTCCAAACATATATAAGAATAATTTTTATATCTTAATACCCTTCAAATACATTCAGACCCAATTTGGAAGCATTTGGAGCCATTTGGGAGCATTGGAGTCATAACTAGTCTAAGGGTCAAATTGGCCAAAAATTGCAATTTTTTCAATTTTTCCAAATTTATAAAAAGGAAAAATACAAGTGGTATCAAAGCATGCTACTTGTACCTGATGTGGATGACCATTTATGAGGACAAGAAGCCAAAGAAATAAGCCCCCACCTTTAGAAACTGAAACTGCAAGTGCTTTTGGTGAAGAGGAAGAAGAAGGAGAAGAGGTGTATTTTGTTGAGACTATGTTTAGGATGAGAAAGGAAATTCTGATATGGAGGAGAAAGATGACTTTAGTAAATTTATGAAACCTTTTTTTGAATATATGACAAGGCAGATAATGCAAGGATTCGAATTGATGGCTACTCAAATTGGTAGCAAATTGGCCACATGTAACATACCCTTTTTGTTGAAAAACATTTTATGTTGGAAACATTATGTTAACTTTTATTGTAAAGTTTTATATTAGACAAGTGTCCAAGGATGACTGTAATTGCACAATATTTTATTATTAAATAAATTAAATAGGATACAAACACATAAGGGACTGCTGAAAGAGTGTTTACTGACCCACTAGGTGGAATGGAATCTGGGTAAAAGGCAATGGACAAGTGGCAGCATCATGATGTAACTAACTAGCTATTGGTATGGGACAACTCCCTTGAAATGTGGTCATAGTGCCCTGGAACGTGGGACTGGAGCTTGAGGCTCATTTATTGAAAATTGACCACTAAAGACCTAGGCAGTCTATATAAGAGCCATCGAATTATGAACTGAGGTTCATCACTTTTCCTGACGAGGAAATTTACCTTGGGGTTTTGCTGTGCTTGCACCCAAGAGATTCAATAAGGGGATATGCTGAGTTTATGATCATGGTGTACGTCTGCCTATTATACTACTGAGTGCAGAAGTTTCATTGCTGAGTGCAGAAGTCATATTTTGAGTGCAGAAGTTATACTATCGAGTGCAGAAGTTATATTATTGATTGCCTTGTTTCTACACAGAGTCCATCTACTTAGTGGTTTAGTAAGAAAGCTCGGGGGTACAAAGGAAGCAAGTAGTTTGGCTGCTTCTTCTGGAAAAGGTTGGGAGGAACATGCCTCCTTGGGTGTTTGTCGGTCCTGTCTTCATTTACAGGTTTTACTTGTCTTTTCTAATTCTAAGTAGTTAAAATTTCTATCTGCAATTATGAATTTACTGTTTAAAGGATATATTATTATACAAATGCATTTATTTTAGTTTCTGACCTAATTAGGATTCTGTATAGTAATGATTATGTAAGATGAATTGAATAAATATATTCTCTGCATTTTTCCCCATGCTATTGTTTATGCATCGTACTCTAGTACTAATGCATGATTACAAACAAATGCATGATTATTTACAAACAGAACTCTTTCCATTACAAACAAATGCATGATTATTTAGCACTAATTTTATGCACAGTATTCATTTCTTTTATATTATTTTATTATTTAAACTACAGTTAATCCCATTTACATTCAGCATAGGATTAGAAACCCTAGCTTGTTGTTTCATCAATTTCTTTATTCATCGCAACTGCTAAACAAAGAACTAATATGTTATCCAAAATAGAGTTTTGTTTAAAAACATAAACATCATGACAGGTTCGTAACCCTTCATTGATCAAACCCTAGAAGTATCAACATCTACCTTTTAGACTAAGAGTTTAGTTAAGATTCAACACCATCAGTTAACAACAGAACGAGAAACTAGTTACGATTTCATTACATAGCTGCAAACAAAAACATTGGATTTTGGCTCACAACCATCACTTAAATCGACAGGCAAGAATAACAAAGTGAAGCTTTCAACTCCATAAGCATAGTCACAAAAACGTTTATCATTTACATTCCTTAAGACTGAAATAATGAGCATCTCGACATCAACACGAGACAACAATATCACAAATCTATGGAAAAATATTAACAGTAAAACCATACGATTATCTTGATTTAGATATCTACTTTCAGAAGCTCGACATTTGTTATCAGAACAACAAAACATTTACCGAAAACTACATGTTAGGGTTTGACCATTTTAGCATAGGGGTAAACCCTTAGCTCTCAAAATTTTCTTAAAACTCAATAGTTGCAAAACGATAAAATTCATTTGCACACAACTGGAGCACTGCTCTCAATCTCAAAACACAAACACCATAACGTAGAAAAACACAGTTCCTTTATTTACTGAGAACAGTAGAAGGGTAAAACCCTCTCCTTAGTTATTTTCTTTTACAAATTCTACAATGAAAAAACAAACACCATAGAAGCAACGACGAAGGGGTCGAGGGTTTCTTCCTCCCCAAGTTGCCAAACAGCTCATAAGCATTTCGACGAAGATCACTCCTTAGAGCCCAAGAAAACATGAAGTCTCGGCAAAGCACACATGGAGGCCCAATAGTCATCTAACCGGAGTAACAAGGTAACCACCGAGGCTTACCAGTCTATTTGCAGCTGCCAAATATCAAAACCTAAGCTGGGAAGTCGTTGATGAAGGGACTTGCCATTTAAAAACAAGTAGTGGTCAAAATGAGTTTTGAAAGAAGTCATTACATGCAAAATATCAATAACTGAAACTCTTATCAGAGTGGAAGATACAAGGTTTGAACCTAAGAAACATTACCTTTTATTTATCCCTGGAGCAGAACACCAAAGACACTGCAAACTGTACCCATCACTCCACCACCGAATGCAAAGAAGGGTGGAAAATCAACTCTGGAAAAACTACCACTGGACAGACAAGAAAAGTCGAGTATCGAATCAACTTCCACGAAGAATCTGTCACTCACTCTGGAAATTTTTAATACAAGCTGTTACTGTAAAACTCCCATAAGAGTATCAGCCCTTAAGCTATCAGCAGGTCACAGTTTTGAACCATGGAAACTCACCACAAACACCTGCTATCGAAACCCTGAAGGCTCTCGGCCTGTCGGCCTCTCCTCAGAGCCACTACACCGAATGCCGAGGAACAATAACTTCGAAAAACATAGTGGTGGTTAGGGTTAGATCCCAAAGCCCAAGACCATGTTGATCAATGGTGGAGATCACCCGAAGGGTATCACGTAATCCCAAGCAACCACCATAGTAAAGACACCATTAATGACCCTTTCCACCAAGGAGGACAGCTCGAACAACTTCAAAACCTTAATACTTACAGCTCGTCTCATTGTTTGATTCATCACCATAACTTCACGTGCCTAGAACCACGACGATATCCACGGAGACATTCCATTGTCTCGGTGATTGGAATATTAAATGCAAAAGGAAACCAGAGTGCCTGCCAGCACGAAATCATAATGGCATTATTGCTTACTCATCCTAATGTATCGGTTCAATTGTGAAGGTCATTACTTTATCATATCATACACCTTGTGGTAAGTCAAGGTGGTATTAGTTTCATTTGCTAGGAATCCATAATGTTATAAAGGGTCACGTAGATGCACATACGATACTATATAATTATTGTTCATAGGACTATGTATAAGGCTCTGCATATATATTTCAATATAGTATAGAAATCAGATAGAAATTTGTATATAGTTCCTAGGATAGAATTTGAATATGAATTTGCAATTAGTTCCTAGGTTAGAATTTAAATTTAATATTGCATGTAATTCTTAGGCTCTAGAGCATACAAGGATTGCATAAAGATATTGCACGTTATTTGTACTTAGCCATTACATATAGAAATTGATTATCCTTATAGTTTGCATGAAATAGAAACTCAAGATAATAACATACGGAGTCAAGAATAATCATCTTAAACCTATCTATGGTTTGAACAAGTAGTAAAAAGGGATAATATAGTATTATGAATATTACCACTGACATACTTTTTCTTTTATAAGCTAGGCTAACTGGAGTTTCTCACCCGATGGCAATTTCAACATTTTGTCTCTAAAACCATTAAGACTTGGAGATTACTGAAATCTGCGAAAAGGACGATTCAAATGCTTTAGCATGAATGCTAAGTAAGCCTCGGGGCATCCATGGGACCCCTTCATCATCAAACATAAGAATAATAGTTAACACTTATAAACTTTATATCATTGGATCAACAACAAAAGAATTGAAAATACAGTTCAGTAAGAATAACATCGAAACATAGATATTAATCATCTTGTCGCAAACATTACACTTTTGACCAACACAACATTTAGTACAACAAGACGACATTTAAGCATTTATTATATTTCTGCACAGTTAGATTATGCATTAAAAGCTATATCGAAATTTTTTAATTTGTTTGTAAATTTTGGGATGTTACACCACATGAGGCAACATTAGTTCCTCTAGTGAGGAAAAGAAGACAGTGGGTGGAAGCATTTTCTCAAGAACAGGACCTCATAATTGAGCTCATGAGTTTCAGAGCTCAATAGAGCTACCACACCTAAGTTTCTTAAGGCCAAAGAAGATCCTAACCCTCAAATTGGCATGAAGGAAATTCTAGCAGAATGGAAAGAGTTGAGTGAAGATTGTAAAAGAACATTACCATTTGATCAATTCTTTATTGTCTCAAACAAGCTCAAAATGAGAGGAGGTAACAAAAATCCTTTTCAAAATAAAGAATTGAATTATGCAATAGGTAAAATGCCCCTTCCTACCTTTGATGGTTCATCTCAAAGTTCTGCAAATACTTGGATTCAAAAACTGGATGTGTATTTTCAGCTGAATCCAATGATTGAAGAGGATGCTCTAAAAATGGTTGTTTTTCATCTTGAGGGAGAAGCCAATGATTGGTGGTTCCATGGAATTAAAACCTTGGGACATGATCAGGTTACAACATATGAAGAATTTGTTAACATGGTATTGGAAATATTTGAGCAAAAAGACCCATAAATGACTTTCAAAGAACTAGCACAGTTGAAACAAAGTGGAACACCGGATGAGTACGTGTTAGAATTTCAAAAATTATCAGTTAAGGTGGCTAATATATCTATGGTCAGATTAATATTGCTCTTTACTAAAGGTTTGGTTGAACCTTTGAAGGGTTTAGTTAAGGCCCACAAACCTACTTCATTGAAAGATGCCATGAAATTGGCAAGAGATCTGCAGAATGTGCTACCAAAGACAAGGTATCCTACCAAGCACAACTTTCCTTCCAAGTTCAGATTTGAAAAGAAGCCATGGAAAAAATATGCATCTGGAATGGATAAGAAAGAGGGACCAAGCAAGGAAGAACTCAGAAGAAAGAAACTATGTTACACATGCTTCCAACCATGGGTACCACGACATAAATATGCTAAGGGGAAAGCACAATTCATTGAAGTATTTTCTGATGAGGATGAGTATGAAGGGTTTATGGAGGAAGAAGGACATATTTCAGCCCAAGAAGAGGGATATGACATAGCAGAAGAGGAGAAACAAGAATAAGATCATCCATCACCTGACAAAGGGAGAATGGTAGTACTTTCAGGAGTGCCTCGTTTTCACACCATTCGATGCAAGGGAGTGGTACAAGGACAAAGGGTTTCGGTATTGGTAGATGGAGGAGCCACACATAAGTTCATTGATCCAGCCATGGTGGAGAGGAAAAATGTACCTACTGAACCATTCTATGGCTTCACAGTCATCATTCTAGGTCACAATACTATGGAGTGCAAAACATGGATTCCAAAGCTACAACTCACCATAGGTAACTACACATTTTCTGATAGATTTTATGTGGTTGATGTTGCTGATACTAATCTGGTCTTGGGAGTACAATGGTTATATTCTATAGGGGAACATACAGTGAACTATCAAATACCTGAAATGAAATTCAAAGATTCAGAAGGAAAACAAAGGGTGGTGAGATGAATGCACACCTATCCGAATCAAGTGGTGTCTTCCCACAGTATGAGGTCCATATTGAGGCATGGGGATATTGAATGGGATGTTGAATGTTTCATAACTTCCCCCAAGCCAAACATAAATATTTCATAACATCCAAGGGAGATAAAGTAACTCCTACAAAAATATGAAAGGGTTTTTGGAGACCTTCCTTTTGGAAGGCC
Organism: Larix kaempferi; assembly: GCA_027924585.1. NCBI lineage: Eukaryota > Viridiplantae > Streptophyta > Pinopsida > Pinales > Pinaceae > Larix > Larix kaempferi. The sequence continues at coordinate 27,111,835 of BSBM01000877.1, read as the reverse complement.
ACCTGATAGAGGAGTTGAGCTCAACATTGTTTTGGAGGTGGGAACTTCACCAATCAAAATACCACCATATAGACATACCAAAAAGTTTATATATGAGATTGAGAAGGCTATTCAAGAGCTCTTGGAGTTGGGACCCATTAGACCAAGCTCTAGTTCCTATGCTTCTTCAGTTGTTTTGGTGAAGAAACAAGATGGGACCTTAAGAATGTGCATTGATTTTAGAGCCCTAAACAAGAAGACAATTAATAATAGATATCCCATCCCTAGAATAGATGAGATACATGGAGAAAAATTCTTCTCCAAAATTGATCTTAGATCTGGTTACCATCAAATTGGAATGAAGGATGAGGATGTGCAGAAAACAGCTTTCAGATGTCACTATGGCCATTTCGAGTTTCTTGTCATGCCTTTTGGTTTGACCAATGCTCCAGCCACATTTAAATCATGCATGAACCAAATATTTTTCAAGCAGCTCCATAAGTTTGTTTTGGTTTTCTTTGATGACATTTTGATTTACAGTAAAACATGGGAGGAACACTTGCACCATCTAGAAGTTGTCTTGAAAATTTTGCATGAACAATCTTTGTTTGCTAAGTTGTCCAAATGTGAATTTGGGTTGAAAGAAGTTTTATATATTGGGAACATCGTTGGGAAAGATGGAGTGAAGGTGCACTTGGAAAAAATAAGAGCTATTCTTGAATGGACATCACCCAAAAACATCACAGAATTGAAAGGCTTCATTAGAATATGCACTTACTATAGAAAGTTTTTGAAGGTGTTCTCCAAATTGACTTCTCCACTTACTGATTTGACCAAGAAGGATGCTTTCAAATAGGATGAAGAGGCTGAAAAGACTTTACAAAGAATGAAAGAGGTAATGAGTAGTTGTCCAATACTTGCATTACCTGATTTTTCTAAACCATTTGTTTTGGAATGTGATGCATCAAGAGAAGGAATAGGGGCGGTCCTAAAGCAAAATAAACACCCCATAGCTTTTGGGAGAAGAAAATTGCAGCCACATGAGAATCTCTACTCCATCTATGACAAAGAAATGTTAGCCATCATGCATACATTGGCCAAGTTTAGACAATACTTGGTGGGAAACAAGTTTGTGGTCAAAACTGATCATAACAGTTTGAAGCACTTTCTCACACAAAAGGACCTCAATGAAAGGAAACAAAAGTGGGTAAGAAAAGTTCAAGCTTTTGATTTTGACATTGAATATTTAAAGGGGAAGAATAATATTATACCCGATGCATTATCTAGAAGACTATCACTTTCCCTTATGGACATTTCGAAATATTGGAAAAATATGCTAATAGTTGAATATGCCAAAGATAGTTTTGCTTGTGATGTGTTAGATGGGATCAAAGGTTATGATAGGTACAAGATTTTAAATGGTCTAATCTACTATAAGGACAAAATATACTTGGTTCATGGTTTGAATCTCAAGCACAATATTTTGAAGGAAGCTCATGATTCTCCTTTAGTAAGACATCCTGGTTTTTTCAAAACATATAGGTAGTTAAGGGAAAGGTTCTTTTGGAAAGGGATGAAAGAAGATGTTCTAAAATATGTGAATTAATGCAAGATATGTCAACAAAATAAATCTAAACATACACATCATGCTGGTCTATTGGAACCATTTACCATTCCATAACAAAAATGGGAAAGCATCGCAATGGATTTTATCACAGGTTTGCCCAAGGCTTTGGGTAAGGATTGTACTTATGCGGTGGTGGATAGACTCACCAAATTTGCTCATTTATTTGGTATTATATCATCTTATACTGCTGCACAAGTGGCTAATCTATTCTTTAGAGAAATTTTCAGATTGGATGGACTCCCCAAGAACATTGTGAGTGACAGGGATAACAGATTTATGAGTGCTTTTTGGAAAGAACTCTTCAAGATGGTGGGCACTCAATTGAATCCAAGCACAAGATATTATCCTCAAACTGATGGCCAAACATAAAGAGTGAACCAATGGTTGGAGGGGTACTTGAGGAACTATGTTGGTGAGTTGCAGAAAGCATGTGTAAAATGGCTACATTTGGGTGAGTTTTGCTACAACACTACCTTTCATATGTCCATTGGCATGTATCCTTTCAAAGCACTTTATGGTTATGAAGCACTCTCCTTTGGTGAGCACATTTTTTATGATAGTAGAGCTCCAAAAGCTGAGGTTTGGATTGAGGAAAGTCAAGAGATTTTGAAGCTCCTAAAAGGCAATTTGTAGGTTGCCCAAAATCAACAAAAACATTATGTGGATCAACATAGGGAGGAAAGGACTTTTCAAGTGGATGATTTGGTCTATTTGAGGCTACAACCATATAAACAAACATCCTTAAAAGTGAAAGGATCAAAAAATCTCAAACCATGATATTATGGTCCATATAAGGTAGTTCGAAAAGTTGGGGAGGTGGCTTATGAGTTGGAACTTCCGGAAGGAAGCAAAATCCACATTGTATTTCATGTTTCATGCCTTAAGAAGGATATTGGTCAGCAAATATCTGTTTCAGAAAACCTCGCTCCATTAGATGATGAAGGACAACTCATACTTATTCCAGAAAAAGTTTTGAAGGCAAGATAAAGGAAATTGAGGAGGAGAACCATACGGGAGTATTTGGTACAATGGAAAGATTTTCTAAGTGAGGGTGCCACATGGGAGGAGGAAATTTTTTTGCAGCATCCTAATTTGAAATTTATTGAGGGTAAGCAATCTTGGGTGGGGAGGACTGTAATGTCCCCATTCAAATAAATCTCAAGAAGAGAAAATTCCACTAATCTACTAGTTTCCTCTGTTGGGGTGGAAACATTAGATTTGGAATAGGGGAAATATAAAACCCCAAATTGACATTAGCTTGAAAAAATATATTAAATGATTAATAAATAAATATTTAAAAGGAAAATAAGGTGGCACTTGGTCATGAGGGCACATTGGAGGTGTAGGGCCCACTTAAGCAGGATTCCCCATGCCACATTGCATCCCACTCTCACCCATTCGAATCCAAGTTGGAGTCCAATGTTCTTGGGGGAGTTGGAAGGGAATAATACTTGGAATGACTCAATGAGGGCTGAAATTGAGAGGAAGAGCAACTCCCATGGAAGAGGAAGAGGCATATTGGAGCTATTGGGACACTTGGGCTAGATTCCCTAGCTTCTATGACAACAATGATGAAGATGCTATGACACTTATGACACAAATCAAACCTGATTGCTGACATCTGACATATATGACATGTCAAGGATAAAAATAGCCTCCAAGAGAGCGCACAAGGGAGTTAGGGCAGCCAAAGAGTCACCCAGTCGAATTGAATGAAGGAGGAGGCAAGGAATTGATGGACAAGTGGCACACATTGGAATCCATTCCCAATTCGAGTTGGCATGAAGATCATGGAGGGAATTCAAACCATGGAATGCTTGGAAAGGTAATAAAAGACAAGAACCAAGAAGGATATTGGCTTTTGATCATTTCTCATTTTTCAAATTGGAGAGCATAGCTTGTCCATGCTAGTGGAGTGTTTACTCTACTTTCCTTAGTACCAATTTCGGGGGTGGAAGATTCCCATCCTAATTGGAAATTGGAGAGGCCATTCAGACCTTTCATTTGGAGTTAAAATGGAGTCATTTGTTGCAAGTTGAAGCTACAGGGCAGATCATGATCTTTTCTCCTTCAACTTGTTCCCATCTCCCTCTCACATTTCCCTTCATATTTTGGCTCTTGGAGGAAGGACGCACATGGTGAGATGTTGATATCTTTGCGAGTCCAAGATACAAAATTTATTTGTAATATGAAATATATACTCTGTATTTGATTCTTAGAAGATCCTCAGGTCGAAATACCAAGTGAAACTATGTAAAAATACCAAACAATGCATAAATGGTGCCATTTTCCCTATATCTTGTTGTAAGAGCTTGAAGTTGCTTTTTTTCGATTTGTATCAGTTAATCTATGTGATTTTTATGATTTATGGAGATTTATTAATTTCCTGAATAATTTTCATATACATTGCACAAGCCTTTGGAACATAAATCTCGAATTTCATAGCAAGTGGTGAAGTTTCCTATCATTTCCCCCTATGTGAAGACATGTCTACAAACCTCTAATTTATGTGAGTTTAAAAAGCCTTTAGAAACTGATTAATGATGCATTTGGGTGCTCATTGAAGTCCTTAAACTAATCCATGTATCTTTTCTGAAATTTTGGAGGTTTGTACTGCATTTGGGAAGCCATTAGTGACCTCTACCCTTGGGGGTTTGAACCTCGAAATTGCTAGTAAAATTCCCCAATTTCTCATGAAGTTAAATTAATGTTGCAAAATTTTTTTGAGAGTGGCCAAAAATCTATCAGCCTCATTTTTATGTCTTAATACCCTTCAAATACCTTCAGACCCATTTTGGAACCATTTGGGAGGATTGGAGTCATAACTAGTCTAAGGGTCGAATTGGCCAAAAATTGCAAATTTTCCAATTTTTCCAAATTTATAAAAAGGGACACTACAATTTGTCGATGCTTTGAAAATGTTTCGAGACCTTGAATATTAGGTGCTTGATGTGTCCATTGCTTCATCAACTTGAATGAGAATTGTTCCTTTGATTAATTTGATTGAGCTTCTTGCTTGTACTTGTTGAATGATCAAGTTATTAGAGCCTTTTTACTCCGTGTGTGCATCATTGAATGACAAATTACAGGTATGATTTTTGCGTGTCAAAACTAGACACAAAACACCATGAAAAAATTCAAGCATCCATCATTGCATAAAAGAGCACTTTTGAGATCTTAACCTTGACTCTCTAAAATTCTCATAAAAAAATATGTTGATTGAGCTTTTCACTTGACTCTAATCAACTATTTGTCTTCAAGAGTACACTATGATATATCCTTATAACAAATAAAATGTCAAACTTTCAAAAAAAAATTAACAAATATTTTCATTTAGTTATAACATGGACTCACTCTAGGGAGCATTTTCCAAACATTGTAAAATGGCATCATAATGTGACATGTCTCCAACAATATATAACAACCCCTTACCCCCATACAAATGAGTACTTTGACAATAAACATGTTATACAACTTGACGAGAACCCAACATTGTTCTCGTTTTTTGGGGGGTCAATTTTAGTAGTTGTTTTTACCCCCATTTCAGAAAGTGTGTATATTGGTATCACCATTTTTCATTTTGAGCCATTTTTTTGTGATTTTGAATCTTCTTGGTCATAAGAAAATTATAACTTTTATTTACAAGGGCCATTTTCCAAACTTTACAAAAAAATCTACATTTAATAGCTAGCTATAGTAAAAAAATACACACATTTTGAATTTTTGTAAGATTTAGAAGCTAGTTAGAACGAAAAATACATGCATTTGCAAAGTTTTTTCATTAAACTTTGATCTTAAAGAAGTCATGTTTTTGAAAAATTTCTAAACAAAATGAGCAAAAAAAGACATTTCAAACTATTTTTCAACATATTTTCTGCTATTTGATGTATAAAAATGATACTCTTTAACATTATTTTCCATAAAGTGATGATTCACATAAACTCAACAAAATGTATACCATATATTTCTAAATAGCATATTAAAAACATAACAGTTATTCTCAAAATAAAATCTCTAATTCAAAACATTACAAAATATCTTATAAAAAATGTGTCAACTTTGACATTTTCCTCAACAATATGAAACTAATCAACAATATCATGCATCCCGAACTCTTCATCGAAATTGACATTTTCTGCTGGTTGTCTCTCTTCCTAGACCTCAATATGTTCTTCCATTGGGTCCTCTACTTCTGCAAAATTTCCAAAGTGATCTTTTCCAAACATCCATTTTAAAGGAGGTTGAGGCTCTTTTGACATCTTTGCCACAAGTGACTCAATAAATTCTCCTTTCTTCAAACCAACTTCCTGCATTTCATCTGGAAGAACTTTCATAGCATTAATTATTTGCTTGATATAATTGCACTGTAATAGATCATTCTCAATGGATATGCAATTTCTTCCTTTTTGTAATGAACATGATATTGTTGTACCTAATCAACACATACAAAACAAAAAAAGTTAAGTAACATAATGAAACATAAATTTAAAAAATATATATTACTAAATTTAGATTACGACACTAGTTTCATATGTAATATCAAAAATATTACCTGATCCCGAGAACAAATCTAAAACCCAATATCCTTCTCTTGAAAAAGCATCCATGAGATCATTAATCAATGCTTGTGGCTTCTGGTATATTTTTACAGTCTCTCCTTTCAAATCTCTTTCTTCATATGTCAACTTGTTAACCACAGCATTATAAGACAATATTTGACTATATTTTCCTTCACTCTTTTCATTGATTAAAAGAGTTTCATAGGTCTCATCTTTTGTCCAACATGCAAGATGTATGTTTTTAGTATCACTCATAAATGGATTAGTGTTGGAGATACGAATGTTAGGCTTATGCCTGTAACAAAAATAGATAAAAATCTAATTAACTTATAAAAAAATAATTTTGGTTTCTAAATTTAAATGTTTAATAATATACTACAAATATCTTACCAATACAGTTGTTTCCTTGAGTTTTCCTTATCCTTGAAGGTTGCTAGCACTGATCCTCCTTGTACATTTGAATGGAAAACAAGAAATCTCCATAGGGGTGATGTTGTGACGTCTAGAAATCACGAAAACACTTTATTGAATGACTGGTATGTATAAGGCTCACAATCATAAGTAATGTTTTTGATATTGTATCCATGAGGGATATCTGCAATAACTAGGGAGTACTCCTTTTTGGGAACAAGATTTGCAATGTTTGCACAATCACCCAAAATCACTTTATATTTCACAGTGTTGAGCCCATTCCAAACGTGATGATCAAGGGTGTCATCAAGTTCAACGCTTGCAAGACGTTGTCTTCTTTGTCATTTTATTTTGGCTCTTTGAATATGAATTTTGAAAGACTCTGGTATTATATTCTTCTTTGACATATTTGAAAACAAAATTATATCTATAAGTAATAAAATAGAAATGAATTCACTTAGAAATAAATAAATTAGAAAATATCATAAATCATCATACCTTTTTGTATGCAACAAAAAAATATTTTAAGCTTTCCATGGAGCTTGAATCTGGATAGTTGCATCTGACATCATCCCAACTCTTCTCACCCAACATTATAACCATATCCTCTTGTATTTTCATGTAAACCTTATGACTACATGATGTAAAAATAAATGGCGTTAACAATGACATCTAATAATAACACAATGCTTATTTAATAGAAACTCTTAAACTCAAAAAATAAACTTAAAAAAATAAAAACAACCTATAAACTTACTTTTCAAAATCATTGCACATTTCTTCCATGGATAATTCACCTGAATTTACATGTGATAGTATTGTAGATATAAGTGTTTCATCCTTCACACCTTGCAATGATCTCCAAGGTGTTATAGTCATATATTCTTGCAAGTTCTTAACATCAGGGCCTCCTTGACTACTGCTCCATGCAACTGCTTTACTTTTTTTTACCTTCTGATTTTTTATGCCAATATTCTCCCACATGCTAAATATGTCATCAATCAAATCCCATATGGGACCCGTTCTAAATGCCAACTGAAAATAGTTATCTACAGCTCTGAATGCATCACTTCATTTCAAGCATTTATGTTTCACATTGTCCTCTTTAATAGGGATACCTATTTCCATACAACATTGTTTCCGCAAATCTGCATAAACTTTCGATCTATTCGCACCACATATTTGTTCAAATTCATTGTGGATAAATATAACCCCAAATTCATTGTGGATAAATATAACTCTTTGAACGAATGTCATGGACATCCTATAGTCACTATTTGTGTTTTGATCCCATGCCAATAGTTTTGCTTCCACATCTGTTAAACCAACGTAAATGATGCATTTCACTGTTTGAAAAATAGGGTTTTTTGGAAACTCTTGCATCAATTCTCTTCTTGCCTCTGCAAAATTATTCCTCCCCAAAACATAGTAGTTGTAATCAAAACATTTTGATTCTTCAAATGCATCTCTAACATGAACATCTTTTGGGTCAACAAGAAATAGGTAGTCAACCACATGTGCATAGGGATTGTGTCTCATCAATGCTTTCAAGTTATGAACATGCAAGCGATGTGGTTTCCTAATTTGATACTTCTCTTGGCCTTCTGTGTGTCTATAAAGTTGCTTTACATTTAAATCAAATGTATGCCCATTGTGAACCAACTTATCCCTCCGCAATTGATCTCGAATAGCATTTTGTGTTGTCTTAACAACACCATCATCTAGATCACCACCTGGAGTAATGATTTCCAAACTGTGCCTCGAGTTCTCACTATGATTTTCAACATTGGATTGAACATCTTCTCTCCTCCTTTTATGTATTGAAGCAGATGTATCTAAAAGAACAACTTTTTGATCATGAATGGAAACATCCTCATCCATAGGTATTTTAGAAGAGTGTCTATTTCTCTTACCAACATAAATAACATTGTCATCACCAACAATTCGTTGATCATGTTTAGTTGGGCGAGATATGCTTTTGAATGTAACCTTCCTGGGTACTTCATTTGATTGTTGGATGCCTTTTCCTTTATGTGCTTGTACTTATTCAGGAACATTTTGCACTCATTTTTGCTTTGGTGTTTCTCCCTTCTTTGGTGCTTCTCCCTTATGAAGAGGGGCATTAATGACATCGATCAAATTTTCTTTTGTACAATAAATTCCATTCAAAATATGGGAAAGTGGCATAGCAAAATCCTGCGAAATAAAAACATTATTGTATTAAATCTATTACATGGTCATATAATTCAATGTATAAGAAATTCATAAAGATATACAAATATAGAAACTTACACTCTTGCACTCAATATTGTGCACGACTCTTGCACAAAATTCTGTGAAAATTTCTTCGATCTTATAGTTTGAAACCTTCAAAGAATATCAGATTTTGACAAAGGTTTTAGCTTGTTTCACTAGTGCGTAAACAATGTCTTTACTTGACACCAAACAAATATCTCGCAACAATCCCAAAAAGTGATAATCATTTTTAAGATATGCAAATCCAACACAATATAAGTGAATACTTTCTGAGTTGCCTTGATATTTCTCTTTCAGAAACCAAGAATAGTCAAGTTTCTCTTCAGCTGGAGAGAGTTTCCATTTTTTAACATTCTTGGCTTTTAAATCATCACTGGGTACAACTTCATCACACGCAACATTGTTAGATGGCTCAACTATTTTTTATGAGGACTTCATCGACGATCTCGCTCCAAAGATGTTTACAGAAGCTTTTTTGATGTCATTTTCCCTATAGTCAGAAACAAAACAAAACAAATTTAGTATATGTTTTAAAAAAAAATAGTTACACTTAAAAAAATATTGTTAACATATAGTTTTTTTTTTTCCTTGGAAAAAGTCGTAATTTTATTTCAAAAGAACAAAATTACATTCTGCACATGTAATAGAATCTTAGAGATCCCTACATTGTTAGCATATACTGTCCATAAGGCCAATCAGTCCACCGAATGACTGTCAATTGTCCCTAACATTATTACAAATCTGAAAGTAGTCACTCAGCAGCTGAGTTTTTACATCTCACTACAGTCCACACTGTTTGTATCCAATCAGCATTCCAGCATATGCCGCAGATCGCTCTCAAAACTCTGATACTCAGCAGAAAACTGAGTTTTTTTCTCGCAACAGTCACCCTGTCTGTATCCAATCTAATACAGAAAATTCTCACAAAAGAAATGTTTATACAACATATACTCGCTTTCACAGAAGAAACTCATACAAACAGAAATAAATCTGTCCATAATCGATACAATCCGAACTGGTGCTGTCCAAAATGTATCCACTACAGCTCGAAACTTTTATATTGTCCACAATCATGACTCATATATATTTATCCAATCCGCAGGCAGTTAACTTCTGTCAATACAGCAAAACATATAATCAGTCTCTGAAAAGTATCCAATCAGCAGTTGTTTTCTGTCAAAGGTTGGTCTAATTCTCCGTAAGGTACACAGTTTCCCCAAAGAAAGGCCTGTGGGTATAGCTGTAGATGCCTTCTGATGAATGAATCGTGATCCTCCATGTGCCAAATATCAAAGATTGAGCTTCTTTAGATAGCTGGTTAGCCGTCCCATTTCGCTCCCTGTAGACATGGGTGAATGTAATGCAGTTAAAAGCCTGTTTTAACCGTAATACCTCCTCCAAAATTGGTAAGAGTATCATCACATGACATTGTGTGCGCTCCATGGCCCATTCAATAACAATTAGAGAGTCTCCAAAAATCTGGAGTGTAAGACATCCTTGTTCAAGTGCGAAAAGCATCAGTAGCTTAAGGGACATAAGTTCGGCGTAGTTATTAGTACCACTCCCCAAACCAGCCATTATATGAAAATAATGGGACTCTGATTTGTGTAGAACACCACCTCCACCACACACTGATTGTTGGTTAATAGATGAGCCATCAAAATAAGCCCACGGCATGGATTTATCTATGAATTCCATGATCACAGGTCTAATGCTAATCGCTTTTATGGATGACTTGTAGTGTAGTAAAACAGCCACCGCTTGTGCCACAACCTGCTCCAGAGGGACCCTACAATCCTGAAATATGATCTTGTTCCGAGTGATCCATATGCCCCAGGCGAGGATACAGGGGACAGCCCGAAAAGTGGGATGCTTGAGAGATGTCCACCACTGTTGAAAAGCGTCGGGAAAGTCCACTCCCCACCAACTCACATTGAGCGCCAGATGTTTGCAGGTGGCAGCCCATACAGCTTGTGTGAACCTACAGTGAACAAAAATATGTGAATTTGACTCTTCTGCTTCCCTACATAGAGGACAGAACCCCGGCCCCTGAGTGAATCTCTTCTGCAGAATGTCCCATGTCGGTGCCTTATTTTCCAATATTGCCCAAGAGAGTAGTTTAGCTTTCCCCGGGCACTTTATTGTCCACAGGTGTTTCCACCACCACACCAAATCCCTGTGATGTATATTCACATTCAGCTGAATATAGCCATGTTTAGGAGTGTATTTACCAGATGGATGGTGTTCCCAGATTAATTCATCAATCTGATTTGTGAGGCGAATATTAGTGTATCTTAAAATCCGAATATAATTCACCCAAGCACCAAGCAAGTCATCCAGAATCTCAAGTTGCTGTGCAGAGATCCACCCCTGTTGCCATAGAGTGGATGATCCCGGTTGTTCAATATCAGCCAGAAAGTGACAGCCTCGGGCTGCCAGAAAATTCCTTAAAGCCTCCGGTAGGACATGTCCACCGCTACAGCCTACCCAAGGATCCAGTCCAATTTGAGTGTATCTCCCATTGCCGATTCTCCAAACTAAGCCAGACCCTATCAGATGAAAATGTTGCACCACCGCTTTCCATACCAGTGAGCAATTTGCCCGCGTCTTATTGCCCTGCCGAATCCATTCGAGAAGAGTTAATGGAGCAATATACTTATGGTACACCACTCTAGTCCAGAGGCTCTGAGTTTTTATAATTCTCCATGCCACCTTAGCCCCCAAGGCTTTAGCAAAAAGGAAAATATTCTTTAGGCCCCATCCTCCCAGTGCTTTGGGGACCGCGATCTTATCCCATCTGACCCATACCAAAGCACGGTTATCACTCTTACCCTTCCATAGAAAGGCAAAAGACAACCTCCGGATCAGCTCCAAGACTCCTTTGGGAATCCAAGCGAGTGACATCCAATACACAGGAATCGCTTCCAACACTGATTTAACCAAAACCAGCCTCCCTGCCCTCGATAGCCATTTGTGACTCCATCCACGCAGTCTCAGTTCTAGTTTAGCAATGAGCCATTGCCAGTCAGCTTTCAAATATGCATTCGGTTTTAAGTGAAAGCCCAGGTACTTTAAACCCGCATCAAAATTAAAAGTCCTGTAGGGTAGTTGTAAAGCCAATCTGTGAATCTCCAGCTCAGTTAGATGAGAGCACGAGATCGTTGATTTTTCATTGTTAACTAACATACCCGCTGCCTCTTGTAGCAAATTGAGACCTTCAGCGACCTTATCGATATCCTGTCTCGATCCATCACAAAAAATCAGTATGTCATCAACGAAAAGGAGATGAGTAATATACAGCACCTGTGAGATGGAAATACCACGAAAAGAACCTTCAGCTTTGGCTTTTAAAATAAAACGACTGAGTCCTTCAGCTACAAGGAGAAATAAAAGCGGTGACAGTGGGCATCCTTGTCGTAGGCCCCTGCCAGCGTGAAAGAATGGACTCGCTGAACCATTTATCAGAACAGCAAAGCTCACTGTGGAGATGCAGGCCATAATCCATCGTATAAATTCATAGCAGAAGCCCAGGTGTGTTAGAAGTAATCGGATATAGAGCCAGCTAACCCGATCAAATGCTTTGGAGAGATCAATTTTGATCACAGCGCCCTTTTGCTTCTGCACCTTCATAGTGTGTATTCCTTCCTGTGCAACTCCAATGGCCTCATGAATTTGCCGGCCTTCCAAGAACCCAAACTGTTCACTGGAGATATGCTGAGACAGGATAATCTTGAGTCTCCTCGCCATAACCTTTGAAATAATCTTATAGATGCAGTTGCAGAGAGAAATAGGTCTGAATGCATCAAAGCTTTCAGGCTTGTCCGTTTTGGGTATGAGAGCTAAAAAGGTCGAATTGAAGGGTCCATGTATAAATCCAGCCTTTCTGGATTCTTCCACCACATCCAAAAGTTCTTCCCCAAACAATTCATAGAAACCCAGGAAGAATTCAATAGGCCACCCATCGGGCCCCGGGCTCTTATCTTTCTGGAAGGAGTGCATAACCTGCGAAAGCTCATCCGGCAACACCTCTGCCATCAACATAATGTTCTCCTCTTCTCCCACAAAACGAGGGAAGAGCTGAGCCATTCGTATGACCTCAGCAATAGAGGCCCCAGGTTGTGCAGTGAACAAATCTCCAAAATGTCTTACTCCCATATCAGCCAAACCATCAAAGCTGGAGATCAGTTCCCCTTCAGGAGAGGATAGTTCCCAGATAGAGTTTGTATCTTTTCTCCCCTTTGCATAGGCTTGAAAAAAATTTGTGTTCTCGTCCCCACACTGTAGCCAGAGCACCCTGCTCTTCATTCTCCACATCTCTTCTCTATCAGACAGAATTACATTTCTGCAGCATTCCCAATTCAACAGCTCACCTTTCTGCACTTCATCCAGATAACCCAAGCCCCTGCAGTGTAGTAGTCTATCGATATTTATCTCAGCCTCCCTCAACTTTTGTTCATCCTTTCCTCGTTTTTCAGAGGCCCAGAGAATGGTGACCTCTTTAATTCGCTTGAGATTGTGTTGAAAGTGTTCCCCAGCATGCCGCAGAGACTCCGGAGTTCGATGAACCCACTGATCCTGTACTAATTTGAGAAAATCCTCATCCTTCAACCAGCTAGGATTGAATTTGAATGGGCTGGGGGGTTTTTCTCTACCTCCTCGTAATTCCAGCAGTATTGGGCAGTGGTCTGAAACCCCCCCTGTCCCAACCCATTGCTTGACCACATCAACTCCCAAAGCCAACACATCAGTTACCAGAAACCTATCCAGCCTCTTAGCCACCCGTTGATCCCCTGTTCTCTTATTCCTCCATGTAGGGGTTATCCTGGTAGGTTGAATGTCAAGGAGGTCCAACCTTGCAAATGTTTGTATGAAATAATCTGCAAGTGGATCCGAAGCAGCCCGTGGCCCCCAAACTTCAGAAGTTCCCAGTGAAAGGTTGAGATCCCCACCCAGTATCACATCCCTACCAGCAAAGATGTCCATACTAAACAAAGAGTCCCAGAATCCAACCCGGTTGAGATAGGGCCCATAGATATTGAGAACTGTGATCCTCCTCCCCAACGATGCATCCCAAACTTCCAATCCAATACCAGAGGGAATGCCCCAAGAGCAGTCAATTTTGCAGCTATTCATCTTCCACCCTGTGGCCAGCCCTCCAGAGCGTCCACGAGCATCCACACCAACAAACTTCCAACCAGGTAGCAATAGTTCCAGTGCCCTAACAACCTCCTCACTGCCACCCAAAGTTTCTTGTAACAGTAGGACATCCGGTTGATTTAATTCCACCAACCTCCGAAGTGACGATTTTTTAATGGGACTCGCCAACCCACGACAGTTGAAAGACAATATTTTCATATGAAACCCCCTTCCTGGGTTTTCGCTGCTCTAAGTGCCCATTCGATAGAGGATTGTGTACCCATGACTAGATCAACTTTTGCCCGCTCTTGAGCGATGGACAAATGAGATTTTCGGCCCCGCCCTTTCCCCCCAACACTACCAGCCATTTCAGCAAGTCCCTTACCCCCAGAGCCATCAGCAGTGATCATCCTGTTACGGAGAGCATAACGGATACTACGTCCAGTGCTGGGGGAGTGTTTAATAGAAACAATGGACGGTGTGTATACACTATCCAGAACAGTACAATGAGCAGATCGAACCGGAGAAGATGTCCCAAGACAATCCTCCCCCAAAACAATAGGGTCATTAATTAAAGGAACAGCAGAGGTTAAAGGAGACAAACCCAAGTTGTTCGAAGATGAGCCCCGGCGGATAGTTAACTTCTCCTGGAGCTTTCTGGATGCTGCCCGCGTCAATGGTGTCATGGTACCCATATTTGCCCCTGCTACAGCGGTTTCCATGTTCCCAGGAACATCCAACCCCTTATCGGCTGAAAGTTCCTTGGATCCCTGCTGCCCACTCAGTACATCGGGAACCACCGGAAGTTCTGCCCGATTTCCAGATGAAGGCTTGATAGTTTCATCTCCCATTGCCGATGTGTGTACCACCTTATCAGTACAATCAGCAGCTGCTGCCATAACCTTTGGTCTGCCCCTAAATGAAAGTGGGCAACAGGCAACCAAGTGTCCAAATGTGTGACAGCGGTGGCACCTAAACGGTACGCCCACATAGTCCAGTATTTGAACGAATGCCCCATCCTTCGTTTGTACATTGATCTCAGCTGTTAATCCCAATCGAAGATCGATGTTAACCAGAATCTTTGCCACTGTGTAGATGCCTGTTTCAATATGGGAATAATCAGAGCATACATAGTCTCCAAGGTAGTTCCCAATCACTGCAAACCGTGTTTCATTCCAGAGGTGCATGGGAAACCCCGGCAGCTTCACCCATAACGGTTCTTTGTCAATTTTCTCCTGTTTGGAATCGAAGAAAGGAGACCAACGTTTCAGGATTATAGGTACACCCAACATTGACCAATGTCGGCGTAAGACAGCATCAACCTCCCCAATATTCGAAAGGATGAAGGAGAACCATCCTTTCGTTAAAACCCGAACAATAGGTGCAGTAGCCACGATATCTTTCCACTGCTCGGCTGCCCATCTCTGGAGAGAACCTTGTCCAAGTCTTTTACCACGGACATGTCCAACCACTGCAATTTTTGAGAAATCTTCAGCCTCCTCAATCGATACATCCACGCCCAGCACTAGCTTATCCTTCCGCTTCCGTTCCTTGACCTTCTTAGCAGTGTTATTGTGTAATTCTGCCTTCGTAGCAATCCCTGCACGAGGAGCTGGTATGGAGGCATCTCCACCCCCAGTAACTCCCGCTAGGTGTCCACTGGAAGAGGAACCCAATCCTCCCCTACCATGTCCCCTGTCAATGGAATCACCAGATTCCACAGACCGAGCCAAATTCCCATCTGATGTCACACCACCACCCAGATCCTTCCTTCGTCTGCCACTTCTAGTCAAAGTGTCAATCCCCTCCCCACATGAGGTATCCGAGCAGGTTGGGAAGTTTGTGAAATTCCCCAATCGTGGTTGTAGAGTCCGTCCTAACAGATCCGCCAAGTCTGGCCGTTCATCCACAGGCCCAGGAAAGAACCCTGTCCCCCTGCCAGGCAAGGGTGATCCCGATGATGCCCTCGACCCAGAAGCCATTGCAGCGAATGATCCAAGGTCGAAAATCCCTCTGGCACATTCTCCATCCGAGGTGTAGTCCACCTCCTGCTCATAACTGCTTGCCATTTCACCCCAGCTCAACAGGACAGACAGTAAAGTGTCTCCTGAGCCCTATCCCCCACCCAATCAGCACCGAATCGGCCTCAGCAAGGTTCAAATCCCACAGCTATCCCCGTCAGTATTCCATCCAGCTCCAAATCAGTCAATGCTCAGCAATGCCAGCGAAAGTATGCCCAGGTCTTCAGAACAGGACATTCTCCACACCCATTTCCTGTAAATCGATCAGCTACCAATCTTGGAGCTCGCCTTTCAACAGTCCAGTGTCTGAATGGGATTGGCTGGCCGACACAATATCTATGCACTAGTTCTCTGTCTGATACCATCGCCCGCAGGATCCCTCCAAACGCAAGCCAAGAGAACTCCTTCGATTTGTATAGGAGCCCATTTCACATCCTCACGCCTTCAGTCTTGCACCCAACGTACTCCTTCGATACGAGTTCTTGGAGCCAAAAAAGTCATTCGTAACTAGTGTTATTAATCGTCATAAGATCACTGATTAGTTCTCCCTTTAACATATAGTTATACAAAGCATAACAATTTTTTAAATGTAGAGGGAGTTTGAGATTTTTTTTTTTAAATACATAGCCTTTGGTCTATGCTACAAGCGCTTGTAGCATCTGTAGCATAGCCCTAGGGCTCAACATTTGATGGCTTAGCATAACCCAAGGGCTATGCATTGGGCGCACCATTGCATAGTCCGTGGACTATGCAGTAGCTCATGGCTATAGCCATGGGCTATTGCATTGCCTACGATCTATGCTACGGGTTCCCATTGCATAGCCCACAGGCTATGCAAAGGGTGCCCACAGTGCCTCCCCATCGAGCGGCGTGATTCTGAGAATCGCGTCGCCTGACGGGGGGGCGCTATGGGCGCCCAGAGGGGGTCAGGGGGACAGCGACGACGCGATTTTCAAAATCGTGTCGTCCGATGGGGGGCGTTGTGGGAGCCCAGTGGGGGCCCGAGAGGGGATCTTCGTTCCCCCCGACCCCCTCTTGGCGCCCAGAATCGCACCACCCGATCGGGGGGTGCTTGTGACCGCCCAGAGGGGGCTAGGGGGAGCGACGACGCATTTCGGGAGGGTGATGTGGGCACCCAGAGGGGGCCCAGGGATGGAGATCCATTCCCCCCCGACCCCTTCTGGGCGCCCAACGGGGGCCATTGTGGGTGCCCAGAGGGGGCCGAGGGGGAACAGAGCTCTGCCCCCGAGCCCTAGAGACCACCCGACAGGGGGGCTCTCTGGGTGCCCAGGGGCGGAGCTCCGCTCTCCCCGGACCCCTCTGGGCACCCACAACATCCCCCTGTCGGGCGTTGTGGGAGCCCAAAGGGAGCCCGGGGGAGGAGTGGTCCCCGCTGCCAAACTCGCCCCTTTGACCTGCCCCTTTGGCAGCAAGGAGGAGCTCCGCTCCTCCCCCTGGGCGCCCTTTGGGCACCCAATGCATAGCCCATTGGCTATGCAATGGGCACCCAATGGGGTTGGGGCGGCCCATTGCATAACCCATGGGATATGCAATGGGGGCTAAGCAATGGGTGCCTATGCCCTCGGGCCAGAAAAAAATAAAAAATTACCTAGGTTTTACAGAAGGCATGCCAAAGCCCAAAGGAAAAAAAAATGCATTAAAACATAAAAAATTTAATTTATCTAACCTTGACAATGTTTGAAGTTGTTCGATGGTCTCCAAATCCTTGTGGATCGTTGTTTGCAAATGGTGACTGTAGAAAACCAAACTGCATTAATATAGCATAAAATAAGTTTTTTTACCATTTTATGAATGCGGGATTAAAATGAAATGACAAAAGCATAGAACAAACATTGCCAAGGGAAATATAAAATAGACAGATTTATTTCAAATATATATATAACTAACCTTCAAAGAAATATTAAATTACCCGAAATTTCAAACGTGAAGAATAGAAAATCAAAATAGTTTATATGGCTAATATTAAGTTTAACATTATTCGTTTTACGAATGTGGGATTAAAAACTGTGTAATTAGATAATGCATTATTTCTAAATTTAGAAAAGAAGGCATCAAATGAAATTTGATTAGTGTTATGACTTTTGGTTTATAAAAAGAATGTAAATAACTAATATTGTATTAAAAAGATTGGATAGCATTGTTTAAATGTCATTTTATTAGTATTATTACAATTGTTATATGATAAATTAAATTACTTTTAATAGTCTTATAATTGTGTTTGAAATGTGTGATTTATTTTGCAGGGAAATTTTGGAGGGAATGTTTGGGAGGGAAAATTTTGGAGGAAAATTTTGGGAGGAAATTTTTTGTTCTTTTAGCTATAAGATTGTTGGGGGTTTATAATTTCACCATTGTACTTTTTGGTGAGGAATATGAGAAAATTTCATTCTCTTATACTTCTTAGTGAAAAGTCATGGACTCGTCTAAATCAATCTCAATGTCTGAAGATGTACATGAAGATTGTGGAAATTTTGATTTAAGTGGGGATTTCAAAAGCACCAATGATGATTTTCCTCAAGGAAATGATTCTCAAGGAATCAACAATGATTTTCCTCCAAGCGATGATTTTCAAGGCACTAACATTGATTTTCCTTCAAGCCAAGATTTTCCTCCAAGTTAGGATTTTCAAGGCACAAACGATGATTTCCTTCCAAGCGAGGATTTATAAGACAACAAACTTGATTTTCCTCCAAGCGAGGATTTTGATGGGATAGATAATAATTTTGGTGAGGATGAAGGCACTAATGATGGTATAGATGATTTTCCTTCAAGCGAGGATTTTAATGGCACCAATGATGATTTTCCTCCAAGCGAGGATTTTAATGGGATTGATAATGTTTTTCCTACAAGCAAGGATTTTGATTGCACTGATGATGATTTTCTTTCAAGCGGGGATTTTAATGGGACTAATAATGTTTCTCCTCCAAGCAAGGATTTTGATGGCACAGATGATGATTTTCTTCCAAGCAAGGATTTTAATGGGAAAGATGATGATTTTGGTGAGGATAAAGGAAACAAAAATGTTGAAGATGGTTTTCCTCCCATCCAAGATTTTCATGGCTCTAATGATGATTTTCCTCCAAGTGAGGATTTTAATGGGACAAATGATGATTTTGGTGAGGATGAAGGCACCAATAATGGTGAAGATGATTTTCCTCCAAGCGAGGATTATGATGGTAGCGAAGACGGTTTTCCTCCAAGAGAGGATTTTAATGACAGCAATGATGATATTCCTCCAAGCGAGGATTTTAATGGGACGGATGATGAATTTGGTGAGGATGAGGGCACCAATAATGGTGAAGATGAATTTCCTCTGAGCGAGGATTCTGATGGCACCGATGATGATTTTCCTCCATGTGGGGATTTTGATGGCACTAATGATGATTTTCCTCCAAGCGAGGATTTTAAAGGGACAAGTGATGATTCTGGTGAGGATGAAGGCACCAATAATGATGAAGGTTATTTTCCTCCAAGCAAGGATTTTGATGGCATTGATGATGATTTCCCTCCAAGCGAGGATTTTAATGGGACAAATGATGATTTTGGGGAGGATGAATCCGCCAATGATGTTGATTTAACCTCTTGTGATAAACTTGATACTGATGCGGATAATCATTCTCCTACTAATTTTGGTGATGATAATCTCAAGGAGAGGGATGATATTCCTCACATTGATGAGGATATTCATTCTAATGAGGATGATTTAATGGTTCATGAAACACGAAGGAAAATTGTACCAATGAGCAAGATTAAGTGTATGACTAAGCCATTTTATATCAATCCAAAGCATTCTAGTTATACAAGGTCTAGGAAATATTTTCTCACAAGTCCCAGTTCTATTACTGATTTGAGAGTGACTGTTGCCAAAAAAATTGTCTGAAAAAAATACACTACAATTATGCCTTAGAGAAAATATGAGCATATCTATCAATGAACAAAAATATGCAAAATTCATATTTGGTAGGGTGCATGATTTCTACAAAGGTAGGTTATGATTATCGCATTGGAAGTATTTTTCTTTGCAGAAGGGCATTCAAAAGAATCCATTGAATTGGTAACCTTAGACTATCAAGAATCCAGACAAAGCTAGAAAAGGATCCTAAATGTTATTCTAAAGAATATCATGCACGAGCTAGTGGGCCGTTAACAAACATTGCGATGTCATGGATGCGTGACTTCTTTTATAAGCATGGAGAGAGACTGTATGCTAGATAGAGAAACCATACACATTCAAATAATTTCTCAAGGTAGGAAATCTACAACTTGTACAAGGCATTTGTTCAAGATGTAGAAGAAAATAACAATTTCATTAGATATGCATATTTTACAAGACTGTGGAAAACAGAGTTCAACGATGTCTGTATTCCTAAGAGGTCAAGGATGGGGGTTTGCAATATATGTGCTTCTCTTAAACAAAGAAGGGATAAATCGGAAGGGATAGAGAGAGGTATGTCTCTAACAAATTTATTTTTTTGGAATAAGTATCTATTACGAAAGCTCATAAATGTTTTGTTTTTATTTTATTTGTAGATTCTGTTGTTAAAGAACTTCAAGCACATCGCAATCAACAATCAATTGAACGGAAAAAGTTATACAAACATCGCAAGTAGTGTTATGATGAACCACATAAGTATATGGGTTTGATAATTGATGGCATGGATTATAAAAAAACACTTTTGCCACATTTTGTTCGTGTACCAAATAATTTAATGGAGGAAGATTTTATTCAGTTTCACTTGGTTGGTTGTATGGTTTTTAATGGTCAAATGTCTCCAAAGGTTTACTTTACAACTCCCAATATTCATAATGATGCAAATATAACCATTACCATAATTCACCATGAGCTGACTCATTGGTTTGGTAATATTCCTCAAGTTCTATATCTGCAATTGGACAACACCAGCTGGGAAAACAAAAATCAGATCTTGTTTGGTTATCTGAACATGCTTGTTGAATTGGGAATTTTTCAGAAGGTTAAAGTTGGTTTCCTTCTTGTTGGGCATACACATGACCATATTTATCAAATGTTTAGCCATTTTGCAGTGACATTGGGGTTGAAGAATGTTGGGATCCTTCCATCATTAACTGAAATTATTAGAAAAACATATAGTCATGAGCATGTGGTGCTAACATTGGAGGAAACTATTGACATGCGAAGACTTATTTTGGGATCGCATGGTGAAGAAAGGTGCATTGAGAAACTTAATGACATTAGCTTTCAACATCAATTTCGTATAAAAAAAATTGATGGGAAAACACTACTATGGGGTAAGAAGTACTCAACAAGTGCAGAATGGGGGCCTACATCAAGTTTAACATTTATGAAATTCATCCCAGGTCAAATGTATGCTTCAAAGTTACCATTATTGCAATCAGCTGTTGAGATTCAAAATTCATGCTGACACAATAGAGATGTTGATTCTTCTCAATGCTTGGAAGAAATAAAAAATTCTATCAAAGATACATAAGACTATTTTGATGTTGTTGATTCTGTTTGGTGGGAGTAATTTTTCATGGAGCAAAATGACATAATTACATACTCTACAAATAGAGATATGTTTTTGAAGACTCCATTTGGTTGGCCACAAAGTATGTCAAATGAAAATGAGGAGAGAAATGTTGAGCCTGAAGGTGTTGAGCCTTCTCAACCAGAAGAAAGGGAAATGTACATTGGGTCTAAAAGATCATCTGCACAACGTGAGGCGATGGAAGACCTTTACAGAGGCTCAGTACAAGATATTAAGGAGGGTTGCATGATTGCAGTTTTGGCCATAGAAGATCCGCGTGGTTATCCAGTCTGTATTGCAAAAGTTATGAAGGTCAATAAAGAAAATGAAAAAGTTATATCTATTGAATTACATTGGTATGGAACAGACACACACCCATTTGATGGTGTGTACAAGCCAGAGATGGTGATCGATAAAAAGGTTTGCAAAAAGAGAAAAAGAAAGGGTCAAAATGTAAATCATTGTCGCATAGACATTTTGAAATTAGAGAATGTTGACATACTAGTTTATGACTTCCAGTTGACAAGGAAAGGCACTCTTCGCTCCAAGACTATAGAGATTATCAAAAGATTGTTTGCACCAGAAATAGTTGCAACATGGGAGTTTGCTAAACCAAGGCGCGGATCTAGAAGGAATATGGCATATGAAATGTTGGGCGTACATGAAGATTCAGATGGTGCACTCATTGATAGTAGAGAAGAATACAGGTCATCTACATCTTCATCCAGTCATTCATCTGAAGAAAATGTAGCTTATGATGGTGTGTCAGAATCCATGTGTTGATTTGAATAATTGCACATGAAACATTTTGTCTTTTTTATTAATATGCCATTGTTTGTATGGCAACTCTAAAGGAGTGCTTGAATTTTGATATGAATTACTTCTACGTCTTATGGTTTAATATATGATTTTATGATGAATATCATAATTTTTTGTATTTTATATGAAAATAGTGGTCAAATTATTTATTGAATAATTTGTGTTTAACTCAATGCAAGTTTTATATAGTGTTACTAAGAGATTAAATAAGCACAATTTTCAATTTTGATAAAATCATATAAAAATGCCATTTTAAAAAAAAGTGTGCTACCGATAGCATTAGTTTTCAATTTAGAACTTGATTTTAAGGTTTTTGCAAACAACAATAACAAATGTTTTGGTTCATTTCTATATTTTTGACCCCAAATCAAAGAGTGATGCTACTGGCAGCACCACTTTTTGATTCGGGGTTGTTTTTTGGTGTTTTTTATGCAAAAATATGGGTTTTTATGGCCAGAGTTCTCGTTTTGAGTATAAAGTTCCCGTCAAGTTGTATAACATGTTAATATGAGTACATTCCTAAAATGTTCATTATGATCTCTAAGGATATTTTAAGGCAAATATGATCTTTTACCTTTTCCAAAAGGTTCTTCAATATCATTCCAAGACCATTTTTTAACAAATATTCTCACTCTTGCTTCAAAAAGTAAAAGTTTTACTTTAAATATGTACACTAGCTAATTTCCACTTGTTTTGTTTTAAAGCATTAAAATAATCACTACTTATGGAAACAAACACTTTGTAAGAGCGTATATCAAACAACATATAAAAATATATGTTGTCAATTAAATCCACAATGGATAATCCAACAAGGGAGACCATTCGTTAACAGTCGTGGTGGAGTCTGATCTAATGATTAGAATTCAAAGAGTAGATCTAATGATCTTGCTTATCAATTTTTTCAAAAAGACTTGCTGCAATCTAAATAATTTTTTCCTTATTTACAAATTACCTCACAAAGTTGTTGTCTTCAAATTTGAGAAGATCACAAAGATTTCCTTACCGCTCGAGGCCAAACCCCTTATTCAAACTTGGAGTGGGTATCTTAGTGACCAAAAACTAGGTTCATCACCTAGTGGAATTTGTGGGATGCATTTGCACCCGGGTCAGATTTAATTGGCTATTGGAAATGTTTCCAGTCCTTCTGGAACATAGCATCAATACCCCTTGTTATAACTGATTCATTCTACCTTCACTAGTCATCTTCGGTGGGTTCATAACCATCCAATAAGAGAGTTATTGGAAGGCCCAATGATTATTTGAGAGGAAGGACATTAAGTCAATCATGGAATATTCATTTTTCTTTTTTATTACAAAAGGTCATCTAACGTAATTAAAAAGAACCAAATTTTGGCATCAATTGCATGAACTTGACACATACTTTCATACCTACACCATATTACATTTGTTATTGCAGTTATCATATTTTTTCATTTGTCAATTGTTTGATTCCCTTCATCCTTACTTTCATTGTATCACAAAATCACAACCATTGTGGAACAAAGAACCCTTATGCAGTCTCTTAGGCTGCAAGGTCTTCCTCCTATTCAAGGAGGAGTTCCCAGATTACCTCCCCGTAGACCAAGAGGGAGACCATCAGGCTGAGGGAATACTCGGGAAATTGTGATAGCATAAAATTTGCTTGGACATACCTTTCTTAGATCTCCTCCCAAATCACCTATCACCCCCTCCACCACTCCCATCGTCACCCCCTCCACCATCCGACGAAAGTACTACACGTACAATAATGGCAGGTCCAACACTCCCATTTATGGAAAGTCTGAATCTCCTGGATTTATACAAGCTAATAAATGACCCCCAAGCTCCCCTCAGATATTCCAAAATTCGATGGAAAATAAGGCGACGATCTAACAAACCACATGATGTCATTTCACCTCTAGTGTTCATTCAATAGTATGGTCAAGGACACCATCCACCTTCAACTATTTCAAAGAACCTTCACATGTATGATGACCAAATGGTATGTCAATTTACCATCATGGACTTATTCCACATTTGACTCCATAGCCACCATCATTCTCATGTATTTCCAATTACTTATACGTCACAACCTAGGCCTAGAGATTCTAATAGAATTTTGACAAAATATCTCTACACACATCACAGACATATCCACAATGACGTAGGCACAAGATACTATGTAAAATATAAATCTAAGCTGAATTATTTTTGGATTGGTTCCTTAAATTGCTCCTTCCTATGATCACTAAGGATGTGGCATCCATTATGCCCAAAATGAAAGAAGAGGCTACTCTCAAGGCCCAACATTTAGATTTGATATATGATCAGTCTAGGTATTTGTATATAATCATCCCTGATGCCCTTCAGCATCATTCTCTGAACCAAGCTCCTCCCGAAACATCACACTCCATCGATGGGCTTATAGAATTTATTTCCCACCAATGAAATGTTCCCCAACCACATGTTTCTACACCATACAATATGACACAATAGTACTCGTTGGCACCTCAAGTATCGGTGGTCCCTCAAACAACTCCGAATCCTCCATTTGGACAAATGATGTTGTACCATACAATCCTACATTCCTCGATGCAAGACCGACACAACTTGATCCACCACCACCACCCCCAATGGTGCCACAAGGTCCTACGTCCACGTCTTATGGAGTACCTAATCCATATCTACCCACCCCCATTTATAACCCATATTTTTCATTCCCTGGTGTCTCTTGTACTCACCCCATGACTCATGTTGGGGTAAATCTCGTCCAACCTTCTCCCACGCAACAAACTTGACAATTTGAGTAGTTAAAAGCAACTAATCCTCCTTATCCACAAAATCAACATAAGAAGAAAGGAAAGAACAAGCAGAACCAACATCAAGGGCATGGGGACACTCCCCCTCCCCAAAAAAACTAGAACATGGGAAATCAACACCATAATGAGGGGACCAATAATCCCCCCAAGAAAGGAAAGAACCCCAACCTTAGGACAAACTTCCCTTGCTCTATGTGTGGAGAATAAAGACATTACACCCACATTAGGGGAGTTTTGAGGTAAAAAATGGGCCTCAAAACAAATAATGTACCATAAAAATTCACTTTATAAGAACCAATATGATTCAAGATGATGATGTCAACCTAAAGGGTAAAATTTGTAAAACAAATTAGAGGGAAAAAGAAAAAACTATTTTTTCTTATCGTATTTTTGACATATCTCCTTAACGGTTTACCCAAATTTCAAGTTTGGACACTCATTGGATGCGGATTTTAATTTTGTATCCAACCCATACCCACACTGCATAATTCTGAGGTACCCATGACATGAAAAAATAACAATTTCAATAAAAAAATGTATTTTACGTTGGATGAGGATTTTAATTCCACATACAACCCATACCCACACTGCATAATTCTGAGGCACCCACGACATGAAAACGTATTTTAATATTAAAATACATTTTTTTATTGAAATTTTTATTTTTTCATGTCGCGGGTGCCTCAGAAGTATGCAGTGTGGGTATGGGTTGGATGCGAAATTAATGAAATTACATTTTTTTATTGAAATTTTTATTTTTTCATGTCGTGGGTGCCTCAGAAGTATGTAGTGTGAGTATGGGTTGGATGTGGAATTAAAATCCGCATCCAACGAGTGCCCAAACTTGAAATTTGGGTAAACCGTTAAGGAGATATGTGAAAAATACGATAAGAAAAAATAGTTTTCATTTTTCCTCTCTAAAATGTAGAACTCTTATTTTATTATTTCCCTTAGGAGGCCCATTTTAGACCTCAAAACTCCCCTAATGTCATTTCTCATGATACAAGAGTGTTAACAGTTGATTGAGGCTGGGAAAAAGGATGGTGCCAACCCTCCTCAACCATCAAATGCACCACATCCACAACAAGTTGTATTACAACAACCCTTCGCAAATCAAGGATTTCTTTCTCATCAATGGGAACCTAGCCCCCCAGGCAATGGAACCTTCTAGTGTTGATGTAATTGTAACTTCGGAATGTATTTCACCTATGTATATTGTATTCCTATAGAGATGTTATTATTGCTCTATACGGAAGTGTTTGTATTCCTATAGAGATGTTGTTATTCCTCGATATGGAAGTGTCGTCATTTATATTGTAAGTGTCGTAACTTATACTTGATGGGTTATTAGACCACCTTGATGGGGTCGGCCCTGTATGAGTCATGTGGGTAAAAGGTTTATTAGACCACCCTATTGGGGGTCGGCCCTGCCAGCATTATGTTATGTGGTTAAGTTAAGGCCGACCTAGTAAAGGTTATTAGGCAAGTCAAGTCAAGTATAAATAGAGTGTGGGAGGCACTCTATTTGATCATTCACTTTCTCACTCATACTCTCATTGGAGAGTGGTGCACTAGTGGAGGAGGAGAAGCTGCTACTAGGAGACTATCTCTTATGCTTGGGTTTTGTATCATTGCTCTATCTATCTCTGAGGAAGTTATTGGGGTTTTTCACCTTATGGTTTTCCCCAAGGAAACTCTGTGTGTCTATTGTCTCTTGTGATTGCTTGTTGTGATTGATATGCTTGATATGCTGTACATGTTATTCTCTCAGTAAAGATTCTAGAGTATGTTGAATTAATGCTCAAAAAAATTAACATGGTATCAGAGCTAACCTGAGAAGAAGATAGTGTGCAGTTACGGAAGCTAGGGCTTCTTGTTTTTGGGTTTCTCTCCACAGATTTTGGAAAGGTAGTAGGGTAGATTGACTCTCCTCAGCAAGGTGCATCTTTCTATCCAATTAGAATTCAATTCCGGGCACTTTCATTTTTGGCCCTAAAAATTAGGGTTTCCATAAAATTATGAATTTCTGAAATCTGAGACCATGGCTGGAAGCTCCTTGGAAAATTCGAATTTTAGAGCTTTGGATTGAACTTTTTGCTTGGGTGAAGCTCCGGGAAAATCAAAACCTAGTTTGGGGTCCTCTCTAGTGAAGCCGAAAATTAGGGCTTCTGCAAAAGTTGGAATTTCTGAAATCTAAGACCATGGCTGGAAGCTCCTCTGAAAAATCGAATTTTAGAGCTTTAGATCGAACTTTTTGGTTGGGTGAAGCTCCGGGAAAATTAAACCCTAGTTTGGGGTCCTCTCTAGTGAAGCCGAAAATTAGGGCTTCTGCAAAAGTTGGAATTTTTGGAATCTGAGTCCATGGCTGGAAGCTCCTCGGAAAAATCAAAGTTTAGAGACCAAGATCGAAATTTTTGGATGGATGAAGCTCCAGAAAAATCAAACCCTAATTCAAGGTCCTCCCTAGTGAATCCAGAAGTTTGAAAAGCAAATTTGAGGGGTGAAACTTTGCAGTTTTCAAATTTTGAGTATACCAGCTTGATCAGCTCATCAAGGCGCATCTTTCTATCCTTTTAGAAGTTTGAAATTCAAATTTTGAATTTTTAGGGTTTCTCTCACAAACCCTAATCCAGCTCCAGATCCATATTTCTGCAAATCAAGTGGATTGGGTTAATTCTAGAAGAGAGTGAGTTGGACACCCACATAAGTGAAGGGGTTCCTGTCCCAGAGGGAGAAGAGACTAAGGCTTTACACAAGAGGAACTTGGTCAAGGCTAAGAGGATCATTGCTGATTCTATCAAAGACCATCTCATACCACATGTGTCATCTTTGAAGACACCCAAGGAGATGTTTGATTCCTTGACCAAGCTATTTGAAGGGAAGAACATAAATCGAAAGATGACCTTGAGGAATCAATTGAAGAATATCAAGATCCAGAATGCAAAGACTATGCAGTCTTATTTCTCAAGGGTCTCCCAGATAAAAGAACAACCTGAAGCTGTGAGAGAAGATATAGAGAATGGAGAAGTGGTAATGACCACTCTTAATGGCCTTCCTAGATCGTGTGATTCCTTCATCCAAGGAATTTGTGCTAGGAAGAAAATGATCTCATTCAGTAGGCTGTGGGAAGAATGCTCACAGGAAGAAGCTCGAATTATAGCTCGAGAAGAAAAGGTGGGGAATGAAGTTCAAGCTCTCACATCCCACACCAAGAAGAGGACACTTTTCCTCAGATTGTCCTAAGAACAAAATGAACAACAACAACAACTACTACAAGAAATCTGACAGGTATGACTTACAGGTATGTTTTGAAATCTGTTCATGATTAAGTTTATAATATGATTGTCCTCATGTTATTGAGTTTAGTAACAATCTTGTTTAATTTTAGACTTGTCTCATCGCCCTAGTAAAAGAATGAATGCATGATAGAAGACATTCATATGATTGTACTAATGCACTGTGGTGTTGTATGAGGAGAATGTTATCCGCTAACATGAAAGGTTCAAATCAAGCTCTAGATCAAGACCATGATGACATGAAGACAAAGACTCATCCATAGTCATGGATCACATAGAGGTATGTATAATTTGGTTTTGCAATGGTTAAATTATGACCTATGCAGGTCATTGAAGAGAACAAGAAAACATTGCTAGACATAACTAGCAAATATGATGACCAAGTATGTTTTTCCTATATCAAAGGATCTTATACTTTTGTATGATTGATAATGATTACTCATGAAGTTAAAAGTTTGAGTAATCTAGGGTTTATGCATGTTATGTTCCTTACTTTGATTAATGATATGACTAAACAGAAAAGTTTCATATAAACCTTGAATACTAATGCTTATTATCTGTGTTTGAAATGATCATGACTATACATGCTTAAGATTATTGTGTTTTTGATAGTATTAAGATTATACTAATAAATGTATGATTATGTATGAGATCTCGAGGATAACACAATGATGATACTAGTAAGCATGCATAGTGATTGAGGATGGATATAAGTTCAAGGACAGGTAATCCAGGTTGCAAAGATCAAGAGGGAGCACACTCCAGTAGTTCCTACAAGGAAACAAAGATTGAGATGGAGTCCACCCATCAAATAAACAAAGATAAGTATTTGAATTGTCATTTCTTGTATATTTGATTGCTTAAATAATATTGTTCAAAGATGTATATACTTATGTTCCTAGACTTAGGTTGTGTATTATGCATATTAGAATAATTGCATTAATGAACAATATACTACTAATATGCATGTGATGGGTAAGTGGCCTATGGCACTGTACAACATTCCATTGCTACTTATCTAGAATGAAACCTCTTTGCTAACATGTTGGAGTTGTGCACACTCTTTACAATGTTCTGGTAGAGATTGGAAGGCATCTAGAAAGTTACAGGATATGGATAAATGTTGTATTGTAGCATTGGCTAAAATAATTGCATGACTAAATGACATATTTCTTTATGTGTAGGAATTTGTTTTGAAAACTATGAGATGTTTCTAATCATGCAATTTAACTTGTTTTTTGTAGGAAAGATCGTATACAAGTACCTACAAAAGAAGGACTACAACATTTGTTCGGCAACAAATCTATCTATTGAAGAATCTGAAGTTCCCAGGATCCAGGATTAAGTAATGATGCCATGATCCGTCGATCATGAAGAATGATGTTTGGGATGTGGTCCCAATACCAGAAGGGAAGTATGTTGTGACTTCCAAGTGGATTTATAAGATCAAGCATGCTGTAGATGGCAGCATAGAGAAATATAAGCAAGTGATGAAATGGAAGATACACCAGATGGATGTCAAGACAACTTTCTTGAATGGTGTAGTTGAGGAGGAAGTGTATGTGGAGTAGCCACTTGGTTTTGAGACACATGACAGAGAGTTATATTTGTGCAGGTTGAAGAAATCCTTGTATGGCTTGAAGCAAGCTCCTGGTACTTGGTATGGTAGGATAGACAACTTTCTATCCAGTTTGGGCTTTACTAAGAGTAAAGCAGATTCCAACCTTTACGACAAGGTTGAGGAAGGAAATCCTGTGATACTACTTCTGTATGTGGATGACCTGTTTGTTACAGGTGAGGATGGATTGATTGCCGATACCAAGAGGAAGCTTGCTGCCGAGTTCGAGATGAAGGACTTGGGGATGATGCACTATTTTCTAGGCATGGAGGTGTGGCAGAGTGCAGATGGGATCTTCCTTGGACAAAGGAAGTATGCAATAGAGATCCTAAAGAGGTTCAGGATGATGGACTGCAAGGCCATGGCCACACCTATGGCATCGAACCTGAAGCTTCTGTGTGATGCTTCATTTGAGCCGGTTGATGTCACGGTGTATCGTCATATGATTGGGTCCTTGATGTACCTGACGAACAGGAGACCATATATTTGCTTGGTGGTGAACACATTGAGCCAGTTCCTGACGGATCCCAGATGTTGAAATATTGTAACTTCAAAGAATATTATATTTGTACTTTATTATTCCGGAGATGTTTCATTCCTCCATGGAGATCTTATTGTATATCCGGAGATGTTTATTCCTCCGTCGAAATGTGGTAACTTGGGTTATTAGACTTCCCTAGTGGGGGTCGGCCCTGTATGTGTTATGTGGGTCAAAGGGTTGTTAGACCACCCTAGAGGGGTCAGCCCAGTCAGTTGTAGTGGGGTGTTTAACCCAGTGGTAAAGTTGGGGCCGGCCTTGTTAATATAAAGTACAAGTCGGAGATGTGTATAAATAGAGGAGGTGAGTTCCTCATTATACACACACTTCCCTCACTTGAAATGTAGCGCACTTGTGAGAGAGAGGTCTGCTATGGAGGAGGAGGAGATCATGTCTTTGGTTTGCATCTTTGTATATTGCTGGTCATCTATATTGAGGAAGCTTTGCTGGGTTTTCTACCCCATGAGGGTTTCCCAGGATAAATCTGTGTCTCTTGTGTTTATGTTGTGCTTGTTGTTTCTTTAGTGATCCTATATATGCTATTATTGTGAAATGGAATGTAATGCTGCTATTTTCTGTCTTAGCATATTGAATCTTAACATGGTATCAGATCTAACCTGAAGGAAGGAAATGTATGGCACTTACGACACTTGCTTCACTTGCGACAATTTGAAGGTTTGGGTTTTACATAGAAAAAACCAGTCATCGTGGAACTTTCGCTATAAATCCAATTCTGCGACGTTTCAGGATCCGAAAAGTTTACAGGTCGTAGATAACATCCCTAAGTACCTTGTGTCCATAGGACACCCTCAGATTCGTTGTACTTTGTGAGTTATGATCAGTACAAGTTAGGGTTTCCGCCTCTTCCAGATCTCAGTAAAAATCAGGTGACCTTGGAAAAAAGGTCATAACTTGGGATAGGAATCTCCAAATGAAATTTTGTAAAAAGTGGCAGGTATTACACAGACTCTAATATCTCAGGAAATTTTTTCAGAGGCTGAAGTTGAACCAGTGACATGTGGCACGTTGTACAAGTTCGCTCTCCTGTTTTATCCCATAAACAGGTCACGTTGCGACACTTGGCATAACTTTCTCTCAGAAAATCCAATTGAGGTCAGACCTGTTGGGATGGAAATATGACAGGTCAGGATACCACAGTAAAATTGTTCATACCCTGGGGAGCGAAAAGTGCGGAGTTACAGCAGAAACAATCAGGTACATATTTCTATCAAAACAGAATTATTTTTTGAGTACATTCATTCATGGCTTCCAGAATTTAGGGTTTCGGAGAAAGTTAGAATTTTTGGAATTGGAGTCCACGGCTGAATGCTACTCAGGAAAATAGAAATTTAGAGACCAAGATTGAATTTTTTGGTTGAGTAGAAGACCGGGCTTGATCAAACCCCAGTTCGGGATTTTGATCGGAAAGATGGAAAAATTAGGGCTTTAGCAAAAGTTGGAATTTTTGAAGTCTGTGACCACGGCTGGAATCTCCTAAGAAAAATAAGAGTTTAGAGCCTTGGATCAAACCTTTTGATTGGGAAGAAGGGTGGGATTCATCAAACCCTAGTTCGGGATCCTATCCAGAAGATCCAGAAGTTTCGAAGGCAATTTTGAGGGGTCAAATTTTGGAGATTTCAAAATTGAAGTATGCAAGTTTGATCAGCTCAGCAAGATACATCCTTCCATCCATTCATAAGTGTGAAAGTCAAAGATTGAATTTTTAGGGTTTCTCTAACAAACCCTAATCAAGCTCCAGATCAAGTTTTAGGGGGAGTTGAGGCTAAGGCCTTACATAAGAATACTACAAGAAGTCTCGATGGGTATGACTTAAGGAGGTACAGGTATGTCTTGAAATCTGATTCTTGATTAAGTTCATAATATGTTTGTCTTCATATTATTTATTAGTACAATCTTGATTAATGTTAGATTTGTCTTATCGTCCTGATAAAAGTATGAATACATGTGAATGATAGAAGACATTCATTGATTAGGGTTATATGATTGTACTAATGCACTGTGGTGTTGTATGAGGTTGATGTTGTTTGCTAACAAGATCCAAGTACATCACGAAAGACAAATCAAGTTCCATGACCATGACAATGTGAAGACAAAGACTCATCCATAATCCTTGATCACATAGAATTTCTACTTACGAGGTATGTATGACTTTGTTCTATTATGCTTAACCTATGAGATATGCAGGTTTCAGCACAGGATCTCTAAATCATTGAAGAGAACAAAGAAGATATTGATTAGGTATGTTAGACATAACTAAGCAGGTATACTAATCCAGGTATGTTTTCCTATATCAAGTTAGAATCTTACTTTGTGTTAGGATCCCTTATATAAGTATACTTGGTATGATTGGTTATGCTTATTCATAAAGTTAGTAATCAAGGGTTTGTGAATATTATGTCTCTTATCCTGATTGATGCATGAGTAAAAGAAGACTTCCCTGAAACCTTGAATACTAATGTTTATTATCTATGATCATGGCTATACATATTCAAGATTATAATATACTAATGAATGTATGTTTGTGTATGAGATCATGAGGATGACACTAGTGCACACTTGAGCATGCACAGTGGTACAGAATGAATAGAAGTTCAAAAGACATATAGAAGATCAAGCGGGAGGCAACCACACAAACATAAAAGATAAGTATTTGAGCTGTTATTTGAAATAGTAAATGATATTGCCTGTAATAGGTTGTATGCATATTTGTATTCCTAGAATATATCATGCTGAGTGTAAACATTCATAAAGCATTGAACAGTATACTACTAATATGCATATGATTGGTAAGTTGGACAAACACTCCATTGTTGCTTGTCTAGAATGAAACCTCTTTGCTGACATGTTGAGAGCTATGCACACTCTCGATAGTATGTTCTAGTAGAGATGGAAGGCATCTAGATAGCCACTGTATGCATATAGGATATGGAAAAGTGTTGTGCCAAAGTATTGGTCAAGATAGTTGCATAACTATGTAAATGATATCTGTATGCATATTAGGTTATCATGTCAACATGATTTCATGATTATGAAGTATTACTAATCATGTACTTAATTTTGATATGTAGGAAAGATCATGAAGAATGATGAACACCGAACAAGTGATGGATGTTCAACAAGAAGATTTACAAATCAAACAAAATATAGAAGGCTCGTGGCTAGAAGATTCTCTTAGAAAGAGGAAGAGAATCATGACGAGATGTTTGCTCCAAGTGACTAGATAAGACCATTCTCTTAATGGTGTAATTAAAGAAGAAGTGTGAATCAGGTTCTATATGGGTACCCAGGATCGATAGTCAATTGATGAGCTTAATGATCACCATGGGTGATGTGGATCTCAACCTTTGCTACAAGGTTGAATATGGTTTCTATACACAAATGACGTGGATGCAAGAAGGAACTCACCATAGATTTCGAATGATATTGAGGCTCATATCAGTAGACCCATCTGACGAGAGATGGCACAGATAGATGGCTGCAGAAATGAAAATGAAAGATCTCAGATTGATGCATTACTTCCTAGTTCTAGAAGTATGGAAAGGCTCAGAAGGAATCTTTCTCAACCAGGGAAAGTATGCCGAGAAATATTAAAAGGACTTGATATGTTGGAATGACCACTCTCATGGATTCCAACTCGAAGCTGTTAGTGGATGACTCATCAGAGTTAGTGGATATAACTCTGTACATACAAATTATTGGGTCATTGATGTATCTAACGAATACTAAGTCAGATATATGCTTTGCTGTGAACACCTTGAGTCAGTATCTAGTGGAAACTAGATGTGTTCACCTGATAGTTGCAAAGCATGTGATGAGGTACCTAAAGGATACGATAGACTTTGATCTATGCTATCTTGGAGATCATGACTTCAGATGGCTACACAGATGTTGATTGAGCAGAAAGTGTATCAGAAAGGAAAAACACATCGAGAGGATGTTATTGTTTGGGATCAACCATGATCTCGTGGTTTAGCTGGAAGCAGTCTAGTGTGGCTCTCAGTACAAGCGGTGGAATATATGGTTGGTTGCTCTGCTAGTTGTGAAGTAGTATGGCTTCTGGATTGTTTGACTTAGAGATAGACCCAACTGTGATCCTATGTGACAAACAGAGTTGTATCAAGATGGCAGAGAATCCAGTGTTCCATGATATGGCGCAGAAAGGAACTATAAAGTTCGAATTTGTAACAAGTTGCCGATGTACTAACCAAACCTCTACCTCAAGTGAACAAGTTACCGATGTACTAACCAAACCTCTACCTCAA
Source organism: Larix kaempferi (assembly GCA_027924585.1). Classification (NCBI taxonomy): domain Eukaryota; kingdom Viridiplantae; phylum Streptophyta; class Pinopsida; order Pinales; family Pinaceae; genus Larix; species Larix kaempferi. Next base: position 27,076,966 of record BSBM01000877.1, on the reverse strand, counting down.
GTGAACAAGTTACCGATGTACTAACCAAACCTCTACCTCAAGTAAAGTATGAGTATTTTCTGAGACAAGCTTGGTAGGACCCTCTTCAAGAGGGGGAGTGATGTTGTCACTTATGATGAGATTGCCTGCATCGACAGTAAAGTCGATGATGTGGATACCTATATTGGTGATGCCAACAGAGAGGTTGGTGGATAGTCCTTAGACAGGGTCTAAGTTGACAAGGGGATTGCATCATCCTTGAACACATGTTCTAAAAGAATCCGTAGATATATATCTCTGAGAAAGAAGAGGGATTGCATCATCCTTGAACACATGTTCAAAAAGGATCCGTAGACCTATGTCTTCGAAAATGAAATCCTTAGTGGACAAGTGGGGATTGTATCATCCTCGGACTTCGGTCCCTTGAATTGATCCGTAGACGTATGGTCTCCGAGAATAAAGTCCTTAGTGGACCAGGGTGGGATTGTATCATCCTTGAACATATGTTCTTAAAGAATCCGTAGACGTATGGTCTCCGAGAATGAAGTCCTTAATGTACAGGAGTGAGGATTAAGTCATCCTTGGACATAGTCCTAAATGTACGGGGTGAGGATTAAGTCATCCTTGGACATAGTTCTAAATGTATGGGAAGAGGATTAAGTCATCCTTGGACATAGTCCTAAATGTACGGGGTGAGGATTAAGTCATCCTTGGACAATAGTCCTAAATGTACGGGAAGAGGATTAAGTCATCCTTGGACATAGTCCTAAATGTACGGGAAGAGGATTAAGTCATCCTTGGACATAGTCCTAAATGTACGGGCTGAGGATTAAGTCATCCTTGGACATAGTCCTAAATGTATGGGAAGAGGATTAAGTCATCCTTGGACATGGTCCTAAATGTACGGGGTGAGGATTAAGTCATCCTTGGACATGGTCCTAAATGTACGGTGGGGATTAAATCATCCTTGGACATGGTCGTAAATGAACGGTGTGGATTAAATCATCCTTGGACATGGCCCTAAATGAACGGTGTGGATTAAATCATCCTTGGACATGGTCCTAAATGAACGGTGTGGATTAAATCATCCTTGGACATGGTCCTAAATGAACGGTGTGGATTAAATCATCCTTGGACATAGTCCTAAATGAATGGTGTGGATTAATCATCCTTCGACCGTAAATCCCATAATTCCAAAAGGAAGGATAGTCTTAAACATGATTATGATGAGATTGATCCCGTAATTCCGAACGGAAGGATCATGTGTATTGCAGAGTATGCTGCTTGACTGATGAGGATACTTGTAATGATGAGGATACTGGTATTGATATTGATGAGGATACTTGTATTGATATTGATGATATGTATTGATGAGGATATGTATTGATGAGGATACTTGTATTGATGATATGTATAATTGTATTGATGAGGATACTTGTATTGATGATGTGTATACTTGTATTGGTGTGGATACTAATGCTGATGATCGTGTGATGACGATGCTGATGATCGTGTGATGACGATGATGATGATCGTATGATGACGATGCTGATGATTGTGTGATGACGATGATGATGATCGTGTGATGACGATATTGATGATCATGAGGATCCAGATGTTGATGTTGCTGTAGCTGTTCAAGTGCTGTAGAAGATAAAGACTCAGTACTAAAGATGTTGATGTTCCAGTATTGAAGATGTTCCAGTAACTGCTTGAGTTACTGATGATGTTGAGAAAGCTTCCAATGATTTATAGATGTATCATGTATGATGTTGATGACTCCTTGCTCGTGCAGATGCTATTATAATATCCTTCTCGTTAAGGGGGAGTGTTGAAATATTGTAACTTCAAAGAATATTATATTTGTACTTTATTATTTCGGAGATGTTTCATTCCTCCATGGAGATCTTATTGTATATCCGGAGATGTTTATTCCTCCGTCGGAATGTGGTAACTTGGGTTATTAGAATTCCCTAGTGGGGTTCGGCCCTGTATGTGTTATGTGGGTCAAAGGGTTGTTAGACCACCCTAGAGGGGTCGGCCCAGTCAGTTGTAGTGGGGTGTTTAACCCAGTGGTAAAGTTGGGGCCGACCTAGTTAATATAAAGTACAAGTCGGAAATGTGTATAAATAGAGGAGGTGAGTTTCTCATTATACACACACTTCCCTCACTTGAAATGTAGCGCACTTGTGAGAGAGAGGTCTGTTATGGAGGAGGAGGAGATCATGTCTTTGGCTTGCATCTTTGTATATTCCTGGTCATCTATATTGAGGAAGCTTTGCTGGGTTTTCTACCCCATGAGGGTTTCCCAGGATAAATCTGTGTCTCTTGTGTTTATGTTGTGCTTGTTGTTTCTTTAGTGATCCTGTATATGCTATTATTGTGAAATGGAATGTAATGCTGCTATTTTATGTCTTAGCATATTGAATCTTAACACCATAGGTGTTCACCTGGTTGCTATAAAGCATATTCTGAGGTACCTAAAGGGTACAATTGATCATGGGTTCAAGTATGATGTGAATCAAAAGTTTAACCTACATGGTTATGTTGATTTGGACTGGGCAGGCAGTGCTGCAGATAGGAAGAGCACTTCTGGGTGCTGCTTCAGTATGAGGTCAGGTGTGATCTCTTGGTTTAGTAGGAAGCAATCCTGCGTAGCACTGAGTACAACCGAAGCAGAGTATGTTGCAACTTGTTCGGCTAGTTGTGAGGCAGCATGGCTCTGGAAGCTATTGTCTGAGTTATTTGATCTCCCGTTGGAGGCTACTGGTATCTTTTGTGACAACCAGAGTTGTGTGAAGCTGTCTCAGAACCCGGTATTCCATGACAGGTCAAAGCACATTGAGATCAAATATCACTATATCAGGGATATGGTGCAGAGAGGAGCAGTGAATCTCCTGTATGTTGTGACAGATGAGCAGGTTGCAGATGTGTTGACGAAACCACTAGCCAGAGTGAAGTTTGAATACTTCAGAGAGAGGCTTGGTGTTCTTCAGATTGACGACACTTCGAGGAAGAAGTGATGGACACATTTGCAGGAGCCATTCCAAGCATGGTGAGAGGAGGATCCTTTCCATGGCTATGGATGTAAGCGCTGTATGATAAGCATCAGGTTGATGCTCCAGTTACTGCTTTGTATATGCATCATGTTGGATGCTTGTTATGATCAGCTGGATCATATGTATATGCATCATGTTCGATGCTTGTTATGATAAGTTGGATCATGTATTTGTATATGTATCAAGTGGATACATTGTATGATCAGGTGGATCATGTATGTTTATATGTATCATGTGGATACATTATATGATTAGGTGGATCATGTATTTATTTATGTATCAGGTGGATACATTGTATGATCAGGTAGATCATGTATGATGAAATGTATCAGGTAGATACTATGTATGCATCAGGTGGATGCATTGTATGATCAGGATGATCATGGATGATGAGCTTCAGGATTTTGCTCCAGATGATATGCATCAGGATGATGCTATGATGATGATCAAGATGATCATATGTGATGATATGTATCAGGTGGATACATTACATAATCAGTTGGATTATGTGTGATGAGTTCCGAAGACACAGATGCACATGGGCCATTCAAGCATGGTTGAAGTATGTCTTCCCATGGCTGCGATATAAGTGCTGGGGCCATTTGAGCGTGGTTGAAGTGTGTCTTCTCATGGCTGCGATATAAGTGCTGGGGCCATTCCGACATGGTTGAAGTGTGTCTTCCCATGGTCGTTGATGTAAGAACTGTGCCATTCGAGCATGGTTGAAGTGTGTCTTCCCATGGCTACGATATAAGTGTTGTGCCATTCCTAGCATGGTTGAAGTGTGTCTTCCCATGGCTATGGATATAAGCACGATGCCATTCTTGCATGGTTGAAGTGTGTCTTCCCATGCCGGTGAATGTAAGTGCTGTGTGATGTGCATCTGGGTTGTGCTTTGTGAACGATGTTATGATCAGTACGATCATGAGTATCAGGATGATACTCTGTGGCCATGGACAGGTTGTGCTTGGGAGGACATGTAAGACCTGGGAGATCCGATAGGTTGGGCTGTGTGCCCGCAATAAGTCCTGGGATGCTCTTTCAAGGGTTTGTCATATGGCATGTAATGTGACCTGGGAGAACCAATAGGTTGGGTTGTGTGCCCGTAATAAGTCCCGGGATGCTCTTTCGATGTTGTGCCATGACCACATGTAAGACCTGGGAGATTCGATAGGTTGAGCTGTGTGCCCGTAATAAGTCCTGGGATGCTCTTGAAAGGGTTTGTGACACACGTAATAAGTCCTGAGGATTCCACAGTATGGCCAGTGATGATGAAGACCTGCAGGTGGTGGGCCTACATCCAGTATAAAAAGGACTGGCTCTGTAGAACTTCCTATGACAAGTAGTTCAGAGATTGATTGAGATAGCAGCGGCAGTGACGATGTCGATGATCCAGTGACGATGATCCAGAGAAGAAGACTTGTGCTAGAAGACCTGTGTCAAGAAATACCTTCCTAGTTAAGAGGGAGTGTTGATGTAATTGCAATTTCGGAATGTATTTCACCTATGTATATTGTATTCCTATAGAGATGTTATTATTCATCTATATGGAAGTGTTTGTATTCCTATAGAGATGTTATTATTCCTCTATACGGAAGTGTCGTCATTTATATTGTAAGTGTCGTAACTTATACTTGATGGGTTATTAGACCACCTTGATGGGGTAGGCCCTGTATGAGTCATGTGGGTAAAAGGGTTATTAGACCACCCTATTGGGGGTTGGCCCTGTCAGCATTATGTTATGTGGTTAATTTAGGGCCGACCTAGTAAAGGTTATTAGGCAAGTCAAGTCAAGTATAAATAGAGTGCGGGAGGAACTCTATTTGATCATTCACTTTCTCACTCATACTCTCATTGGAGAGTGGCGCACTAGTGGAGGAGGAGAAGATGCTGTTAGGAGACCATCTCTTATGCTTGGGTTTTGTATCATTGCTCTATCTATCTCTGAGGAAGTTATTGGGGTTTTTCACCTTTATGGTTTTCCCCAAGGAAACTATGTGTGTCTATTGTCTCTTGTGATTTCTTGTTGTGATTGATATGCTTGATATGTTGTACATGTTATTCTCTCAGTAAAGATCCTAGAGTATGTTGAATTAATGCTAAAAAAATTAACATCTACATGAATATGATCGAAGTCACCCGTCAAAACCGTAACAAAAATTATAGAACAATTGACCTTCCATTGAGGGAGGATGTACCTGCTACCCCACTATGAATAGAAGGCCTTTACAGATACCACATCCCAATTATGACCAAATCCCTCAAATCCAAAATCCACTACTTCAATGAACTGGTCATAATCCCCATATGAAGGCTACTCATAATTACAACATCATATATGTTTTGGCCCAATCCCCCACCACCATGTCGAATTTAAAAGTTTTTCACTCTTTCCCTTCCCAAAAGAAGGCACTACTTTTTGCTTTAGGTGCAATCAATCCATTTGATTCGTGCTTAATAATCATCAACCTCAACAATGGCAAACCATGGTTACCTTCACCAGTCGCTTTCGAAATTCTAATCACTATCAAGAACATCATAACTCATCAATGCATAGTCAATGAAGGAGCATCTACTTGCACGATGTCAACACATGTTTGGAAGCATCTTGGATTACCAGACTTGGTCCCTCATCTATCTCCCTACACACTTATGATGGTATACCGTTAAAACCATAGGGTCTATATTGGAATTTCCCCATTAAATTGGGAGGCAAAATGGTACTCCTGGATATCAAAGTAGTAAACCCTCAACTCGATTACAACATCCTTTTGGGACATAGCTACATGTACACAATGAAGGTGGTGGCATTGTCGGTTTCCACATCATGATGTTTCCCCACAATGGACGGAAAATAGTCACCCTCAACCAACTCACATACTACGAGTCTTGTCCTAATTCAAACCCTAATAATATCCTACACACTATAGGATCAGAAAACCATTCATCATATGCAGACATCGGTCCTAATGTTCACAAATATTTTGCCTTGCTAGGGGCATATTATGGCCCTCCACTAGTCATCCTAGCCTCCACAAATAACCTCATGTGCACTATCTTCACATCTAAGCACAAGACACAAGGCACCTCTACACCGATATCTAAACCTGAAAAGAATCACCATACTAAAAAAGTGCCATTCACCCATCTCCTTCAGTGCCACTAGTAGTTTAAATCCCCTTCTTCTTCAACCGCTCAAGAGTGCGAGGAACCCCGATTATGGCCACACTCACATTGCTTGGACTCACTTTGGGAATACCAGTTTGGTATTTAACATCACCATACGTGGAAATAGTACCAAATCCATATGCCCATTTCAATTTCACTTTGGTTTGACCTATAGTCACACCATCCATAACAATCCCAGGTTCGACCCCACTTGTGACAACACCATTACCGATCACACAAAATCCCAACACCAGGGGCATACATTAGTGAAATTTGATATCCTCAGTTGTGCTAAGTAACCCCCCTTCTCAAGAGTCAATCGACCAAACGCTCTATGTGGAAAATTAGGGAACACATCGAACCTTTGTCCAACATTACGAGAGCTTAGAAACTTGTTGAATACACCTTTAGGTGCTACTAACATAGCCAGTTCTTCGACATGAGGCATGATATCTACCTGTTTCATGGCCACCTCCAAAAGAAGGAACAAAACATTGCACACTAATCATGTGTGCAAAAATTGTTAGCAATTTGGCTACAATACGCATCACTATCTCAAACTCCCTCTATTTCAAGGTGCATTAGAGACAATTTGTCTCACACACCCCATCATTGAAAGACCTCAACCAGTCTCCCAAGAGATCGCCTCTATCAACTTTATCACAACATCTTAGTCATTGAGAATCATGAAGGGTGCTCCTCATGTGGGCATCATACTTGCTAGAATATTTTATATTCCTTGGAAGGTAATAATGTCTTTGTATTATGTCGGAAGATATCCACAATCTTATGTAAAAGAGTAATACATTTATCCCATATTCATTATGGTAAAATATACTCTTGATATTCATTATTATATAAAGAGATGTTATTATGGAGAATTATATTATCCCACATGTAATATGTGAGAGTAATTCCTCCTCATCTCTTAGTATATAATAGAGTCAAGGGAGTCTCTCACATTATTCATTTGTGAATCATTCATCCATTGCGGATCATATTGTATTGGGGTTATTGACATTGCTCTCTGTAAGATTGGAGGAGATATTCTGGAGATAATAGAAGACTACCTTCCCGTGGACGTAGCCTAATTGGGTGAACCACGTATATCTTATGTACTCTTTTCTCTTGTTCTCTTTATGTTCTTATTTATTGTGATATGTTATTGTTTGCATAGATAGGTAAGCTAGTTTAGTTAGATCAATATCTTTAACATGGTATCAGAGCTTGTTGTTATGATCTAGAACCTTCTATTGTTTTCAAACAATATTTTATCATTTGGGCATTGATTGTTTCTTGTAGATTTGCTTTCTATCTGGTAGCCATTAGGCTTCTCTTCAGAATTGGGCATATTTCTGCAGTTTTTTATTTCTAACCCATTAGAGGAAATTTCAATTTAAAACGGGCTTTCCAAAAATAATACAAATTCAATGTCATCATGTATTATCCAATCAAAATGATTTAAAATTAAAAAAGGGTGCACCTAAAAAAATTGGAGGGAAAAAATAAAAACTACTTTTTTGGATCGTATTTTCAACTTATCTCCTTGTAGGTTTACTCAAATTTCAAGCGAGAGGACTCGTTGGATGGATAATTAAATTATGCATCCAACGAGTACCTATGTTGCATATTTTTAGCAACATCCACACCATGAAAAATCGAAAATACATTAAAAAACGTGTTTTCTCTCACTAGAAACACGATTTTAATGTATTTTCAATTTTTCATGGTGTGGATGTTGTTAAAAGTATGCAACATGGGTACTCGTTGGATGCATAATTTAATTATGCATCCAACGAGTCCTCCCGCTTGAAATTTGAGTAAACCTACAAGGAGATAAGTTGAAAATACGATCCAAAAAAATAGTTTTTTCTCTCTCTCTACTATTATTTTATTATTTTCTTATTATTTTCCTTATAAGGCCCATTTTTTACCAAAATTTCTTGTTGTGTAGATTTTTGCAGAATTTTTTCAAGGGTTTCTTGATGTTGTTTTTGTAAATCTATATGATTTTCTGATTCTCCTCAAAGAGATCTATCTTTTGGTTGTCAAAACGACAATTTTTGTCCAAGTTTGGTAGACTTTGTGCAGGTTTCCGTCTTCAACAAATTCAACACTGTTTTCGGCCTCATAAATCGGTCAATTTTTATCAAAATTTTTATTATAACCTGTTTTTGGAACTGGAAAAGCTATTCTGGATCCACCTTCGAGAACAAAACAAAATTCTGGTCCTTCTGGTTGCCAAAATGGAAACTTTCGTCCAAGTTTCGTATACTTTGTGCAGGTTTCCGTCTTCGGTAGATTCAGCACTGTTTTCAACCTCATAACCTGGTCAATTTTTATTGGAATTTTTATTCTAACCTGTTTTTGGAACTGGAAAAGCTGTTATGGTTCCAGCTTCGTGGATAGAACAAAATTCTACGCAAGTCTGGGCACTCAATCAAAAGGGTTGTAAGTAAAAGTTTATCTTTTCTTTACTGTTTTTCTAACTGTGTTTTTTGCAGATTCAGATCAGTATGGTAAAGTATTTAAGTTTTATGTTATTTATCTTTTTGCATTTAGATTAGTTGCTTCTAATCATGTTTACTAAGAGATTATTTCTTGTTCTTGGTATATATTTGTCTAACATTTCTATATGGAAACATTGACATCTTTTAAGGGCATGGATCTCTAGTATTTTGTCATGATGATAGCTATAAACCATTTAATGCTTAATATGTTAACAAGATTCTTAATAACTAATTTGTTCTTTTTTGTTTAATCATGTTGATTTCTAATCATGTCATGTTTATAAAAACAATTTTATAAGAACAATCTCATATGTGTTCTATTTTGATCATTATTTGCTTTATTTATATGTTATTGCTTACATTTGTGTAAAAGCAATTTTATTGTTCTATAAGTAATATCTTTATGATTATTATATGTTCTTGCTAATTAAATTTTTGAGTAAAATCAATTTTTTGAATCTATGTGATATCATATTTTTTTGACTTGTCATAAGTTCTTTAATTGGGATATAGTTTCTTTCTCATGTATTGCAGAGATTGTATCTAGTTCATGAGCTATTTGTCTCTAGCATTCCTATACGAAAGCATTGACATGTGTTGTTTGTCTCTAACATTCCTAGATGGAAGCATTGGCATTTCCAGGGAATTTCATCTCTTGCATATTTACATAATGTTAACAAGAAATGAACCCATGATTAAAACCATTAGTGATTTGTCATTTCATAATTTTTTATAAGTGATATCATGAGTTGATCTTAATTTGCTATATGTTGATCATATTAAATATTTTGATTTATCTATATCATGTCATGTTTATTTCAATCACTTTTTACTCAGTATTTATATGGCTTTGAGCAATCTTATAATCTTGAACAATTTATCATGAGCACCTTGTTCTTGTTGCAATGAGATTTCCATTCTTATGATTTCAGAGGTTATCTTGTTCCTACTTGTCTCTAACGTTTCTATATGGAAGCATTGACATTATTAGGGCATTCATCTCTTGCATATTAACATCATACTAATAAGAAATGCACCTATGCTTCAGATTAGGTGTTTGATGACTAACTTTTTATATATTTAAGTGAAATCTTGGGCTCACTATTTATATGTTGTGGCTGACACTTAATGTGTAAAAGTAACTTCAATTTCCTTAATGAGCAAGTTAATCTTTTATTTGATCATGTTATGTTGCCATCTTTTTATATGATGTTTGCTAACCTTTGGTGTATAAGCTTTTTCATTTATGTATGAGCACCTTTATTTTATGATCTTTATATGCTTTAATCTTGAAAGTTCTTGTGCAGATAAGTTCTTTGTTAAGGCTTTCATCTCATTCCATACATATTGAAGCACCATCTTCTACTGTTAAAGTCATGATGTTCATCTGTATGATATCATTTTCGATGTGTAGACCATTGGGGTCTTGTTCCTTCGATGTTTGAGGTCTTCTGCAGATATTTCTATTTGCACCTTGATTGGAAGAATGTCTGTTATCTACATGCGTATTGGCCATCTGGATATCTTTGTACTCTGTTGTGGTGTTCTTAGCCACATGTTCTGTTGTATCAACTGTCAGAAGGTATCTATCTGTACACTGGTGTGGATTTTATATCAGAGTTCTCTAGCTATCAGTTATGGTTGTGATGATTCTTGTGGTGATCTGGGATCCTTGCTGTTGGATTGTGTAACATGTTTATTTCAACATACAACCTGGTTCGAGTGTGCTTTCATGATTCAGTGAGACGCGGTTGTTCTTCATCAAATTCCATTAGCCGAAGTGTTCTTCCTTTGTAGCTTTGGTTCTTTTTGGAAGTTGTCATCAAGGGGGAACAGTAATGACTCCTTCCTTCCTTAGTTAGTGGTATTTTCTCCCAGCCATTATTAAGGGGGAGTGTTGGAATATTTTATATTCCTTGGAAGGTAATAATGTCTTTGTATTATGTCGGAAGATATCCACAATCTTATGTAAAAGAGTAATACATTTATCCCATATTCATTATGTTAAAATATACTCTTGATATTCATTATTATATAAAGAGATGTTATTATGGAGAATTATATTATCCCACATGTAATATGTGAGAGTAATTCATCCTCATCTCTTGGTATATAATAGAGTCAAGGGAGTCTCTCACGTTATTCATTCGTGAATCATTCATCCATTGTGGATCATATTGTATTGGGGTTATTGGCATTGCTCTCTGTAAGCTTGGAGGAGATATTCTGGAGATAATAGAAGACTACCTTCCCGTGGACATAGCCTAATTGGGTGAACCACGTATATCTGGTGTACTCTTTTCTCTTGTTCTCTTTCTGTTCTCATTTATTGTGATATGTTATTGTTTGCATAGATAGGTAAGCTAGTTTAGTTAGATCCATATCTCTAACAATACTCATATGACACCAGTCAACAATGGTGTTGTCCCACCTAACCGCACCTTTTGGCATCCAAGCCATGCACATACACTAATACAGTAATGTACTACTCATCCATATCGATCATGTGGGTTGTTAACTCACTTTTGTTTTAATGCCCCATTTTGCATGTAGAACGAGTCGTCTTCCTAGAACAAATGCAGTTATGGGACAACCCTACTCCTACCACAACAAACCCACCATATTTTCCTCAAGAAGAGAGACTACCATCCACACACGATACAACCAATCACGTTGATATCCTCAATATGTCAGCATTGTTAGTCCTATCTACTAGTGAAAACACTCATCTTTATCGTCAAATGAAAATCCCAATCCACTACCAACATCCACCCTTGATGTAGTAGATGACATGGACCCAATTCATGTGAATGCCACCTCATCCACACATAACATTATTTCCCCGAACAACCCATTCAAATTAATCTTGGACCATCAACCCCAAGAGACTCCCCTGAAGGATGCCCTTCGAAAAACCATATCAAGGGGATGTCTAACAATAAATCCTCCCAATGGGTCAAAGGATTGGGGGGCATGGATGAGAGAACATATATCATAGATAAGTCGCATTGATTTCCATTATTACTAGGTTTCCACAAAACCATAGCACACTGGGTGATACCCCTGTTCACCCTCTACATTTTCCCTTTCACTAAAAACAATGTAGACATCATATTTATTTATATAGGTTAAAATATCATTCTAACTTATGCACAATGTATGACCAAACTTTTTTTTTCCACATAGATGACTACCAATACAAATTGTTACATTGGCTTCCCTGACAGAGAGATTCATTGGTCAAAAAATCTAGCATCAGCCGCTTGGCCCATCTACACCCCAACACATGCCCTATTCCACACCGGTGGAGAATTCCTTGGTTCAACCACTAATAACCAAGAGGAATATGATGTAGTCATTGGATTAATGGGTGATGCCATCCATATCTGTATACTACACCTTCACGTCCATTTAGATTCCCAACTTCTCGTTGCACAATTTAACAATGTTTTACATGTATGAAATCTATGCCTCTTTCGCAAGTTCTTATGAGTGTGCCTCCTAGTTCAACAATTTAAACCCATCACGTTCATCCATGTACCTAGGAATACTAATGCATTCGTGGACCATATTGCTAATGAAGTCCTAGATTGGCACTTATTACATTGATCGTCTGTCTAATCAATCAAAGCAAATAAAAATTTGTGTTTTTACCACACAAGTTGTGTCATAGTCATCAACTATACATCCACATAAAAGCATATATATCATCACATACATCATCATGTATACATCAAACCACAACACATAGAATCCTAGAATGCCACAAAAATTGTGTATATAGATATCATCGAATATAAAAATGTATATCATGGGCCTTGTAGGCCATATACAAAAATGCCTTATGGGTGTACAACAAAACACTGCCTACCATAGGCTATATGATCAAAAGCATATACAAAATGGGGCTCCTCATCCCATACAAAATAGATCTCATACACTCTATAATCTTACGGTGCACTGCTAACTGGTGGAGGAGGAGACCCTCGAATAGCCAAGGGGAGCACCACCTATGCATATGGTTCCATTGGCGCTGGTGTTGGTCCCGACCATGGTGTTAGTGACGGTGTTTTTGGTTGTGGTTTCAGTCCCCGCTGTTTCCCTTGATATGTGTCTTTCCACCGCAATCCAACGCATCAAAAGTTGTCATCTTGGTCCAAAGGTTGCAGGAAGCCACATGCAATTCTCAACATAATCCTCACTCACATCGACGAACTCTAGCTCGTTAATGCCTCCCTCTAGGGCGATCAACAACCGCTCAAGATACACTAGGGTGGCACCCATATATACACCTACCAGTCATATCCCACCTACTGGTCCCCCCCATCGAGCACCTATCCCTCTTGTCAACGTCATTGATGAGGACCCAGTGGAGGGGGCACATTGATTGGCATGGGAATCCCCGTAGGACGCACAAGTCCTATATCTGCACCAAACATAACCCAAATTCAATACCATATGTGCAACATGTGTATCAACAAAAATATCATACTCACCTCGAGCATCCAATGCATGAACTGGTACGGGAAACTGAGGATCACCATGGTAGTCCATGCCACTCTATGGATACTATGCAAACACCCTAATGCACTGGCACCAAACCTACAAGTAGTGGAGTGTAAATATGTGTCCTACCTCTCCTCCACCAGCTCGCGACATCACTCTGCCCCAAAAAACCACTTGTGCCTCCCTCAATGGCCTTAGAGGTACTACCATGGGAGGTCGAAGCGAGAGGATCCGCTCAAAGAAATAGGCACACGGGATGCTCCCATATGTGAATAGACTATTTCCATCAACCACCACTTTAGTTATTAAGGAGAGAATGTTAGGAAACAACATGTGCACCCAAGCGACCCGAGCGCCCCCCCATCACATGCTCCACCAAAAGGATTTGTCCACCAAAAACCATGTGAGGGCTCGACACCCCCAACAGCTTCCACTGCCCTAACGACCAGGTCTTGTATGTTGGCAATCAATATCTGCCCAACATTTTTGGTATCCTACACACCACCACAATGTTGGGCCACCAGTTGGTCTATGGTCTGCCGACCACCCAGTGAAGCATAGATAGACTCTTGGATCCCCTGAGTGGGGATCCCAATAAAAAAGTATATATCATGAGCATCTAGAGTAAAAAATTCCTCTCCAACAAGGAAGCACTCTTTTTGTTGGTCCCACATCAACAACAACTCCCTCACAAGGTTCTCACTCGACCTCATCATGGGGAATAGGAAGTACTTGAGAAACCCTACATATTGCAAGGCTTGATTAGCAACACATCACCTCAAACATGAATTTTCAAAGCATCATAGTGACTTTGACACCACTCAATCAAATCCATCTATGCCGATAAGGTAGCCTGCAACCACAACAACAAATCAAAACATTTTTGAGTCCTTAGACTCAAAATCACAAGGAAGGACAAAACCGCATAACTTTTCCCCCAAAAGTTTCACAAATCAACCTGGGTCTAGACCCTTGACTCGCACGCATTTTCCATGTGGGAGATACACACCCTTGACGGGCGATTATGCGGGTCTATCGCGCACAACCGCACAGGAGGTACTCTAATCAGTGGTGCTATAGCGTGACTATTCAATGGGAAGTTGTGCGTATTAGCCGCATGATTGAACAAAGAATATCCTATGCAATTGTCCAGGGAACCCCCGTGCAAGTCTACACAATTGTTCCCTCAAAAAGTGTGCGGTCAGCCAAAAACCCTTGCATCGAGTCGTATGGGTCATTTAACCACCAAAACAAAAAATTAAACTGTCAAAAATAAAAAGCATGAGATCTTGACCTACTTGGAGCTCGCAGAAACAAAATTCGTTGGTTGAATCTCCCAGAAACTGTGAAAAATACCCTAGGACATCAATAACTCGAACGATACAAATGACCTCAAAAAGTGGGCCCCACCCTTATTCTATATCAATATGCAACATCCCCATTCAGGCAATCCATAGCTCTATTTGACAAATCGTCAGCACCACAGTGATCAACATCGTGAGCTCTTCAAGATGGTACCATCTGTTTTGTTTTCCCTAAAACTTCACTTAGCACCTACATTTTGGCCATCTCTCCATGTACACTTAATTTCTTGTAATACCCCTAGTTTTGACTTGGAATGCATTTAATCAAAATTATGTAAATGATGTAAATATGCTAGTATGGGTTCCTAGAGTGGAGCTCAAGGCCAAGGCCCAACTAGTGAATGGATAGGCATGTATGATGTATATATTTTTATTTGGACCATATGATTGGCTTATCATGCCAATTCGAAATGTATGTAAAAATTATGTTGGAAATTAATAAAATGGTCCAAGATGGTTGTGTAAAGAGCACTAAAGGGGCTATGATTCCATTAGAGGGGAAGAGGAAGGGGGCCTATGGGGAAACCAAATCCTATGTTTCCATATGTCAACCTCATAAATCATTCAAAATATGCCATGTGCCTTAAATAAGCCAATTAACTTCTCTTGACTATTAATCTAATCATTGAATGCATGTGGAAGGTTGGTGGGGAAAGTTATCTCATGTAGTTATTGAAGCATGGGGGTTGTGACAATTATGTCGGCTGTCAGTTGTCCTATTTCTTCTATGGTCAGAAGCTATGTCAATTGTCTTTTCACCTTACCTCATATCCTTGGAGTCAACACTCTTTTGATCACTCTCATTCTCTCATGCATGCTGCTACACTACGTAGAGTTTTCCATTGTTGTTCAGGTCCACTACCAGACTGTGTTTAACCTAGAAATTCAAATTTGAAGACAAATCTGCATTTTGGAGGGGAAAATAGATGGTTGAAGGTGAGCATGGAAGTTGGGAAATCTAGGAACCTTTACCCATTGAGTTCTTCTACTCTTGTGTGCTTTAGAAGCCATGAATTGATGTTGCAGGAGGTTCTCCGTTAACATGCAACAGGTTGGATTCTTACTGCACACACTGGTAAGCAATGTAAGGGTTGGATTTCTTGAGGGAATTGTGGATTAGTGAAGGGAAATACCTTCCTTGTGTTTTTTGGGGTAGTTGGGAAGGAATTCCATGGTTGTGATGGCTTAGTGAGACCCTTGTAGAGCTCTAGTTGAGCTTTTGGCTAAGCATAGAGAGCAGAGTGGGTTTTGGGCTAAGAGATAGAATCATGTAGGTGTTTCCTGGTGGCCTCATAGCCCAACTTGGGGGTGTCCTCTTAGTAGAAAGAGTATATGCTGGATAGAGTGCCCATGGTTGGGTGGAAAATCGCTCTTACACAGCCAGTTACTTGGATCTTCTTTGTTTAAGATAAGTATTCATATGTATTTGATGTGCAATGATTTTTATTTATATGCCTGTGACAATTATGCTTGGAATTGCATGTTATGTGTGTGTGGATCATTTTATTTTTGCTGTGTGTTTTTATCTTATGTCTGCACATGCATTTAGTTGTATTAATTTGTAATTATGGCTATGGGGCGTAATTTAGAGGCCCCGATTAAGTGGATGTCCCCTCCTGCTGGTCGGATTGAGGGATGGAGATGTCACATTTCTTGTCAATTATTTTCGCATTGTCAAATTTGTTATCATGATCATTATTATTCTTTGGTATTGTTGTCAAGTGTGCAGGATGTTCACCAAGAAGCAAGTCCCCTATCATCCAAATGGTGCATGGACCCCACTCACAGATTTATAATCTCAACCCTGCATATAGGAAACATATCCCCTATGTTTACATTGCAATTATTCAGTGATCCTGCCAATATCCTTAAGGCTCCATTCCCTAATAAAGAACAATCACCAATGTTATTATCAAGAGATAACATCATCCCCCATGGGTGTGCACAACATTACAACCCCCTCACATTTTGACACCCATGATGTTAAACCATTAATTTAATGGAATATGATAATCATCAAGTTTTCCAAGTTGAAACCACATACCATCACCTTGCATTCCATAAAATCAAAACCCCTAGATTCTTCGGCACATTGTTACGATCGTGATTCACAGATAACCTCTCATGAGCAATATACCATATGAGTTTCCCTTTGTACCATCAAACCACGAGAATACCATAAAGGGGCCCCACCCTCTAAGTACACAAATATCATCCAGTTGTTCCCACATGAACGCTCTGCATGGAATTTATTTGATGGGCAACCATCATCTCATCTGTACAAAACAACCACATCATTCTTTTTGTATAAATTTATTCCCCGACTACTCAAAACCGTGGGAACCCCATTGTATCATTCCTTTGGAAACATCTCCTAGTTAACTTTATCATTGTACTTGAGTCCTTATAACCCCAACACCTTCAGTTTTATCATCCAAGATACCATATCCCATCATTACTACATCTATGATAAAACATTCATCTGCAATGTGTTCCCCTCCTTTACACCCTGCATTACCACTTGAAATATGTTGTCGTAAGCCACTCACCCAATTTACATCGATCAAGGGATGTCATTAGCCCCACGCTTATAATCCAGTCTTGTGTTAGTTCTATCAATGTCCTAGTTAGTTACAAAATGATCTTGGTTCTTGTGATAAGACCCTCATCTTACCACTTGCTTCAACACTCATCGAAGTTAGATCACTTCATTATGAGGGTTGAAGTAGTCATGTTTGTACCTTGATATGGATCCCTTCTCATCACAATAAGGGATCACCTCGAACTAAGTAGAGATATTGATCAATGCTCTCTAACTCAATGGTATCCCCTATGCTCGACACCAACAACTTCATCGCATTAGGGGAGTCATACATTTTGACGATAATAGTGTTCACATTTATGATTAACAATAGCTAGACATCTGGCATAAGGAAGTTACCCACCTGATAGCTTCATCATTATTTAGATCCCCCACCCCTGTGGTTTGTTTGAAATCATCAACAATTTCGCTTCTTCGGCATCAACAATCCAAGACCCATTTACTCAGACAAGGATCGAAGCTACCTTCATCCCTGCATCAACTGTTTATAGTTTACCCATTTTTCTCCTCTTATTTTAATCTAGTTCGACATATTTTCATGAGAATGGGGATGCCTATCTCATTTATATAAGCAACCATTCATTTTTTTGTTATTGATGAGTCATAGGATTCAATGGTTACATGTAATGTCCCCATTCAAATAATACCAAACGGAGAAAATTCCACCAATCTACTAGTTTCCTAGGTTGGAGTGGAGACATTAAAATTGGAATAAGGAGACTAATAAACCCAAAGGGACTTTGGTTTGTAATAAATATATTATGAAGGGAAAAAAATTCTTATGATGAGAAAATAAGATGGCACTTGGTCATGGAGACACATAGGTGGTATGGGACCCCCACAAAGCTAGATTTCCCATGCCACATGGCATTCCACACTCACCCATTTGAATCCAAGGTGGAGTCCACTATTCTTGGGGTAGTTGGAAGGGCATATTACTTGGAATGACTCAATGATGTCGAAATGTAGAGGAAGAGAAACTCCCATGGGAGAGAAAGAGGCATTTTGGAGCTAGTGGTACACTTGGGTTAGATTCCCTAGCTTCTATGACACCAATGATGAAGATGCCTATGACATTTATGAAAAATAAGACCTGATGGATAACATCTGACATACATGACATTTCAGGGCTAAATATAGCCTCCAAGAATGTGACCAAGTGAGTTAGGGCATCCAAAGAGACACCTATTTGAAATTGGTGAAGGAGGAGGCTAGAATGGGAAGGACAAGATGCATACTTGGGAATCTCTTCCCAAATTAAGTTGGCATGAAGATCATGGATGGATTTTGAATTGGGGAAGCCTTAGGAGGTTTATAAAATTCAGGAACAAATACGAAGACCATCTTTTGATCATTTTGCATTTTGCATTTGGAGAGAACAACTAGTAGAGAGCTAGTCTACCTGCCTTAGCACCGATTTCTAGGGTGAAAGATTCCCATCCTAATTGGAAGTTGGAGAGGCCATTTAGAACTTTCATTTGGATCTACAATGGAGTCTTTATTTATAGTTTGAAGCTACAGGGAAGCTTGCGTTTCATTCATCTACAACTTGTTCTTGAATCTCTTTCACATTTTCTTGCATATTTGGGCCCCTGGAGGAATTGCACCCTTAGTGAGATGTTGATATCTTTGTGAGAGTCCATGAATCTTCATTTATTTGTATTCTGATATATATAATCTGTATTTACTGCTTAGAATACTCTCAGGTCGAAATACCAAGTCAAACTATGTAAAAACGTCAAACAATGCATAAATGATGCCATTTTCTCTATGTCTTGTTGTTGGAGCTTGAAGAGCCATTATTTCGAGTTGTATCAATCATTCTCTATGATTTTTTTTTATGTAAAGAGTTTCATTAATGTTCTGAATAAGTTTCATTAGCATTTCACAAGTCCTTGGCACCTACATTTTGAATTTCATAACATATGGTGAAAATTACTAGCTTTCCCCCCTATGTGAAGACTTGCATATAAACATCTGATTTAAGGGAGTTGAAGAAGGTCATAAGAACTAATTGATGATAAATTGGGGAGATAATTAAATTCATTTATCAGTACCATACCTCCGTTCTGAAATTTGGAAAGTTTTAACATCATTTGGAGAGCCATCTTTGACCACTACCCCTGGGGGATTGAAGCTCGATTTGATTAGTACATTTCCCTACTTTTTCTAGATTGTAAATGAATGTTGCAGAAGTGTTTTAAGGGTTTTTAAGCATCCATCATCCTCAATTATATGTTTGAATACCTTCCAAACTCATTCAGACGCCATTTGGGAGCATTTGGAGCCATTCAGAAGCAATTAGGTTAATACTAGTCTAAGGGTTGAATTGGTTAAAAATTGCAATTTTTCCTAGTTTGTGAAAATTCTTAAAAAGGGACACTACAAGTGGTATCATAGCATGGTCCTTGCACCTGATGTGGCTAACCATTAATGAGGACAAGAAGTCAGGGAGCACCTTTAGGATTTGAAACTAAAAGCACCTTTGTTGAAGAGGAAGAAGTAGGAGAAGAAGAACATTTTATTGAAACTATGGCTAAGGATGAGAAGGGAACCTAAGAGGATAAAGAGGAATTTACTAAATTCATGAAACCATTCTTTGAAGACATGACAAAACAGATCATGAAAGGGTTTGAATTGTTGGCTAGTCAGCTTGGAAGCAAAGGAGTAGTAGGAGGCAACAATAGTTCTTCTTTCGAGGAAAATAAGGCAATGGGTGAAAACATTTTCTCAAGAACGGGACCTCATAATAGACCTAATGAATTTCAGAGTTCATTAAGGCCTACTACACCTAAATTTCTTGAAGCCAAAGAAGAACCTAACCTCCAATTTGATATGCAGGAAGTTGTAAAAGAATGGGAAAAATTGAGTGAAGATTGTAGGACTCTACCCTTTGAGCAATACTTTAATGTTGCAAGCAAAATCAAAATGAGGGATGGTAATAGGCCTCCATATCAGAACAAAGAATTGAATTATGCCATTGGAAAAATGCCCCTTCCCACTTTTGATGGATCATCTCAAAGTTCTGCAAGCACTTGGGTACAAAAATTAGATGTGTATTTTCAGTTGAATCCAATGGTGGAAGAGGATGCTTTAAAAATGACTATTTTGCATCTTGAAGGAGAAGCCAATGATTGGTGGTTCCATGGTCTGAAAACCTTGGGACATGATCAGGTTACAACATATGGAGAATTTGTTGACAGGGTATTAGAGAGATTTGAACAAAAGGACCCAGAATTGCCTTTCAAAGAACTAGCACAATTGAAGCAAGATGGAACCCCTGCTGAGTATATGATGGAATTCCAAAAATTATCAGTTAAGGTGGCTGATATATATATGGTAAGATTAATATTGCTCTTTACTGAAGAATTGGTTGAACCCTTAAAAGGTTTAGTTAAGGCCCACAAACCTAATTCATTGAAGGATGCCATGAACTTGACAAGAGATCTACAAAATGTGCTACCTGGGACAATGTTTCCTCCCAAGCCTAACTTCTCTTCCAAATTCAGATTTGAAAAGAAGCCTTGGAAAAGAGATGCAGTTGAAAAGGATAAGAAAGAGGTACCAAATAGGGAAGAACTCAGAAGAAATAAATTGTGTTACACATGCTTCCAACCATGGGTACCAGGGCACAAATGTGCTAAGGGGAAAGCACAATACATTGAAGTGTTTTATGATAATGATGAGTATGAAGGGGGTATGGAGGAAGAAGGACATATATCAGATCAAGATGAGGGATATGATACAACAAAAGAAGGGAATCAAGAATAAAATCATCCTTCACATGAAAAAGGAAGGTTGGAATTACTTTCTACGGTGCCTCGTTACAACACTATTCGGTGCAAAGGAGTGTTACAAGGACAAAGGGTTTCAGTTTTGGTAGATGGAGGAGCCACACATAACTTCATTTATGAAGACATGGTGGAGAGGAGGAAGCTACCTACTGAACCATTTGATGGCTTCATAGTCGTCATTCCAGGTCACCACACTATGGAGTGCAAAACATGGATTCCAAAGCTAGAAATCACCATAGGTAATTATACTTTTTTTATAGTTTTTATGTGGTGACCTGGTATTGGGAGTGAAATGGTTGTACTCTCTAGGGGAGCATATAGTGAACTATCAAATTCCTGAAATGAAATTCAAAGATTCAGAAGGAAAACAAAGGGTTGTGATAGGGAAGCACACCTATCTGAATCAAGTAGTGACTTCCCACAGTATGAGGTCTATATTGAGGCATGGAGATATTGAATGGGCTTATGAATGTTGCATTACTTCACCCAAACCAAAAATAAAAATTTCATAACATCCAAAGGAGATAAGGCAGCTCCTACACAAATATGCAAAGGTTTTTGGAGACCTCCCCCCTGGAAGGCCACCAGATAGAGGGGTTGATCACAACATTGTTTTGGAGGAGGGCACCTCTCCTATAAAAATTCCATGATATAGGAATCCTAAAAAGTTTAGAGAGGAGATTTAAAAGGCTATCCAAGAGATCTTGGAGTTGGGACTCATTAGACCAAGCTCTAGCCCCTATGCTTCTTCAATTGTTTTGGTGAAGAAGAAAGATGGGACCTTGAGAATGTGCATTGATTTTAGAGCCCTCAACAAGAAGACAATAAAAAATAGATATCCAATCCTAGGAATAGATGAGCTACATGGAGAAAAATTCTTCTCAAAAATTGATCTTAGATCTGGTTACCACCAAATTTGAATGAAGGAGGAGGATGTGCCTAAAACAGCTTTCCGATGTCACTATGGCCATTTTGAGTTTCTTGTCTTGCCTTTTGGTTTGACCAATGCTCCAGCCACATTTCAATCATGCATGAATCAAATATTCATCAAAGAGCTCCGTAAGTTTGTTTTGGTTTTCTTTGATGACATTCTAATTTACAGCAAAACATGGGAGGAACACTTGCACCATCTAGAAGTTGTCTTGAAAATTTGCATGATCAATCTTTGTTTGCTAAGTTGTCTAAGTGTGAATTTGGGCTGAAATAAGTTTTATATCTTGGAAACATCATTGGGAAAGATGGATTGAAGGTACACTTGGAAAAAATAAGATCTATTCTTGAATGGCCATCACCAAAAAACCTCACAACATTGAGAGGCTTCATTGGTATATGCACTTACTACAGAAAATTTGTTAAAGGGTTCTCTAAATTGACTGCTCCACTTACTGATTTGACCAAGAAGGCTGCATTCAAGTGGGATGAAGAGGCTGAAAAGGATTTCCAAAAAATGAAAGAGGTAATGAGTAGTTTTCCAGTACTTGCATTACCTGATTTTACTAAACCATTTGTCTTGGAATGTGATGCATCAGAAGAAGGGATAGGGGTTGTCATAAAACAAAATCAACACCCTATAGCATTTGAGAGCAGAAAGTTGTAGCCACATGGAAAATCTATTCCATTTATGACAAAGAAATGTTAGCCATCATGCATGCCTTGGCTAAGTTTAGACAATACTTGGTGGGAAACAAGTTTGTGGTAAAAATTGACCATAATAGTTTGAAGCATTTTCTCACACAAAAGGACCTAAATGAAAGGCAACAAAAGTGGGTAAGAAAAGTCCAAGCTTTTGATTTTGACATTGAATATGTTAAGGTAAAGAATAATATTGTAGCAGATGCATTATCCAGAAGGCCATCATTTTCTCTTATGGACATTTCAAAAGATTGGAAAAATATGCTAATAGTTGAATATGCCAAAGATAGTTTTGCTTGTGGTGTGTTAGATGGGGTCAAAGGTGATGATAGGTACAAGGTTTTGAATGGTATCATCTACTACAAGGATATAATATATTTTTTTTCATGGTTCGAATCTCAAGCACCATATTTTGAAGGAAGCTCATGACTCTCCTTTAGCAGGCCATCCTGGTTTCTTCAAAACATATAGGCAACTAAGGGAAATATTCTTTTGGAAGGGGCTGAAAGAGGATGTTCTAAAATATGTGAATGAATGCAAGTCATGTTAGCAAAACAAATCTGAACATACACATCCTACTTGTCTATTGCAACCATTGCCCATTCCACAGCAAAAATGAGAAAGTGTCTCCATGGATTTCATCACAGGTTTGCCCAAGGCTTTGGGTAAGGATTGCATTTATGTTGTGGTGGATATACTCACTAAATTTGCTCATTTATTTGATGTTACATCATATTTTTTTGCTTCACAAGTGGCTGATTTATTCTTTAGAGAAATTTTCAGATTGCATGGACTTCCCAGGAACATTGTGAGTGATAGAGATAGCAGATTTATGAGTGCCTTTCGGCAAGAAATTTTCAAGTTGGTTGACACTCAATTGTCTCCAAGCACAAGCTATCATCCTCAAAATGATGTCCAAACAGAAAGAGTGAATCAGTGGTTGGAAGGTTACTTGAGGAGCTATGTTAGTGAACAGCAGAAAACATGGGTGAAATGGCTACACTTGGGTGAGTTTTGCTACAACACTACCTTCCATATGTCCATTGGCATGTATCCTTTTAAATCACTATATGGTTATGAATCACTTACATTTTTTGAGCACATATTTGGTGATAGTAGAGCCCCAAAGGCTAAATATTGAGGGAGGAAAGTCAAAATATTTTGAAACTCCTAAAAGACAATTTGCAGGTTGCCCAAAATCAGCAGAAACAGTATGTAGATCAACATAGAGTGGAAAGAAATTTTCAAGTAAATGATTTGGTCTATTTGAGGCTACATCCATATAAACAAACATCCTTGAATGTGAAAGGGTCAGAAAATCTCAAACCAAGATACTATGGTCCCTACAAGATAGTTCAAAAATTTGGGGAGGTTGCTTATGAGTTGGAGATTCTGGAAGGGAGAAAAATTCACAATGTATTCCATGTTTCATGCCTTAAGAAGGCTATTGGTCAGCACATCTATGTTTCAGAAACCCTCCCTCCATTAGATGATGAAGGACAACTCACACTTATTCGAGAAAAATTTTGAAGACAAGAGAAAGAAAATTGAGGAGTAGAACCATAAGGGAGTATTTGGTACAATGGAAATATTTTCCAAGTGAGGATGTCACATGGGAGGAAGAAGGAATTTTGCAGCATCCTAATTTAGAATTGCTTGAGGGCAAGCAATATTGGGTGGGGAGGACTGTAATGTCCCAATTCAAATAAATTCCAAAAGGAGAAAATTCCACCAATCTACTAGTTTCCTAGGTTGGAGTGGAGACATTAAAATTGGAATAAGGAGACTAATAAACCCAAAGGGACTTTGGTTTGGAAAAAATATATTATTAAGGGAAAAAAAAATACTTATGATGAGAAAATAAGATGGCACTTGGTCATGGAGACACATAGGTGGTATGGGACCCCCACAAAGCTAGATTTCCCATGCCACATGGCATTCCAATCTCACCCATTCGAATTCAAGGTGGATCCCACTATTCTTGGGGTAGTTGGAAGGGAATATTACTTGGAATTAATCAATGAGGTCGAAATGTAGAGGAAGAGTAACTCCCATGGGAGAGGAAGAGGCATTTTGTAGCTAGTGGGACACTTGGGCTAGATTCCCTAGATTCTATGACACCAATGATGAAGATGCCTATGACATTTCTGAAAAATCAGACCTGATGGATAACATTTGACATACATGACATGTCAGGGCTAAAAATAGCCTCCAAGAATGCGCCCAAGAGAGTTAGGGCAGCCAAAGAGACACCTATTCGAAATTGGTGAAGGAGGAGGCTAGAATGGGAAGGACAAGTGGCATACTTGGGAATCTCTTCCCAAATTGAGTTGGCATGAAGCTCATGGATGGATTTCAAATTGGGGAAGCCTTATGAAGTTTATAAAATTCAGGAACAAAGAAGAATACCAGATTTTTATCATTTTACATTTTGCATTTGGAGAGAAGAGCTAGTATACTTGCCTTAGCACCAATTTCTAGGGTGAAATATTCCCATCCTAATTGGAAATTGGAGAGGCCATTCAGACCTTTCATTTGGATATACAATGGATTCTTTAGTTACATGTTGAATCTACAAGAAAGCTCGTGGTTCATTCATCTACAACTTGTTCTTGCATCTCTTTCACATTTTCTTGCATATTTGGGCCCCTGGAGGAATTGCACCCTTGGTGAGATGATGATCTATTTGTGAGAGTCCATGAATATTAATTTATTTGTATTATGATCTATATACTCTATTTTTACTGCTCAGAAGACTCTCAGGTCGAAATACCAAGTGAAACTATATAAAAACATCAAACAATGCATAAATGATGCCATTTTCTCTATGTCTTGTTGTTGGAGCTTGAAGAGCCATTATTTCGAGTTGTATCAGTCATTCTCTATGATTTTGTTGATGTACGGAGTGTCATTAATGTTCTAAAGAAGTTTCATTAGCATTTCACAAGTCCTTGGCACCTAAATTTCGAATTTCATAACATATGGTGAAAAATACTAGCTTTCCCCCCTATGTGAAGACTTGCATATAAACATATGATTTAAGGGAGTTGAAGAAGGTCATAAGAACTAATTGATGATACATTGGGGAGCTCATTAAATTCATTTATTAGTACCATACCTCTATTATGAAATTTGGAAAGTTTAACATCATTTGGAGAGCCATCTTTGACCACTACCCCTGGGGGATTGAAGCTCGATTTGACTAGTACATTTCCTTACTTTGTCCAGATTGTAAATGAATGTTGCATAAGTGTTTTAAAGGTTATTAAGCATCCATTATCCTCAATTATATTTCTGAATACCTTCCAAACTCATTCAGACCCCATTTGGAAGCATTTGGATCCATTCAGAAGCAGTTAGGTTAATACTAGTCTAAGGGTTGAATTGGTTAGAAATTGCAATTTTTCCTAGTTTGTGCAAATTCTTAAAAAGGGACACTACATTACCCCCAACATCCTCCCAACGGTTAGGTCCTTTTACACTCAACACTTGATAACTTACAGTCCGGAACATGAGAGAAAGAAATGATGATGCATTTAGGCCATACAATACCTTCCTAACCTCATACATCAATGATATCTATTAACGCCTAAATCTTGTACATATGCGATGTTTTGGATAATATTATAGGAATAAATAATCAACATACAACATGCATCTCATTAAAGACATCCTCATCAAATCCACAATGATAATTGAGCCTTAGAAATGATAAAGTCATTAATTATGGACAACCACACGACTTTTGTTTCAAAACCTGCGTGGATCAGTGCAACTTATTCTTTGAAACCTGTGCACTTGTACCAGCAATAGGACCACCAACCTTCATGTACCTAGAGGAGCACTTCATGTGCAAGAGCAGTCACATTGGGAACTAGATGTTTCAAGACCTCCATTTGGCCTTTAAAAGGAAGCCATGGGCATGCATACGTTAGAGAGAAATCTAGAGAAAATTTATGCTACAAGAATTAGTGTGAGAGATCATCTTTCAACTCATTTATTATAATTATTTGGCATGCAAGGCTCTCTTGTCTTCTTCCTCAAGAAGCAAGATTTTTTCTCCATCGTTCTAAGTTTGTTATCAGGCATTTGTGCGGTCAAAAAGAGACCCTCCCTAAGGGAGCTTGTTGGCTACGATTGAAGCCTCCATCTCTTAGGTGGCACCATTGTAACAAGCTTTACCATTGGGAAAATATCATTTGTTTTAGCAAACTCTTCCTCTTTCTTTCATTTTGATTAGCACTTGTCATTTTTTTCCTTTTATCTATTTGTTTGTTTCTTGCTTTCCCATTTGATCTATGGGATACTAACCCACATCTAATACTAATAGTATGTCCTTGGTGCAACCTACATGGTTAAACTAGGGGAGATTGCTCACTCTTGTGGCATCTTTCCCTCAACAAAAACCTATCTCTGCTCCATTATTTTGCCAAAAGTTTGAGGGGAGACATGTGTAAGACAGATTTATTAGGGAATACTATGGAGTGGGTAGATTTTTGTCAAGAGCTGAATTTGAAAGGGATCATCATAGGTCACATACAAATCTATAGACGAGAAATTTTAGGTGCGTGAATTCATTATATTCATTTCAAATTTACCTTTAATTGATTCAAGCTATTCCACACAAAAAAATCATTTACAGTGTATTTTCAAGAAAATAAAAGGGTTTCAAAGATACCTTTTCGTTTATATTATTTCAAACTTTGGCATTAGGGGTTTACTCTATATTTCACAATGAGATTTTTTAGGAAATGGATAGTTTTGGGATTTGTGTAATTGCATATGGGACTTTGGATATCTATCAGATTGGGACCGCTCATTGAATTAAACCCTATCATTGCGATTTTTTTAAACGTTTTCATGGTTCATAGTAGGCATTGTACAATAAGCATTCATCAATGCTTTCTTTATGTAAACACATCATTTGGTGTTGCTTCTTTTTGTTTAAATGAAATATAGTTTAATAGTGCACACTATGGAATACTAGTACTCTATTTTAGGCACAATGATGTATATTACTATATTTTATGCATTACCTAAAGTGAAAACAATTTTAGCCTAAATTTATTTACTCGATTTGTAAAACATATTTCATAATTTTTGTATTTCATTATGAAAATATTTATTTATTTTTCTTTTTTTTCATTGGAACATGTCATGGGGAAACCCTCAAGTACTTCCCCTCATTTTGAGGATGGTACCCAAGGTAAACCACCGTCCCTGATTACGGGGCCTACCCCGGTGGGGACATCAAGTGAGGCCCTTATATAGCAATGTATAGCCACCCGAGGATTTGACCCCGAGACCTTCTGGTTACAACTTACAACACTCAACCACTTGAGCTAGCCCACCGGGCTATTATACAAATATTTATATTGATAAGCATTTATATTTTATAGTTGGGATGGAGGAAGAAGAGCCTTCCTACTAGATTTCAAGTGAGGCATCACGAGTGTGTGGTTCTAATATATTGTAAGGGCGTTGTTAGGGTAAATTATAGTAAATATTGGTCATGTCATGGTAAAGCATGATAATTTTATCAAATAGTTTTTTATCCAAAATTGTTTGAATGAGGTTCACTGGAACAAACCTCATCATCATTCCCTATGTGGCTAAATAAACTCCTCCATCTAACGGTCTATCCAGCAACAAGTCAAGGTAATGTGCAATGAATAAGAAGGGTAAAACTTATAACTTGACATTTGTACTGAACATGGGAGATGAATATGTGCTTGACAAGCAATGTCTTAACTGTGAATAACAAGGTGGTGAGAATCGAGATATATGTAAATAGTGTAGAAGAATCACCAAGGGTTTTCGTTCCATAGAGGGTTTCTATTTCGTCAAGTTTTATCATAACCGAAAACAAAAAACCCTAAACGAAACAATTACTTTTGGCAGTCCCTTTGGTAAGGCCTTTATATAGTCCCTATGAATGTTTTGATTTTTGAAAGTGGTAATTAAATTGATAACCGATTGTATTTAAAAATTCAAAACAAAGTTGAGGTCAGTTTAATTTCACGGAATATTGATATTTCAGATAATCATGATGTGCATATGTTATTTCAATTATCAACCAACCCAAATGAAAGTCGATTTTACATGTAGAATGAGTGAAAATGTAATGGTTATGGTTGTGCCTAAGGAAAAGTGTATCAAAGAATGTATATTTGTTTAGAAGAACCATTTTAGTCCATTTGCTCCTCACCTTTTTCATTCATTGTTTTGGTTATTTGCAACTAATTTCTTTTTGGACGAGAAATTGGAGCCATTCCACAACAATTTTTTGGTAAGATTTGGAATGATTAAATTGTCGAAGAATAAGTTCTTATTTTAATTTTTTGGTACTGTTAAAATTATATTATTTATCATTGAGATAACCTTACAAATAACCAGGGCTAGTAATGAAGAAAAGGTAAGAGTTTTGTAACAATGAATAGCATTGCAGTTCAATGAGTTACATTTGATG
This sequence comes from Larix kaempferi, assembly GCA_027924585.1. Lineage (NCBI taxonomy): Eukaryota > Viridiplantae > Streptophyta > Pinopsida > Pinales > Pinaceae > Larix > Larix kaempferi. Next base: position 27,047,883 of record BSBM01000877.1, on the reverse strand, counting down.
ATTACAAATGATCAACATGGTATTGTGTATAGCCAAATATTCAATATTAAGTTAGTTTTCATAATACTAATGCGCGGAGGATCCAATTGTCAATTGGTGGGTCACTCTAAAAGTTCTGAAATGTGACTGTGATAAGAAATGACCATAAATTGTGTATTCTTGTTTGAGTTTTCTAATCATGTAGCTTAATAAAATACTACTTGTATTTGGGTTAGGGTTACCTATATTTTAAAAGACATCTCACAATTAAAAGTTAAAAAATGTTTGTTTTAAATTTGATCATCAAGTTTTAATTATATTATTCGAACTTATTCTATTAAAGGAAATTATTTGGTTTCAACTTAGCTTATTATAAGAAACGACAAATATTAATAAGTTTTAATTCATTTTTTTTACTTTTCTAATTATGTGGCTCAGTAAAATTGTTAAAGAAATCTAACCACAGAAGATATTCTAGATATACTTGTCTATTGTATTATTGTATTCCTCCTCCGGGAGATGTCATTGATGTAATTGATAATGCAAGAGTCATTGAAAGAGTCAATGTCTAACTGTTAGTTCGGCCTGAAAATAACTAGAAAATAATATTTTATTGTAAAGTGTACAGAACGACCCAGTTAGGTGAGTCAAACTGACCTAATTAGTAAAAAGTCAACTCACTTGTTAAGTATATATAGGAGGTTGAGTTGCTCATTTGGATCACTCACTTCACTCACTCAAGTTTGCATAGGAGAGAGAGAAGTTCGTATGAGTGAAGGAGAGAAGTTGATTTTGTCTTGGGGTTTTATCTTGCACTTGTGAATTCTATATTGAGGAATTTTTTCCAGGGTTTTCTCCCTTGTGGTTTCCCTGAGAGAAATTTTGTGTTCTTTGTGTTTGTTGTGCTTGTATTTCTTTCAGTGAATATATTTTTTAATGTTGTTATGATAAACAAGTAAAAACTAACATGGTATCAGAGCATGCCTCGAAGAAAACATTGTGTAGCGTCTACAACTGGAGAAACTGGGGCTTCTTATTTCGGGAGCTCTCTCCACATATCAGCTGAAAAAGAGGGTGCATTTGACTCACCTCACTACGGCGCATATTTTTGTCGAAACAAAATTCAATTCCGAGAATTTTCATTTTTGGGACCACCACTGCAGCCCGAAGAACTAGGGCATCAAGTTCTTGGAACATCTGCTCACAGATCTGGGAGAAAGAGCACTTTGGTCAACTCGCCTTGAGGAGGAACATATTTTGATCCAGTCGGTTCTTCAAGATCCCGAATTTGAAAAATTAGGGTTTCTCTGTCAAACCATAGGTTAAGGTAGAAGCAGTTTTCAAAAGGACAAATTTACAAGTAAGCACTACATCCATTCTGTTTCCATTTTCAAGGTTCTCATATTATCAAAATGACAAACAATACCAAGCTTCATGAGAAGCTTGAAGGAGCTGAGAACTTCAGGGCATGGAAATATAGAATCATGCTCATTCTTGAAGAACATGACCAAGAAGGTTTTGTAAAAGAGGGACTTGCAGAACCAGAAGGAGATGAGGCCAAAGCAAGACACAAGAGGAATATGATAAAGGCTGAGAGGATCATAGCTGACTCTATCAAATATCACTTGATTCCTCAAGTGTCCTCAAAGAAGACTCCAAAATAAATGTTTGATGCATTTACCAACCTGCTTGATGGAAATAACATTAATAGGAAGATGACCTTGAGAAATCAACTCAAGGGTGTGAAGATCCAAAAGTCTAAGACTATGCACTCATACTTCTCCAGAGTATCTCAGATCAAAGAACAATTAGAAGCTATTGGAGACATGGTAGAAAACGTTGAAGTTCTGATGACCACTATGAATGGTCTTCCTAGAGATTGGGAACATTTTGTTCGTGGCATATGTGTCGGGAAAAGATTAATCATGTTCAGACAACTATGGGGAGAGTGTGTGCAAGAAGATGAAAGAATTGTTGTAAGAGAGGAGAAACTAAATGAAAATAAAGATCAAGCTTTGGAAACTCATGCCAAAGGAGGAAGGAAAAGAAATAATGATGTACGCACTTATGACCACTCTCCCAGAAGACCTCAGAGATCTCAAGGAGACAAGAGGATCAAGAGAGACTTCTCCTCCTTTGAATGTTTCTCTTGTCACAAGATAAGACACATTGCAAGAAATTGTCCATTCAAATATGGACAATCCAAGAAGCAAAGGAAAATATTTCATGCTCATGTAGCTAAAGATAGTGAATATGATGACGAAGTCAAAACCAAAGAAGATGAATATTTCAGTGAATAATATGTACTAATCTCATCCCTCACTGGTTATGTATCTCATGGAAGTGACACTTGTCTAGTGAACAATGGAGCCTCAAAACACATGACGGGATACAAAGATTATTTTTCACATATCATGCAGAAAGATTCTCCAAACAAATTAAAGCTTGGAGATGATTACCAATATCCTATCAAAGGAATGGGAGAGGCCACTTACAAATTGGACTCTAGAAAGTCCATGAACATGAAGGAAGTAGTATATGTTCCAGGTTTGAAAAACAACCTTCTTTCTATCTCAGCTTTAGATAAGAAAGGTCTTAGAATTGCATTTGTAGATGGTGAAGTTCTTATGTGACCAAAGGGGAAGACTATCAATGATGCAATCGTTATTGGGGTTGAAGAAGGAGGACTCTATAAAATCAAGGGTTCATTCAAAAGGTGAAGCTAGAGATGACTTTCAATATTACATGAAAGGAGTAGGAGAAGCTCCTACAAAGTTGGACTCTGGAAAACAAATAAAGATCAATGCTCTATGGAAGAACCTCTCATCGATTTTAGCATTGGTTAAGATGTAGAAGGAGGGACACGAAGAGTCTACTCCAGTACAAAGAACAAGTGATCTATGGTGTAGAATACTTGCTCAACATTTCCGATCATGAGCAAGAAAGACACAGGTCCTCAGAATCAGACGATGAAGTAGAACACACTGTCAGAGACTCCAGTAGTTCCTGCAAGTAAGAAAAGATCAAGAGGGAGTCCACCCAACAACCAAACAAAGATAAGTATTTGAATTTTCATTTTTTGTATTGTCTAGTTTTGTACATATTTATATTCCTGGAATTAGAATGTGTATTATGCATGTTAGAATGTATGCATTGATTAACATAATACTACTCATATGCATGCGATGGGTAAGTAGCCTATGGTGTTGTACAACATTCCATTGCTACTTATCTAGAATGAAACCTCTTTGCTGACATATTGGGAGTAATGCACATAATGATGTTCTGGTAGAGATGGAAGGCATCTAGAATGTTACCGTATGAATACAGGATATGGATAAATCTTGTGTTGAAGCATTGGCTAAGATAGTTGCATGACTATGTGACCTATGCATAAGAATTTGTTATTATTAATATGTTTTGGAAACTATGAAATGTTTCTAACCATGCAACTGAATTTGACTTGTAGGAAATATCGTGTACGATCACCTACAAACGAATAATGATGAGACTTGTTTCAATTTATGAAATAAAGCATACTACAAAAGCACAAAGCAAGGGTTCTCTCAGAAAGAGGGAGTCGACTATGACGAGATGTTGTTCTAGTTCCCAGACACACTTCCTCAGTGGTGGATATTACACTAGATAGATGGTGCAATCAAAATAGAAGAAGATATCGCGCAACCTCCAGGACTCAGGACTCTCTACAGAGAACCACGTGTGTGGATATTGAAGAAGACTTTGTATGGGATCATAAGGCACCCATGGGATAAGATGATCACCTAAAGTGATGAGATATCAACCTTTGCTACAAGGTTGAAGATGAGAAGATCATAGATGGGTGCAAGAGAGTTCGAGATCTTGGTATCCAACGACCTATGAAGATGACATAGATGGATACACAGAAGATCATTAGAAGAGAAGGCTACCAATCACTCCAGTGAAGAATGTCCCAATGTAGGGAGTACAAGATGCAGAGGGAGGATAGTGCTCAAAAGCTCTGCTTGAAAGGGAGTGACTGCAACACAGACGGAGAGACATTATCACTTAGCCTCTATCTGTGGCGAAGGTTGTCTACCTCAATATATCAGGGATATGCTCAGAGTGATACCGGATGTCTCCCCTCACAAAGAAGAAGCTTGCTGCAGAAATTGAGATGAAAGACCTTGGGATGATGCACTATTTTCTAGGTCTTGAACTATGGCAGTTCCCAAATGAGATTTTCCTAAGTCAACGAAAATATACTGTTGAGATCCTAAAAATATTTTGGATGTTGGATTGCAAGGCCATGACTACTCTGATGGTGAAAAACTTGAATCACTTGAGTGATGATTCATCGGAGATAGTATATGTCACGCTATACATACAGATTATTGGCTCATTGATGTATTTGACCAATACTGGACTAGATATATGTTTTGTTGTGAACACCTTGAGCCAGTATATGGTAGAGACCAAACATATTCACCTGATTGCAGCAAAATATGTGATGAGGTACCTAAAAGGTATGTTGGATTATGGACTCAGATATGCATTAGATAGTGAGTTCATATTGTACGGATATATAGACTCATATTGGGTTGGAGGTGCCGATGATAGAAAAAGCACTTCAGGATGTTGTTTTAGCTTGGGATCAGGTATGATCTCATGGCTCAATAGGAAGCATCCCTATGTTTCTCTCAGTATAGCAGAAGTTGGATATGTCACAACATGTTCAGCTTGTAGCGAAGCAGTTTGGCTTCGCAAGATGTTGGTAGGATTGTTTGATGCAGAGATAGACGTGACTAATATTCTCTGTGACAATCAGAGTTGTATCAAGATGACAGAGAATCTAGTGTTCCATTATAGATTGAAGCATATCGAGATCAAGTTTCACTATATCCAGGATATGGTGCAGAAGGGAGCTGTAAAGCTCAAGTATGTTCCTACAGAGGAACAAGTTGCTGATGTGTTGAATAATCCTTTGTATCGCATAAAGTTTGAATACTTTCGAGACAAGCTTGGTGTGGTCCGAAAGGACCTCCCTCGAAAGAGGGAGTGATGTTATTCCAGTACTTTCCGACTGATAGTGTTATCCCAATACTTGCCGACTGAAGATCAATACTTTTCGACTGATAGTGTTATTCCAGTACTTTTCGACTGATAGTGTTATTCCAGTACTTGCCGACTGAAGATCAGCACTTGCCGATTGATAGTGTTATTCTAGTAGTTGCTGATTGAAGATCAGTACTTGCAGGCTGATAGTGTTATTCCAGTACTTTCTGACTTATAGTGTTATCCCAGTACTTTCCGACTGGTGATGTTATTCTAGTACTTGCCGACTGAAGATCAGTACTTCCAGACAGATAGTGTTATTCCAGTACTTGCCGACGTATAGTGTTATCCTAGTACTTTCCGACTGGTGATGTTATTCCAGTACTTTCCGACTGAATATCAGTACTTGCTGACTTATAGTGTTATCCCATTACTTGTCGACTGGTGATGTTATTCCAGTACTTGTCGATTGGATATCAGTACTTGCCAAATGATAATGTTATCCCAGTCCTTGCCGATTGGTGATGTTATTCCAATACTTTCCTACTGACGATCAATACTTGTCGACTGATAGTGTTATCCCAGTACTTTCCGACTAGTGATGTTATTCCATTACTTTCCAAATGAAAATCAGTACTTGCCGACTGATAGTGTTATCCCAATACTTTCTGATTGGTGATGTTATTCCAGTACTTTCCGACTGATAGTGTTATCCCAGTACTGTTAGAAAAACAGGATCACAGAGCAATAACAATAAACAAGATGCAAATATGATCACACAAACACATTACAAGAGAGACACCAATATAACGTGGTTCACCCAAGATGGGCTACATCCACACAGAAATTGCCAGTCCTTATTATTATACCATCCATCAAAATGAAGGGATACAACCTGCAGCACATCCGCTGCAACTTCCTCTTCACACTCTCTCAGACTCTCTTACACGATCTCATATATCTTTACAATACACAATATCTAATCCATCAACCCTAGCCGTATTACACTGTATTTCTTTTAAAGGGGAAATACCATGGGAAAATACCACGAGTTACCTGTTAAGTCAGTAAATTTTTCTGCATTTTTAGTTTTTCCTCTTCAAATTTTGATTTGATTTTTGAGTTTATCTTAGTTAATTGTTGGTTTTCAGTTTTGGTTTTCTGCCTTTTTAAGAATCTTATGAATGCTTGAATAAATTTTTAGCCCAGTCTTCACATTTCATTTGATTTTGGTCATTTTTATGTTGGAAATGGGTCAATATGAGTTATATATTCAAAAGAAGAATCAATTTTGACTTTTAGAGAGTAGCTAAACTAGTGGCCTAAACCAAAAAGCTGCTAAAGTCTCCGATAAATTTGGCAAAAGTTAGAAAATCTGCTAAAATTTGGTTTAAAAATATTCTTGTAGCGCTACACCAAAGTTTAACACAGAGTGCGCTACAGGAATATCGTGGCATGAGTTTTTCGTAAAATCTTGATCTGATTTCAATCATCATGAAGAGTGTGAGAGTCTAATCGCATTTTGTGAAGTGTCTAACACGTGTATGCAACATTTTTAGCATGATGTTTGTTGTTTGATGATCACGAAGAAAGACAAGGGCATCATTACAGGTTATGCGGGTTTCAGTTGCACAGATGCCAACCAGTTCCGAGTTTCGCTGTCAAATCTCCCTTGTCACACGCATAATCACTAAGGATTTAGTGTTTGAGGAGGACTCTTCATTGTTGAACATTAGATTACGTTGCTGAGGAAGAAGACACCTGTGATTCCGGCGCCAGCAGAAATTAGGGCTTTGAATTCGTTTCACCTGCAGCCAAGAAAACGTTAGGAGGACACCTGTGCTCGAAGAGGAATGTTATTGACACCTCAATTTAAAGATATTACGCCACGATGCAGGAGTAATTGACAGGTATTACGTAAACCCTCATAACTGGAGAATTTGGGGTTTTTGCTGCTGCATGTTCTTCTGAAAAATTGGCCGCTGAGAAAGGTGTAATAGAATGAAAGGATGAAGAATTCATCACTGAAATGGTTAGCTGAAGCATGATAGGAGGAATTAGAATGACTGTTCTTTTTATGACCTAATCTGAATAGGGCGTTGAAAAACTCACAGAATTGCCTGTAGAATTCAGTTTGTCTAAACAGAGGGAAGTCTGCTAGTTTGATACGGGTGTTACAGGGAGGTTTGTAGATTTGTGCATGGGTTAAAATGTTATAACCTGCAGTACTATTTGCCCAGAAAGCAGCTTCTAAAACACTTCTCAAACCTAAAACTATATTGTTCCAGTTCCTTGACAAGAAAGAGATGGGAAAAAACAGTAAAAGTGGTAAGATTAATAGGGCTGAACCCACAGACTTGACATGGATCCAAAAGCTTCCAGATTGTGCAGAGCTGTTCCAACAGGCAGGATGGTTGAAATTCTTCAAGAAGATAGATGGCTTTAATGCCCAAGTATCATGCAATTTTGCCAAAGGATTTAAGAATGAGATGATCATAATAGGTCCTTTAAAATTCAAATTGACTGTTGATTTAATTTCAGAAGCCACTGAAATTGATAATGAAGGCGAGCTCTGGTTTAAGAAATCTCCTTTTGAGTTTGACCCTCAAAGATACTTATTGCCCAATGTTGTTCCTGACTGGAACAAAGGTATCATCATTCATAATTTCAAAAGGGAATGGATTGAACCTTTAAGAATTCTTCAGAGCTATATAACTTGTGAAGGGAGGTACTCATTAGTTTTCAAATACCATCTCAGGTTCTTGCAGCACATGGCAGGGGTATCAAAAATGAATTTGCCATTCTTTTTCTTCAAAAGCTTGCAGAAGATGTCTAGCAAAATTAAACAGCAGGATGATCATACTTCTCAATCATTGTTTCATCATGGTCTCATCAAGTTGATCATCTCTACAGTGTTGCAGAAGGAAGAAAAAACTTGGGACTTTTTTCTATTTTGGTCAGGGATTCATTCCAAAGGAGAAGAACAGCAACCCAAAAGGCAAACTGATAAGGGAAGAGTAATGGTACAAAAATTGGGTTATTCAGCTAAACCTGCAAATAAACATGGCATTAAAGTTAAAAAGGAAATAAAGCAGGTGGCAGATGAAGGACAGACTGACAGTCAGCCTCAGGAAATTCCACAGCACAGTGAAGTCAAATTTTCATTATTTGATGACAAAAAGGAAAAGGAAATCCCTGAAAATAAATCATCATCTATAACAGTGGTTCACGAAGAGAGGAAAATGGATATCAGGGTTATTCCTGTAGCAAAAGAGGAAGTCCAGAATTTGCCCAAAAGCCCTATCACAGTCCTCTCGGATGATGAGGGCTATATGTTAGAGGATGAGCAATTCATTCCAGAAGTCAAGGTTAAAGCTGAGACTAAAGGAAATCAAGCTATAGAAGACAAAACTACCAAGCCTAAGAAGAAGATAAAAAAGCTAGAAGTGGTAGAATTATCATCTGTCCAGTATCAAGGGAAGACACTAAAAATGATGGGAGAGCCAACTTCTTTATGGAGACCTAAAACTAGGTCTAAAAACAAATTAAGATTAAATATGAAAAAGTTGTTGAATCCGAAATTGAGGACTGATAAGGTAGACATTTCTGATGAAGAATCCATGGAGGAGCAGTCAAAGAAAAATGAATTGCAGGCAGTTAAGAAAGAGGATGTTGGGTCTATAAATGTAGCAGGTGAAGAAAACTCTGAATCCATCGTGGAAAACAATTCTGGAAAATTGTTAACAGATGATTTTAAATCAGCACAGGTAATAGGTGTTTCAAATCCCATCATTGAAGATATTGCTGTAAGACCATTGACAGAGGAATTGATGTTTAAAAAGTTTAACATGTTTTGGAAACCAAGTGAAGATCAGGATGCTGCAATAGAAAAGCTGGTAAATTCCGACAAGGATAATTTGAAGAAGACTGTGAAACAGTACAAGCATCAAATGAACTATATGCAAGAAGTAAATGATGGTTTAATGCTAGCAAATAGAAGATTGAGGGAAGACCTTCAAGACACTCATGACAATTTTCAGGAGCTGGTGATTGATGCAAAGGAAGCACTCAGGAGGAAAAGAATGGCTGACAGGAATTGCTCAGAGTTAGAAAGGACAGTTCAGACCTTGCAGCATGAAAATGAACATCTACACAGAAGGATAGCTGAGCTGGAGCAAAAGCACAAAAAGGTGAAGAAAAGATCCTCAAGTCCAGATGGCATAGCTTTGCTAGTGGAGGCATCGAAAGAGATCTAGGGCAGTTAGATTCATTTAAAGCTTTTTGTTAAGGATTTGCTATTTTTAGCAAAATTGTAATTTGTAAAAAATATAAATGTTATTTTGCCTAATCTAGCCATTCGATGGAGGATTAATAGGAGAAACCCTAACTGTTTTGGGGGAATGAAAAACTATTTAGAGATGTAAAAAAGACATTGTAGGGGTTCGAACTTTGGGAGCTAGAGGAGGTCTGCATACTGTACTGTCATCCAGACTTGTTCACTGCTAAGTATTGCAAACTCTCATATTGCATTTTTGATGAAACTATGAATATATGACTCCTTATTCCACTTCTGATATGTGTTGGCTTCATTTTAAACTTATACAGTTTCTTTATTGACAATTTCATTTCTGGTTTTATGTATGATTTCCAGTAAGTGCTTGTCTTTTATTGAATGAATTTCAGTGCAATCTTTTGGTGAATTTCTGAGATATATGGACATCTTCATGGATAAATGTATGTGATTTAGTTTTTACTTATTGTTGAATGTATTCCCTTTATGCTCTTGAAGTTTTCTTACCAAAACCTACAAAACAAAACCCTAAAAACCTAGTTTGGATTGATTTTATTCTTGAGATTGTGTTGGCTTGTTACCTTAGCCTTAGTAACAATTTCTGACACAAACATCTTTGGCGCCGTTGCCGGGGACGAAGCTGAAGCATATCTTCCCTGGGATACTCATCATTTTTCCTGGTTTAAGAGGTGGACTTGAACCAGCACTTTGAAGGCTATATTTTCACCAAAAAAGTCACACTGGCTTCTAAAGGCATTGGGACCAGGAACAAGCCTGTTTCTCCAATAAATCTGGGTGTGACAGACCCTGAGCAGATTCTGAAAACAGCTAACAAACTCAGAAAATCCAAATCTTTGCCAACTTGTTGTGATTCTCATCAGTTAGGCGAATCACTAGACCCAGCTGATATTTCACCGTGTATAAAACCTATCCTCTCTGAGAGCAGTTTTCAGGTTTTCACTAATCCCAAAAGTTTCTTGAAGGCTAAAACCTCTTCTCCTGATAGAATACCAATATTTCAGCTGAAGCTAGGAAAGAATACCTTTCAAAAAGGACCCAGTCAAACTCCTTCCTTTTCAAACCCTAATTTGAAACTTCAGTCCACAATGGCAGCCCAAAATCAACCTATGGATATGATGGACAGAATGGTAGCAGCTAGGTATGCACCATTAGTTTTACCTCAGCCTCTACATCCTTTGCCCGGAGGTGATTATCAGAAGTATATGCCTAGATTTAATGGTCAAGGGGAAAATACTGCTGAGGAACATTGGGAAGCTTTTATGAGTTATGCTGACAATCAGAATATTGAAATTAAAGATGTGTGGATGAGGTTCTTTGTTCAGAGTCTAGATGGGGATGTAAGAAAATGGTTTAGGGAGTTGCCTGCTAACTCCATTACTATTATTGAAGAACTCCATCAGCTTTTCATGAGACAGTGGGGAGACACTAAAGATCACACATACTACATAACTGAGTTTGGAGCTCTCAGAAGAAAGAAAGATGAGACTGTTGCAGATTTTTCCAAGAGGTTTAATAAGATGTACAGTAGAATTCCAGCAGAAATTAAACCTACTGAAACATCAGCTAAATTGACATACGCCAATGCTTTTGATCATGAATTTTCTTTATTACTCAGAGAGAGGAGACCTATCACCCTGCTGAACATGCAAGATGCAGCCCTAGAAGTAGAGTCTAATTTGTTAGCTTCAAATAGACTTAAGAATGAAACATCTCAGCAGCTTTATGAAAGAAAAGGAAAGAAAGAAGCTGTCACAGCAGGTTCTGCTTCTCAATCTGCTGAAGCCAAAATAGATGAGATGGCCAAAATGGTTAAGATCCTCACTGCAAAGTTAAATAAACTCGAGCTTGAAAAGAATTCTGCCAAACCTGCTCCAGAAGCTCAGAGGAATCCAAATAACCAAAATCAGTTTAGAAGACAATTTGCCCCTAGATTCATGCCAAGGGAGCGAAGAAATAATGACATTCAGCAAGAAAGGAGAGAAAATGAAGATCAAAAAGTGCCCCCACCTTTTCAAAATAATCTGGTTGATGAGGAAGAAATTGATCAGCAGTTGCTTTTTGAAGAAACTGAGACTGATCAGGACATGAACCACATTGGAGATAAAATGTTTACAGGCTTTGTTACTGAAGAGGATTTTCTAAATTCTGAATATTATGATGCTGATTTATATGAGGTTGAAGATGATTTGGAATGTGAAAAGACTGCTGTAAATGCTGTTACTAATCAGAATGGAGTCAAGAAAGTTATTAATCTCAGAACTGGACCAAAACAAGTAGTTCAAGCTCCTAAGAAGAAAGCTGTTGTTCCTGCTCCAGTTATCCGTGATAAACCAACTGTTGATCCTGTAGCAGAAAAGAAACAACCTGCAGAAAAACCCAAGAAAAATACAGAAATTGAAGAGGTAAACAAGTCAGGTCAACATTTCAGTTTGGAAAACGAATTAGGAAAGCTCAAAATTCCTGTGCCATTTTCTGAACTTATAAAAAATCCATCATACAAGAATACAGTTTTGAAGGTAATGAATATGCCAAATAATCAGCCAGTTTCAGATACAGTGAATCTTCAGGAAGAAAACCCTAGAATTTTTATTGGATCAGCTTTAGCTGAGAAGACTGAAAATGAGGCTGGTGCTTCTCCTCCATTTTATATAACTCTGACTGTGCATGAGCAGATGATTCATAACTGTCTATTAGATTCAGGAGCATCCCATAATTTGATGCCAAAATCTGTGATGGAAGCCCTGGGCCTTAATGTTACTAAGTCTTACCATGATCTATATGCCTTTGACTCCCGAGCTGTAAAATGTCTAGGAGTGATAAAAGATATGGTTGTCAATCTTACTCAGTTACCCATGAAAAGTGTAATAATGGATGTTGTGGTAGCTGACATCACACCAAAGTTTGGTTTACTTCTGTCTAGGTCATGGGCTAAGAAAGTTGGAGGAACATTACAGATGGATCTCTCTTATGCAACTATTCCTGTTTTTGGTGGGGAAAACAGGAGACTTTATAGAGAGTTACAGTTGGCTTACATAGTCACAGATGAGAAAAACCCTACAAATCACCCAATGTATTCTGTAGATAAAGACCTTGGTTCATGCATACTACAATTTAGTGAAGAAGAGAATTCTGCTGGTGTGTTACAAGTACAAAAAGATCAGCCTGTAAAACACAGTCAAGAAGAACAGGATGTGTTATGGTAGTTGTATTTTGATGGGTCTTCATGCAAAGAAGGTGCTGGAGCTGGAGTTTTATTGATTTCTCCTGGAGGAGAAATAGTGAAACTTATGTATAAGTTAGAATTTGCTACCACCAACAATACTGCTGAGTATGAGGCCCTGCTATTGGGATTGAAGGCTGCAAAAGATTTAGGAATTCAACAGATTTCTGCATTTGGCGACTCCGAACTAATTGTTCAACAAGTGAAGAACAAATATCAAGTAAAGCAGGGTTTGTTGAAAGTATATCGAAATGAAGTATGGGATATGCTTGAAAATTATTTTATTGCTTTTAATATCACTCATATTCCCAGAAATCAAAATGAAACTGCAGATTCTTTAGCCCTGGCTGCCACACATTTCAGAATTCCAAAAACCACTCAATTAAGGTATCCAATAGAAGTGAGATATAGGCCATGTGTCCCAGATAATGTGAAACATTGGAGGGTTTTTGAAGATGACCTTGAAATAAAAAAAATTCTTGAGTTGGTAGATGAATTTTCAAACAATCAAATTGATCAAGAAATTGATGAAATGGATGAACAGTTAGATGAATTTACTGCAGAAGAGATTGCTGGACATAAAATTATTGAACTGAAGAGTAATTTTATTCCGAAAGGCCTAGTACCTTTGGAGAGAATATTCACTAAGGATGATACACCTTCCAGACCAGTAATCCAGTCTTCAGAAGACAATGTAGAAGACTACAATATTGGCTCAGCAGAACAGCCCAGAATGGTAAAATTGTCTAAAAACCTAACAGCTAAGCAAAGGAGTAGATATATTAGGCTGTTGAAGAAATATATAGATACATTTGCTTGGTCTTACAAGGAGCTGAAAACCTATGACACAGCAGTTATTCAGCATAAAGTTCCTTTGAAACCTAATGTTAAACCTTTCAGGCAAAAATTAAGAAGAATCAACCCAGCATTGTTTCCTGTTATTGAAAAAGAATTGAAGAAGTTGTTAGATGCAAAAATAATAGTGCCTCTTAGATATTCTTCTTGGGTGGCAAATTTGGTTCCTGTTAGAAAGAAGAATGGAGAGATTCGATTATGTGTTGACTTCAGAAATTTGAATCGATCCTCATTAAAAGACAATTATCCTCTCCCCAAGATTGAACAGGTTTTGCAGCAGGTGGTTGGAGCTCAAAGGATTTCAATGCTAGATGGCTTCTCAGGGTATAATCAGATTGCTATGCACCCTGATGATAAAGAAAAAACAGCTTTTACAACCCCCTGGGGGACATTTATGTATGACAAGATGCCTTTTGGCTTAATGAATGCTGGAGCAACCTTTCAGAGAGCCATGGATATTGCATTTGTGGGGGAAAAAGATAAGTTTGTGGTGATTTATCTGGATGATATTACAGTTTTCTCCAAATCTGATGATGAACATTTGAAACATTTGGAGCAAACCTTCATAAAGTGCAGAAAATTTGGCTTATCCTTAAACCCTAAAAAATCACATTTTGCTGTACAGGAAGGTAAGTTGCTTGGTCACTTGGTATCAGCTGATGGTATCAGGATTGACCCTGAGAGAGTCAAAGCAATACTGAAAATTAGCTTGCCTAGGAGTAAAAAGGATGTGCAATCATTTATTGGCAAAATCAATTTTCTGCGATGGTTTATTCCTAATTTTGCTGAAACCATTAAGAAAATTACAGGCATGTTAAAAAAGGATCAAGAAGTCAAGTGGACCATGGAAGCAAAGACAGCTTTTGAAAAGATTAAAGTGGCTCTAACTGAAGCACCCGTTCTGGTGAGTCCAAATTTTGACAAAGAATTTCTTACATTTTCTTTTGCTTCAGAGGACACCATTGCTGCTGTATTACTTCAGAAGAATGAAGAAGGATTGGAACAACCAATTGCCTTTTTCAGCAAAACACTTAGAGATTCCGAGCTAAAATACAGTATCTTGGAAAAACAAGCCTATGCCCTGGTAAAGGCTTTAAAATTTTTCAGAATTTATATTTTACACTCCAAGGTTGTTTCATTTGTTCCAAATGCTGCAGTGAAGGATGTTTTGACGCAGCCTGATAGTGAAGGAAAGAGGGGAAGGTGGATTGCCAAAATTATGGAATATGAAGTGGAAATCAGACCTACCAAGCTGGTCAAAGGACAAGGATTGGCCAAACTGCTGGCTGACTCAAATTGTCAGGCATTAGGGTTACATGCTATGACAGAAGAATTAGCACCTGAAGAAAATCAAGCAATCCTGGAAAAAGAAAGAATCATGGATTCTTATTCATCTTCAGATTGGTATGCTGACATTGTTCATTTTCTGCTATTTTTGCGATGTCCAGAACATTTAGACAGGAAAGCTGCCAGGTCCTTGAAATTGAAAACTACTAAATACTGTCTGATAGAGGGTCAATTGTTTTGGAAAGATCCAGCAGGAATCTTATTAAGGTGTTTAGATCAAGCTGAAATAAAGGAAGTAATTTCAGAATCTCATGAAGGATCCTGTGGAGGGCATAAATATTGGAAAACCACAGCTTATAAAATTTTAAGAGCTGGTTACTATTGGCCTTCACTTTTCACAGATGTTTATCAAACTGTAAGAACTTGTATACCTTGTCAAAAGTTTGCAGGAAAACAGAAGCTGCTGTCTTTACCTTTGAAGCCTATTGTAGTCAATGCCCCTTTTCAGCAGTGGGGCCTGGATTTTATTGGAGAAATAAACCCAGCATCTTC
The DNA here is from genome assembly GCA_027924585.1 of Larix kaempferi. Taxonomy (NCBI): domain Eukaryota; kingdom Viridiplantae; phylum Streptophyta; class Pinopsida; order Pinales; family Pinaceae; genus Larix; species Larix kaempferi. The sequence continues at coordinate 27,032,644 of BSBM01000877.1, read as the reverse complement.
AGGCCAACATCATTGGATTTTGACTACCACAGATTTCTTTACAAAGTGGGTGGAGGCTATCCCCACAAGAAATGCCACAGATAAGGTAATTATGGATTTCATAGAAAATAATATTCTGAGCAGGTTTGGTTGCCCCCAACGATTGATTACTGATAATGCCAAAGCATTTAAATCCAAGGAAATGGTGGCCTTTTGTGAAAAAAATGGTATTATGCTAAAACATTCAACTCCCTATTATCCTCAGGGAAATGGTCAGGCTGAATCATCAAACAAAAATATCATTCAGTGCATCAAAAAATTGCTCAAACAAAATAAAAAATCTTGGGATTCAATGTTGAAATATGCATTATGGGCAGATAGGATTACTGTAAAACAAGCCATTGGAACTTCACCTTTTCAGCTGGTTTATGGAACAGAAGCAGTATTTCCAGTACAATTGGGAATCCCAGTAATGAAGTTCCTCCAAAATTCTCAAGAGGAACCAGATGATTTGCAAAGGAGAATTTTTGAGATGATTGAGTTACAGCAGAACAGAGAGAAAGTAGACAAAGAAGCCCAGCTGTATAGAGCTAAAATGAAAACCAGGTTTGACAGAAACATCAAAGATCATATTTTTTCAGAAGGAGAGATGGTTTTAAAATGGGATGCAAGAAAGGAACAGAAAGGGAAACATGGAAAATTTGATAATTTATGGTTTGGCCCTTTCCTGATAGCTAAGGTTTTGGAAAATAACACTTTCATATTGCAGTCTTTGGAAGGAGAGGAATTGCTCAGCCATGTTAATGGGCGATTCCTCAAGCATTTCTACAGTTAAATGAAGATCATGGTCACTTTTCATTGTATATACCGGTGTGAGTGAGATTGAATAAAGACTCCATAGCCCAATGGAAGACTGAAGGCACTAGTCTACAGGTTCTTGAAGCCTCACAGGGAGGACTTCATCCCGCAGCTGGAGCCAGATGTTAAGTCAGTAAATTTTTCTGCATTTTTAGTTTTTCCTCTTCAAATTTTGATTTGATTTTTGAGTTTATCTTAGTTAATTGTTGGTTTTCAGTTTTGGTTTTCTGCCTTTTTAAGAATCTTATGAATGCTTGAATAAATTTTTAGCCCAGTCTTCACATTTCATTTGATTTTGGTCATTTTTATGTTGGAAATGGGTCAATATGAGTTATATATTCAAAAGAAGAATCAATTTTGACTTTTAGAGAGTAGCTAAACTAGTGGCCTAAACCAAAAAGCTGCTAAAGTCTCCGATAAATTTGGCAAAAGTTAGAAAATCTGCTAAAATTTGGTTTAAAAATATTCTTGTAGTGCTACACCAAAGTTTAACACAGAGTGCGCTACAGGAATATCGTGGCATGAGTTTTTCGTAAAATCTTGATCTGATTTCAATCATCATGAAGAGTGTGAGAGTCTAATCGCATTTTGTGAAGTGTCTAACACGTGTATGCATCATTTTTAGCATGATGTTTGTTGTTTGATGATCACGAAGAAAGACAAGGGCATCATTACAGGTTATGCGGGTTTCAGTTGCACAGATGCCAACCAGTTCTGAGTTTCGCTGTCAAATCTCCCTTGTCACACGCATAATCACTAAGGATTTAGTGTTTGAGGAGGACTCTTCATCGTTGAACATTAGATTACGTTGCTGAGGAAGAAGACACCTGTGATTCCGGCGCCAGCAGAAATTAGGGCTTTGAATTCGTTTCACCTGCAGCCAAGAAAACGTTAGGAGGACACCTGTGCTCGAAGAGGAATGTTATTGACACCTCAATTTAAAGATATTACGCCACGATGCAGGAGTAATTGACAGGTATTACGTAAACCCTCATAACTGGAGAATTTGGGGTTTTTGCTGCTGCATGTTCTTCTGAAAAATTGGCCGCTGAGAAAGGTGTAATAGAATGAAAGGATGAAGAATTCATCACTGAAATGGTTAGCTGAAGCATGATAGGAGGAATTAGAATGACTGTTCTTTTTATGACCTAATCTGAATAGGGCGTTGAAAAACTCACAGAATTGCCTGTAGAATTCAGTTTGTCTAAACAGAGGGAAGTCTGCTAGTTTGATACGGGTGTTACAGGGAGGTTTGTAGATTTGTGCATGGGTTAAAATGTTATAACCTGCAGTACTATTTGCCCAGAAAGCAGCTTCTAAAACACTTCTCAAACCTAAAACTATATTGTTCCAGTTCCTTGACAAGAAAGAGATGGGAAAAAACAGTAAAAGTGGTAAGATTAATAGGGCTGAACCCACAGACTTGACATGGATCCAAAAGCTTCCAGATTGTGCAGAGCTGTTCCAACAGGCAGGATGGTTGAAATTATTCAAGAAGATAGATGGCTTTAATGCCCAAGTATCATGCAATTTTGCCAAAGGATTTAAGAATGAGATGATCATAATAGGTCCTTTAAAATTCAAATTGACTGTTGATTTAATTTCAGAAGCCACTGAAATTGATAATGAAGGCGAGCTCTGGTTTAAGAAATCTCCTTTTGAGTTTGACCCTCAAAGATACTTATTGCCCAATGTTGTTCCTGACTGGAACAAAGGTATCATCATTCATAATTTCAAAAGGGAATGGATTGAACCTTTAAGAATTCTTCAGAGCTATATAACTTGTGAAGGGAGGTACTCATTAGTTTTCAAATACCATCTCAGGTTCTTGCAGCACATGGCAAGGGTATCAAAAATGAATTTGCCATTCTTTTTCTTCAAAAGCTTGCAGAAGATGTCTATCAAAATTAAACAGCAGGATGATCATACTTCTCAATCATTGTTTCATCATGGTCTCATCAAGTTGATCATCTCTACAGTGTTGCAGAAGGAAGAAAAAACTTGGGACTTTTTTCTATTTTGGTCAGGGATTCATTCCAAAGGAGAAGAACAGCAACCCAAAAGGCAAACTGATAAGGGAAGAGTAATGGTACAAAAATTGGGTTATTCAGCTAAACCTGCAAATAAACATGGCATTAAAGTTAAAAAGGAAATAAAGCAGGTGGCAGATGAAGGACAGACTGACAGTCAGCCTCAGGAAATTCCACAGCACAGTGAAGTCAAATTTTCATTATTTGATGACAAAAAGGAAAAGGAAATCCCTGAAAATAAATCATCATCTATAACAGTGGTTCATGAAGAGAGGAAAATGGATATCAGGGTTATTCCTGTAGCAAAAGAGGAAGTCCAGAATTTGCCCAAAAGCCCTATCACAGTCCTCTCGGATGATGAGGGCTATATGTTAGAGGATGAGCAGTTCATTCCAGAAGTCAAGGTTAAAGCTGAGACTAAAGGAAATCAAGCTATAGAAGACAAAACTACCAAGCCTAAGAAGAAGATAAAAAAGCTAGAAGTGGTAGAATTATCATCTGTCCAGTATCAAGGGAAGACACTAAAAATGATGGGAGAGCCAGCTTCTTTATGGAGACCTAAAACTAGGTCTAAAAACAAATTAAGATTAAATATGAAAAAGTTGTTGAATCCGAAATTAGACATTTCTGATGAAGAATCCATGGAGGAGCAGTCAAAGAAAAATGAATTGCAGGCAGTTAAGAAAGAGGATGTTGGGTCTATAAATGTAGCAGGTGAAGAAAACTCTGAATCCATCGTGGAAAACAATTCTGGAAAATTGTTAACAGATGATTTTAAATCAACACAGGTAATAGGTGTTTCAAATCCCATCATTGAAGATATTGCTGTAAGACCATTGACAGAGGAATTGATGTTTAAAAAGTTTAACATGTTTTGGAAACCAAGTGAAGATCAGGATGCTGCAATAGAAAAGCTGGTAAATTCCGACAAGGATAATTTGAAGAAGACTGTGAAACAGTACAAGCATCAAATGAACTATATGCAAGAAGTAAATGATGGTTTAATGCTAGCAAATAGAAGATTGAGGGAAGACCTTCAAGACACTCATGACAATTTTCAGGAGCTGGTGATTGATGCAAAGGAAGCACTCAGGAGGAAAAGAATGGCTGACAGGAATTGCTCAGAGTTAGAAAGGACAGTTCAGACCTTGCAGCATGAAAATGAACATCTACACAGAAGGATAGCTGAGCTGGAGCAAAAGCACAAAAAGGTGAAGAAAAGATCCTCAAGTCCAGATGGCATAGCTTTGCTAGTGGAGGCATCGAAAGAGATCTAGGGCAGTTAGATTCATTTAAAGCTTTTTGTTAAGGATTTGCTATTTTTAGCAAAATTGTAATTTGTAAAAAATATAAATGTTATTTTGCCTAATCTAGCCATTCGATGGAGGATTAATAGGAGAAACCCTAACTGTTTTGGGGGAATGAAAAACTATTTAGAGATGTAAAAAAGACATTGTAGGGGTTCGAACTTTGGGAGCTAGAGGAGGTCTGCATACTGTACTGTCATCCAGACTTGTTCACTGCTAAGTATTGCAAACTCTCATATTGCATTTTTGATGAAACTATGAATATATGACTCCTTATTCCACTTCTGATATGTGTTGGCTTCATTTTAAACTTATACAGTTTCTTTATTGACAATTTCATTTCTGGTTTTATGTATGATTTCCAGTAAGTGCTTGTCTTTTATTGAATGAATTTCAGTGCAATCTTTTGGTGAATTTCTGAGATATATGGACATCTTCATGGATAAATATATGTGATTTAGTTTTTACTTATTGTTGAATGTATTCCCTTTATGCTCTTGAAGTTTTCTTACCAAAACCTACAAAACAAAACCCTAAAAACCTAGTTTGGATTGATTTTATTCTTGAGATTGTGTTGGCTTGTTACCTTAGCCTTAGTAACAATTTCTGACACAAACATTACCCAAAACCATGGGATCGTAATCTATTGGCGAAACAACCCAAAAATTTCTTTCGGGGGCTATGCCCCAGAACCCCCTTTCTCGAGGGCACTGCCCCGAACCCCCGCTGGGGTGACTGTACAGTCCACCTGCATATCATATAAAACTGGGGTACAAACATGACTGAACAACAACATATCTGAATCTGGAAGATCAAGCTCCACAACCAACAAGTACTTGCCGACTGGTGATGTTATCTCAATACTTGCAAACTGATGATGTTATCCCAGTACTTGCCGACTGGTGATGTTATCTCAATACTTGCAGAGTGATGATGTTATCTCAGTACTTACCGACTGGTGATGTTATCCCAATACTTGCAGACTGATGCTCAGTACTTTCCGACTAATGATGTTGTTGTTCCAGCATTTACATGTTGATGATTGATTTTGTTGTTGTTCCAGTATTTACTTACTAATGATTGTTGTTTCCAGTACTTGCCGACTAATGATTGTTGTTGTTGTTGTTCCAGTATTTACTTACTGACGGTTGTTGTTCCAATCTTGCTGACTGATGAATGTTGTTCCAGTCTTGTTGACTGATGATTGATGTTGTTCCAGTATTCATATACTGATGGTGATAATGATGATGATATTCCAGCGTGATGATGTTGATGGTGATATTCCAGCAGATGATGATGATGATGTTGATGGTGATATTCCAACAGATGATGATGATGATGCCGATGATGATATTCCAGTAGATGATGATGATGATGATGATGATGGTGATATTCCAACAGATGATGTTCCAAAAAATTATTGCCGACGATGATGATGATGTTGATGATGATGTTCCAGCAGATGATGTTGATGATACCCCAAACATATGATGATGTTCCAAAAACTTCCTACGACATATAGAGTTTCACCAGTCAGTTGGACAGTTGTTGATGTTGTTGATGTTGCCTGCATAATACCTTCCTAGTTAAGAGGGAGTGTTAAAGAAATGTAACTACAGAAGATATTCTAGATATACTTGTCTATTGTATTATTGTATTCCTCCTTCGGGAGATTTCATTGATGTAATTGATAATGCAAGAGTCATTGAAAAAATCAATGTAAACCCTAACTGTTACGTCGTCCCGTAAATAACTAGAAAATAATATTTTATTGTAAAGTGTATAGGTCGGCCCAGTTAGGTGAGTCAAGATGACCTAATTAGTAAAAAGGTCAAGTCACTTGTTAAGTATAAATAGGAGTTTGATTTGCTCATTTGAATCACTCACCTCACTCACTCAAGTTCGCATAGGAGAGAGAGACATTCACACAAGTGAAGGAGAGAAGTTTATTTTGTCTTGGGGTTTTATCTTGTACTTGTGAATTCTATATTGAGGAAGTTTTGCCGAGGTTTTCTCCTTTGTGGTTTCCCCTAGAGAAATTTTGTGTTCTTTGTGTTTGTTGTGCTTGTCTTTCTTTCAATGAATATATTGTTTAATTTTGTTATGCTAAACAAGTAAAAACTAACAAAAATATAATTTATATTTGGATTAGGGTTACTTCTATTTAAAAAGGCAGTTTTTTTTAAACCAGGAAGACTAGATTTTTTAATATTAAAAAAATGGGTGTAGCCACCAAACAGAGAGTACATAAAAGAGGGTTGTTCTCATGGTAGAGAGAACCAAAAAAATATTGCAAATTCTGAGAAGCCTACTACTGCCTGATACAAAATTGGCTTGATTCTGAGAGGATATAGGAAAAACCAATTCGTAGGACATCTAACAAAAATTCCTAATAGAAGAGAACATCTGAAAAAGATGGAACATATTATGGAAAATTAGAGGATCCTTCTCCATATGAAATGCTTGGAATGTCCAGTTCATGCTTGATAATATGAGCCTTAACAGCTATGCTACCCATCTAGAGGTCGGTGAGTCCTAGTCGCCTTTGCAATTCTTGAATTCATTTGTTTAGGCCTTCAATCTTCTAGGTCAATTCCTATTCCTGACATGTTGATCAAGCCGCTCTTGAGTTGCATCCTTCTCCAACTAATGAATTTGGTCCTCAAGGTCCTGCATTGTGGCCCTATGGCGATGATTCAAGGTGGTCAATTTTTGTTTTAGCACCCAAACTTCAAACAATAATTGGTTAACTCCATGTGATGGGAAGCAATCTGAGTTTCTATCACTTTATTCCATACCAATAGTCTCAACCTTTTGTTCCCATCAAGCTTCTCGGAATCACCCTTCATCCTTGTGATGAATACCAACTTTCTAGTAATTTCTTCCAGATCTGCTCTCTTGGGACATGGGAAAAGACATAGAATTTCCTGCATATATCATCTGCCACCTAAAATCTCTCATCATTTGTGTGTCACTTAAATAGGATTTACCCTCTTATGGAGGATTGCATTGCATGGACGAGAATGGTGGATGTAATATTATTCTGTGGGGGAAGGACATAAAGGTTGAAGATGTACATACTAGATCTAAAATCATCCCATATCCACAGTTGCTGCTTTAAAATTCCAATTTAATCGCCATGTTTTCTCATGATGGAGAGGATTGGACACTCGTTTGAATTCTTCCCTCCGCATGGAAATGAGATATCCTGCCACCTCAATGCTCATGATGCTAGCGCCACTTTTCATTAAGGATAGGTACAAAAATATGATGTTCCCTTAAGATACAAAGAATTCCTTGCCAAAATGAAGTCGCTCTATTGGCTTGGGCATCCACTAGGTGGTTTAAATTCCCTAGGATGTGGACAACTGTGAAACAGGAAGAGATGGAAGCAAGCCTTTAATTCTTATGATAACTCGAAGAAGTTAAATATCCTTGGGATCGGAGTGGGATCGAATTAGTTCGATTATGTTTGAAGAGTCTCCAAAAACTAACACCTTTAGGATCCCTCTTCATTTTGCAATGATCAGACCTTGAAGAAGAGTCAAAGCTTTAACCCTATCATTTGTGGTTTTTCCAAGACCCCAAGAAATTTATGTGATTCTTTGTCCCTTGGGGTTAAAGAGAATCCCTCCCACTCCTACCACCCCTTATTTTAAAAAAGCAATTTTAACTATGAGGTTCTAAAGTTGTTAAATAATTATGAGATTAGAATAAAATTTTAATAAACATATTAATTTATAACGTTTATAATAATATTTTAATAGATATATTAGATTCTCTAAATTTGATTAGTTCAATTTGTGTTGACTTTTTAATTTAATATCTATTTTAAAAAAAATTAGCTCGTGGAATTAAAGAAATAGTTTTAACTCACAATTTTAATGAATATTTCAATTAAATTTTGATATTTCCTAAACACCCATATTACATTATATAATATTTTAAGCCATATATTAAAAAAACATTAATAAAATCAAGATTAAACAAATTCTTGACATAAATAAACATTAATAAAATCAAGATTAAAAAAATTCTTGACATAATGTTAACATTATATGAAATATTGACTCTTATTTTAAGAATATATAACGACAAGTGAATGAAAAAAAAAAGAATTACTAAATAATTTATTAAATTTTGAAATTATTCAATAATTTTGAGATTATAATAACATTTTAATAAACATATTAGGTTTTTTTAATTATGATATTTTTTAGTTGATTTGATATTTTCTCACATAATAATGAGAATAGTTGAAATATATGTTATTCTTCTATTTAAACTTTTACAAAGTGTTGAAATACTATATAACCAACCACATTGAATGTCATAATGTGACATAACTATGGAGGATTGTGAGAATCAAACATTGTTGTGTGTGATTCCTCACACTTGTGCAAAAGGTGCTTACCAAGGGGTTATGTAATCCTTCGTAGCATATTAGAAAAGGAAATAAAAACAACACTAAACTAAACTAAAAATCAACATTCTTAAACATACATGCAAGTAGAAATCAAAGAGCAAACCATTAAAAAGGGTGCATACATGAGTTCTAATTCTTTTCTGTTAGTGCCACATCCTCTTCCTATCACAATATGATTGAACATTGGAATCTCATCCATTGTAATTGTAGTAAACATGGTTAGTAAAATCATCTCAACATTACAAAAGTAAATTTGAGTGACATTCATAAAATAGTGCAAAATTAATTAAATTTAAGTAACTTTTGTAATTATTATATTAAATTATTTAATGTCATTATAAAACCTTATGTAATAATATAACATATTATAAATCTAAATTAGTGTCACAATCGCTTCATGTCTCAAAGTGATTGAATGATGAAAAATGGTCACGCATAGTCAAACATGTTCAAACTATAGTAAAACATGGTTTTGCAACAGTCCACCATGTCCAAATCACTTTACATGGACTACTATCATGTACATAAGTCAACAAAGATGAACATCACAATAGATATAACCATACACAACCCTTTATGAAAGTTGTAATGCTACATAACCATTGAGGAATGTGGTAATTCCACATAACTAAGAAAAATGAATCTCACAATATAACATAACCATGGAGGAATGCCACACACAAAAACCCTTACAAAAATGTTGCAATTGCAATACAACATAACCTTGAATGTCGCAATGTGACATAACCATGGAGTAATGCTACATACAACAAAACCCTTGCAAAATATTGCAATAATACATAACCATTGAGGAAAATAGCCACAATTAATGTTGCAATGTGACATAACCATGCATGATTGTCACAATCAAACATAACCCTTATTGAACAATGGAAAATAGCAAGTTAACATAAATTTAATCAATGTGTATGTCGCATCATCACATAACCATGGAGTAATGGTCGCAATCTAACAAAAACCTTGCAAAATGTCACAATAAGACATAACCCTTGATGAAATCATTAAAGTTAATTAAATTAGATGTGATAGTGTAAAATGAGTTATAATTATTTTTTATTAGTGTCACAACCTCTTCCTATTACAATATGATTGAATATTGAAATCTCATCATTCATGATTGTAGTAAACATGGTTAGTAAAATCATCTTTACATTACAAAAGTAAAATTGATAAAATATTGCAAAATTGTTTAAATTTAATTAACTTTTATAATTATTAAATTAAATTATTTAATGCTATTATAAAACCTTATTTAATAATATAACATATTATAAATCTATTATTGTCACAATCTCTTCATGTCTTAACGTGATTGAATGTTGAGAAATGGTCATCCATAGTGAAGTATGTTCAAATTATAGTCAAACATGGTTAGCAATAGTCAACCATGGAAAAATCATGTCTACATGGACTACTATCATGTACATACGTCAACAAAGATGAACATCACAATAGATATAGATATAACCATACACAACCCTCAATGAATGTTCTAATACTACATAACCATTAAGGTATGTTGCGATACCATATAAATAAGAATGAATGTCACATGTGACATAACCATGGAGGAATGCCACAAACAACAAACTCTTACAAAATATTGCACTACTACATAACCATGAATATGGTAGTGTGACATAACCATGAATATGGTAGTGTGACATAACCATGGAGGAAAGCCACATACAACAAAACCCTTACGAAGTGTTTCAATACTACATAACCATTGAGGAAAATAGCCACAATGAATGTTACGATGTGACATAACCATGCATGATTGCCACGATCAATCATAACCCTTAATGAATAGTGGAAAATAACAATTTAACATAAAGTTAGCCAATGTGTATGTCACATTGTGACATCCATGGAGAAATGTCACGATGCAACAAAACCCTTGCAAAATGTTGCAATAAGACATAACCCTGCATGATTGTAATGAAAGTTAATTAAATTAGATGTGACATATCATGACATGTTTGTAAAATGGGTTATAATTCTTTTTTATTATTGTCACAACATATTCCTTTCTCGATATGGTTGAATATTGGAATCTCATTAACCGTAACTATAAACACGGTTAGTAAAATCATCTCTACAATATCAAAGTAAAATTTAAGTGACATTCATAAAATAATGAAAAATTGTTTAAATTTAATTAATTTTTAAAATTATTAAATTAAATGATTTAAGGCCATTATAAAACCTTCTTTAATAATCTAATAAATTATAGAGCTAATAGTGTCATAATTTCTTCACATGTTAACATGATTGAATATTGAAAAATGTTCACACAATATCAAGCATGTTTAAACTATAGTCAAACATCGTTAGCAATAGTCAAGCATGGTTAAATCATGTCTACATGGACTACAATCATGTACATAAGTCAACAAAGGTGAGCATCACAATAGATATAACCATATTATATCTCATTGCAATACAACCCTCATTGAATGTTGTAATTTTATATTGAGGAATGTAGCAATTCCACATAACTAAGCAAAAATGAATGTTGCAATGTGACATAACCATGCAAACATAACCCTTAATGGACAATGGAAAATAGAAGTTTAACATAAAGTTACCCAAAATGTGGGTTGCATCATGACATATTCAACCATGGTCAAATCAAATCTACATGGACTACTATCATCTACATAAGTCAACAAAGATGAACATCACAGTAGATATAACCATGTTATATCTCAATGCTACATGACCCTTGATGAATTTTGTAATTCAATATAACCATTGAGGAATGTAGAAATTCCACTTAACTAAGCCAAGATGAATGTTGCAATGTGACATAACCATGGAGTAATGCCACACATAACAAACCCTTACAAATTTTTGCAATACTACATAACCCTAAATGTCACAATGTGACATAACAATGGAGGATTTCCACATTCAACAAAAGCCTTGCAAAATGTTGTGATACTGCATAATAATTGAGGAAAGTAGTCACAATGGATGTCGCAATGTGACATAACTATGTAGGGTTGTCACAATCAAACATAACCTTTAATGAACATGGAAAATAGCAATTTAATTTAAAGTTAGCCAATATGTATCTCACATCATGGCATAACCATGGATGAGTGTCGCAATGCAACAAAACCCTTATAAAATGTCGCAATACGACACAACCCTTAATGAATGCCATATTACTCAACCAAATTTAAGCATTGAAAAGTATATCATATCTTGGTTAACCATATTCTCCCATAGTTAACCTCTTGATGTCATAATGTGAAACCCTTGATGAATGTCACAATGCATCACAACCATTGAGGACTAAAGAAATTTGACATAAGTCAACCAAGATGAATGTCGCAATGAGATATAACGATTACGAAATGTCTCAATCCAACAAAACCCTTTAAAATTGTTGCAATTAGACCGAAGTAAACCAATATTAATGTCACAATTTGACATCACTAATAAGGAATGCCACATGTATTTACCATGGTTGACATTGGTGAACCATTATCAACCATGTAAACATGGTTGATTGTAGTAAGCCATTATCAAATGTAGCCAACCATTGTCAACCATGGTCAACCTAGGTAAATACACGACCCACAAAAACATCTCTAATAATATTCTATAATAATGAATATTAATATGATCCTCCTAATAGGCCATGTTTGAAGATATCCAAATACACTAGTTAGTTAAAGAATGGTCAAACATTGTCGACCATAGTCAACCATAATCAAACATGGGAAACCATGGTTAATGATTTTCAAACATAATTAACCATTGTCACATCGTAAATAGTTATACTAAAACATGGTGAACCATAGTAAACCATGGTCAAACATGTTGAACAACAGTCAACCATTGTTAGCCATAATTAACCATAGTCAAACTTGCTTAACCATTACTGTAACATCATATGTTACTATGGATTATTCATTTTAAATTATTTTATTTATTTATTTAATAACTAATAACAGTTTTTTTTTTATGTTTGCTAGAATCTCCCTAACTTGCAAGAGTGGTCTGTGGTTTGAGAAACCACGACCCAAGGGCATCTAAGCCATCAAAATCACCCGGGGATCCCACCCGGCCTAGACCGCACCAGCCCTCAACTTAGCTGGATTTTGAGTGTCGCATCCCAAAAAAATCACCCCTAAGGGGAATTGAACTCAAGTAAGCTTGCAGACAAGACCCAGACCTTAATCAAGTGAGCTAACAGGAATTGAGGATTAATAACTAAATTTGATAAATATTATATAATAATATTATAATATAAAATATTATTTTCAATCATTTATTAAATACTAATAGTATTTGCTTTATAATATTTTATTATTATTATTTAACAATATTTATTATAATTTATATTCTATATAATACGAATATTATAATTAATACTGATATAAATGTATTTTTTAAAGTTTATATCAAATTTTATTATTAATTAGTCATGTATGAATAATTTTGTTCATCTTAATATATGATAGATAATATTTGAAGATATATATGTGCGCTACTTACTAGAAACAACAACATTAATAATATTAATGTGTCTCAAAAATATCGATATGTGTATATTTAGCACATTCTATAAGAAAAAACAATATTAATGCGTTAAATATAAGCCTATTGGCATATTTAGATACATTAATATTAATAATGTGGTTGTTGCAAGTTTATTGATAGATCAAAAAATAGTACTTATAGCAACAAATGCGAAGGGAGCACATCCCAAGAAGCAAACATGGTACTTTCGTTTAAGTTATAATATAAAAGTAATATATTTGAACCATATGTAGGTCTAAATGATATCAATTGAATAATGTGTATCATGCAAAGAAAAAAATTTGAAAGAACTTGAAAATATTATCCAAAATGAGTGGAAAAGAGCATAAAAGCTCTATGGAAATATTGCAAAGAGAGAAATTAGGTGGATTAAAAGTTGATACTACATTTGTTTTCTTTTACTTTTTATTAATAATGTACTTAATAATAAATTTTAACATGTTTCAAACATTCGATTTCACATTTGTTGAATGTTGTGGGGATTAATAGAAAGCGAACATGAGGAAATCCTAAAAAGATAAAAATTATGAATGATAGAAAAGATGTTGAACTGGTCCTTAATTCATCTAGATTCGTGTTGGAAGTTAATGAGAGGAGAGAAAACTTTTACAAGACTATGAAGTATATGGTGGAAAAAAAGTATAGACATTATTTTCGCTTGTAATATAAAATCCAATCCAAGGACTCCAATAATTAGGTTATATATAAATTACAACAAGTGATTTTAGAGTAATGATCAATGGGACCTATGAGACATGCAATAGAAAAAACATGTATTCATAAAGAAATTAAAAAAAATAAAAAGTATGATTGCTAAACATGTTTTCTATAATATCCATATGCTAGTAAAATATTATCAAATTAATATTTTTGCTATATTTATTTTTATATAAATATTAATAAAAATTATTGAGGTTCTCATTTTCAAGAAGATTGATAAAATTTCAAAGGACAAATGAGGTGATATATAAAACATGTCGGTAGGGACATTAGAAAAAGTGTACAAGGAGATGGTCAAAGCAATAAGCATATTTGTATTGCAAGAATAACCATCCCAACAACAGCATGCATCAAACCTATGTAATTATTGGTTTCTTAATGTACAAAGAGTTTAATTATCACATGAAATAATAATTTTTGATTGTTTCGTTGTTGTATAAAAGAAAACAAAATTGAACCCATTTAATACATGAGATGGGATGACAAGGTAGAAAATGGTTGATCACAAAGTTTGTCAGCATTTTTGTTTTCCTTACTTAATATTTCACTTTTTATGTGGTTCATGACATCGAATATCAATGCTTGCTACGTCCATAGAAAACCTCCTCGGTGTCCGTGAGGGATGATGGGAGGCCAAATAATATTGGAACGATGGTGACTCAACATGAGCAATCATGTCAATTACAACGATTGAACCTAGTTAACAATCATTCCTCCCAACCACCCAAGCTACATCCAATGGAATTAATATTTCATATTTGTTGTAATGTATATACTTTAATTAATTTACAATCATCCATGGATGTTTTTTAACAAGTACTAACATACAAAAGGAGCCGTTTGAACATTTGATCGACATTGGATTAAGTATGTGTTGTCAGTATATGTTGGAGTATAAGTGTTAATTAAATGATTTGTAGTTAGCTACATTGTTTTACATCCATTATTTTATAATTAATGGAAAAAGAAACCTATAATTATATATTTATGTTTTTCATGACATATAAAATTTGCAGGAAGCAAAGTATGGAATGGATCCAACAAAACATAGCTTGAGCAGTGGCATGAAGCATGGTTTCGAAAGAATGTGTATTGTTAGATAACTTATTGCAATGATACATATTTTTATTTGTGCAATCATGTATGTTATACTATAAATGCATATATACTCATTACACTGTATTTATATGTTTGTAGATGGAATATGAAGAGGTGGAATGTCAAAATCATGACAAACAACAAGACATTTCTAATAACCCGAGTACAATATCCCCTTCAAATGATGAAGAAATAAGGCATGCAAGTAGCTCGGGTAACGATAGTAGTTTGAGCAATGAATGAATGATCACCAAAATTGAATTTTACAACTTTTATATTTTGGAATGTATATCTATAAAAGTCAAACATTTTGTTTAATCTGGATGTATTGTCCCAATTGTATGATGGCATGTTACCAATAATTGTAACAATTATTTATGGACATCTTGATTATCGTGGACCTTTATGTTGTCCCATTTTGTATGGTGAAGGGTCTCTATTCTATTGTGTTGTCCATTACGCGTTGATGTATTTTAATAAGTATTATGCATCAATGCAAATAACTATAATAAAATCATCAATGCTCCTAACATCAACAAAAGCATCTTTCACTTCAATGATATCGTTAACATTGCCATTACACAAATAATTGTAATAGAAGCATCGATGTTGCTAACATCAACAAAAGCATCATTCCCTACAACGATATTGTTATTGTTGCCATCACTGTTATCATAACGATTACAAGGCATTATGATGCACAAGGTAATATTGGCACCAATGTTTTTACATATGTTTTTTTTTTAACAGAAACGGTTAAGGAGCTTTGGATTATATAAAAAAGACAAAGATTACAATGTTCTGAGGAAGGATTGTTCCCAAAGAAGAACTGCGTCCATGACTCCTTGTCCGTCCTTTACTAGTCTATAACTATCATGAAACTTTTCTAATCTATGGAGACTATATCTCCTTACAAACTGTCCAAGAAGGAGGAGACAGAAGCAAAACATTGCTGAAAAAGATGGTTTATCTTACTTTCTAGAAAGTTTTATGGTTCGCATCTGCTTTTAAAAAAATGGCACAAAAAATTTCATGAACTAGACTTCCCTAAGTCCTGAAACACTATCATAGATTCAAAGCTGAGTGATACTAATAAACTTCGACAATAGGAAACCATTACAAAAACCAGAATTCAAAATAACCAAAGACCAAAAAACTAAAGCTAGCGACGAGACTCCTTTTGCCTAAGGAGAATACCAGCCGATGGTTCATGATTTCTTCCATCCGCCGAGCCTCTACTTGCTTGTAGACCCGAGAAGAATTTCCCAACTTCAGCCCTTAGGATATCAATTTCCCTTCCACTTCAATTATATTTATGTTAACATCATCAATTTTGGAGTCCACATTGGCAACGCAAGGAGATACGATACCAATAGTTTCAGCCAAACTAGCAACCCTCCCATTCACTTGACTGCTGCTATTTCTGACCTATGAATGCGTGGCTTGCGCAAGAGAGAAGAGGCATGTGATAGCCCTCTTTATCTCTAAATTCTCATTGCGAAGCAAACAAATATGGTCTTCCATACCCTTAAAGTAATTTTTGACCTCAACCGAAAGGGTATTACTTTCAAACATCTATGGAGATCTGAAGCTTCCATAGTCTTCCTTCGCCAATGGACAAAACAACTTCTTTTCCATTCCCAGGAAATTGAAATGACAAGGAGCGTGGACGAATGAGATTACCAGAGAGTCTTCTTACTACGCAGTCGCCTGGATGTCGTCCTTCACAGAGTATACCTTCAGAGTTTCCAGGGTTGAGATTCCCTCGTGCTTCATTAAGGGTTTCCTGCACTGCAAGCAATAATATAGGGAAGGAGCCGAAGCACAGTCCAGGGATGAAGACTGAGCATTGAAATCACCCATTGCACAGAGTATCTTACTTAGTTGCCTCTTCTTCAAACGCCAAACATAAAAACCGTCGGAATTAATGCAATTGTTGTTCCAAACATATGTATTAATACCAACCCAGGCCCGACAATCCGTCGTATGGATTTGGTGGATGGATACCATCTGTCTCAAACATGAGGCACACCCCTTATCATCAATTGTAGCGTGGGTGAAGATCCAATGTTGATATTCGAAATAAGTGTTAACCATAAATGCAACCCAACCAAAATTTAAATTTAGATTTAGAACTAGAGGGAGAAAGAAATGAATGCAAACACCAACTAGAAGGAGATCATCCTTGTTACTCCATGTATTTCTAGAACCATCATATATTTTAACTAGGGACTCTGGATTAAGGGATCCAGTTTCTATCATAAGCCTTTTGATCACAAACTAGGACACCGCAATTTAAACCTGCTCCTTTATTGGCCATTATATTCGCCTGCTGATTATATGCTCTCAGCACATGGAGGAAATCGATTGCTTTAAATTCATTAACAATGCACTTGAGGAGATAGTGCATCTTAGTGGACGTATTCTTGCGATTCTTCGTCAGATTCCTCGCTTCTCTTGTGACCATTAGCGAATCGCCAATAACCACCAATTCATCAATACCAATATTCCTTGCTAATTCCAGTCCTTTGATTAAGGATAACCATTCAGCACCATTGTTTGACTTTCTACCAATTCCCCATGCATACTCCTTTTGTGTGTTCCCCTCAGAGTCATAAATGACTCCACCCGCACCTGCCAACCCAGTCAATGTTTTTACATATGTAATATGCATTGATTATTTTATTAAACCAGCATAGATCCATCTTAAACCCGTATCTATCAGGCACCGAGAGGGATCCAATTTCTTGAGGTGTATTTCTTTTTTTAAATTTAAACTCAAAAAATTTGATCTCTCTTGATTAATAGATTCGGGTTTAAGTTTTAAGTTTTTGTTTTATAAACGAACATCTATTTTTTAATTACTTTTCATAATATTTTATTTCATGGATTTTTTTTTTAAATACTTTCCATAATTTTTTATTGTATGAGCTGACATGAATTTTTTTAATTATTTTTATCACTTTTTACGTTTTATTAGATGTAACGCTACATCCACGTTAAAACATCTCCCCCATACTGGGTTGTAGAGCACCTCATTTCACTCGGTGCAATAAGAACAAAGGATTCAAAGATATATAATATACATCAATGCATATAAGATACTGGTACACCTGTGTGTATTATCCATAAAGCACCCTGGTGCCTTGAATACTTAAAATGCACATCAAGGCTTCAAAAATATATAAAGCACACCAATGCATATTATATATATTTTGAAACCATAGTGCATATCAAATATATTTAGTGCATGATTCCATGTTATATAGATTTTGTCACACATGTACATTATTAGTATAAGTGCACCAACCAAAAACCTCCGCTATAAGATCTAACCAACTAGAATTTTTAGTTATAGTAAAAATCCATTAAAACCTTTGCTATAAATAGTAGAGGTTTTAGTATATTCTTTTGCCTAATCTTGTAACATTGAAAATCTTCGCAAAAACCTCCACTAATTTGTATTTTCCTTGTTGTGTTAATAAACTTCACTTATATTTTTTATTTACAAGCATGAATAGATATCGAAAGATGTTTGAATAGGCTTTTGTCAGCCTAACAAGATCCTAGGGGTAGAATTGGGTCAGCTCGAAAATATTCTCGAAGACTGATTTACTAAGACTCTCAATCGAGAGTTTGTCTAAACTCTCGAGCGATATTTTAGTTGAACCAGGGGTTATTTCCAACTCTCAGCAAAGAGTTTAAACAAACTTTCAATCGATACATTTTCTCAACCGAGAGTTTTTGGTCAATGAAAACATATTAGTTTTCTGTAGTTTTTAGAAACTTGTAACTTCAATAAGGTCGGACCCTTACAAAATGTCAAAATTCTATATCTGGCCTTATACCAATAGATTCATCTTTGAATCTAGTTTTTAATGATATAAGAATTGAGGAATTTTTTTAAAGATTTTATTTTTTAATAATTTGTTCTAAATTTTATCACTTAAGAATTTACTGATTTCAAAATCACTTACAATGAAAATTCAATATTGTCAAAATGACTACCAAAAACTAGCAAAAATCACAGGGTCCTTCCTTACACTATTGTAACTCGACCTGATAGTAGCTTGCCAAAGCCTAAGATGCTCACTTTGATGGGTTTGTTATGAATGTAAGTAATGTAACTTGACCTTGATAGTAGACTACACAATTTCCTAAGATGCTCACTTTCATGGGTTTGTTATTGGTTGAAATTGTGTCAAGCACAATGTATAACAATACAAAAGGTGGGGTCCATTAGTTTAGAAAAGGATGCAATGCATTACTTTAGGAAACGATAAGTTCAACTTATTAGTCACTGCCGCAGGCACAGAGACTAGATGTTCCACCATTTGTAATTAATTTGACAACAATATATTATCAACTATCATGTTTACAAAGTTATCAAATATAATATTATTTTTGAATACTTTTTATTATGTTTTATTTAAAAGTTTATTTTGAAATTTTTTATCATTACACGCATTAACAAAAATTAAAAATTAAAATAAAAATTCAATACATTATACCTTTACCCAAATATTTAACTGACACAAATCGTTTCCGAAAGGCCCTCTCTCGATATTGTATCCACAAATTTAGACTTCCAAAGTTCCATGTTATTCCTGTCGTGCACAGTCAAATTGATTTCGAGAGACATCCAAGCAAAATGGTAACAGGCATTTTGAGAAGTTGGGAAAAGGTAGGTACAAGTTCTGGGAACTGGCCATAATCATTCTTTTAGCATTCTGGGCCATGGCCATGCTCTCATGGAGTGCAATCCTGGTCTGCTGGAAATTATACTTCAGTATGAGTGGTAGCATAGTTTAGATTGTTGGTTTTGTTGTAAATTATACTTCTTATTGTTGAATGGACAATGACTGAAGATTGATGTTTTTTTTATCGTTGCATGCATTAACAAAAAAAACGCATACCTTACCACTTTTGCAAAGTTTGAAAAATATTAATCTAACATGACATGTTACAGGTGTGAGCTTGTGAGAGCACAGGTCTCAGGTGTACGAGCTCACAACATGTTGGCATCCCAATGCTCCTAAGTCACAATGCACATTATGTCGCCCTTATATTGCAAAACATGTCTTCCTTATGTTATGAGGCCTAGATGCTTCTACAAGAACCACCATTAGAGGGCTCAAATTAGCTTTCAATTGTTAGAATACAGAAGAAACTGGTTAATGGGTTTTTTGGGTTCTGACGCTGGTGTTTTTTTTTATCTTTTTCTCTGTAACAAAAATAGGTTTTATTGGTTCTGAAATGCATGTTGTGTTCTGTAATGGAATGAGTCTTGTTGGTTCTGCTAATTTTGGTGGATTTGTGTTGAAGGTTGTGAAGGATGGAAGCTTGTTTGGGTTTGGAATGGTATTGAGTTTTTTAATTTATTTTTGGTAGGTGTCGAGAGAAGCAGAGGAAGGAGGCTTCAAGGATTTAGACTCTTAATAGGAAGCTAACAGCCATGAAAAAATTGCTCGTGGAGAAGAATGATCGCCTTCATAAGCAAGTTTCACAGTTGGTGTACGAGAATGGTTACATGAGACAGTAGTTGCAGAATGTAAGGGGCTCTCTATGCTTTTTTTGAAGCAGACTTTGGTGCTTTTTACTTGTTTGTGTGTTATGATTACAGCCTTAAAATATTTTGGGATGATCAGAACAAAACTCAGTTTGTATGAAATAAAACATATCATCAACAATACTTTGAACTTGTTACACCTCAAAATGCATGTAGTGTTGCATTCTATTGATTTTGTTGTGAGGGAGACCTCTCATCCCAAGCCATGGTGAGAAAGTAGGTGCTTCATCTGCATGGAGTTGGGTTTGAGCCCTGAGCTGCACCACCTCAAGATTAGAATGACATGTTAAAAAAATTTGCATTTAAGTGGAGGGTTTCTCATCTTGGCTTTCTTGACTCATCGAATCTGGATTGCAAGTATTTCTTGACAAGCAGGAAATGCAGGTTGGACATGACATCCCTTCCCAAATTGACATTGTTATTCAAGTCACGTCTGTCCATGTTGCAATTTTCTCTCCACACTATGCGGAATCGAAATGGTGCCTAAATGAACTCCTCTCGATGGTGAAGTCGGGAAAATAGATTATTCCTATATTTTACAAGGTTAAGCCTGAGCATCTCTGTTGGACGGGCACAGGAAAAGATGGACCATGCATTAAAGCCATGATCAAACACAAAGAGAAGCAATGACACGGTATCCAAACAATTCAACAATGGAGAAACACTATTTATCATGTTGCAAATATAAGTGGGTTGGAGCAAGACGCGTTTAATGGGTGAGGATCTGTCATTGTCCAGTTTGTTATAATTTTCTAGAAATTTGATTAATTTAGTGGATAACATCTCAGGTATTATTTTCTCGTTATGTGAAAAAAAATTGCATTTAAGTGGAGATTCTTTAAGATCGCCCTTCTTGGATTAGTGATTGTCATTTCCTTGATGTCTTGACTGCATTTCCTATGGGAAAT
Organism: Larix kaempferi; assembly: GCA_027924585.1. Lineage (NCBI taxonomy): Eukaryota > Viridiplantae > Streptophyta > Pinopsida > Pinales > Pinaceae > Larix > Larix kaempferi. Next base: position 27,011,171 of record BSBM01000877.1, on the reverse strand, counting down.
GGTGGAACAATCGATCTTTTATACATACAGGTTTGTTGTTTTCTCTGAAATTGGTTTTGATAAGTTGCCACAAGAGGTCAAAAATGAACAAATTCACATTTATCTGTCCTTTTGTATGATAAGGACTCAAGACATATGCCGCGACTACTTTAGCTTCTACTAGAGACTTCTAGACTGTGAGACACAGGCAGTGTTAGAAGATGGCAGTCTTGTGGTATGTGTGAATTGATCACACATGCTTCCGTTAATCACATTCTTTTGTGGGCACAACTGGTTTTTTGTAATCAGAGCTAATTTATTATGTTTTGTAATGTTTGTGAAAGGTCCTTGAGTGATACTCAAGGTGGTCCAAGCATGTCGCCTGTGGACTTCTAAATTATATCTTGAACACTGAGGATATATGTACAGTTACTATGGATATATTCCAAAAGGAGAAGCCATAATTCTTCTCAATTATGTTGATTTTTAGACTCAAGCTTGAAAATTTTAAAATCTATCCATGTCACCCACGTTTGGCCACGCTGCGCTTAAAAGTGCACATCACTACTCTTTTAAGTATAAATGGAAGCATCTAATTTTATGCTTGATATCTCACCAGTCTAATGTAAATGCATCAAGAAATCCCATTTTCAGCAGCTCACAGATAATAAGAGATATTTTTTTTATCAACACATTTCTATATCTTGTGATTCTCTTTGTGACATCATTCTTTAAAATTGTGTTTATATTCCTTGCTAGTTGTAAGGAAAGTGGTTTACTTGTGCTACTCATGGATATAGCATTCTTTATTATTGTGTTGGCTCTTTTAGTGTATAGTTTATAGGTATTATAGCCTCTTCGACCTAGATAGAATATTTGCATGAAGTATTATGAATACCATTAAATGTATATTTATAATTCATTAAAATTTATGGAAAAATATATCATGAATAACATTAAATGTATATTTATAATTCATTAAAATTTATGGAAAAAATATACTGCTTTAGAACACAGCCTACTCCAAATTTTCACTCGTTGTGAAAATGACCAAGGTAGACATGTTTTTGGATAACATTTTATATGCATTAGATTTTAAACAACATGTGGGTGATTTTTATAGCTAGCAAGTCACACAATTCTCAAGTAAGCAAGCAACATGTTTAGTGTTCCATCTCTTTAATGGTAATGATTGGAGGTGTGTTAGTTATGAAATACAAGCTACGTGATAGGTTGGATGATATGGCCTTGCTAACTGCTAACTCTTTATAGCAAGCAACATGTTTGGTGTTCTGTGTGGTAATGATAGGGTGTGTTGGTTACAAGATACAAACTATATGATATGTTGGATGATGGACTTTGATCATTTTTATAGCAATCGTGGAGGGCTTCATTATCTTGGGCTTTGATATAAAGGAATGCAGCCTTTTAAAATCAATTGAATTTATTGGAGGTGACTTAATATTAACCAATGTGAATCCATTTCAACCCTGGATTTTATAAGGATTAAATCTCTTGAAATGTAAATACTTTATCATTTAATATGGATCTAGGTTCATTGGAGTCTCACTCAACCATGTAGAACTCACACTTTTAGAGGAAGATATAGATATGTAAAATTGTAATTTTGATAGTATTAAGATATTATATTTCTATAACAATTATTCTATGTAAATGTCATATCTTAATTATTATGTGTAAAATTGGTATTTCTTTTCATCTCTATAGAGTAGTTGTTTAATATATATATACACACACACTTGGTAAGTCAAGAGGATAACATTTCTTCCCACAATCACATCTACTAGCCAAATTGATTAGTTGTTTTTTATATTATGGGAAGATATCAAATGTCTTTCTCATATGTATAGATATGTTTTTCTTTGTGCTTATAGCTATATTTGATTACTATATAATATTACTATATATTTTTGAAATTGACATATGATGATGTAAGCATTATCCAAGTATTTTTTGGTGTAACCAATCAAGATTTTACATTGGATAATGATGTTTGTACAACAAAAAAAATTGTTGTAACTAATGAATATTTTACTAGTTCTGTAAATTTGAATCTAATGTCATCTGGCCAACGCCCAAATCATTGATTATCGTTTAATACATCTATATTGATTGAAATTCTCATATGCATTACAATGAGCTATGTGAGATCAGTCCCGATCGGTTATGGGCAGTGGATGAATAGCAGCTAGAATTTCAAGATCATGGAAAACAATTGTTGGGCAACAATTACGTGCGAGTTCAAGCTCTATCAGATCCATCAGAGGTTCTGGAACCTGTCACAGGGTACACTTATCATCCTAAGGATCATCGGCATGCACATGCACAAGCAAACTGGAACTTGGTTGAGGTTCCAACTAATGAGACTTGCACAAATTCGAATACTAAACTTACAAAAGCAATTGGGGACCTGAAGGTTGAGGGAAATGATTTCAGTGAGGGGACACCAGAGTTGAGCCCTCATATATTTCAGAATCTTGATTTCTGCTCACTGCCCAATTTCTCTTCTATCAAAGGTTTGTCAATTAAAAAATCCATGAGCGCTTTTGATTTTTGCAAAACATTTTCTGTTAAGATGTTTGGATTTCTTTTCTTTGATTGCAAGGTTTTTTAGAATCCAAATAATTAAACTCTTTAGCTGTAGTACCCAATAGTTTCTAAAAGTGATTAAAAAAATGAATTATGACATATGAGGATAATGATTTGAAGTTCAAGCACCCATATCAAGGCTTAGTTGGAAAATCAATTTTTTAGTTGTAGTACCCAAAAATCATTTTTTTAGCTATAGTACCCACTAGTGTCTAAAAGTGATTGGAAAAAATGAATTATGACATATGAGGAGAATGATTTGAAGTTCGAGCACCCTTATTAAGTTTTAGTTAAAAAATCAAATCTAAGGTCTAGCTGGAAAATCAAATCCAAAATTAAAGCTGTGAAATACAACAAAAGTGCTTTGAATATCAAGTTAAACAAGTCCATGAAGGCTCATTACTTATTTATAATTACCTTAAAACAATCCTATCGAGCTCACTATCTTTTTCTTTTTTAGTTTGGAGGAGATTTTTTCAAACTTAGCAAGACAATCACACAAGTAACCATCCATCTTTCTCCCATGTATGGTATTATAATGGAGGATTTGGACAAATGGAGAGAGAATCAAGATAGGTTGGGGATAATGGTCTCCAATGACTTGTTATAGCTACTATTGGACTTTATCCTCTTTATTATACATGATATATTACTAGACTAATTTGTTGCATTATATTTTTAATATTAAATTAATAGTGGGAAAATCAATAGAACGATGGGCAATTTGATGGCCATTTATTCAATATTGGTTACGTGGTTCTAATTATATAGGAATAAATTCATATTTTCACAAATCCCATATGCATATAAATAAAACACAAAACCCAAATATACCTCAACATTTTACATTTCGATGGAGGGACATTAGAGAGAGCAAGGTAAACAGTTCGGAAATCTCTTATAATGCAAATGTGTTAAAAAAAAATTCCTCTAAAGCATCTTATTAAACATGAACTATTTAGCATTTCATGCAATGTCACCTAATATGCATGGGCCTGTGCTGAACCACCATTTGAAAGAGTTTTAAAATAATTCAACAAATTATAGAACGATGGGCAATTTGATGGCCATTTATTCCATGTTGGTTACGTGGTTCTAATTATATAAGAAGAACTTCATATTTTGGTTGTATTTGCTCCTGGTTAGGCTCAATCTATGGTTCTTCAATATTGTATCTTTTTCTTTAGTTAAATAATCATTAATATAATTGATGTTTTCTTAACTTTTGATTTCTAAGATTTTCTAAGTTTTGTTAGACATTTCAGTGTAAAAATATATTTTTCATGATAATTAATTTGAAATTTCAACAAATCTTCTCAATAGTAAACTATTTAAAGCATCCAAATATAGAGATAAATAACCACAATTTAAGGATATATTTGTTGATTCTCCAAAAAAAAATGTGAAAAAGTGGCTTTTTTAAGGAACCTATTTTGGAATCTGATTTTTCTTAAATTTTCAGGTGATTTTGTAAAAGGATACGTGATTTAAAAAAAGATGTGATTTAAAAAAAAATGTATATAATAAATTCGTATTGTTTTACAAATATGTTGTTTTTCAAAACACTGAATTTTTGTGGAACTAATAAAGATGTGTAAAAAACAAGGTTTTAAAAAAAAAAAAAACCTTCCGTTTGTTTTGATTATTGTTATTCATCCATGGAGCGTGCTTGAGGTTTTATGTCACCTATATGAATCGTCCACTTTACTTGCCCAAAAAATGTCAATTGTAGTGAGGACATTTTAAATGCCATTTTGCAAATTGTATTATGATTCTTATAATATTTCTACTGATTGAAATCTTGGTGATCAGGCGTTGCGTCTATTACACCAAATTGAATCGGAGGCCACAAGTGAAGTAGTTTCTGGTTGGGGAAGGTAGCCAGTTGTTCTGTGGACATTTAGCCAGAGGTTAAGCAAGTGATGTGACTACTGCAGGTTGATATCTTCTCCCTTATCTAAACAATGTTGATTGTGTCTAACATATTGGTTTTTTAAAATGCAGGGGTTTTAATGAGGCTGTGGATGGATTTACAGATGATGGGTGGTCATTGATAGCAAGTGACGGAGTGGAGGATGTCACCATTTCTATCAATTCATATCCAAACAAAAAAATTTGTTCCCAAGTTAATGCTTCTAATAGGCTTACAAATCTTGGTGGTGGCATCCTCTGTGCAAAGGCATCCATGCTCTTGCAGGTTCTAATGCTAGTTAATTTTTTTTAAATGTAAACAAAGTAATTTTCTTGTGGGATTTTATCAAAAGCATTAATTTTAGAATTCATCATGGTAGGCTGAAATGCTTGTTTTGGAGATCCTCCTCTTGTTTGATAGAGGAAATCATGACACATAATATAAATGCAGAATGTGCCTCCAGTATTACTTGTGCGTTTCTTGCATGAGAATCGATTAGAGTGGGCAGATTCCAACATTGATGCCTATTTTGCAATTGCTTTAAAGGCAAGTCCTTATAGCGTTCCAGGATCAAGAGCAGAGGGATTTTCAGGGAGTCAAGTCATCCTTCCCTTGGCACATACTGTGGAACATGAAGAGGTAGGGAGTGATTACTAAAATGATTGCTTTTGTATTTCAGTGCCTTCAAATTACATTGGGATGCTTTTCAATCTTGCCCTGGTGTTTTTGGTTCTATATTGTGTTCAAATATTTTCTTCTTTGTTGACTTGTACAATTTGAATTGAAATCAACGTAACCACAGTTCTTATAGGTCATCAAGTTTGAAGTTCATGGCCTTGCTCAGGAGGAAGTTGTCCTATGCAGGGATATGTTTCTCTTACAAGTATCTTGTATCGTTGAAGTTACTTTTTGTAACAATGATGGTGTTATTCATACACTTTTAAGGTTTGTTGTTTAATGTTAACATTATCAGCTGATGGACAACTTTGTAGCGGAATTGATGAAAATGCAGTTGGAGCATGTGCTGAGCTAATGCATTAAATTTTTTCCAACTTTATAATAGAGTGGTTTTTAACATAAATGTTCTTGAATTATGAATCTTAAACATTCTTCCTAGATTTCTCATAATTAATTTCTTGTTAATAAGAATTATGTCTAGATTTGATGGATGGATAGTAGCAATCGATTGATGTGTCCTACATTCATGTATAAATATGAAACAATAGTAACATACAATTAAGAAACATATTGATAGATAGGCTCTCAACTCTTATTCATTGTAGAGAGTTCTCTTTTTGGAAAGCCCTCAAATAAAGATTTTTTCTATAAAAGAGTAAAGAGAGTTTTGTTTTATTTATTTATTTCTTAACCTAGAAGGCAGGGACTAAGCTGCACGTAGCTCTTGTTAGTTTAGAAAATGATGCAATGCATTACTTTAGGAAAGGATAAGTTCAACTTATTTAGGAAGAAATACTTTATGCTAAGTGATTATAAGTGGCTACGTTATATTTCCTAAAATAATGTGTGGAATTTAGTTATTTAAATATTTAGTGTCATTGGACAAAATATGTTTTGGCATCTACTCAGCTAAGTAAATATTTTAATCAATTTTCAGTTCGTAAGTTCAAATGGAGTTGTCCACGAAGTTATCTTATAAAGTAAATCATGCTTACTTTTGCCACTATAACCTTTATACTTTGTTATAGTTTAACTTCTAGACACGATTATCATTATCACCGAAGTTTAAATTATGTGTAAGATTTCCACACCGGTAATTTATCATAACTCTCTTTAGAATTTTTTTCCCTTCATTATTTTCAAGTATTTTTAGTCATGATCTTCAACATATTGATAGTTGCTCTTGTTGATAATGATTTCTTCTTTCCCGGGAAAGAGGTTGAGACTACCATAGCACACACCTACTTGGGAATTCAATTCACAAGACCACAATTTAGTTTGTGATAGGCCTTTCAAACTCAACTCAAAGTGCCATCACTCTCTTACCTGTGTAAGCATTAGTGCTTCCACAAGGACATCTCCTTTAAGAAACACCTTTTGGACACCATTATTTGATCCATATTCTTCTATGGTTTAGATGTCTAGAGTGCTCTTCATGTTAGGTGGGCCAAGATTGAGAGAGTTTAGACGCTCCTGCGATGCATCATCTAGTGTAAACAACCACATCCTAGAGTCAGTTAGGACTTGTGAGCTATGTTGTTTATAGCATCTCATGACTAAAGAGCATTTTATCTTCAAATGTCCTATTTCGAGGGAGATTCCACTATTTTTTCCTTGACTTTGGTAGATATTTTTCCACATTCTTCTAGTACACTAATTAGTGTTTCCTTAATCTCTTCATGAAAAAGGTGTTGGAGCACATACCCCAAGACTCTTCATACATTATCTAGGTTGGATATTATCATGTATATCACTTCCTACTTCTAGGTTGTCCCACTAAATCAAGACAACAAGTGGTATGGGACCTCCCAACATCTTTCATAGGACCCACCGGTTTCTTGATTAGCATCCTCCTTGATTGATCGACCTCCTCAAGGCCCTTGGGGAGTTGTCATACCATATCACATAGTGCACACAACCAAACTTCCAAATAGGTTAACATAAACATCAGATCTCGATGACTTTAGAGCAAGATGACCCATGTTCAACAACTGGTCATCTCTCTAGAGTTCATTTGTTTTCTCACTTATGCCATACTCTACTTTCAGTTCTTGAGTACACAGCTTGACCCTATTATTTTCTGAGGTTTAGTAGAGGCCATAAAGGGAAGGGCCTTGGAGGAGATAGAGTCATTAGGAGGGGGAGATGTAAAAAATTTCAAAGGAAGGCCAAGGTGAGTCACCATTCTATCAACTAGTGACTGCATCAATTTTACCTCCTCACTAAGCTCCTAATGAATCCCCAGGAAGGCATCCACCTTTTTCTCCCACTACTACAATACATGGTTATATCATCATATTTAGCATTGTTGAGTCATAGTGTGATTTTCCATTATAGAAATCAAGTTTTTACATTGAAAAAATCGATGCAACAAGAGGTGTATTTTATGATGATGTTGCATCACGTTTGTGTTGGTGTTATCAACATATGCTTCTTTAAGCGTATTTTTTGTGTCAACATACTTTTTTTTAATAGAAACATGAAAAAAGTATTATATTAAACAGAGGATGATTTACAAAATTCCCTTCCTTGAAGGGTTAACCATGGCCTGGGCATTAAGTCCTCCAGGATTGAAAAAATAAGTTGTTCAGTCTTTGATATTGTTCCTTCTATCTGTTCATGACTACTACCTTTTACCAAGTAAATCCTAACAAACTAATTACATATATAAACGCAGAAATACATTTAACAAAACAAAAATGGGGAGAGTTTGCTTCTTCATTCTTGAATTTGAGCAGGAGGAGTTTCTTCATGCATGAGCGAGTTGTCTTCCATTAGGGAACTTCCTTCATGTTGGGCTTGTGGATCCGTAGGCTCGTTCTGCTTCCCAATTTCTTCCTTCAGATCGCTCAATGAATCTTCCATTTGAGCCAAACGAACCTTTATCTTATCATTTCCACTTTGCAGTGAATCAAATAACTGCCCTTTCAAGGTGAACGAGAAATGTTTTAGGCCTTTAAAGTTGGCCTGCAGATGGCCTTTAATACCCTTAACTTATTTCTGCAACTCTTCAAGCTCGTCGACATGGACACGGACATTAGTTTCCACATCTTCCAATCTAGAATCCATCCGGTTGAGATCAAGGCCAATTTGTCTGCTTTCATCTAGAGCGGCTTTGGAGACTTCGAAGGCGTTGCGGGCGTTCTTCCTGATGTCCTGGAGCACTGCCTTAATCTCTCAGAGCTCCTTCAACATGTTATCCATATTCATTATTCTGATAACTGAGAGAAACCAGAGAGGAAGACATGGGCAGATTCTGAAGTACAACGCATCACAAGTGAGGGATTCATTACCAAACACAACCTTATGTAACTCTGTCCTTTCTCCCAGAAGAAAATCATGCGAACGGGAGCCTCAAGTGAGCGACATAACATTGTATGCTTCCATTTTCACACAGAAACTACCTCCATTAATGCGAGAAGGGGTTGCCCTGAGGTGGGCTTTAAATCCCAACCTTTCATGGAATCCACCTGTCCGGATAACGAGAGGGGGCCGATGCATGTTCGCCCCAAATATGGGGGTAGAAAGAAGGCTCAAAAACAAGGGGGACATTTGATATGGGGGGGGTCTTGATTCAAGACAATGAAACATTTTTTATCCTAGCTCCTTGATTTGCCATGATATCATCCTCCGTGTTATTGTGCCTTAGGACGTGAAAGAACTAAATACTGGAGATATCGCGAATGATTGAAACTATTCTTTTTTGAATTCTATTCAGGTTCTTATAGTGTCCTTTTTGGATGTTTATCATTTTTTGAATAACGATCTTGGAGTCTCCAAAGACAAAATATTGTTCTATGTGCAGAGACACCATTATTTCAACCCCCTGAAGAAAGGCCACCCATTCAGCTTGGTTGTTTGTTCTCCTTCCTAATCGCCACGCATACTGAAATAGATTATTTCCTCAAGGGTCGTAAACGACCTCTCCCACGCCTGGAACCCCTGGATTTCCTTTCGACGCTCCATCAAAAAAGAGGACACTGAGAATGCTTTTCCTTCCATTCTAGAAAGTCTTTTTGGGATAAATTTAGGGCCCAGGAGGACCTAGAAGAGATTTTGGACTGAAGAGAGCTTGAAACTATCAAATTTGAGACCCACATAGATTCAGAAGGAGAAATAGCTTCCTGCTTGAGACGCCAACCCAAAAAAGACATATATTCCTTTATCTAGGATTTGGTATTCCTTACCGTTTTTCCCAAATCCAGTTGTTTCCCTTCGAAAATGTCCTTGTTTCTGGTTAGCCAAATTTTCCAGTTGATATACTTTGGTAAAGCATTCCAAAGATTGGCTAAAAAAATTTTATTGGTTGTGATCCCCGGATAGCAATCTCCCCATCCTTTGAAGAAGTCGCTTATATGGTTGGGGAGGGTGATCTCAATCCTTAAGTCCTTAACCATTTCTGCTCAAACTTGAAGCGTGAAGCTGCAATTCAAAAACATGTGTGGCATCAATTCTCCCTGTCTTTTGCAAAGAACGCATCCGCTAGGTTCTACTATACCCCTTTTTCTTAGGTTCTCCGTTGTTAAGATTTTATGCTATGTTAGGAGCCAGGAAAAAGCACAGAGTTTGGGGGGGCAATCACGTTGCCATACTCTCTTCCATTTCCAATCCAGCGGGGACCTTGGGGAGTTGGCTAGAAGAAGCTTATAACCATCCTTCACTCTGTAATAACCTTTTTCCCCCCACCCCCTCAAGTCTTTCTCGCGTATATTTTGGGGGGCCCTACCATTGAGGGTAGACTGAATCTCTTGCAATTTTCCACGAAGACCTGTGGGCGGATCAAGGGTCTTCCATCCACCCATTACCCTTTTCATCCTAGGATGAGAGATCATGAAGTTTTGAAATATTTTTCTCCTAAAGCCATTGGCTGAGTCCACTAAAGGACTCATTGTTTTTCAAAGGAGGATAACCCATTATCCTGTCTTCCCAAACATTGATTCTCTTCCCACTTCCAAGGATCCAAAATATATTCTCTCTTATTATAGAGACAGATACTTTGCAGAGGTTCCATATCTTTGTTCCAGCCCCTGAATAGTCTTTGTCAACACATTGAAGTCGTCTCTTCCTTTTGTATTTTTTGACTAGGATCTCCTTCCACCATTCACTCTTACATGTGACCAAACTCCACAAAATTTTGGCACCCATGGCTATATTATTTAATTTAGGTTCCCTTAATGGAAGGCCCCCTCTATTCCTTTCAGATATGACTATCTCCCACTTTACTAGATGAAATTTCTTCCCTCCATTGAGACCTCTTGCCATAAGAACTTTCGAATTTCTTTACTTATCTCGCTCATTACTCCTATGGGAGCAAGAAGCATGGAGTTGATGTAGATGGGTATGGAGTTGAGCACCGAATTGATGAGAGTTATTCTCCCTACAAGATTCAACCACTTGGCCTCCCAGGACTGGACCTTGTTCTTGATTTTAGTTATTATCTCTCCCTAGCCTTCAGTCCTGCCCTTCAGTGAGATGGGTATTCCCAAATACTTGAAGGAATTCCACTTTTAAATCCAGTGTCCTCGATACAACTGTGTTCACACTATTGGTGCAATTCCAAGTGCAAATACAACATTTCCTTTTGTTAACCCCCCCCTGAGATAGAGGAAATCTGAGAGAGTTTTGGAAAAGAGTTTGGAAACTTCAATGGTGGCCCTTCCCAGCAGGATGGTATCATCCAGGAAGCACACCGGAACCCACAAAGCTATTGATTTTTCTGCTGAAGGATTTGGCTGCGATAATGTAAAGGAAAGGAGATAACGGACACCCCTGCCGAAGACCTTTGGATGCCTTAAAAAATCCAGTTGGCCTCCCATTGAAAAGAGGGGAGATCCACGGTCCTCCAATGCAAGCCCTAATCCAATTTATAAATGAAGAAGAGAAACCAAAAGCTTGAAAGACTTTGAAAAGAAAACTATGCCTTACTCTATCGAAGGCATTGGCCAAATCCAGTTTGATAGCCATCCCTTTTTCTTTCCTATTGTAGCTTGAATGAATAGCCTCTTGTACGACGATAATATTTCCTGTTATCTGTCTTCCTGACACAAACCCTCCTTGATTTTCCGAAATGAGATTCAGGAGAATCCTTTTTAACCTTCCTGAGATAATTTTGGTTAGAATTTTATAAGAAGCATTACAAAGAGAGATAGGTCGCTACCTGTCCAGAGAAGTTGGCTTCCTATCTTTGGGGATAAGCGTGATGAAGGAAGAGTTGGTTGCTCCTCCCAGTTTGTTTATGCCCATAGAACAATTCAGCATTCTGCAAAGATCTCTTTTAATGATGTGCCAGAAGAACCTATAGAAGCTGATAGGAAAGTCGTCTGGACTAGGGGCTTTATCTGGGTGCAAAGACCGTATAGTCTTTTTGACCTCTTCCTATGAGATACTTTGTATCAAGACCTCATTTGCTTTGTTATTGACGAGCTTCGGGATACGGGAGCAGAAGAAATCCGAAAGCGGTTCCACCAGCTCTTCTTCTTCCTTGTAGAGAGATTGATAGTAGTTGAAAATTGTGTTTTTGATCTGTGGTCTTGTGGTTAAAACCCCTTCCTCTTCGTTATCTAGCTCCAAGATGGTGTTTCGTCTCATTCTTTCTTTGTGTTGATTGTGGAAGAATTTGGTATTCTGGTCCCCAGCCTTAAGCCAGAGACTTTCGGACCTTATCCTCCATTCCTCCTCTTCTTTCCTTTCATAATAATGCACTTTCTCCTGCAGCTCTTGTTCGCTTTTTAGAATGGAATCAATTATTCCACAAATCTCCATAGAGTCTTGAAGATCGTTGAGTTCCTTTTGCGCAGTAGTCTTCAAGTGCTCAGTCGAGGGTTTATTCTTAGCCCATTCCTTGAGAGCAATTTTCATGGCCGTTAGTTTCAATTCCCAAATGAAGCCAGGGGATCCTCGAATAAAGACTTTCCAAGCATTAGTGACCAAATTTGTCACTTCTTCTCTCGTCCATGTCGAGAGAAATTTAAAAGGAAGAGGACCTAAATTTATGGGAAGAAGAAATTCTAGCAAAATTGGCTTGTGATCTGACACAGCCAAGGCTAAAATTCTAGAGGAGGGGATAGAAGAGTTGTGTAAAAAAATACTGCTTACCAAGAATCTGTCAAGGTGCACTGCTATGTATCCATGACCAACTCTTCGATTATTCCACGTGAAGATACCTTTTTTTGGTTTGATGTTTGTGAGATCCCAGGAGGCCATCAAATCCTCAAGGTGTTCCCCGAAGGAGTCTCTTACCTTGGAACCTCCCTGCCTTTCTACTCCTGAGATAGTGGCATTGAAGTCTCCGGAAACTATTGTTTGTATATGTAAGTTTGGCCTTCTAAGGTCCTCAAACGAGAGCCAAAAATCTAGCTTCTTGTTGTAAATAGTAGGGCCGTAAACATTGAGAATTCTAAACTGCTTATCCTCTTCCTTGTCTTCAAGCTCAATCATTATCCAGTTGGAGTGTCTCCATTCGGAAATAGGTCTTAATCTATTCTTATTCCACCATATAGAAATTCCTCCAAAGTTTCTCGTAGCTCCTACGAAGACTCCGCACTAATTTTCCAAAAAAAAATCATACATGTTAGATTTTCTTCTTCTAGCATCTTAGTCTCCTGGATTAAAAGGATGGAGAGTTTTTCATTCTTGATCATAAACTTCACTGCTTCCGTCATAAACTTCACTGCTTCCGATTTGGACTTACCTCGTAATCCTCTGCAATTCCAGGAGACTACTCGCATTATTTTTTGGATTGGTAAGGGCCGTACTTGACCTTCAGGTTCTCGCGTACAGGTTTTGCTTGCTTGACTAGGGGTCTTAAATGTTGATCTAGACAAGTTTTCTTCCCTTTCGCCTTTTCCTTTTCAAGCTGCTCTTCTCTGTGAGTTATGTTTGGCTTTCTTCCTTCTTTCCAGCTGGATCCTTGTCTTCTTATTTGTAATATGAGGACTCCTCTTGAGATATTTTTTGGATTGGTAAGGGCCGGACTTGACCTTCAAGTTCTCACGTACAATTTTTGCTTGCTTGACTAGGGGTCTTAAATGTTGATCTAGACAGGTTTTCTTCCCTTTCGCCTTTTCCTTTTCAACCTGCTCTTCTCTGTGAGTTATGTTTGGCTTTCTTCCTTCTTTCCAACTGGATCCTTGTCTTCTTCTTTGTAATATGAGGACTCCTCTTGAGATATTTTGGATATGGATCTAGTTACCGACCCAAATGCCTCTGATCTAGTGCTATCTAACCTTACCTCAATAAAAGGTTTTTCGAGCAAACTAGGGACAAAGTTCTCCTTTTGGGTTATATCCTCAAGCATCGGTTGTTCCCTTTCCTCTTTCTCTGGAGGTACTTCTTCTTCAGGTTCGTTCTCTTGTGTCTCAAGGACCTGGGATCTGTTATTAGTGACATTCGCAATGGGGTTATTAGGGTTTGAGTTTTGCATCTCTTGAGGCGATGGAGCCGCCATTGGAGCTAGCCTTTTCCTTCCCTTTTTGGTTACCATATTCCATTCTCCCTTTTTATCTTTCTCTTCCTCCTGTTCCTTTCTTTTAAGGAAACCTTTAGCAAAATGCCCATACTCATGGAAAAATTTGCATTTAAAGGGAATATGTTCATAATCTACTTTATGAAGGTGGTTCCACCCATCCATTGAGAGATTGATTTCCTCTAGAAGGCCCTTTTCCAGATCAACTTCCACGCATATACGGGCGCAATAGAATAGGGGTGGCCTTGGTTCTGCCCTGTCAATAAATTTCCCTAAGGCGTTCCCTATCGACCTCAGATCCTCATCCCCCCAGCAATGCACGGGAAGGTGGGGAAGTTTTACCCACACTGGAACAACATTTGGGATGTCTTTCTCAGGATCAAAGGAGGCGTTCCACTGGTTCAAGTACATTCCTCTTGGCCCAAGGAAAAAAGGGCCACTTCAAAATATCAAGTCCCCGTCTTCCTTATGTTCAAAGAGAAAGACAAAAAAAACCCTTCCGCAGAATTTTTGAATGACTTCCCCTATAATAAGAGGTCTCCAGTTTTTGTTAAGCCAAACCTCAATATTTTTTGGCGATGGCCACATACCGGTGAAATGCCCGATCAATCCCTCCTCTGAGAGAGTTATTATCTTGTGTTTAGAAGAAGAAGAACATGAGATTTTAACTTCCGGAGCAAAAGCCAGTTACACAAAATGATAGTCATGGGTGATACCGAAATTTGGAGCTGTCGATGCAGCTGAAGAGATGGTTCTTCAAAGTCGATCATCAAGAGACAGGACGACCCCCGGCTCCGACACCGGAGGCGTAGCCATGGTAACCACCGAAACCCTGCAGGAAAATTGGTCCTCACATAAACCCTAGATGCAAAGCGCAGAAATCTGTCAACATACTTGACGTGTGCTTCATTTGTGCATTTAATATGCATTGTGTTGGCATAAAGAGTGATCAAAAAACAAGGCTTTTGCGCCATATTTATGCCTTTTTGTGTTAGACATATTTTTTTTGTCTATTTGGTGTTTGTGCTTTGTATTAGCATCATAATAAGTTCTAATAGCATCGATCAAGTAACGTAATTCAGTTATTAGCATCGTATTGGCATCAAAATATAGATCTATTGCATCAATTTTGCATCTTTCAAACATCATGCTACTTCATTTTTGCATCATTTTAACATTGTTTTTCTAACATAATAAATATTGTTGCATCGCATTAATTCGATTATTTATTTATAATTCAAGGTGTGACTCTAATTACAAGCACATTTACTGAAGTCTAGATTCTTTAGATGCTTCGTCTTTGAAAATGGTGCTTGAACTGGTAAAACTCCTTCAAGCTACTCCCTATTCCTCTAATAGGTATAGTCTCCAAGCTATAAACCAATTCTTGATCATCATTAAACATCGTTTACACATGAAATGCCTCATAACCCTCTCAAAGTTATGATCTCAAACTTCCAAAGCTTGGATCTCCCCTAAACTATAGAACAACAATCCCCACATGCAAATTTCATAACACCAATGAGATAGTTTTTCCACTCCACAAGCATCCCAAACTATTGAACATTTATCTCTCCTCCATTGCATCAATTCATGTTTTCAAATTGTGAGCCTCTTAAAATGCGAACATGGTGGGATCATCGCCAAAGGGTCAATTTTGCAGTGGGCTCATCACCATTTTCAATATCTAGTGCATCTCCATCAAATGGCTACATTTGTCGACTCTTTTAAGTTTTCCATTGAGGTCACTAGCATGAGTTTTTCAATTAATTGATGTATAACATGTTTTTCTTTAATAATAACACTCAATCCCACTCTTACTTGTCATTCCCTTTCCCATCATTTTCGAATAATATTGTCTATAGTTGAGAATCTCATGTAATTGCTCGCTCTCTTTTCTGTAGTTAAGAGAGATGTAATCATGTCTTCTGAAGTGTGTGAAGACATTTGACTAAGAGTAAAGATGAGATTGTTGTATTGAGAAGGAAAATTGTTTTAACAAAATGGTATTGACAACCTCTTCATTCACCATAGGTTTGACTTCAGCTAGTTATCTAATGGGAGATCTCAAATTGGCTAGCCAAAGTGACTTTGGTAGACCTCTTGTTTATTTACTACTTTTGCTCAATGCCCTCAAGTGCACATTTCAAATCACCCTGGGTGAGGTGCACTAATCTACAACGATAAGTTTATTAGGAAAGCCAACTACTAATGTGAGGAAGCATTCATTGGATTTCCTTCCAAGATTTTTCATTGGAAATTATGTTAAAAATGATTTTCAATTCAAGTTAATTCACAATTTATTCATCTATTTCTCTTGGATTTCTTTTGTAATGTTTTATCATCTCCCTTTCACTTTTCCTTATTAAGTCCATCTCCCTTTATTTCTCTTGTTGCTTCTCATTTCTTTACTTAACCCTTGGCAGTAAATTGTGTTCCCTTTCTATTATTATTTTAATTGTTAATTTCTCTCTACAATTATTAATAATCAAATCCTTGTTCTAGATCCCATGTGTTTCATTGAGGATTTCCCTTTTATTCATTCCTTAACTAGATGGCTCTAGTGCTCTATGGTAGTATTGTCAGTTTGGTTTGTTTCTTGTTATTAATAGTTTATGTGATGCAAATGTATAGAAACCGCACACATTGTTTTGTATGTTTTGTATCAAAAAATAGTCAGATATTTTGAATCACTAGGTTCGATGTGGGGCAAGTACTTTCTCTAAAAAATATAGTTTGGAAGACAAGTTTTCTTTAGGTTCAATGTGGGGCAAGTACTTTCTCTAAAAAATATAGCTCGGAAGACAGGTTTTCTTTTGATATTAACATGGACAGCTTCATGTATATTCTTTTTTTAATATAAAGGTTTTTTCCCCAGAGAAATATATAGGATTACATAGAAATAATAACAGATATATATCTAATTAGTTTTACAATAATTTATAATATTTCATATAGCATTTCCATAAATTTTAGAAATACATTATTTTCCAACTTATTTCTTAGCCATTATCTTTAAAGTTTTTACCATTTTATGTTCAAAGTTTATCTAATTTGAACATTGATAAATATATCCAAATAGCTTTGCCGTAATGTATAACCAAATAGTTTTGCAATAATATATAATGTTACACATTGCGTCTATTTTTTCCATAAGTTCTAAAAATATATTATTTCTCAACTTATTTCATAGTCATAATAAAGAACCACAGTGCATATAAGGGTGCATATTTTTAGTGAATCACCTGATTATAATAAAAGACAAAAATCTACTCACCACTACATATAACAGTGTGCATATTTTCACTAAATCACTTGATTATAATAAAGCCAAACACCATTTACCCTACTCACCAAAAATAATTCAGCCAACCGTGGAAATGATTTATTATATGAACATTTCTCAATATATGAATGAAAAACCAACTTGACATAAATAAAGCTATCTTCGTCGGAAAGGCACTAAGAGTGCAAAATCTTATCACTGTTGTAAAAGCTATGAACACAGAAATCACCCTAGGATCATAAATGTTCATCGAATTGAATCGGGCGTGCCGTGGTGACTCGGTCCACTATTTGGGTGAGTTATCCCTTGTTAGCATGAAGAGTTCAAGGATAAGTGTGTCAGCAGAATGGAGAGTATATATCTCCATTCTTAGGATTGACATATAATATATATGTGTGTTTTTGTGAAAGTTATCCAGTGAATAAACTCAACATAAAATTGGTGGCCTGAGATTCGAAATTCATCTATTCGTAGGATTTTTACCCATCAAAGGACCCAACTTGCTACGTCCTACCAATCAAAGGACACAACAGCCCAACTATAATGTCACATGTATTACGTTACATAAGAATGAGTTGCATGCAATCCTTGGAATGGAGAGAACTAAAATGGCATATATGTTACAAAACATAAAAATTAGTTATATGCAAGTTTAGAATCAAAGGACACAACAGCCCAACTATAATGGCTCATGTATTACAGAATATAAAAATGAGTTGCATGGAATCCTTGGAATGGAGACATCATGTCATATAGATTACAAAGCATCGAAATGAGTTATATGCGATCCTTAGTACGCAGAGAGACTAAGTACTCCACGGCCAGGCTCTAAAAAGTTTAACGCTACAAAATGAAGACACCGGAAGAACATTAGGACTACATTCTTTCACGATACAGTCTCGGGAAGAAGAAAAAATTAAAATTCATAAGCCTCCTTTAACACCCTGTATATTTCACAAAGTTATTTCGCGGGGTGCTAATTTTGTTTATTTGGAAGTGGGTGGCCTGCTATTAACTATGAAAACTAAAAAATAAACACTCGATTTTCTACCAATATATGGTTCTTTATTATATTATTTGTCAATGGTGTTTATGTTGACGTATAGCGCTATTACATTTGGTCACAAGGTAAATAAATAAATTCAAACTTTCTTTCAATAGAAGCTTGAGAAAAGTTCTAGATACCAGCAAGAGCTATTGCACTCAATATTAGAGTTAGTGATGTTACCAAAATTTATCTGGTGAATGATTCTCTACAGGTATCCGTTAACATTCATCAAATCTTCAAGAAGTCTTTTTATTGGTATGCAGTACATGTAGTTGATATTGTTTGGTTTTGTAGGATAAGTAGTTAGTATTGTTGTTCGGAAAGCAATGGTAAAACCATATGCTTTGATAAGGAAATGCTCCAAAAATTACAGATTATTTTACTCTCTAACCAATGCTCTTCGCAGCTTGAAGAAAGCCTGGATGATGCAGCTAATCAAGTAAGCAACATCTTTTGGAATCAAGGCTGGAAATCTGATCTTCAAGGAGAGAACTGGCAAAAGAATGGAAGCAGTGTTTATAGAGTGAAACAGAATGGTCTAATAAGGATGATATCATATGGTCCAAAAATACAAAGCATCAGGAAATTTCACTGTGAAGCTAAAATATGAAGAAATGCGTAAAATGACATCATATGGTCAAAAAAAAGTCTGGAAATTTCACTGTCAAACTAAAATACGAGTTAATAAAGAAGAAACTGATGATGAAAAGGCATGGTGGAAGAAGAGAATATGGAGGCTGAGCAAAAAGAATGAAAAATAGTTTACTGCCCATATTCAAGAAAAGTACGGGATGCTGCTTCGAAACTTGCTAATGAAGATGGAAAATGGACTGGTGAGTCCATCATCTAATGCTTCTAAGGCTAATATAAAACTTAAAGTCATTGAACATTTAACCTTGCCTTGTTTGGTGGCCTGGGCATTGTGGCTTGCCGGAAATGATATAACTATTCAAGGTAAAGACATATCCATGTCGTACAGGTTTGTCATCAAGCAAGGTATGCATAGGTGGTATTTGGAAGTCAGTCAAAGTGAAGCTTATGAGAATTTTCATTCATCCCAATATTCACTTTTCTAAAGCCAGTGGATTGTTTTGATGGAGCGAGTCAAGGCTTTCCAGGGATATGTGGATCAGGTGGCATATTATTCATACCAAAAAATCATTTCATTAATTTTAAAGCTGCAATTTGAGAAGCAACAAACCAGAAATCAGCTTTAGCATGCACTATGGATCTTGTTAAAGCTGGCAGCAAAACAGGGGAGTTGAATACATTCAGATCAAGGAAAATTTTAGGGGCGAAATTTGGTTCATGGGCTATTTTTCAAAAAAAAAATTCAAAAAAGATTCACCAATTTGCCTTTGTTTTCAAATATGATTCGCCCCAATTCCATGGATAATTTTTTTTTATTCCAGAAATCGCCAAAATTGTCCAAAAACTATATAAAGTCCTTAGAAATATGAATATATATATATTTTTTAAATCACCAAACATTTTATGGTTGCAAATTTAAGAATTAGTAAAATTCGCCAAAGTTTCTACATTTTGAAATGTTGCAAATTTAAGAATTAGTAAAATTCGCCAAAGTTTCTACATTTTTAGAAAATATAGATCCTTAAAATTTTCCCTGATTCAGATTCTTGGGACAGCAAAATAGGTATAAACTGGGCAAAGGGAAAGGTAAATTTGGAAAATCTATTGCTTTTCCATTATGGAAAAAGTCAGAAATAAAAGGATCCTTTGAAAGCATTTCCTTCCTTCCGTAGATAAGAACTAGATGAAACATCAATCTAGCTGAACTTCTTGCTCTCTTTCATCTCATTTCCTTCCTTCCGTAGATCAGAACTAGATGAAACATCAATCTAGCTGAACTTCTTGCTCTCTTTCATCTCATTTCCTTCCTTCCGTAGATCAGAGCTAGATGAAACATCATTCTAGCTGAACTTCTTATTCTCTTTCATCTCATGAAGCTGGCCGCTAGTCGAGGATTGAGTGAAATCAAAGTTTGGGGTGATTCTCAGTTTGTCATAAATTGCATGCATAATAATCTGGTTGTTCAGGACATGCTGCTCAGTCCTTTGGTGGATCATCTCAAAGCTGTTGCTAGCTCTTTTCATAATATCAGTTTTCATCATTTCTACAGGGAATTCAATGATTCTGCTGATGCGCTTTCAAAGCAAGGTCTCAACCTGCCTCCAGGAGATATGATTATAGAGGAATTTGAAGGAAGCAGACTCTATAGTAGCAAGGTCTCAACATGCCCCCCGGAGATATGATTATGGAGGAATTTGATGGAAGCAGACTCTCTGGTAGGACTGTTCTGAATCTGTAAAAGATCTCTCCTAGGTGATATTTTGGAAAAGTTTTTTGAACTCTTACGAGTCATTTTGAAGATGCTTAGAGCAGTCTGATGATAGAACTCTCTCAGACCTCTCTGAAGTATGTATCTCTGTTTATTTTGAATACAAATACGAATTTTTTTTCATGGAAAAAAATACTAGATGAAACACCAGATAAATTGTCAATGGAAGCTTTATTACCGAAGGGAGGACCACTACTTAAAGTAATTCTTAAAATGTGATCTTTATATATTGATTCTTAAATAACTCGAAAACCAGGATTTTTGTAGGAGATGCTTGTAATTCTGCCCATTTTAAGTTTGCAAACTAAATTCGGTTTTATTCTTTGAAAAGCAGTAGAGTGACCTACACCTTTGGAGTGTTGTAATGACACAATGAAATGTATATTTTCGTTTCTACTAGAAATATGAATATATACCTTTTTTTCATAGGACGAAAAGGCAGGTGACATTGTTGTGTTGGTCATTGTACCTATTATTTACCAATATGTCCCAACCGAGACTCCCACCCTTCACCCCTTCACATGGCAAGATCGGTGTGCTATTTGCAAGAGTTATAGATATCCAGAATCCTAGAGGAATATATCAAAATATTAAAGTTTTGTGATGCACCCTAGCAACACACTATTCTGGAAAGATGGAGGTTCATAACCCTCCCAAGGATGTCGTCTTTGGTTTACGATCCCATTCAAAGATTTGAACAACCCTTCACATGGCAAGATCGGTGTGCTATTTGCAAGAGTTATAGATATCCAGAATCCTAGAGGAATATATCAAAATATTAAAGTTTACGAGGAATATATCATACCCCTCCCAAGGATGTCATCTTTGGTTTACGATCTCGTTCAAAGATTTGAACAAGCTTTAAGACAAAAGGTTGTGTTCCTATATTTTTAATCAACGTAAATTGGCAAGTTTATTCTAGTTTGGTGAATTCACAATCATGCTTGCACATTGCATTTGTATTAAACAAGAATAAATTGGTCAACTTATTTATGGAAATTACAAGCTCACACACTATCACTGTTTATTGTGGTATCGAAGTGACAATCATATGTAAGAATGTAAACATTGAAATAAGAAATATAGATACCATGCCGGATATGTGTTTATACGAATTTCAACATAGAATTATAGAGCCCAGTTCCTCAAGTCCAGGAGCTTTACACAATCGCAATAAAGTGCCGGTCTACTACCAGACCTTGCAAAGGGCAAAGGATGCTATGTTGGATATATGTGTTTATAAGAATTTCCACAAAGTTGGAAAGGCCAGTTCTTCACGTCCCGGAGCTTTACACAATCACAGTAAGTTACCCCTCTACTACCAAACTTGGCAAAGGGTGAGGGTATTTGACATGTGCGTGGCACCAAGTGAAATCTTACCACTCTTGTACACAGGTTGTTTATCTCTTCTCAAATTCTAGAATCTTAAGTTCAGCTTATCCAAACAGCGCAAGTAGTGCCTTTCCATCCTTTATTACGTTATCAGTTGATTGATATGGATTACAATGTTTGAAATCATCCATTGCTTAATTGAAGCATTGCATCTAACAGGCTTTAATGTCACTGATCTACTGTCACAACCACTAAAGGCACAATAAATCAACAACAAGAGGCACGACATTTAAAAGAAAAATGTAATTTTTATCGGCTTACAACAAAAACAAACATCACATGATTTACATTAGATATACAAGGATGAAAATAAGCTTCTAGGCATTCAATTCTAGATATCTCTGAAGCTAGATATTCAAGTGACTCGATGAGCTACTGATAAAAATCTATATCCCATATGATCATTTTAGGTCATTCTCACTTAATGATGGTGTACTGAATAGGAACACAAATCTAACCAGATAAAATGATCCTACAACAATTGGATACTACTTATCAGTATGCTATTTATATACATATATATCTATATAAACTAGCATCATGAGAATGAGTTTAGAAAGGCTGAAAAACTCATCAGTGCACTATATATATAGCCATATTTATCACTATTTTGTCCTGATTTGAACAAGGACAAATAATTAGTACAGCTTGGAAGCTGTACTTACAAAATTATG
The DNA here is from genome assembly GCA_027924585.1 of Larix kaempferi. Lineage (NCBI taxonomy): Eukaryota > Viridiplantae > Streptophyta > Pinopsida > Pinales > Pinaceae > Larix > Larix kaempferi. Next base: position 26,988,769 of record BSBM01000877.1, on the reverse strand, counting down.
CAAATATGCTGTATCACTCAAAATATCCAGGAGCCCAAAATATCCTGGTAATTACTTAGAATTGTAGAAACATCTAACACTGGCTTTGAATTCTGCAAAAGAATTCAGAGACATCCTACCAGAAATGAAAAGGAAGCTCATTTCTTGAAAAATGAAATGATAAACTGGAATACCGATAATAAGTGTATCTTAAGCACTGTAAGGCAGCAATGCGATGCAAAAATCCCACATCCCTGAGAAGTTGGCAAAAGTTTATGTACAAATTCAATAAATAGTAATCACATTCAAGCAGGAAGCAGCAACGGTATACCTCAACCAAAAGTGAATCCACTAGGAGGAGCTTGTACTTGATTTGCACCAAAACTAAAGGCAGGCTGAGCCTGACCGTCAACAGAAGGAGCTAGAGATATATTTTGATCATCCTCTTCATCCTCTAGCCAATATGTTTCAAGAATCTTCACAGCCTTCTCATAGATTTCATTGTTATCATGACTCTGCAAGTTCTCAATCTTTTCAAGTCCTTCAGCATCATCAATAAACTGAGCATAAAGATTCACACCAGTGTTCCCTAGGTCTCTTTCCGTTTCTCCTACTTTCAGAATATTCTCAAGACCTTCAAGGCAAACCGTCACAATTCTTGGGTCTGGGCAGACTAACAAATCACACAGTGGCTTAATGCATCCTTGATTCACCAAATACCTGAAAATCAATCATTAAACAGAAGTCAATCTCTCTCAGGACTTGGAGTATGGTAGCACACCATATTTAACTTGAAATTTCTATGCAGACTTGTAAAGAGATCATTAAATCAAAATTTTAAAATCAACAGATTTGTGCACATACTGCAATATAGACATGCACATTGGTTATGCATAGATGAATGAAATCACTACAATGAAGTTTTGTCCCACTCCTGCTCTCAGACAGAAAAAAACATCGTCTTACACAGTTCAAGAGAGCAAGAAAATCTTTATAACCATGAACAGTTGAGATGTTTAGTATGCATTCGGTCACTGCGTATATTATGTAATCGGCCTTCAAAGGCAAATATGGGAATGATCTATATTCATTACTGATATTGAAGCAACTGTTGATCCATAATAACTTAGAAGATGCTCCACCATAGAATAACATTTCAGATATGATAGGATAGGATTCCAATAGCCAGATTCGACAGTGACAACAACAGTACAATATTCCCACTAGTTAGGGAAGCCTTTCCCTGATCAACATAGGCTATCTCAAAAATTAATCACTAATGAAAAATGCTGCACCATAAAAACATCAGACCAGTAGATCACAAGCAAGTGATTTCCAGATGCTTTAATAATGCAGGTACTGCCCTTTCTACTGGCCAGTATATAAGGTTGATAAACCTCAGTTTTGCAATAGTTGGCAAGAAACATTATCTACTATAACTAAGCTTGCCTGTCTGCAATTGGTGGTAACAACTATTTTAGTCTAATGCCAGCTTATTACAGAGAAGAGATGTAACAACTAGGATACCATATTTACATCGTACAATGTGTAAGATAGAATCCATTACTAGCTGATGAAAAGAAATTCAGGGCACAAATTAGATAAAATCTATTGATGATGAAATGAAAATACAGTATTCAATATTATATATATATATATATATATATATATAGAGAGAGAGAGAGAGAGAGAGAGAGAGAGAGAGAGAGAGAGAGGACATACTTGATTTGCTCATGTGAACCACCCGAAGTAGCATTGGAGATTGCCCATGCTGCCTCTTTCTTGATATCAAATTCTGCATTTTGTAGCAATTGTACAAGAGGGGGAATGATATTTGCATCAATGACAGCCTGTAGACCAGAGCATAAAAGTAAGCAATGTGCATTTAACTGTGGAACAAAACTCAGAAATGATAAAAATATAAACAGCTAACCTGTATCTGGTCTTTGTTGCCTGCTGTAATGTTTGAAATTGTCCAGCATGCTTCCTTCTTGATACTTTTCTTATGATTGTGGGTTAGGAGTGCCAAAAGGTAAGGGAGTACATCATTGCTGATCATAAGCTGAAAACATAAGGCCAATAAAGAATTACAATTTAAAGTAATCTAGAAATTCAATCTTAACATTACAACACTTGATTTTCACATAACATTTTAGATGATCACACTAGTGTGTCCAAACTATTATCCTATAAAAATAAAAAATTAAATATCAAAGTTACATACATTAGGTGAGGCTAGATCATTAAATACGGAAGCGGACGTCCCTTCTAAGCGGGAGTTGGGCATTATGGATGGGGTGATGTTTTATGAGGAATTCTATGAGAATGTCCTCATAGATTCTGGCACATATCATGTGTTTTAATTTGATCAGGGCTGCTAGTTTTTTAGTCTTGTCTTGTTTCTGTCTGTTAGTCTTTGTTCTAGTTTTGGTACCTTCTGGCTGGAGGTTAGCTAATTTTCTGATATTTTTGTAACTCAGAACAGTGATGATTAGCCCTTGGGTTATCCCTGCTATGTTGATGAAGGAAATTTTGTATAGAATGTCATTTGGATGTAACTTTGATTTCATAATAACTAGTTACTTTCATTTTCGAATGAAAAAAAAAGCTATAATGCTTTGTCAAGTTTATGACACTTCCTGAAGTTATAAAGACATATAACAAGTTTTAAAAAACAGCTATTGCAACAAGAACATATCGATTTATTGTTCATGATATAAAAAAAGTTCAAGCAATGCACTGCTTCAACTGAGAACATACCAATTTTATCAGTACGTGTTCCATGTAAAAATCAGTTTTGGCCTATCTTGTAGATTATACCAGAGGAGTTAAATGATATTATAGACTGAATTTAAAATTTAATATTTTAATTAGTAATCATATGCATCATATGCAGTCTGGCAGGCCCCTAAAGTCATCCTGGGGGTGTCATTTTGGAATTTCCATTCTCAATACTATATCATCTGTGGATAACCATTACTTGTTAGCCGGTCTCGAGTGCCTACTATATCCAAAATCACTTGCAACAGCTAATAATAGCATGATCAATGAATGCAATGCTTAATAAGTCCTCCAATAATTATTTTCTCGATGCAACCTAATTCAGCCAGTGCATTCCAAATTTTCTTATATTATCTCTCCATGTCCATACCTCAGAAATGTATAAAATGTACCCAAAATGACTTCCAAGTGATAATAATAGCATAGTCCCTGGATGGAGGAAAGGGCCGATGCATGGTATGCTTGCTAACTACTACACAGTAAGTATTTTCACTGTGACCTAATTTTGCTATCATATTCAAAATTTTCTTTGATTGTCTCCATGCCCGTACCTCAAAAACATGATTTTACTTTACATATTAGCCTCAGACTATAGCAGGCTTATGGACAAAAAGTGTTAGAATGAACTCAAAATTGTAAACTTCAAAACCATAAGATTGCAATATGGTCAAATACCTGTGTCTGCGCATCATCTCCAGTAACAATGTTGCCTGCTGTCCGAAGAGCGGGTATAAGAACAGAAGGAGAAGGGTGTCTGACAACAAACAAGACACATTGTAAGTCTAGAAGTGAAACAAGCATGCTGATTGCACAACTCTAAAACAAGAGACAATGATTGAACTTGTAGATGATAAAAAAAAATACTAAAATACATTAATCCCTTAATAGCTCAAAGTTGATAGTGATCCTCACACAAAACAGAGAAAAATATTTCAATGCACAATTGTCTTAGTGTAGACCTATCTTCAAAGTAAATGGTTATGACCAAATCCAGAACCCAGGGGATATGTGGAATGTAATGTTACCACTGTTTCCAATGTGGATTTAAATCAAAAGTTACAAAAAATCAATGTAAACCACTCTGACATCTGGCGAGTACTTTGCCTAAAATGTAAACAGTAAAAGAAATGACTTGGAAAGTTAGAGCTAGAAAACAAAGATGGGCAAAAGATAAAAGATTAAAACCCAATTTCATGTTCTCTCCATAAGACCACATCACCAAAAGCTGAACAACTGAATAGTTATTTAATGTAGCTACCATGAATATTCATAGAAATCACATGCTTGAACATACCCCAAAAGTTCAACAAGTCTGCGACAAACACCAGCTTCTATCACAGCTTGAATTTTGTCATTTGTTCCATCAGATAGGTATGACAAAGCCCAGCAAGCATCTGTTAAGACTTCTTCATCAGTTGAATGAATAAGCCGTTCAAGAGCTGGAAGTGCTGGTTTTGTCTGCATTGAACCACCAGATAATTTTAATAACATACATAAACTTGACTCAGAGATCGTCAAGCTTGTCAATAACTTATTTCTCAAATACCAAAAAAACAAAGAGGACATCACCCATACTCTATACCTGCTCAAAAGGCGCCTGAGGCTTGCCACGACAGAAATTAGATAGTGTCCAAGTGGCATTTCTCAGCATGGACAGTTTGGCATGCTCATTGAGCTGGGCCAGTAGTGGCATTAGGGCACCTTGACCAAGGACTAGATCTCTACATTTGGGTGAATCGCCAGCTACATTTCCCAAAGCCCAAACAGCCTGTAGTCGAGATAATCAAGGCTGGTGACAAAGTACACATGGAAGAGAACTTGCAAATGCAACTACTGTCACTTGAGTAACATAAAGGTATGTAAAGGTCCAAAATGAAACCTGTTCTCTGACATCATCACTTGCAACGCTAAGGAGTTGAACAAACTTTGGCACAGCACCATGATCAATCACAACTCTGGTATGCTCAGAGGTTCCTGATGCAATATTTGTCAAAGCCCAGGCTGCCTCAAACTATAACAAGATCAAATGAAAACAATGTTAGATTACCACAATATAATGTTATTTCAATATTTGGTTGAATCTCAACTGAAAAACAGATCACACCTGAAGCTGAGGGAAATCATGTCTTGCAAGAAACTCTACAAGTCGAGGGACCACACCCGCAGCAATAACTTCCTCAATTGGAGGACTCCGTTCTGTTACATATGGTTTTCCAGATGATCATTTCCTAAATAAAAAGAAGAAAAAATGGTGACAAAAATACATATAGTGGATAATATTACCAATAGAAAGAAGCTTCCTGAATTGAGTTGACGCTTCTAATTGTAAAGTAGGATCATCAGACCAGACCCCTGCTACCATTGCTGGAAGACTCTCCAACTGCAACATATCCAACATATAATCTTGGTGGGACTCTCTTGTAATATTTTGGCAAAGAATATTGGAGATAAATTGAGTCATTTTATACGGAAATGATGAACAATTGTAAATAGAAATTTATTAACCTAATTGACCTTTCATGTCCACAATTGGACATTACATGTCACACAAATTGCAACATGTTGTTTTGCCTTTAGAAACACATAATTCTCTTGGATAGTCTATGAAAAGTTGAAAACAGTGACCTAGGATATTTTCTCATTTTCCATGGTAAAGACTGGATATAACATCATTGTGCTTTTATGAGTTTATCCTACCATCCCTTCCAAAATTTAAAAATTAAGAAATGAAGGAAAATTGAAAATATCAATACTCTTCTAAGGTTATTTTACTCAATCATCATAAATGGGACAAAATAACAACAATCATCATCAAAGGGCCAAAAACACCCCATCTCTCCAAGTCCAGAGCAATAATACATATGTCATAAAAAAGTCATAAGAGCCCAAAACAGCCATTACTTCAACTGTAAAGTAGATGTGCATTTATGGTTGCTAAGCAAGAACAAAATCTGAAACATTTAGCTTTTCCAGATTGTTATTGATTGTAATATACCAAAAAGTATATTACCATCATTATTTAAATTATTATTTATTAGGGTTAATATATAATTAGTTTAAATATGATAAGTCACAATCACTTGATAAAAGATCGCGACTTATCAAATATTGGTGTATTTATACCTAAGTTGCACTGAAACGGATACGGATATGGGGGGGAACACGGATACGGCAAATTTTCAAAAAATCTGGATACGATATGGCAGGGAAACGTCATATATATATATATATATATATATATATATATATATATATATATATTTTAAATCTAGGAGCGGCAATTCCAACCATTTTAGCTAGATTTTGGCTGGAAAAGTGACCAGAAAGTGGGATGCATATCCTCTAATGTTTACCATATTTCTTAAAATACAGAATAACTAAAAACAATTACAATAATATAATTATGTTTACCCAAAGAATAGAGTATATTTGAATCTAAAAAAATATTAGTTTTTAAATTTTAATAGAGTATATTTCTCAATATAGATGATGAAATATTAATAAGAAATTTATAAAATAATTTTAATTAATTTTTAATATTATTTTTTGAATGTAGTGTTAAATTCATAATTTTAATAATTTTTAAATTATTACATATTCTACTTACATTTCAAGAAAAAGGCGGAAGCTAGAAGTGCTTAGAAGCCGAGAAGTGCTTAGAAAAAGGCGAGAAGCCGGAAGCCTGGAAGTGCTTAGAAACCGGAAGTGTGAACTGTGAAGTGTAAACCTGTGCGAAGCCATCAAACAACAAGAAGCCAGCTGCCGGAAGTGTGAACCCGTGGGAAGCCGTCAAACAGGGAGAAGCCTGAAGTGTGAACCCATGCGAAACCGTCAAACAGCAAGAAGCCGGCTGCCGGAAGTGTGAACTGTGAAGTGTGAACCCGTCGGAAGCCGTCAAACAGGGAGAAGCCGGAAGTGTGAACCTGTGCGAACAACAAAACTCTACGAAGTGCGAACAGTGATCCGTTTTGATTCCCAAATTCTTCGTTTCGATTCCGTTTCCCAAATTCTTCGTTTCAATTTAAAAATTCCCTAATCTATTTTTGTTTTCGCTGATCCGTATCCCAGTCAACAGATCCATTCCCTGCCACGGTTGAAACGTATCAACACCGTTTCACCTCCGTTTCGAATCTGTTTCCGTTTCAGATTCGGGGAACAGCATTTCAGGTGGGTTTAGCATGGCGTTTCCGGTAACTTAGATTTATACACCTCATTTGTACTATTCTAAACATCATCGAAATATAAAATAATAAATATATATATATATATCCAACATGTATGACTTTTCTTCTTACAAGTGGTATCAGAGCGTTGATTCCGGCTTGTGGCCAAAATTATCGAAGTTTCTTTGAATTTAGGTCTTTGACCTTAATTTGACTTTTAGCCATTAAACTCAGAGTTTCTCTGAGAAAGGTCTTTGACCACATCGAACACTCAATCTTCCCCAATCTATAAAAAAAGAAAAGGAAGAGAGTTCAAAAAAAAGGAGGAAAGCAGATTGAATAAAAAGGGGAAAAGGAAAAAGAAGTAAAAATAAAAGAAGGATATCTACCCCAAGAAAGTAAAAAAAAACAAAATATATATATATATAGTAAGCCAATACATGGTTTTATGAAACCACACATGGTTTTATTTAGTATATTAAAATTATAAAGGAGTTTTATAAGGTATATACAAGGAAAAGATAAAGAGATTTAAGAAGTGTTGTGAAGGTTATAAAGTGGGTTTTCAAGTTATTTAAAAGAGTTTTATAAAAATAAAATTTAAAAAAAAAAACTATATAGTTTAATAGTTTTTATGCATAATAATTATTATTATTATCATTTAAAATTCTTGAAAGGAAAGGAAAAAAAAATCAAATTCCCTTTGAAAGATTTTTAAGTTGGAATCACTATATTTGCATCATTCAAAGAGATCATTAATGGCCCTTGCCAAAACCAAGAAGGGTTGAAGAATTTAGAATGAAAGAAATAGAAAGAAGTCATCCTGAAGGTAAGGAAATATATGCAGAACTGAAAGCAGTGCTATTACAAATAAAAGAAGAAATATCTAAGAGGAAAGAAGAAGAAGAAGCGGTTATGGTCTTTGAAGTCTCAAATAAAGAAGAGCAGGAAACTACTACTACACCTACGACAGAAGAAGCCGTTACGACCCCTGAATTTGCAAGTAAGGAAGAGCTGGAAACTGCTTCTACACCCACAACAGAAGAAGTACAAAAATCACATACATTGACACCTTACATTCCCCCTCATAGAAGGTTCGAGTCATCAGACGCAAGAAAGGATAAGAACTACCGGTCGAAATACAAGACGCAAAAAGCAATGCTTAGCCATAAACATACACATGCCAGAAATTTGTTGCAGCATTCAAAGAACAGAAAAGAATCACATGAATGGTCTAGTCTACACAACTACAAAATCAATAAAAATGGCTCATGAAACTCCAGAAGAAAGTCAAATTGGAAACCCTACTCGGAACCCAAACCAAAGCCAAGGGCATGATAAAGAAGATGATAACAAGGACGATGAGATGGAAGATGTAGTGGACGAAGATAAAGTCCAGAGTAGGGAAGATCAAGATGAACCTAAAGAAAAATAGTTGAGAATAACAATGACAAAGAGATAGATACATCAGATATTGACAATCATGATGTCAATATCAATTGTAAAGAAAATGATGATCTCATAGATTGTAATAATAAAGCACCAAACACTGATGAATACGAAGTCGGTGTTAATGACAATTATGAAAGAATTGAAGTTGTGGAAGGAAACAACGATGAAAATAAAAGCATTGATAATTATCCTAATCATGATAACGTAGAAGAAGAAAGCCCGAAAGATTCTTTGATGCACGAAGAGAGACATTCTACAAGTTGTTGCAACTCAATATGTTCAAGAATCTCAAGATCAAATGGTTCCCAATGAACAACTAGAGACAAGCTCATTAGATAAAGACAAGGAAATAAATCATTTGAAAATTTTTAATCAAACTCAAATTAATGAAACAAAAGCATTAAAGGGCACTTCAACAGAGTAGAAGATGAAACTACAAATGAAGACACCTTAACCAATCAGATTGAATTAAGTAAGTTGTTAGTAGTTGCCACTACAGATAAGAAGACCATAACAAATGTAACTGAAGATCTATTGATCAACACCAAAGAAGCTATATGTCAGAGACAAATCAGTGTCATGCCAAAGCATGCAAAAATATCAGAGATTAACATGGCTACGCAAGTTGTTCATGAAGACAGCAGATTGGAAACTCAGAAGAATACCCCCTTTAGTCATTATGTTTTTATCTACAGAATCATTTGCATGAAGAGATTTGAATGGAAATGTGACCGACTATTTCAAGAGCTAAAAAAATCTTGGTACTGTTATCCAAAATAAGTCATTAAAGAAGGTTTGTCTGTCATCAAGTTTAAAAGCCTCTTTGATGTTGCAATCAATTAAGCGGAATCCAAGATTCGTGGACAAATCTTTTCAAGGCAGTATGACTTGTAATATACCAAAAAGTATATTACCATCATTATTTAAATTATTATTTTTTAGGGTTAATATATAATTAGTTTAAATATGATAAGTCACAATCACTTAATGAAAGATCGCGACTTATCACATAGGTGTATTTATACACCTCATTTGTACTATCCTAAACATCATCGAAATATAAAATAATAAATATATATATATATAAATATCCAATGTGTAAGACATTTCATCTTACATTGACAGTATTTCTTTGGGCATTATTATGTCAAACTGCAAAAACAAATTGCACTCCAAGGATCCCTTCAATCAAAGAAAGCCCAGCTCTTCAATTTAGGTTTTACTTTTACCCATTCTTCCACATGCCACAGATTTTTACTTCCCTGCTTTGATGGACACAAAATAGGCCACCAACATGGTAAAATAGTAGATCCAAAACCTCACCTTCAGGCATTGACTTAATATTAAATTCTAATTAACAGTAAACATTGTATATTTACATAAGTATCCATACAACATCTTATGTGCTCTAATTATGATTTTACTATATTTTTAGCATAAACACTACTGGAAATTCAGTCCAAGCTGATAGCTAATCAAACACCAAACATGATGCTAAAGATCAAATTAACAATTAACTAAAAACTTATAAATTTATAAAATTAAAATGCATAAGACAGCTAGTGGAATCTGTCTAGAGTGTCTGGCAGGTAACAATCTCCACTTCCTGAGGCTAAAGAGATGTGCCAGAACATTCAAAGCTTTGCGCCAAAAAAGGGTACAGCTAAATTGATAAATCCTCGATCCGAGCTCTATAGCTAGTCAATGGAAGTCAATGGGGTTGTGGCTCAGCAGTGAAGACAGTTACATGCCAGGCCACCAACCAAGGTTCAACTCCCCTGGAGGCATGAAAAAGTAGTTGGGATCAGGAGAAAGTCTTGGGTAATTTTGACAAAAGTGTAACCCACTGTCAAGATTAGCCGAATGAACATACTTGTGTACAGTGGTCTTCATCTTGAGGGTCATTTCAGCTGTGCAAGCAAACCACTTGTACTGCCCAGCATCTTCAGGCCAGTTATAATGCTTCTCTTAGGTTTAAAGTAAGCAATTTCAAAAAAAAAAAAAAAGTTCAACTGTCAATGGGATTGTCATTCAGCGGTGAAGGCAATGGTGCATCAGGCAGCACTCCAAATTTGTATTCTTCCATAGCACCAATAAACGATTGGAACAAGCTTAAAGTCTGGGCTGTGTTACCTGATCCACAGGGATCTTAGGTGGGATCCGCAGATCTGCCAGGATCCACCATGCAGCCGGAACCCTCTTCGCCAGAAACAGATCCGGTTTGGAGGAAACGGATCCCATGCCAAAGCACAAATAAGAAGAGGATCTCCCGTCTTGTGGAGACATGGGCAAATTTGAAAACTCATTCTCTTTTGTGTAGGGTTTTTGACACTCGTAGGAACCCTGAGACCCTGCCCCACAGACTAACGATCTGCATTTGAGCATCAGGCTGAATGAGCACTGAGAACAGTAAAAGTGGAGATTCAAGAAAGCAATCTTCGGGCTGAGTGAGATGTGAGTGAGTGAGCTTCTGGAGTGAGAATGTGGGCAAGTGAGCTTTGGGCTCATAGCTGAGTGAGCACTGATAACTTGGGCAAGTGACTGAGCTCGTTGTTGTTGGGCGGCTGAGACTCTTATCCCTGGCGGCTTACAGACTTATCCATGGAAGCAGTGACAGGAACGTAGAAGCAGTGACAGGTATTTTATTATTTGCGAATGTCAATAAATTATAAATTATACTTTTTCAACTGCTAATTCTGCTTATCCCAATTTATTTTCTAATTCTAATCCACATGAAGGAATATTTGCCTGGAATATTTGCCTGTATTAAGTTCTTAACTGCTATAGGATTAACTGTTGGAATACTGGATCTCCTTAGTGATTAACTCCTTATCTTAATTTAACTTACAGAATAGCTGCTAAATTCTAGTTCTAGGTTATCTTTAGAATTAACTGTAGGCAAATTATCTTTAATTTAACCTACAGCCTAACTGCTAAATTCTAATTCTAGGTTATCTTTAAAATTAGCTGTAGTTGTTATCTTTAGGTTATATTCTCAGCACAATATTATTATTTGAATAGTTGGTTTGACAAAAAATTAAAAAACTAACTAGCTACAGTTTGCACAGAAAAGTATATTAGGGTAGACCCTGAATGGTTGTCTAGTGTGCATTTACGCCCATCTTGTCCATGCACCTGCTGACGAATGAACCATTTGGAAAAATGCAACATAAACCATCAGCCTTTCTAACAGACCATAGATAGCTCTGCTATCTGAACTTACTAGTCAGGTATTCATGCATAATTATTAATTTCCTCATGTTTCCTTTACCTTTCAAATCCCAAATTAATTAGGTAGGAAAGCTACTTGGCTTGGCATTTGCTTCCTGTGATATATAAAATAATATTTTTGTAGTTGGGAATTATAACCTTGGGTCCTCTTCAATCCTTTTATTTCCAGTTATATCAAGTTGGTACTGTTTTAGGAGTTACCAATAAATTCCCTCCGATTATTCTGACAAAAGTTATTGCTTCTGATGATTACAATAATACAATGGTTGCATTAAAAAGATAATCCTCTTTTTTTCATATCCTAAACTTAAAGCCTTCTCTACAATGTAAATAATCATGAGTGATAGATGTCAAATATTTTACTAACCTGCCTTAGGAGCCTCTCTAACTCCTAGTGATACTACCCCGCCATGTATTTCCAATTTTGCATTTACTTCAAATTGTAACTGGAATTCCTTTTCAATTGATGCAGTACTATAGACGTGGAACCTTCACAAAAAAGTGGGGGAAAAAGTACCACATGAATCTATTGTCGATAGACCCAAGATCTCCTTTATGGCAGTATGTGGCAATTCTCAGTAAAAATCCTAGGGGTGGTTAATACAAATGGAAATGTAGTGAGTGAAAGAATATCTGAAATGACTCATACGCTGGGGTGAATGACCATCTCACTGCACAGACTAAGACAGGGGTGCTGGTATGCACTAGTCCAAATGATGCAAATGGAAAACCTGGACCAGGATTCCTGCAAAACTTATCTTTTAATGCACTTACCCCAGAATTACAGAGCCAAATAATAGAATGTGATAAAATGCAAGAGCTGAACAGAAAACACAAGAGAGAAATAGATAGATATTAGAACCTAAGAAAGAACCCTTGTATTAGTGATGTCCAAAACAGAGAGTAATGTCTACTTGGCTCTTCGAGGGGGCAACCTCCTATGAGCAGATCTCCAAATACGATAACAATCATTGATCCATTACACAACCTTATCAATAGCAAAAAACCCTAACTACCTATTGTCCCACTATTAAAGAGGGTCAACCATCTAGTGGGTCTTAATGAATAAAGAGACCCTTTTACATTTGAGTAACTATCAACCAACTATCTAATATGCCTTATTCAAAGGAGATGACCTCATACATCAATAAGGTACTCGTCAATATCCTCAAGGTAGAGTTGTTATGGCAGGACCATAAAATATCTTTATGCATCTTTGCAAGATGTTGATAGGAGACTTGCTAAGGGAAAACTCTTGTGCAAGGCTCTATAGCTAAGCCTCCATTTCATCTAGACCATCGATGTGACTAATGAAAAGGCCTACTCTGATACCTCTTGAAGCAACATTTAATAACCATGGCAAAGAAGTAGTCGATGACTATGTAGCTTGTTGCATCTATGCAAATGAGCTAGCATTCAATTTGGTGTGCTCCTCTTACTCGCAACAAATAATTAAGGTGGTCAATGATGCACCTATACAAGAGCCTTGGTTATGAAAAGGTTTACACCACTTTGTTGACATCAAAAAAACAATCCATGGATAAATAGTTACAATCAATCTTGAATATATGGGTCGAAACAGGGGTGTCGATCACCTCTAATGAATGGAGACCAAAAAAACCACCATTTAATAATGTTATTGCAATATGCTTCTGAGGAGCAATGTTTTTTAAGGTTGTTGATTGCAACGGAGTGGATAAATATACAACATTCATCTCATGATTATTGATGCCATAAAGGGTGTGGGGCCACAAAATGTTGTCCAAGTCATAACAAACAATGCACAAGATTGTAGAGCGACAGCCTTGATTGTGGAGGGTCAATATGATCTCATCTGTTGGACTCCATGCACGATACAGTCTGTAATATACCAAAAATTATATTACCATCATTATTTAAATTATTATTTATTAGGGTTAATATATAATTAGTTTAAATATGATAAGTCATGATCACTTAATAAAAGGTTGTGACTTATCACATATTGATGTATTTATACACCTCATTTGTACTATTCTAAACATCATAGAAATATAAAATAATAAATATATATAAATATCCAGCATGTAAGACTTTTCATCTTACAAGTGGTATCAGAGCCTTTGATTCGGACTTGTGTCCAAATTATCCAAGTTTTCTTGGGGATTCAGGTTTTTAACCTCACACTAGGCTTTTGGCCATCTTTATTGAAAAAGAAAAAGAAAAAAACAACACTTGGTTTTATAAAAACCACTAAGACTTTTCATCTTACAAGTGGTATCAAAGCCGTTGATTCAGACTTGTGGCCAAATTATCCAAGTATTCTTGGGGATTCAGGTTTTTAACCTCACACTAGGCTTTTGGACATCGTTATTGAAAAAGAAAAAGAAAAAAACAACACTTGGTTTTATAAAAACCACAGGTTGTTTTTATAAAGGAAGAAGAAAGAAAGAATTACTCATGGAAAAAAAACGGAAAAGAAAAAAAATAATAAAAAGAAAAAAAGAAAAGGAAAAAAAAAATAATAGAAAGAAAACAACACATTGTTTTTATAAAACCACATGTGGTTTTATTTTTTAAACTCTTGTTGGAAAAAGATTTAAATTAAATTCAAAAAATATATATATATATATAAAATTTAATAGTTTTTATGCATAATAATAATAATATTATTATTTAATAATTATTATTATTATCTCCCCCACGGTGGGTGTCAACAAGGTGAGGGAATCACCACACATGCCTAGCGTAAGACAAGGTGGGCCGACTGATCCATGCAGCCTGGCACATGGAGTACAAGCGAAGCTCTTAACCCAATGTCAAAGCACCCAGCCCCGTCAATCTGATCAAATGGGCCATCAACACAACAAATGCTCAGGTGGTACAGTACATGAGCTGGTTATTTCACTTGTGTGAGCTTTCATGGCTGCCCAAACCGGCTGCAGGGGAAATGAGAGCCCACACACCATGCACTCATTCGATGTCTCCAAAAGTGGAGAATTCGGCTCAAGCAACAATTCAAAATTGGAAATTAAGGTCACCCATAGGTCCATCAACCTCATTACATGCACCAAGCGCACGTTGTTGGGTTCGAACCTTCAACTCTCGACTAATCTCTCTGGGTCCTATCGCACAGCACAGTCACCATGGCCAGGATGAAGGTAACCAAGAGAAAAACTACCAATGGGGCGCAAAGCATGCACATGTCGCGAGCCCTGAAAGAAATGGTTCACCCTTTAAGGCCTTAAAAATGGCCACTTCAACTGCTTGACATATTCCACCCAGATGTAATGCTTCTGGAATGTAAAGGAAGCACATTCAAAGAAAGGTGTACAACTTTGTTAAATTCATTTTTTAGTTTAAAAACTAAACTTTCAAGGTACCCCTCATTAAGTTTTAAATTCTTTGAAAGCCTCCAGATTCAAAATTTTACTCTTTTGAGGACCCCCCAAAATAATTTTACTCCTCAATTTTCTCATGACTACAAACACAAACATTGATATAACTGATGTCAAAACCCCATTAAAGGTGTAATGGACAGAAGGCAAGCGAAGGCTTTTAGCCTGTCCCTTCAAGCGACAAGTGGTACCTTGGCATCATGATGAAGGCACATGTGAGCTTGGGGAGCAGGACAAGGGAGGTTACCTCAACCTACCCCCTCAAAACTTTGAACTAACGTGCCTTCGCTCCACTTCCAGCAACCACTATGGCCTACATGAGCAAGGGAGGAATTACATCAACCAATTGATTTCAACCATACAATAGAAGGAGCACAAACAAACCATTTGCTATAAAGGTATGCCTCTACTATCCAAGGTTTGGCTTTCATGGTGGTTTTTCTAGCTCCTGTAAACACTGCCACAACCTCTTTTCAGGCTATTTGGAGCGACATAAATGCAGATTTTCTAGAATAGTTCCATCATGTAGTGGCTCTCTCTATGAGAAAGGTAAGTTTCTAGATTGGTTTATAGTGATAGATTGTCAAGGAAAGCAAATTCCCCCAGTATTCAAACTTTATAAAGAGCATTAGAAAGTTGTGGTTTTGCATGTTGAGGAAACTCGACATCTTTAGGCTAAACTTGAAGAGTCAAACTCAACTAGAACCATTAAAAGCATCAAGACTCAAGGTCAACCCCTATTCTCTAGCTGCATCAAGACTCAAGGTCAACCCCAATTCTCTAGCTGCATCAAGACTCAAGGTCAACCATAGTTCTCTAGCTGCAGGCTTGGGTTTTAAACATGAGTGCCAGGCTTGGCAAAGGGAAAATGGCAAGGGGGGGAATCATTCAAGTAAGGCAGACAAGGCAAATCTAGGACAAGCTAGAATCCTCCCAACAAGACAACTAAGGAAAAATCAAAGGTCAAGGAAGTAGCCATATGTTACAATAGGAGGTTTACACCCAATATCAAAGCTAAGGTTGAACAATTGGAGCAACAAAGAAAAAACCGATGTATATCCATTCTGAGATGATTTGATGCTAAGATGATAAATTGGATCCTAGATACAAGATTCTCCCACATCCATGATACAAAAAAATTTAGGCAAATTAACCTCTACTAGCAAACTAAATCGATTATTGCCCAACTTATTTAAGAACAAGGTTTTCGACATAAGGCCATTGTTGACAAATTGGCGTTTCTTGATAAAAAATGAGGCCTTAGTCAAAGCTCTTTGGGACATGGAAGCAATGGGGAAGGATCAAAATTAAGAAGACAAAGGCCCCAACCACAAAAGTTCTCGCCAACACTAAACCTACCCTCATCTATGTGGACTCAGAATCTAAAGATGAGGACTAGGTGCTCCATTATATTTTTTTTCCCATGAAATACATATCCTGTGGAAACACACTAGGTACTTCCCCTCATTTCAAGGATAGTACCCAGGGTAAAAGAAATCCTTTGGGGCTCAAGACCAATACAACAAAATACTCATTAAGAGCTGCACATGTCACTTGAATTCATCGTACATGGGGAGAGCAACAATCATTCCTCCCAACCACCCAAGCTAGACCCAATTGACCGGGTGCTCCAATATATTACCTCAGTTCCCTTTTTTAATCTTATTTTATAATGAATATCAGAAGCAGTGTATGTTCTGTTATGTTAAACATCAGGAGAAATCTAGATACTCTAGTTTTATGCTCAGAACAGCATAGGAGAACTCTAAACAGATATAATGCTCTCTCTTTTGGGAACTAGTTTACTGCATAAATATAAACTTTTACTAGTTCTTTGTCAGATATTGATATTTTCTTAAGTTCAAAACTGTCTTCGCAAACAGTTGATTCATTACATCATGTAGATGGGAAGCAAATCTGCTCATTCTATCCACTTGGGCTTGTTGTTTTCCAAGAGATTTCATGATGCTTTGCAGTGTTTCCAAGCCTTTGGCCACACTGCACACGATCCGTTGTAGCAAGTAACATCACTGAATACAAAAACAATAAGAACCAAAATAAGTCCAACCTAGATATGCCAATATGTGCCAAATCATTATTCAAATGGAGAAGTAATCATTTTTCCATTTTTTAACATTACAATAGTAGATTTAGCATGGGAACAGCAAGGAGTTCCCTCAAAAATCCCAAAAACTTCCCCAAATTTGGCAGGGAATGGGGTAGGTACAGCTAGAAAGTTCCCGAATCCCGCTCGTTTTGGCAAATTTCCTCAGAGTACAAAAGGGCCCAAAACGCCAGAACACTGGTTTTAAAGGCGGAAAAGGGTCCCGTGCAACATAGAACTCAAGTTCTTTGAAAACTTCACTGAAAAATTGCTCTTTCGGGACCCGCACAAATTGTTTTTATTTTGAGCATATTATGAATAAAAAACATAAACATGGACAGAAGTTTTAGGTGACTACAGGTAACAAAAACTCTATCTGGAAGATATCCCCCTTTTTAAAAGCAAACTTTCAGGGTCACCTTACTACAGGTAACAAAAACTCTATCTGGAAGATAACCCCTTTTTTAAAAACAAACTTTCAGGGTCACCCCTATTGAAATTTAAGATTCTTGAAAGCCTTCTAATTGAAATTTCTCTCCTTTGAGTACCCCAATTTTTTTTTTCTTTTGTAATTGTAAAACATAAACATCAACAGAAGATATGCGAAACCCGAAGTTCCGACTGATCGTGATTTCAATTTAAAATACAGATATTCGGGGTGCCCTCTTTCTTTGAAAACCTCAAAACAGAAATTTCCACTCTTTTGGGCACCACCAAAATTTATATTTTCAAATTTCACATTAAAAAAACAGAACATATATCAAACCCTGTAACCTCGATACCCTAATGTTGAGGTGGGTTATTTGGCCAGAAATGGATGAATTCAACATACCCTCTTGTCGACAGTAGTAGAGTTCCCCTGCTGAAGGAACTGCTGCGCCGCCTGCATCCCTTCTCTTCTCTTCTTCTGCAGATTATCTTCCCTTTTACTTTTCCTGATTTCTATCAGATTATCCTCTCTTTTGCGGCGGGCTTCGTCTGCATCGACGGACGACTTGTAATTCTTCTTTCGGACCTCGGTCCGGGAATTGGGTCGGAGCGACATGGCTGGAAAGGAAAACAATCGCAGAGCCGAAAACCCCCGGAAATTGACAAATGAAACCCTATAAATCGATAAATAAAATCCTACAGAGGGTTTCCCCGAATCAGTGTCAGATTCAAAATCTGAGAACTGGGTTTTACGGAGATCAGATCTGAAGCTGAATCTGAATCGTATTCGGATGTCTGAGCAATCGGACACTATAAGTGTTCGAGAAGAAATGTCTGTTGATTGACGGAAATGTGGGTTCCCGTCAAATTGAAGTGGGTTTCAAAATTTTCTGTGAATTAACGTTGATGTAACGTAAATCTAGTTTTTATCGACATGCGACAGTCCACTTATAGTCGTGGTGACGTGAATTGACGATGAATTTGAAAATATCGTCTTCATTCGATCATTTACCGGAAGATTTTCGGGGGTGGAGACGGCGGGTTTGCTGACGTGGAAGCTGCGGCGTGTCTAAGTTTACATTATGGAGTAAAATTGGTGGAAACTAAAAATAATTAGGTTTTGCGAAGGGAAATAATCAAGGAAGTGGGTGGTTGAACTTTTGACACATGGCATTATAGTCACGATTTATCGTCCACTTCCATTCAGATTTTTGAAACGTGGCATTATGATAATGACTTGTTCTTCAATTTTGATCGCAAATTTTTTTTCACGTGGCATTATGACAGTGACTTCTCCTTCAATTTCGAACGCCGGCATAGTTAACCATAAAAGAGAAAACGCGTTGTTTTCTATGTTGACTTAGTTAAAATTAATGGCGGGTTGGGTGGGATATGGAAAAATATTTTTTTTCGCTCAAAATATTTAGCGTTTTGCGATTTAGTGGTGAAATTCCATCCTACATTATTATTAGTTCATAAATTAACTTTCTAATTTTTAAGATCGTAACCAGGTAAGGTAAGGTGTATATATCCTCGGATCCGGGTGTTAACGTGGTTTCGGTTCAAGCCCACGCGGACCAACCTTCACGTCGCATCAGCTCCAGTCTTAGCCATGTGATGGCGAGTACCCCCCACCTGCCAGCACGCTCCCCATGACGGCGACGAACATTTAAGACTTGAGAACGAGCCCCAAGACTCCACCCTCATTCTCTTGATACCATGACGATGGACATTGGCCGATGGCGCTGGGTGACATTAATTCTGCCACTTTTTCCAAGGATGACAGCCTGCAACATTAACTACCTCCAGGGAGGGAAATGGCTTGGCTTGGCTCCATAAAGCCAATTGTCGACATGCCTCACTGCTCTACTGCCGTGTTTTCTGCCTAGATTTTCCTCGTGTCTCTCTCTGCCTGGTTTCTGAAAGCTCTCAGGCGACAAGACTCCATGACTCGAACTAGAGGCACCCCCCGTCGTGGTAGTAGCAGGAAAGGTTCAAGCTCTGGCAGGTGGCATAAAGTTGCTATGGATTGGACGGTGATGAATGGATATGCAGAGCGTATTTCTGCACGAACTCGTAGTCTCATTGATGGTTGGGAAGCTCAAAGGGTTGCGGCTCTCCTGGCCTCAGGCAGCAACGGTGAAGCTATCAACCATTACTGGCTGCTGAAAAATATGATGAGTACTTTGGTAGAGGAAATGGAAGCAAGCTGGGGAACCAACACCAGCATTGTCGGGAACAAAAAATTCAGTCTGACAAAAGCCTCGGAACGCCTGAACACTATGGATGCTAACATGACTTGGGATATCTTCTCCCTTGGGCGCAGCACTGAACCAGAAACTCCGGGAAATAATGTAGTGACCAAGAAACCTGTGGCTCAAAACGATGGCTCAACCAAGGAGAAAGCTATGGTGAGAAAGTACACGGCTCAAACACTTGCTATGCTGGCTAACCATGCAGCACAAGATGGACAAGGTGCACCAGGACCATCTTCCCATGTCTTCCCCTCTCTGGGGACAATTGAAGATTTCTATGCAGGTTGTCTCGTCCTTGAGGAGGAACCAATAGCACCGCCTGCAGAAGCAAGCCCCTAGTTGGGCCACTCCAGCTCCGAGTTATTTATGTAATGTTCAGCTTTTTTGTTTCTATTTCCTTTACAGTCTGTTATCTAGAACTCCCAGACATTATGAAAAAAAAAATTGGAAAAAGTCCCAGCCTTTTTATGGGCAAGCCTCACCCAGGAGGTCTCAATTTTGTATAATGATAGTCATTTCAGTATCTTTGAGCGACTGGGATGGTGGCTTCATCACCTGAGGCCTCCCAAGTCAACACTACACTCTTCAGTCACTTATGTAATTTCTGTCATCTTTTTCGGCTCTGTTTATTAATTTTTCCTCTGCAACTTACAAAAAGAAAAAAAGGTAAGGTGTATGTATATGTATGGAAACATACGTTCTGTGGATGTAATTAAATCAAATTACGCTTTTTCCTCTAGAAAAAAATAATACAATTGATCCTTTTTTTCAAATATATATATAGGAACCACTAGTTTTCATTGAAGAAGGAGTGCCATCCTTGTGTGGATGAAGAGTTGATTGGTGTGTGCGACATACCCCCTGTTTTTAATGCTACTTCATAGGCAGGTCCGTCGGCACCGTCTGGAACCTTGCATAAATTTTTTGAGAGCTGTTTCGCGCCCCCAACATTGAGCATAGCGCGAAAAAGTTGTAATTTTCGCACCCCTGTAGGCATGCAGGGCACGGAAATGTTGTAATTTCACGCCTATATATTTGAAAAAAAGGATCAATTGTATTATTTTTTTCTAGAGGAAAAAGCGTAATTTGATTTAATTACATCCACAGAACGTATGTTTCCATACATTTTCAAAAAATAGCTTTTTAGCTTCAAAATATCAAAAGTTTTTACAGCCTATGTTTTTCATAACACTGACATACTGTTTTACAAATTGATCAAGTAACATATCTCCCAATGCTGCTATATAAACCACGAAGAGAAAAACCCTATGGAATAAAATCCCACTTCCATCTATGAATAGATTATTTTTTTTTACAAACAAAAAACTTTCTAAACCGTTCAAAATAATGATTTCAAGTATGTAGAGAAACTTAACTTCTAACCATGTACCATATAGATAACACACAATAATTAATAATCTAATTTTACAAACAAAAAATTTGTAATACAGTTCAATATAATGATTTCAAGTATGTAGAGGAGCTTAGAAGTACCATGATAGTTAAATAGGTAGATAGATAGTTACATCATATAATTACGTAGTAATTATATAATATATTTCATAAATTAACTTTCTAATTTTAAGATCTTAACAAGGTAAATAGTTACATAATGGCTAATCTTGTAGTTTGATTTAAAGTATTAGAAATTTGAAAACAAAAACATCAAAGAAGAAAAAAAAACCTAAAAAGTACTTCAACTATTTATAATTTACACATCTTGATGAAGAGGTATATAAGTTGGTTGATCCAGTAAACTTCATTGTTATCATAATAATTCAAATAATTCAAATTCTTTTTTTTAATAGACTTTATTGTTATCATAATAGTTCAAATATCTTGTGAATTAAACACTTCTTTTTTTTCAAAATTGATCTTGATTTCTAAAACCACATTTAATTAGTTAACAATAACAACAATCCAAGTCATTAAACATAAAAATGTCAATCTAAAATATCAATCTCATTGATTGTAGATGGATAATAAGAGAAGTAACAAGGAGAACTCGGAAAATTGGAAAAGAAAGTGAAAATAGTTGAAACTTGAATACCCTAAAGACTTCAATGGGAGCTCAAAAAGTTATAGAGAAAATTTTCATGCTTTATAATTTTGGAGAGATTACATAAAAGGATTCTAATGAGAAAACATAGAGTAAATTCATCTCAACTCGTCACAATTTTTCGAGGTTTTTTTAATTGGATTTATGGTTTACAGTTTAATATGTCAGAATTGTAATAACCCATTGTAAAATGAGATGATGACTGATACAAAAAGATTGATCCTAACTCCACCACCACTTGTTATTTCAGACCAAGTTATGGGTTACAGTTTAGTATATCAAGATTGTAATAAGCCATTGTAAAATGAGATGATGACTAATAAATTCCGGACTCCACCACCAGTTGTCATTTCAGACCAAGTTATGGGGTTGAGCAAAATCTCAAGAGTAAAAAAGTAAACATATAATGTTTAAGCCTTGGTTTGGTCGACCTTCGAGGCTAGACAGAATTTCAAAAAACTATATAAATCTAAATAGTTTCATGCAAAACACTAAGTAGATGAGAAAACACAAGAAAGCATTCTAGGTCCATAACATTGATGAACTAGCATCTCATGCAATTAGCTTAGATGTTGGAACTTCTTTCTTGTACTGGCATCAATACTTATGTCTATGCCCTCACTTATGGCTTTGCGATGAAGCTTCTTTCTTTGTAACGTCACTTCCAACCATTTGGAAAAATATTACAAGAGTTTCCGTGCTACATTAGATTAAAATAAACTTTAGTTTCATTTTCTATTTAGATTCACTTTAGTTTTAAATTAGTTTTTTTTAATAGGATTAATGGTTTATACCCAAAACAAAATATTTATTTTGAGTTTATGTTTTGGAATTGCTTAAATATTAAACTTAAATTTAATTATTTAACATTTAAAATCATATTTGGTTTTCAATAAAAATGAAATATTTTGAGTTTATGTTTCTGGAATTGTTTAAATATTAATCTTGAAGTTAATTATTTATCTAATCAAATCATTATTAATTAATATTTAAAATAGTATTTGTTTTTATATCAAAACATGTTTAAGTTTTTTTTTGAGTTTATGTTTTGGAATTGTTTAAATATTAATCTTAAATTTAATTATTTATCTAATCAAATAATGATTAATTAACATTTAAAATAGTATTTGTTTTTGGAATAGAGCGGTTAGTTGGGAGGAATGATCAACCTGGGTTCAAACTCTTTGTGACACTTTCTCCTTGGGAGCCAACTTTGACTATGTATTGTTGGAATAAGTATTGACTACTTGACTGGATAATGTATTTCTGGTCATACCTTGATTCACCAGAATATCCGATGTTGGCATTCTTCCATGATAGGAAAACAAAAACTTGTGCTCCAAAATTCAAGGATCTTGGCTTTATACTTAAAAAGATCAAACTTTCAGAGTATACCTACAACTAAACAAAAACTCACTCCCTTAGCTATTATTTCATAATAGAAATAAACCACTTAGAATAGTACAGAATTCAAAGAGATCTCTCTTCGAGGACACCATAAAAACCAACATAAAATTATCACAAAATACTTCGAACCAGAACAGGTGGGGCTTGTTCCCCTCTAAATTCTTGAAAATGTATATCTCCTTCCCGTAAATGAAGTGCTTCTTTGGAGATTATATCCGCCTTGGCGGTGAATTCTCTGTATACATGCTTAAAGGATAAATAAGCAAAGTATATCTTTGCTACCAAAACTCTCTCTATCAAAGGTCATAAAGCAATGTTATAAATCTAAGAGATGGCATAGCACCAATCCACAATAACCTTTGAAACTCCTAAAACATACAATTCTTTGATTCCTTTTTCCTATGAGAATTTCAAAAGAGACCATAAAGAATCGAGTTTTGCTCTAGTGTTTGTGCCATGCCCTGCCCCCAATTTAAGAGTGAAATAATGGGTTTTAGAAAGAAACAAAAGAGCCCCAAATGCACATATACCAAGTCGCCCCCAACAGGCCCCATTGAAAAAACCATGTGGAAGACTGTAATTGATTACCAATTCCCTAATAATCCTAAAAGAGTTTTGTTTTGAATCCACCTTTCATTCCCTATACGTAATTCTTATCTATTGTGCTACAAAAGGATGAGACCATCTTTTACCATTAAAGGTCACTATGTTTTGAGCTAGCCACGTGCCCCAAACAACATAGTAAGGAAGTGGGGTAAAGGCCTTTTGTTGTTATCTCTATTGCCCACTCTTCGAAACACTTCAATATCAATTCCTTGTTCTAGGAACCTGGACAGTTTACTTGTTGAAGTATATCCTGCCACACCTGCTTAGAGAAGGTACTATTGTTGCACAACCTAATAGCCAAATGATTACAAGGAAAACTAGTTGTAACCCAACAAAACTATGGGATCTCCCACCCAATGTATCATGACTGAAAGGAAACCCCAAGAATTTCCTTGATACTAACCAACGATCACTAAATTTCGTAAGTACTAGTCCAATTGAGAGTGTCTAGGCTCAACTGGACTAGTACTTGTGAAAGCTAGCAATGGTTGGTATCAAGGAAAGTCTTGGGGTTTCCTTATGGTAGTGACACATTGGGTTGGAGATCCTGTAGTTTTGTCAGGTTAGCAGTTGGTTTTACTTGCAATCATTTGACTATTGAGTTGTGCAACAATAGGTACAATTCACAAAAAGGTTTTCCACTAATTCGCCCTCAGTTTTACACATAATGCATCAATTAGGACCATGCCATGATATTTTATGCCTATTATCCCATGTCAGTATTTTGTTCACCAAAGTCTTACCTCATTACCATTAATTGCTTGCAAAGCTTTATAACCCAACTTTGCTGTGAGAGTTCTAGTGGCCTTATTCCACATCGATTGTAAACCTCCTGATCTTGTAGCTTGATAGCATTATGATTTAGAAGAGCAGTATATCATTTCCAGTTGTCAGCTATAGGCCCTTAGAGATCCAAGTCCTCTACATACTAGATTGTAACCACCCACTCGAGGATGCTAACGACCTTCATCTAACCATGTACATCTTTTAGCATGGAGAGTCAATTTTAGAGATTCAGACAACTTATACTTTTGTTGTAAATTCATAATCCTCAATTAAAATTCATTTCCTGACCTCGAAAGTATTAAAATTGTATAATTTTGTATATGTCGGGAATGGAGAACACGTTACCAAAATTAAAATAATATCTAATTAAATTTATAAATCGACTATTAAAATACTCGTTGAAAACAAGATTGTATACATTTATATATATAAGTAAAGGAAAACAATATGTTACTAAAATTAAAATAATATTTAATTGAATACATAAAATCAATATTTAATTGCATCCTTAAGCAACTATTGAAATCATTGCCCAACACATTACTATACTTAAATTAATTAAATCCTTGCCCAACAAGTTACTACATTACTAGAATTAAATTAAAAATAATTTAAAGAAAACAATCTAATTCTCTTTAGGGACTATAATTCCTACCTTAAAAAGCTTTATAAAGCCCTTGTTGTCGTGTAAAGCATTCAAACCTTTTCTACAGAGGAAGAAGTTTTCTCTTTAGAAGACAAAGAGTTTGGGATTAAGCAACTTGCAAAGGGGAAAGCTAAGGACATCGAAGGATACTAAGCAAAAATCTTTAAAAATGGTGGGCCTATCCTCATCTCTCACATCTATAGACTCTTAAATTTAGCAATCAAGCAGGGATTCCATGAACCCTGTACATAAAGCCTAATTGTTAATATTTTTAAAAGTGGAGATAAAACAATCCATCTAATTATATGACAATTATGATTAACCCTCTTCTAGCCAAATTATATGGAGTTATTATGGAAAAGAATATTAGCATATAGCTAGAAAGTCACGGAAAAAAGAGTTAAAGGCCAGGCATGATTTCGAGACTATCACTCAGTGGACCACCTTATTACTCTTAAGGCCATTGTTTTGGAGTGTTTCTTTAATAAAACCAATCGTTTGTGTTGCTTTGTTGACTTTAGAAAAAGATTTGACGCAGTGCCCATAACTAACCTTCGGAGTAGATTAGAAAAGCTAAAAGTCCTTTCGAGTTGAGAGTTGTTACTATAAGTTTATTGCCAAGTTTAGGAACTCTTGGGACTGGTCATAAGAAATTGGTTGTAATGTAGGAATCAAACAAGGTTTTCCCCTATCCCCTACCCTTTTTGGTATTAACATCGACAAGCTAGAGGGTTGTTTGGAAGAAGCAGGTTGTGTTGGCACACTTTGGCAGGTCTGGTCTCATCCTTCTTATCTATGTGGATGATATTGTTCTTATGGCGAGGAGTCCCTATGATATTGATAAGCAACTAAAAATTCTCAAATATTTTTGCACCGGTATGGGTATGACTGTTAACACTAACAAAAACAAAGGTTGTGATAATCAAATCCCAAAATGTCACTTATGATCATTTTATTTATGACAATAACAACTTGGAGGAAGTGACAACATACATATCTCTTAGAGTCAGTCTTCGTCTTAAGCTTAACTGGAACTATAGCATTGAGAAAAGGATTAATGGAGTATGGAAAGCTTACTATGGACTTGAAAACAATTGTAAACCAACAAACATCTGTCTTTAAGATAGGAAGAAACTCCTTTTTGAGACTCTCATCACCGATGTTATCTTATATGGATGTGAATTTTGGGGTTGCATCATCTCTAGAGAATCATGGAGAAGGATAGAGCAAATCCAAAAATGATTTATAACATATAATCTCAAAATTAAAAGCAATACACTTTATCCTATCCTCCTCACATAAGTGAGTATCTCCCCAATTGATAGCATGGCTATGACTAGGTACCTAATGTACAAGAACAAGATAAACATCATGGGAGACAAGAGGCTTCCTAAGATTGCTTCATACTCTAGTCAAACTTGAGAGAGGTTGGCATAAAGATGCCAAGTCTTGGCTAAATCAATGGGGAGTGGAGGAAGAGGCCACTTTGTAGAATAATGATAATATTATAAGTATTATTACATCTAAATTTAAGGAGGAGACGTGGTGCGATAAAGAGTTGGAGGATAAAATAAAATTAAGATATTTAATCTAGAAGATCAAAAGCATCTCTCTATTTGAACTAGCATAAAGAAAAAAAACAACTTTGCTAAAATAAGAACAAACTCTCATGAGCTCCATAGTGAAACAGGGCACTAGAAAATTCCTAAACGTCATGGGATGAAAGAATTTGTCATCTTTGTGACACCAACATTGTAAGAATGTTATATTATTTTCATGTAAATCGACCGACAAAGTTGATAGTCGAATGGTATAAGTCTATTGGAGTCGGGGTCGACAGACAATGGATATCTAGTCGACTGACTGACTGGAATAGTTGTTTGGTCAAATGCAAATGGTTGGTCGATCGATAGTCGACGTAACAACCAAATATCAACGAGAAATTGACCAAGGTTGACTCATTCAAGTCAACTATAACATATTGCATGAGTGATAAAGTGTGAGCACAATATATTGACCCCAATCAAAATGAATATGCAGATGGATATGCTTGGAAACCCTAGCCATGGCGAGGCTCTCCATTGACGTGAACACTCTGAATCAGAATGTCGCCTCTAGGCTTCCTTCTTAGGATGCTCCCTTCGTGGCCTGGCTCGACTTGGCCCCTGTGACGGTCTATCCAAAGCAGGGAACCTACGTTGAAGTGGAGGCGTTTTCTCCTGGCCACAGAGATCTCCATGAAACCGCCTTTCCTGCAACCGTATCTTCTAGGAATAGATCCCCTGCTCCCTTCCCCGAAGAACTACACAACTATCCAGGGAGGGAGGTGAAGAAGCCTGGCACGAAGAAGTCTCAGGGGTTTCCCTTCTTCGTGTGGCTTCTCTCAGAGTCGACCAGATGTGCATTCTTAAGCCCTGTCTACCCCATTGATTTTCTTCTGGTCAAGATCTAGATCTAGATCGGGATCGATGTAGACAAGTTTTGTTTGTTGTTCCAAGTTCATCTCCTTCAAGCGGGCGCCCTAATAGGCGACTACAAGATTTCCCAGGACAAGACCATCCCCCTTATTTCAGGCTTGCGAAGTGGAGAGGGGGGTTCTTCTTCTCAGGCACCCCCTAAGCAATGGTCATTCAAAGTCATTCCAAAGAACAATGGCTCTGGCTCAACGGGTTTGAGACCGAGGATGCTTTCAGGTTCAACTTACATTGTGGAGCATTCAGAGGAGACGCCCACAGTAAAACTAGATGACGTCGATGCCATCATCAATGGCTTCAACTTCAACAAAACAACCCTCATTTGCAGATTTAATGGGCTTTGGCCCTCTGTTGTGAGCTTGAGGGAGTGGATAAAGAAAGCTTGGCCAGCAAATCATGAGTTGTATATGTGCTCTAAGGGGTACTTCATTGCCCATTTCTCTTTAGAAGAGGACTGTAATCATGTCTTTGAAAATGGGACGTGCTTCTGGGGAAGCTTAGGGTTGTCTATGCAGAGATAATTCCCATATTTTGACATGTTGTTAGCCCCAACTATGATTACACCGTTATGGGTAATTCTTTTGAATCTCCCCTTGCATCTCTAGTCTTCAAATTCTTTAACTTCCATTGGTAATTCCTTAGGAAAGTTCATCAAGAATGATACAGAGAGAATCTAAAAAGGCTTAGCCACTTTTGCTCGGATTTGCGTCGAGCTAGAACTTAGCAAGGGGTTTCCTGACAAGATCTCCATTGACTGGGGAGGCTCCAAGCCCCAGTTGCAACTCATTTATTATGAACACACAGCCTTCAGATGTAGATCTTGTCATCAACTTGGACACCTTCAAGCGGTCTGCCCTATTGCCTTGGTCCCTTCTGGGAAAAGGCGATCAAGAGGCTCGCAAGATGGAAAAAAGCAAAAGAGTAATTCGATCCCTGAACCGGGTGGTCGCTCCCCTATTAATCTGGTTCCCCCTACTTCCTTGCAAACGCCTCCTTCTTCTACCACGACTGCCCCTGAAAAGGCCTCTGTTCTCGAAGAAGTGAATGATTTGATTATGGTTTCGGCCCCACTCTCGGACAGCTAAAAACGCCCTCACGAATACGACCATCTAGACAGTTACAAGGAAGCAGATCTATTGAACCTGCAAAAAGCAGCAGAAATCCCTTCACATCAGCTAGTTCGAATCCCGAACTTATCGGATCCTGATAATTCTATAGGGTGGATTGATGTTCGTAGGAAGAAAAAGGATCCACGTTGGTCAACACAATGATTGACTCTTTGTATCAAGGGTAATTTGGTATGTTCAAGGATTTTATTGGTGGTTTATTAGCCATCTAGTGATGGATATGACTTTTTGTGTATACCCACATTCTCTGTGGGGAAAGCCATTAGCCTATATTACAAAAAAAAGTCAACTATAACAGAATAACTGAAAGTGGTTCGGAAGTTATGGATTGTCATTAATGAGCAGTTGGTTGTATTGCATCTATAAATAAGATGTAATGACTATGTAGTAAAAAGCATGGCCTGATGTAATGAAGTGTGATTTGTGGTCTAGCAAGTCACGGTTGTAACACTTGTTATGAGTGTTTGATTAATAAATGAGTAGAAAGATCAATGGTTTGTTGGTTTTCCCCGTGAGAGAGGTTTCTAGGGTAACTTATGTGTAATTTGTTGATGTGTTGTGTGTCATTGCTTATGTTTAATTGTATTTAACTATATGAATCAATTTGCAAACCTATTATAATTGGTATCAGAACCAACAAACAGGGTTGAAGATGAAAATCACTTTCTCATAGAATGTCCTATGTACACCCACACTAGAGCACAATTTCAAAATATTGTTACAATACTAACCTTCCTAAACTTTTAACTCGTCGCAACTATGATGATTTAGGAATGTTTCTCTTAAAGATTTTCGGGCGTAGAAATGAAATCCTAAAGAAAACCAAGTGACTCCTTGACTTTTTGTGTTCCAACAAACCAAAGTTGGTCTTAGTGGATGTTAATAACTATCATCATCATCATTATCATAAATAAACTATTAAATACATATATGTGCCACTATTTAGAGCTTAATGACCAAGGTCCCATATAATTTTCCACATTTATTTTTATAACATTGTATATCTATTAATTTGTATTATCTAAAATGTCATATTTAGATTAAGTTAGTGATGGGTTATTGTTTGTTTACACATAACCTTGGAGGAAGAATACGAGAGCATGAATTTGTAATATATTGTCACATGTTATCATTCAACACTGATAGAGAGGTTGGAAAAGTTGCATGAGAGATAAACGGTGCCTCTCTTAAAAAATAGGTGGTTCCCATGAATTACCACATTTATGGACTAAGAGTATGTTCTTAAAAAAATCACAATCCAAAAACTAATTACATAAATTTTGTTTGACATTTCAAAAATCCATAAAAGCGTAGAGAAAGATAAGGGAAATAGCTACAAAGTAGCTAGTTCCTTCCTTAAAATTATGTTTATGGTTCAAATATGGTTTGTGTGCTTAAGGAGAGCTATACGGTTTTAGATTCTTTCGATGTCTATGGTTTTTCTGTGCTTCTTATATGGCCGAGGGTCTGAGGCCTAAGGATTGAGGTCTGTGTCCCTTTTTTTTATCTGTTGTCCTCTCTCTCTGACCACTAGAAAAGTATCTGACTTCATCTCGTCTAGCCATATTTGTCTTTACACATAAGGCTAACCTCAAGCATCCTTGTCCAACTGTCTGGACCATCCCCGAGTGCATGCAAGATGGATTCAGAGGAGGAAGCTATGTACTACAACTTTAGTTCAACTGCCACCCAGGATTTCCGCCTCCAAAGAGAGTACAACATGGGCACCCTTCCATATGGTGCTCCTACCCAAGCGCAGAATCCTAAGGTCAATGCAGTTAATGAAGGAGTATGTGAGATCTGGCCAACCTTTACCTCAGTCTTGAAATTTTTGGCACCCAAACTGGAAGGCTGTGGTGGTTTTTTTAGTATGTTCTTATAACAAACTGTTTCTTTGTATGCCTACTCTCCCCATAAGGCGAACCAAGACCCGACTATGTCGGATCTATCTTTACACACAAGGCTAACCTCAGGCATCCTTTTCTAGTTGTTTATACCATCCCCGAGTGCATGCGAGATGGATTCAGAGGAGGAATCTATGTAATACGACTTCAATACAACTGCCACCCAGGCTTTTCGCCTCCAAAGAGAGTACAATGTGGGCACCCCTCCATATGGTGCTCCTACCCACGCGTGGAATCCTAAGGTCAATGCATTCAATGAAGGAGCATGTGAGATTATGCCAGCCTTTACCTTGGTCTTGAAATTTTTGGCACCCAAAGTGGAAGGCAGTGGTGGTTTTTTCAGTTTGTTCTTACAACAAACCGTTTCTCTGTCTTCCTACTCTCCCCATAGGGCAAACCAAGACCCGACTATCCCAATTTTTTCTCCTTACTCTAAGAAATCTCAAGGTGTTTCCTCTAATAACAGTCATATGAAGTGTATTGAGGAAAAAGGAGGCAAAAAAAGCATGGTCGCAGGAAAGCATATCATTATCGAGGAAGTCACCAATTTCTACAACAAAAGCTTGGTAGGTCGTTTATGTGGGAAATCAACAAAGGGAGAGGCACTCAGATGTTGGTTGGAGAGCTCATGGAATCCCATTTTATGGTACTTTCTGGACTTCCACATCCTGCTGTGTAGCTCGACGTGTTTCATCCTTCAGTCAACAAAAGACTATAATGCCCTCTTAGATAAAAACTTGATGTGGGGATTGTCTGGTCTAGTATTAAAGCTTTAGACGGTGGAATTTAACCCAAAGCGAGAATCTCTGTCGGTAATGAGAGTATGGGAAACCATGCCCAAACTTCCGCTGATCTTTTGGACAAAGGAGGCTCTAGTTGCCATCAGTAACACATTGGGTGTTTTTGTCGGTCTGGAACCAAATCAGGATTCAAATATAGATTGTTGTTGGGCATGGGTTCACATAGAAGTAGATGTGCGTGAAGGTTTAAATGGGAATTTGGATTTGGTTTACAAAGACCAAGTATTGCGTAAGAAAATTAACTATTGGAAACTTCCTTTTTAGTGCTTCTCATGCCATGTAATCGGCCATATTCAAGTGCAATACAAGAGGTATGGGCCCTCTTTTAGTTAGAAACAAAAAATCTGGGTAAAAAAGAATGTCGACAAAGGTGTTCAAGTGAAGGTATATATTGTGTTATGGTTGTATGAATTTCATGGATTGAATTGTCTCATTGCTTCAAGTCTCTGCATATAAAAGAATTAAATATCAAAGCTCAACCAAATTTCAACATGGTATCAAAGCTCAGGTCATGAAGGAGCTCAATTTTGCATGCCAGCTAGAGCCTACGTTGATCCTGAGAAGTTGAGCACAAGATTTGAAGACTATGGCATCAGTCTCTATACGACCGAAAGATCGTCTTGTGGGCACCTCAAACTTCAACACTGGGAAGGCTAGGATTCTCAACATCCTAGAGGAACATGACTTGGATGGCTATGTATCCACTGTGGTGGAGGAGCCTACATCTAATGCAGGGTGCATCAAATTCAAGAAGAATCAAGCTAAGGCTAAACGGATCATCTATGATTCGGTAAAAGATAACTTGATGCCCGTGATCACACCGTTGAAGACCACGAAAGAATGTTATGATACATTAACTAATCTATATGAGAAGAAGGCCCAGAGTCAAAAGAGGGCATTGAAGAATAAGCTTTAGAACTTAAATATGGAGACAGATGAGACAGTGGCCTCCTTCTTCTCCAAGATCTCTCAGGTAAGAGATCAGCTTGCTAGTATTGGAGTAGTGGTGGATGAGGATGATCTTCTCCAAACCGCTATTGATGGTCTCCCATCCTCATGGGAGACATCCTTGGTTGTGGTAAATGGACGAGAGGTACAACCTAATTTCGAAAGTTTGTGGCATGACTGCCTCCAAGAGGAGGGTCAAATCCAGAGCAAGTCAGTGTGCATCAAAGAAGAAAATCGTGCCCTCACGACAAGAATGAAGAAAGGAAAGAAACCCTTCTTCCAAAATAATTTATCTTATTCAAAGAAGAAGGAGTTCAACAAAGGCTTTGACAAGTCAAAATCTAGATGCTTCAATTGCAACAAGAAAGGCCATTTCTCAAGAGATTTCAGAGCAAAGCGGAAACAAAATTTTCATGCTTCTACCGCCATAGAAGATGAAATCACTCAAAAGAATGCATCCCAAGAAAAGGAGACAAGAAGGGAGTATTATCTTGTCTCATCCCTTTCGGGATCCGTCATCACAAATACAAACACATGGTTGATTGACATTGGTGCATCCAAACATATGACTAGTTACAAGAGTACCATCACCGATCTAAAAGAGAAAGAATTCACATGCATGGTAGAGTTGGGGGACAACTCAACTTATTCGATCCAAGGAGTTGGATCCACCTCATTCCAACTAAGCACCAATGATATTCTACATGTGGATGAAATTCTATATGTTCCAGGCTTGAAGAAGAACCTCCTCTCAGTTTGGTTCTTGAAGACAAAGCCTTTAGATTTATCTTCATAGATAACAAAGCACTTTTATGGCTGAAGAACAAAAGCCTAGAATCTGTTGTTGTGATTGGAGTTCAAGAGGGAGGAATTTACAAGGTACTCAAGAAGTACATTCAATCTATGATTCACCACACTATCAGTACATGCGAGCTATGACACCGAAGGCTTGGACACCTACACTACAAAGCGCTACCAGGACTTTGAGCATGATAGTAAAAGGTATGGTAAAAGGTATGCCCATATTTGATTTTGAGCATGATAGTGTATGTCAGGGTTGTGCACTTGGGAAAAATGTTAAGAAAAGATTTTATAACAGTTCTACTAGATCTAAAGGGATTTTAGATTTACTACATTCTGATGTATGTGGGCCCATGTCATCCCCCTCCCTAAGTAGCTTCTTATATTATGTGTTGTTCATAGATGATTTTTCTAGGAAGTCATGGATTTATTTCATGAAGGCTAAAAGTGAAACTCTTAGCAAATTTAAAGAGTTTAAAGCCCTAGTTGAAAATCATAAAGAAAATCACATCCGTGTATTAAGGTCTGATCATGGAGGTGAATTTGATTCACATGCATTTAATGAGCTATGTAGTGATGCAGGAATATGTAGTGAGTTAACAGTACCATACAACCCTTGGAAAAATGGGGTTTTCGAAAGAATGAATAGAACCATAAGTGAGGCTGCATGATCAAGATATGTCTACCTCATTATGGGTAGAAGCCACCCATACAATTGTGTACATCCAGAATAGAATCCCACATGCCATTCTGGATGAGAATACACCAAAAGAAGTGTTTACCGGTGAGAATCCAGACATCTCAATCTTGAGGACCTTCGAGAGCCCATTATACATTCATGTACCAAAAGAAAAGAGAACAAAGATGGTGCCTTCTGGAAAGAAAGGTACCTTTGTGGGTTATAGTGAGTCATCCAAGGCATACCGAATATATGTATCTGGTGAGAGATACATTGAAGTCAGCCGAGATGTTACCTTCCATGAGGAAACTGCTTTCAAAAGATCGAAAGAGATTCAATGTGATTCAGAGATGGAGGATCCCGAGTCTAATTCTCCCCTTCAGAGTTAGAGAGGGAGAAACCAGAAGATGCCTCAGATTCGCTAGCTCCTGAAGAACCAGTAGAACTGGTTGAGAGGTCACTTGATGAACCTCCTGCTAAAAGAAGATCCGCTTGGTGCCGAGACATCTTACAAAATGTAGAGAAACATGGAGCACCAACACGCTCATCTAGAGAGCACAAGCAACCTGACAGATATTCAAGGTATGTTGCACCGATGAGTCACATCAGTGATTCAGAACCATCCTCATATGAAGAATCTGCAAAGCAACAAGTTTGGAAAGATGCAATGACAGAAGATTACAACTCTATAATGAAGAATGATGTTTGGGAGGTTGTTCCCAAACCTGTGGGAAGTCCATCGTGACTTCTAGGTGGCTTTATAAGATCAAGTGTAATACCCCCATTTTTACACTTATAATATTTTGGGCTATCATGTAAATATTATATGCATATTATGTATGGTTCATAGCGTGGAGCTCAAGGCCAAGGCCCCGCTAGTGAACGCTCAATCTTGAAGAGGAAAGTATGTTGGTATTATTTAACCCATGTGCTAGTGAGCCAAGGGAATTGTAAATATGCATTTTAATATAAATACCCACAACTAGCTATGCAATGCAACAAGAGATGGGGGCATGATATTACAAGGATTGGGAAGGAAATATTCAAACCCTTGAGCCAATGAAGTCAATCCAAGTGTTAATGAGAGAACCCATCAACCATAAACTACCCATGTTGACTTTGGTGGCCAATCATTCATTTCTCCCAAGAGTTGGGTGAAGTAGTTAATGCCTTAGGGATTGAGGAGGTATGGTTGTCCAAATTCGAGTATGGGCAAGCCACCCTCATGGAAAATCGTGTTTTTTCTTCTTGGGCAAGAAAACAGCCATGATTTGCTCCCTAAGCCATTACCCATGAAGGAGTTTTGCCTCTCTCACGTTTTTGGAACTGCCTGGGCATTTTCCAGCCACGTTTTTCTGGTTTCTCTAGGTCTTCTAGCTGGGAAGAGGGCGTTTTTGTGTTGCAGACCTGTTGGGAGATGCCTGGGCGTTTTTCTCCACTGATTTCCAGTGTTTTCCTCCCTTTTGGCACTACTGGGAACTCGTTTTTGTATTACATACCTGTTGGGAAGGAGAGAGCATGATTTGGGGGTTTGTAGAAACCATTGCGGCTCTTTGAATGCCCATGGACGTTTTCTGAAAACGAATTTGCTTTCCCTGGCTTGATTCACCATCTATCACTTCGTTTTGGTTGCCCACGTTTTTCCTCATACCCAGCACTTGGGATTTTGCTGTTATGAGTATCTATGTTCAGTTTTGAGTTGCTGTGTGTTAAGAAATGTTGGGGTTGAGATGGGTATCCATTGCTTTGGGCTGTGATGAGCTTGAGAGTCCCCTTTTCCTTGTAGATATCATGCCCAGCTCGAGGGTGGTCTCTGAGTGTTGAAATAATATAGGTTGGGCAGAGACCTACGATTGGGAGGAACGTTGCAGCGACATAGCTAGTTGTTGGGGACAACATTACAGTGAGATAAGTATATTCTCTGTTTGTATTTAATTCTGCAATGTGTTAAATTGATTGGAAATTGTGAATTGTGTGTGGATGGTGTTTATTCCACTGTGCATGTTAAATTGATTTGCATCTGCACACCTTTGAATTTTATGGCTATGAATCAAATGAATGGGCTTAGTTTATGTAAAAGCCCCAGAGATTGGCATCATGTTCCCTCACCGGAATTGGATAGATGGGAGCGTATGTGACAGATTGACATCAGAGCGTAAGGTTCAACACTACGACTGCTGAGCCCTTCATAGAGATATAAATCATTGTGTGTGTATTTAGTTAGTATTTGGAATTAAAATGCATTAAAGAAACCTGAAGATCTCATAGCTTATATTTGATTAGGATGGGAAATCATTTCCATGACTGTTTTGGGGGATTATTTCAAAACTGCTTGCATTGATTTCATTCTATGAAAGTGAGGAAGGAGGGAGAAAATCCTTTTTCAGGTTGAATGCTTAGTTTACATTGTTTCTAATGTAATAGCAATTTGTTTTTGTATTTGTTGTTTGCCTACATGGAGGAGAGAAAGGAGGCGCAACCTCTTGCTATAAGTATATTATTCTGTTGTTTTATTTTGACGTGAAGAGGTGCAATTTATTACATCCTGTTATTGTTTTGTTATATGTGAGTATGATCTCTAATTATGCTTCCTATTGAGCAATGACCATCACAAAAAGAAGAAGGAAAAATTTTTAATTGTTCTAACTGTTTTTGAAAATTTGAAAATTTTCTAAGTGTTTGTTGCTAAGGCTGCGGCAGCGAAATTAACGTTAATTTTTGCGACGCGCGGCGGCAGCAATTTTAACGCTAAAATCCGCGATGTGCGCGGCGCGCGCGGCAAAAGTAATGTTAAAAACAGCGACACTGGCGGCGGATTTTAGGCTTAAAAGTTGCGATGGAGACTTGCGCGCGGCGGCGATTTTAGCCTTAAAACCTGCGACGCGGTCGCAGCGACGAAGGCTTGCGGGCGCAGAAGTTAAGGTTAACTTTGTGACACGATCGGGGGTCGTAGGGTTAGTGGTCAGATATTTTAGCCTTAGCTTTTACGACACAGTAGACGGAGAAGTTGTTAACTCTGCGCTGAAGGGAAGTGGTCGGTGGTCGCAGGGTTAGCGGTCGGAGATTTTAACCTTATCTCTTGCGACACGGTCGGCAGAGAAGTTGGTAATTCTGCGCCAAAAGGAAGAGAAAATCTCAAAAATTTCTAATTGTTTCGAAATTCTGCTTAAGGGTTGTAGCGACGGAAGTTACACTAACTTTCTGCGCACGCACGGCGAAGTTAAAGATAATTTGTGCGACACGGCGACAAAATTAACGTTAAGATCCGCGCCACCCGTGGAAAAATTAACGTTAAGATCCGCGCCAACCATGGCAATTTTAACCTCAATATCTGCGACGCGGTCAGAGGAGAGCTCGATAAGTCCGCCAAATGGGGAAAATGCAGCAGCTTTTCACTAAGATTTTCAGGTGCGAAAATGGAAAATTGCCATGAAAGTTGTGCGCAAGATTGCGCGAAATCGAAGGATTTACAAAAAAAAAACAAGGGTGCTGCCCTTGACCCGCCTTGTAGTGGTGAGCTACAAGGGGGCAATCCCCCTTGACCCCCGTCGTCCCCCAGAGACAATCGTTGAAAGTATGAAGTGCAGAAGCAAGAATTGCATAGAAAGTTTGTGGAAATGCATTGCGGAAAAGCAATGGGAGCAGTAAGGCAACGCTGATGAAAGGGAAATCTCTCACCTTAAACCATTTATGTTTATAACATAATAATTGTATGCTTGGAAAATATCATGAATGAATGTTATACACGTGAATACATATATTGAATTTCTACTTTGTGAGAAGATCATAGCTAATAATTGCTTGTGTGAATGGTAGAGAGCCCATGAAATTGGATCAGCTATGATGTGGAAGAGGAAATTCCATGCTACGATGAGGAATTGGAAGGGAGAATTCCTCCACTACCCTCTTGATATTGTATTTATAATTCTGAAGTGGTTGTGCATATAAATTATGGCATAGGAATGCTGAAATGCAAGAGATTAGATAGATGATATGACTATGCACTAGTAGGCATATTAAGAAACATTGCACAGTGCATGCAAAATGTTTGTGCATGAATAGGACATTGCATATTGATAAAATAGTGAGGTTTCACATATGCAATGAGCCAATTGAGATAATTATGGTGGTTGCTAATAATTAGTTGTGTCCGCATTGGTTGTAGGACAAATACAATCAAAACATGGCTAAAGAAGTTGATGACGTTGTTGCACGTGACCAACGACCTTATGAAGAGAGGATGGTGCAACAAGTCCGTGATCATGATGTTGGCAAAAGGACTGAGTAGCCTTGGTAAGAGGTCAACTGATCAAGTAACATCAAGTGATGTTAATAACAACCATGCAGGTAATGGTTATTTGTGCTTAATTGCATGAATGTTGAAAGAGGATTTGGTGAGATCCCTTCAACTATGTTCTGAACTATGATGATTTGGTTTGCATATGGTATTGAGTGCCCAAATGGGACTGTTAACCTACCAAGTATGGTGAGGTATGGGTAAATGAAGGCAGTGATCATTACACGCTATAATTGCTTAGAAATCTCAATGCATTCATATGAAATTATATCATGCCATTTGTGTATGTTGGTTGTGAAGTTTAACAACCCAAGCAAGTGATGACTTGTGGTCCTGCTATAGTGTATGCCATATGAGATAGTCATGGTTAGGCCATAAAATGCTGGAATGCATGGTATTCATGAATTAATGTAGGGTTGTATTAAGGGGTTATGAATTGAGTGAGTGCACATTAAAAGATAAGGTAAAAGTTTTGAATGTGCATGAATAAGGTGTAGGTGCACATGTTGAGATGCATGGTTGTGGTGTATGTTTCATTGCAATTAGATAATAGATGAAATGGCATTGTCAATCCTGAGAGCATTCCAGGAGTTGCTGTGAATGCAAGAGAATGATTGGATGAAGAAGGTAGACATGTTGATGGGCTACCGAGAGTGCTATGTTGAAAGGACAGAGTTGCATAAGATGATAAGGCTATGAAGTAATTAATATCTAAAGCTTCATTTGAATTACATAAATAATGTACCTGTGTCTTGCAATTTTATTATGATGATGATGCCTATATATATATATATATATATATGTATGTATGTATATATACATTTCATTGCATTTCAAATATTAACAATTGAAAGTGTTTGAGTTATTGAGTGTTATAATTATGAGATCACTTGAGTGACTGTTGTAGCAATGAAATATTATATGCATAAAGACTTACAAAGTGTTTGGCCAATTGAAGTTTCAAATTTTAGGTAGATTGTTTTGGGCATGGAAAATATGGGTAAGTCCATGATGAAGATTGGAATCTACCGTGAGCAAGAACCAAACGATATGAGAACAGACTCATGGCTAAGCGAATCAATTTCGTAGAGGACATAATTGCAATTCATACTTGAATTTAATTATCAATGCCATTGACTGATTAGAGAAATCAGATTTGAATTTTATTGCTAAATGCTGCTAACTATTTGGCTATTTGATAAATGTGCCAAGAAGACACATTGCAGGAAGACCAGGAGTGATGGCCTGCAAAATCCAAGCTAGATGGGAAAGACCCCATGCTTTGGAAATGGGTTTCGGGTGAAACGCCATTGATAATGTCTCAGCCAAACCGCATGTCAGTAAACCATGAGAGTGAGATGGTAAAGCTATGCCCAGAAGGCATGTGAGATACATCTGCAAAATGAATGAGTATTCTGTGACCCTAGACAAGAACATGCATGTCTAAATTATTATGGTTAATATGCAGAGCATGCTCTATCTTATTTATATCATTGCAGACTGCTTGAGTATGATTAGGGCCTACATGGTGCACATCGGAAAGGGGGTGCACACCTTTTTTGGTGCTGGGTCATGATAGGGTTTTCAATATTGACTACACCCTAAGGGAATGGACGCATTCCTAGTGTTTCAATACTTGATAGTGAATGATATGGATTATGGTTACAAAATTGAACAGCAATACTGATGAGATTGCTTATCCTTCTTGTGTTGTCAACCTACACAGATGCAGGTTGATACTGCACATTAAGAGGCAAAGTGAAGAAGGGTACGCAAAAGGACTATATAGGAATTGGTAACCTTTCTATGCTCACACGAAATATTACCAGAAGGGATGGACAGGCCCGAAGAGCTGGGTAATAAGAAGAGGTATCATCCTTGTGTGAGTGGGGTCATGCTAACCTGCAGTCAAGAAAGTCACCTATAAAGTTCCTAAAAAGAACCACCGATTTGCACCAGAGAAGGAGTGACATCCTTGTATGAATGAAGAGTTGTGTGTGTGAAGGGTTGTGGTGCAAGAAGGTGTGGTGACATTGGTAAAGGCATAAAATCTCTATTGGGACAACAGTACGAGGGGGGACGCCAAGACTGACTGAAAACCCTGAGATGCCTATGGCTCCATAGTAGAGCCTTGACCTATAATGGTCAGGTGGCGCAGTTTCCTTCCATTGGTCGATTACCCAGACGAATGTGCTGGCTCGGCAATGGAGAGGGCCAACCAGGTATGGGACTGGTTGGGCACCACCAAATGCTTGGTAAATCCAATCGGCGTGAAGGTGTACTGGTGAAGCATTAACTACATCCAAGTCCATAGGCGATCCTAAGGCTTGCAAAGTGAAGCAGGATCCTATGGACCAGAGGGGAAACGCACAATACAGATAAGTATTCAATTTCATTTATGTCTTGTTTGGAATAATGAAGATTTCAAGTATAAGTCTTCTAACAACTAAGCTAATACACTAATGTTTCTTTGCTGGAAACCTTGGTCATTGCAGGAAAGCAAGACCCTGAAAGCGCTATAAAATTACTGGTAAATCTAGAGATTAAATGAGTGGGTGATATGAAATTATTAATAAATCTAGAGAGTAATTGGTTGGGCATTCACTACTTAATATTGTGAAACAGCGTGTATGCTGGCCCAATACCCCTTAAACAATTGATAAAACCAGTCAGCGTACTGGCCTGGCATTTCCTATTCGAATGATTGTGGAGTAGCCTACGTGCTGGCCCAACTTTCATAATTGTGTCCATGGGAATCAAAGGCTCATAAAGCAAAGAAGGATCCCGTGGAATAAAGTGAAGACATCCAATACAGATACGTATTTGGTTATCTTGCAGCTTCTTGCTTATGAATATATGTGTGTATATGATTTGGTTATGATTTCTCAAACTCTTGTTTAGAGAAAAACCTTATGAAATAAACTAAACATGTGAATTGATTCAATGCTTGAGTGTAGGTATTGTTGGAAGAAAGGACCAGGAAGGCATCATAGGGATGCATATGGACATATGACCATCCTAAAGAGCTCAATATGAGCAGTAATAAAAGATGGTGCTAGTGAACATGAATGGGTCCTAGCAACCAGAGGTTCTATAAGCAGAATGGGAAGGGGTACCCAAGTTGAAAAGCATTAGTCAGACCTTAGACACTAAGTGTCATAGCCAATAAAGGGCAATTCAAGCATTCACATTAAAGTGAAAGAGACTAAGAAGCATGAAACCACAGTGATGGCGTAGCTCTGTAATAAAACAAGACTAAGAGGGAGAAGCTCTTACTCTTCTCTTTCCTTTTTATTGATGCATTTATAAAACAAAGAATTGTTGAATGCATGTCATGACTAAAAGAAGAATGTGTTTATTTGCTTGAATTAAATTGTGAATGCTAAAATAGTTATTTCACTGTGAAAGGATGAACATGAAAGAGATCATGTGTATGTTGGGAAAGCATGAAAAAAAATTGGAAGTCACATGAGTGAAGCATGGGCGTTCCATGTAAATTGAGAAATAATTGACTAATTTTAATGTTTATATTATGCTTGTTCTAACAAAGAGTTTCCATGATAAATTTCACAGGGAGAAATTGAAACAATTGGTTGCAGCCGACACAAGCAAGTGTTGCTAGTAAGTAAAGAGTGGTCAACTATGCACATTGACCATGGCGGCAGACCAAGGGCTATTAGAATTGGCTGAAAGTCTTCTTCAAACAATTGCAAAAACCCAAGAAAATCTTGGAAAGATGCTCAAGCTACAGAGGCAACAGAATGAGATGAACCACGAGGTTTTGCAGGACTCTATTCGTCTGCAAAAAGGAGTAAAAAGCATTCTGGGAGCAATCAGTAAGGGAAAGGAAAGTGGATCAATGAAGAAGCATTCATCCAATCGGTCGATTAAGAAACATTCCAGGTGGGAAGACTTAAAGGAAATGGATCAGGAAAAGGTAAAGCAACCAGTGAAATGTTGGGGATGTGGCGGAAATCATTTCCTCTGCGACTGCCCAACAAGAGAACATCAAGAGGGTAGCAGCCGTAAATTTTCCAGGTTTGTGGACCAGCTGGAAGGTAAAGAAGAGGAAGGAATTGTTTTGGAACAATGTCCTCATGCAGAGCTAGAAGGTCCCACCCAGCAAGAACAGTTTGTGAAGGCCAAAGGACTTGGTCCTGAAAACCCAAGTAAATGATGAAATGCAGGACAAACCTGCCACATTTTGTGAATTTTGGACATATATAAAGCATGTATGTATTCCCAAGTTATGTAACACCGAGGACGGTGTTATTCCAAGGGGGAGGGGAATGTAATACCCCCATTTTTATCCTTATAATATTTTGGGCTATCATGTAAATATTGTATACATATTATGTATGGTTCCTAGCGTGGAGCTCAAGGTCAAGGCCCCGCTAGTGAACGCTCGATTTTGAAGAAGAAAGTATGTTGGTATTATTTAACCCATGTGCTAGTGAGCCATGGGAATTATAAATATGCATTTTAATATAAATACCCACAACTAGCTATGCAATGCAACAAGAGATGGGGCCATGATATTACAAGGATTGGGAGGGAAATATTCAAACCCTTGAGCCAATGAAGTCAAGCCAAGTGTCAATGAGAGAACCCATCAACCATCAACTACCCATGTTGACTTTGGTGCCCAATCATTCATTTCTCCCAAGAGTTGGGTGAAGTAGTTAATGCCTTGGGGATTGGGGAGGTATCACTGTCCAAATTCGAGTATGGGCAAGCCACCCTCATGGAAAATCGTGTTTTTTCTTCTTGGGCAAGAAAACAACCATGATTTGCTCCCTAAGCCATTACCCATGAAGGAGTTTTGCCTCTCTCACGTTTTTGGAACTGCCTGGGCGTTTTCCAGCCACGTTTTTCTGGTTTCTCTAGGTCTTCTAGCTGGGAAGAGGGCGTTTTTGTGTTGCAGACCTGTTGGGAGCTGCCTGGGCATTTTTCTCCACTGATTTCTAGTGTCTTCCTCCCTTTTGGCATTGCTGGGAACTTGTTTTTGTATTACATACCTGTTGGGAATGAGAGAGCACGATTTGGTGTTGTAGAGACCATTGCGGCTCTTTGAATGCCCATGGACGTTTTCTGAAAACGAATTTGCTTTCCCTGGCTTGATTCACCATCTATCACTTCGTTTTGGCTACCCACGTTTTTCCTCGTACCCATCACTTGGGATTTTGTTGTTATGAGTATCCATGCTCAGTTTTGAGTTGCTGTGTGTTAAGAAATGTTGGGGTTGAGATGGGTATCCATTGCTTTGGGCTGTGATGAGCTTGAGAGTCCCCTTTTTCTTGTAGATATCATGCCCAACTCGGGGGTGGTCTCTGAGTGCTGAAATAATACAGGCTAGGCAGAGACCTACGGTTGGGAGGAACGTTGCAGCGACATAGCTAGTTGTTGGGGACAACATTACAATGAGATAAGTATATTCTCTGTTTGTATTTAATTCTGCAATGTGTTAAATTGAATGGAAATTGTGAATTATGCGTGGATGGTGTTTATTCCACTGTGCATGTTAAATTGATTTGCATCTGCACACCTTTGAATTTTATGGTTATGAATCGAATGAATGGGCTTAGTTTATGTAAAAGCCCCAAAGATTGGCATCATGTTCCCTTACCGAAATTGGACAGATGGGAGGGTATATGACATCAAGCATGTTGCAGATGGGCATTGAGAAGTATAAATCCATATTCGTTGCCAGAGGTTTCTCTTAGAAAGAAGGCAATGATTATGATGAGCCTTTTCCTCTGTGGCAAGGTACACCACAATTCAAGCAATGATTGCACTTGCATCTATTATAGGATGGAAACTTCACCATATGGATGTGGAGACAACCTTTCTCAATGGTGAGGTTGAGGAAGAGGTTTGTATTCAGTGGCCCGAAGGATTTGTAGTGCATGGGAAGGAGTCCCATG
This sequence comes from Larix kaempferi, assembly GCA_027924585.1. Lineage (NCBI taxonomy): Eukaryota > Viridiplantae > Streptophyta > Pinopsida > Pinales > Pinaceae > Larix > Larix kaempferi. Next base: position 26,944,540 of record BSBM01000877.1, on the reverse strand, counting down.
TTTGCAACCTAAATAAAGCTCTATATGGGCTTAAGCAAGCCCCAGGGCTTTGTACTCCATAATTGATAGCTATCTTTAGAAACTGGGTTTCTGTAAGGGTGAAGCTGATCCAAATTTGTACTTCAAAGTAGTGAAGAACCAATCGTTGATATTGGTTCTGTATGTCGATGATTTGTTTCTCACTGGAGAGGAACATCTGATTGCTTGGTGCAAGAGGGAGCTCACATCAGAGTTTGAGATTAAAGACTTAGGTCTAATGCACTACTTTCTTGCACTTGAGATCTGGCAAAGAAAAGATGATTTTTTTCTATCTCAAGGGAAGTACAGCGTGGATATAATGCACAGGTTTGGCATGATAGATTGCAAATCTATGACTACATTGATCGTTTCCCATTTGAGGAAACTTCATGATTGAGGCTCTAGATAAGATCCAGTAAATCCCACTTTGTATGGACAGCTTATAGGCTCGCCAATGTACTTAATACTTTCGAGGCCTGATATATGTTATGCTATGAGCATTATGAGTCAATTTATGTCTGATCCGAGACACAGACACTGGATAGCTGCTAAGCATGTGCTTAGGTACCTTCGAGGTACAATTTAATATGGACTCATATATGCCTCCAATGGAGGAGTCATGTTACTTGGTTATACATACTCATACTGGGGAGGAAGCATTGTGGACCATAAGAGCACATCCGGCTACTGTTATAGCCTAATATCATCTATGATATCTTGGTCCGGTAGGAAGCAGGGCTCCGTAGCCCGAAGCACTACCGAAGCAGAATACATAGTTGCTAGTGTTGCCTATCGAGAAGCAGTGTGGCTCAGAAATCTACTTGCAGGGTTGTTCGATGAAAAGCTTGAGCCTACAGTTATTAAGTGTGACAGTCAGAGTTGCATCAAGCTTTTTGAAACCCAGTGTTCATAACAAGTCGAAGCACATTGAAATGAAATATCACTTCATCCGAGACATGGTCCAAAAAGGTACAGTGAAACATCAATACATTGCTATTGATGAGCAGATTGCATATGTGTTAACAAATCCTCTAGCAGTGACGAAGTTCAGGTACTTCTGAGACAATCTTGGTATGGCAGAGAATGCCTCCCTCGCTGAGAAGGAGTGTTAAATATACAGCATCAGGAGACATTCTCTCGTATAGAGGTGAGCAATTTGATTGCCTTTCATGTAAAGGTTATTCCTCCCGTATAGAGGTAATTGATCAAAGTAATGATGTTGTAAAGTCTTGTTGGACAAGGCTCCAAACTTGTGTGTATCAAGTCATGATTATCATGTGAACCTTCTGTATAAAGGTATCCATGAGATGGACCTCCCGTATAGATGTGGACCTTCCTTATAAAGGTCATGCTTTACTTGTTAAAAGCATTTAATGTTGTGTGATATATTATTAACCATGATCACCAGATTGCTATTAAGTCTCCTTTAGAGATTGATCACCTCTAAAGTGAATTACTTTAGCATATGATCATTTGGTCCAAAATAATATAATATGATCACAACATCCGACAATTCTTCTAATGTAATGTGATGGATAATTAAAGTTAGCACATATTGACCATGTGGTAAGAGATAAAGAAATAAAAGATAAAGCATAGAGATCAAGAGAATTCAAAATTGCCCATGCGAACACTTAACTAATTAAAAAGAACTTGAATTATTAAAGCTTTGGTTATAAAGCTTTAGTTAAGTATCAATGCTTCAATTAAAGTATCAGTTAAATTTATGTCTTAGTTAACTAAAGAAATCATAGTGGTCACTTCAAGTAAGTAAATTAACATAATTTCAATTAACTAAGTGTTAAATAAAATGGACTAGTTAACTAAACTATTTACACTTTAGTTAAACTAAAAGACGACACTTCAGTTAAAGAGAAGATCTGGTTAACTAAGTGTTATTGCATGACGATACTTATGTTAAACTAAAAGATGACACGTGAGTTGTGACACTTGCATGTTGACACTTAAGTTAGCCACCTAACTAAGTGGGTAGGATTTCAGTTAAGAGGCGAGTTCATCCTAAGTGACAACTCAGTGAGATGAAGCACTGCTTGAGAAGTGCGGTGCACCACTCCATGCAAGATTAATACATCCAGTTTGAGGGTGATTTTATCTTGAAGTTAGAAGTTAAAAATAGAAGAGAAGAATGTATAAATATGAAATACAGGATTGTTGAATCCATAGTGTGAAGCGAATTCTCTTCTCCATCGAAGGCAAGGCACTTCTCTTTGTGCAGGGTATTGTTCGTGCTTGTTATTGTTGTGTTGGGCACACATCCAATTGATCTCTCTTCTCTTTTGCTTTTGTATATTCACTAAGAAGTTTGGTGATCTCTTATCTTCCGAAAGAAATCTGCTATGTTGTAAAAGAAAGCATTCTCTGTTATCCATTATATTATACTGAGAAGAATTGTTGGGGTTTTTGTTCTCATAATTTTGAGGATTTTCCCAGGGTATATCTTGTGTTTTGGCTGTATGAATTTCATGGATTGAATTGTCTCATTGCTTCAAGTCTCTGCATCTAAAAGAATTAAAGATAAAATCTCAACCAAATTTCAACAAGAAGTACCAATTTGATCTATAATAGATGCCCCCTAGTGTGTGAAGTCAGAAGGGAACATGATGGCTGAAATAAATTATAATCATGTGTGGAGAGAGATGTGGAGGAACATGGTCGAGATTCCAAGAACCCCAAATCTGCCAAAGTACCTAAAAAGAAAATAGGTGTCAGGCAATCTTTTCTCTAAGATGGCTATGTCCATGCTCTCATGGCCATAGAAGAATACACAGTGGATCTATATATATATATAAGTGGTTCATGGCCATGAAAGAGGATACAGAGTGGATCCATGGCCAATCAAGAAATGATAGCCACAAATATATACATAGTGGATCTATGTCAATCTAGAGGTCATAGCCATGAAGCAGCACACAGTGGATCTATGTCTCATCATGCATCAGGAGAACGATATGTAGCTGAGTAATGTTTATCCCAATGGTTCTAGTGTCATATGAGGTGTGGTACAGTCCTGCACAAGTTGGGTAATAGCAAAATGTGAGTGTGTTACTGTTGGCCCAAGGTCTTCCATCAAAACTGCTGAGAGGTACTAATCCTACCCATGTAAATAGATTAGCTGAAGTCGAACATGAAGGATATCATTTGATTACTGATCATTGACATATACCATTAACAAATGCAAGGTAACCCACCAATGACGATAATGGGAACCAAGGTACCTAGTACATTCTAACAAGTGTGAATATATGTCTTGGAGTCGAACACTTGTAGAATCTATTGAATAGGAGATATTGATGTATTCCCACTACCTAATAGTGAGGGAACCTGACATCGATGATTGCAACCCCCAAGGTACTACCATAAATCTAGACCTCATTCCCAGAGCAAGATGAGTTGAAGTTGATTGGAAGAGAGGCATTAAGGTATCCCCCATCACCCAACACGAGGAAATGTTAGGGATTGATTTGACTTGGGAAGGGACTGGGACCAATCTTTGCAGAATGGACCACCAGGTACATATCTTGCATGCACTGGATATAAATAACATACAGAAGATACCCCTCTGAGCAACAACCAATAATGAAATTTATTGATAGGGGTGAGGACTTCCACCAATGATGAAAATGGAATCTAGGGTACAACATGAATTCAAAAATGTGAATGGATATCTTGACGTAAAACATCAAGGGAAACCACTCATTCAATGACCAATGATGAATTGTCATTTGTAGAGTGCAAGGTTACCTGTTAATGATTTAAATAGGGCCAGGGTGCTATGATTCTAGGTTAGTGCCTCATAGTAAACGAGTCATCATTGATGAGACACAACCCACATGTGAGAAGTAAATGGAGACATTCTCTACAAGCACGAGTCTGAACACGGGTTTCAATGATACATGATGCGAACAGACTGACACTAGGGAATGGCCGACACATGAGGTCAAGGAAACTGCAGAATGGCTTACACGAGCTATATCCTTGAAAATTGATCATGACACAATAGTGACTTGGGAATATTTTAGACAAATGGGCCAAATATATAAATCCGCACTGTAGGAAACAATGACATATTCACTATATGATTGGAAGAGTAACGAATTAGAGGAGTACTTACTATATGCCCAATGATTGAATCCTAAGTCCAAAAACTAGAACCCAATTTGCTGAGAGACTCATGAGAACTTCTTTGTTTAAGGATGACTTGAGTTGTTGTCACTGCGATGATAAACATTTGATATCTTTCCCTTCCCCTTTTTTGTTTTGTTTTTGGAATATTTGATTTTTAGTTTCTTTTTCATATTATAAGGCGTGCAAAAGAATAAAAGAATGATATGATACATTGGAGAAGGCGAGCATCGCATGGGCATGCAACTACGTTCCAAGCTCACAGAACATACCTATGCAAAAAACACAAAAAGGGATGTGCACAATATGGATGCTCTTGAAGAATGTAATCCTCGGTAAGGGTAGCAAGGTGTGACTACAATATATAGCAAAGGAAAGCGATCTTAGGAGAATGCATTAGTAGTAAGTAGCTAATGGAAAATTGCAGCAAGAATTGAGCTCCAAAGCAAAAGCAGCTGTATGCAAATGCAATATCATAAAATGCAAAATTTTGAGAGTCCCCTGGGTAAATAACCAGAATAAGAGTTAGAGAGGGTCATGAAGCTTCATCTTGATGACATGGCAGGACTAAACAGGGACTCTCGATCCTAACACAAACTCTTGGGATGAGTGCAAGAAGACATTGGGGATCTAACTATGGCACCCATGAGTTGGTAAGCTCTAACATGGGGAATTATGACTTTTCTTCTATTAATAGAGGGATAATGTTGTAACCCCATTTATTGGGATCCTAAGGCATAAAATATGGTAGTAAGGGTAAATGCAAATAATGTAAGGTGGATAATATTTAGGGAAATTAATCCCCAACAAATATTGGGTTCAGTAGTTGCAGAGCAATGGCATAAAAAAACCCTGATCTTGCAAGTAAACAAAATATTTTTTTTCAACAAACAATTGGTATACAAAGCATTAAGAGTACATACCTGGTTCCAAGCGTTTGAAGTATAATCATTTGGTCTTGAGCTTTGCTCCTTTGCCTCAACTTCTTGTTGCATTTCATGAAATGAAAACAAAGGAAAATGAAAGCATCATAATAATCAAAAAAATTATAAAAGAAAATTTGTAGAATTATAGATTTCCAATTCAATAGCAATAATCATTCACATAAACTAACATGCATATAAAGATCATGTATTGGACATGAAAATGAGTTCATTTATATATTGAAAATGGCAAAAAAGTACATAGAACAAGTAAAATTGATCATATTGCTGTCGTTCTGAAACTGAGCCTTGGGTTCTTCCTCCCTAGCCACTTCAACACTCCAATCTTAACTCAAAGTCTTTTCACACAAAGTATGCTCAAGAGATTTGGGGAATTTTCCAGCACAATGAGCTTATGGTGAAAACAATGGAAAACTAGGGTTCCATATAGGTTAAGAAGGGTGTTGCAAACTTAGGGAAAAGGGTTGTGCAAATTGATAACAGAGAGGGTTTCTTTTCCAAGAACAATCTCACCAAAAATTGGGCAAGGTGATTGTATATTGTGTAACCTCAAAATTATTCTCTCCTATGCTCTTTTATACTTTTAAGGAGAGCAGTTAGGGAGTTAGGAGAAGTTATTCATGGGATTTGGGAGTTTGGGGAATAGTCTTGATCTGAAACTAACCCGTGAAATAAATTTCATCAATTATTTTTTATTTTTACTCTCATGCAGACACATATCTATATTTATGACTTGCTAATCGAATTTGAAGGGAAAATGACTTTGGGCTACGTCTTGCTTCAGCAGGACAGTATATATCTGCAACATCCATTCTTAGCAAATAGATATAGTTAGGTCGTGTATACACGAGCTAGCCAAGGATAGGGCACGTATTTGTTGAGAATAGGTTTTCTTAGAAGAATTTCTCAAGATAACAATTTGTCCACAAATGACACAAGGGGAAAATGGATTTTTGCAACCAAGAATAGGGATAAGATCAACCATTATAACATCTTGGGATAAACTGTGGAAAAATACGCTATAATAGATCCCCCCCTAATGTGTGAGGTCAAAGGGGCATACAATGGCCGAAATACATTATAACATTTCCATAATGAGTGCTTGAAGTAACCTAGGATAAATTTCCTAGTTATTAGCCATAGGCGATAACAACAATCGACCAAGTAAGAACTCTCTTCCCTAGGATGACATACCCATGCTTAGGAGTAACAAAAGTACGGTCGCAAATCAAGTATATAGCGGATCCATAACTATATAGAGAGAAAAGTGATCATGGCCACATGGATACAAAGTGGATCCATATCATTGATAGACCATAGCCACAAGGATACAAAGTGGATCTATGACTTAAAATCATATGAAGATATATGTATATGTGCAGAGCTGAACAAATCAATCTCCATATGAATTAGTGCCATAATAATGATAATGGCAATCCAACACAACTTGAATCGTAGTGCAAAATATGTGACATTATAACAACATTCAAGGTCTTCAAACCAACCAACACAGGTACATGTCTAAACTATATAAATAGATGTCTTGGGGTCGAACATAGTAAGACATTATTTGATTACCAGTCATTGATGTACACCATTAGCAAACACGATCCAACACACCAATAATGAAAATGAGAGGCAAGGTACCTAGTACAGTATAGCAAGTGTGAATAAATGATTTGACATCGAACATTAGTAGACTCTACTGATAAGGAGACATTGATGTATTCTCACTATCAATAGCGAGGATACTTTCCACTAAGGACTGCAAGTTCCAAGGTACTAATAAAACTCTAGATTAATATCCCAGAATAAATGTGTTGAAGTCGATGGGAAGCAATCCACTGGAAGGAGGGCATTAAGTCATCTCCCATCATCTAACACGAGGGTGTATTAGGAGGCCAAATATTTGATGGAGCAACTAATGATTATGAGACTTACTTAACAAGGGAAGGCTGACATAGTAAATTTAAGAGGGTTTTGAAGATGGTCGACTCAATATAAAGACTCCCTTTGAACAACAACACAACACAAAGGTGATTGAGGCAACATAGACTTAAAAGATATCATACTACTTGTCAATGATGTATGAAACATCAAAGAAAACTCCATAATGACCGGAAGATTAACCATTCAGGGGAGTAAATGCATATATGAGTTCAAATTCCTAATTCATACTATACTCCAATTGTAGAGGAAAGACTCATGACAATGTGCTACGTTCAAAGGTGACGCAACTTGTTGCCATATAAAGATCTAAACAAAACTTGTTCCCATCCATATTTTTGGAATATTTGATTTATTTGTCTTTTTCATATTATAAAAATCCTGAAAAAAGAATAAAAGAATTTTATGCTACATGTGAAGAAACGAGTATCAAGACAACTAACTAAGTCCAAAATATGGATGATGAGCTAGATAAGGACACTCATGAATTTAAACCCAAACATTTTCAATATTTTAAGGAGTTTGAAAATTGTAAAGAAACCTCCATAAATACTATCTCGTAAATTTTTACAAAGCCCGGGGTAGTTAATGCTCGCTTAGGTTTTCAATTTTAGAGAGTTTGAAAACTTAAAAGAAAACTCCACAAGGTTTATTTTTCGTGAAGTTAGTCTCCCTCACCCAAAGAAGAATAAAAGTATATAAGGAGAGAACTCTTCTGACCATGTAGACCAGAGTATTCCTTTTTCGTAAATAATCCAAACGGTTCGGAAAAGGGTTAAACTTATACCGTTTGGATAAACCTTCAAACTATTAAACGAGTGTGAAAATAACAAGCATACTCGACAATATTTTCAATTTTAAAGAGTCTAAAAAGAGCTTAAAGAATACTCTATGTTGCAGGAACCTTATGGGGGCGGCCATAAATGTATGAGAAATAGAGGCATGTGGCTTCTTTTCAAATTCATGGTAAAACTAAAAAGCCTCCCAAGCCTATGAGAAAAACTCAACATGGGCACCAAAATGACAAAGGGGTGCTGAGTAGGGTGACCCATGTTAGGTAGGCTCTTTTGTCAGACTGGTGCAAAATGTAGATAAATATGGTTGTCACACCAATATCCAACATGTTCGACCCTACAGTAAATTCTGGTAGTGAAAGATTCAAATGCATCATAACAATGGGGAGGCCTAAACCTATATGCAAGTTTCTGAAAATACCTGATCAGATCGAGCAGAGTGTAGAAAATGATCCGTAAGCAAAGTGGACTTTGGCATCTTCAATAATATTTATGACCAAGGCAGAGTTTACTAATGAAGACTCAATATCACCAAGGTGTGGGGACCCACATACAACAAGATTAAACACATGAGGAAAATCTAGGATGAAAGAAGTAATGGAGTCTACATAAACATACTCATCATGGAAGGAATCGAAAAATCTGCTAGCAAAATCAAACTCATCAAGAACACCAACTTGTAGCTCAATGGCAGAGTCCAAAGAGTAAAAAATGCCAATGTCTAAGGATTTGTAAACAGGTAGATCAGACTAAAAAGGACAATTGGGGTTGGATTTGATTGCAACTAGGTCTAATCAAGGGAGATGATCTTTGGAAAGGATGTCAAAATCCAAAGGAATGTTAGACTCTAACATAGCCTCTAGGAAAGCTTCATATAAAGGAAGTATATCATCCCAGAGAGAACACATGTCAAGACATTCACTTGGACGACCAATAGGGTGGAGAGCAGGCTCTAATGCCCCCATTGGATGGATCACTTGGTCAACTGTTGGGACCAAGTCCGAAGAAGGTAAGCATGAATACAAAGGCTTCTTCTGAGTAGCAATTGGAAACGAGGGATATAAGGCCACATAATTCACCCGTCACGGGGTAGTGTCCACCGAAACACTAGGAAATGAAAAATGATATACTTGGTCTAAAGTAAGGTAATGAGAAGGATCAATGAATGCAAGCTAATTAATAGTGACAATGCTTCCATTTTGAGGAAAATACATCATCCGAAAGAGTGTAGACACCACAACATGCATAGCATATACATAGTCATTCCCAAGGAGCATATTGAAGTCCAAGGGATCCTCCATAACCATAAATTCGACTAAGATAGTCTTCCCACCTAATGTAATATGAAATTGAGGAATATATCCCAAAGTTTCACTATGTCTTCTATCAAAAGACAATGGTTGATTAATAGTTGGCACAAGGTTGGTAGATCCCATACCTTTCCAAGCATGCGTAGATAAAATACTAACAGAGGCTTCTTCTTCTACAATACAAAGAGCAATCATGTAGTGTTTAACTTTAACCTTTATTTGAAAAGGTGCAGCACAAGGAAGGCACAGCTCAGCTTGACTATTCCAATCAAAGGAAGCAATCCTAGAGCTTGGAGGGGGGTCATTCAAAGTGAACTGAGTTACCCCTTGTCCAGAAATTTATGAACTGGCAGTGAAGAAAACATGACTAATATACACACCACTCTCCAAAGGAAGAGTGGGATTGACCGAAGATGGCATTGGTTCAACCACTTCATCAACCAAAGTTTAAATAGGCTATTGGGAAATCATAGCTTATTTAGGAGGAGAAGATCCTTGAGACTCATACCACACTCTTTGTACTTCTGCAATAATAAGGCACATATGAGTAAGGTGATGTCCCTTGCAAAGTTTACAAGGTAACTTAGGTTGGCGTCCTATTCGTTTAGGTTTCTCAATAGTCTCAACATGTTCAACATGACTCGCATTAGCTTATTGTTTTCCCCCAGCATGACTTGCAGCGGTTCGTTTCTTATCTCTAGTATGACTTGCAGTGATTGGTGACTTGTCATTAATATGACTCGTAGTGATCAATGACATGTCCTCAACATGACTAGTAAATGTTGATGATGGACTTTCAATATGACTTGCAGTGGCCAAAACTTTGCCCCTAGCATGACCTCTAGAGGTCGGTAGCATGTTTTCAGTATGACTAGGAGTGATTGAATAGGTACCCCCAGCATGACTTGCAAAGGCTGGTTGCGGGTTTCCGGTATGACTTGTAGTGACTGGAGAGGTGCCCCCAACATGACTTGTAGAGGCTGGTGGACTACCCCCTTGTTTTCGCATCTTCTTCCTATTTCCCCTCCTTCTATTCCTTTCAAACTATTGGTTACTAGTATCAAAACTTTCACCACACAAAGTAGGAGGAAGAGGAGAAGATGTTCCTAGCGAGGAATGAACATGGTTTTGATGCCCTTGATATAAAGTGCTTACTTGAGAAGCATCGAGAGAATTCAGGACATTCGGAGTGGAAAACAACCAAACTGATGGCCCAAGGGTGAATCCAAGAAGATTCAAAGTGGCCATCAAGGGAGCACCAACATTCCCAAGAAATAGAAAAGCACAAGGATCCCCTTGCTCAGGGGTCCCTTGGTTGGTGTCCACATCAATACTAGCCTAGTTTCAGATTCAAAGAGCGAGAAATCTCTAAGGCCAACTAAAATGCTCACATCCAAAGAGCACACCACTAGCAAAAAGTCTTGTTGATATCATCCAATCAAACATATAAGCCTTCCAAATTTTTAGTGTGGGTTGATTAAGTCCCACCGCTAAAACAATAAAGGTTGAAAGCAGTTGCTCAGGCCGGGCATGTTTCCCTTCTTGGTGCAAGTGTTTTTGTAGATAAATTTAGAAAAACACCCTCCAGGGGTACTAATGCTTCGGGCTCAAATCCCACCCAAGGTGTTTGCATAAAATCCTCTGCTAACACCTGTGTATGATCCTAGGACAAGATACCATGGCTACCAATTAGTTTGCAGCGTCTAGGGGAACAGTCGTAGATTGGAATCATACATATGGGTAGGGTAGCTAAGCTCGAAAAGTCAACAGTACTTAGGTATTGAAGAGAGTCCTTGTATACGTAAAACTCCTGGTAGATGCTTGATTAGGAATTGGATGGATCTCTCTGCAAGCTAACCTCACACAACATCATGCTTAACTCTTGTGTGAGTAGAGCTTCCCGGTCACACTGCTTATTTTTTAAGCAAGATGCAACTTTTAAAGGAGATTACTATAACCAAAGCAAGCAACTTATTATGATTTTCATGAGATAATGCAAATGAAAGCAATATAATCTTTTCTTTTATGAGAACATTTCTAAAAACATCAAATTGCCCGAAAAATTTCTAAATGAACTCGAAACAAACTATATTTTATTACAAACTTCAATTTTAATTTTCTTTCATGGCCAAATAAAAAAACACACAAAACATGATTTTGAAGGCTTAAAAAATAGAATTTGGAAAATCTAAGAAAGACACAGATCCCCACTAGACCCAATAAACTTTAAAAACCAATATTTTTTTTGGAAAAAATTTACCCTATTTTTGGTTACGCGACCTAGCGCACTATGGCCCACATATTTAGAAGCGAAATACATGACTTAGATTAAGGTATCCCACATATACGTAGGTTACACTTGTTTTTTTGCGTATTAGGCTATATATACGCGAGGTGCATACACGACCTGGCTTAAGATAGCTTGTGTATATGTGAGTTGTCCGTGTACAACTAGCGTATGGGTAGAAAAGCAGTGAAAAATAAAACAAACTCCTCTACATGACTAATACGCAATTGTGTGTGTTCACATGTAGCGTATAAGGTCGTGAAAAGTATAAAAAAAAAATTACAATGCCAAAAACCTCAAGTTTACAATCTTATAAGGATTGATGGATAAAAATGAATCTTTTCAACTAAAACCTAAACCACCCAACAAACCAAAAACAACCAGAATCTTAAGAAAAGAAACTAAGAAAAAGGAATCAAACAACCCTAAAACAAAACAATACCCAACATAAAAGAAGAACACCAGTTGCTAGTTTTGTTTAAAGAAATATATTCCCAACAACTGTTGGGTTCAGTTGTTGTGGAGCAAAGACATAAACAAACCCAAATCTTGCAAGTAAACAAAATATTTATTTTTCAACAAATAATTGGTATACAAAGCATTAAGAGTACATACATGGTTCCAAGCGTTTAAAGTAGAATCCTTTTGGTCTTGAGCTTTGCTCTTTTGCCTCAACTTCTTTTTGCAGTTCATGAAATGAAAACAAAAGAAAGTGAAAGCATCATAATAAGAAAAAATATTATAAAAGAAGACTTGCAGAACTATAGATTTCCAATTCAATAGCAATAATCATTCACATAAACTAACATGCATATAAAGATCATGTATTGGACAGGAAAAAGAGTTCATTTATATATTGAAAATGGCAATAAAGTACATAGAACAAGTAAACACAACAACCATTTACCCCTTTAGCGGGGGTTTAGGATTGCGGGGGTCTTGCCAAAACCACCTTTAAAAGTTTTTTTAGAGACTTCGAGGCAGTTTTTGAACCCCCCCCGAAAAGTCATGAAAATTGAACTTTTGGCGGTGGTTTTTTAAAAGTCGCCTCTAAAAGTTTGATTCTCATGACTTTTAGGGGGTGCTGGTAGTACTTTCGCACTCCAATAGGCAAAAAAGGGGGCTCTACTGACTTGAAGGAGCCGATGTAGAGAGTACGTAAGAGAATGGTTCTTACAATGCTGATGTGTGAGACAAGTGTAGTAAATGTAAGTAAATGCTAGTAAAATATAAACTAAACTATGAAAATGAAAAACATCAACCAAAGTGAACATATGTGATATGTGTGGTGACAAGCAGTAAAAAGTGGAAGCTACTTATTTACTAGAAATTACTTCAGTAAAATCGAATACATTTTTAATCCATTAATTTTCCTATGCATTCATGAAATACACAAAATAATATTTTCATTGTTTATAAAGAAAGAATGGAGTTACAATGTTAGGGTTACCTCTCTGGGCATATGGGCTCTTGCGGCCGATAAGCTAGCAGTCCTCCTTTGATAAATCCTCCCTCCAAATGGACACTGTATTAGAACCAAGTGCAAAATTTTAACCCAATGAGTAGCAGGGAGCCGAAGGAGCTCAACTGGCTAGGGGGATTTGCAGAAATGGAATAAGGATGGCGGAGGTTTGTGTAAATGCAGTATGGTGGATAGGGTATGGTGAAAAATGGCACCAAAGATGGGAGAGCTTGTAACTGTAGATTTCCCGAATGTCTTGAAAATGGGGGGAAATAATAACTTATAACTTGTGATTTAGGATTTTGGATCCCTAAAACCACTTGTGGTTTTTTTAGGTTTACCGACGATAAATTTTGAATTGAGGCGGGAATTTTCATTTATCGGGACAAACCCACTACTTTGGTGGACACCTCCTTTTATGGGATATGCCCTATTTTGGTGGAGATTGTCCAAAGGGGGTTTGCAACTTAGGATAAATGGGTTTGTTGGGTTTTTTATGAACAAATGGGTTCATTATTTAGAAATAAGGGTCCACAACATGTCACTTAGTATATGGTCAATTTTATTGTGTTAACATATTGCCCCCTGATGTTTGAGGTTAAGAGTTAATCGCATGACCGATGGACATCATAGGAACTTCCTTTACCGTGGAAGAGTGTGGCGTTCTTGTGGAGGACGAAGATTGCTTCAAAGGAGGATTGCACACGCTTCATGGAACGACAAGGTTCATAATCTGCAAATACAATAATCATAATGGATAAGGTACATATAATCTCAAATATACATGGACAAGGCAGGCATTCCCATGCTCGTATAAATGTCTCAATATATACAAATGATGGGGTCGAAAGGGGACCTAGACAAAACCTGAATAACTGTTGGTTACATCATAATGGTCCAATTGGGACCCAAAATTGGAATGTAATCATAGTCCAACCATGGTTGATCTAAAGAACTGAAACTAGAAACAGTGGCATTCATCATGAATGTAGTACCAAAATAACTGATGCTCTATTGTATATGAAGGTGTCCAACAACTATACAGACTCAACAACTAAGAGTCGGAATCTCAGAGGTATAATGAACTACATCTGGACTAGATACACTAAGAAGCATCTAACTGAAGGGCTTCCAAACATTGTCACCAACGCAACCCATATATCCACAGGAACATACTACTAGAAGGGTTCCAAAGAGACTCACCATTGTGCTAGAGTCAAGTGACATCCGGGGTCTTCGACCAAAAACTGAAAGGACCAATACCCTATATAAATCTCGATGGTGCGATGATGATGATGAAGATGAAGTCGAGCACGTGAGAAACAATCATTCTAAGGGGCAATGAGGACTCCCCTCAGGCGGTCCGTAGGAACTCACCACCGATGGTGATGAGGCCAAGGTACAGGGACCTCTGGGTCTATCCTCTGGAATAGATGTGCTAGCGTCGACAGAGGGAGACCTGCAACTACCAAGGAAATGAGGTGTCCTTGATAGGAGCATGAGGGATACAACTAATATGTGATGGAACTCGACTTGGAACTGAGACACTATTGGGGATTTTGCATGTGCTTAGAAGCACAACTACTCAAACTTTCATCCATGGTGCTTTTAGTTTCCATTTCATTTCATTTCATATCCCTTTTTGGGATTTTGCATGTTCTTAGAAGCACAACTACTCAAGCTTTCATCCAGGGTGTTTTTCATTTCAGTTTCCTTCACAACCCTCTTTCATTGTGCTGAGAAGCACAATTTTTAAAGTATTTTTCATGGGCTTTCATAAGATAAATAACAATAGTTTCCATGTGTAATGATGGTAGTACAATTTGCTCCAAGTTTTAGCCAACACAACTCAAGCAACTAGGGGGACTCTCTACAATCAAGACCAAAGATCGGGGCAACCGATTAGAGTGATCAAGGTATCAAATCCAACTCACCAAAGGGTAAGTTCTGTTGCCAACTCAGAGCCGAGACACAAACTAACATGGATGCTATCCAACACAGAGGCAAAAGTGGGGAGGTCCTCCATATAACAGTCTGAGGTGTAAGTCGGGGTAAAAACCAATCAAGGGAGAGATAATGGATGTATGGGGAAAGTGAAGGTGATGCCTAAGCTAGCAAACCATAAAGGTGGGAATGATCACGTCCACACTCCTAAGAGGGTAAGACCAATGAGTTATAAACAAGAGCTTCTAAATGTAAGTAATAAAACCATTTAGATAATCAATAATAACCATATTCATTTCATACATATATACTGCCAGATCACGATCACTAGATACTATGTCAAGCTATCAAAATGACCAAAAGAGCAAGATAATAAAACCAATGCACACCATATACCTGCTATATGGATCATCAATAACCACTGAAACACTGCTGCTGAAAATATGGGTATTGCACTGCTCTGTATGGGATAAAAGGTCATCTCAGTCATCAAATATGAGGTCAAGAGGCTCAGCCTTGGCATAAGGTTCACTGCATCTTTGATTTAGGGCTGCTCTGATGTGTGAGTGATCATCAACAATACTGCTCATCGCAGGTTGATTTCACCAAAACTGTGTAAAGGCCAAGCTCAAAAATATACAATGAACTACTCTGAAATCATGGTAGCCCGGCCACTATGGATGTGATAACAGGTACTTCGGGAGAGCATAATAGGTTAGTATTTCTTTTACCATAAACCAAGAGAGGAAAATAAAAGTAAAATAGTTAATATACTCTAACAAGCTAGCAAAAGAAAACTAAGCTAAAGAACATTCAAACACACAAAACCGACACAAACCTCCTCGGGGGAATGGGGGGTTTGTGGGCGCTGGGTAGTCCACTTGCCTTATTTTTAACAATCTTTACAAGGGAAATACCACTTGGTCCTTATAAACTTGGATCCAAGGGCTTACAACATTAGAAATTGATAAGACGAAGATAGGAGGTCTCTGGGTCCCCCAACGGTTCGATTTCAATGGAAAATCGCTAGAGTATCTCTCTATTATTTCGTCAAATCGACAGAACCAACAAACAAAAGATGTTAGAAAATGACTATACAAACAAATAAAAGATAAAAAATTTCAAACTTGGTACTTGGAAAAATATTGGAAAAATTTCTAAGTGCAAATACCAAATTAGCTAGCCTAGATATAACATAAAAATGAAGCTACTGAATCACTTTTCAGATATAGCTACTTAACATGCTAAAACAAGATAGATCTGAAGAATAAGACTTTTGCAAACTAGATCTACTTATTCAACCTATAATACAAAGTAACCAGAAAGAGAGAGAGAGAGATTAAGTTTAAAGGGATGGGCGAAAGACATCAAACCACAAGCTTGATCTTCTTATGAAGTTTTTGGAATGCCCGCAAACAAAAATATTAGCTTCAAAGTGTTGAAGAGGGGAGAGGATGCAGCTGAGCTCAACTTCTCCTTTAGATCTGTAACCTGCACAACTATAATAAAACACTTGCCAGCAATGGATTAGATCTAGTGTGTTTGGAAAAAAGAGATCAAGAGAGCCTTAGTACAACTGAATACAGTTGGCTACTCCCATGTCACTTAAAAACAAAGCACAAGTAAACAACTTAACAACCATAAATGCTTAATCTATGATTATAAACAATATTCTAAGCTTGACCTATCAACAACATTGAAGCAAAGGAAAACCAAGTAGTACAATATCACCTCAACAAAATAGCATTCATCAGATGGCATAGCACGGACCTCCAAAGTCTTTCAATTTTATTCATCAGATAATAACAATGTTACATGGGCAGAGGTTCAACCATCTATCCTTAACAATGGAATGTAGCCTTGCTTATATAGAGAAACAAGAACGGGGGGGCGCATTTGGCCAACTAGAAACAAATTAGGGTGAACTGGAGCTTCAAAAGAGTCATGGGCAAGTTCCTGAAGAAGATTTGGGGATTCTCTCGAGTTCGAATGGAGTTAAACTCCAGAGGGGGGCGCCACCTCAAGAAAGATGCGCCCCCTCTACTTTGTGAATGCCATCCATCAAACAAGAATTTGCCATATCAACAGATGCACCCTCATTTAAGGAAGTGCGCCCTCTCTACTTGTTGACAACTCGACTGGAACTACATTTAATTGGAAATCACCCCGAGTTGATTGATTTGGCCCCCGATGTTGATTACCAATTGAACTGGATCTTCACTGGGACACAAATTCCTTTGATTGAGGAATTTGATTTTTCTCCATATCTTTATTTTTATTTTTTTTATTCTCTTTTATGATTTTTTGAGATAATTTTTATTTAAGTGATAAATAATCACTAAAATACCTAGGAAAGTGGGTTTAGGGGTAATATGGGTGCTCTGGGTTAGAAAACGAGTACCCCCATGGTGAATTTAATCTCCTAACCACAATTTTATGAGATTTTTAACTTTTACAATTAAAACATTAAAAAATAGTCTCGTTTGCGGGAATTTTTTTTATGTCCAAAAAACAAAATAAAACCTAGGGGGACCTAGTACATGTCCATGTGACACATTATTGATGGCTAGCATGTTAAAATACATAGACCCTTAGACTTTAATAACCTCCCAAGGTTTGGACACCAAGGTGGATACTCCAGCTTTGGAGGTGTGAGTAAAAAACTCAGAAATTATGCGTCGCTGAAAAGCGATGCATAATAACAAAGGAAAAAAAACTCTAGATTACCACATTGACAGAAAAACCTAAGGTAAGCCGAGCCTGTTACAAAATACACCATGCTAGACCAACTTATTACAATTACCCATGGCGCATGCACATGCAAAAAATTGAAAAACGGGCCAAAATTGGCCGGCTGAACTTCTAAATGCTAGCAATGAACATGATAAATCTTGTAACTTGATCCTAGAAGACTTTTAAAACAACGCTTGTGCTCACACACGTGTAAGAACGATTCAAAATTCCTCTATAATTCCCCACCTCAAGGTAGTTGTATTTATCCTCGGATGCAGGTGAAACACTGACGCATGAGACAACCGACATGGAGGCCAATGCCTTGTTCTTTATTGAAGTTGGCCCTCTCTGCTCTGTGTCGAGCTGTTAGCTGTATTGGGACAATGATGAAGCCCTAAGCTATATAATGGCCCCTTGAGAGGTCGGTCACCCGCCTTTAAGTAGGAAGAACTCCAAATTTTCTGCATCTCCTTTTAGCAAGCCAATTGCTCTTTCCACTCTGCGAATTTGGGGAAGTTTATCCTACGTCAGGTGCAGTCCCTTTTCGGTCGATTTCGGCCTCACTCTAAGTAGTCAAGACCTGTGGATTGTTTAGGCTCTTTCCAAGCCTCATTTGATTACCAGCAAAAGCAAAATTCTTGCAAGGGCTCGAAAAATTCGTGCAATTCCCCGCCGAGGTGGAAAAGGCAGAGGATGCCATGGACGTCAAGACCGTGGGGGTTTAGTGGATAATGGCTATGATAATTCTATCCCTTACCACCTGAGAAATATTCTAGATGACTGGGAGGAAGAATTGGTCCTACAGCAGCTAGCCGGTCAAAGAGCTCGAGTAAGGAGAAGACATTATTGGCTGGTCAAGAATTCTTTGGCCCAATTTCTCCTACAGTCTCAATATTTATCGCAGGGAAATTCTCCAACCCCTGTTCCTTCCCCTGCACTACATTCATCACCCTCTTTGGCTGCCTCTCAAGTTTCCAAGCCATCGTTGTAGCAAGGAAACCAACTAGACAAGGCCATACAACAGCTAGTGGACAAAACAAACACAGCCTCCACTGGTGGAGTCAAGCGTAAGCATGCTGATGGCCAAGGTATGGTGAATCTCTATATTTTCATGAAAACTGCTCCTCTGCCAACAAAATATATTCTTGATAGTACTTCGAGATCCAAAAATTATTGTTGCCCAATCATTGAGGAGCGCCCGAACAAAGTAGACTCAATCTGCAAGTCTGAGTAGCTCAGACGGTTTTTTCCTTCTCTGGCTGTCTGATTTTGGTTGCATGTTGATCAACACGTGGTATTTGGTCCATGGGACAGGTAGCATTTTGGAAAATATTTACAGTTTTGATATTTCCAGTAGCTTTTTGACTAGATTCCTTCTCAGGCTTTTTGTAATAACTTCATACTCAAATTGGTCCAACATAACTCTAGCTTTAGGATGTTATGTAGCCTTGGGCTTATGCAGTCATACCACGGTGATGTACTGGTTCTTATGGTTCAATGAGCAGCCTATCTGGGCCCTCAGACTCTTTGTGCATGTACTTATTTTTGTATTTTAATATAATTTCGATGGAGCTTACAAAAAAAAGGGTAGTTGTATTTATAATTTTTTTTCTATACCCCGACTCACACTACTTGCCATGATTAGTTTATATTATTATGCATTGTTTGTGTGTTTCTCTTATCCCCACAACATACCATGTATTTTTTGTGGAGGCCCATGAAAACAGGGTTTGAGAAGGAGGAGATTTGTGAATGAAGATGAAATTGTTTTCTTTCACATCTTGTATATGGACATTGAAAGGACATGATAACAAAATAAAAAGGAAGGAAAATTGAAACGATGGAAATAGAAATGCACAATGATTCCCAATGAACCTTGCTTGTTGCCTTCCTTGGCTGAACCCACAATGACAATTGATGCTAAACCCATGGTAAATATTTCCACATATCCCATATGTCATAACTCTTAGATGTTAAAGGACTTTAGCTCATCTCTCTGTGCAAATTTTCTGCCCTTGATTTCCTTCAACTTTCACTTTGGGGTATGCTAGTTTTATTACTTCATGTTTGACTTTTACACATTTTTATTTTATCCAAAGTTTATGACATGATTTTTATTTTTCCAATTAAAATATATATTTATTCTTATTTGTTTCAATTTATATTGGTTGTATGGTTTGAGGTCTTATTGTTGGGCTACCATCGGGACTCTAAGGAATTGTGCACGATTAAAGCTTTACGGTGAAGGTTGTTGTCATAGTCTGCGGAGGTTTGGGATAAGGTGATTTTACTTTCTATATCAGGGTGTGATATTTTGGGGCTTTATGTTGGTTTTCTTCCCGGTTTTGGGGTTTCATGCTCGTTATTTTTCCAGATGATTAGCTCTATGTTTTTTTTCCAAATGATTAGATCTATGTCGCCTTGATGTTAACATTTAGTTGGAGCCCACAAAGAGTTTTGACACTCTCACTATATGAGGGTTTTCATCTATTTTGTTGTTGTTGGAAATGGAAGCAATACACGTGGATGAGGGAGTGGAACAAGTGGAGCCATAAGGGTGCCAAGTGTCAAGGACTAGACAAATGGTGTTAGTAGAATATGACAAATGGTTGGAAGATCCGGGTAGCATGATTCCGAATGAAGTGGCTCAGGATATGCACCGAGCGTAGGAGCTTACCGCCATAACAAGGGTCATAGATACCTCGGAGAAAACAATCATTTTTGGGTAAGGAAAAACTATCAGTTGTGGTAGATGTGGGACTTCACAACCCTTCTGGGCATGTGGGACATAATGTGATTGGTTGTGATGTCGGGGTTACAAATGCGTCTTTGAACCACTCTCAGAAACCCTTAGGGTGAAATTCTGAGGGCTGCTCGGAAAACTGAAGGAGAAATTTCATCCGTCCTTCTCACAAGACTACAACCAAAAGGCAAAGGCGATGGAAATATCACCCTGGTGATCAATCTATGACAATGGGACGAGACATAGGCCTTGAAGAGATTGTAGACTATAGTATGACTGCACTGGTGGGAAAATTCATTTATAAGGCTACGAACAAAAAGGAAATTACTTGATGGGTTGCGCAAGTTTGGGGTCATTTGTAGGGTTACTTCCCGGAGGTATCGATTCTCCCTAAGTGTTGGTACGGGTTTAAGTTTTTGTGTGAGGCTCATGCATTGTTTGCCTTTCAAAACTTGTGGCTTAAATATAGGGAAAGCCTCATGTTGAAGAAATGACATACGACGTTTGACCCAGAAAGGGAACTTATCCGTTATCGCCATTAAAGGGTTCTGCTGCCGGGCTTCCCACTTGGGATGTGGAACAAGGTAGCATTTGAGGCAGTTGGAAATCGACTGGGTCGTTTCCTTTATGTCAACGATTCGGTGTTGAAAGGGGTGGACAAGCGAGTTGGGCGCATGCTTGTTGAAGTGGATGTATCTAAGGGATTGATTGAGACTCTGAAGATTGATTGGCAGGATAGATCATATTCACAGATGATCGATTATGAAGGTATCCCATTCATATGTTCTTCTTGTAAGGTTGTGGGTCATATTTGGCGGCAACGTTCGGCTCCCCTCTCCTCTTTGGCGGGCGATGGATCTGAAGAAGATGATATTACTTGGTCCTCGGATGGCAGCTATGATTTGGAGGGTCACCCCACGTTGGCTCCTTCTTCGTCTTTGCCTCTCCCCTTGATGCCGGACTCTTTAGACTTGGGTTCACACTTAATTGGCAAGATCAAAGTAAATGACCCAACTCTTTTTATTTCTCTAATAGACTTGGAAAAATATTTTATAAAATCTCTAGATTTTAAATATGAGTTGATCAGGGGTTCTGGGGATGGTCGTCTCCTTTCTTCCTCGTCGGAAGCTTCTATGAGTACTAATCAGGTGCATTTATCTAGTCTTGTGGGACTTGTCTCAGAATATTTTCCTGATGAGGGGGGTTGGGTGATGCTGTAAGTGGGGGCGATACCATTTCATTGGGTGATGGAACTGTTCTTGTCTCAAACAACTCCTCTGTATCTGAGTCAGTAGCGATCATTTCAGAACTGGCCATTGGGGAGGGCTCAAATAAGTTGGTGGTTTTAGATGCTTCAATTCAAAAACCCTATATTCACATCCCTTCTTTTTGTGAGGTAGCAAAGATGTCTCCCATCCAGTCCTATATTGGGAACAAGGTTGTTATGCAGGAGGTGACTCCCCAGGTCTAGGACATGCCTTAGTTATCTCATGAGACACCTATTCCTCATAAAAAATTGGTTAAGGGGGCTAGACTAGGGGGGATTGACTATGATTTTTCCCCTATTAAAACTTGAAGTGCTAGGAAACAAGCTAAAAAAGGAAAATGTATTTCACCTAAAGTCAATTTAGGAAACTCGGTGGAGATTACACTTTCTTCAAACTCTAGGGCTCTTAGAGATGTTAAAGCCCTTGTAAGGGTTAAAAAATGTTTTTTTACTCTCTAAATATTAGGGGAGTGGGGGGGCTCCAGAAAAAACTCGCCCTGAAAGAGATCCTTGGAGGTAATTAATCTAGATCATGTTTGTTTACAAGAGATGATGTCTTGTGGGGAGAGAGCTAGGCCCTTTTTAAGGATTTAAAACCATATTGGGAGATATGTACCATTGATGCGGTTGGGAAGTCGGGGGTCTTCTAGCGGCTGGAAATCCGCAGAAGGAAAATATAAAGGCTTTTAAAACTCCGGCTGGTATTATTCTCTTTGGAAGAATTGTTCGTCTTGACCTATCTATCAATATTATCAATTGTTATGGTCTGTATATTGACAGGCGAGTTTTTTGGGATAGCATCTACGCAAATAATCTGTTGGATTTGCTTGACTTGATACTTTTGGGGGACTTAAATCTCACATTGAATGCCTAAGAGGTATGGGGCCACCATTCCAAAATTGATCTGATGGGTCCTTATTTTACAACCCTGTTTTCATTAGTTAACCTTATTGATATTGAGTTGACGCCATTGCGACCCACTTGGAGGAATGGGAGATGTGGTCAGGATTCAATTTTGAAGAGATTAGATAGGTTCTTAGTATCGGAGGGATTATTGGACTCTTTGTTCAAGTACAGATCTTGGGTGGATTCTGCAAGAATATCTTATCATCAACCAATCATTTTTCAATTCAAGGTGGAAGGATATTGGCAAAAGGTTCCTTTCAAATTCAATCATGCTTGGCTTTCAGATCAGACATTCATTGATTTGGTGAGGGTCGAATGGTCAAAGGTCTCTGTTCCTACTGGTACATCAACTATGGATTCACCGGTTCAAAAATTAAAGCAACATAAAGAGGCTACTGTTATGTGGGAATGCAAAAAGAAGAAAGAATTGAAACATGAATTGGTCAACATTGAAGCACATATTGAAGGTATCTCCTTGTTAAATATTACTGGTTCTATTTCTCAGGAGGACCAACTCTCTCTTATGGAGTTGGAACGAAAGAAATTTCAGATATTAAAAGTGGAAGAGGAATCCTAGAGGTTAAAAAGTAGGGCAATATGGATTGAGGCGGGCGACTCATATACTAAATTCTTCCAAAAATTTGCGGAGAACAGAAGGATTAGAAACACCATTTGGGAGCTCAAAGACTTTGAAGGGATCATTAGATCCTCCCTTGAAGATTTACACAAGGGAGCCTGCACATATTTTGAAAATCTTTATCACGATCCTAAGTCTTCGTCATTGTTGGAGCAGTTCAAAGTCATCAAAGAATATCCTAGATTCTACTCGGAAGATGAAGGAAATAACATGTTTAAGCCAGTGGTTTATGAGGAAGTGCAAGCAGTATTGAAGGGATTTGCTAAATCAAAAAGTGACATGTCTAAATGGCTGGACGTTGAAATTTTCATATTTTTCTTTGATATTATGAGTCAAGATATTATGGTTGTTGTGGAAGGGTCTTGTGTTACAGGTCGGGTATCTAGGGCTGTAAATTCAACGTTTTTAGCTCTTATTCCCAAAATCTCTCGCCCTATAGATTTCAAATACTTTAGGTCAATTCCACTTTGCAACTTCATCTACATGATAATCTCAAATATCATTATGTACAAATTAAGGCCTTGTTTATCAAAGTATATCTCTTGTGAGCAATTTGGATTTCTAGATGACATACAAATATTGGATGCGCTTTGGGTGGCACAGGAGACTTTCCACAACATAAAGACTAATTGCTTAAAAGCCACCATCCTTAAATTGTACCTAGAAAAGGCATATAACCGAGTGGACTGGATCTTTGTGAGGTTGATACTAATTTAGATCGGTCTCCCTCGGGAAGTAATTCCTTTGATCATGGCATGTGTCTCTTCTGTAAACTTTGCAGTTCTAGTAAATGGTTCACCTTCACAATTTTTCAAAGGTTCGAGGGCTTTAAGGCAGGGTTTCCTTTGTATCCTCTCCTCTTTCTCCTTGTCATAGAGGGGCTCAGTAGACTCTTGATCAGGGCTAGATCAGATGGGTCTTTAAAAGGGGTTAAGGTCACTTCTCATTCTTTGGTGTCCCATCTACTTTTTGTAGACGATGTATTACTCTTTGGTGGTGCCAGTTTGGCGGAATGGCAAGCTATGAATACTATTCTCACACTTTTATGCAAGGTGTCTGGTATGCTAATCAACCATGAGGAATATTAATTTTTGGAACATGATATCGGGGATGAGGCCAAGGCAGCGTTTGGACAGATCTTTCCTTTCAAGTTTGGACCATTAGATGATGGTACCAAATATTTGGGTTTTTATTTAAAACCGAATAAATATATGATCAAATATTGGAAGTGGTTGTTGGAAAAATTCGATCGCATGATCAACAATTGGTGTTGGAGATGGTTGTCTTTGGGTGGAAAAATTACATTAGCTAAATCTGTTCTTCAAAATCTTGCAGTTTATTGGATTTCACTATATAAAATCCCTAAATCCATCCTCAATGGAATCCGAAAGTGAGTTTTCAACTTTATTTGGTTAGGGGGAAGAGATAAGAACAAATTTCATTTGGTCAAGCAGATACACTTGGAAAAACCCAAGAAGTTGGGTGGTCGGGCTCTAAAATACTTATATCTATTTGCTAATGCATTAGCGGCTAAGAGCCTGTAGCGGGCCCTTTTTGCTGATTGTTTATGGAGCAGAATCATCAAAGAAATGTATCTCATAAATATTTATGTTGAACAATGGTTTATACAAGGTTTCAATCGCATTAAAGGGGCTTCCAACATTTGGAATGGGCTCTTTGAATCTACGAAGGTGGTGGGAAATTGGTTGGCATGGTTTCCCAGGGATGGGAGGTATATCCGGTTTGGTATTGATCCTATTGTGCGGTGTCCGGTGGCGTACAAACTTCCATGGGATCTTTCCTATTTCCTAAAATTGAAAGGATATCACACTCTTAATCATATTGCAAATGGCTTACAAGGATGGATATCCTTAGCACAGTTAGGTCTCTACGACTCTATGGATTGTGCTTGGGATCTTTATATTTTGGATCTTAAAATAAGCAACATTAAATTATCGGATAAGGTGGATGTATTGTACTGGTCCGAGAATGTTAAATCGAGACAGGTTTTTACCAAAGAGGTATACGACTCATTATTCTTGGAGGAATTGATTTCTCCATCCTGGTGGCATTTAGCAACATGGCATTGGGATATTCCTATGAAAATTACTTGTTTTATTTGGATGGCTTTGTAGAATTGCATTCTTACCTAGGATAATTTCATTCGGCGGGGGGTATCGGGACTAAATGCATATCCTATGTGTTGTTCGGAGGTTGAATCAGTTGACCATCTGTTTGTTTATTGTTCCTTCTCTCAAGAGCTTTGGAACTTGACCAAAACATCTCTCTCTTCATCCGATATTTGGCAGGATGGAACCTTCACAGATAGTCTTATTCATTGGCATCCAAAGGATGGAAGATGGGTTGATCTTCCATGTTTTGTTGCATGGGATATTTGGTTATCCCGAAATAGGTTTTCTATTTGATGGTAAGCCTCCATTTGCTTCAGTTTCCAACATTCGAGTAGTAGCTGCTTGTCTTGAATATTATAAACCTCTTGCGGTTTCTTTGAAGACGGAGGTGCCCTCGTCCATTGGACCTAATTTCTCGAATTCTCCATATCATGATTTTTTTTGGTGGTGTGTCACAGTGCAATTCTAGCATGAGTGGGAGGCGGCCATTATATGGACCAGTCGATCTTTTTGTTTCATATTGTGGATGAATTGCGGTCCTGGATTCTGTTATTCTTTGCAAAGTCATGAAACTTAAGGGATCTTCAGTTTGCAGGGGACTCAAAAGTCATCATTGAATGGACTTTGGATAGGGCGTCTATATCTACCCTATTATTGTCCTCGTCTATGGAGGAGATTCTTCTGCTTATATATTTTTTTGATTAGATTACTTTTCAACGTATTTGGTGGGATTTCAACATGTCCGTGGATTGTCTCTCAAAACAGGCTTTCACTGCCCAGGAAGGTTTACTTTTTTGGGAGGCTTAGGAGGTTGATGAGGCTTGAGGGCTCATATAAGATCTATTAAGCTTTTGGATGCTCTTTTATATTATTATATTTCTTCTTAGTTCTCTTGCGGTACTTATCCTTGTTTTTGTGCAGGCACATGAGGATCCTTTCTTTTGCTCCAATAACTTGTTGGAGATTTCCAGGGTCTGATGATTTTTTTGTTTTTTTGGGTCTCGAGCTTACATCTATTTGCTCTGGATTATTATCTACTATTGGAGCTATATCTTCTTTTTTGGCTTTATTTGTTGAGAACTGGTTTTCTCCACGTACTTTATGGGGTTGGGCTCATGATGCGGGCCCTGATATTTTTGTGCGGGCCCTGATATTTTTGTGGATTATCTGTTGTTTTGGTGGTGTCAATCGACTTGTTGTAGGCTTGTGTCATCTGTTGGACATGTGGGCCTTTGTTAGGCATTCTTGTTATGTGGGCCATGATGACGTCTTGGAGTTTATGACTCTGGCTCTGCTTCTTGGAGTTTTGCGTTGCTTTTGGCTTCATGTGAAGCGGTTGTTGTTGTAACTTTCATATACTATATATTTTATTCATATGGCTTTTTTTTCTTTGAAAAAAAAATCGAATCAATAATTAATATTTATTAGTTATTTTGTATTAGATTGAATAAAAAGAGCATGCTGGCCATATATATCATAATTTAAGTAATATTTTATTATTTAATTTCGTGTAATATTGAATGCTCCATAGCAGCCACATACATGGACTTCTGTGAACAATATTGTTTTGCTACATATATTTATTAGGATTTATGTGACCAAGATACACTTAGATTTTATCATTTTATTCCGTTTCATATTGAATGCTCCATGGCAACCACATACATGGATTTATGTGACTAAGATTGTTCCAATGCATTTATGTATTAGGATTTAAGTGACCAAGATAGTGCTGATGCATACATTTATTTCATCAAAGATTGAATGAAAAATAGCGTGCTAGCAAATTTCATCAATGACTTTAGTAAAACATTGGATATGTTTTATACGTGAATTAAAATGGAGTAAAAGGTTGAGCTGTCGTGGTTTAATGATCCTTGTGTGTTTTGAGGCAACAACAAATTTATGCGTGTCAAAGTTCAATTTGTGTAACATCCAATTACACACTATGGTATTGATAGTGGTGTCACGTAAAAGAGTCAAACGTAAGGTGGAGTGGAAAGTAAGTTAATTGTTTTCATAAACTACCACTCGACTCCGAGGACAAACCAATTGTTTTCAGTTAATTCCTCAGATGTTTGATGAGGAAGCCAATCAGGTTATTGGAAGGCCAGTCAATGAAGCTGAAGTTTTGAATACGTTGAAGTGTCTTTCAAAAGATAAATCACCTGGCCCCGACGGATGGACCGTCGAATTCTACCTCCATTTCTTTCCCCTTCTTGGGAAGGAGATCACGACAGCGGTGGAAGGTTCTTGAACAAGAGCGTCTCTTCCGGTAGCTCTCAACTCTACTTGTCTTACTTTAATTCCCAAGGTGGATAAGCCTGCGGGCTTTGGTGATTTCCGTCCCATCTCGCTATGTAATCTCTTGTATAAGGTTATCTCAAAAGTTATAGCTGAAAGGATTAAGCCCTTTTTAGCTGTTGGCATATCAGATGAGTAGTTTGGTTTTTTACAGAACAGGCAATTGTTGGATGCGGTGGGGATCGCTCAGGAAGGTATTCACTCCATCAAATAGAAACATTTGTCGGCTTTGGTGATGAAAGTAGACCTGGTTAAAGCTTATGACAGGCTGGATTGGACCTTTATCAGGTTTATTTTGCTTCAAATTGGTATTGCTCTTGACCTGGTGAATTGGATAATGTCTTGTGTTTCGACCGCTAACTATTCGGTCCTAGTAAATGGTTCGCCGTCTACTTTTGTAGGGGATCGTGGGTTATGCCAGGGTTGTCCTTTGTCACCCTATCTTTTCATTCTCGCTATTGAAGGCTTAAGTCTTATGTTATCTGATGCTCGGCGCAAGGGACTTATTCATGGTATTAAGGTTGCTCCTGCCATGCACCTCTCACATTTGCTTTTCGTAGATGACGTTTTGTTCTTTGGTATTCGAACATTGGTGGAATGGCAGCATTTCAAGGACCTTTCAATGTGCTTCTGTAATGCAGCGGGGCTGGAAATTAGCCCTTAAAAGTCGGTCTTGCTATACAATTGTGTTGATCCCTCTATATTGGATCGGATTAGTAGTATTCTTCCCTTCCAATGTAAGAATTTGTGTACTGGTTTCAAATATCTGGGTTATTTTATTAAACCAAATGATCTGCGGAAGGTTGACTGGGAATGGCTTATAAAGGAAGTTCGAAGGAGGATTTTAGGTTGGGGTTACAAATACCTATCTTTGAGAGGTAGGCACACTCTTGTTTGTTCTGTGCTACAAAGTATTCCAGTCTTCTGGTTTTCTTTGTTTCTTGTTCCTGCTTCTATCTTACGGGCTCTTCGAAGGCTATTCGCGGATTTTCTGTGGAACAATGCTGGTGTAACGGGCAAATTTCACTTAGCCTCTTGAGAAATGATTGCAAGACCAAAGTTTTGGAACGGATGGGGCATTAAAGACCTAAAATGTTTCAATTTAGCATTAGTGGCCAAATCCTGTTGGAGAAGTTTTCTGGTCCCGGGGCTATGGAATCGGGTGATTAAAGCTAAGTATATGAATAGACTCCCATTCCCTCTCTGGCTTAGAGCTGGCAATTGGACAAACCATGGATCCTTAATTTGGAATAGTTTTAAGAGATCTTTCCATATCATCAAATCCGGCATCTGTTGGAAAGTTGGCAGGGGATCTCAAATCTTTGTTGGCATCGACCCCATAGCTGGTATTGGTGAGAATTTCCGCCTCAGTGATGCTCTTATTCATAAGTTGCATGCTCTAAACATATTCGATCTCCTACAAGCTTGTCATGTTCCTTTGGAGGGGCATTTTAAATGGAAATCTTTGACGGATTTATTATTGGAACCCAGCCTTGCTGAAGGTTTGGACTGCTATGTCAATTCTCTGAGACAAGCTGTGATTTATTTCACGTTGGAGGAGGATGTTTTGTGCCGGGATTTGAACTTGGAGGATGGATCGGTTACTGCAAATCGGGCTTATCATTTTTTGCAGATGGAGACCCTTGGGGATGATGGTTCGTTTCTCTTTAAGAATCTCTGGAAATTTAACTGTTCTCCTAAGATCCGTTGTTTTACCTGGCTTGTGTTAAATAATAAGGTATTAACCTGGAGTAATTTACGCAAACGTGGTTATCAGGGCCTGGGTATGTGTATCTTTTGTAGGAAGGAGGAAGAGTTTGTTGACCACCTTTTTGGCAGTTGTCCATTCTTCAGTTTGCTTTGGGACAAGTTGCAATCAACTATGGGTTTCACCTTCTCCTGGTTGGGTCTTCCCTTAGCCCGTTTCTTCCAAAGTTGGGTTGGAGCCAGGTGTCATGAGCCAGCCCTTTTATGCGTTGCTTTGTGGGAACTTTGGAAATCTCGTAATGCAATAATCTTCAGGGATGAACAGGTCTCTATGCCCTTGCTTTGTGTGCGTATTGTAGGTTATTTCACTTCGTATCAGCCTAAGGTTCAATAGAGGTCGAGAAGGATCGCCCTCCATACTGAAAATGATTATTGCTTTCCCCTTGGGTATTTTGATGGTGCGTCCCAAAATGGTATCTGTGGCACGAGAGGTATCCTAAAAGTTAATCGGCATCTACACTATACATTTCAGTTAAGTGCTGGAAACGGTAGTAACACTAGGGTTGAACTTCTTGCCCTTTGGGGAATGCTGTTTTTAGCCCATTACTTGGGGATCACTTGCTTCACTATCTTTGGAGACTCAATGGTTATCATTTCCTGGGAAAAGGGTGATCGTGGGCTATCGTCTCTGGAGCTGAATGGGTGGATGAATCGGGTTCTCACTCTTATTGTTGGTTTCACTTCGCTTTCGCTTCATCATATCTATCGTGAATTTAATGATGAGGCAGACAAACTCTCAAAGCTTGCTGTGGGAGTCATGGGAGTTTCTATTTATGTTCAAAAGTTTAATGATGGGGTGTTGGTTGAATCTTTCTCTTTGAACTTTGATTAACTCTCTGTTAGTTAATGTTTCCTAATCATAGGTTTTGATGATGATGTTGCAACACACCGAACTTTTGATGTTCTGATTTCTGTATTTTGAGGAGTGGCCGGTAATCATGTATCTGGAAGTATTGTATATTTTGACAATCTAACTTTTTGTAACGCTGATACAGCTTTTTATATTAATAAAAGTTGGTTCTTTTCGAATGAAAAAAAAAAGGTTAATTGTTGGGAGATAACTTTAGTAGTTTTAGATTTTATTGAGAACATCAAATATTCATTAAAGTGAGTATTTTGGATAGCAATGTGGGTAAATGTCTCATACAAGTTTTAGATTGTGGGTATTGGTGTCTTATATCTTATGTATTTTATTTATGTAAGGTTGTTATGTGGTAATGAATGTGTGTTTTTAGTCCCTATCAAAGTAGGGATATACTTTTCGTTCCAAAGTCAAAGTCTATTGACTTATATTAATTCTTAATTTTTTTTGTTTTTCATTATAAAGTTTTGTAATGTTTAAAAAAAATAACAATTCAATTGAATTTCTAAAAAAATGAAAAAATATATTTTTTATTTTTTGAAAAAATAAAATCAAATTTTTTTATTGGTAAAGTACACCTTGGATTTGACATAAATCCTGGTGGAGGTTTTTTTATTTTTAAATATAAAAATTGTTTAAAAAATATTTAAAAAAATAAAAATTTAAAAATTTGACACATCAACAAAAAAAAACAAAGTGCATATGAATAGGATAGGACAGATGCATTAATGGTGGAATGCTCTAACCGTTTTTGGTTGCGAATCCGTTGGCGGCTTCTTGCGTTTTACAGACATTTCACACAAATTGAGCCCCATTCCGTTGTCGTGGCATTCTTCTGCAATTGCAGGCCACGCCAGAGATCTGAAGCTCGAGCAATTTAATCTCCCATCTGAATATTTTTCACAGGATTGAATTTGGGATTCAGTTGTTGTGTCAGATTTCTGGAATTGCAAGTGTTATTTTTCCACGTTCGAATCTCCGAGACTGCTAATTTTTCCAGGTAGCTCCATCGCGCCATTGTGTGGTGTTATGTAATTGAGGTGGGTAGAGACTGGAGACTCGACTCCTGAGGAGGGAAAGCGTGCGAATATTGGAGAGTCAATCCACATACCACTGAGAAGGGAATTTTGTAGATGAGATGAAGGTGCATTTAGATCTCGTCGGGGAATGAATGAATGCAGTTGTTCTTAGATTTAACCTGTTTCCAGTTTGCAAATGTCAATGCGTACTCTGATGTTATCCTTCTTCCATGATCGACAATACTTGAGCTCTCATGGCCTTCTTTTCCCATAAACCCTTTCAGGTAGTCTATTTTTCATATGCAACAATAATAATACATTTCCAGCACCCTGTGAGAATCTACAAGCTCCGAATAAGACTGCACACTTGTAAATGTATGGGCATGGATATATATTCTATTATTATTTATATCGTAAATGGAATATTGCGGTATTATTAAGAAAAAAAACTGATACTGAACTGCATTATCGATTGGTACGAAACAACTGGATAATTGAGCACCTGACAGGTAAGGAGAACCAAAGATGCAGTTATGGTGGACGACCAAAAGCGCAGCAACTGGCGATCTACCAATGACAAGCACGCCAAATATTTGGCCGTCTTCTCAACCTCTGCATCTCCTCCTACAACGTTTGAGCAATACTTGGAAATAGAACGTTGTATGAGCTGTTAAGACGCCATTAAAGACTATATACTATGCAAGAATTACCAGTTAAAAGTTTAAAAGTATGAGCTCCGACAGACCTTAATTACTAGAAAGGCATGGAATTTTGATGTTCCACAAGATTCTTGATATGATAAATATTCATTGCCAAGCTCTGGTGCATGGATTTGGAATCTTGGGTGCTCGGGCCACCGGAGTATTGTCAGGTGAATTTTACGAAATATTTCATCGATAATTATGTAAGTAGATCTCATTTTGGATTACATATCACATTCTATACACACTTTTCTCATTGTGGATTACATATCACATTCTGTACACATATTTCCTTCCCTTCTAATAGGTCGTCTCAATATGTGACCTTCACGACTTTCTTTCTATTGCATCTATAAATAAGTCTAGCTATTACTATTCTTCTCGTGTCTCTCTTCGTATCCCAAGTAGGATAGCTACATATCATCTTCACCTGTTATAAACTAAGATTTCAAGCTTAATGAAAACAATATCATAACTACAAGTGATTCCAGATATTAGTAACTTCATCAATTCAATTCTACAATGGTTGACTTAGTTTTGTTTAAAAGTTTTGAGATGTGAATATACTGTGCAAGAATTACTAGAGAAAGGTAGCTATAGTAGGTGAGGAGCATCGGTAATCCAAAACTTTTAAGGACAATCCATTCCATTGCAACAACTTCTTGTCGCTTAAATACGTTATTTGCGACTGTAAATGTTTCCTACCTGATACTGGAAATGAAATGCTCGAATTAATATATGTTTCATTTTCTAAGAAGTTTGATGCGATTACAAATTTAAAAAGCATTTTAATACTGTAATGATCTAAATGCATTTTATTACCACAAATAGAACTTTGAAAGAAATAATCTTTTGAAATTTATACCAATTCGTAGGTTGATTTTCTTCAAATCTGATTGCAAGTGTCATGCAGGCGATACCCATGACATGTATATGAGTATCGTTTGTAAAAGTCCCTTTAGATATGAATCTATCCAGTAAATTCGTGCTTAAGAAGAGTGTTTACCACTTAAGAAGAGTGTTTCCCACTGAAGCTGATACAAGGCTATGTATTGCGCCACAGCAGAAGTTATGAATTAATTATTGAAACATCCACGGACTAATTCCAATTCAATTTAAATCATGCAAAATTCTTGCCTCCATAATCCAGTTAACCATCAGAAGATGTTGTTTTCCTATGGCATCGGTCAACTGAGTATCAATACAGTCCAACAGATGAGTTTGCAACGGACGTTTTTTACGCTCTCTTGCTTTAAATTTATGAAAAGCATCCCCGTCTTCATCCTTAGTGCACGTATAGTCCCGCAGATCAATAGAAGAAACAAAAGCATTATGAATTGAAATTTCAAACCTATAAAGAGTCTTGGCTTTTCACATATTGTTTCATTGCAAACTCATTACAAATCTCCTTTAAAAATAATAATAATTTAATCTTCCCCGAAGATGAATATGAGACTGGCAAGAGATCAATGAACAACTTGATTTGCTAGTTATTTTATTTTACTCTAACAAAAAACAGAAATTGTCTCTGCAGTAAATGAAAATAAAGCCTAATGATCAATGATTTAAGCTTTACGAGTTCCTGATTCTTGTTTTTTAGTGTCTACAAGAGAATTTATTAACAAAAACATAAATTTCCTGAACTAACGTTACCTGCAAATAGTCCGAAAATGCTTCATTACCACTACGGGATTCTGTAAATTCTCGACATGCCAGATCAGTTATACTAAACGAAAGCTCCAACAGGCCATTGGAACCATTGGCAGAAGCATAATCACTCCACGACATAAATTTCTCTTCAAATTCAACAATTAATGGATAACAGGAACTGACAAGGACTGAGGGCCGCACAATGCCAGGACAAAGTCTGGCTTCCAGGTTTTTTATTGGTTTGGAGACTCAGAAGGCGAAATTCATTGTTCTGAATAGACGAGTAAGGAATTATGTTTTCCACCTTCACGTCGGGCAGTACTGTTCCTTCACGAACACAAGAGTTGTATAGAAGTGGTAGCAGCAACAACTTCCAAGCACGAATTTTCGGAATTAGACGTGAATTAGTTTCAAGAAGCGACCTCTTCCCTCGTAGAACTTGAACTCGTACAACTTGACTTGTGCTCGAGCGTCCCGACATTGTCTTACGGCTTAGACGGAGACTTACACCGATGGTTTTTCTCAAACCTCCTGCTAGCCTAACACCTGCTCCAACCCTCTCACATGTTCACACTTCTCTTCCAGGTGCTCTAGCCTTCTCCCTTATGGTTTTGATTCTGCGTAGCTGCCGCATGGAGCGTGGCCCACTCCCTTTGGCAGGGACTAAGCTGCCACTCAGCTTTTTCTCTTGTTATTTATAAAGTTTTGAGATTAATATTAATGTGTTTTTTTATATGAAATTTATAAATATTTAATTGAGTTTACGGGGCGTAGAATAAGTGGTGAATGGGTGTACTATTAAGGCACTCCTTGTGTAAAGTCATCGGTTTGAAACTCCTTGGGTACGAGCCTTACCAAAAAAAAGAGTTTTTGTTTTTTTTATATTTTTTTTAATATTTTAATAAGATAAAAAATGTTGAACAAATTAAAGACTAGATAGAAAAACACATATGAAATATAAAATAAAACAATATATTTTGAGTAAATCTATTAAAAATGAAAGAAAATACATTTCTATGATACAAAGCAAACTTATAAGACACTTATATAATGATACATAAATTTTAATTATACATAAATTTTGGTAAGATATATAAAATATTTTAGTATTAAGTACATTGAACTCTATTGAGTAGATGGGAGATCACTAAACTAAGAGAACAAGATATACAAAAATGATTGTAGATATTTATTTACAATATTTATGATTTTGAGATTCATATATTTTCAGTGGTATTAGTTTATAAACAAATAATTTAGAGGTAAGAACTATCGATTAAAGTATTAGTAGCTCTCAATCAAAATTCAATGATCAAAACATGTGCAACCCTCCTCTAAAATGCAAATTACATTTTGGAGTCAAAAGTAGGTATCCTCTAAAATCCAAATTACATTTTGAAGTGAAAAGTAGGTAAGAATGGTCATAGATCTTCATGATCGAAGTAGAATAACACTTTAATATTAGGGAATTCAAAATCAAATAGTCTACTTTTAAGGAAAATTGAATATACTCTACTTCTATGTAGACTTCAAAATCATATCATATAGACTTACATTTTTTAAGGAAGTCTACCATGTAGTATTTAGAAAGTGTTTAGTGTTTCGAATATGTTGAGGATGATGTACTTTTCCAATATGAATATACAAAATCAAATAGACTTACATTTTTTAAGTAGTGTTACCATGTAGGCTCGTGGGGGGAAACTCAAGTGGTAAAGATGATAAGTTGTAAATGGAAGGTCATGTGTTCGAATCCCCCCAATATTACCCGTGCACCACGGTTTGGGCCCTGTGGATGCACCTAGGGGTATAGTGGTAGAGAGACTGGATCCCTGGACCCTGTGTCACGCGAGTACCAGCCCAACTCCAGTTGTCGATTCCCCTAGTACAAAAAAAGAGTAATATTACCATGTAGTATTTATAAAGTGTTGTAGTGTAACAAAAGTATTGAAATTTAATGTTTATTACCAAATAGTGTTGATAACAACTTTATCTTCACATCACATAAATTACTATATAGTGTGAAGTGTGAACTTATTGAAATTTAACATTTATTTTTGTTTCTCTAACTTTTCAATATAAATATACAAAAAATGTTTATATTATTCATTTCATTAGCTTTGGTTCCTTTATCTATGTTCTTTCTCCTTTAAATTAAGTAACCAAAACATTCTTATCTGAGCATGAGATATGATGTTTGGGGTGGGAGGGAGGCCTAAAACAAAACATAGTCGAGCTAATGTTGAGTAGATGGGAGAACACTAAACTAAGAGAACATTATCTACAAATATTATTGATTCAATTATTATTTGTAACTCTCACTCCAAATTCAATGGTCCAAACATGTTCATTCCTCATCTACCATTAAAGTTACATTTTAACACATGGCATTTTATATGGCGCCAAACATCAAGAAACATTGTTATTAACTTAGATCAACATCAATTATTAAAACACTGGTATTAATTTTAATGTCAATTTATTGTAAAATAATTTACTTCGCTAGCACTTTTTTCCTCTCACAATTGTAAAAACACTTATAGGCTTGTTTGTAGTTTACGGAGATATTGTTTCTCAACTAAGAAGTGTTTTCCTTAGGTTGGTTTGTCAATTGTACACCTATTATAAGACGAGATATTGTTGTTCAATTTATATATCTATTCAATTTTTCCTTCGATTTTTTATTGCACCTTTTGGAGCAATTGCTAGTTTTATTGTAAATTTTATACACCGAACACAATTCTTATATACTTTGTGAAAGTACACCATTGGATGAGAGATCCAACGAAGCACCCTCAAGCACCTCTAGTAAGAGGAAACCATACGAATAAGTATTACCTTTATGACGAACCTTATGCATTATACACAATTCTCGCATACTTGAAACATGTAAGGTGCGCCATTGGATGAGAGATCCAACGAAAGCTGATGCTGTTGCAAGAATCATGTCAAGTAAACAAGTATCGCCTACATTGAACCAATTTGAAGGGTGGGTCTTAATTTCAAATGGAAGGGCATTTGTTCTTGGAGCCCTTCAAAGATGAAGGGCAATATAAATAATTGTACTTCAATGGACAAGTATAAATTAACTAAACCACTCCCCCTGAAAAATGCAAAAAACAAATATTGCCCATCCAAAAATTTTACAATCGTAGACAATTGAGCACTCCTTAATATCTACATGAAAAAATGGTATCTTTTCAATTAATACCTATTTTGAACACATTAATTTGACATATATGTAACATTAATTTTATAGTTAATTAAAATAACAACCATTATGTTGTATTTTTTGGGGTTGGAGCACACTTCATTATACAAAAAACTACTTAGACTATGCAATAACCATATTGGGGCATCCACGTGATCTTATGCATAGTGCGGGACGTTGTAACTAGATATAGTCTTAAAATAAAACAGAACCATGAGAAAATTACTTACAATTAACTATGTACAAAAGGAAGCCACCAAGCAAAACGAGGCTATAATAAACCTACAGCCAAAAAATACATATAAAACCAACCAAAAACTTAATTCAAACCAGAGAGAGGGAAACCATTCAAGCTTGAGAGATACATAAGAATGATGGGCATTGGGCGCTTAAGAAAAAATAATACATAGCTTAGAAAACATTGAAAAAATCCTCCATAGAAAACATTAAAAAAATCCTCCATATCAAGCAAGTTAGCGACGCGATCATCAACGGGTTAGGGTATAAAGTTTTGTTGTTCAACACTTGTCGCGACAACATACACGTCTGGGGCGGAGGGGAAATGGAATCAAGCCTAAGTCAATTGGAGCCTCGCAACTCGCTGCATGTTTGAGTCTCGACGACCTGCCTTTTAAATTGAACCAAAACACCACAAGAAGTTTGTTAATGACTCGATTTGAGAAAATTCTAGATGTGAGTAATTAAGAGCTCAAAGCTCTAAAATTTGATTTTTTTCGTACCAATCCACGATTTGGTGAATTTGCAGTCACTGACATGAAATTTAAGTTATTTAATGAAAAGAATTAATGTATCTACCTCCATGTCGAACCGTTTTCAATGTTGATGTGGGACACTACCCTCCTTATTGTCTTACCAAAAGGCATGAGAATGAGGAAGAAGACTTAAAATTATGGACTTCACCTTCAAAGAGTGCCTTACAATCACATCGGTAAGGAGTGACAAGAAGATCACAACAATCCAATGTGTCAAATCTTAGTTGATAGTGTCAATTAAAGACCTATATGGTAATTTTAATATAAGACTTACTTATAGTTGTCTCTTACTCTTTGCGTCTTGACACATTTGATATTTTATGGTTGTCTATGCGCCATGACCCAATTGATATTATAAGATGAGGATGTGCATGCATAATAATCCTTGGCTATGACTATGAGATGAGGATTTAAAGAGAAGAGGATGTAAATACATGTACATTTTATACGTATTTTGGTGGCAAGCGGCAAAGACAAATGTGGTGATAAACCACATATGTTTGGAAGGATGGAGGGAGATTACATCATGATCATGCCACCCATCAAATTGAAGACTATTCCCGGGCCAAAAATTGTTTTTTTTGTTTTTTGTTTTGTTTTTTTTTTAAATTTTATTAATAACCATTGTGGTGCTTTGGTCCAAATGTTTTTCCTAACTCATTGTTTCTCCATATCGTGTGCCCAGTGCGACCTCTCTATATCAATCCATAAATCGCCCTCTGCACGGTTTTGGGTCCTAGCTGCATGCCATTATTTGTAGTTGCATGCCATTGCGTGTTGTTTAGAGTTGCCGTGAGTCTGTGACATTCGTGCAAGGAATGAAGTCTTGTAGAGGAGGACTCATCAAACCGACCATTTGAATTTCATTTTGAAGAAAAACGAGTGGGCATTGGTAGCCAGGTTCACATAGGTAGTAGGCACAAAGTTTCGGGCTCATTTTGGGCCTAGTAGTAGACTAGCAGTGGTTCTCTATTGTTACGACCGTAGTAGTTGACATATTGTCACACCTTAGACCTCAACCCGAAGTGACTTGGGAGCCAGAGTCAAATTCCAGTGGCCAGTGCCTCGTAGTCGTCAATCATCACTCGTCATCTTGCATAGCTAAGCAGTGGGTGCATGACATGAGTGAGTGAGTGATTATAATTTATGATATTTCCAATATTTTGAATAACAAGTCAAATTTTATAGCATAGGAATTTCAACATAGAAATTGAAATTTAAATGAATGGGTGATTTCAAAGCCCTTCTTTTGAAATGATATAAATTATGTCCTTTTTAATTGGAACGGTAAAATTCAGATTTTAATTTTTTTTTGAAGGGCAATTTTAACTTTACACTTTTAGGAAGGGCTAGAACCCTTTGGAAGGGTTCAAATTTGAACACTCGCTTATGTCTCTACTACCTAACTATATTCATGGTATAAAAGCTTACACTTACTTCGGGTATTAGATCCGTATATACGGGATATATATACCATTTAACATCTTTATCTAATCGAGCGTATAGCATCCTCGCCCTTATAAATTATGCCTTGGCCTTACGGTTCGATCGTCCGCTTTCAAGGGAAAAGAAATCTGCAATCTTGCACACCCGTTGAACACTTGAAAAAATTTAAATTGCTTTGTGGATTGGACAAGCACCTATGGAGGTTAAAATCACAGGTATGGAGGTTACGTAGTTTTTGAAGTTTAATTTCTAATTGCTCCTGATTCGAATCAAAGAGTACGGCCATCGGTCAATATTTTGGTCTATTAGTTATGCTTTTAGATCCGAGGAGATGGAAATGTTGAAAGTACATTTAAGCAGTGGCTAGAATTGTATTGGGAATGGCCCGGATTCATGTAAATCCAGGTTTGATATGCACCTCGAGGTAAAACATTTCAAAGAGGGTCTGGT
This sequence comes from Larix kaempferi, assembly GCA_027924585.1. Classification (NCBI taxonomy): domain Eukaryota; kingdom Viridiplantae; phylum Streptophyta; class Pinopsida; order Pinales; family Pinaceae; genus Larix; species Larix kaempferi. Next base: position 26,905,090 of record BSBM01000877.1, on the reverse strand, counting down.
ATGCATCTCGAGGTTGCATATCTCTAATACCCATACTTGATACGTCGGTCATGTCCGGCTTTGCAGTCCTGTTGCAACATCCTCCTATTAGAAATGCTGCAATTTTTTTTTGAAATCAAGCTTTCAGTCAGCACAAGCAAGGGGCAGCTGCTCTATTTTAAATTTAACACTGGGAAAGAAATGCCCTACCAGACTACGAAAGTCTTGTTCAGCTAAGAAGCCACGATTGAGGTGTGTTTATTTTGCCAAACTCGCCAAGGGCTCACACTTGGTTCCTTCCTTTTTGGCAAGCACATGCACACACAAACATGCCATTGTATATATTTGAATCTAGGTATCCGATATACCTTGTTCCAATATAAAACTTTGCTTTACGATGCCTCAGGCCAATACCCCACTACTATCCCCTCCTCTCCCTCGTCTTGCCATGTTTTTGCCCTGAATGACATCGGTGGAGTTATTCAATTTCAGACTGTCAACTCCAACAAAGTAGTGGACGAGGAAGGTTTCCAAGTTGAATTTTCGCAACATGGTATTTATTGCCCTTTACAAATTGCTAATCTTTTTAACCATGTTGTTTATACTTGTTTTCTTCCTTTGTTATCTCGACATATTATTCACCTTATTTTCAAGTGAATAGATGCTTCAAAACCTAATAATTAGGGGATCATCATGATTGGACATACATTCACCAAACTCTATGCAACTGTTCTCAACTTATGGTTATTGGACTACTTGCAAGAATACAGACTTGAGTTGCAACAATACAAACTTGAGGCTATGGAAGACCAGTATACAAAGTTGCAACAATACATACTGGTCTTCCAGCACAATCTTAGTTCATCGAGAAGTGTCAACAAATCAATCTTCGTGCATCGGCTCAATCCAATCCATCGGAGAACATGCACTAGCTCCACGACTTTGCCCTATCCATAGGGGAGTCACTCGTGCCTCAACTCAACAACTCTGCACAGTCCATCGGAGAGTCCATCATGCATCAACTTAACAACTCTACACAGTCCATCGGAGAGTCCTTCATGCATCGGCTCAACAACTCTGCATAGTCCATCGGAGAGTCCTTCATACATTAGCTCAACAACTCTACACAGTCCATCGGAGAGTCAATACAATGTGCCTCAGCTCAACCCAGTCCTTCGGGGAACATGCACAAGGACAACGTGCCTCAGCTCAACCCAGTCCTTCAGGGAACATGCACCAACTCAACTAGTCCTTCGGTGAGTCAAGAGTACCAGTGTGCGCTAGTGTGCACCATCCTCTCCATCTCGTCCCAGGATGTTTGAGAGATCTCCTCACTCTTTTCAGAGTGATTTGGAGGATGCACTAAACTCTCCATCATGTCCTATGATGTCCGAGAGATCTCCCCACTCTATTGAGTGTCCAGGAGTGTGCGCTGGCCTCTCCATCCTATCAGGATGTTCGAGAGATCTCCTCACTCCATCCTAGAGTGATTCGGAGAATGCAGTGGCCTCTCCATCTTATCTGGATGTCCGAGAGATCTCCTCACTCTATCCTAAAGTGATCCGGAGAATGCAATGGCCTCTCCATCCTATCTGGATATCCGAGAGATCTCCTCACTCTATCCTAGAGTGATCCGAAGAATGCAGTGGCCTCTCCATCCTATCTGGATGTTCGAAAGATCTCCTCACTCTATCCTAGCGATCCAGAGAGTGTAGTGGCCTCTCAATCCAGCCTGGATGTCCGAGAGATCTCCTATAAGCTTCACACGACCTTCTACTACCTGTCCGTCTCTACTGTCGATGGGATCCTCCCATGTCTGGCTGAGAACTTGGATGAGCAGAGGTACCTGTGTAGAAGCAAGATAAATGTCTGTCTCTGAATCATCTTTCCCTCTCAAGGAGGGACACGTTCTCTTCCACTCCAAGTCTTCCACGAAAGTATTCAAACTTTATCCTGGGAAGAGGCTTGGTAAGAACATCTGCAGTCTGGTCATCTGTCGAAACATACTGTAACTCGACCGCACCTTTCTGCACCATATCATGAATATAGTGATACCGAAGCTTTGTATGCTTCGACTTGTCGTGGAATATGGGATTCATTGAATCTACACAGCTCTGGTTATCACAGTGAATCACAGTTGGCCTTGGATTCTGACCAAACAATCCCACAAGGAGTTTCCAAAGCCACACTACTTCCCGAGCTGTTGTACTAACAGCCATGTACTCAGCCTCTGCGGTACTAAGAGCTATTGAGGTCTGCTTCCTGCTGCACTAGGAAATCATTGTAGAACCCAAGCTGAAGCAGCACCCAAAGGTGCCCTTCCTATCTGTAGCACATTTGGCCCAATATGAGTCTAAAAATCCCTGCAATCTCAAGTCACATTCTGAAGCATATCGCAGGCCATATCCCATAGTGCCATGCAAGTACCTCAGCACATGTTTCGCAGCAACCCAATGAATATGTCTCGACTCGCACATGAACTGATTGAGAGTATTCACAGCAAAACATATATTTGGTTTGGTGTTCGTCAGATACATCAAAGATCCAATCAACTAGCGATACATAGTGGGATCAATCAAATTAAAAAATTTGAATCTGAAGCAGAGTCCCTCAGCTTCTTCAGATTTGCATCCATCGGAGTGACCATGGACTTGCAGTCCAACATTTCGAATCTCTTCAAAATATCAATGGTGTATTTTCCTTGACTCAAGAAAATCTCCTTCTGCCTCTGCCATACTTCTAATCCCAAGAAGTAATGCATCAATCCTAGATCTTTCATTTCAAACTCGGAGGCAAGCTTTTCCTTGCACCATACAATATGTTTCTCATTCCCAGTGAGAAACAAATCATCAACATAAAGTACCAAAAATCAGTGGCTTACCATAATCAACTCCCTCTGTGCTGGAGTGTCCTGCTCCCTCTGTATCTAAGCATCCTGCTCCCTCTCTGGAGCTATCCATCCTCCATCTTGGTGACGACCAGGTACATCAAGGATCCTCTCAACTGTTAGTCTGAATCTATCAGCAACGCTATGCTGGATCTGGTCAGGATCTCAACTATGATCTTCCTTGTCCTAGGAAGATCTCAACACATCATCAAGAGGCCAAGATCCTCAATTCAAGGGCTAACTCCCTCTGAACTGTTGGAGGGGGAGATGATCTCATCTCCTTATGATCTATCAACTCCTCATCCTCAATCTTCAGATTGGATCTTCTGGGCCTGTGAGTTATGTATCAAATATAGTTGGATGTGTTAGGTCCTCGTCTGTTTGCATGACTTCCATCTAACTGCTTTGTCTAGGAGTCATCTTTCTAGGTTGAGAATCATGCTCCTAGAAGCTTCCTACTTTTGATTAATCTGAACATCAACGGGATTCATGTGTCCATCATTGGTTCATCGGAACAAGTCTGTCTCATCATCCTTCTCTTGTAGGCCATATCATATGGTATTTTCCCTACAAGTCAAATCCCGTCAGATGATTAGTGACATTGCATAATCAAATTTATATAATTCTATTTCTATGCAATGGCAATAGTTTACACTAGGAATCTTGGCTAATGCTTCAACACAACAATCATAAACATGTATCCCAAACACACATGGTAACTAACTAGATGTCTGCTATCTCCACTAGAACATGTCATCAAGAGTGTGCACTACTCTAAGCATGTAACGAGGAGATATCATTTAAACTAGCTCCATCGGGTGTTCATGGAATGTTGTGCAACTCATATGCATAACAAATACAACAAGATCCCGCGGTACATCAATAATTGGACTATATCAAATGCTCAACAAACTTCCTAATGGATCTGCATACAATTTGTTATGAAAACATATAAGACAAAACATATCTATGTGAGCAATAAATCCAAATACTTATCTTTAATTGTTTTTGTGGGTGGGCTCCCATTGCCTCCTTGTGGGAACCATGAGAGACCTCTGTTCTTCATTTTCTTGTTGGGAGATCATCGCAGTCTAGATCTTCATATCATCACCTCAACATGGGGAGCACTAGAAGAACTCCATCATTCCTTGACTTCTTGTGAGGAGTGTCTTCATCAACATCAACGGTTGAGGCTTCATGCTTCCTTTTGTTTGAACTTCGACAATATCTGGCATAGTGACCATACTTATTGCATTTGAAGCATTGAATATGAGAGAGATCTTTCTTCTTCTGCTGATCTTGGAACCTTCTCAATTACAACCTTTAATAGGTCACTTTCTTCAAGAATTAGAAGAACTCTAGATTTCCAAGAGCTGAAGTTGGAAGCCTCATCCAACCTATCCTCAATCTTCATCCCAATCTTCTTGACTACAACTGGATCAGAAACCCTAGGAGGAGCAAGGTCAATTTTGAGTTGGGATTCTTGGAAAACTGATTCTATAGGGAGATGCGCCCTATCAAGGCGAGTTGAATACCCCTTCTCATCTCTCAGATCTATGGACAAAACAACTCAAAACTGGAAACCCTAGTTTCCCGATTTCGTTAGAGAATAGGTCAAAAATGAAAATTTTCGGATTTGAAATCTGCTTCCACAAATAGTTGCGCCCTATTAAGGTGAGTTGAGGAGAGGTAAAATCGAACCAAATCTGTGGATAGCAGGGTTAGAAACTTGAAACCCTAATTTTTGCAGAAATTGCAGCAGCTGCGGAATTTGGTCAAAATTGAAAATTCTCAGAACTAAAATTTTCTTCCACCAAAAGATGCGCCTTCCCTAGGGTGAAATTCCCAATGCTCTTTTCTGACAATGGCTTCTTTTAGTATTGTTTTGAAACTGTGTTAGATTTTATAGCAGCATAACCAGGATCACTAAAAGAATGGAAAAGCACATAAACAAAATGAGCGTGGAGCTCGTTTAACCACGATGATAAGAACAACCATCTCCCAACCATAAACAAAGCTATTTGTCTCCCTTGAGCTCACACCCTCCAATAGAGAACGATGTACATCCAGATAGTAGTAGCGCAAACCCAAGAAAAATAAGAGAGAAACTTTTCCAATAGTGGAGGACCCCAAAAATCAGTCTCCTAGCTGCAGTAGGGAACCTCTTTTAGTAGAGTGAAGTTGTCTTGAGTGAATGTCCAAATGAGAGGTTCGTCCTCTATTTATACACATCAAAAGTGACTTTTTCCCTTACTGGGTCGACCTGACTTGCCCTAACTAGGCCAACCTAACTGGGGCAGTTCTGCCCATTGTCTGGGGCAGATTGCCCACTGTTTTGGGGTAGTTTACCCACTGGTCCGACCTGTCTGCCCACTGGTTTGGGGCAGTTTATCCACTGGTCCGACCTGTCTAACTGACAGGGCGACTTGTCTTGGGAGAAGATAAAATAACATTTAAAGATACTTTTCTTTATGTGTTTTCACCCCAAGGTTTACATTAATTATTTCAAGGGTTTACACGATCAAATACATCAATATCTTCTCTTGGAGGAGGTACAACAATAATATAATAAGAATAATTTCCGAAGTTGCACTATTTCCAACACTCCCTCTCAACAAGGAAGGTATTCTCAACAAGGAAGGTATTCTAATTTTATTCTTTCTTGGGTCGACCTATCAGGTGATGCCTCACGCAGCTACTACTCCAACAATACCCTTTCTTGGTACGTTGCTCCTTTGAGGAGCTTGCTTCTACTTTTGCAGACCTCCCTTTGGGATGATAATGATGCAGGTTATCTGAGGCATCTTTGATCCTCTAATCTATTGGTATTTCTATTGTTTACTTCACTCCATTCAGGTACTCGCTTGATGCATTGGGTCAGTTCTTGCTCTTAAGCAGGGGTTAAGCAAGGTGATGGAGAAAGGATATTTAGTTTTACAAACAGTACATCAAGATCACCTGGATTGCCCCTCCCAAGGACCTTGGTCTTAAGATGATTTTCTATTTGATCATTTCATGCAGTTGAGGGGTGGTGTTATTCTTAGACCCGAGTACACTTGAAAGCACTAGATGCATAGCCTTAGGTTCCTTTAGGCCAACTTAGAGTTTGATCACATCCGCTTGGGGTTCAGATAGATGATCATATATTGATATTAGAGAGGATTTGTCAGGTTTGTGACGTTTGTCACATGTGGGATATCGATTTGCATGAACAACTCATCTTTAATTTCCCTTTATATTATGAGACTAGGGGCCGAGGTTCCATTGTCTTTCTAGTGAGTTAGGTGGATCCCTAATCATTTTCTTTCAATTCTAGGAGTAGAGGTATCTAGCTCTTATACCAGGGGAAGTGTTGGGTTTTAGGAGACAGATTCTCTAGGGTCCACCCAAGACAAATCTTGTTAGGTTGATCACTTCCTTCTTTCCCTTGACTCAATGGTAAATCACCGTACTCGACATGTAGTACCCCATGCGACATTAGTCTCTAGATTGATGAGGCCTTGCACCTCCCTCAAACTTACAATTTACAAACCAGCTTCCACTAGGGCCTTGAAGTGGATTCTCACCCCTCCATTGTCTTGAGTACTTAGAGTTCCTCACTAAATTCTTCTTGATGATCTCAAATGTTAGGAGTGTTAGAGCATTAAAACCCATAGTCATACTTAGGATATAATTATTATTCATTTTTATTACTTTCCTAGGTAGTTTTACTATGTTTTGGCCACTTATTTGCCTTCCTAGGTCCACCACATGCTATCCTTATCCACTTGAGCGCTTCCATGGTCATCTTGCTTGCTTTACTTGCTATCCAGAATGGAAAGGGCGCATTTCCTGGTTTTGCAGTGCTTTCACAGCTTTCTTGCTTTTGGATGGATAAGACTAAAGCTAGGCGCTCCAGTGCTTTTGGCAGCTGCTAGATTTTGTGGCCAACACACCTTGCCTATTTTTCTCTCCAAAAGCTATCATCTTTTTCCATTTTCATTCTATTTCACATTCCAAAAGCTTTTTAGCCAATTCGTGAGCATCTTGAGTGAGTTGGAGGGAGATGTTTCTACCTTGGGGGTTTTAACTAGTTTAGTAAGCTTGCTTTTTTTTACCAATTCAAATGCCTCCATAGCAATTTGAATTTCTGATGTAACTCTATATATTTGCAACCACTTTATGGTACATGGTTGGCTAATGTACATTTATGCTATACAGTTTAATATTGTGCATAATTCTGAGTCTGATTTTCAGTGTTCTTGACAATTCTAGACTAGCAATTTGTGTGAGAAGTGTTATTCAATCTTATGATCAGCGTGTGATCTGATTTCACATGGTATCAGAGCTGTTTAGGGGAGCACAACTGCATCCAGTAGCGCACTAGAAGCAAGGAGTTTCCACAGAAGTCCCACGGACCATTGCCTTGTACTCTTGAGTTTAGCTCAAGAGGTCTACTCGGGCGTGATAGACTCCTGAAAGTGCCTATTGTCATATTGCAGAGTTCTATAGTTTGAATAATTCTCTAGAGAGTTGTTTGGTTGTGTTTTTTGTAGGTACATTTCAGTCCTTAGTGTGCAGGCCATAAGCCTACTTCAACTATAGAGAAGTCTAAGTGGCACAATCAGAGAGATGAGGCTTATGGCCTTCTTTGCCTTAGCACATCGACAAATCTTCTATTTCATTTGGATGGTCCTACTTCACCGAATGAATTTTGGGAGAAATTGAAATCTTTGTTTGGTAAAACCGATGATCTGAGAGGACATCAACTAGAGAATGAGCTGATTTCTCCAAGTCCGAGCAATTTCTAGAATCTACAGGATTATTTCTCCAAATTCATGTCATTGGTTTTGCAGTTGAAGCAGTGCGGTATTGAGAAAAAGGATGAGCAGTTAGTTTTGGCAATCCTTTCGAAATTGGGGCAAGAATACTTGGTTTTTGTCTCAACTTTCCATGCTACAAAACTTGCTGTAAAGAATTGGAAGATGCCCAGTTTGTCCGAATTCATGGAGTCTTTGACTGAGGAGTATAATAAGATTATGGATATGGGTGCTTTGAAACCTTCAAAAGTTCAAGCTCTAGTTGCTGGTGACTTGAAGGAATTCGAAGGGTAAGAAGAAGGCAAACTCCAAAAATCCTTCTGAGCAGAAGGAGGAGAAACCTAAGCCACAAGAGGAGCCCTCCAACTCCAGAAAGGATCATCAGAAGAAGAAGGAGTGAACCAAGTGCTCATATTGCCAAAGGGGCTTTCATCATGAAAGCTCCTGTATGAGAAAGACCATAGATCAGATGGCACAAATCCTTGAGAAGAACCATATCCCCATTCCTGAAGGTGCAAAGAAGAAGGAAGGAGGTTCTAACTTAGATGACAAGGAGTGAGTCCATGCTCTAATGGCAAGCACATCTTCATCCACTTCTTACATTATTGATTTTGAAGCTTCAAGGCACATGGTTGCAACCAGAGAGTCATTTGCTACTCTTAAATCCTCCCTCTGATGGCCCAGGTCCTATCATTATTCTTGGAGATGACTCAAAAATTGCTTCAAAGGGTAAAGGTAGAGTAGATCTTGACAATGGCTCATTTTTTAATGTCCTTTATGTCCTAGGTCTATTTGCAAATTTGTTGTCTGTCTACCAAATGATCCATATTGGCTCACCCAAAAGAGTTGTCTTCACCCCTAATGATGTGGAGATCTCCGAGATCTCCACAGGAAGAGTTGTTGCATTAGGCATTGTGGATCATTCCACCAGAGTCTACAAGTTTTCACAGTTTTTGCCTATCTCTCCACCAGTAGCGCTCCTCTCTCATGCTAATGAAGCAAGCAAGCTTTGGCATGAGAGGTTTGGCCATCTAAATTACAGATACCTTCATGAACTTCATGATAAAAACATGGTTGTAAGGTTCCCAAACATCATTTTCACAAAGGGAGTCTTCTAGGGTTGTGTTCTAGGAAAACACCCAGAGAGAAAGTTTGAGAGATCAAGGCCTGAGAGAACCTCTGAACCTTTGGAGCTAATCCATAGTGATATTGCTAGTCCTTTCCCTCACATGTCACTGAACAAAGCCAAATACCTATTAACTTTCATTGATGATCATACTAGGTATTGCTGGGTTTGTTTTCTGCAGTTTAAGTTTGAAGTTTTTGGCCATTTCAATGTTTTTAAAGCCTTGGTTGAGAACTAGTTTGGAAGGAAAATAAAGGCAATCGGATCTGATAATGGGGGAGAGTACATCAAATCTGATTTTAGCAGCTCTGTGCAGTGGCTGGCATCCACATGCAGCACACTGTGCCATACACTCCTCAACAGAATGGAGTTGCTGAGAGGAAGAATCGATCTCTTAAGGACATGGCAACTTGTATGCTGGAAGCAAGGTCTTTACCACCAAATTTGTGGGTTGAAGCAATCAACTGTGCAGCCCACATACAGAACAGAGTCCCACATAAATCACTGAAAGGAGTTACCCCTCATGAAGCTTGGTGTGGTAAGAAGCCTGATATTACACATTTCAGGATTTTTGGTGTCAAGGCTTGGGCTAGAGTGCCATCCGAGAAGAGAATGGCCTTAGAGCCACAGAGTAGGCCATGTTTGTTTGTTGGCTACTCAGAAGACTCAAAGGGGTACAAACTTCCTGATCTGATCACACACAAAGCATTCATAGAAAGAAGTGTTCAGTTTGAGTATCCTACAAGGAGTTGAGATTGGAGAGTCTTCTCAACCACCACCAAAAGAAGAAAATGAAGAGTTAAATGAGGCTTTTGATGATGAATCTTCAGATTCAGATTTAGATGATGATGTTGATGATATGATTGCAGACCCAAGCTCACCAACAAGGCCAAATTGGGCAACAAAAACCATAGAAGCTGCTAGTGAACTTGTTGGGAATCCTCAGGATCCTAGAAAGACAAGGTCACAATATGAGAATGATCTTTCAGTGAGGGATCCAAATCTTGCTGAGAAATGTTTTCTCATGATTGAATCAGATCCTCAAACATATGAAGAAGACTCAGAAGATCCAAGATGGAGGTTTGCTATGGATGAGGAGTTCCACTCCTTGCAAAAGAATGGAACTTGGGAGCTAGTCAAGCTTCCACCGGGCATAAAGCTAGTAAAATGCAAATGGATCTACAAGACTAAGATGGCTGCTGATTCTGATGCAATCAAGCACAAAGCAAGGTTGGTGGCCAAGGGATTTTCGCAAGTCCAAGGTCTGGTGTCTGGACTATAATGAGACCTTTGCTCCAGTGGCAAAAATGGATTCTATTCGACTAGTTTTGTCAGTTGCAGCAGCAAAGTGTTGGGCAGTTCACCACATGGATGTAAGTATGTTTTTCTTCATAGTGATCTCGAGGAGGAGATCTATATGCAACAACCTGAAGGCTATGTTGCAGGTCCATCACTTGTTGCAGGTTAAGGAAATCACTGTATGGACTGAAGCAAGCTCCCAAAGCTTGGTATGCAAAAATGGACCATTTTCTCCTGACACAAGATTTTCACCAGTGCAAATCTGATCCGAATGTGTATCTTAAGCACACCAATGGTAATATTGTGATTATAGTATTAGATGTTGATGATCTACTATTCACAAGAAGTGCCATTGATGAAGTTTCATCATTGAAGACAACTTTGCATCAAGCTTTCTCCATGATAGACTTGGGGATTCTTAGGCAGTTTTTGGGGCTTGAGATCACTCAGTCACCCATTGGAATCACTGTATGTCAGTCTAAATATGCTTCTGATCTTTTAAAAAGGTTCAAGATGGAAAAATGTAAGGCTGCAAAGACCCCTTTCCTTTCAGGAGTCAAACTAGAAGAAGGGGATTCTACACCCTTGGTGAACAACACTCTCTACAGGCAACAAGTTGGAGGCCTGTTGTACTTGACTCATGCCCAACCAGATTTGACCCAATGGAATCATTGTATGTCAATCTAAATATGCTTCTGATCTGTTAAAAAGGTTCAAGATGGCAAAATGTAAGGCTGCAAAGACCCCTTTCCTTTCAGGAGTCAAACTAGAAGAAGGGGATTCTACACCCTTGGTGAACAACACTCTCTACAGGCAACTAGTTGGAAGCCTGTTGTACTTGACTCACTCTCGACCAGATTTGACATATGCAGTAAGTCATGTTGCAAGGTATATGGAGCAGCCACATGAGCTCCATTGGAGGGCTGCAAAAAGAATATTGCACTTTGTGCAAGGCACCAAGACACATGGGATCCACTATGCTGCCAATTCCTCATTGGATCTAGTTGCATTTTCTAACTCAGATTGAGCTAGGGATAACATAGACCGGAAGTCCACTTCCATGTTTGTATTCATGCTTGGAGGAGGTCCTATATGGTGGTCTAGCAAAAAGCAAAGTGCAACTGCACTCTCTTCAACAGAGGCAACGTACCGGGGAGCAATGAATGCAGCTACTCAGTGCATCTGGTTGCAAGGAATTCTTGGTGAGTTCCAGATTGACTTTAGCGCTCCCACTGTTCTTTGGGTTGATAATCAGAGTGCTATACGGATATCCTCAGATCCAGTACTCATACAAAGAACCAAGCACATTGAATGCACATGCACTACATCCAGAGTCTAGTGCATGAGAGATTGATTGTGTTGGAGTATTGCCCCACTACTGAGCAAACTGTTGACATTTTTCACTAAATCCTTCATAGAGAAGACTTTCAGCCATCTTAAGTTGCTTCTTGGAGTGGCTGAACATGAAGTGAAGGTTGCTTGAAGATCATGTTTCAAGTTTTTTTCTTGTCCATTTTGAGGGAGGGTTTTGTCCCATGAGGTTTTCCCTGTTTCCTTGGTTTTTGGACAACGATATGTAAAGGGTGACCAAGCCTTTGTTGCTGGGCCCTAAATTTTATGATATTATTGTCACTTACAGTCAGGCTTAAGGGAGGGTGTTAGAGCATTAAAACCCATAGTCATACTTAGGATATAATTATTATTCATTTTTATTACTTTCCTAGGTAGTTTTACTATGTTTTGGCCACTTATTTGCCTTCCTAGGTCCACCACATGCCATCCTTATCCACTTGAGCGCTTCCATGGTCATCCTTTACTTGCTATCCAGAATGGAAAGGGCGCATTTCCTGCTTTTGTAGTGATTTCACAGCTTTTTCCTGCTTTTGAATGGATAAGACTAAAGCTAGGCGCTCCAATGCTTTTGGCAGCTGCTAGATTTCGTGGCCAACACACCTTGCCTCTTTTTCTCTCCAAAAGCCATCATCTTTTTCCATTTTCATTCTATTTCACATTCCAAAAGCTTTTTAGCCAATTCCCGAGCATCTTGAGTGAGTTGGAGAGAGATGTTTCTACCTTGGGGGTTTTAACTAGTTTAGTAAGCCTGCTTTTTGTGACCAATTCGAATGCCTCCATAGCAATTTGAATTTTTGATGTAACTCTATATATTTGCAGCCACTTTATGGTACATGGTTGGCTGATGTACATTTATGCTATACAGTTTAATATTGTGCATAATTCTAAGTCTGATTTTCAGTGTTCTTCACAATTCTAGACTAGCAATTTGTGTGCGAAGTGTTATTCAATCTTATGATCAGCGTGTGATCTGATTTCACAAGGAGAGTTGTGAAGAGCAGTGAATGTCTGCCCAGGATCAAGTATCCTAATCCCTTCCAATCTTAGTTTCTCTCTAGATGAGATTATCAAACAATGTATTGGCCCCTTCTTGATGATCGCTGATTCTATTGGGGAGTACACTTCATGTTTCTCCTCTCATTCTCCTTTTAGATCTAATATGCGCTGACACTCACTTTTTAAGTTTGACATGGGTTTTGTTTTGTATCTTTATTATTTTTTAGTCCTAATATCTAGCTTCTGGGTTTTTTGCTTTGTGTAAACTAGGGTTAGGAGTTGCTTTTGCCCTCCCACTATGTACTTGTGAGTCCTATTGACCTATTATTGTGGTCATTTGTTTGATATTAATAAAATTATCTTATTTTGTCTCATGATATCAAAGTAGGAAATGATCATCGCTGGTTTTATCACCATCATCCTCAACATCCTTGTTAGTGGTATTTGACCTCCCCTTTTTTCTCTTATTTTGCCCCTACTTCCCTTAAACAGACTATGGGGGTAAACTGTAAATGTTTCTTTCATGTCTTCCAGAACAGAATTTCGTGCATAAGTTTTGGGACCAATATATGAACTATGCATCATTAAAAATTTTCTTGTTTCGTGAGAATGTGAGAAATTGTTGTTTGGTTTTATACACATCAAATATCTGATTTATGTGACAAAAATAATGCGAGTCTTAGTACATCCACCAATGCACAACAAATCATAGGAAATCTATCCAAAAATCTGACCTCTATTGCCTTTGGCCACTGCTTATATGGGCATCATTGTGTGCCCTAGTTTCTGCAAAATGAATGGTTGTCTGTTTGGTATCACTCACTTGGTTGGTGGTGTTCATGCCCTGGCCCCTAAGTATGGTGTTTCTTGGTCTTGTCACAATTTCTTCATCTTTTGGATGCTCACTGTGTTTGTGGCTTTCTTGCTCACTGGCATTTAGGGCACAATTTCATGCTCATTCCTGAAATTTTTGATGGCTCAGAGGGCATGGAAAATACACCCAAATTTCTGCTCCTGTCCCTTTACACTATGCAAAAGGGGGCATGCTTCCACACTTTGAATTTCTCCGTCTATGTTTCTGAAACATGTGGCATTTTTATTCCAGTTGCTTAAAAAAACGGCTTGTCTGTCAGTCTCATGCACATATCTGTGTGGATTTCTATTTACACAAATTTCTTCTTTGGAAAAAATGTGATTTTCATGCTGCTGCATTGTCACTTGTCTGGATATTTTTTTCGGTTTAAGATTTTGTGCTTCCTTCTCTCAAGTTGGAGGTGTCATCTGCTAAGGCAGGTGCAACAATAAAAATTGCTCACAAAAACGACTTTTGACTTCACATTTTGACTCTACCCAGGTTTGCCACTACCTTTGAAGTGACTTCTACTAACACAGTTCTGTGACAGTAAAAAAACACCAACAGGAATGACTTTTGACTTTGCTCAGGTTTGCTAGTGCCTTTGACTTATCTTTACTAATGTAGGCCTGCAACAGTAAAAATTGCTCACGAAAATGACTTTCGACTTCACATTTTGACTCTGCTCGGGTTTGCCACTGCCTTTTGTTTGTGTGGCCCTGGTTCCTGCATGTTTTCTCTGGTGGTCACTCACTGGTGCCTTCTCAAATTTGCAGGTTGTGAGCTCTATGTTACTGTATCTAATTTGTGGGTGATTGGCGGGCCAGAATTGTTTAACGATCTGCTTTGGCAACGGTTGTAGGTCCTTTCATGAGTTCTCTATCATCCAACTTCCATGGATTGGCCTTTCCTTTTTTTGTCTTACGAACTTTCTTATTTTTTTTGTAATTTTTCTTCTTCAAATGCTTTAAAGAATCAACGATTTTTTTTAACAGAAGCGAGAATTATATTTATACATAAACAGAGAGTACAAAGAGATTACAGGCCATCATCACCAAACCAAACCCAAAAAAGAGCTTGGCATGATAAATCCCAGGAGAATAAATCTTCCATCAGTTCTATCTGAGAGTCCAAACTGCTTAACAGTCCTATACTACTGCCTTTTACAGAATAGATTTTGACAAACTGGCTACATAAGTATAAGCTAAAAAACATAAATAACTATGGAAAAAAGGGCTGTAAAAACACATCATTCCTGGTCCTGGTTTCGCGCTTCACCTGACTGCATGACGATATCTTCTTCCATGTAGGAGTTTCTTCTTGCTGCACATGGGTGCTCAGTTCTTTGTCTGGTCCTTCCAGTTCTTTCTGCACCTCGCTTAAGATTTCCTTCAGCTGAACAAAGCAGCTCTCATTTCGTTCATTACCAATCCTAAAATGCTCCCGCTGCTGAAATTTTGTCTATGCAATAACCTTGCACAGTTTCGGCTTGCTGAAAAAATCGATGATTTTCGATTTTGAACGCGAAAAATCGCCGAATCCGGTGACTTAGCATGCGGGAGTCCAAGCAGGTAATATCCATCGAGATCCGTCTGTTCTCCTCCAACACCGCTTTTGCAACCTCAAAGACACATCGCAACATCTTTTTGTTATCCACTAATGTGCTTTTCAAATCTTTAATTTCGCCGAGCAGTTTCTCCTTAGCTCTGTTCGAGAAGTTGAGGCTATGCCTTCCTGTTACCAGGCAAATTAGCAGGGCTAATTCCCAGTAAGCACAACTAAGAAGAGTGACCCAATGTCACCTCGGTCACCGTTCTAACTTCTTCGGAAGTCAAAACCTCCAAGGAGAAGTATCCTTATGGAATCCTATAGAACACTAAGACAACCACAAAACAATATTCTCTCTACTATTATATGGTTAGACCAGTGCCTAAATGGAGTCAAATATTATGATCAAAATCAATAATTTGTTTTAGATCATTCAATAAAATATACAAACATGTACGCATGTACTCATCAATATTGGATCAAAAGACTATATTGCCTAAACGCTAACCGAACAACCCAAACATGCATCAACGTAAGCCTGTAAATAAGCGTGCAGTATGATCGTTCATAATCGATTATCAACTAAATAACATGTAAGAATTTTCTGTAATAAGTTCCAAAAAAGGTCAAAGGCAATTAGCAATTCGATATACCAATCAAGTAAACTCCTTTGTGATTTAATCAGCGTCTATTATTAAGTGGATATTCCAATGTCGCAAGGATGTAGCCAAAGGATACACTTGTACCAAGATTTGTTCAATAATAAAAAAAGGTAAGACCAACCATCAATTCAACCAATAACTTAATTCATTCAACTAAATGTAAGAGCATATATAATAATAATATATCAAAAGACTATGTTGCAAATAAACTACCATGAATAACCAAATGTAAATTAAGATGTAATTATAAAGTATTAATGAATATAATATCCAATAATAATATGTATCATTTAAGACATTCGGTATAATGCGAATTTAGGACTATATGCCAAAATGTATCGCGTTAGGAGAGGCACACTCCAGATTTATAAATATATGAAATTTGCAAAGTTGTTTTCAAAATTTGAAATATTATTAATTTAATTTTAAAAAGCTGAGTTTGGATCGTGTTACGTGTGCAGGCAAGGGAGGCCGCGGGTTAGGAGCAGCAACGCAAAATGGTGGCTACGGGTATGAGGGAAGGCACGCACAAGGCCTACAATCTTGGATTGCAGGCTGGTGCACACCCAAAGAGAGGCCTGTGGTGGAGGAGCGGCTAAGGAGAAGGAGGTTGAGCGCAGAGGGAGCTGTGGATTGGAAATGCAGTGAGGGTTTGGTAAGGGGATGCAATGGGAGCAAGGTGAAGGCAGCACATGGAAGGAGGTCACGGGTTGGAGGGTGGCCGCGAAGGGAAAGGGCAATGGAGGAGGCTGCGAGTATGGGAAGGAAGAGGGGAGCAGCCCCGAGGAAGGGCGCGAGCTAGGGCAGCAAAGGAATTGGGGCGCGATGTAGAGGAGGATGCGGGATGAAGGATCGGGCTTGCGGGTGGAAAGAAGAGGCCGCGGGAGTGGCCACGGGTTTGGAGTAGATGGAAGAGACCGCGGCAAAGGATAGCCCGAGCTAGGAAGGAGCAACGGAGGTAAGCGGAGTCTCGCAGAGGAGGAGCAAGCAAGTAGCTCGCGAGGTGAGAAGGCAGAGACTCGGGGTTGTGAAGGATGGAAGGCCTGCAAAATGGGAGGAATGGTTGCAGCAGAGGAAGCGGGGCCCGCAAGTTATACCTCGGGGAGCAGGCCACGGGGGATAGCCTCGGGCCACGAGAATGGAGGGAAATAGGCAAAGACCGCGGAAATGAAGGGCTCAGGGTTGTAGAAGGGTAGCGAATGGAAAGGATATGCCGTGAAGAAAAGGGACTGCAGGTCGCTGGAGTTTTTAAAAGGCTGCAATTACAGAGTCAAGGGTTTAACCTAAATTTTTTATGGCTTTTTCACATAAAAAACACAACTAACTCAAAAATCGATTACCAAATAGCGTTACAGTACTAACATTTGAAAATGAACAAATAACCTAACTTAATAATCACAAAATAAAACTCAAAAATAAATAAAATGACTAACTAACAATTCTATAAAATCAACTAACTTAGGAAATTAAACAAGTTAAACTAACTAACATCAAAAAAATCCAAATAATATTTATAAGGTTAACTTCAGAAATTTAGTTTGGAAAAGTCGAACAACTAAGGCATCAAAATGAGAGCTAATCACCAAGCCTAGGGCATCAATGAGAGGAGAGACTTTCCTTGAGATGGTACTTGGCAAGCTTGGCTAACTAGAGCTTACTTCCACAATCTCTAGGATTCGTAGAGGAAGCCTAGCTTAAGCAAGACTTGAAGACCTAAAGCTCAAGCTTGATTGCAATGGTGGCCAATGATGAAAATGGCATGCAAATCAAGAAAAAGATGAAGCAACAATGACTTCCATCAAACCCTAACAAGCATCACTTTCATACAATTGACATAGAGACATCAAACAAAAAAGTATAGATACCTCCAAGTGCATGTGTTAAGCAAACAACTCTAGCTTCACCTTAGCAATGGCATGAACAAAAGTAAAACTTCCAAGAAATGCTTCAAACTTGCAAAATAACCTTCATCAAGGAGTGCCTTCCTTCAAAGAGCCCTAGTTAGGGCAAATAGCAGACATAATGATCTTATCCCAAAAGTTGATGTCTCAAAATGAAGTGAGGAGATCTTATTTATATGATCTCACACTCACTTTACACAAAATAAGGTCAATTTAATATTAAAAATGTCAACTTAAAATTAGAATTAAAATAATATAAAAATAATCAAAGTAGTGGGTAAATTGGGTGTTTTTCGATATTTGATCCCTACTTGAGCAAAAATGGCTAAACAAGGCCAAATTTGACGAAACGAAAGGCCAGACTGTACTGGGGGGGGGGGGTCGTCATGCCCCAACTAACCCCAACAGTGATGAAAAACCCTCAACACCCCCCCTTTTAGCAAGCAAACAGTCTGCCAGGAGGACGACATCATCCTCTGAAGGAGGGCCCAGAGGGAGGGCGCTGTTGAACTGAAAGGACTAGGAGGGTGCTGGATGTGCTCCGGAAGATAAGAGTGAGTCTCAGTGCTGGAACAACCGTTGCTGGAGTGTCGAAACAAGGTGGGGGGCATGTGACCCAGTGAACCACCCTTGGAAGACCTAGACACCAACCTAAGGGTTTCAAACCCTTTCATGAGGCAGTCAACGATGCCATTAAGCCATAGTACTTCCAGAAGAGAGGCCAGAGGGTCTGGCCATGCCCCTACCTCAGAATGAGTTGGCTAAACACCCCTCCTAGTTAAAAAAAAAAAGACACCCTCTCCCCGGGGCACCTCTATAGGTACACTGGTGCTAATACCATTGTAACACTGGCTCCAACTGTGGGATGAGTACTCCTCCTGAGGGTGCTCGAGAATCCAAGAATCATTTGGGTACGTGTAGACCTACACATAATCAAATGACCGAGGACATCAAAATACCCGGGGCAGACACTTCCGTCCTGCCTTGTTCGTCGAATGGAAATAAAATAAATGTATAAACAAACGACTAACCTATGACAACATGAATAACGTCAAATGCAATGCATGGATAACAGTATATGCCTAACCTACCTACCTACGCTAACATGAGGAAGCATAAAGGACTATGTAAAATCATACCACCAATGTAACCATGTGAGTAAGCCATTCATACCTATTGCCTTACCTTTGTCTTTGGATAGAATCCATGATAAAACCTGATCAATCACGAAGCAAACCTGTACCAAGGTCTCCATCATGATGAAAAATGAGGATTGGCTGTCTACGGGAATCTGTGAGATGAAATACTGCTGCCATGGCGAAGAATCTCTTTCACAAGCCCCATTTATCCAAGCTTCCACCGGACTAATGTATGGACCATCTGGCTGATATATTGGCATTGAAGAGAAATTTTGCTTCAAAATTGCTTGGTTGTCCATTAGAGAAAGCACTCTTGGAGGTGGGCCTTGCGAATCTTCATGCATTAACTGTAACCTGGATGGGCAATCCCTTGGGAGCACATGCATATTGTTTTTCTTTATAATTATCGTGTTAGTATCCCTAACGATCTTTATCATTTCGAAATTGTCAACTACATACTCACATCCTTCACATTTCAATCGAAAAGATAAACCATATAAATCATGACAATGTGAAAATAAGATCATACCTGTCCATTTACCTGTATTGTCCTCATTGGAAAGTATTGTTGACCACTTACCGATACTGGACAAGGGTGGCTGAGCACTGCCTGTAGAATGTAGTTGATCGAGGTTTGTCATGAGTTGAGAAATACTGGAGAAGCTTTGCACAGGAGCATTGTTAACATGGATCACATCTTGCACCACTGCATCCTTTAGCAAGGAAAAGGTATTGATCCAATCTTCATCGTAGGCAGAGCAAGCTTCTTCATCCATATATATACTCGGGGGACGATCTATTATGATGCTGCAAGGCCTTGAAGAATCGTACATGGATGGACCAATGAACTTCCAATAATCATCGTTTTTTGCATACCTGTAGCTTTCTTCCAAGAGAGCCAACATATCATGAGAAGTTGTAACTTGCGGATATGACGTACTTACTATTTCTGTATGTTCTTCAGTTTCTTCAATTGAGGCCTTTTGTTCTTCATCTTCTGTAATTACTTCATTTTCTTAGCCCTAAACAACGGTTTCGTCAAGTAGAACTTTTGAGAATTGATCTTCATGGATTTCTTCATCGAACAAGTTCTTTGCATTTTCAACATAAGGCATCCATCTGTCACAGTGCTCAGGATCCTATTGGCTACAAAAGGCTTCTATTAATTCTACCAACGATGATATTGTCGCTTTTTCTAAGCCCACGAACCAAGCAAGAGGCTTTCCTCCCAAGTGATGAATAAATGTTCTCATGTAAAGGCTTTCTTCCTTTTTTACGTGATTTTCTTCAGCCATCGTCATGAACCATTGAACATGGTCCCCGGCCTTACCACGACTGCAATCGAATGGGAACCAAAAAATCTCTGGAAGCTCATCAAAATGCCCAGGAAATCTTGACAAATCCAGAGGAGCAAAAGCTATCTCATTTTCTGCATCTCTAGGATAATTAGGACCCTTGAATTCAAATGGAACATCTTCTTTGCAAGAAGCCATGTCACCCGGTTGCCTTGTTTTTGAAGAGTAATTTTTCTTCAGTCGGAGTCGCCAGGAGAGACCTGCCAAGTTAGCTTAACAAATCTCACCAAAATACCAAAAACAAGGGAGTACCTTAGATGATTGGGACTGAGTTCTGAATCGACCAGTGGAGTCGCTTTAAATGAGTGGAGTCGCTAGGTAAGATCTGCAAGATTAGTCCTCAACAATATTTTCAAAATATTGATCAAAGACTCACCTCAATCTTCTTACCAAATGTCGTTTTGCCAAGGATGTCAATGACTCTGAATAAACCAGTTCGATTTATGAAACGTCCCCGGCAACGGCGCCAAAAATGTTACCAGGCAAATTAGCAGGGCTAATTCCCAGTAAGCACAACTAAGAAGAGTGACCCAATGTCACCTCGGTCACCGTTCTAACTTCTTCGGAAGTCAAAACCTCCAAAGAGAAGTATCCTTATGGAATCCTGTAGAACACTAAGACAACCACAAAACAATATTCTCTCTACTATTATATGGTTAGACCAGTGCCTAAATGGAGTCAAATATTATGATCAAAATCAATAATTCGTTTTTGATCATTCAATAAAATATACAAAGATGTACGCATGTACTCATCAATATTGGATCAAAAGACTATATTGCCTAAACGCTAACCGAACAACCCAAACATGCATCAACGTAAGCCAACAAATAAGCGTGCAGTATGATCGTTCATAATCAATTATCAACTAAATAACATGTAAGAATTTTCTATAATAAGTTCCAAAAAAGGTCAAAGGCAATTAGCAATTAGATATACCAATCAAGTAAACTCCTTTGCGATTTAATCAACGTCTATTATTAAGTGGATATTCCAATGTCGCAAGGATGTAGCCTGTTATCACATATATAGTAGCCGGGCTACCATACATTTTTTGTCAGATTCCAGTACACTATTTAGCCAGTTCCCTTGCATTGAGATGCTGAGATGAGCATCTACTATGGATCACTATCAGATTATGGACAACAGTTTTATTCCCCATGCCATGACTGAGTCTCATGACACTCAGAGAGATGACCGATGTAGCTATTTAGCCATTTGTACAGAGCAGTCAGTAGTGCCCAGAGTTACAGTAGCAGTTTCAGAGGACAGATGGTGGCTTAGATGATGAGCATTCAGGTATATGACTCAGTAGGTATATTATGGTGTTGTGGTTATATTGCTTTTATTTTCATTATTTTAGCATGTCTTAGCATTTATTATCATGATCTGGCAATCATATAGATATGTGGACCTGGTTGTACTTTTATATATATCATATTTGTCCCTACTCAGACTTAGAAGTTCTTGATCTATACTCATTGGTTTTACCCTCCTTATGGAGATTAGAGGTGATCATTCCCACCATACTTTGGCTTGCTAGTGTTGGTCTCATTATTCACTATCTTCATCGATCCATTACCTACCTAGTTTGTTATTTACCTTGACTTACTACTTGACTAGTGGCATGGAGGACCTTTCCCCGCTGTAGCCTCTGTATTGGATGAGCTTCCCTGTTTATTGTGTCTCGCCTCTGAGTTGGTGACAAAACTTAGCTTTGGTGTGTTGGATTTCTTCATGAAGTCCCCCTAGTCACTAAAGATGCTGTTGGCTAAACCCGAAACTTTTAGTGCTGCCATGAATAGAAAGTATGGAAATAAAATATTGTATCTTGTATGAAAGCCCATTCATGCAATGTGTTTCTCAACACACATGAATGAAAGGCAAGCCAAATGAAAATGGCTATGAAATATCAAATGTTATATCTATTGTGAAATGTAAATATCTAGGTAAACAAGCTGTCTAAAGACACACCTAGAAGTGCTCAGCTAAACAAGTGCCTTAAAAACACACCTGCAGCAAGAAGCCTAATGAAATGTAAATCTATGCAATGTGTTTATAAACACACATAGATCAAAGGCTATGGAAACTACAGGCCCCAAAAGCAATGGAACTTAAACTCTATATCAAAAAGATTGCTGGCCTCATTTGTATTATGGATTGTGTGCATCTGTCAAGGTGAATAAACACTCTTTGAACAACTTACCCATTTGTGAGACATCGCCATTCCTTGTGTTTTTGATCATTCAGTATATGCTATGGTGTGTATTCCCTTTCCTTTTCCGAAGTGTCACAGTGTTAAGTCAGTGATTCATCCCTTAGCCTAGCCATCTTTATTTTACCCTTCACCCTTCACTAGCAAAATGGTCACAACTATGAAGTGAGTATGGTCTTGAAAGTCTAGTCTGAGTAATAATAATAATTAATGACTTTATATATTTGGATTTAGATCGCCAGTAATGATTACTTGTTATAATTGCTATTTGAATGAATTGTAGAGCATGCATTAACCTCCAACACTTGCAGCAGCTTTTGATGATATGTTGAGTTATATTTTGGTCATGTTGACTTGGTCAAACCCAGTTAGACCAAGGTCAACCACAGGACATGAGATGGTTAGACCTTATGATGATGCAGATAGATGGTATATGGTCTATGTACATGTACATGATGGTTCTATGCGGCAAATACAAGTTTATGATGATGATTTGTGGTTTTCAGCGTTATTTGATCATTTACAAATTATTATTATTTCATCTGTTTGAGCATATTGGATATATTATATGATCATGCAGAGATCTATATGGTGTATGAGTACACATCTTAGATGGATTTGGGCTCTCTGAGTCCAATGAGACAGTCTGTTTTCAGTTCCGGGCAGTTACAGTGATGTTTTAGGCTTTTAGCCTCAGTTGGCTATCCTAGTGCAGTTTTGGCCTGTCAGAGGCCTTGTCAGAGCATTGATGAGATTTGATGGGTTCACCTAGGGTGCTGTGCATGGAGGGGGTGGTCCAGCCACTTGTTATTACCATATTACCCCCCTCCTAGACACATTGGTGAGCTTACCTTGACAGCGTAGGCACTCCAGGAGGCAGTTTGGGCAGTTTCACACTTCCCGAGGCAGTCCAGAAATGGTAAAAATGGCTACAGAGGAATTCGATTTGGGTTACTGAGGCAAGGTTATGGCATGGGATGATATTTGATGATGAGTGGGATGTCTTCCACACCTTCTCCAACAGTTTCAGCTTTCAGTGGGACCCACACCCATCACTTTTGGCACTTTATGATGATTTCTGGAGCCTCCTAAGGCTCACGACTTTCCCAGAGAGGCACGATTTGGTGCTTAGATGATTATTTTGATGACATTGTGCTATGGGGATTGACCAAGGGTGTTAAAAATTACCCCTTGGACCCACCATAAGCTATTTCTTATGTTTTATCATTGACATTTGGTGGGACCCCCTCACCTAGGGCGATTTGGTCCATTTGATGTATTATTTTATTAGTGATCCATGTATTGTATTGTTGAGCTCATCTCAACCATTGATTAAATCTTTTGATCTTTTAATCTTAGCCACTCATTCAAAAAGTGGTTAGGGTTGTGGCCTCTCTCCATCCTATTTAAAGGAGAGAGCTTCTCATTGTAAAGGGTCTTTAGCTCTTGGAATCTTGATATAGAAATTTTTTTTTGTGGAAATTCTTATGGTCTCCTTTGAATCTGGTGTTCTTAGATGGTGATTGTAAAGTCTATTGCATCCTAGCATTTGGGTATTTGTTGGAAGATCTATATCTTTTGGAAACATTTGTCTTGTCTACAGGAGGGTGACTTCACTTGGGCGTTTTTGCAAGGCTTCTTCAACTCGCTCCATTTGGCATTCGCTTGTATCAGGGGGTTATCATTAGTATCATTGTGATCTATGCTATCTTTCCGTTATTTCTCGTGGCATTAGTCTTATCTCTTGTTTGCAGTAAATCTAATATTGTTGACGTTTATTGTGCAAGAGAGAGGGCGCATTGGCTTCTTTGGGCAAATCGACTTCATAGAAAACTACTTCAAATCGCTCCAAATTGATCGAGTTTGCATAGATCATCATCATCAAGGCATCTACAAGGTTATCCAGGTAAGATCCACAGGTTTGTTCTTCTTGTCTTGGTTCCAATCCATTGGCATAACTACCTCATTGATAAAACCCTCATATTTCAAACCCTCATTTTACAATTTCTCAGATCTAACAAGATCTATTTGGCTTTTGGGTATAATATTTAAAATCCACCTCTATAGCATCCACAACAATTCAGATCTATAGTTTGGTGTGGATTGGCCTTCATTCGACCCATTTTCCAAGGAAAATTAGCCTCTTCAAGGGAGGTCGCACTTCCTAGTTGGGTGAGTTTGCTAAGATCTAGCACCTGGGTAGGTGAGATCCCACCTCATCCTTAATCTACACTGTTGATAACCTACCCCTAGTGTGTCACTTCAGTGGTTTTCACCTTGTAGGCCCCATTCCTCATTTTGAGGGTTGAGCCCCACTTGGGCCACTTGGTGATATACTTCAATCTCAGATCTACTGAGATCTAGCCATTGGATGATCCTAATTTTCAAGACCCACCGATCTTCGCACCTCAACATTCCTGATTTACAGTTTGGTGGACATCTGACTCCATTTGGCGCATTTCCCAAGGCACTAATTTTCTCCAAGCCAATTCGACTTTCTTGGATTGTTGAGTTAGCTTGTGGTTTATCTTTGTCTTGCATGCTTGAACACTTAAAACTTGTCATATCCACTCATCAAGCTTATCTTTGGTACTGGTTAGCCCCAATTTGGTCCCTAACTACCTTGCATTGGACACGGTTCCCAAGGCAGTGGATTTTCTCATCTTTGACTAGTACCCTGATCCTGGATTTTGTATCAAACCTCATAAGTCACTCGCATAACCATGTTGGACCAAATCTACACTGTTTAAACCTCTTGATCCAACCTATCACTCATCTTGTGACTTCATCCATAGATCTAGGTTTTACCATACACCTTACGTACTTCATCCATATTTGATTTGATCTGGTGTCTTGGTCTGATCTCTCCTATCGGGAGTAGATCTGGGTCTACCCCTTTGTTGTCTCGGGCTAGATAACATAAAGTGAAGATTGCCTTGATTGGCGTGACAACCATCCATTGGGAGTCGAGGCTATCTTGTTTGCACATCTTTGGTTGCCCATCCCCTCTGCCATCCATCTTGGATCCATCTCTAGGGGCAACTACAAGTTAGGTGATAACATAGCCAAAGGATACACTTGTACCAAGATTTGTTCAATAATAAAAAAAGGGTAAGACCAATCATCAATTCAACCAATAACTTAGTTCATTCAACTAAATGTAAGAGCATATATAATAATAATATATCAAAAGACTATGTTGCAAATAAACTACCATGAATAACCAAATGTAAATTAAGATGTAATTATAAAGTATTAATGAATATAATATCCAACAATAATATGTATCATTTAAGTCATTTGATATAATGCGAATTTAGGACTATATGCCAAAATGTATCGCGTTAGGAGAGGCACACTCCAAATTTATAAATACATGAAAATTGCAAAGTTGTTTTCAAAATTTGAAATATTGTTAATTTAATTTTGAAAAGCTGAGTTTGGATCGTGTTACGTGTGCAGGCAAGGGAGCCCGCGGGTTAGGAGCAGTAGCGCGAAATGCTGGCTACGGGTATGAGGGAAGGCACGCACAAGGCTTGCAATCTTGGATTGCAGTCTGGTGCACACCCAAAGAGAGGCCTGTGGTGGAGGAGCGACCAAGGAGAAGGAGGCCGAGTGCAGAGGGAGCTGCGGATTGGAAATGTAGCGAGGGTTTGGTAAGGGTATGCAATGGGAGCAAGGTGAAGGCAGCCCGTGGAAGGAGGCCGCGGGTTGGAGGGTGGCCGCAAAGGGAAAGGGCAATGGAGGAGGCTGCGGGTATGGGAAGGAAGAGGGGAGCAGCCCCGAGGAAAGGCGCGAGCTAGGGTAGCAAAGGAATCAGGGCGCGATGCAGAGGAGGACGCAGGATGAAGGATCGGGCTCGTGGGTGGAAAGAAGAGGCCGCGGGAGTGGCCACGGGTTTGGAGCAGATGGAAGAGGCCGCGGTAAAGGAGAGCCCGAGCTAGGAAGGAGCAACGGAGGTAAGCGGAGTCTCGCGGAGGAGGAGCAAGCAGGTAGCCCGCGAGGTGAGAAGGCAGAGACTCGGGATTGTGAAGGATGGAAGGCCTGCAAAATGGGAGGAATGGTCGCAGAAGAGGAAGCGGGGGCTGCAAGTTATACCTCGGGGAACAGGCCACGGGGAATAGCCTCGGGCCACGATAATGGAGGGAAATAGGGAGAGATCGTGGAAATGAAGGGCTCGGGGTTGCAGAAGGGTAGCGAATGGAAAGGATATGCCGTGAAGAAAAGGGGCTGCAGGTCGCTGGAGTTTTTAAAAGGTTGCAATTGCAAAGTCAAGGGTTTAACTAAATTTTTTTATCGCTTTTTCACATATAAAACATGACTAACTCAAAAATTGATTACCAAGTAGTGTTACAGTACTAACATTAGGAAATGAACAAATAACCTAACTTAATAATCACAAAATAAAACTTAGAAATAAATAAAATGTTTAATTAACAATTTTATAAAATCAACTAACTTAGGAAATTAAACGAGTTAAACTAACTAACATCAAAAAAATCCAAATAATATTTATAAGGTTAACTTCATAAATTTAGTTTGGAAAAGTCGAACAACTAAGGCATCAAAATGAGAGCTAATCACCAAGTCTAGGGCATCAATGAGAGGAGAGACTTTCCTTGAGATGGTACTTGGCAAGCTTGGCTAACTAGAGCTTACCTCCACAATCTCTGGGATTCGTAGAGGAAGCCTAGCTTAAGCAAGACTTGAAGACCTAAAGCTCAAGCTTGATTGCAATGGTGACCAATGACGAAAATGGCATGCAAATCAAGAAAAAGATGAAGCAACAATGGCTTCCATCAAACCCTAACAAGCATCACTTTCATACAATTGACATAGAGACATCAAACAAAAAAGTATAGATACCTCCAAGTGCATGTGTTAAGCAAACAACTCTAGCTTCACCTTAGCAATGGCATGAACAAAAGTAAAATTTCCAAGAAATGCTTCAAACTTGCAAAATAACCTTCATCAAGGAGTGCCTTCCTTCAAAGAGCCCTAGTTAGGGCAAATAGTAGACATAATGATTTTATCCCAAAAGTTGATGTCTCAAAATGAAGTGAGGAGATTTTATTTATATGATCTCACACTCACTTTACACAAAATAAGGTCAATTTAATATTAAAAATGTCAACTTAAAATTAGAATTAAAATAATATAAAAATAATCAAAGTAGTGGGTAAATTGGGTGTTTTCCCATATTTGACCCCTACTTGAGCAAAAATGGCTAAACAAGGCCAAATTTGACGAAAAGAAATGCCAGATTGTACGGGGGGGTCGTCATGCCCCAACTAACCCCAACAGTGATGAAAAACCCTCAACGCCCCCCCCTTTTAGCAAGCAAATAGTCTGCCAGGAGGACGACGTCATCCTCTGAAGGAGGGCCCAGAGGGAGGGCGCTGCTGAACTAAAAGGACCAAGAGGGTGTTGGATGTGCTCCGGAAGATAAGAGTGAGCCTCAGTGCTGGAACAACCATCGCTGGAGTTTCGAAACAAGGTGGGGGGCATGTGACCCAGTGACCCACCCCTGGAAGACCCGGACACCAACCTTAGGGTTTCAAACCCTTTCACGAGGCAGTCAGCGATGCCATTAAGTCATAGTACTTCCAGAAGAGAGGCCAGAGGGGCTAGCCATGCC
This sequence comes from Larix kaempferi, assembly GCA_027924585.1. Taxonomy (NCBI): domain Eukaryota; kingdom Viridiplantae; phylum Streptophyta; class Pinopsida; order Pinales; family Pinaceae; genus Larix; species Larix kaempferi. The sequence continues at coordinate 26,877,340 of BSBM01000877.1, read as the reverse complement.
CCTACCTCAGAATGAGTTGGCTAAACAGACGTATTGGTAAAAAAAAAAGACACCCTCTCCCTGGGGCACCTCTGCAGGTACGCTGGTGCTAATACCATCGTAACACTGGCTCCAACTGCGGGACGAGTACTCCTCCTGAGGGTGCTCGAGAATCCAAGAATCATCTGGGTACGTGTAGACCTACACATAATCAAATGACTGAGGACATCAAGATACCCGAGGCAGACACTTCCGTCCTGCCTTGTTTGTTGAATGGAAATAAAATAAATTTATAAACAAACGACTAACCTATGACAACATGAATATTGTCAAATGCAATGCATGGATAACAGTATATGCCTAACCTACCTACCTACGCTAACATGAGGAAGCATAAAGGACCAGGTAAAATCATACCACCAATGTAACCATGTGAGTAAACCATTCATACCTGTTGCCTTACTTTTGTCTTTGGATAGAATCCATGATAAAACCTGATCAATCACGAAGCAAACCTGTACCAAGGTCTCCATCATGATGAAAAATGAGGATTGGCTGGCTATGGGAATCTGTGAGATGAAATACTGCTGCCATGACGAAGAATCTCTTTCATAAGCCCCATTTATCCAAGCTTCCACCGGACTAATGTATGGACCATCTAGCTGATATATTGGCATTGAAGAGAAATTTTGCTTCAAAATTGCTTGGTTGTCCATTAGAGAAAACACTCTTGGAGGTGGGCCTTGCGAATCTTCATGCATTAACTGTAACCTGGATGGACAACCCCTTGGGAGCACATGCATATTGTTTTTCTTTATAATTATCGTGTTAGTATCCCTAACTATCTTTATCATTTCAAAATTGTTAACTACATACTCACATCCTTCACATTTCAATCGAAAAGATAATACTCACATCCTTCACATTTCAATCGAAAAGATAAACCATATAAATCATGACAATGTGAAAATAAGATTATACCTGTATTGTCTTCATTGGAAAGTATTGTTGACCACTTACCGATACTGGACAAGGGTGGATGAGCACTGCCTGTAGAATGTAGTTGATTGAGGTTTGTCATGAGTTGAGAAATACTGGAGAAGCTTTGGACAAGAGCATTGTCAACATGGATCACATCTTGCACCACTGCATCCTTTAGCAAGGAAAAGGGATTGATCCAATCTTCATCGTAGGTAGAGCAAGCTTCTTCATCCATATATATACTCGGGGGACGGTCTATTATGATGCTGCAAGGCCTTGAAGAATCGTACATCGGTGGACCAATGAACTTCCAATAATCATCGTTTTTCGCATACCTGTAGCTTTCTTACAAGAGAGCCAACATATCATAAGAAGTTGTAACTTGCAGATATGACGCACTTACTATTTCTGTATGTTCTTCAGTTTCTTCAATTGAGGCCTTTTGTTCTTCATCTTCTGTAATTACTTCATTTTCTTGGCCCTGAACAACGATTTCTTCAAGTAGAACTTCTGAGAATTGATCTTCATGGATTTCTTCATCGAACAAGTTCTTTGCATCTTCAACATAAGGCATCCATTTGTCACGGTGCTCAGGATCCTAGTGGCTACAAAAGGCTTCTATTAATTCTGCCAACGATGATATTGTCGCTTTTTCTAAGCCCACGAACCAAGCAAGAGGCTTTCCTCCTAGGTGATGAATAAATGTTCTCATGTAAAAGCTTTCTTCATTTTTTACGTGATTTTCTTCAGCCATCGTCATAAACCATTGAACATGGTCCCTGGCCTTACCACGACTGCAATTGAATGGGAACCAAAAAATCTCTGGAAGCTCATTAAAATGCCCAGGAAATATTGACAAATCGAGAGGAGCAAAAGCTATCTCATTTTCTGCATCTATAGGATAATTAGGATCCTTGAATTCAAATGGAACATCTTCTTTGCAAGAAGAAGCCATGTCACCCGGTTTCCTTGTTTTTGCAGAGTAATTTTTCTTCAGTCGGAGTCGCCAGGATAGACCTGCCAAGTTAGCTTAACAAATCTCACCAAAATACCAAAAACAAGGGAGTACTTGAGATGATCTGGACTGAGTTCTGAATCGACCAGTGGAGTCGCCAGGTAAGATCTGCAAGATCAGTCCTCAACAATATTTTCAAAATACCGATCAAAGACTCACCTCAATCTTCTTACCAAATGTCGTTTTACCAAGGATGTCAATGACTTCGGATAAACCACTTCGATTTACGAAACGTCCTCGGCAACGGCGCCAAAAATGTTACCAGGAAAATTAGCAGGGCTAATTCCCAGTAAGCACAACTAAGAAGAGTGACCCAATGTCACCTCGGACACCGTTCTAACTTCTTCGGAAGTCAAAACCTCCAAGGAGAAGTATCCTTATGGAATTCTGTAGAACACTAAGACAACCACAAAACAATATTCTCTCTGCTATTATATGGTTAGACCAGTGCCTAAATGGAGTCAAATATTATGATCAAAATCAATAATTCGTTTTAGATCATTCAATAAAATATACAAACATGTACGCATGTACTCATCAATATTGGATCAAAAGACTATATTGCCTAAACGCTAACCGAACAACCCAAACATGCATCAACATAAGCCCGTAAATAAGCGTGCAGTATGATCGTTCATAATCGATTATCAACTAAATAACATGTAAGAATTTTCTGTAATAAGTTCCAAAAAAGGTCAAAGGCAATTAGCAATTAGATATACCAATCAAGTAAACTCCTTTGCGATTTAATCAACGTCTATTATTAAGTTGATATTCCAATATCGCAAGGATGTAGCCAAAGGATACACTTGTACCAAGATTTGTTCAATAATAAAAAAAGGGTAAGACCAACCATCAATTCAGCCAATAACTTAGTTCATTCAACTAAATGTAAGAGCATATATAATAATAATATATCAAAAGACTATGTTGCAAATAAACTACCATAAATAACCAAATGTAAATTAAGATGTAATTATAAAGTATTAATGAATATAATATCCAACAATAATATGTATCATTTAAGTCATTTGATATAATGCGAATTTAGGACTATATGCCAAAATGTATTGCGTTAGGAGAGGCACACTCCAGATTTATAAATATATGAAAATTGCAAAGTTGTTTTCAAAATTTGAAATATTATTAATTTAATTTTAAAAAGCTGAGTTTGGATTGTGTTACGTGTGTAGGCAAGGGAGGCCGTGGGTTAGGAGCAGTAGCGCGAAATAGTGGCTACGAGTATGAGGGAAGGCACGCACAAGGCCTGCAATCTTGGATTGAAGGCTGGTGCACACCCAAAGAGAGGCCTGTGGGGAGGTGCGGCCAAGGAGAAGGAGGCCGAGCGTAGAGGGAGCTGCGGATTGGAAATGTAGCAAGGGTTTGGTAAGGGGCTGCAATGGGAGCAAGGTGAAGGCAACCTGTGGAAGGAGGCCGCGGGTTGGATGGTGGCCGCGAAAGGAAAGGGCAATGGAGGAGGCTGCGGGTATGGGAAGGAAGAGGGGAGCAGCCTCGAGGAAGGGCGCGAGCTAGGGCAGCAAAGGAATCGGCCCGCGATGCAGAAGAGGACGCGGGATGAAGGATCGGGCTCGCGGGTGGAAAGAAGAGGCCGTGGGAGTGGCCACGGGTTTGGAGCAGATGGAAGAGGCCGCGGCAAAGGGGAGCCCGAGCTAGGAAGGAGCAACGGAGGTAAGTGGAGTCTCGCGGAGGAGGAGCAAACAGGTAGCCCGCGAGGTGAGAAGGTAGAGACTCAGGGCTGCGAAGGATGGAAGGCCTGCAAAATGGGAGGAATGGTCGCAGCAGAGGAAGCAAGTGCCGCAAGTTATACCTGGGGGAGTAGGCCACGGGGGATAGCCTTGGGCCACGAGAATGGAGGGAAATAGGGAGAGACCGCGGAAATGAAGGGCTCGGGGTTGTAGAAGGGTAGCGAATGGAAAGGATATGCCGTGAAGAAAAGGGATTACAGGTCGCTGGAGTTTTTAAAAGGCTGCAATTACAGAGTCAAGGGTTTAACTAAATTTTTTTATGGCTTTTTCACATATAAAACACAACTAACTCAGAAATCGATTACCAAATAGTGTTATAGTACTAACATTAGGAAATGAACAAATAACCTAACTTAATAATCACAAAATAAAACTCAGAAATACATAAAATGACTAACTAACAATTTTATAAAATCAACTAACTTAGGAAATTAAACGAGTTAAAACTAACTAACATCAAAAAAATCCAAATAATATATATAAGGTTAACTTCGGAAATTTAGTTTGGAAAAGTCGAACAACTAAGGCATCAAAATGAGAGCTAATCACCAAGCCTAGGGCATCAATGAGAGGAGAGACTTTCCTTGAGATGGTACCTGGCAAGCTTGGCTAACTAGAGCTTTCCTCCACAATCTCTGGGATTCGTAGAGGAAGCCTAGCTTAAGCAAGACTTGAAGACCTAAAGCTCAAGCTTGATTGCAATGGTGACCAATGACGAAAATGGCATGCAAATCAAGAAAAAGATGAAGCAACAATGGCTTCCATCAAACCCTAACAAGCATCACTTTCATACAATTGACATAGAGACATCAAACAAAAAAGTATAGATACCTCCAAGTGCATGTGTTAAGCAAACAACTCTAGCTTCACCTTAGCAATGGCATGAACAAAAGTAAAACTTCCAAGAAATGCTTCAAACTTGCAAAATAACCTTCATCAAGGAGTGCCTTCCTTCAAAGAGCCCTAGTTAGGGCAAATAGCAGACATAATGATCTTATCCCAAAAGGTTATGTCTCAAAATGAAGTGAGGAGATCTTATTTATATGATCTCACACTCTACACAAAATAAGGTCAATTTAATATTAAAAATGTCAACTTAAAATTAGAATTAAAATAATATAAAAAAAATCAAAGTAGTGGGTAAATTGGGTGTTTTCCCATATTTGACCCCTACTTGAGCAAAAATGGCTAAACAAGGCCAAATTTGATGAAATGAAAGGCCAGACCGTACTGGGCGGGGGGGGGGGGGGGGTCGTCATTCCCCAACTAACCCCAACAGTGATGAAAAACCCTCAACGCCCCCCCCTTTTAGCAAGCAAACAGTCTGCCAGGAGGATGACGTCATCCTCTGAAGGAGGGCCCAGAGGGAGGGCGCTGCTGAATTGAAAGGACCAGGAGGGTGCTGGATGTGCTCCGGAAGATAAGAGTGAGTCTCAGTGTTGGAACAATCGTCGCTGGAGTGTCGAAACAAGGTGGGGGGCATGTGACCCAGTGACCCACCCCTAGAAGACCCGGACACCAACCTCAGGGTTTCAAACCCTTTCATGAGGCAGTCAGCGATGCCATTAAGCCATAGTACTTCCAGAAGAGAGAAGCCAGAGGGTCTGGCCATGCCCCTACCTCAGAATGAGTTGGCTAAACACCCCTCCTGGTAAAAAAAAAAGACACCCTCTCCCTGGGGCATCTCTGCAGGTACACTGATGCTAATACCATCGTAACAACTTTCGAAGCTGGCTACCCAATATTCTTCTCGGTCTTTGAGCACGAAACCCCTAAAGCAGCATTCCAAAGAGAACCAACTAATGCGAGGCGTCTCGACTCCATCTGTTTTGACAGGCTGCAGTGCATGCGAAGGAAATTCCTGGTCCTATCGATAGCCTTCCATTAATGCTATCTCGCGGGCAATCAAACAAACTATTCGTTCGAGGGTGGTGGACTTAAATGAACCATAATGTGAGCCTTTAAAGAACGCCATCCAATGCATCAACCTTCCACCTGTCCGCCGACATGCCTTGCCTCTACACACACCATTGATCCGCCATCTCGAAGAAATGAGCTTGCCACCGTAGATCCACTTCAACTTAGCCTTTAATCCGGATGGATTACTCCTCCATTTGATTACCATAAAGGTCCAATTGCCTATGTTTAAATGCAAGATATCCATTTCAAGGATGGATTTGATTGATAATTTAGAATTTCTCCTTGTCCTAACTTGGAGCCTTTATTAGCCATGGAATCAACGTCCCTATTGTTCTGGCGCTTGACATGAAAGAAATGAACCTTGGTGATGTTTGATATATTGGCCAATATTCTCTTATGGACCCTCCCTACTTTTTCCTTGCCCGACTGTATATTACACATCTTTTGAATAACAATCCAGGATTCTCCGAAAACTTGATAGGAATCTATTTTCAGATCTGCCATTGCTTCAACACATTGCATGATGTATCAAAGCTACCCATTCAGCCTGATTATTCATCCTCTTACCCAAGCCCCAAGCATAGGAATGAACTTTTTTTCCTCCGAGGTCGAGAACAACCCATCACGCACCTGCCTCCCCTGCTAAAGAATCAACAATTTATCTAAAATATAAAGCTTTGTAATTTTAACTTCTTCAACAAATAAGCTTTAATTTTATAAGGACTTGCCTTTCGAAACCCTTGGCCCATGAACTCCAATCAACTCTAATTGAAAATTTGTATTTCATTTATTTACTTGGGATCTTTTCGCTCTGACACCATGTTGGTCTTTACAGATGCACAACCATGAGAAAGAAAGAAATACATGGAGAATATTAGTTTAGTAATGAAGTTTGTTGTCGTTGGATACACACCTTGGGAAATGGTTAGCATGGCAGAAATCTTCAAGCCACTGGGTGCGTCCTTGGGGGAAAGTCTTGAGTCAAGTGCTGTCACCTAATACTTGACTCCTCCGTATAGGCCAACTCCTAGCGAAGCCAAAGGGGGTGGTCCCTATGAAAATAAAACCGAGGTGTTTACCCTAAGTTGCGGAATGAGATTGATTCAAACCAGAGATTGCAAACATAAATTAATTCGACAACATTAAGCAAATTAATCCATCTAACACATTGATACACTTGACTGAAAAATGTTCGATTGTTGCAGATTATACCAGTGCCAAATGGAGTCACAAAAATATTGGAGTGCTGTTGTGTCGTGAAAGTGTTACAGTTGTTTCGTTGGTCAGTTTTAATTGATTATTTGATGTGTGGATTAGGGAGTGGGTTAATTCTTGGTTTGGCCCAAAGGCATTTTAGTTCTCTGAACTGGGCGCTTATTGCAACAGTATCAAGTGTCCAACGGGGCGAGGCATAACCTGCTTCAAGCAGACCCTTGACTCTATGATCTGTTCAATGCGGCCCTCCCGAGTTCTTTGAAACAAACTACTTCGGTTTTCCCTGTTAATCTAGTCACTTAACTCCCTTTTTGATGTGATCAACTGGTCGGATGAACCACAGAGATCCAGAGCATACGGGGAGGCTAAGCCTTAGCTCATTTTAACAAAGTAAACTGAATTTATTATTAAGAGGTTGAGAATCTCTTTTCACTTACCGGGGATAAACCCTTTCAGTTTATTTTGGGAATACACAACCTAATTTATTAGTTAAGAAGAACAAAAATTATAACAAGTAAATTTAGTAATGACTGAGAATCTCTTTTCCCTTTCAGTACTTTGGGAATGCAGAGCCGGCTTTAGTCTTTTAAGTTTGTTAATTGCGAGATACAAGATTGTAAAAAGAAAGATTGCGGAAATGAAAGGTGTTTTCCAATTACTACACTGTGATTCTCTTTTCCCTTTCGGTACTTTGGGAGAGCATAGTAGCTTATTATTTCTTTTACCATAAACCAAAAGAGGAAAATAAAAGTAAAATAGTTAATCTACTCTAACAAGCTAGCAAAAGAAAACTAAGCTAAAGAAAATCCACACACAAAGCCGACACAGACCCCTCGGGGGAATGGGGGGTTTGTGGGCGCTGGGTAGCCCACTTGCTTTATTTTTTACAATCTTTAGAAAGTAAGTACCACTTGGTCCTTATAAACTTGGATCCAAGGGCTTACAATATTAGAAATTGATAAGACGGAGATAGGAGGTCTTTGGGGCCCCGAATGGTTCGATTTCAATGAAAATTCATTAGAGTATCTCTCTATTCTTTTGTCAAATCTACAGAACCAACAAACAAAAGATGTTAGAAAATGACTATACAAACAAATAAAACATAAAAAATTTCAGACTTGGTACTTGGAAAAATATTGGAAAATTTTCCAAGTGCAAATACCAAATTAGCTAGCCTAGATCTAACGTAAAAATGAAGCTACTGAAGCACTTTTCAGATCTAGCTACTTAACATGCTAAAACAAGATAGATATGAAGAATAAGACTTTTGCAAACTAGATCTACTTATTCAACCTATAATACAAAGTAATCGGAAACTTGATCTTCTTATGAAGATTTTGGAATGCCTCCAAACAAAAATATTAGCTCGAAAGTGTTGAAGAGGGGAGAGGATGTAGCTGAGCTCAACTTCTCCTTCAGATCTGTAACCTGCACAACTATAAGAAAACACTTGCCAGCAATGGATTAGATTTAGTGTGTTTGGAAAAAAGAGATCAAGAGAGCCTTAGTACAACTGAATACGGTTGGCTACTCTCGTGTCTCTTAAAAACAAAGCACAAGTAAACAACTTAACAACCATAAATGCTTACTCTATGATTATAAACAATCTTCTAAGCTTGATCTATCAACAACATTGAAGCAAAGGAAAACCAAGTAGTACAATATCACCTCTACAAAATAGCATTCATCAGATGGCACAGCACGAACCTCCAAAGTCTTTCAATTTGATTCATCATATAATAACAATGTTACATGGGCAGAGGTTCAACCATCCATCCTTAACAATGGAATGTAGCCTTGCTTATATAGAGAAACCAGAAGGGGGGGCGCATTTGGCCAACTAGAGACAAATTAGGGTGAACTGGAGCTTCAAAAGAGTCATGGGCGAGTTCCTGGAGAGGATTTGGGGATTCTCTTGAGTTGGAATGGAGTTAAACTCCAGAGGGGGGCGCCACCTCAAGAGAGATGCACCCCCTCTACTTTGTGAATGCCATCCATCAAACAAGAAGTTGCCATATCAACAGATGCACCTTCTCTACTTGTTGACAACTCGACTGGAACTAGATTTGATTGGAAATCATCCTGAGTTGATTGATTTGGCCTTCGATGTTGATTGCCAGTTGAACTGGATCTTCACTGGGACAAAATTCCTTTGATTTAGGAATTTGATTTTTCTCCATATCTTTATTTTTTTTAATTTTTTATTTCTCTTTTATGATTTTTGAGAGAATTTTTATTTAAGTGATAAATAATCACTCAAATACTTAGGAAAATGGGTTTAGAGGTAATATGGGTGCTCTGGGTTAGAAAACGAGTACCCCCATGGTGAATTTCACCTCCTAACCACAATTTTATGAGATTTTTAACTTTTACAATTAAAAGTTAAAACATTAAAAAATAGTCCCGTTTGTGGGAAATTTTTTTTGTCCAAAAAACAAAATAAAACCTAGGGCGACCTAGTACATGTCCATGTGACACATTATTGATGGCTAGCATGTTAAAATACATAGACCCTTAGACTTTAATAACCTCCCAAGGTTTGGCCACCAAGGCGGATACTCCAGCTTTGGAGGTGTGAGTGAAAAACTCAGAAATTATACGTCGCTGAAAAGCGATGCATAATAACTAAGGAAAAAACACTCTAGAGTACCACACTGACAGAAAAACCTAAGGCAAGCCAAGCTTGTTACAAAATACACCATGCTAGACCAACTTATTACAATTACCCTTGGGGCATGGACACATGCAAAAATTTGAAAAACGGGCCAAAATTGGCCGACTGAACTTCTAAATGCTGGCAATGAACAAGTACATTGCTTCAATCTTTGTCGGTTGGCTTGGCAACTAAGTACAACTTAGGTGGTAACATCTAGCTCCAACTGCGGGACGTGTGCTCGATCTGGCCTTCAGGCAAGGAGAGGATGTGAGAACACTAGAATCTCTGGTTTATATAGCCTGTAAAAACATCTGAACTTGACAAGAAAACCCTTTAGTAGCACGAGTTTTATCATAAAGCCAATGAACCACAAGTTACATTTATTTGCAAAATGAAACTGAGGAAATTCCTAAGTTCATAAAAGGAAAATACTGAAAATGAAATGCATAAAGTAAATGCTCACTTTGAGGAGCTTATTTTTCCTACTCTAAACATAACATAATAAAATTGCTAAGTAAAATGAAAAATCCAATGTAACCATCTTAACATTCTATCAATTTTAAAGTTTTTGACCTTACGTTTGGTTACTTGCCAAAGCAAGGAAAATTTACTTAATAAATGCAAACCTGCGTAAGATTTCTAGATGAGAGGGCTGGATGGGAGATCATAGGAAAACACATCATTGAGCTGCTTCCCAAACTGGCAAGTCCTCTTGTAGGCTTCTTCTACCCAAGACTAGATGGGACTGATATAAACTTCTATATAATGATGCAGATCAGCTACCCCATCATACTCATCGAAAGGGCCTCTCTGATGATAACTCTCTTTGTAAGCCCAAAGTTGCTTCGAATCATAAGGAATCCTTGCATGTGAAGATGACAGTTGAGACTGATCTTCAATTGATTGTATGTGATTTGAATCTTCACTGCACTACTTCTCCAAGTCTTCATTGTTGATACTCATGCATGACTCTGACTGATCATACGAACAAATTTCATGTTCTTCTTCCATACACAGATTTCCCTAGGTCTCAAGATCTAGCCTCCCTTCTCTAAACACCTCATAGATGGGATTTTCAATAAAATCATCAAGTGACTCTGACTCAAATCTCCTTTCTTCAGATATGTCATATATGGGATTTTCAATAAAGCCTTAAAAGGATTTCGACTCATCATTTCCTTCTTTAGACATGGCATAGATGGGATTCTCCATAAATGTCCAATTATCATCATCAACATCTATGTCAGACATGAGGGATTCTTCGTCACTTACATCATGCTCCAGGCTATGTCTCTTCATGCTCATAATCATCCTTAGAAAAAAGGTCACAAGGAAGTAAACCTTCCAAACCCTCATCATCATACACATTACAAACTTTATCATGGATTTCAATCAGGGCTTCTATAATGATTTCTTCTTGAGGAGGATTAGGAGTACAAATGTGCTCATCATCACTGAAATAAACTTGAGAAAAATCCCAATCTTCAATGTATTCTATTATGGTGGGATGAGGAGGGTCTTCAATAACATCTTCAATAACCGGATCTTCATGAAGCTCTTCAATAGGGTCATCATGAATTTGATGGAAAGAAGCACGATTTTCTTCAATAAGCTGCCTAATCTTCCCGTTATTATAATAACTCATAAGCATCTCCCAATACTTTTCGTTTCCTACTATGATGAGGCGAGGAGCGTTAGGGTCTTCTTCATGATATTCTATCCAAGGTAGGAAGAAGGGAAAGAACTTTTCAAGGATCATGTCCAAAGCTTTCATACTGAATCCTTTATTATGCCACTGCCTCAAAAATATTCTAAGGAAGCTCGAAAGGGAAGTAACAGATTTGTTCGGGAGGTCCTTGGAATACCAATAACAAGAATTTCCCCGCAGAGTACTAACAAACATCTCCATCATGTTATCTTCATATAAAACTTTGAAGTCGGCCAGAACCTTAAGAAAGGATATGACATGCTGGGTCTTTGAATCACCATTTCCCCCAAAGATCGGTAGATGACTAGATATGTCTCTACCATTATGATAATTAGGGAAACCCGAGATGTTTGAAAAGTCAATAGGAGGATATGCATTTGAAATTTCATCAACAAAATTTTCATTGTCTATTCAGTGATCAGAAGCATATATTTGAAATGACCATGGAATGTATCTAGCACTGAATTAGGGGAACTGCCAAACAATGACCTTTAAAAAATTTACTGTGTCGCATGGGCTCATCTACACACAAGTCTCATCAAATTCATGAGAAACAAGGGTTTTATCCCTTCTGCGGAGTCGCCATGTGAGAATAAAAATATGCATTTAAAATACTCACAAAAATTCAATTTTTTGCTTTGAAATTTTATAAAAAGAAAACGGTTAGTGGAGTCACTAGATGAAAAATTAAAGATTAGATCTAAAGATTCATCAAACAAAAAAAACAAAAAAGGCAAAAAAAAGTCGTACTTCGGGAATAAAAAGATTTATCCCCGACAATGACGTCAAAAAATTTTGCCGCCAGATACGCACCTCTGAAAAGGGTTAGCGTGGCATAAATCTTCAAGTCACTGGGTGCATCCTTGGGGGAAAGTCTCGAGTCAAGTGCTGTCACCTGATACTTGACTCCTCCGTCTAGGCCAACTCCTAGCAAAGCCAAGGTGGGTGGTCCCTATGAAAATAAAACTGGGGTGTTTACACTAAGTTATGGAATGAGATTGATTCTAGGAGTTTGAAGATAAATTAATATTGAACCAGAGATTGCAAACATAAATTAAATCGACAACATTAAGCAAATTAATCCATCTAACACATTGATACACTTGACTAAAAAATGTTAGATTGTTGTAGATTATACCAGTGCCAAATGGAGTCACACAAATATTGGAGGGCTGCTGTGTCGTGAAAGTGTTGCAGTTGTTTCGTTGGTCAGTTTTAATTGATTATTAGATGCGTGGATTAGAGAGTGGGTCAGTTCTTGGTTTGGCCCAAAGGCAGTTTAGTTCTCTGAACTGGGTGCTTATTGCAACAGTATCAAGTGTCCAACGGGGCGAGGAATTACCTGCTTAAAGCATCCCCCCAACTCTATGATTTGTTCAATGGGACCTCGCGAGTTCTTTGAAACAAACTACTTTTGGATTCCCTATTAATCCAGTCACTTAACTCCCTTTCTGGTGTGATCAATTGGTCAGACGAACCGTAGAGATCTAGAGCATACGGGGAGGCTAAGCCTTAGTTTTTTTTAACAATGTAAATTGAATTTATTATTAAGAGGCTGCAAATCTCTTTTTACCTACTAGGGATAAACCCTTTCAGTTTACTTCGGGAATACATAAACCCAATTTATTAGTTAAGAAGAACAAAAATTTGTGACAAGTAAATTTATTAACGACTGAGAATCTCTTTTACCTTTCGGTACTTTAGGAATGCAGAGCCGACTTGTCTTTTAAGTTTGTTAATTGCGAGATACAAGATTGTAAAAAGAAAGATTGCGAAAATGAAAGGTGTTTTCTAATTACTACACTGTGAGTCTCTTTTCCCTTTTGGTACCTCGAGAGAGCAGAGTAGGTTAGTATTTCTTTTACCATAAACCAAAAGAGGAAAATAAAAGTAAAACAATTAATCTACTCTAACAAGCTAGCAAAAGAAAACTAAGCTAAATAAAATCCTAACACAAAATCAACACAGACCCCCCCCAGGGGAATGGGGGGTTTGTGGGCGCTGGGTAGCTCACTTGCTTTATTTTTTACAATTTTTACAAAGGACGCACCACTTGGTCCTTATAAACTTGGATCCAAGGGCTTACAACATTAGAAATTGATAAGACAAAGATAGGAGGTCTCTGGGGCCCCAAATGGCTCGATTTCAACGAAAATTCGCTAGAATATCTCTCTATTCTTTCGTCAAATCTGCAAAACCAGCAAACAAAAGATGTTAGAAAATGCTATACAAACAAATAAAAGATAAAAATTTCAAACTTGGTACTTGAAAAATATTGGAAAATTTTCTGAGTGCAAATACCAAATTAGCTAGACTAGGTCTAACGTAAAAATGAAGCTACTGAAGCACTTTTCAGATCTAGCTGCTTAATATACTAAAACAAGATAGATCTGAAGAATAAAACTTTTCAAACTAGATCTACTTATTCAGCCTATAATACAAAGTAACCGGAAAGAGAGAGAGATTGAGTTTAAAGGGATGGACGGAAGACATCAAGCTACAAGCTTGATCTTGTTATGAATATTTTGGAATGCCTTCAAACAAAAATATTAGCTCGAAAGTGTTGAAGAGGGGGGAGGATGTAGCTGAGCTCAACTCCTCCTTCAGATCTGTAACCTGCACAACTATAATAAAACACTTACCAACAATGGATTAGATCTAGTGTATTTGGAAAAAAGAGATCAAGAGAGCCTTAGTACAACTGAATACTCTTAAAAGCAAAGCACAAGTAAACAACTTAACAACTGTAAATGCGTACTCTATGATTATAAGCAATCTTCGAAGCTAGATCTATCTGTTAGAAAGTGGCAACAAGGAAGGTATTCTTGCTTTGCATGTGTCCTTGCATGCAAGAAGACTTAAATCAGGAAGCCAAATGTATTTGATGTCTTTTCCAAAGTTTAGACTTAGGAAAAGTACATTAAGTGATCTAATTATTAATTGACTTAATGGATTCACTTTTATAAAGTGCAAGTGAAAATAATTAAAGTGATGGCTAATCTAATCTTGGCCATTGATCTCACCGAAGGATCTCATCCATAGATCCATAGTGACATGTTAGGGTTTTCGCTTGGCCATTGAGTTAAAAGAAGGATCGATTTGGTGGAGAGGACACATTGAGATAGAGAGAAGTTTGCAGAGAAGAAGACGGAGGAGCAATCATTTAGAGATTGACAGAGTATTCAGGCAGAGAGAGGGCCGTACGAATTTTTGAGAGAGAGAGGTCGTACGGATCCGTACAACAGCCCGGTCGTACATCCGTACAAAGCCGTACAACAACCCGCACGTGTGAGGGCCGTACGGATTCCGTACAACTAACGCAGGGAGGCCGTACAGCTGCACAGAGGGCCGTACAAATTAACAGGATGTTTCTTAGTGATTTGCAGAGGTTCGATTTTGCCAGGTTGGGTAAATCGATTTTCTGAATTGTATTTGTTCCATATCTTCATAATAAAATTTCTTCTCAGACTGCTGCACCGGTTTTCCCATCTTGGGTTTTGTCTGGGGGTTTATACCCAAAAAGATTGTGTTGTCTCCATTGATGTGATTGATTGTTGTCTCCATTGATGTGATTGAGAAACTTGATGGGCCAGAGAAGCATCTAAAATGTAGATTGTGTAACCTTGATTTTGTTGGGACTTTAACAAGAGTGATATACCACTTACTCTCTATTAGTAATGGTAAAGGAGGTGGTGTTTCTGGCTTCCCTGGGGTGTCTGCAGAGCTGAAGGAGGTGCTTTAAAAGAATCATGACAATAAATGGTGAAACGCATTGTGACAATGGCTAGAAAACACATTGCAATACAAAATGGCTACAATGGTGGTAGCTCATCTGTGAGAAGAGATGTGACAGCTATGCTCATTCACAAAAAGCCCATAACAGGAGTTGAAACTACAATTTATAATAATGCCAAACAAACCTAAGAAGAATTTTTTTTAAATGCAAAACACCTAACCCTAACATGATTAGGGCTGAGTGGGAATGTTGACTGGATGAATCTGAGCTGTCAGAGAAGAAAAGGAACCTTGCTGAGATCATAATTTATTGTACAGTGCTCTGTTTTGGCCCTTTTTTAGCTTGTTGGAAAGAACATTGCCAGAATTTGTCAGTTCCCCTGGCCTTGGGCATAACTGCCCCCCAGAATGCATTGGAAAGCCTGGAAAAATGCACAGGAATATCATGACCCAAAAATGCCAGTATCAGGACAGTTTTTGAGATGGCCTTGGATGACCACCTGGATCACATAACTACATTTGTTAGTAAAATAATATCCCCAATCTTTGATTTGAGAATACGAAAGAGGTAATGAAAAAGATTTCTTAATCCTCGACTTTGGAATGTAAAGTTTCGCTGGGGAAAAACATTTCAAGGTCCAGTAAGAGTTCAGGGAAAAAAATTCTTACAACTGGTAGAGAATATTCATATTATTCTCTTCCAACCCATTGCTTTTATCTTTGTAGGGACATCTCTGAAAAATGTCGTGTTGAACCCCTCGAGACCATAAGAGAACAAAGCATTTTTAAATTCTCCTTTTAAGAACCCCTCTCCTCCCCCATATGACTGTTTCATTGAAAAAGTAAATGATTATAAAGTAAAGAAAAAAGATAAAATGAATGTGATTAAAAAGCCACAGACACATAGATATACTAAAAGAACTCAAAATAATTGACAAAACAGAGTATTTAATGTGAATATTTGTTATATGCTTAAGATTTCTTGTGCATCCTTAGGTTGGCTTTTGTTTCTTGCAAGCCCTATGAAGCAGACATGCCCTTCGATTGCTTTCTGTGGGATTGGGAGGCCATCAGTTGTTCAGTCTGTCAGTCGGTGAGGCTTATAGTGTTTGCTTAGTAAATATTATGTAAGTATCTATGTTTGTTCTGTATATTATCTACTGTATAACTATAAATACAAAAGATAATGTGGATCTGTCTGTCTGTCCTGGTAGCTTTTATTTTAGGGTGGTTTCTCTTCTTTGTTTTCTATTCTCCATGGAAGATTTTGAGAGATTAGTGTCCATTCATTACTCAATTTTTATATTTTCTCTTCCCTGATTTCATCCCAAATATTCAAAGTTCAAAGATATTAGTTGATATCTTTGTTTTTCTGACTTTTTTCTTCCCAATTAGTGTTGTATTCATTGTACTTATTACATGAGGTAGTTCTATCGAGTCCTTCAGACCCTTAAAATTTAAATGTACAAGTAAAATCTTCCCAAACCTGTGTAGCTTTGTAAGCATTTCAAATCTCTTGAAACAAGTCCTAATTCAAATTAATCTGTCAAGAACAAACCCTAACTGAACGTAGTTATGTTGGAAACATTTTTTTTGAAAAATGAATTATTTGAGAAAACCTCTAGTTAATATATTTATTTAAAAAAGTACATTTTTGCAAACTTAATGTTTTCAGAATGTTTGGAAACAATACCTTGGAAGAATGAATTATTTGAGAAAAAAAAGTTAAAAACCCTTTACTGAAATATTTATTTAAAAAAAATAAATCACTGCAAAAATGAAAGTTTTTAGAATTAGAAGAGTATTCAGTCAGTGAAACTATCCCAAGGAAAATCTTAGAAACTCAAGTATTCTGTCCAAAAGCAACTTGATTGAGATAATTCTTGGTTGCTTATTTTGTAGCTATTTGTACAGTGCAGTTTTTGGAAACAACCTATACCTCATGTTTGAGAGATTTATGGAAATATAAAAGATTGCTTAGCTCCCTTTATATTACATTATTGGTAATATTTATTCGCCAAGGAGTTATTACTGAAACACTGTACCTGCCAAGCACCTCTTGCAAAAGTATTGTGACTGTAAAGCACTGTTTCTGAAAACAGGCCATTTAGCCAGAACCGTTTGAAGTTTGAACACTTGAACTTTAGTAAATGATCCTGGCAAAATCGCCCATGTTATCTCACAGGAGTTTCAGTAATATTGTGTCTGCAAAGTAAATCTTATAGTTTAACTTCCGAGCTGGCAAGACCATTGAAGTAGCAGGCAATTTTTATAGTCATCTGATTCTGCCAGAGATCTTTGCAAAAACGATCAATTTCTCATCACCTCCTTGTTTTTAGTTGCACCATTTTATATATACACACATATATATGTATGCCACGATAAATAAATTAATCTACACGAGACTTCTATTTTTGGTTTGTATATTGCCCTTCACCCAGGAATTCCACCTGGCTTTGTCCATTTGACTGCATTAGCATGGGGAACACCATTAACAACAACTCCATTTTTTATCACTTCATTAACAGCAACCATGTTTTATCACACTACATTATCACAGAAGCAATGCTTATTGCATTAGCACGACTTGAAACCTTGGGAAGACTTTGGACAACCACATTAGTATGGGGAGCACATCCACTGGGTTTTGAACTTGGGTCATCATCATGGCAAGAGCTCCAACTTACCACTATAGCACAGTCCAACTAACAATTTACACAAGACTTAAAAATTTAACACTATTGGCATTTTCAGTATACATTTTCCTTAAATGGGAAATTCTTATTGGTATTATAGTGCATTTATTTATTTAACATGTCCCATTCAATCAATTTTCAGATTTTCCATGATAAATTGAACCTTTTCAATGATTGGGTGTGTCTTGCAATGTCGCTAGTTCATCATAGTAAGCTACATATTGGCAGTTTTTATCTAGTAGAAATATGTAGCTTCTGTAAATTCAATGTAATATGCAATATATTCGCTGTGATATCCTTCGTGTTTTTTGCATTACAGTTCACATTTATAATGTAAAGCTTTGAAGCATTCGGCATCTTGGGTGAAGCTAAAATTGGCGGTAACTAATTCTGTCATTATGACTCAACCTAGCATAACTGTAAGTATGAGCACCAGTGAAAAAATTGCTTAAAACATCTTTTTCTAATAGTGAAGAATATCCTCCTTCGGTCTCTTCTTATTCAACTAGTGAATTCTTACTATTAGTTTGTTTTAAATGCTCTGCACATGTACACAGGCCAGTGGAATTGATAATACATATCGAAGGAAATGGGATCGAGAAGAGTACCTTGAACGTGCACGTGAGCGAGATGTATGTGTGCATCCATTTTCATCCTTTTGAAATACGGATTTAGATGCAATTGTTTTTTATTTAAGGTTTTTGTAAACTTGTAAATGTTATCATTAAACTGTTAAATTGGTGTGCAGGAGGAAGAAGATGGAAGGTTCAAGTCCAAAGGTCTCAATTTGAAGCTTCATTAGTACATGAGTCCACATTTCATTCTGTAATATAATCATGTCTAAGTACCTGAGATTTATGTATATCTTTTATCTTCAAAAATTAAATATTTATATGACTTGGCATCATTGTCTATGGTACTTTTAGCAGTTATCTCTCATCTATGTATAAGTAATGTATTCAAGATATAAATCTGCGCAAAATTTATGATGTGCAGCCAAAGTTCCTCCTGTTCAAAGAAAACCCTTAAAACATCGAGACTATGAAGTTGATCTAGTTTCTCGCTTGGGAAAAACACAAGTAAGTTGTGAATTGCATTTTCTTCTTGGTCTCATATGTTCCCTTTTCTATTTAGAAATTTGCTTCCAGCTATATCGTGTTATAATGCACTTTGAAGTTGATGACAGGACCATTTTTATGGATCTTACTATAGCTAGTAGACCTCTTGGTGCTTTTCTACATACATATTTTCCCTGTTCCATCAATCACCTGTGACTATATATTTCTCTCTTTTCCCCTAAAACTTATTTGATATGATTAGTAGTTTCAAACCAGTGTTTTAAGAACTGGCTGAACCGGAACTGGAACTGGCCGGTTTGGCAACCAGTTTGGTATGGAACTGGTCAGATCAGTCCTTGAAAAGGTTCAGTGACCAGTTCCATACCAAACTGGTCTGATTGGCTCATCATTGATCTGCATATATATATATATATATATATATAAAATGTTCATAATTAATGTATTTTTTATTAAACTGATTCATAAACGAGTCGTCAGTCGATTCAGATCCGAGTCTGGTCTGACCCTCTTCCGATTCTGAATCTGATTCCAACTTTTAAACATTGGTTTCAATTATGAGTGGGTCTTGGTTGTGGGTTCCAGCATTATTTTGTTTAAAACTTTACAAATGCACTTTTCAATTATAATGTGTACGAACGATTATATCTCATTTGTTGATTGTGAAAACTCAAACACAAAATTATATATTTGAGATGAAAATTGCTTTCCATACCAAAATAAATGACTTTGTTATTTTCCACCACAGGTCGTTACTCCAGTTGCCCCTTTGAGCCAACAGGTATGCAACCTTTTTCTCTACATATAGGTAGGAAGACAGTATGCTTGTGAAGTGTACATAGTTCTTTCAGGATTTCTATTATCTGTGATTTTAAGTTTTGGTTATTTTATTATGATATTGCTGTTTCCTGATTAAGGTTTTGACATTCTTTTTGCTTTGTCATCTGTCTTTAATTTGAACAAATAAATAGAACATAAGCTTTTGACATTGTTTTTGCTTTGTCAACTATCTTTAAGTTGAATAAATAGAACACAATATGTTAACTGATTTAAAAAACGGCATGATTTGTAAACGCCTAACAAGCGAACCCCTTAAAAGTTTGAATTCTAAAATGTGAGCAATTTTTTTTCATTACTGGAAGCGCCAGTTCATCACTGTCTTCATTATTTTGAATATTTGATGATACATTTAATATGGTTATTGGTTTGGATATCAAGATTGGGGTTTCATTGAAAAGCATGAACCAGTGATTGAGGTGTTTTTTAGCTGAAATTCATTCAGCACATTAGTCTACTGCTTTTATCTTTGGTTGTTTGGCCTTTTCAATTTTGAATCTTTTGCAACTTTATACTTTAATGTTTTGCAGGCTGGATATTATTGCAGTGTTTGTGAATGTGTGGTGAAAGATTCAGCGAATTATTTGGACCACATCAATGGCAAAAAACGTGCAATTTCTATCCCTGAATTTTTCTTAATAATAGTCTTGGTATATTTTATAGAATCTTTAGTTGAGCCCTGACTTTTCCATCTTAGAAGAATGACATGATTATTTTTATTTTATTTTATATTTTAAATAGATCAAAGAGCATTGGGCATGTCAATGCGAGTGGAGAGGGCATCATTGGAGCAGGTACATGTAGTTTTTTTTTAATGTACAGTAATTCTTATTGCCAATGATGTTTGCAAAAGGACCGTTTTACCCTTAAAAAACCTGTATTAAATAGTGTTTTTATTTATGTAAAGGATCCTTAAAGTTGCTCAGTCTACAAATACCACTAGTTTTCTTTGTGTGAGAGTTTATGTATATAAACTGATTTCTTTCCACTGTGTATTGGAAGAACTGCTTGGGTCCTTATCCAAGGACCACATATAGAGGACATAGAGGCACAGTGATCCTGGAGGACAATGTGATTCTTTAAGCCTGTCTTTTGGTTCCGTCAGTTCAATTCATTTCAGTCCCCTGAAACACACAAAAGAAAGAAAAAGGAAAAACACAAACAACTCCATAGAGGATATTGTTAAACAGATCTTGGGTTTCTTTACTGGGGTGTGTTACTGGACAAACTAGCAGGGCTAGTGCCCAGTAAGCATATGTAGGAAGTTGTGACCCAATGTCACCTTGATCACGTTTCCTTGAACTTCTTCGGGATTATGAACACCCCAAGGGTAGAGCCCTTATCTGTGTGCCTGTCAATATTCACACCAAACGCCTTCCACAACCTCAAGCATAGATCAGTTCCTTATGGAGTCAAGTAGAGAATGAAGAAGACATATTGAAGATAATTTCAACTAGGCCCTAGTCTAAAGATGAATTTGTGACGGCCAATGATAGATGTTTGTTTGCATAGAATACTTGTGTCCCAAATACAAAACAGTATCCAAGTGTAACTAGTAAGGCATCAGTACTTCAGTATTAGACAGTGAGAACATATGTGGGTCAATTTGCAAATATAGCTATAGTTCATTACCAATGTCGGTTAGTATTTAGAATCAGCATTCCATAGTGTGATCAAACAGTACTACTATTCATGTATAGAAATTCCGTAGAGCATAAGTAGATGTTACAAATTAGCAGTTGTGTAAGTATGCATCCATCAACCACCAATCAGAATTGTACATCAGCTAACATCAGTTTTGTAGTAGTTGTTAGGCACGTGTAAAATACTGTAAACGCTCGGCAATTAGATGATCCAAACAGTGTGGTATTCAGATAAATCCAAGCACCATTCAAAGGTATTTGTTTAGGACATTCATATTACTGTAATGTACATCAAATATTGCAAGTACCAGCCAGTTTAACCACAAATATCAGATCAGCGCTACTCTATCAGTTTGGCAATTCATGACCATAAACAGTAGCATTCAATTTATCATGAGTGAGAAGGACGTCTGGAACATCACTTAATTAATTATCCTTGTTCATTAACCACTGTTTGTTGATGTTGCAGGTCAGATTTAGGGAGCAGCAGAGACTTAAGGCTTAAAAAGGGCACCTCAAAGAGGTCCTTAAGGCCTCGGTCTTGAGCTGCATGAGGGGAGAAAGAGGTAAAGGAGGGGAGCGCTGGGCCTAAAGAGGTAGGGTTATGGTACTGCAGCAGAAAGGAAAGGAGGATATGGAGCAGGCCGAGGGTTGGAGTTGGAGGATGCAGCCCTAGATGGGCTGAGATTTACAAAAAAAATAACTATTTTTTTTTTGGTTTTAAATTTTAAAAAAAATATAGAGTTTTCAGAAATAAAAGTGCAGGCCGAAATTATAGGGGGGTGAAATTTAAGCTGGCCGAAATTATAAGAGGGCCGAAATTTTAGGAAAGTCAAAATTTTTGGATATTTAGGAATTTTAAAAAATTTCTGATTTTTCAGGGTTTTTTAAAGAAAAAATGCAGACCTAAAGACTAGCCCTAATCTACCATGAAAATGCAATATTTACACATGAAAATGCATGAAATTTGAAGAAAAAAAGATGTCAAGAAAAGGGAACGATTCTTCGCTCAATCCCAAGGCATAAGGGATCGATGATTAGCGTCCTTAAATGAAAAGTTCCTCTAGGCTTGCAAAACTAGGGCTTCCACCAACAACCCCTAGGGTTCGTTGGGGGAGCCTAATAATCAACAAAAGTAGAGATGCTGTTGAAAAAGATAACTATGAAGGTCCTCCCTCATGTTTTTGGTGTGAGTGTGATGAGGGGGACCTTAACGTTTTGTTCTTTGTGTACATTTATGTAAAAAGTGACTTTTATATAAATAAAGTTATGTTTTATACTTTATAAAGTGGGTCACATTCAAAGTGATGTATTTAATAATTAATGAGTTTAATTATTAAAATTGAATTTAATGTAGACCCTTGATTTTGTAATTAAATCTCAACCCTAGATTGGGTAGTTAGAAGTTAGTTACAAAAAACAAAATATTAAACAAAGTGAAAGGGACAAATGAAGAATACTCACCATCAGAGAGAGAGGAAGAGGGAGATTGAAAGGGACAAAGAAGAGTTCCCAAGAAAAGAAGGGCACGATTTCCAAGAGAAGAGCAACAACACCATTCCCAATGCAGTCTGAACGGGTCGTACAACAACATTAAAGACAGCCACACGTGTGGGCTCGATTCGCTAGAAGATTGGCTCAAATCCCAAGGAAGTTGGTTGAGCAATTAATGCAGACCGTACAACAATAAATCTAGGCACATGAGGGCACACAAATCGAGTCAGAAAAGCACAGTTCCGTACAACATCCTTTTGGCATGATTTTCGAGGTTGGCACAGATTTCAAGGTTGGTATGATTTCTGAAATAATTTGTTGTTTGTGGAAATTTTGTCAGTTAGGGTTGAAAGAGAAAAATTCTGTGTTTTTTTAGAATTTTTCTGTACTCTTCTTAATGAAAAATTTTCCTAGGGTTTTCCACAAGTTTGGGGTTTTTGCCTGATCAAGTTTGACCAAAAACATATGTGTTCAATGTGCTTGTAATCATTTCAGTGTTTGATGGGATCTTGAAGTGGTGGTTTTACTTTCAAAGAATTATAAGTTAAAACCCTAGATGTTCAAGTGTTTGACATAATGCATGAATGAGAAACTTTGTATTTATGTCATTTTTCTTCATGGTATCAGAGCAATACTGAAGTAGGAAGCAAGCAAGTGTTCTTTTGAAGTGCAAAAGAGTGTTGTGGTTCTCTTTCAGTTATTTTTTGGTTGTAGGTGATTTCCATGATGAGTATCAGGTATGAGGATAGGTTTGATGGAGTATCCAACTATATCCCATGGAAAGTGAGAATAACTGCAGTGTTAAAAGAATTGAGAGTTTGGAGGTTTGCTAACAGTATCATGACTTAGCCAACATATAGAGATGAGCTTGAGGAGCTTGAAGCTCTTGAAGCTAGAGCCCAGAGAGTCATATTGGATGGGGCTTGTTACGATGGTACCGGCACCAACGTACCTGCTTAGGTGCCCCAGGGAGAGGTTGTCTTTTTTCTGACTAGGAGGCATGTTTAGCCAGCTTATTTTGAGGTGGGGTTATGGCCAGACCCTCTGGTTTCTACTTTGGAAGTACTATGGCTTAGTGGCATCGCCGACTGCCTCATAAAAGGGTTTGAAACCCTAAGGTTGGTGTCCGGGGCTTCCAAGGGTGGATCACTGGGTCACATGACCCCGACCTCGTTTTATCATTCCAGCAGTAGGTTCTTCAGCACTGTGACATTTACTCATCCTTCAGAGTACCTCTAGCACCCTCCTGGCCCTCCAGTTCACCAGCGCCCTTTCTTCGGGACCTCCTACAGAGGATGACGTCATCTTTTTGGGCAGACTGTAATGCCTGATAAAGGGGGGGGGGGGCGTTGAGGGTTTTTCATCACTGTTGGGGTTAGTTGGGGAATGACAACCCCCCCCATTGTAGTCTGGCCTTCATTTTGGTCAAATTTGGCCTTGTTCAACCATTTTGCTCATGTTTGGGTCAAATCTAGGGAAAAACATCCAATTTACCCACTTTTATCATTATTTTTGTTTTAATTTTAAGTTGACATTTTTAATATTAAATTGACCTTATTTTATGTAAAAGTGAGTGTGAGATCATATGAATTCAATCTCCTCACTTCTTTTTTCATCATCAACTTTTGGGATAAGATCATTATGTCTGCTATTTGCCCTAACTAGGGCTCTTTGAAGGGATGCACACTCCTTGATGAAGGTTATTTTGCAAGTTTGAAGCATTTCTTGGAAGTTTTACTATTGTTCATGCCATTGCTAAGGTGAGGCTAGAGTTGTTTGCTTAACACATGCACTTGGAGGTATCTATACTTTTGGTTTGATGTCTCTTAGTCAATTTGTATGAAAGTGATGATTGTTAGGGTTGAATGGAAGCCATTGTTGCTTCATTTTGTCTTGATTAGCATTTCATTTTTGTCTTTGATCACTCTTGCATTCAAGCTTGAGCTTTAGGTCTTCAAGTTTTGCTAGGCTAGGTCTCCTCAACGAATCACAAAGATTGTTGAGGTTAGCCCTAGTTGCCAAGCATGCCAAATACCATCTCAAGGAGGGTAACTCCTCTCTTTGATGCCCTAGGGTTGGGTACATAATTCTCTATTGAACCCTAAGTTGCTCTTTTATTCATCTAACCCTAAATTTCTGAGTTGTGTGTTGTAAATATTATATTAGATTAGGTTAATTTTTGATTTTTTTTGAGTTAGTGGTTAATTTAAAATATTAAAAACCTAAATTTAGTGGTAAAAACCTAATTTTAAACCCTAGATTTCAATGTTAAAACATAAACTAAAATATGATTTTCTGAGTATTTATGCGTTTTACCCTAAGTGCAGACATCCTAACCCCCGCGACTTCTTCCATAAGCCTCTCCTATTTTTGCCCTCTTCACCATCCTACTCGCGTCCCTCTCTTCTCCAAGCCTACACCCTCGGCCTCCCATTTTTCCTCCTCGCTGTCCCCTGTCATAGACCTGCTGCCCTGCTGCTCCCACAGTCTGCTATCTGCTAGCACCTTTCCCTGACTCCGATCCTGCTCCACCTTTCCAGCTCCTTTCCTTTCCCCACTCCATCTCCATATCCATTTTCACTTATTGGCTGCCTTCTTTTCCATTCCTCATACCTTCCGAGCCTGCTCCTTCTCCATCCGAGCTTCCTTTTTATCCTTTGACAGAGGTCTGCAATAAAATTGCAGACCATCTGTCTTCCCTTTTTACCCTAACTTCTGCACACTCAGAAAACACAAAGTCAAACCTTTTTTTTTTGTTAGTCAATTACTATAGTTTGATCCTCCTTTTTATGGCATTGGTGACACTTTATTGCTAACTTTAATGGTCTGATTTTTGCACTAAGTCAAGTCCTTTTTCTGTACAATTTTACTATGTAATTATAATTCCACAGATCTGGAAATGACCAAACAAAATTAGTACATTTAATGGTTAGTAATGGTTGTTGGTGATTATTGATAAAGGATATTAATTGGCTCATTTACTACTTCTGTTGCTATAGATCAGTCAACTGTGGCTACATACAGATCTGGTTTACTTTTGCAAATTGGAACACGTTTGATAATAAATGCTTATGAATGATATTAAACACTGAAAACTGATTTGGATGTATTGACATTGCCATAAGCTCATAATAGTTACACTAATGACACACATAGTGAATGATACATATTGATGAATGATTTTTTTCATCACATGTTCTTGGTCTTTAGGTGGTGTTATCATTGACCACTGTATTACAAGCTTATGATCTTTTGATAATCTAGTTGATATATCTAACTGCTATCCTACCTTTCTACATTAGACATTGAACTTGTTAATAGTCATAATTGGTCATAAACTATCACGCTGAATGCATATTTGGTTGTTGGTTGTAGTATGTTAGCAATATAGTCTTTTGATCCAATATTGATTATTGTAATACATGTGTATACGTTTCCTACAATTCTTCATGGGTAAATGATCCTTAATCTACATTAGGTGAATGGATATTATTGACTCCATTTAGGCATTGGTCTAACTTCGAATTGCATAGAGAATATATCTTCCGTGGTTGTCTTAGTGTTCTACAGGGTTCCTTAAGGATACTTCTCCTTGGAGGTTTCAACTTCCGAAGAAGTTAGAACGATGACCGAGGTGACATTGGGTCACTATTCTTATTTTTGCTTACTGGGAATTAGCCCCGCTAATTTGCTCGGTAACATGGTTAAAGACCATCTCATTCCACATTTAGCAGAAAAGAAAATATCTAAATAGATGTGGGACACATTGAATCAATTGTTCGAACCAAAGAACGAGAACCGTAAGATGGCCCTAAAAGACAAGCGACATAGTATAAAAATGAATAAAGATGAGGGTGTAGCCTCCTACTTGGCTCGTGTTACACAGGTGAAGGACGAGTTGGCAGCAGTAGGAGAGACTATCCCTGATTTTGAGTTGGCGAGGATAGCCTTGAAGGGCTTCACCAAGAAGTGGGAGGTCTTTGTAAAATGCATTGTGGGAAGAGAGAAGCTTCCCATTTGGTCTAGATTATGGGATGACTTCACTCAGGAGGAGATCCGGGAAGGGTTTTAGGTTGGTCAGGTAAGTGAGGATGTTGAGCAGGATGTGGCACTTGCAGCCAAATCAAAGAATAAGAAAAAGAAAGACCTGAGTCAAATTAGATGTTTCCAGTGTGGTCAGTTGGCACGCTTTGCCTCAAAATGTACTGATAAGAAGAAAGGGAAGTTAGAGAAAGATTTTGCCGCAACTGCAATAGATGAGTTTGCAAGTCAGGTTGAGCATGAATTCTCTGGTTTCTATTGAATCTAGTGTAGGGAGCTCGGTTTTTGAGCATGTTTGGATTGTTGACAGTGGGTCAACCAGACATATGAATGGATTATATGATGCATTCCAGATCATCACAGAGTTGGGCCCAAAACACTACATTCAGACAGATATTGACAGTCCACAGGTGACTATTCGAGGGGTTGGAACAGTCAGGTTTCAACTAGACCTTGGAGAGGTCCTAGAGATACATGGGGTCCTCTTTGTTCTTGGGATGAGAGTTAGTAAACTCTCGGCTTCATCTTTAGAGGATGATGGTTATGGGTTGCTGGTCAGAGGTGGACATGTTTTCCTTTACCAGATGGAGGATCCAGATAGGACCACAATCTTGCTTATTGATAGTAGTGACATGTTTTACATATTGAGAGGACATGTTGTACGTCCAAGGACAGGTGGATGGCTGTCAGAGTCAGAGGATGGGGCAGGAGATACATTTGATTGGCATGTTAGTTACATTTCTTCTAATGAGGAGAGTGTATCTCTCCAAAGCATTGGCAGAAGGCTTGGCTAGTCAGGTGATGGTGATGAGCAGGTTGATGAGGTTCAGGTAGAATCTCAAGAGTCAGAGTTTTATTTCAGAGGTGGGCAGTTGTCTCCGAGAGACATTCTAGAGCAGAATGGAGTTGCATTAGGAGTCAGTGGTGGAGATTTGGATGGTGCCAGAAGGACCTCCCTCGTTATGAGGGTGTGTTGAAAAAGATAACTCTGAGGTCCTCCCTCATGTTTTTGGTGTGGGTGTGATGAGGGGGACCTGAAAGTTTTGTTCCTTGTGTACATTTATGTAAAAAGTGACTTTTATATAAATAAAGTTATGTTTTATACTTCATAAAGTGGGTCACATGTAAAGTGATGTATTTAATAATTAATGAGTTTAATTATTAAAAGTGAATTTAATGTAGACCCTTGATTTTGTAATTAAATATCAACCCTAGATTGGGTAGTTAAAAGCTAGTTACAAAAAGCAAAGTATAAAACAAAGTGAAAGAGACAAATGAAGAATACTCACCATCAGAGAGAGAGGAAGAGGGAGATTGAGAGGGACAAAGAAGAGTTCCCAAGCAAAGAAGGGCACTATTTCCAAGAGAAGAGTAGTAGCACGATTCCCAATGCAGTCTTCCGTGGTTGTCTTAGTGTTCTACAGGGTTCCTTAAGGATACTTCTCCTTGGAGGTTTCAACTTCCGAAGAAGTTAGAACGATGACCGAGGTGACATTGGGTCACTATTCTTATTTTTGGTTACTGGGAATTAGCCCCGCTAATTTGCTCGGTAACAGGGTTAAAGACCATCTCATTCCACATTTAGCAGAAAAGAAAATATCTAAATAGATGTGGGACACATTGAATCAATTGTTCGAAGCAAAGAATGAGAACCGTAAGATGGCCCTATAAGACAAGCTACATAGTATAAAAATGAATAAAGATGAGGGTGTAGCCTCCTACTTGGCTCGTGTTACACAGGTGAAGGACGAGTTGGCAACAGTAGGAGAGACTATACCTGATTTTGAGTTGGCGAGGATAGCCTTGAAGGGCTTCACCAAGAAGTGGGAGGTCTTTGTAAAATGCATTGTGGGAAGAGAGAAGCTTCCCATTTGGTCTAGATTATGGGATGACTTTACTCAGGAGGAGATTCGGGAAGGGTTTTAGGTTGGTCAGGTTAGTGAGGATGTTGAGCAGGATGTGGCACTTGCAGCCAAATCGAAGAACAAGAAAAAGAAAGACTTGAGTCAAATCAGATGTTTCGAGTGTGGTCAGTTGGCACGCTTTGCCTCAAAATGTACTGATAAGAAGAAAGGGAAGTCAGAGAAAGATTCAGCTACAACTGCAATAGATGAGTTTGCAAGTCAGTTTGAGCATGAAGTTTCTCTGGTTTCTATTGAATCTAGTGTAGGGAGCTTGGTTTTTGAGCATGTCTGGATTGTTGACAGTGGGTCAACCAAACATATGAATGGATTATATGATGCATTCCAGATCATCACAGAGTTGGGCCCAAAACACTACATTCAGATAGATATTGACAGTCCACAGGTGACTATTCGAGGGGTTGTAATAGTCAGGTTTCAACTAGACCTTGGAGAGGTCCTAGAGATACATGGGGTCCTCTTTGTTCCTAGGATGAGAGTTAGTAAACTCTCGACTTCATCTTTAGAGGATGATGGTTATGGGTTGCTGGTCAGAGGTGGACATGTTTTCCTTTACCGGACGGAGGATCCAGATAGGACCACAATCTTGCTTAGTGATAGCAGGGACATGTTATACATATGGAGAGGACATGTTGTACGTCCAGGGACAGGTGGATGGCTGTCAGAGTCAGAGGATGGGGCAGGAGATACATTTGATTGGCATGTTAGTTACATTTCTTCTGATGAGGAGAGTGTATCTCTCCAAAGCACTGGTAGAAGGCTTAGCCAGTCAGGTGATGGTGATGAGCAGGTTGATGAGGTTCAGGTAGAATCTCAAGAGTCAGAGTTTTATTTCAGAGGTGGGCAGTTGTCTCCGAGAGACATTCTAGAGCAGAAGGGAGCTGCATTAGGAGTCGGTGGTGGAGATTTGGATGGTGCCGGAAGGACCTCCCTCGTTATGAGGGTGTGTTGAAAAAGATAACTTTGAGGTCCTCTCTCATGTTTTTGGTGTGAGTGTGATGAGGGGGACTTGAAAGTTTTGTTCCTTTTGTACATTTATGTAAAAAGTGACTTTTATATAAATAAAGTTATGTTTTATACTTTATAAAGTGGGTCACATTTAAAGTGATGTATTTAATAATTAATGAGTTTAATTATTAAAAGTGAATTTAATGTAGACCCTTGATTTTGTAATTAAATATCGACCCTAGATTGGGTAGTTAGAAGTTAGTTACAAAAAGCAAAGTATAAAACAAAGTGAAAGGGACAAATGAAGAATACTCACCATCAGAGAGAGAGGAAGAGGGAGATTGAAAGCGACAAAGAAGAGTTCCCAAGCAAAGAAGGGCATGATTTCCAAGAGAAGAGCAGCAACACGATTCCCAATGCAGTCTGAACATGCCATACAACAACATTAAAGACAACCACACATGTGGGCTCGATTCCTTAGAAGATTGGCTCGAATCCCAAGGAAGTTGGTTGAGCAATTAATGCAGACTGTACAACAATAAATGTAGGCACGTGAGGGCATAGAAATTGAGGCAAAAAAGTACAGTTCTGTACAACAGACCGTACAATAGCCTTTTGGCACGATTTGCGGGTTTGGCACAAATTTAGAGGTTGAGTCTGATTTCTGAAATAATTTGCTATTTGTGGAAATTTTGTCAATCAGGGTTGAAAGAGAAAAATTGTGTTTTTTTAGAATTTTTCTATACTCTTCTGAATGAAATTTTTTCCTAGGGTTTTCCCCAAGTTTGGAGTTTTTCCCGGTCAAGTTTGGACAAAAACATATGTGTTCAATGTGCTTGTAATCATTTCAGTGTTTGACGGGATCTTGACGTGGTGGTTTTACTTTCAAAGAATTCTAAGTTAAAACCCTAGATGTTCAAGTGTTTGACATAATGCATGAATGAGAAACTTTGTATTTATGTCATTTTTCTTCAGATCCAAGGCCTTTTTCAAGAAGACTTCTCCAAGAGAACGTCTTCTGTTAGATTTCATACATTCATAACATAATAATTCAAATGCATAAACATGATCACTAGAAGAAAGACAAAGCACAAATTTATAACACAAGAGTTTATCCTGGGAAACCCAAATGGGAGAAAACCCAACAACCTTCGTATAGAGATGATAATTCCTAGATCAGAGTACAATCATAAAAGAGAAAAGATGGAAATGCTTTCCAAAGATAGAAACCCCAAAATAGTCTTCTCCTTCACCAAGTGCGAACTTCTCTCTCCAAGTGATGCGAACTTGTGTGAAGTGAGTGAGTGAATAATGAGGTGACTTTACCTCTTATTTACACAAGTGCCAAATTTGGCTTTTACCCTAGCTGGGCCGACTTTTCTATTTGATTGGGCCGACTTCACTTGGGGAGCAATAAATAATTTAAATTTAATTTTTCTTTTGCTTGCTTTTCATCCCAAAGTTTACATTGATTCTTTCAAGGGTTTACATAATTAATTACATCAAGTTCAGATCCCTTAGGAGGTACAATCAAGTACAATAAAAATACAATAAATAATATCTTCCGAAGTTGCACAAAATCCAACACTCCCTCTCAACGAGGAAGGTATTCTTCGGTCTTCATTAGCATCACGGTCATCTGGGTTTCATCTATACATCTATACTGTCTCCATCATCTCTTTACATACTGACGATTGTCCACAGTCTCAGTCCTTCGAGAAGTGTCATCATGCATCAACTTCACCAGTCCTTTGGTGAGTCTAAGAGAGTCTCTCCATCCTACCTGGATGTTTGAGATATAATCTATACCATCTCTGTTATACCATCTGCTACTTGTCCGTCTCATCTGCCGATGGGATTTCTCCTGGCTGAGATCTCGGACGAGCAGAGGGGCACGACCATCTACTACCTGTTCGTCTCATCTGCCGATGGGGTACTCCCATACCTGGTTGAGAACTTGAATGAGTAGAGGTACCTGTGCAATCACACGACCATCTACTACCTGTCCGTCTCATCTGCAGATGGGATTTCTACATACCTGGCTGAGAACCTAAACGAGCAGAGGCACCTGTGTGAACCCGACCATCTACTGCTTGTCCGACTCATCTGTCGATGGGATTTCTCCCATACCTGGCTGAGTACCTAGACAAGTAGAGGCACCTGGGTGAGAGCAGGGCAAGCATCTCTATGTCATCTCTCCCTCTCAAGGAGGGACACGTTCTCTTCTACTCCAAGTCTTCCGCAAAAGTATCCGAACTTCACCCTGGGAAGAGGCTTGGTGAGAACATCTGCAGTCTAGTCATTTGTCGGCATGTACTGTAACTCGACCGCACCTTTCTGCACCATATCACGTATGAAGTGATACCGAATCTCTATATGCTTCGACCTGTCGTGAAATACAGGATTCACTGACATCTGCACACAGCTCTGGTTATCACAGTGAATCACGGTTGGCTCTAGAATTTGGCCAAACAATCCTTCCAAGAGTTTACAAAGCCATACTGCTTCTTGAGCTGCCGTACTAGCATCCATATACTCGGCCTCTGCAGTATTGAGTGCTATCGAGTTCTGCTTCTTGCTGCACCAGGAAATCACTGCAGAACCCAAACTGAAGCAACATCCAGAAGTACTCTTCCTATCTGCAACACATCTGGCCCAATCTGAGTCTATAAACCCTTGCAATCTCAGGTCACATTCTGAAGCATATATTAGGCCATATCCCACAGTGCCACGCAAGTATTTGAGCACATGTTTTGCAGCAATCCAGTGAATCTGCCTTGGTTCGCACATGAACTGACTGAGAGCATTCATAGCAAAACATATATTTGGTATGGTGTTTGTCATATACATCAAGGACCTAATCAGCTGGTGATACATAGTGGGATCAATCAAATTTGAATCTAAAGCAAAATCTCTCAACTTCTTCAAATTTGCATCCATCGGAGTAGCCATGGACTTGTAGTCCAACATTCCGAATCTCTTTAGAATATCTATGATGTATTTTCCTTGACCTAGGAAAATCTCCTTCTGCCTCTGCCATACTTCTAATCCCAAGAAGTAATGCATCAATCCAAGATCCTTCATTTCAAACTCAGAGGCGAGCTTCTTCTTACACCATATGATAAGTTTCTCATTTCCAGTGAGAAATAAGTCATCAACATATAGTACCAAAATGAGTGGCTCCTCATCTACAACCTTGTAGTAAAGGTTGGGGTCTACATCACTCTTGGTAAATCCCAAACTCACCAAGAATCCGTCTATCCGTCCATACCAAGCACGAGGTGCTTGCTTGAGTCCATACAGTGCCTTTTTCAATCTGCATACATGAGACTCCTTTCCGTGGACGATAAACTCGTCTGGCTGCTCAATGTATACTTCTTCCTTAATAACACCATTGAGAAAGGTTGTTGTTGTCACACAACTTGTAGTTGCCCCTAGAGGTAGCCCATCCGAGATGGTAGAGGAGATGGGCAACTAAAGAGGTGACCCAAGAGATGCCACGGTTCCCAATGCAAGGTGGGAGTCACGTCAACCGAGGCACTCTTCGCTTTAGATCTAGATAAATCAAGACCTAGGGAGAGACCCTATAACCAATCAAAGATGATTGGACCCAAACAAAGGTTCCTAGGGATGAGTAAATGGTAAGTTACGGAAACCAATGCAAGGTAAAGTGGACCTAGAAATTAAAGTATGGTTGAAGGTGGTTTGAGAAATGATTAGTGTTTCAACCAATGTATAATTCAGGCCACATGATTTGTTATAATGATAAGATGTAATACCATATGTTGCATAAGTGGGTCCCACTTTCTTGGGATATGTGAAATGGCTTAATGTGGACCCACAAGGTGACCTTTGGAGATGCAATTGGCCCTAGAGGATGTGCAATGATTAGATCTATGGATCTAAGTTGAAATTAGGAGTACCCATGTATCGGATCTAGGTTTTGACACAACTCCCAAGGAGTGCGCCTTGCTTGAGGAAGACTAGTGCCTTGTTGGATGGGTTAATGGAGTCAAAAGATATGTCAAAGTGTAGATCAGGACACCTAGAGGCCAAGTCAAGTGGGCTAATTGAGATTGAGTAGTTGTGTCTTACTAGATCTAGGATTTCATGATATGACCCTAAGTGGACCACAATCCCTTAAAACAAGGAATGCTACCCCCAAGGCATATCGTCACAAAATGATACTCTAGACCTAGGTTTCAAGGTATGGCCGTTCCAAATCCACAAAAATCTCAACCACCCACTTCCTCAAAGTGGGCAAACTCACTCACCCAAGGGAGTGCGACCTTGCTCAAGGAGGGCTAAAAGGTGGGTAAGGTGGGCCAAATCAAGTCCAATGGCCACCAAACTGTAGATCCAAGTAGCTTATGCACCGATCTATGTGGATCTAGAAAATCAAGTCAATCCAAGGGTTAGATCTTACTAGATCTGAGTTTTAAGGTGCCAAGTAATTCAAAAGGGGGTTTTAATCCCTTAAAATGTGGAATGATGCCCACAAGGTAGAAATCACCCAAGTAAAAGTCTGGGGGTAGGTTATCAAGTGTGTAGATTACAAATCAAGCGGGATCTCACCTACCCATATGCTAGATCTAACCCAACAAGCCTCTCCAAGGAAGTGCGATTTTGTTCAAGAGGGCTATATTGCCTTGAAAAGTGTGTCAATTTTAACCCAATCACCACCAAACTATAGATCCAACTAGGGGTGGATGCTATAGAGGTGGGTTCTTAAGATCTTTTCAAAAGCAAGGCTAGATCTAAGTAGATCTAAGAAAAACCAAAATTGGGGTTTTAATTAATTAGGGTTTGTGACCAATGAAGATAGAATGGATGAAAGAGGCACATACCTTGTAGATCTTACCTCAATTGCTTGTGGCCACCTTGCAAATTGATAGCATTCTCCTATGTGTATATTCAAGAGTGAGATCCAAGAGCTCCAACCAAAACTTCCTCCTCCAAGATAGCCAAATCGTCCTCCTCCTACAAGACAAGATCAAAGAAACAAGTCAAGTAAGATGATTATGAAAATGATAGAAAGATGTAATAGAAAGCATCAACTATGTCACAAAGATACAATAATGATACTCCCTGTCACAAGATCAACCCAAGAGAGAATATGTGGATCCCTCCAACAATAACCCTCAAGAAATCGCCCTCCTCTCCATCAATTCGACTTTCTTGCAAGAAAACTAGTAGAAGCACCAAAATCCACAATGATACATAGAAGAGATACTGTATACTCAATATGCAAGAGAATCCACAAGACAAGAGAAATATGCTCCACAAAGAAGTGTTCTATTCCAATATTCCAGAGCTCCAAAGGTGAGCTATACAATAGGGGGTCTCCTCCTTATATAGGATAATAAAGACCAAAACCCTATACCACTTTACAATACTACATCAAATGAGTGGTTGAGATTAAAAGATCTCAATACATGATCAATGGCTAATAATGAATCATAACAATATATCACATGGATCACCCAATATAATGATGACGTCATAGTCTAAAATAGTCATGGAGGGTGATGTCATCCACTAGAGGGGGTAAAAGTACCAAAGCCCACCTCATAATGACTAGGACATCACATAAGAAGCACATGGTGGGGCTAGGAGGCATCAATCCTTACTAGCTCATCCCCAAGGCACAATAAAATAATAAAATATGTCCAAGATAATATAAATGATCAAATCTGTCCTCAAAATCTGTGACAGACCTGCAGTAAAAGACCTCCTGTGATCGCTGTGGGCCTATCCACATGGTGAAAACTGGCTGGAAGATAGTGGGATCACCCTGGAAGACCTCTGTGAAAACCAAATGCCAAAACCTTGCCTCAATTGCCCAAATCGAATTCCTCAGTGACCACTTTATCCCATTTTTAAACTGCCTCGGTAACTGTGAAAGTGCCAAAACTGCCTCCTAGGGCATCTGCGCTGTCCAACTGAGCCCACCAGGCTCTCCAGAAGGGGGGGTAAATGGTAATAA
The DNA here is from genome assembly GCA_027924585.1 of Larix kaempferi. Lineage (NCBI taxonomy): Eukaryota > Viridiplantae > Streptophyta > Pinopsida > Pinales > Pinaceae > Larix > Larix kaempferi. The sequence continues at coordinate 26,841,722 of BSBM01000877.1, read as the reverse complement.
CAAGTGGCTGGACCACCTCCTCCTCATACAGCGCCCTAGGTGAACTGGCCTCTCTTGGCCCCTGCTGCTCAGGTTAGGAAATCAGCCCCAAATCTTGTCAACAAGTGTAAAACTGTATCAATCACTGTCAGAAGTGCCTGGAATTGAAAGATAAGTGTCTCATTGGATCCAGAAGACCCAAATCCACTAGGAATGTGTACTCATACACCATGGGTTGCCCTAATGGGCCAGCTGTAGGGTCCACCATATATGGACAGTGTATAATCTGGTGATCTGAAGTAATAAATAAAACTGCTGAACTGCATCAATCATCATCTGCATCATATGTCCATCATATGATATCATCATCAAGTATGTGGGACCATCAATCATCATCAATAGGTATATATATATGGCCCACATCATCACGGATCCCAATAATATACAACCAAGGATAAATCACATCAATAGACTAAGACATGCTTCTCTAATCACTCTCACAGCCAAGCTCAAAGTATAACATCCATTCAGTGGCATTAATCAAGTTATCATATTCCTTTGTTATATAAAATTACTTGCACAATAGTTCAAATGACAAACTCACCCATTGGACATGGTCAAACTGCTAGTGAAGGATGAAGGCTAGGAACAAGGTTGGGCCAAGGGGTTGACTTATCTAACTTAACTCAAAAATACTTTGGACTGGGAGAAGGGGGAAAGCTACAAACTCTGTGCTGGACAAAATAACACGGGGAATGGCTGTGCCTCACAAATGGATAAGTTGTTTAGAGACTGTTTATTCAACTTAGGCATCATGTCTACATCAAGTTGATCCAGGTTCATTAGGATCATTCAATTTCATTTCATGGCCTTTTTGGCCTACATAACCCTTCGGATCTCAGGTGTGCTGATAAGCGCAACTAGTTGCAGCTTGCATCCAGGGCATGTTTTACATAAAAGGTCAGCAATTGTTTAGACATAGCTTTTAAGAACCATTGCTTTTTGGACCTTTCTTATATTCTTCGAGGAGTATTTTTAGTTGTTCATCGCTCTTGCCTTTTTTAGTTTCCATGGGCGAATTTATAAGTTTCCATAAGTAGAACATGAGCTTTCAGTTTTAGCCAACAACATCTCAAGTGACTAGGGGGAGTCGAGCCAATGCCAAACATCGGGACAACCGACCAGAATGATTTAGGCCTACAATCCAACTCACCAAAGGCAAGTTTTGTCACCAACTTAGAGCTGAGACACTGAACATACAGGGATGCGGTCCAAACACAGAGGTAGAAAAATGGGGAAGTCCTCAGTATCAAAAAGTCAAATGAGATAGGTCAAGGTTTAAAGTCAAATAGGAAAGTCATGTATGGATGGAGTCAAGTGAATATGGAGCCTACACTAGCAGACAACTGGTGTCAGGAAAGACCATATCTATGTAAGGTGGAAAACCGGTGGGTTTTGTTAAATGACCTAAATGTGCAAGCAATTGTCCATTTTATGATTTATAGTTCATTTTAAACAGTTTGCCACATCAGGAATAATATACCAAGCAGATGCTGTGAACATGACTAAATCAACAAGATAATAATCCACAGTTAATGATAAAATATCCATAGATCATACAACATCATCATAGTAATAAACATCATATACCATCTGAAACACTGCTGCAATACATCTCTAAGCACTGAACTGAAACTGTGTGGGATAAAGGGTCACATCGGCCATCAAATCTGAACTCTCAAGGCTCAGCCTTGACACAAGGTCTAACAGAAGTTTGAATAATACACTGCTCTGATCATGAGTGATCACAAAATATACAATCATCATAGCCATGCTCTGAATAATGGAAGCTCTGGAATGTGCAGATATCTGCTAAACAAGAATAGTAGCCCTACTACTATGGTGTGATAACAGTTGTCTTAACATCCATCCGATGCAACTTCCATCCCATAGCTGAAGCAATAGAAATGATTGATCTGATGGAAGTATATCGAGCCACATGAGCAAATGTTTCATCATAATCGACTCCCTCTTTCTGAGAGAATCCTCTGGCAACAAATTTGGCCTTGTATTTTTCAACACTCCCATCTGCTCCATGCTTGATTTTGTATAGCCACTTGGAAGTCACTACCGACTTCTCCTCAGGTCTCGGCACAACCTCCCACACATCATTCTTCATGATGGATTGATATTCTTCCATCATAGCATCCTTCCAAACTTGATGTTTGGATGCTTCTTCATAAGTGGTTGGTTCTGAATCAATGATGTTACTCATCGGTGCTACATAAATATAGAATCTCTAAGGTATTTTGCTTTCGTTGAAAGCACCATGTGGAGCTTCATGCACCTCTGCATCCTGCAAAGTTTGCTGTGCCCATCTAGGTCTTTTCTGACCTACTGCAACATCTCTGAGGATATCAACTCGATTAATAGGATCGATGGGTTCATGCTTTTTCTGCTAACTCCCTCTGAACTGGAGGGGGAGATGATCTCATCTCCTTTGGTTCTAGCATTTCTTCTTCATCAATCTCCATGTCTGATCCTCTGCCTTTCCTGACAGCCATCTCTTCTTCAAAGGTCACATCCCTACTGACTTCAATCTGTCTGGATCCTGGGATGTAGATTCTATAAGCCTTTGAAGACTCACTGTATCCCACAAAGGTTGCCTTCTTGCCTGAAGGTTCTAACTTCGATCTTTTCTCCTTGGGCACATGTATATAGACTGGACAACCAAAGATCCGGAGGTGGCCTACTTCTGGTTTCACTCCTGTGTAAGCTTCTTCCGGAGTCATATTCTTCAATATCTTATGTGGGCATCTATTTTGTACATATATAGCTGTTCTGGATGCTTCTGCCCATAAGGACATGTTATCACTTAAACTGTAGTTACCCCTATGGATGTATCAACTCATGGATGGCAATAGGGAAGGGCAACTCAAAAGGTGCAACCATGATCACCTCGACCTCCAATATATGGTTGTCACGCCAGTCGAGGCAACCTTCACTTTATGTTATCTAGCCCAGACAACAAAGGGGGAGACCCGATCTACTCCCGACAGGAGAGATCAAAACCAAGACACCAAATCAAGTTAATTCTAAATGAAGTAAGGTGTATGGTTTATCCTAGACCTTAGGATGAAGCCACAAGATAAGTGAGGGGTTCAATGAGTATAGCTTTGGTTCATTGTTGGTGTGAGAGTGACTTATGATATTTGAAATAGGATCCAGGATTAAAGTACTAGTCAATGTGAGAAAATCCACTGCCTTGGGAACCGTGTCCAATGCAGGGTAGTTTAGGGGTTGAATTGGGGCTAACTAGTACAAGTGACAAGCTTGATCATGAAGCATGATGACATCAAAGGGTTTAGTTCACCACATAAGGGTCAAACCACAAGTTAATCCAACAATCTAGGAAAGTCGAATTGAGTTGGAGAGAGACCAGTGCCTTGGGAATTGGGATAATGGAGTCAAAAAGTGTAGTTAACTTGTGATTGATAACTCCTATTATATGAGACAAGTGGGCAATTAAAGTCTTGATGGATGAATAGGTCTAGATCTAGGTTTCACCTAAGTGGACCACAATCCCTTAAAACAAGGAATGCTATCCCCAAGGCAAGATTTGACAAAGTGACATACTAGACCTAGGTTTTGAATTATGCCCGTTCCAAATCCACAAAAATCACATGTACCCATGTCCTGGAAGTGGGCCAACTCACTTCTCCAAGGTGGTGCGACTTTACCCAAGGAGGCTAAAAAGTGGTATAAATGAATCAAGACAAGTCCAATGGCATCCAAAATTTAGATCATCCAAAATTTAGATCTAAGTAGGTTGATCAGGTGAGGATATGGATCTATAATTTCAAGGCAATCCAATGGCTAGATCTTACTAGATATGAGTTTAAAGATATCAAGTGGTCCAAAATGGGGATTAAATCCCTTAAAATGTGGAATAGGGCTCACAAGGTAGAAATCAGAAAAGTGACAATCTGGAGGTAGGTTATTGGATGTGTAGATCACGAATCAAGTGGAATCTCAACTACCCACGTACTAGATCTAGGTCAACCCACCCAAACTAGGAAGTGCGCCCTTGCTTGGAGAAGGCTAAATGCCTTGGGAAGAGGGTCAATTGGAGGCCAATCCTCACCAAACAATAGATCCGGGATGCCGTGGATACTATAGAGGTGGGTTTTAAATTTCTTGCCCAAGAAGCCACTAGATCTTAGTAGATCTGAAAAAATGTAAAAATGGGGTTTTGATTGATTAGGGTTTTAAATATTTTAGACAAGTGGATAGATCATGGAGATAGAACTTACCTTGAGATCATACCTGAGTGATAAAGAGAGATGCTTTGATGTTGAGGAAGATTCCCGCAGAGATCAAATGAGAGATTGTTGATTTTGCTTGCCAAATTGATGCCCTAGCCCACAAGTGCGCCCTCCTCTACCTATCAATCCAAGGAAAATCGATTTCAATTAGAGAGGTCAAGTATGGAGGAAATACAAGTAAAATGCAATGATAACATAGAATAGAAAGTCCTGGGACAGCAATACTCCCTGTTACCAACGAAGAGATCCAAAGAAGAAGTAGGGAGAGTCTTCCCCTACCAATACTTCCTCAAAGCAAATCGGCCTCCACCTGTAGATGTAAAAATGTGGTACAAAAGATATGGCAAAACAAGATCTCCAATAACTCAGTGCAAAGGAAGAACCAACGAACGAACACCAAAAACATTCACCAAAACACTGGAGATAGATGCAATAATAATTTTCTATTCCAATAATCCAGAGCCACAAGTCCCTTTACAATGAGAAGCTCTCTCCTTTAAATAGGAAGGAGAGGCATCAAAACCCTAACCACTTTTTGAATGAGTGGCTAAGATTAAAAGATACAAATGTCTAATCAATGGTTGAGATGAGCTCAACAATAAAATACATGTATCACTAATAAAATATAACAAAAGTGGACAAAATCGCCCTAGAAGAGGGGAATCCCACCATATCATGACGACAAAATATAATAAGAAGCTTATGGTGGGTCCAAGGGGTAATTTTAACCACCCTTGGTCAATCCCCATAGCACAATAATAATAAAATAGTAATCAATATACCAAATCGTGCCTCTATGGACAAATAGTAGGCCTCAAAAGACCTCAGAAATCATCAGAAAGTGCCATAAGTGATGGATGCGGGTCCTGTTATCACCTAAACTGTAGTTACCCCTATGGATGTATCCAGTCACGGATGGCAATAGGGAAGGGCAACTCAAAAGGTGCAACCACGATCACCTCGACCTCCAGTATATGGTTGTCACGCCGGTCGAGGCAACCTTCGCTTTATGTTATCTAGCCCAGACAACAAAGGGGGAGACCCGATCTACTCCCGACAGGAGAGATCAAAACCAAGACACCAAATCAGGGTATTTCTAAGTGATGTTAGGTGTATGGTTTATCCTAAACCTTAGGATGAAGTCACAAGCCAAGTGAGGGGTTCAAAAGGTATAACTTTGGTTCATAGTTGATGTGAGAGTGACTTATAATGTTTGAAGTGAGATCTAGGATTAGTGTACTAGTTCAATGTTGGAAGATCCACTGCCTTGGGAACCGTGTCCGATGCAGGGTAGTTTAGGGGTGAATTGGGGCTAACTAGTACATGTGACAAGTCTGACCATGATGCATGATGGCATCAAGGGTTCGGTTCACCAAACTAAGGTCAAACCACAAGTTAATCCAACAATCTAGGAAAATCGAATTGACTTGGAGAGTAACCAGTGCCTTGGGATTGGGATAATGGAGTCAAAGTAGGGTTGACTTGTGGTTGAGGACTCCTATAGCATGAGACAAGTGGGCAATAAAGGTCTTGATGGATAAGTAGGTCTAGATCTAGGTTTAACCCAAGTGGACCACAATCCCTTAAAACAAGGAATGTTGTCCCCAAGGCAAGATCTGACAAAGTGACACTCTAGACCTAGGTTTTGAATTATTCCCGTTCCAGATCCGCAAGAATCTCAAGTACCCACGTCCTAGAAGTGAGTTAACTCACTTCTCCAAGGTGGTGCGACTTTACCCAAGGAAGCCTAAAAGGTGGGTTAGGTGGGTCAAGACAAGTCCGATGGCATCCAAACTTTAGATCCGGGTAGGTTGGTCAGGTAGGAGTATGGATTTATAATTTCGTGGCAATCCGATAGCTAGATCTTAGTAGATCTGAGTTTAAGTGTTCCAAGTGGTCCAAAATGGGGATTAAATCCCTTAAAACGTGGAAAAGGGCCCACAAGGTGAATTTCAGAAAAGTAACAATCTGGGTGTATGTTATTTGATGTGTAGATTATGGATCAAGCGGGATCTCAAACACCCACCACCTAGATCTAGGTCAACTTGCTCAAACTAGGAAGTGCGCCTTGCTTGGGAGAAGCTAAGTTGGCTTGGGAGGGGGGTCAAATGGAAGCCAATCCTCACCAAACTATAGATCCGGGATGCCGTGGATGCTATAGAGGTGGGTTTTCAATATTATGCCCAACAACCCACTAGATCTAAGTAGATCTGAGAAAATGTAAAATGGGGTTTTGAAATATTTAGGGTTTTGAAATATTTTAGACAATTGGATAGATCATGGAGATAGAACTTACCTTGAGATCATACCTGAGTGATGTGAATGAGATGCCTTGATGTTGAGGAAGATTCCCGCAGAGATCAAATGAGAAATTGTTGATTTTGCTTGCCGAAATGATGCCCTAGTCCACACGTGCGACCTCCTCTACCTGTCAAACCAAGGAATAGCGATTCAATCAGTAAGATCAAGCATGGAGGAAATACAAGAGAAATGCAACAGTAACATGAAATAGAAGGTCCTGGGACAGTAATACTCCCTGTTACCAATGAAGAGATCCAAAGAAGAAGTAGGGAGAGTCTTCCCCTACCAATACTTCCTCCTCAAAGCAAATCGGCCTCCACCTGTAGATGCAAAAATCGTGGTACAAAATATATGGCAAACAAGATCTCCAATAACTCAGTGCAAAGGAAGAACCAACGAACGAACACTAAAAACATTCACCACAACACTGGAGATGGATGCAATAATAATTTTCTATTCCAATAATCCAGAGCCAAAAGTCCCTTTACAATGAGAGGCTCTCTCCTTTAAATAGGGAGGAGAGGCACCAAAACCCTAACCACTTTTTGAATGAGTGGCTAAGATTAAAAGATACAAATGTCTAATCAATGGTTGAGATGAGCTCAACAATAAAATACATGGATCACTAATAAAATATTATGTGAGTGGACAAAATCGCCCTAGAAGAGGGGAATCCCACCAAATAATGATGACAAAATATAATAAGAGGCTTATGGTGGGTCCAAGGGGTAATTTTATCCCTCCTTGGTCAATCCCCATAGCACAATAACCATAAAATAATCATGAATGTACCAAATCGTGCCACCATAGTCAAATCGTAGGCCTCAAAAAGACCTCAGAAATCCACAGAAAGTGCCATAAGTGATGGATGTGGGCCCCGATGAAGCTGAAATTGCTGGAGAAGGTGTGGAAGACCCCGATCTATCATCACTAATCATCCCATGCCATAAATTTGCTTCAGTAGCCCAAATCGATTTCCTCAATAGCCATTTCTACCAATCGTGAAATGCCTCGGGAAGCGTGAAATTGCCCCAAACAGCCTCCTGGAGTGCCTGCGCTGTCAAGGTGAGGGCATCAGTGTGTTCGGGAGGGGGGTAATATGGTAAAAACAAGTGGCTGGACCACCCCCTCCATCATCAGCACCCTAGGTCAACCGGATAAAAATCTCATCTGCTCTGACAGGGCATCCGACAGACCAAAACTGCACTGGGACAACCTACTGAGGCTCAATCATCACTGTAAGTGCCCGGAACTGAAAACAAACTGTCCCATTGGACTCAGAAGGTCCAAATCCATCCAAGATGTGTACTCATACACCATATGAGTCTCTGCATCATCAAAATATATATCCAATATACCGGAACATGGCCAATAATAATAATCTGTAAATGACCAAACACTGCTGTAAACCAAGAATCATCATCATAACCCTGCAGCTGCTACATAGAATCATCATGTATGTATACATAGACCATATATCATCTTTCCATACCATCATAAGGTCTAACATCTCATGTCCCATGGTCCTCCATGGTCAAACTGGGTCTAACCAAGACCAAATATAACTTAGACCATCATCCAAAGCTGCTGCAAAGTGTCAAGGTTAATACATGCTCTACAACTTATTCAAATAACAATTATAACACAGAGTAATCATAACTGGCGATCTAAATCCAAATATATAGTGTCGTTAATTATTATTATTACTCAGACTAGACTTTCAGGATCATACTCACTTCATAGCTGTGATCAATTTGCTAGTGAAGGGTGAAGGCTGAAATAACTGGCTAGGCTAAGGGATGACTTGGCTGACTTAACTTTGTGACACTTTGGCAAGGGAAAGGGAATACACACCATAGTATATACTGAATGAGCAATAACACAGGGAATGGCGGTGTCTCACAAATGGATGAGTTGTTTAAAGAGGGTTTATTCACCTTCACAGATGCGCACAATCCATAATACAAATAAGGCCAACAATTGTTTAGATATAGCATTTAAGTTCCATTGCTTTTTGGGCCTGAAGTTTCCATAGCCTTGATCTATGTGTGTTTATAAACACATTGCATAGATTTACATTTATTTTAGGCTTTCTGCTGCAGGTGTGTTTTTAAGGCACTTGTTTACCTGAGCACTTCTAGGTGTGTCATGGACAGCTTGTTTACCTAGGTATTTATTTTCCAAAAGATATAACATTTTATTTTCATAGCCATTTTCATTTGGCATGCCTTTCATTCATGTGTGTTTAGAAACACATTGCATGAATGGGCTTTTCATACAAGATATAGCATTTCATTTTTTCCAGTTTTGTATTCATGGCAGCACTAAAAGTTTCAGGTTTAGCCAACACAACTTTAGTGACTAGGGGGAATTCCAAGGAACTCCAACTTACCATAGGTAAGTTTTGTCACCAACTCAGAGCCGAGACACAATAAACAGGGAAGCTCATCCAATACAGGGGCTACAGTGGGGGAAAGATCCTCCATGTCACTAGTCAAGTAGTAAGTCAGGGTGATAAACTAAAAGGTAGGCCATGGATGGATGAAGACAATGAATAATGGAGCCGACACTAGCAAGCCAAAGTATGGTTGAATGATCACCTCTATTCTCCCTAAGGAGGGTAAAAACAATGAGTATGAATAGTGAACTTCTAAGTCTGAGTAGGGACAATATAATATATATATATATATAATATCAACCAGGTCCAAATATCTATATGATCGCCAGATCATGACACTAAGTGCTAAGACATGCTATAAGAATAAGTATAAAAGCAATTTAACCATAACACCATGATATACCTGCTGAGTCATGTACCTGAAAGCTCATCAACCTGTACCATCATCTGTCCTCTGAAACTGCTACTGCAACTCTGGGCACTACTAACTGCTCTGTACCAATGGTATAATGGCTATATCGGTCATCTCTCTGAGTGTCCCGAGACTCAGTCATGGCATGGGGAATACAACTGTTGTCCACAATCTGATAGTGATCCAATATAGATGCTCATCTCAGCATCTCAAATGTAAGGGAACTGGCTGAATAGTGTACTGGAATCAAAAAAATAATGTATGGTAGCCCGGCTACTATATATGTGATAACAGGTCCCGATGAAGCTGAAACTGCTGGAGGAGGTGTGGAAGACATCAATCCATCATCACTGATCATCCCATGCCAAGACATTGGCTCAGTAGCCCAAATCGAATTCCTCAATAGCCATTTCTACCAATCCTGAAATGCCTCGGGAAGCGTGAAACTGTCCCAAACTACCTCCTGGATTGCCTGCGCTGTCAAGGTGAGGGCACCAGTGTGTCCGGGAGGGGGATAATATGGTAAAAACAAGTGGATGGACCACCCCCTCCAAGCATAGCGCCCTAGGTCAACCGGATAAAAATCACATCTGCTCTTACAGGGTCTCCGACAGACCAAAACTGCACTGGGATAGCCTGCAGAGGCTCAATCATCACTGTAAGTGCCCGGAACTAAAAACAGACTATATCATTGGACTCAGAAGGTCCAAATCTATCCAAGATGTGTACTCATACACCATATGAATCTCTGCATCATCAAAATATATATCCAATATACCGGAACAGGTCAAATAATAATAATCTGTAAATGATCAAATACTGCTGTAAACCATGAATCATCATCATAACCCTGTAGCTACTGCATAGAATCATCATGTACATGTATATAGACCATATATCATCTATCCATATCATCACAAGGTCTAACCATCTCATGTCCTATGGTTGACCTTGGTCAAACTGGGTTTGACCAAGTCAACATGACCAACTATAACTCAGACCATCATCAGAAGCTGCTGCAAAGTGTCAAAGGTTAATGCATGCTCTACAACTTATTCACATAACAATTATAACACAAAGTAATCATTAATGGCGATCTAAATCCAAGTATATAATGTCATTAATTATTATTATTACTCAGACTAGACTTTGAAGACCATACTCACTTCATAGCTGTGATCAATTTGCTAGTGAAGGGTGAAGGCTAAAATAACTAGCTAGGCTAAGGGACGACTTGACTGACTTAACTTTGTGACACTTTGGCAAAGGGAAAGGGAATACACACCATAGTATATACTGAATGAGCAACAACACAGGGAATGGCGGTGTCTGACAAATGGATGAGTTGTTCAAAGAGGGTTTATTCACCTTTAACAAATGCGCACAATCCATAATACAAATGAGGCCAGCAATTGTTTTGATATAGCATTTAAGTTCCATTGCTTTTTGGGCCTGAAGTTTCCATTGCCTTGATCTATATGTGTTTAAAAACACATTGCATAGATTTACATTTATTTTAGGCTTTCTGCTGCAGGTGTGTTTTTATGGCACTTGTTTACCTGAGCACTTCTAGGTGTGTCACAGACAACTTCTTTACCTAGGTATTTACATTTCCAAAAGATATAACATTTTATTTTCATGGCCATTTTCATTTGGCATGCCTTTCATTCATGTGTGTTTAGAAACACATTGCATGAATGGGCTTTTCATACAAGATATAACATTTCATTTTTTTTCAGATTTTGTATTCATGGCAGCACTAAAAGTTTCAGGTTTAGCCAACACGACTTTAGTGACTAGGGGGAATTTCAAGGAACTCCAACTCACTGTAGGTAAGTTTTGTCACCAACTCAGAGCCGAGACACAATAAACAGGGAAGCTCATCCAATACAGAGGCTACAGTGGGGAAAAGATCCTCCATGTCACTAGTTAAGTAGTAAGTCAGGGTGGTAAACTAAAAGGTAGGTAATGGATGGATGAAGACAATGAATAATGGAGCCAACACTAGCAAGCCAAGGTATGGTGGAATGATCACCTCTATTCTCCCTAGGGAGGGTAAAACCAATGAGTATGAATAGTGAACTTCTAAGTCTGAGTAGGGACAATTTAATATATATAATATGATCAACCAGGTCCACATATCTATATGATTGCTAGATCATGACACTAGGTGCTAAGACATGCTATAAGAATAAATATAAAAGCAATATAACCATAACACAATGATATAACTGCTGAGTCATATACCTGAATGCTCATCACCTGTACCATCATCTGTCCTCTGAAACTGTTGCTGTAACTCTGGGCACTACTGACTGCTTTGTACAACTGGGATAATGGCTACATCAGTCATCTCTCTAAGTGTCCTGAGACTCAGTCATGGCATGGGGAATACATACTGCTGTCCAAAATCTGATAGTGATCCAATATAGATGCTCATCTCAGCATCTCAATGTAAGGGAACTGGCTGAATAGTGTACTGGAATCAGAAAAATAATGTATGGTAGCCCGGCTACTATATATGTGATAACATCTGGCTCCGGCTAGGACAAGTGCTCTGCTGAAATGAGCGCTTGAGAACCTTAGAATCTCTGGTCCTCGAACTCTGCTACTCGAATCCTCGATCCAACACTCTACCATTTTGCTTCCAGCTTTTTATTTTTGCAACCTATTTCTGCATTCACAAACATCAAAATACCTCATGCCGCATGTGTGGGAAAAAGATAAAAACAAACTGAAATAAAATCTATTCTACGTCAGAAATATAAATGCATTGTTGAAATAATGACAAAAAACTCAGAAATTTAGTGCACCTAACAGCCAACTGAGAATGATGTCAAAACCTTCAGAAACCTTTGATATTAACCTCTACAGCAGAGAATAATCATGCACAGTTATAAGCATTGATTAGAAAATACTGTGAAGTGGATATACTACTCATGAAGCACACATAGCAGCGGAATAAAGCACATTTACAGCAGACTGTAATACACATAAAAACACAGTATTTTGGTCAAAAGTTGACCCTGGAAAAAACCCCCCCAACCCTTGGGGAAAACCAGTCAAGAGAGATTTATTATATATCTTCTTCAAAAGAGAAAGTACAGCAGTAATCTATTCAACAGTAAGCCAAACTTATCTCAGACCCAGAAGACCACAACAGTGCCTCGAAATTAGTGCTGTAGATGCATTAATTTCTGTGCATTTATTGCCTCGAAATTTGTGTCACAGAAGCTGTATAGACTGCTTCTCACTGTCAACTTTCCTCCTCGAATTTTGTTCCCAGCTTGGTCTTCAGTCTAGGTCTATGTGCCTCCTGTAACAACAGCAAACTATATTGATTTTCATGCCACCTTATGCTTGAAAATCACGCCCAGTCAACAGCAGAATCAAGTTGTACGGACTGTGTACACACAACAATTGGTTTCAGCAGTCTCCGTCCTCGAAAACTGAACCAATCAACTCAGAATGTGTGCCCAAGAAGTCTTCTCGAAATCTGAGCCAACGCTCTCCCTTCTTTGCAGCAGTGCCTCCTCGAACTGCGTGCCCTTCACTGGTTACTTCACTGCTGTAGCTTGCCGTGGAATTGAGCCAATCTCTGGCTGCTCTCTCTCTCTCGAAGCTTGTGCCCCTCTCCAATCTCTGGAAATGTATATCTCTTTCTTGGAATTCGAGCCACCCTCCAAAGACTCTCTCTTGGAATTCAAGCCACCCTCCAAAGACTCTCTCTTGGAATGTGTGCCAAAAATGAAGTCTCATGTACTTTTATTTACCCTATTAGGGTTTTTCTCATGACTTTTCACTTCAATGGACGAGATTAGATCTTGGCCAAGAGATCTATGGCTGGGATCTAATCTCTCGTTCACTTAAATCTCCTAAGTGAACTTTAGAACAAATTTTTCTTTTTGAAAAGTTACTTAACCCTAAATATTTAAAAAGTACACTTTATGACTTAAAGTCACTTTAAAAACATATTAAAGTACAACTCACTTTAAAATCATAAAGTCACATCAAAAAGGTACTTTAATAAAAAAACACATTACTAAAGTCACTTTAAGAATATATCTGAGACTTCAAGTTATTGACCCCTGCACCTAGGCACCTGATGCAGGAGTGCCACCGAGCTATCAAATGCTAACACTCCCTCTTAGCGAGGGAGGTACTACTGTCATCAACTCCACCTGGATCTCTCCCTCCAATAACTGAAGCTCCCTCTGAATCTGAATGCCTCTTAGATACCTGCACTGGATCAGCTGTTGAAGGTCTCCGTCTGACAACTCTGAACTGAGAGTTCTCCTCACTTTCCTGCTCATCCTGAAGAACCATCTCATACCAACTCTGTTTCCTCACAGAGTTGGATGAATCCTCCATACTGACAGCCACTGCTGCTGCCACTGAGTCTGATCTCTCACCAGGCTCACCATCCACTGGATGCCCCAAAACTCGGTATATCCGACCATCACAGATGCCAAGCAGACTCGCTGCACCCAGGCCCCCACTCACCGGATATATGTAAACACGCCCACTCACATGAAGAACCGCATATCCGTCATCCTCCAAAGCTGAAACTAAGACCAAGTTCCTCTTCAGCTCTGGAACAAACAACACATCGCCAACCTCCAGATAACCACCAGACTCGAGTTGGAATAGGACTTTTCCAACTCCTTCTACTGCATGGGTGCCGGCATACCCATCCTCAATCAGTATAACTCTGTCAATATCTGTCAACTCTCGGAACACTGCTCGTATCCCCGTCATATGGCGTGCTGCTCCACTATCTATGTACCATGCTCCAGTATCCAAACTCTCTGCTACACTACTGTCTGAAAGAATTGAGACGAGCGAGAATTCCCTCTCGAATTCCGCCGCAAAATCTCCCACTTCAGCTGGAGAGACTTTCTCCGGCTCTTCTTTCTTCTTGTTCTTCTTCTTGTTGGGACACTGCCCAGCATAGTGACCATAACTCTGGCAAGCAAAGCATTTTACTTTGCTCAAGTCTTTGGCTCCACTGCTTGAGCCACCCTTTTTCTTTCTACTCTTAGCTGAAAGGGCCACATTCTCTTCATCAGCAACCTGCTCAGTCTTCCCTTCTCGGATCTTCTCCTGAGTAAAATCATCCCACAGTCTTTCCCAAGAGGGAAAGTTCTCTCTGCCAACTACACACTTCACGAACACATCCCACTCCTTAGTGAAGCCCTTCAGGGCTATCCGCACTAGCTCGGGATCAGGAATCAGCTCACCAACTGCACTCAGTTCATCTTTTATCTGTCTGAGTCTAGTGAGGTAAGAGGCTACATTCTCACCTCTCGCCATCTTAGTGCCATGAAGCTTATCTTTTAGGGCCATTTTACGATTTTCATTCTTGTTCTCATACAAACTTTTAAAAGTATCCCACATCCCCTTAGCAGTTAGTTTCTCTGCCAAATGTGGGATGCGGTGATCTTTAACACCATCCAGAAGCAGTCTCTGCGTTCTGGCCTCTTTCACCTCATGTATGTCAAGGGCTATAGGATCAGCTGCGGGAGGAGCCATTGTGGTACTAACAAAGGTCCATAACTTGTTTTCCTTGAGAACAGCTGTCATCCGGGCTTTCCACTGTAAGTAGTTGGAAATCCCTTCCAACCGATCTTCATACCGGATGCAAGCCATCATCTACTTCTGCTCTTTTTCCAACAAAGCACACTCTGCCTTCTTTGACCAAAAAATACTCAGCTGTACTGAACCAACACTTTTCTGCTCACCACTAACAGCTGTTCACATGCAAATCTCTTGCACATCACCTGCAAAATTATCAGCACTTCTCTGCTGCCCAACAGTCCACTGAAATCTCAGAGCCCCAGCTCTGATACCATGTTGAAATAATGACAAAAAACTCAGAAATTTAGTGCACCTAACAGCCAATTGAGAATGATGTCAAAACCTTCAGAAACCTTTGATATTAACCTCTACAGCAGAGAATAATCATGCACACTTATAAGCATTGATTAGAAAATACTGTGAAGTGGATATACTACTCATGAAGCACACATAGCAGCGAAATAAAGCACATTTACAGCAGACTGTAATACACATAAAAACACAGTATTTTGGTCAAAAGTTGACCCTGGAAAAAACCCCCCCAACCCTTGGGGAAAACCAGTCAAGAGAGATTTATTATATATCTTCTTCAAAAGAGAAAGTACAGCAGTAATCTATTCAACAGTAAGCCAAACTTATCTCAGACCCAGAAGACCACAACAGTGCCTCGAAATTAGTGCTGTAGATGCATTAATTTTTGTGCATTTATTGCCTCGAAATTCGTGTCACAGAAGCTGTATAGACTGCTTCTCACTGTCAACTTTCCTCCTCGAATTTTGTTCCCAGCTTGGTCTTCAGTCTAGGTCTATGTGCCTCCTGTAACAGCAACAAACTATATTGATTTTCGTGCCACCTTATGCTTGAAAATCACGCCCGGTCAACAACAGAATCAAGTTGTACGGATTGTGTACACACAGCAATTGGTTTCAGCAATCTCCGTCCTCGAAAACTGAACCAATCAACTCAGAATGTGTGCCCAAGAAGTCTTCTCGAAATCTGAGCCAACGCTCTCCCTTCTTTGCAGCAGTGCCTCCTCGAACTGCGTGCCCTTCACTGGTTACTTCACTGCTGTAGCTTGCCGTGGAATTGAGCCAATCTCTGGCTGCTCTCTCTCTCTCGAAGTTTGTGCCCCTCTCCAATCTCTGGAAATGTATATCTCTCTCTTGGAATTCGAGCCACCCTCCAAAGACTCTCTCTTGGAATTCAAGCCACCCTCCAAAGACTCTCTCTTGGAATGTGTGCCAAAAATGAAGTCTCATGTACTTTTATTTACCCTATTAGGGTTTTTCTCATGACTTTTCACCTCAATGGACGAGATTAGATCTTGGCCAAGAGATCTATGGCTGGGATCTAATCTCTCGTTCACTTAAATCTCCTAAGTGAACTTTAGAACAAATTTTTCTTTTTGAAAAGTCACTTAACCCTAAATATTTAAAAAGTACACTTTATGACTTAAAGTCACTTTAAAAACATATTAAAGTACAACTCACTTTAAAATCATAAAGTCACATAAAAAAGGTACTTTAATAAAAAACATATTACTAAAGTCACTTTAAGAATATATCTGAGACTTCAAGTTATTGACCCCTGCACCTAGGCACCTGATGCAGGAGTGCCACCGAGCTATCAAATGCTAACATGCATGAAATATAACTGCAGAAAGTAAATCTAAATTACTAACATAATTTGCAAAATTTGAAATTTGTTGTGCAGGAAAAAGAAAATGACAGTTACTCAGTTAAACTAGAAGCTTACAAAGGAGCTTAGGAAAAGAAAAACAAAAAGGTGCTAGACTTAATGGCTGAAAAGACTAACTACTGCCCAAGTAGGCTTATTCAGTTCCTACCTACTCTAATCTAACCGGTCAAACCAAATGCTAGCTAAAATCATAGATCCAGTGCAACCATTCATCGAACAAGTTAATGATTCTTCTTTGATTTTTGTTTAGAAAACAAGTTAGGACTAGATTAACGATTAATGAAATTGATAGCACAACTTTCCTCACTTGTTCAAAAATTGAGAAAGGAGTTGAATGGTGCAAAATGAAATCATGCCAAGGGAAAGATTGATTACTGCAAACATCCTCCATCCAAGAATTGATAGGATCATAAAATTCACGAAGATGATTGTTTAAAGTTGATAGAGAAAAAATATAAGGCTTGCAACTCAATTCTTTTTCACTAAACATAGCTTCCTCATTTATTTCTCTCACATATTCAATTTGATTCTCCTTGGGACTGATGATCAAATAAAAACCAAGTGGGGATAAATTAAGGTTTAGAAGGCGAAGAGTCAAAATCAAACCCACTTGATGCTCAAAAATGGAGAAAAGGTGAAATTGATCTTTAAATATCTTTTCTAGCCACCAAGAATGATTGATAACTTGACAACAAGTATTATGGTTCCAAAGTGACTGAAAAGGGAAATGAAGTGCTTTTTCTCCAAACATGTAATCATGCTTATACTTCTTTTTGAAAATTTCCAAGGCAAAAGATTGACTAGAGCACCAACCCAAAGATGATTGAAAGAGTTGGGAAGGGAGGGTGGATTGCAAATATGGAAATTCTCCCAAATGGATAAACAAGTTTAACCTTAGATTTTGACAAAAGAAAACACTCTTTACTCTAGGAATTATTTCTAGCTTTTGATCAAGTTTAATATTTACATTCTGAGGACAAGATTGACCATAGCTATCTAACTCTAAGCTACCTTGACTAAGGATAAAAAAATGAAAATTTAAAGATTCATTATAAGAAGTGGAACAAAGATTAGAACATCTAGTGTGACTTACTAATTTATCCTCATCTTGAGATTGACATATTGATTCATCATTAAATTCATACGAGGATAAATGATCATTTTTATTTAATTTGTCAGGGAGAAAATTAACAAGCTCATTTAAAACATCTTGATTATTTGCATAATGATCATGTGAAAGCACTACTGAAGGATCTTGGTTAATGTCTCCACTTTCTTCTTCTTCAATAAGTTGATATGGAATTGAATGATCAATAAAACTAGGATGACTAATGAGTTTCTCTGAGGGAGGAACTTCAGTAGACCTGTTAACTAAAGGCTCATCCTCAGAAATTCCCTCAGGATCAGGACTAGGGCTACCTAAAAAGCAATTTGAAAACTTATGGTTTGTACAATGATTAAAGATTTGACTTTCGATTGACTCAAGAGTAGAAGACTTATTATCAGAAGAAATTGGGCAGGAAAGGTCATCTCCGGATGTTGACAAATCACTTGATATTTGACTGTTAAATGATTCCACAATAGGATCGGAAAGGGGAAGGTTTTGATCTTGGATTTGATTCGAAAGATACCTATCATCGAATTCACTTCCCCATTCTTCTAGGAATTTATTTTCAAACATGTCATAACCATAAATGCTATTGGGTTTCAAATTTGAAAGCCAAAGTCCAGCTCTTTCTTTGAAAGATGAAGCTAATAGTCTCATACACACATCCTCATGGGTTATGGATGACTCTTTAATAATTTCCCTAAAAAGTTCAAGGTGTCTTTTAGCAGAGATTTCATAACTTCCATCGAAAATAGGCAACCTTGCACATGCTTGATGAGGAATATGATGAGGATACCCAACAATTTTTGAAAAGTCAAAAACTTTTAAACGACCGAAAGTTCTAGGTCGCTCAGAAGCAGCCATGGATAATTTTTTATTTTTTATATTTATATTTTTAATTTTTATATTTATTTTTAAATTCAAGAGCCTGAAAACAAAATGATGCACCCCATGGGTTCTAGATAATGATAAGATCTGTCTTAATTCTAGTGTTGTAAGGATGCAAATGAGCTCGCTCCTCAGCGGAGCCACGGTTGGGAGTCGCCAGGTAGATTTCTTAAACTCTTCTACCAAGATATGTGTCGTTGTATATGCAGGAGAGAGTGAATACTGACTACCAGATTTATCCAAGGTAAGCCTAAGCTCTCCAACGCCAAAATGTTAGGCAAGAAGAACGGGAGTAAGGCTTGAGAAATATATGTCAAACCAGAGTAAGCCTGTGCCCTCCCCGGCAACGGTGCCAAAATGTTATCACCTAAACTGTAGTTACCCCTATGGATGTATCCACTCATGGATGGCAATAGGGAAGGGCAACTCAAAAGGTGCAACCACGATCACCTCGACCTCCAATATATGGTTGTCACGCCAGTCGAGGCAACCTTCACTTTATGTTATCTAGCCCAGGCAACAAAGGGGGAGACCCGATCTACTCCCGACAGGAGAGATCAAAACCAAGACACCAAATCAAGTTAATTCTAAATGAAGTAAGGTGTATGGTTTATCCTAGACCTTAGGATGAAGCCACAAGATAAGTGAGGGGTTCAATGAGTATAGCTTTGGTTCATTGTTGATGTGAGAGTGACTTATGATATTTGAAATAGGATCCAGGATTAAAGTACTAGTCAATGTGAGAAAATCCACTACCTTGGGAACCGTGTCCAATGCAGGGTAGTTTAGGGGTTGAATTGGGGCTAACTAGTACAAGTGACAAGCTTGATCATGAAGCATGATGACATCAAAGGGTTTAGTTCACCACACAAGGGTCAAACCACAAGTTAATCCAACAATCTAGGAAAGTCGAATTGAGTTGGAGAGAGACCAGTGCCTTGGGAATTGGGATAATGGAGTCAAAGTGTAGTTAACTTGTGATTGATAACTCCTATTATATGAGACAAGTGGGCAATTAAAGTCTTGATGGATGAATAGGTCTAGATCTAGGTTTCACCTAAGTGGACCACAATCCCTTAAAACAAGGAATGCTATCCCCAAGGCAAGATTTGACAAAGTGACATACTAGACCTAGGTTTTGAATTATGCCCGTTCCAAATCCACAAAAGTCTCATGTACCCATGTCCTGGAAGTGGGCCAACTCACTTCTCCAAGGTGGTGCGACTTTACCCAAGGAGGCTAAAAAGTGGTATAAATGAATCAAGACAAGTCCAATGGCATCCAAAATTTAGATCCAAGTAGGTTGATCAGGTGAGGATATGGATCTATAATTTCAAGGCAATCCAATGGCTAGATCTTACTAGATCTGAGTTTAAAGATACCAAGTGGTCCAAAATGGGGATTAAATCCCTTAAAATGTGGAATAGGGCCCACAAGGTAGAAATCAGAAAAGTGACAATCTGGAGGTAGGTTATTGGATGTGTAGATCACGAATCAAGTGGAATCTCAACTACCCACGTACTAGATCTAGGTCAACCCACCCAAACTAGGAAGTGCGCCCTTGCTTGGAGAAGGCTAAATGCCTTGGGAAGAGGGTCAATTGGAGGCCAATCCTCACCAACTATAGATCCGAGATGCCGTGGATACTATAGAGGTGGGTTTTAAATTTCTTGCCCAAGAAGCCACTAGATCTTAGTAGATCTGAAAAAATGTAAAAATGGGGTTTTGATTGATTAGGGTTTTAAATATTTTAGACAAGTGGATAGATCATGGAGATAGAACTTACCTTGAGATCACACCTGAGTGATGAAGAGAGATGCTTTGATGTTGAGGAAGATTCCCGCAGAGATCAAATGAGAGATTGTTGATTTTGCTTGCCAAATTGATGCCCTAGCCCACAAGTGCGCCCTCCTCTGCCTGTCAGTCCAAGGAAAATCGATTTCAATCAGAGAGGTCAAGTATGGAGGAAATACAAGTAAAATGCAATGATAACATAGAATAGAAGGTCCTGGGACAGTAATACTCCCTGTTACAAACGAAGAGATCCAAAGAAGAAGTAGGGAGAGTCTTCCCCTACCAATACTTCCTCCTCAAAGCAAATCGGCCTCCACCTGTAGATGCAAAAATGTGGTACAAAAGATATGGCAAAACAAGATCTCCAATAACTCAGTGCAAAGGAAGAACCAACGAATGAACACCAAAAACATTCACCACAACACTGGAGATAGATGCAATAATAATTTTCTATTCCAATAATCCAGAGCCACAAGTCCCTTTACAATGAGAGGCTCTCTCCTTTAAATAGGAAGGAGAGGCATCAAAACTCTAACCACTTTTTGAATGAGTGGCTAAGATTAAAAGATACAAATGTCTAATCAATGGTTGAGATGAGCTCAACAATAAAATACATGGATCACTAATAAAATATAACATAAGTGGACAAAATCGCCCTAGAAGAGGGGAATCCCACCATATCATGATGACAAAATATAATAAGAAGCTTATGGTGGGTCCAAGGGGTAATTTTAGCCACCCTTGGTCAATCCCCATAGCACAGTAATAATAAAATAGTCATCAATTTACCAAATCGTGCCTCTATGGACAAATAGTAGGCCTCAAAAGACCTCAGAAATCATCAGAAAGTGCCATAAGTGATGGATTCGTGTTGCGATGAAGCTGAAACTGCTGGAGGAGGTGTGGAAGACATCAATCCATCATCACTGATCATCCCATGCCAAGGCATTGGCTCAGTAGCCCAAATCGAATTCCTCAATAGCCATTTCTACCAATCCTGAAATGCCTTGGGAAGCGTGAAACTGTCCCAAACTGCCTCCTGGAGTGCCTGCGCTGTCAAGGTGAGGGCACCAGTGTGTCCGGGAGGGGGGTAATATGGTAAAAACAAGTGGCTGGACCACCCCCTCCAAGCACAGCTCCCTAGGTCAACCGGATAAAAATCACATCTGCTCTGATAGGGTCTCCGACAGACCAAAACTGCACTGGGATAGCCTACTAAGGTTCAATCATCACTGTAAGTGCCCAGAACTAAAAACAGACTATCTCATTGGACTCAGAAGGTCCAAATCTATCCAAGATGTGTACTCATACACCATATGAATCTCTGCATGATCAAAATATATATCCAATATACCGGAACAGGTCAAATAATAATAATATGATCAAATACTGCTGTAAACCATGAATCATCATCATAACCCTGTAGCTGCTACATAGAGTCATCATGTACATGTGCATAGACCATATATCATCTATCCATATCATCACAAGGTCTAACCATCTCATGTCCTATGGTTGACCTTGGTCAAACTAGGTTTGACCAAGTCAACATGACCAACTATAACTCAGACCATCATTAGAAGCTGCTGCAAAGTGGCAAAGGTTAATGCATGCTCTACAACTTATTCAAATGACAATTATAACACAAAGTAATCATTAATGGCGATCTAAATCCAAGTATATAATGTCATTAATTATTATTATTACTCAGACTAGACTTTAAAGACCATACTCACTTCATAGCTGTGATCAATTTGCTAGTGAAGGGTGAAGGCTAAAATAACTGGCTAGGCTAAGGGACGACTTGACTGACTTAACTTTGTGACACTTTGGCAAAGGGAAAGGGAATACACACCATAGTATATACTGAATGAGCAACAACACAGGCAATGGCGATGTCTCACAAATGGATGAGTTGTTCAAAGAGGGTTTATTCACCTTTAACAGATGCTCACAATCCATAATACAAATGAGGCCAGCAATTGTTTTGATATAGCATTTAAGTTCCATTGCTTTTTGGGCCTGAAGTTTCCATAGCCTTGATCTATGTGAGTTTAAAAACACATTACATAGATTTATATTTATTTTAGGCTTTCTGCTGCAGGTGTGTTTTTAAGGCACTTGTTTACCTGAGCACTTCTAGGTGTGTCACATACAGCTTGTTTACCTAGGTATTTACATTTCCAAAAGATATAACATTTTATTTTCATGGCCATTTTCATTTGGCATGCCTTTCATTCATGTGTGTTTAGAAACACATTGCATGAATGGGCTTTTCATACAAGATATAACATTTCATTTTTTTCAGATTTTGTATTCATGGCAGCACTAAAAGTTTCAGGTTTAGCCAACACGACTTTAGTGACTAGGGGGAATTCCAAGGAACTCCAACTCACCGTAGGTAAGTTTTGTCACCAACTCAGAGCCGAGACACAATAAACAGGGAAGCTCATCCAATACAGAGGCTACAGTGGGGAAAAGATCCTCCATGTCACTAGTCAAGTAGTAAGTCAGGGTGATAAACTAAAAGGTAGGTAATGGATGGATGAAGACAATGAATAATGGAGCCAACACTAGCAAGCCAAGGTATGGTGGAATGATCACCTCTATTCTCCCTAGGGAGGGTAAAACCAATGAGTATGAATAGTGAACTTCTAAGTCTGAGTAGGGACAATTTAATATATATAATATGATCAACCAGGTCCACATATCTATATGATCGCCAGATCATGACACTACGTGCTAAGACATGCTATAAGAATAAATATAAAAGCAATATAACCATAACACAATGATATACCTGCTGAGTCATATACCTGAATGCTCATCACCTGTACCATCATCTGTCCTCTGAAACTGTTGGTGTAACTTTGGGCACTACTGAATGCTCTGTACAATTGGTATAATGGCTACATCGGTCATCTCTCTGAGTGTCCCGAGACTCAGTCATGGTATGGGGAATACATACTGCTGTCCAAAATCTGATAGTGATCCAATATAGATGCTCATCTCAGCGTCTCAATGTAAGGGAACTGGCTGAATAGTGTACTGGAATCAGAAAAATAATGTATGGTAGCCCGGCTACTATATATGTGATAACAGGACATTTGAAGATTCTGATCATGTATCATGGCTTTGGTTGCCTCCACAATTGTTCTATTCTTTCTTTCCACAACCCCATTTTGTTTAGGGTTGTAAGGAACTGTGAACTCCCTCTTAATTCTTGCTTCCTTGTAGAAGTCATTAAATTCTGTAGAGGTGTATTCTCCACCATTATCGGATATCAAAATCTTGATCCTCTTTCTTGACAGATTCTCGACTTGTGCTTTGAATTCTTTGAATTTGCTGAGTACTTCCTCGGATTCCTTAGACTTGAGAAAGTATATCTAAGTCTTCCGTGAGTAGTCATCAATGAATGTTATGTAGTAAGGATATCCACCCAATGAAGCCACCGTCATGGGTTCGTGTTGCCTACTAAGTCATACTTAGTTGGATTTCAAGTGAGCTGACAAAGACTTGAACAATCTAATTGTTCATTATCAGAGTTCAGAAGTCCATCAGGCCTTCTAGGCCCTTTTTATTTTTGTACCACATGTTCATACCCCCTCGGGGAATTTTGTAATAATGTGCTAGTATGGTATCTTTTTGTAAAAGACTCGGCTTCTAGGACTTAAACGTTAATTCGACTAGCGCAGAGTGTTTTTTTTCCTTGGAAATTATTTGTTGTTGAACAAACGACTAATAATTTTTGTGTTTTTCACTCAAATCCTCCAAAGTTGGAGTGGTCGGCGTAATTTTTAAGCCTTAAGAAGTTATTAGAGTCTATGTGTCAATGTATTAAACCATGCTAGGCATAGTTTTTGAGTCGTATGAACATGTTTTAGGTCTCCCTAGTTTTTTTTTTAAGTTCCGAGAAAATTTTATTTTTCCGTAAAACAAGCCATTTTTTAATGGTTTGGGCAAAAAAATTGAAAAAGTGATAAAGTCATGATCTGGGGGTTGTTTTGACAATGGGGGTGCTCGTTTTCTAACCCGGAGCACTCACATTACCCCTAAACCCACTTTCCTAAGTGTTTAGACTCACAACTGCTTCTTACTAGATGGGGGCATTGCCATTCGTGGTTCACCACAACGTGAAGGGGAAAGAGTGCCCACGACAAATGCATGCAAGCCCATCGTGGAAAGCTTTCAAATAGGATGGTGTAAGCAAATCTGAATTTGTGATTTTGCAGAGGGGGGAGGGGGCAGCTGTAGCCATGAGCTATGGAACTATTGCTAACTTATGTCATTTACTTAAATAATAAATATATTAGTATTTGTTAAAATTCATGTATTGTGTTCACAAGTCTTAGGCAAGAGGCATATGCTCAATATTTATTATTGCCTTGATTTGTATCATCATCATATTTCACTTTGATTATTTTGAGTCCCAGAGTATTAAGGAGTGACATTGAATGCTAACAAAGCTTGTGGGATTTGATTCTAGGTCTCAAGCATAAAAACAGTTGCCTCGATTTTTTAGCAATTATGTATCAAGGCTTATTCATGGACCAAGAAAGTTTAAACAAAAAAGGCAAAATGGCAGACCAAATCTTTCTTTACAAAATTTTAAAAGATTTTCAATACCTCGCTAAATATACTGGATAAGAAAAGATCGAACAGTGAGAAAAAGATGATGGAATGTTCTAGAACTCAATATAATTGGGTTATAAATAAGCTGCCCCTTTTGATAGCTACCTTATTATATGAAATCCAGACTCATGTTGATATTTAATATTTATGCAGAAAATCTTTTTGAATAAAAGGGGCTAGTTTAAAAATGAAGATTCTTTTGTTTTCCCAAAATTATTCTGAAGATATCATGACTAACGGGTCAAGGAAACAAATGGTTTTGCAAGATTCTGAAAGCAATGAAGAACAACTTGAATAGGAAATAGAAACTTAGCACCACAACCTGTGAATGGATGAAATAAAAGAGTATATTAATGAAGCAGTTAATGACAAAATTACTAGAATTGTTACGTGTGAGCAGGCAATATCACTATTTGGTACAAGATTACGCTTTGCATCACATCGAGGAATACTTTTAGAAACTATTGAGAGAGTTTTAGTCTTTCTATCTGATAAGTACAAAGATAATGATGACTATAGTTTCTGAATTGTGCAAGGCCTTTTGTTCTCTCAATAGTCCAAAATTATGGCTTCAATTTCTCAAATCTCATAATTGTGATCAATGTTGGATTATGCATTGCATCACATCAAGGAATAATTTTAGAAACTATTGAGAGAGTTTTAGTCTTCCAATCTGTTTAGTACAAAGATAATGATGACTATAGTTTCTGAATTGTGCAAGGCCTTTTGTTCTCTCATAGTTCAAAATTATGGCTTCAAATTCTCAAATCTCATAATTGTGAATAAATGTTGCCTATTTGAATCTTCAATGACCTAACCAAAGACTAAGACATCCTTCTTACTCAAGGTAGTTGTCCCCATTGTGCCTCAAGGTCAAAGAATCTCAAGAAGGGGAGACTTCTTGTTATATGCTTTTATATCATGTGACTAAATAATAAATATAAAATAATGGAAGATCACCTATTGTAATTGTGACTCTTATGTAGGAGGCATGTATTCGACATTTATTACTCCCTTGTCTTTGTATTCATAATCCTCTCTTATTGATTATAGATTTATTTTTTGTTACTTATGATCCTGTCCTATCGTAAATTATTCTTTTGTAGTGACCAGTTGCTTTGTTACAGGAACCTTCTAATCAATCAAGTGAAGATGCATTATAGTGAAGATAATTGTCCTTAACCTTGGCATATAATTGTCCTTACATTTTGACTAATTTGAAAATCATTGCTCCTATTGCATGTCAACATGGAAGAGATTTCCATATACAGGCACTTCTGTTCACAGCGAGGAGGTTTTCTTATGTCAATAATTACAACATATATGGCCACTGTTATCACCAAAACTTACATCCTTAGAGAAAGTCATAAAGCTTAAGGTATGGTTTTGGTGAAACTAAGAGGGAGACCAATGTTGCTACACCAAGCCCTCTTCTGCTCTTTAGGTTGGCTTTTCTCTAGCAAAACAATATGGTTATTTGTTTTAAGGAATAAGGATTAGTGGACCAGAGACTAGTATCTTATCCATTGGGCAAAATAGGGTCAACCAAGGCTGATATGAAGGCTAAAGGAATGATAAGAAAGGGTTAGCGTTGAATGATTACAAACCCTAGTCACTCTCTAATTGCTTTGCCAAATTCAGAAATCTAACTAAAGGAAAATTTTAGATTTAAATGTTTTCACACAGTCTTGAAGGGATACTTGTCATGCAAGGGATAAGAAAGCATATAACCAATATTGAGAGAGATGCAACAACTTATCACTTCCAATTGACAATCAAAGAATCCATCCAATGGAGTGCTTTGATCAACCATCCATGAGAAACCAAAAAATATTCAACTAAGC
The DNA here is from genome assembly GCA_027924585.1 of Larix kaempferi. Taxonomy (NCBI): domain Eukaryota; kingdom Viridiplantae; phylum Streptophyta; class Pinopsida; order Pinales; family Pinaceae; genus Larix; species Larix kaempferi. Next base: position 26,814,766 of record BSBM01000877.1, on the reverse strand, counting down.
TCTAAGGGATTTCTTCCCCAACCCAACCATGAGATTGAACAAGGAAGTACTACTCTTTATATAGAGAGTTAGCTCAACTTCCTTTACAATAAAATAATATTTCACTTTCCTAGATCCACAATTTACTCAACAAACTCTCCAACAATAGAATAAAGTGGTTAAGATCCACTTTTCTTTCCAAACAAAACAATAAAATAATGCTAGATCAGAACCAACTCATGTTGTGAAGTCAACAATGAATAAAATATAAGGTGGTTATGCAAAGTATCCTTCATCAAAGTGGATGTCTCCAAGAAATATGCTCCCTAAAGGCACATGTGGTTCTCCAAGTGAAACACACCCTCCAAGTGGCACGTGTTGACAAAATGCGGTGCAGATCTTTAAGCGACAGTTTTGAAATTACTGACTTCCTCAATATTTATTGGATTTTCTATTATAGCCACTTTTCGGAAATCCTACGGTCACTCTGCATTTTGCGTTGGCAAAATTCTAGGCACTCTATCAAAAGATAATTGCTCTTGGAGCTAGGACGCCCCTTCAAAAGGTTCAAGATGATGTCCACATGCCAACATTTGTCCTTCAAGCTAGGACATCACGTCCAATCAATATCCAGCATACCACCTCATCAAAACATGTGCAAAACTAGATCCATGCAATAAAGAGTCCATCAATCAAAATAGAAGCATCAAACCTAAGAGCAAGGTGCCCACAATAGCTAACCAACTCCATGAGGAAGGGGATAGTCCCATTTACAACCCATGAACATGCTTCCACACTTGCCAAGAGAGAGAAACAAGGTGAGTGTTCACCTAGAAATGATAACCAACAAAGCCATGATGCCATCCAACAAAGCCATGATGCCATCCAATAGTCAAAAAGCAAGGGCGCTCCAACAAAAAATGAATATATGCGATTTTTATGCCCCAAAACATGTGCTAGAGGGAGGGTGCTCCAACAAAAAGTGAATGTATGCCATTTTTATGCCCCAAAACATGTGCTAGAGGTAGGGCGCTCCATGGAAAGCCAACAGCAAAGCATCCTGAAGCAGGAAACATGTCCAAAGAGCTAGAGTGCTCCAATAGAAAGCCTCCATATGTCATCAAAGGATACAAGCCAAGTGCTCAACATGTCATCAAGATGCCATATCAAAGCAAAAGTGCTAGGGTGCTCCATCAAGGGGTGATCGATGTGTGATGAGCGAGTGTCATATGAATGAAGTTCACCATCTTCTCCTAGAGCGTTTTAGCTGGGAGGCATCAAACCCACATAACCGCATCAATAATCACACTGTCAACACCTCCCATAGGCAATGCTTTATCAACGAGCAATTATTAACACTTTAAAACTTAGGGAGACTGTAAGTTGATGGGTTCCCATTCATCTAACATGCTAAACAAAACATTCTCTAAGCATACCAATATCATCAAAATGAGAGCACATCAATATCAAAACATCATGGAGACATCACATCCGATAGCTACTAGCACCAATATACCATGAGAGGATCCACCAATCAATCACCGAGGCATCAAAACACAAGAAACCATATTTCTAGCATCAACCACCGAAGACATCCAGCAGCTGCATCAACATGTCAACAAGCACTTGTGATGAAAATCATAGAGTGTAGGGCCACATACAATATATGGGGTAACAGAGACCATCGCCCTTAAGCAAGAGGTGTAACTGGAAACCTGATATGTGCTTTCATTTTCATGCTGCTGAAATGTTGTCCATGTTTCACTGATTGTCATTGATGGATTGTATTTGAGGATATTCTATAGCTATTTACTGTTTTAATTGAAAATAGATGTTCTTTATTATAAAAAACGTTCAATAAATACAAATATAAAATTGGTCAATAAATACAAGAATACTTTACAATAAAGAAGGGCCCACAGTAAGCAGGCCACCGGCTATTGTAGCCATCAGTCATGCTTGGCAAAATTAACAGCCAAAATGCACCAACATCAGATAATATGATAAAAATGGCACGATTATTTTGTGTAGAACTTCAGATGTCATCATATCACCTATCTTTAATATGAAAAATAAAGGCCTCAGGTCTGGATATAAAAGGAACCAAGCAAAAAAGCCTGGATAATAAATCGCCATGGGGGCATAACCATACATAGCTAAAATTGATCTGCAGTTGCAAATTCTCTGACTTTCTGTGCAACATCAGTCTCCACTTTTATGTGATTCCCATCTAATTTTGGGTGTGCCAATGAGGGAGTATTTTTGAAACAATTTATTATTGATAACTAGAGTTTAGAGGAAAACCACTTTCAAGGGCCTCTCTTTCCCAGCTGGAGACTGAGCTTAGTCAGCATTGGATGCCTATTAGACTTGTTACCTCATTCACTGCTGATTAATACTGACGTGTTTAATTCTTAAACTTGCTGCATTGGCTTGGTCTATCACTTGCTGGTCCATTTGTTTCAATAGCATAAACAGTTCACTATAGGTTCAATAGCATTTTTATTTCATATAAGCATCTGTACTCCTCTTCAGGTACAACAGCGGTTTGAAATCTTGAAGAAAAGGAAGGTCGCCGGCAGTTTTACTGAACAAGGTGAACCTTTATGCCAATTGCTGATGTTTGCATGACATAATAAATTACAGACAGCCTAGGCTTTTTCATTTTCAATTATTACATCATTTACGTAATATGTTCAAAATCTGTATGTTTTATGTTTGTGAGCATTTTTGAATTTAGCTAAGACAGAAGTACACAACTACTATAAAAACACGTTAGGAGTTATGCACAATACAATTTGCTTAAATAAAATTTTATGAAGCGCAAATGTTGAGATTGCTGAAAGCGTAAATCATATTAATAATGATATCAGGAGTGAAAATATTAGAAAATTAAAAATACGGGATATCTGTCAATGGGGTTGTTGTTCAGCGGTGAAGTCAGTGGCATGTAGGGCCATCCATCAATGTTCAATTCCAATTTCCCCAGACACAAATGGGTGGTTGGAGCCAGGTGCAAGTCCCATATGACTGATAGAATATACTCCCTGTGGCCACAGCTTAGCCAAATTGAAGTGCTTGTGTTTTGTGGACTAAGCAAGCAAGCTGCTTGTGGTGTCCTCTCTAGGCCAGTTGAAATGCTTCTATTGATTTTAAAGGAAGTACTAAAAGATTGCATTCTTTCTAGTTGATTGTTGAAGCTGTTAATGAACAACCTGGTCTCAATGCAGCCTTTGAGCATACTAACTTTTGTTTCTGTTCAAAAAAATCTTGGAAAAAACAAAGTCACGGTGCCGTTAAGTTTAAAGCATGTCTTGTTTGAGGTTTCATTTAATACTTGTTAACCTTTTCTCACAATTTATAAGAATTTGCATAACACATGTATTCCTTAATTTGATCAAGGTTCTCTTTTGATGTAAACATATGTCGCATATCTAAACTGTGATCATAAGGTAATTTTATTTCTCTATTATCTTCATTCTCGTGAACTAATTTATTTGCTTTTAATTTCTAGATTTGGATAATAGGATACTGAAACAGCAGCAAGAGGAGGAAGAAAGAAAACGACAACGTAGGGAGAGGAAAAAGGAAAAAAGGGTACATCTTCGGAACTCAGATATCATATTATTCTAGAGGGTTATTTTTCTTTATTTGTACTGAGAAAAACTCTGCATAAATATCTTTCCTTGTGAAAAGACATTGATGTCTGAGCTTGAAATGTTTTATTTATTTTTAACACAGAAAGAAAAGGCCACGGAGGAAGATCTTGATGACTGTGATCAGGATGTGGCCGCTATGATGGGATTTGGTGGATTTGGATCTTCCAAAAGTAGATCATAAATTATTTTGATGAGTGATGATGCATCACCATTTTTTTAGTGACAGCAACATAATATTCTTGACAAATTGGTGTGCATATTGAAGGCTGTTTAGAGCATACATATTCCTTTTGTACCACTGACCTTTTCTAGTTTTGATAAATTTCATTTTTCATCTTCCTTGAAAGGGTGCCTGTATTTATAAATCAACTGCCGTTGTTTGTAATTTTAATTCAATTGTTCACCTTGACTATGTTCATGCATTATATGTTGGCACTATTCATCATGCCTTCTTTCTTTTCGTTCAATGAAATTACTTTTCCAGCTATGTTATACACCTTGATGATTATTCATGCTGTGCTTGTGCAGTCCAGACAAGAAAAATGTCCCGAGAGATTTGCCCTGATATTAGCTTTTATGTTTGACATGACTTGCTTACACTGCAGAACAGCATTGTATAAACAAGATTGAAATTGCTGATGGTGATTGAAGTTGCAAATCTATACCATGGGATCCGTTTGTTGATATAATTGTGAGAAATTGGACTATGTAATGACTCTTTTTCAAAATTTTATTAAAATGCCAATTTTTCCACTTTTTCCCCAATTTCGACCTTTGACTAGTTTTACTGTTTTGACCTCCAAATCAACCCAAATGCTCCCAAATCTTCTGTAGGAGTGTATGAATGGTATTTAGACTTGAATATTAGGTTCATGGATGTTTTATGGCCCTCCAAATACTGCTGCAAACTTGATTTGTATTCTGATCAATATAGGTAATTTTGACTAGTAATTTGTGCATCAAATCCCCCCGGGGTAACACTGCAAATGGCCTTCCAAATGCCTCCAAACTCCCACGAATTTATGAACAAAGGTATGTAATGTGTTAAGTATGTGATTAAGGTCTCATATGCACCATTAATTGATTTTTTACTACTGTTCTAACTCTCTCACATTCAACAGCAAAAACCCCCAATTCGACCCTTGGGGAAATGACACTATTTCACCTCTCAATACAAACAAACTGAGTAAAAATGCTTCAAATGCTCAAGTACAGTACATGAAACTTGTAGAATATATCCATGGCAATATATTAATCACAAATATATCAAAGAATCATCCATCCATTCGAAATAATCAACCTTATAGTGTCATACATCAAAGCATTGGGGAAATGGACATTGTTTGCTCATTAATCAATAATTTTGCATACATTCAATATGTATTTCGACCTGAGTTTCTGAGTATGAAGAACAGAGAATATGAAGCTATTACAATCAGAAAAATATCATATGAAGCTCTCCCAATGAGTGCAAGATCTTACCCAAAGCGCAATCCCTCAAGGAGCCCGAATATGCCTTCAAAATTGGAAATGGTGGAGAGAAAGTGCTGCACTAAAACAAACCATGAAACTTCCTGTAGCTGCTACCTGCAAATAAAACTCCATTAAAGCACCATGAAAGACCTGAGTGGCCTCTCCAAACACCAACTTGGATGGGAATCTTTCACCCTCGAAATTGGCTAAGGCAAGAAACTAGTCATCCACTAGTTCTCTCTTCACAAATGCAATTTTTCTCAAATCATCAAAAGCCATTCTCATACTTGATTTCTACATTTTATAACCAACATTAGCCTTCAAGGGGTCGAAATCCTCTCAATAGATTCAATAATTTTTCATTTAGAAAATATTCCTCATTTGCCACTTGTCTCCTAGTTCCAACTTTCCATCTTCTCCCAAATTTGAATTTGAGTCTCTTTAGATTCCTCGAACTCCATGAGCGCCTTCCTTGAGCCTATTTTTGGGGCTGACATGTTATAATGGTCAGGTGTAAGAAGTCAGGTCTGAATTTTGTCATAAATGTCATAGATGCTTTATTATTGTTGTCATAAAACTAGGGAATCTAGCCCAAGTGTTCACTAGTCTCCAATTTGACTCTTCCTCTTCCATGGAGGTTACTATTCCATCCCATTTCGACCTAAGATGCTCAATGCCATGTGTTATGACTTACCAACTCACCCAAGAGTGTTCACCTTCCCATGAATTCGAATTGGCAAGAGAGAGCTGCCATGTGTCATTGAAAAATCAAGCTAGTGTGGGTCCCACCACCTCCATATGTCTCCAAAACTACTTTCCACCTAGAATTTCTCTTGAATTTATTTATTCATCATATTTATTAAATGCTTGAACCCTTCTAATGTCTAAATATCATTTATTAGCTTCCTTATTACCATCCCACATGTGTCCATCCAACCTAGGAAACTAGTAGGATTGATGGGATTGTCTTACTATGCACTTATTTGAATGGGGACATTATAGTCCTCCCCACCCAAGATTGCTTGTCCTCAAGCAATTTCAAATTTAGATGCTGCAAAATCTTCTCATCTTCCCATGTGGCATCTTCATTTGGTAAGTCCTTCCATTGCACTAAATATTCTTTGATGATTCTACTCCTCAACCTTCTTTCTCGTGTCTTCAAAATCTTTTCCGGAACAAGTGTGAGCTGACCTTCATCATCCAAAGGAGGAAGTATTTCTGAAGTGATGATATGCTGACCAAGAGCTTTCTTAAGACAAGAAACATGAAATACATTGTGGATTTTACTCCATTCCGGAAGTTCTAGTTCATATGCTACTTCTCCAACCTTCCGCACTACCTTGTATGGCCCATAGTACCTTGGTTTTAATTTTTCTGCTCCATTCTTTTTGAGAGATGTTTGTTTATAGGGCTGCAACCTTAAATATACTAAATCATTGACTTGAAAGGTTCTCTCTTCTCTATGTCTATTAGCATATTGTTTATGCTGATTTTGAGCAACTTGCAAATTGTCTTTCAAGAGCTTTAAAATTTCTTGGCTCTCTTCCACCCAATCTTTAGCCTTTGGGGCTCTACTATCACCAAATATAATGTCAGCGAATATAAGTGCATAATAACCATATAATGCTTTGAAATGAGACATTCCTATTGACATATGATAAGTGGTGTTGTAGCAAAACTCACCCAAGTGTAGCCATTTTGCCCATGCTTTTTGTTGCCCTCCCACATAGTTTCTTAGGTATCCTTCCAACCATTGGTTTATCCTCTCTGTTTGTCCATCAGTTTGTGGATGATAGCTGGTACTTGGAGTCAATTGAGTGCCTACCAATCTAAAAATTTCTTTCCAAAAAGCACCCATGAATTTACTATCTCTATCACTGACAATGCTCTTGGGAAGCCCATGCAATCTGAAGATTTCTTTGAAAAAAATATCAGCCACTTGTGTAGCACTAAAAGATGATGTAACAGCAAAAAAATGAGCAAATTTTGTCAACCTGTCAACTACCACATAGATACAATCCTTACTCAAGGATTTAGGGAATCCGGTGATGAAATCCATGGAAATACTGTCCCATTTTTTCTCCGGAATGGGCAATGGTTGTAATAGGCCGACTGGACATGTAAGTTCTGATTTGTTTTGTTGACATGCTTTACATTCATTCACATACTTCTGAACATCTTCCTTCAGCCTCTTCCAAAAAAATCTTTGCCTCAACTGTCTATAAGTTTTGAAGATCCCCAGATGGCCCGCTAGTGGGAAATCATGTGCTTCTTGCAAAATTCGGTACTTGAGCTTGGATTTATGAACTAAATAAATTCTTCCCTTATAATATATCAGCCCATTCAAAATCCTATAATTATCATCCCCTTTGATTCCATCCAACACATCACAAGCAAATTTGTCTTTGGCATATTCAACTAGTAGCATGTTTTTCCAATCCTTGGCAATATCCATGAAAGAAAAAGAAGGCCTTTTTGACAAAGCATCTGCTACTATATTATTCCTTCCTTTGACATATTCAATATCAAAATCATAAGCTTAAATCTTGCTTACCCACTTTTGTTGCCTTTCATTTAGATCTTTTTGGGTGAGAAAGTGTCTTAGTTTTCACCACAAACTTGCTGCCCACCAAGTCTTGTCTGAATTTGGCCAATGCATGCATAATGGCCAGCATTTCTTTATCATAGATGGAGTAAATTTTTTCATGAGGCTGCAACTTTATGCTCTCAAAAGCTATGGGGTGTTGGCCTTGCTTTAGGACAGCCCCTATTCCTCCACCTGAAGCATCACATTCCACAACAAAAGGTTTAGTAAAATCAGGAAGTACAAGTATGGGACAATTACTCATTACCTCTTTCATTTTTTGGAAGGCCTTTTCGGCCTCTTCATCCCACTTGAAAGCATCCTTCTTAGTCAAATCAGTGAGTGGAGAAGTCAACTTAGAGAACCCTTTCACAAATTTTCTGTAGTAGGTGCATATGCCAATAAAGCCTCTCAATTCGGTAATATTTTTTGGTGATGGCCATTCCAAGATAGCCCTGATTTTTTCCATGTGTACCTTCACTCCTTCTTGCCCAATAATGTGCCCAAGATACAGTAGTTCTTTCATTCCAAATTCACATTTTGATAATTTAGCAAATAAGGACTCTTCTTGCAAGATTTTCAACACAATCTCTAATTGCTGCAAATGCTCTTCCCATGTTTTATTGTAAATAAGAATATCATCAAAGAAAACCAAAACAAACCTTCTTAGTTGCTTGCAAAATATCCTATTCATACATGCTTGAAAGGTGGTTGGAGCATTGGTTAACCCAAAAGGCATGACAAGAAATTCAAAGTGGCCAAAATGACATCGAAAAACGGTCTTTTGCACATCTTCATCTTTCATTCGAATTTGGTGATACCCTGATCTAAGGTCAATTTTTGAGAAGTATTTGGCCCCATGCAATTCATCCATGAACTCATCAATCCTGGGAATAGGATACCTATTCTTTATAGTCTTTTTGTTCAAGGCTCTAAAATCTATGCACATTCTCAATGTTCCATCTTTTTTCTTCACTAGCACTACTGAAGAAGCATAAGGGCTAGAGCTTGGTCTAATGAGTCCCAACTCTAGGAGTTCTTGGATAGCTTTTTCAATCTCATCTCTAAACCTTTTAGGATGTCTATAAGGTGGTATCTGAATGGGTGAAGTACCCTCCAAAACAATACTGTGCTCAACCCCCCTATCCGGTGGCCTACCATGTGGAAGGTCTCTAAAAACCTTTTCATATTTTTGCAAAAGTCTCTCTATCTCCTTTGGGTGTTTGACAATATTTATAGTTGGCTTGGGAGATGTAATATGACATTCAGCAGCCCATTCTATATCCCCATGCCTCAATATAGATCTCATACTATTGTAAGTCACTATTTGATTTGGATAAGTGTGTTGCCCTCTCACAACTCTTTGTACTCCTTTTGAATCTTGGAATTTCATTTCGGGAATTTGATAATTTACAGTATGCTCTCCTATTGAATACAACCATTGCACTCCCAAAACCACATTAGTATCAACAACATCAACCACATAAAAACTATCAACAAAAGTATAGTTACCTACGGTGACTTGCAGCTTTGGAACCCATGTTTTGCATTGCATTGTGTTGTGACCGGGAATGACAACTGTGAAGCCATCACATGGTTCAATATGTATTTTTCTTTTCTCTACCATCTCTGCATCAATGAAGTTATGAGTGGCTCCTCCATCTACCAAAATTGAAGTTCTTTGCCCTTGTACCACACCTTTGCATCAGATAGTATGATAGCGAGGTACTGTTGAAAGCACTGCCATTCTTGCTTTGTCCGGTGAAGACTGATTTTCTTCTTGTCTTTCCTCTTCTACTGCTGTCTCATATGCCTTTTCTTGATCTGAAATATGTCCATCTTCATCCATGCCCCCATCATACCCCTCATTATCAGAAAATATTTCTATGTATTGAGCCTTTCCTTTGGTACATTTGTGCCCCGGTGTCCATGGTTGGAAGCATGTGAAACATAGTTTCTTTTTTCTAAGTTCATCCCTGTTTAGTCCCTCTTTTTTATTCCTCTCAAATGACTCTCTTTGCCAAGGTTTTTTATTATATCCATCCCTTTGCCAAGGTTTCTTTTCAAATTTATAGCTAGGCTTAGGAGAAAATCTCGTTCTAGGAAGCACATTTTGGAGATCCCTAGTCAAGCTCATTGCATCTTTTAATGTAGTTGGCTTGTGGGATTTGACCAAACCTCTTAAGGGTTTAGCCAAACCTTCAGTGAACAACAATACTAATCTTCCCATAGATACATCAGCCACCTTGACTGATAATTTTTGAAAGTCCATCATATATTCAGTAGGGGACCCAGTTTGCTTCAATTGAGCTAGTTCTTTGAAAGGCAATTCTGAATCTTTTTGTTCAAATCTTTCTAGTACCCTGTCAACAAATTCTCCATATGTTTTAACCTGATTATGACCCAAGGTTTTCAGCCCATGAAACCACCATTCATTGACATCTCATTTCAAATGCAAAATGACCATTTTTAATGCATCCTCTTCCAACATAGGATTCAACTGAAAATATACATCCAATTTTTAAACCCAAGTGTTAGCAGAATTTTGAGAAGAACCATCAAAAGTAGGAAGTGACATTTTTCCAATAGCACTATTTAATTCTTTGTTTTGGAATGGACTCCTATTGTCTCTCTTCCTATTAATCTTTTTCATAGCATCAATGTAGTCACTGAGTGGTACACCTCTTTTACACTCTTCATTCAAATCATTCCAAGCATTTACTAGTTTCTTGTAATCCAATTCAAGATTGAGGTCTTCTTTGGGTGTGAGAAATTTTGGTGCAGTAGGCCTTTGTGTGCTTTGAAATTCATCAGGTCTATTATGAGGTCATGTACTTGAGAAAATATGCTCATTCCCTTTCATCTTTTCCCCTGAGTGTGAACCACTATTATCTCCTATTATCCCTTTGCTTTGAAGCTGGCTAATCAACAATTCGAATCCTTGCAACAATTTATCACCTATCCTATCCATGTTTGCTGAAAGTTTAGAGAAACATGGATCTAAGGTTGCAATAAGTTCCTCCTTATGTTTTAATTTGTCATCCTCCTCTCTACCCATGGTTTCAGTGAAAGACTCCTCTTCTTCTACTACCTCTTCTTCAACAAAAACCTCTTCAACTACTGGTTCAAAGGGTGGTGGATTATTCTTTTGACTTCTTGTTAAGACCATCAGGTGCCAAGAACATGCTCTGATACCACTTGTAATGACCCTTTTTCAAAATTTTATTAAAATGCCAATTTTTCCACTTTTTCCCCAATTTCGACATTTGACTAGTTTTACTGTTTTGACCTCCAAATCAACCCAAATGCTCCCAAATCTTCTATAGGAGTGTATGAATGGTATTTAGACTTGAATATTAGGTTCAGGGATGTTTTATGGCCCTCCAAATACTGCTTCAATCTTGATTTGTATTTTGATCAATATAGGTAATTTTGACTAGTCATTTGTGCATCAAATCCCCCCGGGGTAACACTGCAAATGGCCTTCCAAATGCCTCCAAACGCCTCCAAACTCCCACGAATTTATGAACAGAGGTATGTAATGTGTTAAGTATGTGATTAAGGTCTCATATGCACCATTAATTGATTTTTTACTACTATTCTAACTATCTCACATTCAACAGCAAAAACCCCCAATTCGACCCTTGGGGAAATTGCACTATTTCACCTCTCAATACAAATAAACTGAGTAAAAATGCTTCCAATGCTCAAGTATAGTACATGAAACTTGTAGAATATATCCATGGCAGTATATTAATCACAAATATATCAGAGAATCATCCATCCATTCGAAATAATCAACCTTATAGTGTCATACATCAAAGCATTGTGGAAATGGACATTGTTTGCTCATTAATCAATAATTTTGCATACATTCAATGGGTATTTCGACCCGAGAGTTTCTGAATATGAAGAACAGACGATATGAAGCTATTACAATCAGAAAAATATCATATGAAGCTCTCCCAATGAGTGCAAGATCTCACTCAAAGCGCAATCCCTCAAGGAGCCCGAATATGCCTTCAAAATTGGAAATGGTGGAGAGAAAGTGCTGCACTAAACAAAACCATGAAACTTCCTGTAGCTGCTACCTGCAAATAAAACTCCATTAAAGCACCATGAAAGACCTGAGTGGTCTCTCCAAACACCAACTTGGATGGGAATCTTTCACCCTCGAAATTGGCTAAGGCAAGAAACTAGTCATCCACTAGTTCTCTCTTCACAAATGCAATTTTTCTCAAATCATCAAAATCCATTTTCATACTTGATTTCTACATTTTATAACCAACATTAGCCTTCAAGGGGTCGAAATCCTCTCAATAGATTCAATAATTTTCCATTTAGAAAATATTCCTCATTTGCCACTTGTCTCCTAGTTCCAACCTTCCATCTTCTCCCAAATTCGAATTTGAGTCTCTTTAGATTCCTCCAACTCCATGAGCGCCTTCCTTGAGCCTATTTTTGGGGCTGACATGTCATAATGGTCAGGTGTAAGAAGTCAGGTCTGAATTTTGTCATAAATGTCATAGATGCTTCATTATTGTTGTCATAAAACTAGGGAATCTAGCCCAAGTGTCCACTAGTCTCCAATTTGACTCTTCCTCTCCCATGGATGTTACTATTCCATCCCATTTCGACCTAAGATGCTCAATGCCATGTGTTATGACTTACCAACTCACCCAAGAGTGTTCACCTTCCCATGAATTCGAATTGGCAAGAGAGAGTTGCCATGTGTCATTGAAAAATCAAGCTAGTGTGGGTCCCACCACCTCCATATGTCTCCAAAACCACTTTCCACCTAGAATTTCTCTTGAATTTATTTATTCATCATATTTATTAAATGCTTGAACCCTTCTAATGTCTAAATATCATTTATTAGCTTCCTTATTACCATCCTACATGTGCCCATCCAACCTAGGAAACTAATAGGATTGATGGGATTGTCTTACTATGCACTTATTTGAATGGGGACATTACAGACTAATAGGGTGATAATAAGGTCTAGAAATTGGAAAATTTGGATACTTTATATTGGTTTCATGCTTCATGAAAGGCAACCATAAGGCTTACCAAGTTTTGACTTATGATACACTGTAGTTGATTAAGGAAGTTCCAGAACAGACTTTGCATTGTTTTGGTTAGAAGATCTTACTGCAGATCACGTGAACTATTTAACAAGAAGCAAATTTACAATACCTTCCAACCTCGTTGTTTCTTGTTGGGCATTGGGTGCTCCATGTCTTTTTGTGTTATATCATTTTGATGAAGGTATTTGAAAATTTGTATCTAGTTCCCAATCTCTTACATCAAGATTGTTTTCCCTGTAAATTTCCTTAAAATCCACACTAGAGTTAATGTATGCTAGATTAATTAATTAAACCTAATTGTCACTGTTAACCACACATGGATTTCTTCACTATGCAGCGGAAAATAAATACTGAAAGAAATATTGCATCAATCACATCAATGGAGACAACACAATCTTTTTGGGTATAAACCCCCGGACAAAACCCAAGATGGGAAAACCGGTGCAGCAGTCTGAGAAGAAATTTTATTATGAAGATATGGAACAAATACAATCCAGAAAATCGATTTACCCAACATGGAAAAATTGAACCTCTGCAAATCACTGAGAACACCTTGCTGATCTGTACGGCCTCTCTGCATAGCTGTATGTAATCCGTACAACCCTCACACGTGCGGGCTGATGTACGACGTTGTACGACCACGCTGCTATACGACTGTACGGATCTGTACGGTCTCCCTCTCAGCAAATCCGTATGGTCCTCCCTTTTGCTTGATCACTCTGTCGATCTGCTGAATGATTGCTTCTCCGTTTTCTTCTTTGCAAACTTCTCTCTCAAACATCTCTGTCTCTCTGTGTGTCCTCTCCACCAAATCGATCCAACTTTTAACTCAATGGCTAAGTGAAAATCCTAACATCTCACTATATATCAATGGATGTAATCCTCCGGTGAGATCAATGGCCAAGATTAGAGTAGCCATCACTTAAATTATTTTCACTTGCACTTTATAAAAGTGACTCCATTAAGTCAATTAATAATTATATCTCTTAATGTACTTTTCCTAAGTCTAAACTTTGGAAAATACATCAAATACATTTGGCTTCCTGATTTAAGTCTTCTTGCATGCAAGGACACATGTAAAGCAAGAAGACCTTCCTTGTTGCCACTTTCTAACACTCCCTCTCAATGAGGAAGGGATTCAGTAGCAACTCCAACTTGTCTCTAAACTTCACAAACTTGAGTTTGCAAATTGCCTTTGTGAATTTCTGCCATCTGCTCATCTGTCTAAATGTACTCCAACCGAATGGTTCCTCTCTGAACACAATCTCTGAGAAGTGATACCGAATGTGAATGTGTTTACTCCTGTCATGGAACACTGGTTTCTTAGAAAGGTTGATACCACTTTGATTATCACAGTGAACTATAGTAGTCTCCAACTCACTCTCGAATAATCCCGAGAGCAACTTCCTTAGCGACATCCCCTCACATGCTGCCATACTGGCTGCCATGTACTCAGCCTCTGTCGAGCTCAATGCAACTGACTTCTGCTTCCTGCTGAACGAAGAGACAACCCCTGATCCAATGCTGAAGCAACAATCCGAAGTGCTCTTCTGATCCTCTACACATCCTGCCCAGTCAACATCTGTGAAACTTTCCAAGTGTATACTCCCACTGCGCTCATAAACCAATCCATACTCCACTGTGCCTTTGATGTAACGAAGTATGTGCTTTGCAGCTGTCCAATGCACTCTTCAAAGGTTCACCTGAACTGACTCAAAGAGTTAACTGCAAAGCTGATGTCTAGTCGAGTGTTGACTAGATACATAAGTGATTCGATAAGTTGCCGATACAATGTAGAATCAAACTCCTCTGATCCTGATACATCAATCTTCCTCCAATTGGTAACTAGAGGCGTGAACATGGGCCTACAGTCCTCCATGCTGAATCTCCTCAAGATATCCACTGCATACTTCCCCTGACCAATGAAGAAGCACCCATCTCTCTGCCAAACCTCCAGACCTAGGAAGTAATGCATCAACCCAAGGTCTTTCATCTCAAACTCCACTGCAAGATTGGACTTACAGTCCCTGATCAACCTCTCATCTCTTGTAAGAAAGAGATCATCCACATATAGTACCAGTATGATAGGTACCTCACCTGACAAGAAGTACAGGTTATGGTCTGCCTCACTCCGCTGGAAACCCATCTCTCGTAGATAGCTGTCGATCCTCGAGTATCATGCTCGAGGTGCCTGCTTGAGCCCATAAAGAGCTCTCTGCAACCTGCACACATGCGACTCCCTACTCTCCACCTCAAATCCCTCTGGCTGCTCAATATATACCTCTTCCACAATACCTCCATTGAGGAAGGCAGTCTTCACATGCATCTGATGAACGCGCTAACCCATCTCTGCTGCCAATGATAAGATAGTCCGAATAGAAGAATACTTGTCGACGGGGGTGAAGGTTTCCTCATAGTCAATACCTTCCTTTTGCAAATACCCCTTAGCCACGAAGCGTGCCTTGTACTTCTCCACACTTCCGTATGCTGCATGCTTTACCTTGTAGATCCATTTGGATCACACCACCTTTTTACCTTTAGGCCTCGACACAACCTCCCATACTTTGTTTTTCATGATTGAGTCATACTCCTCAACCATGGCCTCTTGCCACACATCATGTTGTGCAACCTCCTAAAAACTGGAAGGATTTGAGTCAATCAACTCTGTCATCAGTGCCATATAGCTCAGTCTATCTAGTGGTTTGCTTCGCCTCATGGAGATTTTTGGAAGACTCACCTTCCTAGAATCCTGAACAGTGGACCTATACCACCTAGGCTGTGGCCTAGTGTCTACCTGCTGCGGTTGCTGGATATCCTCTTGTTGCTGCTGCTCATCCTCCACATCAATGATAGGAGGATCTTGTCCACCTGACTCCCTCTGACTACCAGAACCTGTGTTATGTGTTTGTATCTGTAACTCCTCCAGCTTGACTCCTGAGTCCTCTACTAGCTGCTCCTGTGCTGGTAAGTCCATAGATATTCTCAAGGTTCTGTCCTCATCAAACTAAACATCCCTGCTCACAATGATCCTCTTGCGAGCTAAGACATATACTCTATAAGCCTTAGAAGTCGCACTGTAACCAACTAGAAGCCCCTTCTCACTAGAAGAGTCCAGCTTCTTCCTAGTGTCAACATGAATGTCACAATAGCAGATACTCCCAAATATGCACAAATGACTCACATATGTTCTAGTACCTGTGAATACCTCCTCATGTGTTTTCCTCCCTAATGCTGTGTGAGGACACCTGTTCTAACATATACTGCAATCCGAAATGCCTCGGCCCATAGGAATAGTGGTAATCCCTGATCAAATAGCATGGCCTTGGATGCACTCACCAGTGTCCTGCTCTTACTCTCCGCCACTCCATTCTGCTACGGGGTGTGAGGAACAATGTGTTCCTTCTTGATCCCCTATGATGCACAGTATTCCAAGAATTCTCTGTCGGTGTACTCACCACCATTGTCAGTCCTCAATATCCGAATCTTCCTCCTTGTCTGGTTCTCTATGAGAGTCTTAAACTCTCGGAAACGCTCAAAGACCTCTGACTTGGCCTTCAGGAAATAGATGCAGGTCTTCTTGGAATAGTCATCAATGAAAGTGACACAATAAATGTAACCACTGAAAGAGTGGACATTCATCGGTCCGCATACATCTGAATGCACCAAGTCTAAGGCCCCCTCAGACTTGTGCTCACTATGTGGGAAATGTCTCCTAATGTTCTTCCCCAAAGCACAACCCTTGCAGTCATTGTGCTTTTCCTCCTGTACTGAAGGAACTCCAATAACTGCTTGTCTCAGGTGCCTCAGTGCACCATGATGTAAGTGTGCCATCCTCCTATGCCATAACTCACCATCATTGCTGCTGCTATTGACCAGAGCCTTTGCAGGTTCAAACTGTAGTTTGTAAAACTTCTCACTCCGTACCTTAATCATCCTATCCAATCTTTGATCTAACCCATGCGGCCTGATATATACTTTCCTATCCCGGAAAGTCACTAGAAAACCCTTGTCTTCCAGTGTGGAAACTGATATGAGATTCTTTGTCATCCATGGGACATATAACACATCAACAAATTTGATGGGTTTCCAGACTCCCTCTGAAACGAAACAGTACCAACACCCTGCGCCTGCTACCGCACATCATCTCCCAACTCAATGTAGAGATTCACTCCACTCTCCTGCAAGCTCTTGAAGAATGATCTATGTCCTGTCATGTGACAAGATGTCCTGTCATGTGACAAGATGCACCGTTGTCCACATACCAGATGCTGTTGCTGATGGGGCTTGCCATGCAAGTTATCAAGCAAAAGTTCTCGTCAAAACTCTTGCTGAAGTCATCCACCTCCGTTGAACTTGCCATCTGTGTGTTGTTCTTCTTTTTCCTCTCCGGGAACTGGGAAGCAAAGTGTCCATGCTTGTGGCATATGAAGCACTTGACTTTTTACATGTCCAAGTTCTTCTTACCACCTTTCTTCTTCTTTGCCTTCCCCTTGCCTTTGCTCTCTAAGGCTAGAGCCTTTTCATCCACGATCTGTGGGGCACCGCTAGATGAACCTGAACCTTGACCCATACGGGTCTCTTCCTGCACGAATTCATCCCACAATATCTGCCAGTCAGGGAGCTTTTCCCTAGCCACCACGCCTTTAACAAAGATGTCCCATGGCTTAGAAAAGCCATTGAGAGCTATACATATTAGCTCCTCCTCATCAGTCTTAGAGCCCACAGCTCCAAGCTCATCCCTGATCTGTGTGAGCCTTGTAAGATAAGGCATCACTCCTTCACCCTTGGCCATCCTGGTACTACGCAATCTCTCTTGTAGCACCATCTTCTGGTTTTCGTTCTTGCTTTGGTAAAGACTTTCCAAAGCCTTCCACATCTCTAATGCGGTCTTCTTCCTGGATAGATGAGGGACTATGTGGTCCTTCACCGCATCCAAGATGATCAACATAGCTCTGGAATCTATCTTCTTCCACTTTGCCAACTCTGCCGGATCTGTGGGAGCAAACTTCTGGTCATCAATGTGCTCATCAGCATCACTAACATCTAGGATCCTGGTGATCCTCTCTTTCCAAGTAGGAAATTTATGTGCCCCCTGGAGTCTATCCTCAACTCTCAACTGTACGGCCATAATGAAGTGTACCTGTAAACCCTAGGATAGACATGTCCCTGATTTATCCAACCAGCTGCTGCTTTCTCTCAGATCTTCTTAGAAGATCTCTGATACCATGTAAATTTCTTTAAAATCCACACTAGAGTTAATGTATGCCAGATTAATTAATTAAACCCAATTGCCACTATTAACCACACATGGATTTCTTTACTATGCAGTGAAAAATAAACACTGAAAGAAATATAGCATCAATCACATCAATGGAAACAATACAATCTTTTTGGGTATAAACCCCCAGACAAAACCCAAGATGAGAAAACCGGTGCAACAGTCTGAGAAGAAATTTTATTATGAAGATATGGAACAAATACAATCCAAAAAATTGATTTACCGAACTTGGCAAAATCAAACCTCTGCAAATCATTGAGAACACCCTGCTAATCTGTACGGTCCCTCTGTGCAGTTGTACGTCCCTCTACGTTAGCTGTACGAAATCTATACGACCTTCACACATGCAGGCTGTTGTACGACACTGTACAACCGAGCTGCTATACAACTGTACGGATCTGTACGGTCTCCCTCTCAACAAATCTTTACGGTCTTCCCTTCTGCCTGATCATTCTGTCGATCTGCTGAATGATTGCTCCTCCGTCTTCTTCTTTGCAAACTTCTCTGTCTCTCTTTGTGTCCTCTCCACCAAATCAATCCTCCTTTTAACTCAATGGCCAAGCAAAAACCCTAACATCTCACTATAGATCAATGGATGTAATCCTCCGGTGAGATCGATGGCTAAGATTAGATTAGGCATCACTTAAATTATTTTCACTTGCACTTTATAAAAGTGACTCCATTAAGTCAATTAATAATTAGATCACTTAATGTACTTTTACTAAGTCTAAACTTTGGAAAATACATTAAATACATTTGGCTTCCTGATTTAAGTCTTCTTGAATGCTAGGACACATGCAAAGCAAGAAGACCTTCCTTGTTGCCACTTTCTAACATTCCCTTCATCATCTGTTCCACGTTAGACAATTTACCTATACATGGTTCAAAATGTTCAATTAGAGCAAAGGGGAACTTGGCAACTCAAATCAAAATTTCAGTCTCTAATAATTTCCACTCAAATCCTTCACCTGTTTAAATAAACACATTGTCTAATTTTCCTCCACTCGTCTTCATCCAATGGCGGTGCCAAACTTCAAGGTAAATTAAACCTTTTAACAAACTTGAATTTCCTTTCATGTGTGCCTCTTCAAAATTTTATGAATTGATGCTGCATGCTTGAAAACACCCCTCCATTCTATCTTTTACAAAATTGTCAATCCTCTTTATGTACTCGTGTTTCATTGCTTCATCCATGTTAGCTCGGTAGGTACTTCTACATTTGGGGTGTCTAGCAATGTAGAAGGGGACGATATAGTCTCTCTAGATAGTCTTAGTGCTTTTGTAATACTGGTGGTATTTGTTAGTCCATGGTATTAGAGGATCAATGGTATTGGGTGAGCCCATGGTATTGGGTGTCCCATGGTATTGCCATAAAGTGAAGTTATAAAAGAATTCTAAGGAGAGTGTTCTAAACATCACACTCACATGAGAAAAGGAGATCTTTTGTAGTGGTCATGATCACAGGTTTCCTCTTGTAGTGAGCAGTCCAGATCTCATGTTGAAATCACAGTTTCTCCAGGGGAGAGTTACTTCTCTGTTGTTTATTGGATCCAGGGTGGATCTAGGGTCTGTCTATTTAGTTTACAGATAGAAACAGATAGGGTTTGGGTCAACTTCAGGGTGAAAGTCATAGGCTGTGGCTAGAGGCCTTTCTGAGGAGTTTTTTGGTCCAGATCTAAAGGGTTTATCTAGAGGACCACTATAATGTTCTTGTAAACAAATCCTGCAATAAGAAGAAGACAAACGTTTGTTGGTTTTCCTTGAAGGATTGGGGTTTGCCGGCTTTCTCTTGTGTTGTAGTTTTCTTTGTTTATGGTTTGCTTAGACAGTGTGTTATAGTAATTGATTTTTCAGATGTGGAATGTGCTTGCTGTATTTAATCTTAAAGTGGATAATTAAGAGCTGTTAACC
This sequence comes from Larix kaempferi, assembly GCA_027924585.1. Taxonomy (NCBI): domain Eukaryota; kingdom Viridiplantae; phylum Streptophyta; class Pinopsida; order Pinales; family Pinaceae; genus Larix; species Larix kaempferi. Next base: position 26,794,795 of record BSBM01000877.1, on the reverse strand, counting down.
AGATCTGTTTAAGGAATCAAATTTCACATGGTATCTGAGAAGGTTGGAGAAACTCGGCACAAGATAGGAAAAAAAAACTATTGTACCATACGACCATGGTACGGGCCGTACGACCTTTGATCATCAGGTGGGGACTGTGTGAGGAAGTTTGTAGCTCTGGCTAGTGTTCAAGCTAAAGACGATCAAAGTGGATCAGGCAGTGAGATTGCTGAGGAGTAAGTTTCCGTAGAGGAAGTCGAGATTTCGTTACTGATTTGTAGATTGGATTTGTGATGTGGGCACCTGTTGTCAGATCGGATCAAGTCGTGGACTTGTAGCTTGGTAGGTTGCTCTAGTGATCACGACGGTAGTCTGTGATCACGACGGAGTCAGCTTCTGGAAGAAGCGGTATAGACTTGTGGTGGCGATTACATGGAATATCTGCGAACAAGTGTTGGCTGGCACCCAGGGCTTCGGACTGAAGAGTAACTCTTGCTGGCGGGGAGCCATATTGTGAGTCTACAGATCAAAGGGATTTGGCTACAGTAGTGGTGGTGGCATCGGGGCATGAGAAGAGCTGAGTGCTCGATGTGGCGAACGACTGCTCGCACAAAGGAACGAGGATAGCAGCGATCAAGGTAGCAATGTGCAGTTCGGGTGAATGGAGTTGTGAAGCGTTGTGTGGGTCGACGTATCAACTGAGAAGCGACGCAGGAGGAGAGCTAGTGAAGTGCTACGTGTGAGTTGCTGTTGGGTGTGGATTCCATGTGAGCAACTACAGGTAGAGCTCATGAATCCAGGAATGGAGCACGGTCAGAAGTTGCAAAAATCTGGGCGAGTGAAGGATTGGCAATGTGATGGCCAATAGGAGTTGTTGGGCTTGCATGGAAGTAGCTAGAGGCATGAGCATGACAGAGGTAAAAGCTGCGAACGTGGGGAAACACAGTTGCCGGAGAGGAGGTCGTGTGTGGAGCTGGTCGTGGGCGAATGATAGTGGAGAGCCGGTGCAACGACGTAGGGAGTAGCTGTGTGTGAGTGCAGCTTGGACGACAAGACCAACGTCGAGGAGTGTTGACTATGGGATGCTTGTGGAGGGAGTCGATCCGACGAAGATTGAGCATGCAGGAAGTTTCGTGCTGAAGCAGTTTGTGAGAGTCACGCAGGGTGTTGACTAGGTTGCGACAACCAACGGGTGAAGGAAAAGTTGGGCCAACACTACGCAGGAGTTATGGTGTTAGGAGTGAGCCGCCAGTGGGAGAAAAGGTGGCTGGTAGCCTCCACCTGCAGTACAAGCCATCACCAGCCTTGCAGCCGCTAAGTGATGAGTTTTGACGATGATAGTGGTCGCTGTGTTGGCCTATCAGAGCTTCCAGCAGACTACTGGGGCAGAGGTGCCCAATTTTTTTTTTTTATCGAGCAGGGCAACATGCCTAAGAGCAGGGTAGGTCACCGAGTCACATGACCCCCTACTTGTTTTCTACACAAGTGACAGTGTTTCAGCTCTAAGGCACTTGCCTCCTCTTCCGGTTACCCGATGCACCCATCCTAGCCCCTTTCCAGCAGAGCGTCCTCTCTCCTTGGTGTCTTTTCAGTGATGATGTCATCCTTGGTCACTAGGCCCACAAGTTTATAGAGGGGGGACGTTGAGGGTTTTCGGTATTGTTGGGGTTAGATGGGGCATGACGATCCCCCCTTGCTCACTCCACCTTTCGGAGTGAAGCCTTTTGTTCAATTTCACCTATTTTTAGCAGGTTTTGGTCACCTAGGGGGAAAATACCCCAGGTAGCCACCTTTTAGACTATTTTATATTATTTCATGTTATATTTTTATACTGACGTTATATTTAGCCTTTCGGCCTGGTTATTTTGTAAAAGTGACTTCAAAACACTATAAATAAAACTCCTCACTTCATTTGTAAATCATAACTCATGGGATAAATTACAATATGTTACTCTTTCACCCTAGATAGCTTTTTGGAAAGTGATGCGCACCTCTTGGAGTAGGCTCTTCTTTGGCTTGTGGATGAAAGTTGGATGTTTTCTAGGGTTTTGCTCATGCATGGTGGATGCTAGGAATTATTGGAAGAACACAAAGTTCAAGCAAGTCTTCTTTTAGCCTTGCTTGGTGAAGGTAGATGAATTCTTGCTTCTTAATGATTAAATGGCGGCCATAGAGCTACATTTTTTCTGATTAATGACTTTTTGTCTGCCTTCTGGGTGATTCCATGAAGATGGGTAACTCTTTTTGGCCAAATATGACGATGAAAAACATAAATTTTACCCATGTATTAAATTGAAGCCTTCGAAACTCATATTTGCCACATGAATTTTGACATGCGGTTGAAAAATGAAATGTAGAGAATTATGTTGGATTTTCAATGATATTTTTTTTGAAATATACCAATGTCATTTATCGTGTCGAATTTTCATTTAATGAAACGTGTAATTAAAAATTTGAAGAGCAATTAACAAGTAGTTTGTATGTGTGCACAATAATTTAATGTTAAAGTAATAATTAAAAAAAATGAAATATGTGAACATGATCTAGACAGAATGCACTAGTGCTTACATATTTTTCAAAACTGACCAATGAATATTTCAGTCGCATTTTGCACACATGTGTGTGTGTGCACCAAATCTTTCGATTGTTTACATAATTTGTAAAACTAAAAAATACCCTTTTGAAGAGGATGCGTTTATCTAGTGCTTGTGTATTTTTTCAAATTTTTTGGATGTGTATTTTGCATGTTGTGGATTTATCTTTGAGCTCAATCGAAGTTGTCTGTAGGGTTTTTTAGGGCAAGGTTTAGTAGAAATTTAAAAACAAAAGACATGAAGATAAAAATTTGTAAATTTTATGTATCTGGATAGAGGATTCATTGACGAATCCAATGGTATCAAGTCCGCCCATTAATGTGCATTTAATGACATGGTTTAACCCTCTGGAAGGCAGACAAAACTTTCATTCTGCTGTGAAAAGGGCTCTCGGCCTGCTTTTTAGACCCTTGATCGAGCTATTTGCTCGATCGAGGTATTTAAAATACCTCGATCGAGGTCCGGTTTAACAGGACCTCGATCGAGGGTTTTAACTAGACCTCGATTGAGGTATGTTCAAGCCCTCGATTGAGGTATTTGCTTGATCGAGGGCCTAAAAAACAAGTCGCGGGCCTTTTTTTTATATTTTTCAAAAGCTAGATTGAGGTCTTGTTTCAACCCTCGATCGAGGTTTTAATAGCTTGATCGAGGTCTTGTTTCAACCCTCGAACGAGGTCTTTTAAATCCCTCAATCGAGGTATTTAAAACCCTTGATCGAGGTTTTAATACCTCGGTTGAGGGCTTTAAAAGACCTCGATCGAGGCCCTCCGGGACAAAATTTTTTGGCACTTCGCTCACCAAAAATTGTGAACTAGCTTCATGGATCAACCTTTCTATCTTTTTTGCATGGTGGAAAACGCTCCCTAGAGGAGGTTTTCTCTAGTTTGGCCTTGGATCTTTAATTTTGCCCTAGATTAGGGTCATATAACGAACCCTAGAGGTTGTTGTATGAAGCCCTAGTTAGTAAACAAAGAGAAATTACCCCAAGAGGAAGGTTGGTCACCTTTCCTCTAGGCCTAGGGTTTAGGGTTTCATCCATTAAAACCCTAGTTATCAGCTTCTATCAAATTTACTTTGCATTTGCACGTGTAATTTTGCATTTTCATGGTAGAATTAGGGTTAGAATTATGTCTGCAATTTTATATTTGAAACCCTACAAAATAAAAAAATAAAAAATTTCGAATTTTTGGCCTCCTCAAAATTTTGGCCCTCTCTCCTACAAATTTGGCCTGCCTATTTATCCTAAAAAACCCTAGGGAGAAATTTGAGGAAGCCCTAAAAACCTAAAAACAATTAAAATTCTAAAAAAAACCTAAAAATAAAACCCTAAAATCTACCCTAAACCCTCGCTTTCCCTGTTTCCTACCTCCTCCTTACCTCAGCCTGCCCTAAAACCCTCGTACCCCTTGGCCTCCACTTCCAAGCCTTTTCCAACCCTTGTTGCAACCCTAACATCCCTCCATCACTTCTTTTAGGCCTCAGTCCTATCCCTTCCATCTTGGCTACCCCTTTCCAAGCTCTTTGTCTTCTCCTACCTCCCTTCAAGCCCTTATCCAGTCCCATTTTAGGTCTGCTATAACAAGATCCTGTTACCTTCTCCTATTGTCCTAAAACTGCCACATAAACACACAAAAAATTAAGCTCAAACGGGTTAACAAGAAGGACATTTCATTACTGTTATACCAGTGCATGCTACATGGCCGTTATACCAGATTTAGCTAAATTGTTCAAATCTAATAGTAGCATTGCTCTTATGATTCATATTTGACGTGGTAAGTATCCTAAGATACTAATTACTGCTTGCATACATTCTTGTCTAAATGCCATTATTTACTTAGCTGGAAGTGATACTATTGGTGTGCTACAAAATTGGCAAAATCAAACTTGATTTATAAATGTTCATTGTTCATTTATCTAGCAATTATCTTTACTTCTTGAAAATTGTTTGATGATTGGATGAAACATTTGCTTAAATATACTGTTGTTGGTGACTATACTACACTTCTTATTTTTGTTAAAACTACCTAGACTTTATTATTGCAGCAATACTAATACAATTGATTTCTTTAATTGATAAATGATTACATGCTTAATATAATTATTGGTGAAGCAAAGATGTGACAAGTTTACTTTGGTATCATTTACATCATTTATATGTCCTAGAATGTTTTCTTCATTCTTCATTTGACTCCATAAAGGCACTGGTCATTAATAGTATTGCATAGAAGGATTGGATTGGTTGTCTAAGGTGTTTAAGGTATATAAAAAAGGGCTCTCCCCTTGGAGGTTACGACACTCCAAAGTTAGTTGGAAGTGTGGCTGAGGTGACATTGGGTCACACTCTCCTTACATTGTCTATTGAACACTAGCCCTGTTAGTTTTTCTAGTAACACTCACTAAGAGGGAGTGTTAGTTTTTGTAGCTCAGAAGGTACTTATACATTGGGGGTTTCTAGCAACGTAGAAGGGCTCAAGATAGTCTCTCTAGAAAGTCTTGGTGCTTTTGTAATACTTTATTGGGTGGTATTTGTTAGCCCATGGTACTAGAGGATTAGTGGTATTGGGTGAGCCCATGGTATTTCCCATGGTATTGACATAAAGTAAAGTTATAAAAGAAGTCTAAGGAGAGTGTTCTAAACATCACAGTCACATGAGTAAATGAGATCTTCTGTAGAGTTTATGAAAGTACATTCTCCATAATTTCATTGCATAATTGTCCCTTTGTCCCTTTCAATCGGACCCTAGCTTTTCTTTACTGTTGAACAGATAAAGCTAATTACTTGCATCTCAAAGTTTTTCTATTTCCGCGATTACATCTTAAACATGACTCCATTTCTTGCATGCTTTCATCCAAAGCAAGCCATCTCCATTGTATTTCTCATCTTTTCTCTACGAAGTTGTCTTTTGCAACTTAATGTTTTGAAGTTTGAGCCTCCTTTTGAATCTTAGTGATTTTTTGGTGAACTTGGTTTCCTTCAATTCCTCGTTTTCATATTTCTCTTCTTCAACCATCTATATGAGTGGATGATCTACCTCTGCTTTTTAGATACTGGGGACTGAATGTTCCATAGCATTATAAATGTTAATTTTGATTTGTTGAAATTTGGGCATGCATTTAACACATTTCATTTTCTCATTCATAAAGTAAATGTCAATAATCAACACTTCTAATGTTAACATCATTACCCATGTGTGGAGTTTTTTAACCTTGAAAATTGGATGAATCTCTTGTTTCATGTCTTCTATCATACTTTGTTATAATTTGTAGTTTGTTACTTCCCCTAATAAACTTCCAAGTTTGTAGTTTACTTCCCCTAATAAACTTTCAAGTTCCAACCTCTTCTTACATGTATATTCCCCAATTAACGATTTAACAATTTTTGAAAGCACCTTTCAAACATGTCTCCATGTTTATTATGGACCACATTCTATCTGTAACTTCGGAAGTCAACACCAACTTCTTATTAATTTTTGACTGTCATGGCCCATCTAGTTTTAGTCTCTCTTAGGTGGTCCCAATGACCTATGATGACCTCCAAATCATGTTTGCCAAAAGGATCAAAACAAAACTCTTTGAAAGAAGGGTATGGTTGTGAAGATTAAAAACCCATTACCGGTCTGTGTGGGCTCTGAACCATGTCTAAAATAAGAAAATTACTAAATTGGATTGAAACCTTTGATTTATATTGTTTTGTGCAAACTGTACATGTATTTTTGTTTTCCTATGCAATAGTTCAACAAAGTTATATTCCGTGATCTTTTGTTGTCGTCTTATAGAGCTTCTCTGTGTTTTTATATTTTCTTTGATAAATTTTAATTTAGCATTGGACTTTAAGCCCTATCATACTCTTATAATTTGTAGTTTGTTACTTCCCCTAATAAACTTCCAAGTTTGTAGTTTACTTCCCCTAATAAACTTCCAAAGTCCAACATCTTCTGACATGTATATTCCCTAGTTAAGAGTTGATTTAACATTTTTTGTAAGCTCCTTTCAAACACGATTCCATGTTTATTAGGGACCACATTCTATTTGTAACTTGGGAAGTCAACACCAGCTTCTTATTAATTTTTTATTGTCATGGCCCATCTGGTTTTAGTCTCTCTTAGGTTGTCCAAATCCTGTTTTCCAAAACGATCAGAACGAAACCCTTCGAAATAAGGGGGTGGGTGTGACGATTAAAAAGCCATTACTGTCTGTATGGGCTCTGAATCACGTCTAAAATAAGAAAATTACTAAATTGGATTGAAACCTTTGACTTGTATTGTTTTGTGAAAATTGTGTATGTACTTTTGTTTTTCTATGCAATAGTTCAATAAAGTTATATATTGTGACCTTTTGTTGTCATCCTACAAAGCTTCTCTGTGTTTTTTTAATCTTTGATAAATTTTAATTTAGCATTGGAATATCCCTTTCAATGCCGCTTTAAATCTTATTTAACTGTTTTGAAATAAACACATTTGGAGTTCAATGGGTTAGCTTAGTTGGTTCAAACACAATGTTGCAAGGCATAGTTCACTCCGAGGTCTCCAGTTCTAGTTGTGCCAAGGTTAGAGTTCGGTCAATTCCGGCTTGGTTACCAACAACTATTGTGGCTAGCAGTTGAGTCACTGTCGATTTGGATATTTTGGGGAACAGGGGGATCCTGCGAGCTTTTCCTTGGAAAAAAAGAAATACAAATTTTGGATATTGGATACACTTTGTGCTTATGAAGTTTTCACTGCTATTGTTAAGTCCTTTTCAACCACTTTTCCTTGTATCTAGGGTTTCATGTGAACTCTTTTAACTTTTTATGAACATAGTTTCTTCTTTGAAGGAATAATGGATTTAATTTAAATGATCCTATAAAGAGGAGAGGGGGAAATGGGAGACATAATGAAGTAACTTTGTTTATGCTAGTTCTTTGGGTATATGATTGTCAATGAATATAACAAAATAAAGTTCTCTGGAATGAAGTTTCAACTTTCATCCTACAATTCCTAGTCGCAAATCCTCAATTATTATGTGTTTGAAGTTACATTGTTGTGAAATTTGATTGCTCATATTAGGTGGTATTTTATTTTCCTTATGCATCCCTAACATACAACTCACTATAAAGTAACGAAAACAACATTATTCAAGAAAGTTGATAAGTTTGTACCCAAGTTTTACCACAAATTAATCAATCTGGGTTTAATAATAATCTCTCTTTTGTGAAATTCAATCTTGGTATTTACATTTGTAAAAATGTCTATGTGAAGGTTGTATAAAAAAATACCTTTGCACTTTGTTAATGTATTTAATGTTTCTCTTTTCACCATTGTTTGCTTTGGCTTAGATAAAGTTGGGAACCTTATGGTTGGAAAGTTGGAATTAGAAACCCTACCTATGGTGAGGTTTTTTTCATTTTTAGTTTGTTGAATCGACCTACAAACATGAAGGATGGATGTAACATCCCAGAAATATCACAAAAATTTAAATTTTTTCGACATAACAATTAATGCCTATTCTAACTGTGCGGAAAATAATAATGCATAAAAGTCATCTTGCTGTATTAAATACCATGCTGGTTTAAAGTGTGCGGAAAATAATAATGCATAAAAGTCATCTTGCTGTATTATGGGTTCTAAAAGAAATGCAGATCTTATCAAGCTAAACAATATCTAGGTATGATTGCCAAATACATTTAGTACTTCTTGTTTATAAGTGAACCAAGAATGCGAAATCTTATCTACGGAGTTTATGCATTAATCGTAACTCAATACTATGCTCAGAAATATATATATAATTTTCATTTTGATTCTATTCTAGACTAGAAAGGTATGTACAATGTAGAGTTCGAATTTAAATGCAAAGGCATGAAGGACTTAGGTTCTTATTTATGAAATAATGCAATCACCTATGATCTAATTTTATACTATCCTATGCACTATAAACAAATATTACCAAAACTTTGATATTATATAAGAGAAATATGCCTAGGTATTATAAACAAATAGTATCAAAACCTTAATACTATATAAATGAAATATGCTTGTATTAACTCTAAACAAACTATATAGTGATGTGTGTGCGCATCTATGTGCCTCGAATTACAATATGATTTTCTTGATTGTGCATTCGACCTTGTCATAACATATGTCAACACTACCAAAAACTATTGTTATACTTTTACATTGTTTTGTATGATAAAGTTGATAACCCATCACTAACGTAATGTACTGGCAGGCACTTGGCAACCCTTGGCATTTAACACTCATAAATGCCGAGATAGTGGATTTCCTTCGTGGATGCATCGTGGGGTTTGAGCACGTGATAGTATGGTAAAGTCTCGTGTCTGAAGATGAGTTGTAAGAATTTGGTATCAAGTGTTGCTGAGTTGGATCCTCGGTGGCTATGGTAATGATGATTCTAATTAATGAGGTAGATACTTGGTTTTAAGTGACGCTCCTCTTGTGATCTACACCGTTGATCCAGCAAATGTGTTGATCTTCGGATCATAACCCTAACTCCACTAACTTGCAAAGTTAATGTTTCCCATGGCTTTCGGCGTTGTAGCTCTGAGGGAAGGCCGAATGGACGAGGGTTTTCAGGGCTTGATGTCTGTAAATGTATAATGTCTTGAGTTTCGAAACCATGACTGGTTAGTAGTTTTAAGGGCCAAGACTGTGATAAGTTTTACAGTAAAACAAATGTGAAATATCAGTTCCCTGGGTGAGTGTTAAAATATCTGATGTAGTTGATGTAGTCTTCGGCTTTTCTTGTTTGTTCAAAGGCTATGAAAAGAGAGGGGTTTCCTCCTTGGCATTCGACGATGTAGTAATGGTTGCAATTGCACTACCTGGGCGTTTTTGCTCTGTTAAATCACTGTTACTACTGTCATGATCAGATTCACTGTTACTTTGATCAGATTCAGATGATGAGTAACTATTCCTTTTATTATTTCTTGCTTTCTTATGTTTATGTTTGTGGGACATTGTTTTAGAATTAGACTTCTTTTCTGATTTTCTGCCTCTTTCATCATTATGACAATTCTCCATCAAATTCTGTTTTAACTCCTGTTGTACTTTCAGAATCCACTCATTCTCTTCTGTAACAGTTCTTAACTCAGATTTTAAATCTTGTACAATACGTAAAAGCTCAGAAGACTGGTTATTTAGTTCAACATAAATTCCTTCAGGATTATTATTATTAATACGTTCATTACGAGGAGATCCGTCCTCTGCTGATTCTTTTGGTATTTCCATACTTGCAAAATGTCAAACTGTCCATGTACAAAAACATAATTAAAAAATAAAAGTTAGTGACATAAACTTTCTAATTTTCATTTTTTGTGTTGTGCGCGTGAGCCTATTTCAGGCCTAGAGTTTGAACTCGTGCTCTGATACCACATGTAACATCCCAAAAAAATCACAAAAATTTAAAATTTTTTGACATAAAAATTAATGCCTATTCTAACTGTGCGGAAAATAATAATGCATAAAAGTCATCTTGCTGTATTAAATACCATGCTGGTTTAAAGTGTAAAGTTTGCGACTAGATGTTTTAAATCTATCCTTTGATGTTATTCATACTCAGCTGTACTTTTACAAACCTTCTAATGTTTGATGTTTTAAATGTATTAACTAATGTACTTTTGTTGATGATGAAGGGGTCCTACGGACGCCCCGAGGCTTACTTAGCATTCGTGCTAAAGCTTGTGAATTCGTACTTGTTGCAGTTTACAGGTAAGGGCTAATGTTTACGACAAGTGACTGAACAATTTTTCAGTTATCTCCCATGTAATAATATTTAAGAGACGAAACATTCGGGCACGCCACCGGGTGAGAAACTTTGATTAAAAACTAAACGTTAACCCATACTAGCTCTTTTATTCTTTGTACAAGTGTTTATCTGAGATCGCAAAAGGAGAAATCTTACCTTTAAATATATTTTATTATGGGTTCTAAAGGAAATGCAGATCTTATCAAGCTAAACAATATCTAGGTATGATTGCCAAATACATTTAGTACTTGTTTATAAGTGAACCAAGAATGCGAAATCTTATCTACGAAGTTTATGCATTAATCGTAACTCAATACTATGCTCAGAAATATATATATAATTTTCATTTTGATTCTATTCTAGACTAGAAAGGTATGTACAATGTAGAGTTCGAATTTAAATGCAAAGGCATGAAGGACTTAGGTTCTTATTTATGAAATAATGCAATCACCTATGATATAATTTTATACTATCCTATGCACTATAAACAAACATTATCGAAACTTTGATATTATATAAGAGAAATATGCCTAGGTATTATAAACAAATATTATCAAAACCTTAATACTATATAAATGAAATATGCCTGTATTAACTCTAAACAAACTATATAGTGATGTGTGTGCGCATCTATGTGCCTCGAATTACAACATGATTTTCTTGATTGTGCATTCGACCTTGTCATAACATAGGTCAACACTACCAAAAACTATTTTTATACTTTTACATTGTTTTGTATGATAAAGTTGATAACCCATCACTAACGTAACGTACTGGCAGGCACTTGGAAACCCTTTCCAGTTAACACTCATAAATGCCGAGACAATGGATTTCCTTCGTGGATGCATCGTGGGGTTTCAACACGTGATAGTATGGTAAAGTCTCGTGTCTGAAGATGAGTTGTAAGCATTTGGTATCAAGTGTTGCTAAGTTGGATCCTCGGTGGCTATGGTAATGATGATTCTAATTAATGAGGTAGATAATTGGTTTTAAGTGACGCTCCTCTTGTGATCTACACCGTTGATCCAGCAAATGTGTTGATCTTTGGATCATAACCCTAACTCCACTAACTTGCAAAGTTAATGTTTCCCTTGGCTTTTGGCATTGTAGCTCTGAGGGAAGGCCGACTAGTTGAGGGTTTTCAGGGCTTGATGTCTGTAAATGTATAATGTCTTGAGTTTTGAAACCATGACCGGTTAGTAGTTTTAAGGGCCAAGACTGTGATAAGTTTTACAATAAAAAAAATGGGAAATCTCAGTGCCCTGGGTGAGTGTTAAAATATCTGATGTAGTTGATGTAGTCTTCGGCTTTTCTTGTTTGTTCAAAGGCTGTGAAAAGAGAGGGGTTTCCTCCTTCTTGGCATTCAACGGTGTAGTAATGGTTGCAACTGCACTACCTGGGCGTTTTTGCTTTGAGGATAACTTGAAAGGTAATGTTCTTCGATCTCTAACCCTACAACTTCCATACTAAATTGTAAATGCAGTAAGTGTTGTTTTGTCAATAATGAATCCTTTTAAAACTCGTTTGGACCACATCTTGTTCCTCATTGCAGATCCCTTCGTCGATGGCTTCTCCAATCTAGGTTTTTGATAGGTGGCTGCTACAATCTTAGACCGGTAAACCTCGGAGGTTACCTTGAATCTCCGGTTAGGTGAAAATGTTGGGCCTTCATGTGTATTGCTCCGAGACCTCGTGTTTTTCTCTGAAGATTTGTCTTTCGTTGAAAAAGGCTTGTGAAAAGTTGAAGGCTTGGGGAGGATGAAACCTCGACCCAAAGGGCATGAGCCCTGTGGTGTTTTGATTTTCAATGTACAAACTGTAATGTATGAATAGCACAGCCGTGGGGAGAGTTTTTCCTATTCACTGTATTGGATAATGCAAATACTATGTTGTTAATGAAGTAATGGTAAATGTGTTCGATTTTAGAGCAATGTTCTAGCCTGTGTAAAGTCCGTGGATTTTATAACTACTGTGTTTTCGTTCCGTTTGAGCTTCGAGGGCTAGGGTTTGACTCTATGTTAGAATGTTTAACATTAATCTATAGTTTTGAGTAAATTAAACGCAAAAGGGTTTTGCTTTGTACAAGGTTATGATCTCGGCATGAAGCCCTTAATGTTACTTCTATTTTAAATTTTTTCAACTGTCAATGTGATAAAAGAAATCTTTGAGTTGATGCCGAAATGTTTCTTAGTTCAATCTACAGGAATGAATAGTAAAACGTTTGTGTGCTTAGGTTGATGGCAAAAAGAATCGTTATTTAAAGTTCATGTCTATCAAAAGAAAATATGTGCTGGCCGAGTGCCGAGAGTAGATGTCTTGGTTTTACAGTTCTGTACTGAGTTTGGCAATTATTTCGTATCCTACTTTTGAATGATGAAGTGTAAAGACTTCGAAATGAAGACTCTGTTTTAGTAAACAATAGTAGTTCTACGTTTTAACAGTTGCAAATAAGGAAAGAAATTGAAGAAACCTTGAACTAGGTCTTCAATTCTATGCAACAAGTAAAGGGGTATCTGTAGTTTAAATAATAAAATAAAATGAATATTGTGCATAATAATTATTGTTGACTGAGATAAGGAAACTGTGGTAAGATTAGAAATATGATATAATGCTTATTGATGCTATTTAACTTGCAATTACAGTTTCCTAAATACTGTGTAACAAAAAAATACTTTCAAAAACTTATATAAGAAAACTGTTTGTTTTCATGATATATATATATACTTGATAACAAAAACTGGCAATAATATTATGTGCTTAGAAAAAGTAAATGTTTCTGTAGCAATCACTTCAATACATTCTGGTGCAAGAATACAGTAAATTTATAAAATATTTGACTGATGAAAGAATGACAAAAGTAGGGCATAGAATTATATTACTTCCTACAGAATATTAATGGTAGGAAATCTAACGAAATATAACAGAGTTGATCTATTCATTCAATTGGCAATCTGCCAATCAAATCATCTTCATTAATTTCTTCTCTGTACTAGAGTACGATGTAGATCCATTAGCATGGGGAAAAATGCAGAGAATATTTATTCAATTTATCATTACTATTCATAATTCTAATTAGGTTTAGAAACTGAAAAATAAATGCATATGAACATGAACACATTTTGCAAATAAGAATTAAATACTTGTAAATAAGCAAATTTATCTACTTAATAACAGATAAGCAATTAGAACCTGTAGGTGAAGACAGGGCCGACAAACACCCAAGGAGGCTTGTTCCTCCCAACCTTTTTCCAGAAGAAGTAGCCAAATTGTTGGCTTCCTATGGACCCCCGAGCCTACTTACTGAACCACTAAGTAGATGGAATCTGTGTAGAATCAAGGCACTAAGTAAAACTTCTGCACTCAGTATAACTTCTGCACTCAACAATATAATTTCTGCACTTAGCAGTAATGGGCAGACTCACAACATGATCAAAAACTTAGCATATCCCCTCATCAAATCTCTTGGGTGCAAGCACAGCAAAACCCCAAGGTAAATTTCCTTGTCAGGAAAAGTGATGAACCTCAGTTCATAATTTGACGGCTATTATATAGACTGCCTAGGTCTTTAGTGGCCAGTTTGGAATAAATGAGCCTCAAGCTCCAGTCCCACCTTCCAGGGCACTATGACCACATTTCAAGGGAGTTGTCCCATACCAATATCTAGTTAGTTGCATCATGATGCGGCCACTTGTCCATTGCCTTCTACCCTAGATTCCATTCCACCCAGTGGGTCAGTAACCACTCTTTCAACAATCCCCTTAGGTGTTTGTCTCCTATTTTATTTATTAAATAATAAAATATTGTGCAAATTACAGTCATCCTTGGACACCTGTCCAACATAAAACTTTACAATAAAAGTTAACATAATGTTTCCAACATAAAATGTTCTTCAACAAAAAGGGTATGTTACAATGGATGATGTGCATAACCATTTGACATTAATAGAAGAACACTTTGTCATAGAAATTACATTAAAATTACATTATGCATCAGGGTCTAATATAAACTAAAAGAAAACACACTGCTTCCACTTGTGTACCAACCAATTTGCCCATATTGGTTGTTGATGTATAAGTGGTCTTGGACTACATGCTCATCTTTTTGTCCTCGTTGAGAGATAGACTTTGAAAATAGTAAACACGGTTGGTACATGGCATTTATGGAAAAAATTAAAACCTTTGAATCGCACTTCAAATTTTTAGAACTTTTCACATACAACTCATAGAACCTTTTTTTAATTTTTATTTTGCCTATATATTATCTAGTTTTTTCATCTAGTTTGTCCTATGTCTTATATTTCCCATATCTAATGATATTCCTCAAACTATTTACAATAATTATACAATATACAATATAAACATTAACACTACTTCCCTTCTTAAATAGTTAGTCACACCGACCAATACAAAAAAAACATACCCTTTTTAAACTTTTCAAACTTGTCCACCTATATAATTGGTGAAGATGTTTGTGATTTGGTAATTTGAAGCATGGTGTGAGATTTCTATTTCTTATAGATTTAATGTCCATGTCTGCCATCTTCATTCTATTTCTCATTTTCTATGCACAAAGTTCATTACTATTTTCTTTTACTTTATAGATAAACTTAGTATCTTAATGAATTCATTGGAAATTATTTTCTATCATCTACTATTTTAATGAATTCTTTAGGATTATTATTTCCATTAATCTATATGCTTGCATTTTTTCTTCGTAGTGTATTTTTCCATTTCTAATATATTCAAATTAGTTCCTTCCATCTTGTTTAAACTTTAAATTTGAAATTGGAACATCAGTTAAATGGATCAAAACCCTATCTTGACTTAATATTCTATAAATTAAGTATTGGTTTAAGCTTATCTCATACAACATCCTTGGAATAATTATTTCCTATAAACTAGTATCTTATTGAAACTTTGGAATTGTTATTTCCTATCATTTTTATGCTCACCTCTTTTTCCCCATGGTGTTTGTATAGATTTTCTATTTCTGCTTAGATATTTCCTTGATTCACTAGGAATAGCCTTTTCTTATATTGGTTATTCAATTTCCCATTTCAATTGTGTAGAGTTGTTTAAGCATCGTGGGCATATTAATTCTTTGATTTATGAAAATGCATCTTACACATCTTTATAATTTTATTAGTTTCTTAATCAATATCTAAATGCCTAATGAATTATCCTTATCTATGCATATTTCCTTAACATTATAATCAATCATAAATCTCCCGGAGCACCTCTCTTTATCCAAATTTATTAATTGTGTTTTGTCTCAAATCCATGTCCCTAATATATTGAAATTATTTGTTTCCATCTTGTTTAAACCTCAAAATATTATTTGAAATTGGAGCACAATTTAAATGGATCAAAACCCAAACTTAATTTAATATTATATAAATTTAAGTATTTTAAGCTTATCTCATACAACAATGACGTAAAATGTCACTTTTTGAATTGTGGTGTTTAAGCAATGGTATTGAATTATTCAAGTTTCAACCACTGGATATAACAATTTGACATTTTGATTTCAATCTTTTGAGTTTTCACTTTTTAGATGTTTTATTATTATTAAAACTTGAATTAATAGTGTAAAGATTTGTTTTATGGTTTGCTCGAAACTCTCTCACTTGGTGAGAATGGCCTTTGGTATGAGAAATCATGACTCAGGGGTATCTATTCCGTCAAAATCACTCGGGGATCACACACGGCCTGGACCACACCAGTTGTCAACTTGGATGGACTTTGGGGTGTCTCCTCCCAACTAATTCAACCCTAAGGGGAATTGAACCCGAGTCGCCTTGCTGATGAGACCCAAACCTTAACAAAAGAGCTAGCGGGAATTGACAACTAATAGAGTTAGAATTGGCTTTCAATTCAAATGTTTTTTTTTACGTTATCCCCCTTATGTACTTTTATTTTTCTAGATTTTCTCTATAATTTGTATCATTTCAAGATTTGCTCCAAGTACTTGTATCTTTAGTGTTCAACCACTTTTTCAGTGCCTAGTATTCTTTCTACTCTTGTTATTTTATATTTTGTTAGATAAACTTTTGAGTCCGATATACCTAATTTGGTCATTAGCGGATATTATTTTAATTTATTTCTTTCACAAGTTATTTTTACATTTATTTTTTCATAACAATTTTCTTTTCGACATCCTTTTACAATTTCTTTCAAATAAATTATTTCTAACTATCAAGAAGTGTTTATTGATAGATATTTTATACTTTTCAATGTTACTCTTCCAGTTAATCATATCATTTAATTGCTTACAATTTGCTTCCATTCACAAACATGTCTTGTGTCTTGCTATGCCCTGTTGGTTGTGGAGCCAGATCTTCTAGCCTCATAGATGATATTGTATCAGCCGTGTTTGTACCCCAGTTCTATATGATATGTAGGTGGACTGTACACTCACCCCAGTGGGGCCCATCCCCCCTGGTTGGGGGGTCCAGGGGCAACGCCTCTGAAGAAAATTTTTGGGGCTGTTTTCGCCAGCTGTTTTGCGGGCCCATGGTTTTGGGTATCCCGTGGTATTTTCCCATTGTATTTCCCCTATAAAATAAAGACATTGTGATACAGCTAGGGTTGTTGATGTATTAGGTTTTATGCAATGTAAAGATCTCTGAGATCAGGAGAGAGACTGTGAAACAGAGAAGAGGAAGTGCAGCGGTTGTGCTGCAGGTTGTATCCCTTCGACTTGCTGGACGGTAATAATAATAAGGACTGGCAAATTCAGTGTGGACGTAGCCCAAGTCGGGTGAACCACGATATATCTGTGTCTCTCTTGTAATGTGTATGCGTGATTATATTTGCATTTCTGTTTATTGTTATTGCTCTGCGATCATGTTTTCTAACAATTGGTATCAGAGCCAAAGGTCTATTTGGCAGTTAAAACCGCAGGAAGCTAGGGTTTCTGGTTTGAGTGGGAGCAATGGCAGAAGAAGGAAAGTTTAAGGTCGAGAAGTTTAACGGCCAAAACTTTGGGTTATGGAAGATGCAAATGGAGGACTATCTGTACCAAAAGGATCTATTCCTACCGTTTGGAGGAAAAGCAAAGCAACCGACGACTATGAAGGATGAAGAATGGGTGGTTGTTGACAGAAAGGCTCTGGGAACAATACGGTTGAGCCTGGCTTCGTCGGTGGCTTTCAATATCTCAAAAGAAACGACAACAGAGGGTTTGATGAAAACATTGGGTAAGCTATATGAAAAACCCTCAGCTTCCAACAAGGTATTTCTAATGAAGCGTTTATTTAATATGAAGATGTCTGAAGGTGGATCTGTTACTGATCATTTAAATGAGTTTAATAATCAGCTAAGTTCTGTAAGTGTGAACTTTGATGATGAGGTTAGGGCTCTTCTAATCTTGTGTTCATTGCCAGAAAGCTGGAATAGCTTGGTCATGGCTGTAAGTAACTCTGTCTCTGGTTCAAACACCTTGAAATTTGATGATGTTATTGGTGTTATTCTTAGCGAGGAAATGCGAAGAAAAAGCTCAGGTGAGACATCAGGTAATGCGTTGACCATGGAGAGCAGAGGAAGACAAAAGGAGAGAGGAAAGAGCCAAGGTAATCGTGGAAATTCTAAAACGGGCAGATCCAAGTCCAGACTGGGAAAGATAGAGTGCTGGAACTGTGGAAAGAAAGGACATCTGAAGAAAGACTACAAATCTCTAAAGAAGAAAGGAGATGCACAGAAGGAAACTACCCAGGAAGCAAATGTAGTAGGTGACGTGTTACAAGATGCTTTGATTCTTGCATTAGATAATACTAGTGATTATTGGGTAGTAGATTCAGGAGCTTCATGCCATGCTACACCCCATAGGAAATACTTTCATGAGTATGTTCCTAGCGACTTTGGACATGTTTTATTGGGTGATGATGAGCCATGTAAAATTGTTGGAATGGGTAAGGTATGGATAAAAGTTAAGAATGGAACTGATTGGTTGTTGAAAGATGTTAGGCATATTCCTGCTATGAAAAGAAATCTGATCTCAACAGGGCAGTTGGGAGATGGCGGCTGTCTATCTATGTTCGGAGAAAAGTGGTGGAAGATCACTAAAGGATCAATGGTGATAGCAAAAGGAGACAGAGTAGGTACGTTGTATTTATGTCCTCATAATACTGACCGTTCTATCTCTTTAGCTTCCATAGGAAGAGATACAGCATTGTGGCATCATAGGTTTGGCCACATGAGTGAGAAGGGGATGCAGATTCTCCACTCAAGGAAGTTGCTGCCGGATTTGAAGCAGGTAAATTTGGAATTCTGTGAAAACTGTGTTTATGGAAAACAGAAGAGAGTCAGATTTTTCAGGGTTGGAAAACAGAAGAAGAATGAAAAATTAGAGCTTGTGCATACAGATGTATGGGGACCGGCTCAGGTACAATCTCTTGGTGGCTCTCATTATTATGTTACATTTATTGATGATGCAACTAGAAAAACTTGGGTTTATTGCATTAGACAGAAATCTGATGTGTTTGCTACTTTTAAGAAGTGGAAAGCTTTGGTTGAGAATGAGACAGGAAAAAGATTGAAGTGTCTCAGATCTGATAATGGAGGTGAGTACTGCGGCAAGGAGTTTGATAGTTACTGTTCATACCATGGGATTCGTAGAGAGAAGATAGTCCCAGGAACACCACAGGAAAATGGTGTGTCAGAAAGGATGAACAGAATGATCATGGAGCATGCAAGGTGTATGAGACTGCATGCAGGGATACCCTTACAGTTTTGGGCGGATGCTGTAAATACTGCTGTTTATTTAATAAACAGAGGACCTTCAAGTGCTTTGGATGGTGGTATTCCAGAGGAAGCATGGACAGATAAAAAGGTAAACTACTCATTTCTGAGAACGTTTGGTTGTGAAGCATTTGTCCATATTGATAAAGAAAATAGAACAAAGCTTGAAGCTAAATCCAAGAAATGTACCTTTATTGGATATGGGGTTGATGAATTTGGTTATCGTTTATGGGATTATGAAAATAACAAAATCATCAGGAGTAGAGATGTTATATTCAATGAAAAGGTCATGTATAAAGTTCAGTTGCAGGGAAAGAAACAGGAAAAGGAAAACACAGAGTACATAGTGCTTGATGAAATTAAAGAAAATGAAGTTCCAAAGGTGCCAGAAAATCAAGAGCAGCAGCAAGTACCTGAAACTCCTGCAACTGTAAGAAGATCTACCAGGTTAAGTAGACTCCCTGAACGATACTCTCCTTCAATGTATTATTTGTTGATGACTGATTCTGGTGAACCAGAATGTTATGAAGAAGCAATGCAGGTGGAAACTAGAAAGAAGTGGGAGCAAGGCATGAATGAGGAGATGGACTCATTGGTAGGAAACTAGACTTGGGATTTGGTTCAGTTGCCTGATGGTAAAAGAGCATTGCAAAACAAATGGATTTACAGGTTGAAGGAAGAAGAAGGAGGTAAGAAGCGATACAAGGCCAGACTTGTTGTAAAGGGGTTTGCACAGAAGAAAGGTATAGATTTTGATGAAATATTTTCTCCTGTTGTTAAGATGACTTCAATTAGGACTATCTTAAGTCTAGTGGCGGTAGAAGATTTGCATCTTGAACAGTTAGATGTAAAAACAACCTTCCTTCATGGGGATTTGGAGGAAGAAATATATATGCAGTAGCCACAAGGGTATGAGGTCAAAGGTAAGGAGGATCTGGTATGCAGGTTGAAAAAGAGCTTGTATGGCTTGAAGCAAGTTCCAAGGCAGTGGTATCTAAAGTTTGACAGGTTTATGACAGAACAAGGTTATAGTAGATGTCATTCTGACCACTGTGATTATTTCAAGAAGCTAGACAATGGAAGATATATTATCTTGTTATTGTATGTGGATGACATGCTTGTTGCAGGGTCTGACATGCAGGATATAAATGTACTCAAAAGGAAGCTAGCTAATTCATTTGCGATGAAGGATTTGGGTGCTGCAAAGCAAATCCTTGGTATGAGAATAATGAGAGACAGGAAAAATCGCAAATTGACATTGTCTCAAAGTGAGTACATACAAAAGGTGTTGGAGAGGTTCAGAATGCAGAATGCAAAACCTGTAAGTACACCTTTCGCTAGCCATTTCAGTCTAAGTAAGGAAATGTGTCCCAAGACACAAGAAGAGACAGATTACATGTCCAAGATTCCCTATCAATCAGCAGTTGGCAGTTTGATGTATGCCATGGTGTGCACAAGACCAGATATTGCACATGCAGTGGGAGTTGTGAGCAGATATATGAACAATCCAGGTAAAGAACATTGGAAGGCAGTACAGTGGATTCTCAGGTATTTGAGAGGTACTACTACTGAGGCATTATGTTTTGGAGGTTCAGACACTGTTCTACAGGGATATGTTGATGCAGATATGGCAGGTGACAAGGATAGCAGGAGGAGCACCACAGGGTATGTGTTTACTATAGGTGGAACAGCAGTAAGCTAGATTTCAAAACTACAGAAGGTTGTTGCACTTTCAACAACAGAAGCAGAGTATGTTGCCATTATAGAGGCTAGTAAAGAGATGATTTGGTTGCAGAGGTTTATGGAGGAAGTGGGTAAGAAGCAGAAGGATAGCAGATTGTATAGTGACAGCCAGAGTGCCATTCACCTTGCAAAGAACTCAGCATTCCATTCCAGGACTAAACATATACAGCTCAAGTACCATTTCAATATGCTCTGTTCTGGAAGATGAATTGTTAAAGTTGGAAAAGATACATACTAGCCAGAATCCTGCAGACATGTTCACAAAGGTAGTGACCAGAGAGAAACTGAGTTCGTGCTCGGTTTCAGTTGGCCTTCTAGCATGAAGGTGAAGAGGATAAATTTTCCAAGTCCAAGTCCAGCAAGTGCAGCAGCGGTGGAGTTGTTGTGATCAGTCTCGAAGTGGGAGATTGTTGGTTATGGAGCTAGATCTTCTAGTCTCATAGATGATATTGTATCAGCCGTGTTTGTACCCCAGTTCTATATGATATGTAGGTGGACTGTACACTCACCCCATTGGGGGGGTGTGGGGGGGCATCGCCCCCCCACGGGGTTCCAGGGGGGCCCATCCCCCCTGGCTGGGGGGTCCGGGGGCAGCGCCCCTGAAGAAAATTTTTGGGGCTGTTTTCGCCAGCTGTTTTGCGGGCCCATGGTTTTGGGTATCCCGTGGTATTTTCCCATTGTATTTCCCCTATAAAATAAAGACATTGTAATACGGATAGGGTTGTTGATGTATTAGGTTTTATGCATTGTAAAGATCTCTGAGATCAAGAGAGAGACTGTGAAACAGAGAAGAGGAAGTGCAGCGGTTGTGCTGTAGGTTGTATCCCTTCGACTTGCTGGACGGTAATAATAATAAGGATTGGAAAATTCAGTGTGGACGTAGCCCAAGTCGGGTGAACCACGATATATCTGTGTCTCTCTTGTAATGTGTATGCGTGATTATATTTGCATTTCTGTTTATTGTTATTGCTCTGCGATCTTGTTTTCTAACATGCCCTATGTCCTTTAATTCTTTTAGTACTTCTTGTAGATACTTGAATTTGCTTTAATAAGTTTACCTTCATTTTATAGTTCTTTATTTGAGTTTTTCCTTTCACTTGCATTTCAAATTTCCTTTGTCTAGCATAAACTTCTAAACTATTGTGACATTGATTTATACATTCGTTTCATCTTTTTCAGTAGTGCTTGTTCAACCTAGGATACACAATATGAAATTCTCAGTATAATGTACTCTTGGCTTACAAAACTCACAACTAACATGTTTGGAATAAACAATGGACATTTTTTTATTTTAACATCTTAGAGGTCTTACATTATACTCGATGACGTATTATTCAATTACCCATCACCAATAGAACTACATTTTATGCAATCTTAGTTTGTGAAACCACTACCAATTGAGTGTCTTCAATCTCTATGCTTTTGGAATTTTTCGAGTTATATTTTGCACAAGCTTGTCTTGTAGGTGTTAAAAAAGTTCACTCCTATTTATGAAAAAAGAGAGTCCAGTTGCATTGGTGGAAATCCATTTTGTTCAACATGTGTCTAATAACTAGCTTCTTCTAAGATTAAGTCAAATAAAGTAGAAAGTTTGCAACAAATCAATAGATTTTATTTCTTAGTCCAAAAAGAAGAGTTATACAATAGTCTAATAGATCATCTAAATGGGACTATGGAGATAATCAAAGTATGTACTTGGTGGTGGTGCTGCTTTCCACTATATTCCAAGTCTCAGAGTATAGTGTGCATGGATCTAAGGTGATTGTAGCTTTGGTGAAAGAGTTGGCTTCAACATTCAACTCCTTGTAGATATGCTCAAAGGAGATGCTTTTGAATCTTGATATTATTTCCCTAATGTTCCTCACACTTGCTTGATGCAAAGTGTTGTTTATGTTCAAGGAACCCCAAAGACACCCAATAATCGCTTTGAAATCTCCATATGCATCCATATTTTATGCCCCTCCAAAATGAAATATAATAAGGTGTTCGCATTCAATAGCTTTGCATGGTTGTTTGAACCTTGATCATGAGTAAAGTTGAAAGATTTTTTTTGGTTTCTTGGAAATATGAGCCCTCCACATGCACTGTTGAATTTTAATTTGTCCTTAAAAGAACCATACAAGAAACCTTATGTTCAAGTTGGATCTTTGGTGGGGGGAGTGAGAGTCCTTCAAGGATTTGTCTTTTGCACCAAGGAACTAGCATTCAACCTATAGAAAACCCTATATGAGTCGGCCTGATTACCTTGGAAGGTTGATTCATTTCATTCAAGCCATATTGACTATATCACCTCAAGTGAAAGAGATTGACACTCATCCTTTGTGGAGGCCATCCAATTTTCTACAGCTTCGCTCGAATCTTATCCTTCCCATGGGGACTTGTGTTTATGGAGACTGAGGTTGTCAACCATACCTCCTTGGAGAAGTGGTAGAGAAAGAAAACATGGTTCATAATTTCTAAGAATTCAATGTAAAGTGTACATCTTCAAAGTTATTATCAAATTCTTCATTGCAAATTGTCCTAGGATAGTACCGAGTTGTTCAAGGTTCCAAGAAAAAAATGTTTTTTTGGGGGTGCTTATATTCTAGATTTTGCACCACCAATACTCTTCTCCCTTCAACATGTTGTGTTGAAGCGAGTGTCCAAACTTCATTTAAGTATATTTCATGATTGTGATTTACCCCTATAGAAAAGCGTCATCCTCTTCTTTTTGTTTTTAACTAGGGATTCAACTAGAGGAATTTTGAGGTAAACAATGAGCCTTAAAACAAAAAAAATGTACTGTTAAAATCAACTTTATAAGAACCAATAGGATTAAGATGATGGTGTCAACCATAAGGATAAATAGTTTTGGAGGGAAAGAAAAAAAACTATTGAGTTGTTCAGGGTTCCATGAAAAAAATGTCTTTTTTGGGGTGTTTATATTCTAGATTTTGCACCACCAATACTCTTCTCCCTTCAACATGTTGTGTTGAAGTGAGTATCCAAACTTCATATAAGTATATTTCATGATTGTGATTTACCCCTAGAGAAAAGTAGCATCCTCTTCTTTTTGTTTTTAACTAGGGCTTCAACTAGAGGAATTTTGAGGTAAACAATGAACATTAAAACAAAAAATGTACTGTTAAAATCAACTTTATAAGAATTAATAGGATTAAGATGATGGTGTCAACCATAAGGATAAACATTTTTGGAGGGAAATGAAAAAAACTACATTTTTCTCTCGTATTTTCAACTTATCTCCTTGCAAGTTTACCCAAATTTCAAGACTTGTAAGCGGTCATTGGATGCAGAATTTAATTCTGCATCCAATGAGTACTACCCATTTGGCATACTTTTGGGAGACCACCGATAGTGAATAAATTGAAATACATAAAAATGTATTTTCTTCAATGAAATACATTTTTTAATGTATTTTGATTTTTTTCCTATTGGGGTTGTCTAAAAAGTATCCCAAGTGGTTGATCGTTGGATGCGACATTTAATTCCGCATCCATTGAGTGCTCACACTCAAAATTTGAGTAAACCTACAAGGTCATAAGTTGAAAACATGAGAAAATATCAGACCCATTTTAGACCTCAAAATTCCTCTAATATGCTAATCTAATTCTCTAATGAGAGGGGGGAAATGCATTTTTCCTTTAAGATATACCAAACACCACCTTTTGCAATCATTTTCTAGGTTCCTTTAATGCCATCACTCTAGCAAAAATTCCTTTTTTTATGC
Organism: Larix kaempferi; assembly: GCA_027924585.1. Classification (NCBI taxonomy): domain Eukaryota; kingdom Viridiplantae; phylum Streptophyta; class Pinopsida; order Pinales; family Pinaceae; genus Larix; species Larix kaempferi. The sequence continues at coordinate 26,770,274 of BSBM01000877.1, read as the reverse complement.
CCCATCCATTAGTGTCTTTTGTCTTTGAGATGGATTCCTAGGAGACACAGAGAGCCACCCCTCGTTTTTGTTGCCTTGCCACAAGTAGGAGAAGCATACATGTCTTATTTTATTTAATTCTTGCCTGAGTGAGATAGATAGGGAATTCCCACATGCTGGAATGGTTTTAAGTACAATATTTATCAATACCAACTTCCCACCGAGAAAGATCCAATGGTGTGCCCATTGGTTCATCATTGCCTGGAGTTTGTCAACAAGTTAGGGTTGGTCATTGACATAGTAGTTGTTGGGATTTAAGTGAAAACCAAATTAGTTTAGCTTCTCGTCGAAATTTTACACTAATAAGGTTAGAAAAATGTGGTCATATCTCGATGGTCCTAGGGGACCAAGTAAAACCACATTGAGGGATTCACTTTGTTTATTTTAGTCACAGTGACAACAAAAAACATCGAAGGTCCTTTCATATGATTTTGTCTTTGAATTTGTTCCATTTTTAATGATTAGATTATCAACAAACAATAGGTGAGTCACCCTTGTCAGACTTGTTATTTGGATGTCGTGGATATTCCTTGACTTGATTTCCTCTTGGATAAACATGTTGAGACTTTCAATGATGATTGGGAAGAGTAGTGGAGAGAGTGGGAAACATTGCCTTAAGCCTCGTAAGAAATGGAAATAAGGATATATTGATCCAATGACCCAGAAAAAGGAGACTGAATTGTAATAAGCTTATATCTAGCTGATGAAGTAAGAAGAGGGTTCAAGTGCAAAGCTACACTCATGCACAAATGACAACAAAATGAGTATTTCCACTAAGCTAAAAAAATTATAGGGTTGTACAATTTTTGTTGGATGTGTTGTACCATTTGTAAGCAGAATTAGTCACATCCTAGTTGGGATTTGGGGGGCTAGTGCGCCCCCTCCTCCCCCACTCAAATAATTTTACTTTTTGTCCATTATGCGGTTATTTCAATTGATGGTTTCAATCCATTATCATCTAATCTTAGTTAAGGGATTGAGGTTGTAATCTAATCCATGTTAATGGATTAGGGTTGATTGAAGTTGTATAATACCTAAACATTTGTATGGTGAACATGTTAATATAATGAAAAAAGAGGGTATGATTCTTAGTTAGGTTGATTTTCACAGTTAAGAGTTTCCAAGTTAAATCTTGTGTATATTGTGTAATTGTGCCATTGCTATTCTTATGTTTTCAATTATTTTAGTATTGTGTTTCTTAAACATGTTCATCAAACTCTTCATTTGGTATCAGAGCAAGGTTATTGGATTTATAGGACATATTTGTTGCTTGGTTTTCTCTCATTCTTTGAAGAGAAAGGGTATCTCAGGTATGCATAGTGAATATTGTGTAAAGAAAAATGGTGAGTCATTTGAGAACATAGATAGATACATTTAAGGGTTAGATATTTGAGTTATAGAAGCTAAATAAGGTCTTCTCGTATGTAGAGAACAATGGATTGTTGTGGATCCAGTTGCAAAACCCACTGGTATGGTGAATCAAGATCGAGAGAAGTAGGAAACAAAAGAAAGGAGTACGATTTGACTTTGCCTCTCAGATATGGTTTTGTTGAATGTCTCCAAAGAAGATAATGCTAAGAAGATATGGGATAAGTTATGGGTTTTGTATCAGTCAATGGTCCTAGTAATTAAAATGTTTCTTCTAAAGAATATGTCATCTTAGGATGGATGATGGTGGCTCCGTTACAAAGCATATAAATTTCTTTAATACTATGGTAAGTTAGATTGTCTCTATTGATATTTAGATGGAGGAGAAAGATAAGTGTATTACCCTATTATGTTCTTTGTTAGACTCTTGGGATAAGCCGGTCGTAGAAATTGGTAGCACTACTTGGTGAATATTAAAGTTTAAGGGTGTAGTTGCATCCTTGTTATAAGAGAAAAAGAGGTGAAAACCCATTAAGGATGTGGCCAAGGATGTCTTATTTGCAAGAGGTAGTCCCCAAGATATAATTTAAAATAATTATTTAGGGGGGGAATCTAGAGGTAGTTATAAATATCTAGAGAAATCTATAAGGAAATGATGGAAATGTGGTAACACTAGGCATTATAAGAAATATCGTAGATCTAAAATGTTGATAAAAGTAAGGGATCTAATGATGCCCCTTCCATAGAAACAAATACCTACACATAAGAAGGAGATGATGTTTACTTGGAATATAAAAGTACATATTCAAATCATGATGTATGTTTGATTGAATATTAGGTGCTTCATTTCATACACCTCCTCACCATGAATGTTTTGTGAATATGCAAATAATAATGTAGGAAATATTTCCCTAGGAGATGTCTCGACAACCAAAATCAAAAGACATGGACGATGGAAGGATTATAACTCTCCTTGGGTTTTGTACATTCCAGATATAGAAAAAAACTTGAAATCTATAAGTAAGATGAGTGATGTAGACCATATTTGAAAATGAAACCTACAATATGGTATGAGGAGCAATGGTGTTGTTGAGGGGAGTTTGAATTGGAACTCTATACAAGTTGTTGATAAGCACTATCAACGATGCCTGTAATGGTTATGGTATTCTTAAGCATAGAAATGAAGAAGATATGATCCCTATTGACCCTAGAGAGAAGAAAATGCCATGGCATAAAATATTGGGACATATTGGATAAAAGGCCCGTTGACCATGACATGGTAAAGGTATGGTGGAAGGCATGTCTATTTTCTCATTAGATTTCAATTTTTGTGAACATTGTATATATGAAAATTAGAATCCAATAAGATTCCCATCTAGTGCTTCAAGAACAAAATGAATCTTGGAGTTGATACACAATGATGTGTTTGAATGTTGTGCATATTCTATCACTAAGTAAATATGTGTATTATGTTCATTCATAGATGATTTCTTGAGAAACACATGGATATATTTACTTCAAAAGAAATATGAGGTCTTTGGTAAATTTAAAGTGTTTAAGGCTCTTGTAGAGAACCAAATAGAGAATAAAATAAAGGTATTGAGGACAAATAATGGTGGAAAAATGATATACAAAAATGAGCTCGAGGAATTCTATAGCAAGTGAAGAATACTAAGGAAAAAGAGCACCCCATACACATCTCAATATAATGGAGTTGTAGAAAGAATGAACATGACATTGATGGAAAATGCAAGAGGTGCAAGGTTAGAACACAAATTTTGGGTAGAGGAAGTGGCTACAAGAAAACCTATTAGAATCAAATGGGTGTTTAAAAATAATTTGAATGCAGAAGGTAAAGTGGTGAAGTACAAAGGTCGCCTACTAGCAAAGGGATATTTGGTGATTTTGTTTCCCTCTTGTTGCTAAATTAACCTCTATTAAATTTCTTTGTTTATCACTATTGCTTTTGATCTTGAGGTATAGCATGTCGATGCGAAGACAACATTCCTACATGGAAAGCTTAAAGAAAAATTCTACATGAAACAACCATAAGGATTTATAGTGAAGGGGAAGGAGCTAGTTTGCAACTTGAAGAATTCCATGTATGGTTTAAATCAATATCCAAGAGCATAGTATCAAAAGTTTGATACTGAAATATTGGGATTTGGTCGCCTGAGAAGCAAAGATAATCACTGCGTGGATTCAAAACTAGTTTGTGATCATTTTATTTATGTAGTCTTGTATGTTAATGATATGTTGTTGATTAGAAACAATAAGAAAATCATTAAGGATGTCAAAACTCAGTTATCTTTTGAGTTTGATATGAAAACTATTGATAATGCAAAATTTAGTTTGGACATGGAAATTAAAAGAGATCGAGCAAACATGAAACTTTGGTCAAATTTGAGGAAATACATTGAGACAAAAAATGCATAGGTTTAGTAAGAAATAATGTAAACTGGTTAAGGTCCATATTCTTGTAGGTGTAAATTTATTTGCAAATCAATGTCCCAAAACACAAGAAGAGGTAGAGGACATGTCTTACGGTCCCTAAGAAAGTGTTGTTTGAACTCCGATGCATGCTATGATATGTTTTAGACTATACATTTCCCACATAGTGGGAGTTTTGGGCAAGTATGTGTCAAAACTTGGAAATGGACATTGGAAAACTATAAATAACGTCGTTAGATATTTGTGTTTTACTTAGATGATGAAATATGCTACCAAGGAAGACCTAGAAGTCATAAAGAGATACTGATGCAGGGATTTGTCGATGTAGATTGGGTTGGAGATATTGAATGCAAAACATGTACACATGGTTATGTTTTTAAGATATTTAGTAGGAGGAATTAGTTGGATGAGCAACATGCAAGGCGTGTTTGCACTGTAAACTATAGAAATTGACTACATGGTATGCACACATGGAAGGAAGTTGTATGGTTGCAAAGAATGCTTTCATGTATTGGTTTTTTTAAGAAAGTAGCGAGGATATTTTATGATAGCTTAAATGCAATCTTTTGGGAAAATAAGCCTACTTGCCATTGTTAGAGAAAAAATATTGAAGTCTAGAATAATTTTGTTAGAGACATGGTTGAACACAACAAAATGTGGATGAATAAGGTTGATATCTTAAATGACGTTGTGGATTCATTGATGAAGTCTATTAGTAATAAAAATTTCTATTGGTGTTGAGAATCAATAGGCAATGTTTCCCATAGTAGCTAATTATATGAAAGCCTCTCCAATGACCCTTTTTTGCAAAGTATTCAAAAAGTGGGAGAATGTTGGATATCTGCTATTTCATTTGCAGTTAGACTTAGTCACATATCGATGGTGGTTTGAGGGGGATGCACATCTCTTCAACTGAGGGGCATTGAGGACTAACACATGCTCATTTTGTTTTTCGGGGGGCATACTTTATGTGTTATTTTAGCCAATGGATTCAACCCATTGTAATATAGTTCTAGTTAAGGGATCAAGGTTGTAATATAATCTAGGTTAACAAATTAAGCTTGATTGAAGCTGCAAAATACATAAATATTTGTATGTTGGATGATTGAGTTAATACAATGAGAAAGATGTTGGTTTTCGTAGGTAAGGGTTTTTTGAGGTAAATCTTGTATATATTATGTGAAAGTGCCATTGTTTTTTTTTTTTTATGTTTTAGATTATGTGCATTTATTTTTTTGCATAGATTTATCAAACTTTGTAAATTTATTCTTGAAATCCATGGAGAGCCCCTTAGAAAAAAACATGTTCATGTTGAAGTCTTTTTTTATCACATGACTAGTGTATAGGGCACACGTATTTCTCTTTTTCCAAATCCATTGTTTTCCTCCAACCCAACTTACTTTCGTACCATGCTCTATTCACCTGCATTTAGGCTACATTCACTTTCCCTTCTGTGCTTTACTTTCCTTTTGGGGAAGAGGTAATCCATCCTTCACCTTCTATGCTTTTTCTAATAGGGTTTTAGTGTAACCTCCCTACTTTAAGCTACCTAGGAGTTAGTAAAATAATGTATACAACCATATTATTTGAATAATGCCTATTATATAGTAGTGGATAGTTATTTAATATAAAAGGGTTATCTTTATTAAATAAGGCCCACTAGGTAGTTGGTACTCATTAATTACGGGACCAAAAGTAGTTATGATTTTACTAGTTAGAATCTATTTAAAGAGATTGGAGAATATGGAATGTTTTGTTAAGCATTGTTGTATTTGGAGATTTGCGTAGTGAAAGGTCATCTCACCTTAAGATTCAAGTGAACATTGATTTCTTTCTTCTGATTATCATGATACAAGGGTATGTTTCACTAAGGAACACTACAACTAGTATTAGAGATCTTTCCCGTGATAGCACACCTCCATATTTTAGTAGATTTTATTTAGGCTAGAGACATGTTTTGATGCATATAAATAACAAAGATATATGTTGTTTGACTTGCACTCAAGGAATAATACACACAGATCAAAATGCAAGTCATGTTACTTGGTTGGACACCCTTGTAACCTCTATTAGTACCCCTTTGATTAGTATTGCATTAGACAACATGATTGTATATAAAATTGTCTTCCACAAACCCAAGGGTATATTGGAAAATCCTTAGATGCACTTGAAACCAACCTTACATAAACTTGTGGCCATCCTATTGCTATAATAAACCTAGAACAACACTTAGGGAGATCACTCACACACTAGGGAATTGGGTAGTAGAGCTACGCATATGGTCAATCCTCCTTAGTTGGTTCCATGAAATATTTGATTAAGTACTATTGCTAGAAACCCTTTGGTATGTTAGAGAGCTAAAAACTTAACATTTCATTGTCCTTAGGATCATGCAAACCCTAGCCATTGTAGCCTGCCAATGAAATTTCTACATTTTTTCATCTAGAAGGAATTTGAGAATTCTGTCAGTACATTAATACTCCCACTAACACCATTGTGGGAGACCTATCTTATAATATCCCTTGTGTTGTTATGATAATTGTGGAACACCTTTCTAGTAACATTTTTTGTGTGGACCCACAATACAATTGTTGGTGATACTTCTCAAAGGACTCTCTTCCAACTCTTGGTTGTATTGAGTTAAGTTAGGGATGACACTTTGACTCTTATGTGGTCCCATGAATCATACTTGTAACATGTAATTGATGAGGAGATGAAAACTAAGTACTACAAGATTTTAGACTCACTTGGATTTCAGAAATAACTTTCACGATCACAGTTTAGAGCACCGCTTTCCAAAAGTGGACATGAACAAGTTTTATTGTTTTGATTTGTTAGGTTGGGTTACCCAAATTAAATTGTATCTCTCTCCATGGCATTCTTGAAAACCCACATAAAATCAAAATGGGGCTCTTATATTTGGTCTTAGAACATTGGTAGTGGTGGAAATGGTGTAATAAAGTTTATGGAGGTTACGTTTCTTAGAATAATTTTGTGAAGGCCATTTATGCTTGTTTTGAGCATGACACTTACTATTTGGGATGAATGAAAAATTATGACAAACATGCACCATTATTGAATTTATTAAAACATTTGAGGAATTGGCAATCCACATAAAGATCCTATCCAATTCCTTTTTTAAAGAATGTTTCATTAGTGGTCTCAAGGAGGCAATTAGACCACAAGTAATAATGCAACACCCAACCACATGGTTGGAAGTTGGTAAAAGAGCTAAAGAATTTGAGATGGTGATCAATGTCCAAACCAAAATAACTTCATTCACTACTCTCATTGTCCCTCCCATGGAAACTATCCCTATATTATCAACCTCGTAGCCATTGAGAATCCAAAATTTGTCCATGTAAGAGATGGAAAATTGTCAACACCTTATACTTTGCTATAATTTGTGATGAATGATATTTCAAAGGGCACAAATGTAATGGAAATAAACTATTTCAAATGGATGTATCATAATACCACTTGAAAGACATCTAGTTGAAGACACCACTAAACCAACATTGGACAACACAACCTCTCCCATGGAAGAAGAAACTACCTTGCAAAATCCTTTCAAGGAACCTCGAATTTCTCTCCATGCCTTATCAAGTTTCTTAGCACTTGAAACTTTGAAGTTGATTGATTACACCAATCACCACAAAGTGATTATTTTGATTGATACCATTACCACCCACAATTTTGTTCATAGAATAATGGATGAAGAAACCCATCGTTATGTTTGTGCCATAACAATGGTCTCATTGGTGGTCTCAAGGAATCAATTAGACCACAAGTCATAATGCAATGCCCAACCACACGGTTGGAATCTTGGAAAAGAGATAAAGAAGTTAACATGGTGACCAATGCCCAAACCAAAATAACTTCATTCACTAGTCTCATTGGCCCTCCTGTGGAAAATACCCCTAGCCTCTCCACTTCTTATCCATTGAGAATCCAAAAGTTGTCCCAGGAGGAGATGGTAGAATGCCAATGCTTCAGACTTTTATGTAATTATGATGAGAAATAGTTCTAAATGCGCAAATGTAAATAACATGAACTATTTTAACTAGATGTATCCCATAAGACCACTTGAAATACATCCTAGTTGAAGAAAACCTTGAACCAACATTGGAAAACAAAATACCTCCCATGGAAGAAGAACAACCTAATTTGCAATATCCTTGCAAGGAAACCCAAATTTCTCTTGATGTCTTACCAAGTTTTTCAACACCCCAAACTTTGAAGTTAGTTGGTTACATCAAACATGAAAAATTGAAACCCATTCATATGTTTGTGTCATAGCATTGGTCTCATCAATGGTCTCAAGGATGAAATTAGACCACAAGTCATAATACAGTTCCCAACCACATGGTTTGAAGCTTGTAAAAGAGATAAAGAAGCCAAGATGGTGATCAATGTCCAAACCAAAATACCTAATTCACTACTATCATTGGCCCTCTTGTGGAAACTACCCTAGCCTCTCCACCTCTTAACCATTGAGAATCCAAAAGTTGTCCTAGGAAGAGATGGTAGAATGCCATTGTCTCAGACTTAGCTATAATTGTGATGAGTGGTATCTCAAACTTGGGCACACATGTAAATAACATAAACTATTTAAAATGGATGTATCCCCACATTATCATTTGAAATACATCCTAGTTGAAGACACCCTTGAACCAACATTGGACAATACAATCCCTCCCATAGAAGAAGAAACAATCTTGCAAGATCCGTGAAAGGAACCCCAAATTTCTCTCCATGCCTTATATAGTTTTTTAGCACCCCAACTTTTTGAAGTTGATTGGTCACATCAAGCGCCACAAAAGCGATTTTTTTGATTGACATTGTTAGCACCCACTATTTTATTCATAGAAGAAGGGCCAAAGAAACCCATTTTTATGTTTGTGCCATACCTAATTTTCAAACCATGATAACTAATGGTGGTACGATGAAATGTGGTGATTGATGTGAAAATGTGAAACATCAAATGTGTGAGTATCATCTCAAATATCACATGTTTTCTATTGAAATGGGTGCTTGTGATGTAGTTTTCACAAATGAATGGTTACACACTTTGGGGCCACCTTGGATTTTAGGGATTCGTACATGAGCTTCACTAAGGAAAGGAAAAAAACACACCCCTAAGGGGATTACATCTAGTTCCCATGAAATTAACACCTCTCATCATATAGATAAGTTATCGAAGAAAGGCCACTCATGCATTATTGCACAATTCAATACTACATAAGTAATGGAACCTTCCCCACAGAAGACTCACCTTGATGTGCACTTGGCCCTTTAAACATCAACATGTATTTTAAACACTCCAAGGTTTACCACCTTCACATGGGGAGCATGACCATGCTATTTCCCTAATTCTAGGTGTTCAACCACCCAACGCACATCCTTATATTCATTACATGGCCTGTCCCTTTTAAAATGATTTGTCCTCAAAGCATACAAAAGTTAGGTCTTGTTTCTAGTGTGTAATGTCTTCTCTGGATTCTTCATTTTTAAGCTGACCAGGGTAGATGATACAAGTTGATGTGACCTTTTAAGCACTGAGTAGAACTGTCGAATTGTGAAAGGGTCTTCCCACCCTAAGTCGATCTTCTGTGGAATTGAACGTTTATAGGGTTCTTGGAGATAACTTATTGTATTGCGATTTCCAAGATGACTTCTACTTTGAGATCGAATTGTATCGAAATGAGTATTCTTCAGAACATATGTTATCATCTTTTATTGATGTTGATATATTGATTGCTTAAGGAATCAATTCTTATGATCAGGATGTCAATAAGGTATCCTTGTATCTGGTGCCATATTCTTTAAAATTTCGTCTTTGGATACTTCTGATGACTTATTTCTTAGTAAGATTTTGATTGGATCTATATTGGTTGCCTTCTCTAGCATCTCGATTTTTACGTGTGATGGCTTCTTTATTTCAATGAGATCGATCATTGTATCCTTATCAATTAATAAGATTCCTTGCATATATATTTCTCTAACTTATTATGTAGCATCTTCTTGTCATTCTTTAACTTATTGATTTGGGTAAGTAAACTTTGATTATGAACCTTTAAGCATAAAAGTTATTCCTTAATTTTTGATTTGTCGACTTCGTTTTTTATGTCTTGATTCTTTTGCTTTTCTTCTTTTTAACTTTTTAACTTTGTTCTAGTAATCATTGATTAAGGTTCCTTAGGCAACAACTTTCTCTATCTTTGCCAGATAAATTTTTCTTGAGAACTTTATTTTCTTGTTCTAATTTTTTTATCGCATTGCTTTCTATCCTTTGTCTTCTTGATTTGTGCAAGTAATGTGCTATGATCTCTTAGGCCAAAAATTTCTTCGTCTCGTTCTAATAAGTTCTTATTAAATTTTTGTTTCTCACCTTTTGGTTCCTTAATTTATGTGATGAACTCCTGAATATAGCTTTTTGGATAAGAATTATCTTTCTCTATTAACCCATACAAATATTTCTCCTTATCAATCTCAAATTATAATTTTTACTGTTATCTTTATAATATGCTAATTAATCCTCTACCTTTTTAATATGTAACATTTCCCTTTAATAACTTGTTAGAGTAATTTGTATTTCACAATGTGTGCAAATGACGTCCTCATTCTTGAAGGACTCTTGACATTTAAATTCCTTAGCAAAAAAGGACATTTCACCCCCCAAAAAATAGAATTATCTATAAAATTCATAGTTCCAAATTTCTTATTCCTTGATATGCCTTAACTCCAAGTTCACTTAAAATGTTAAACTGGTTTGAAATGTACTTTTTTGTTAACTTGTTTATTTAAAAATATAACTATATTAAACCTTTTTTATATATTATAACTTAGGCAACCTTTTTAATTATATTATTTTGGACTTGAATTAAAACTTAAAAACTTTATAACTTTATCCGATATATACTTTAACCTTTCAAATATGACTTCCAATAATATTAATATTAATATATATATATATATATATATAATCCCCTTTTTTCAATAAAGCTTTTTTCCTTCCTTATACAAGGGTCTTCATATCCTCCTCCCCTTTATCCCTCTATTTATCACCTTAGGAGAACCTTTGTATCTTAGAGTTTTAATTCCTTTATCCCAATGTAAGGAATTATGAAATGTTTGATTATATTTTTGACCAACGACAACAGTTTTATTGAATACGATGACAATTATTTATCCCTGCATCGATCTGACTTGAATTGACCACCGATTTTTTAATGTTCTGCTGTTTGTCATTGATTTTCGATTTGATGACGCTTTCTTAATTCATACAGAAATGTGTCATCTGCAAGGTCTACGTAGTTTCGTTTCTCTTTGCATCCATCAATGTTCAAGCATACTTTTCCTTGAAATGATTTGTATGCACTTTCTCTTCACAGTGATATTTGGCAGTATAATATTTCACGTTGCAGTGGGAGTTTCGTACCTCAAATGTCTCAGTTTGATCAAAATTGGGATCAAACTGGGTTGGAAAATGTGGCCAAAAGTCGGATAAAAAACGAAGCTCTGATACAAATGAAATGAACAAAATTTCATTTCCTAGCGAATATCCAACACATGAACGATAATAAACAATAATACATAGAGAACAAATAAAATACATATAGAATAAGAATAAATGAGATGATATGATACAATGCCATGGGACACTATGCTTAAATAAACATTGACTACTCACCATGCATTGAATAAACATGTCTTTTCATTATGTCATGTCACTTCATTAACGAATGAATTATTATTATTATCATTTTATGCTTATTGATATATATATATATGTTCATAACATTTCCCACCCCTTTTAAGATGCTTCAAAGATGAGATGATATAATGCCATGGGACGATGTACTTTTATATGTAGTGACTAGTCTCCATGGATGAATGGACATGTAATTTAGTTCAGATGTGTCCCTTCTTTAATTATATAATAATAATAATTATTAATCATCATTATTTATTTATTTAATGTTTATTTATTATGTTCATTATAGCTCCATCCAAATTCTATGGCCTTGTGAACAAGTTTGTTTTACCCTTCCTAAGCAATTTTTTGCTGGTAATCTTTGATCATATCTTGATCTACAACAAAACCTATGACTCCCACATATAGCATGCTGATAGAGCCTTGCAACTATTGTAGAACAACTGATTATTCTTGAAATGTTCCAAATGCGATTTTGGGGCTTCAGAGGATGAATACTTGAGTCATATCATAACTCAGGATGGAGTAGGACTAGATCTAAAGAATGTTGCAACTATGCAAATTTGACCCCGCTGCAAGAACTTGAAGAGATTTCATGGGTTCTTAGGACTTATAGGATACTACATGAAGTTTATGAAAGATTGTTGCTTCCTTCACTACTAAAAAATAATGCCTTTGTATGGAGCAAGATAGATGAACATGCCTTCTTAGCTTCAAAGGATGCCATGTGCACTACTCCAGTATTAGTAGTGAAAGATTTTACTAAGAATTTTGTCTTGGAATGGGATGCTTGGGACAAAGTTCTTTAACAGTATTGATGTAAGAAGGATGCCCCTTGGCATTCATAAGTAATAAGTGTGACCATAATTTTGGTAAATCCACACATGAGAAAAAGATCACGACCATCCTTATGCACTTGAGACCTAGTTCCCATATCTCATAGGGTGGTGCTTCCAGGTCAATGTCGACCATTATAGTTTGAAGTATTTTCTCTAACAAAGGTTATCATCACCAAAGCATCATAAGTGGGTCACTACGATGTTGGGTTATGATTATGAGATCATACATAACAAAAGGGTAAATAAAATGTGGTGGTTGATTATTTAGCTAGGGAATTTGAGGAGGATGGATCCCTCTTTGTGTTATTCTTACCCATTCCAGGGTGGCTTGAGGAAGCCCATTAAGAATGGATAGAAAATGACACTATATTAAAATTCATCCAAAGGCTTCAGAAAGATCTCAACTCTCCTAAAGCGTATACATGGTATCTAGATACATCACAGGGGCTTCACTAGAAGGCAATATAATATCACATTCATTCATATTGCGGTGTTAAATATTCATGAAAAACTAAAAATTATATTGCTTATATATTAAGGGGCAAAGGGTTTTTTTAATTTAATGTAACAATACAAAAATACTTTGGGGTCTTTTTTATATGGGTGGGCTCACAAATATCCGCCAAATAGAGATGGCGGGATCACGACCGGATGAGAAATCGGGTTGAGGCAAGGCTCGGGCTTACCAGTACGCAGATAAATCGCGTCTTGAGGCATGCTCGAGGCTAGGGGTTTCATGGTGACGTGGGTTTCCAGTCGATCATAGTCCAGAGACAGTGGTCATTGACAGCCAATTGTTACCAATAGCACTCATCTAGTTGTTACCAATATCGTTGGGAGGATCTAAGCCTCCAGTTCCTGTTATAGGCCCTCGATAGGCCTTGGGGGCTTGAATACCCAACCACTCGTGCCTATTACAAAACTTGGGAGGTTTAGTCAGCCTCCTAGAGCTTATTACAAGCCCTGGGGGCTTGGATACCTAGCCCACAACAGGCTTAGTAAGCGATTGGGGAACTGCAACATGCAATCTAAATGTTGTACTATGTGCATTGGCTCTAGTGACATACAAGAAGTGATCTCCTATCTCTTCAATAGACCATTAGATGTTGCAAATTATAATGATATGTGGTTGAGTAATTTTGCATTGTGGGTGAAGTAATGTGCATCCACAATATACATAGAAAGAAGCAAGGTGCATTGTAGAATGCATGTGCGGTCATAAGAGGGGTATCATATCAATATACTAGGTAGAAATATAAAGGGGTATAAAAAATGTTAATGAAAAAATTGATACATACAATATCTAGTGAAAATAGGGTTTTTTTTAAATTGTGAAGTCATATTGGGAGGGGGTTAAAAAAAACGATTTTGGAAGGTATTTTCCAATATTTAGTGAAATTAGGGGTATTGTTTCATATGCCACAAACGAACGTGCTGTGATAGCGGTTTATTGAGTGAAGCCCCCGTGAGATACATTGAGGTATAAAGGGTGCATTGTTCTAGTAAATAATTCAATATTAGAGGAGGTTCATTCATCACCTACAATTATTCACTCAAGACTTCTTAAAACCTAAGAAATAGATAAGCAGTCATTGTTTTAGGAAGGCATGGAAACATACATCCAAGATTTTGTAGCAGCCAATGACACTTGCCAAAGAAACAAGGGTGAGATGGTGAATACGATAGGAGAATTGAAGCCACTACTGATCCCGACACATATATGGACTAAAATATCTATGGATTTTATGGTGGGAATCCCAATATATGTTAACAAATTATTGATCATGTTGGTGGTTGACTGTATTTCAAAATATGCTCATTTTTGTCCCTTTTTGTACCCATTTACACCTTCCTCAGTTGCCCAAGTATTCATGGATACCATTTTTAAGTTACATGGCATGCCCAATTCCATTGTATTATATTAGGACCCCACATTCAATAACAAATTTTGGCAAGAGCTATTTAAACTTCAAGGTATCTAGTTGAACATGAGCAATGTATCATCCCCAAACTGATGGTCAATTTGAAGTGGTCAACAAGTGCTTAGAAACCTATTTATGATGCTTATCTTTTGAAAATTTGCACCAATGGGTACAATGGATTACCCTTGAATAATGATGGTACCATATCACTTATCATGTAGCTATCATAATGACACCATATGAATTTGTCTATGGAAAAAAACCCTTGTCAATGGATTCCTATTTACTAGGAGCCTCCAAGGCTCATGTAGTGGATATCACATTATACAAGTGAAGCCATTAATTGCACATTAAGGAAAATTTGGTTATGGCTCAAAATAGAATGAAACAATAAGCTAACCAACATCACTCAGATCGTTATTTAGTATAAGGGGAACGTGACTAAAAGACAAAATCTAGCATCAAAGTTATATGGATCCTATAAGATCATCTAGTGCATTGGGCAAGTGGCCTATAAGTTGGCTCTGATTACCCACTACAATATTTATCCAATCTTTCATGTTTCTTGTCTAAGAAGGTTGTGGGAACAAATTGCAAGTTGTAAACTAGCTTATTAGAACTTGATTAGGAGGGATCCATTTGGATCCAGTTAGAAGCAATATTCGATCCTAGAGAGTGTCAATTCCATAAATGGATGGTTTGGTAAGTATTGATCCAGTGAAAAAATATCTAGCCAAAATATGTCACATGGGAACCAACAACAATTATGTAGCAATTTCCTTACCTCCAACCTAGAAGAGAATGCTTCCTTTGAAGGGGGAGGGTATGTTAGGGTCCTATCATAACCTCCCTACTTCAAGCTACTTAGTATTTAGTCAATTAATATATGGAACCATCTTCTTTGAATAAGGCTCATTAGATAGCACTGGATATTTATTTAATGTAAAAGGTCATCTTTATTAAATAAGGACCAGTAGGTCATTGGTACTCATTAATGATGGTACTCTGTTGAGAATATATTTAAATTGCTGTTAGGAATTATGATCCAAAAATGTAGTAAATAGAAGTTTAGTTTAATAAATGTAAAAGGGCATCTACACACTCACGTGATTATGTGAGGTGTCCCTTAGTTAGTTTTGGTAACGGTAAATTAGTTGTTACTCTTTGGATATTTAAATCCATCGAGTTTTCTATGTGAGGTAATCTTTCGGGATTTAGCCCTCACATCTCTGTGATGTAATTTTCCTTCTTCATTAATAAAGTTATGTGTCTAAGGACACTTTGTCAAAGTGGTATCAGAGCACGCGGTTGAAAAGTTGTTGAAGCTTGGTCTGATTGGAACCTGGTTGGAAGGTGCTAAAGGTTGTTTGAAGAAGGTGACTTTCAAGGTTTTGGAATAGCGAAATTTTAACAGTAAGTTATTGCTTCCTATTCTTTTGGGCTAAAAAGAATCTCTGCAGAATTTTTTTTTACTTGGAAAGAGTAAAATATTATTATTTTTTAAAGGGCAAGATTATTTAAAAATTTTGTGGAAGAGAATTTTTTGATAGAAAGTGAAGATATCATGTCTAAAGAATATAGAAGATCGTCCAGTGCATTCTTTGGAAATGTCTGATTGTATCTTTAACTCTAAATCATCAAGCTGGAATCTTTAACTCTAAATCATCAAGCTGGAGCCGATCCATCCGCTCAATTTCTGCCTTTACCCGATTAGCATACCTGATATATTAGTCTGTCAACTTTTCAAATTCGCATTAAAGGAGATCCCAGTAGTGGCAGACCGCATCCTTTAATACCATTCATGGATTAAGGAGGGCGGATCCTCAGTTTTCGGTATAAGGGGGTGCTCCATTAAATTGAAACTTCTGCGATGAGTAAAGAGAGAAGTTCTGGTGAAAGAGATCCAAAACCCTTTGAATAAAACCTTAGCCTTGATGATCTTGCATGGCTAGCAGAAGAGAAAGAAACTAATACTTTTCTTAATTTACAAAGAGTTCAATTAGGAATTGAAGAAGGCGAACTCTTCGTGAAAGGAGAACACAAAGCTCATTCATCTCTGTGATGTAATTTTCCTTCTTCATTAATAAAGTTATGTGTCTGACAAAGTGTCCTCAGACACATAACTTTATTAATGAAGAAGGAAAATTACATCACAGAGATGTGAGGGCTAAATCCCGAAAGATTACCTCACATAGAAAACTCGATGGATTTAAATATCCAAAGAGTAACAACTAATTTACCGTTACCAAAACTAACTAAGGGACACCTCACATAATCACGTGAGTGTGTAGATGCCCTTTTACATTTATTAAACTAAACTTCTATTTACTACATTTTTGGATCATAATTCCTAACAATCCCCCCTTTGATCCAAAAATTCTTTTGAACAAATACCAAGTTCATTTCTAAACTTATCAAATTTGACCCTTCCAAGAGATTTTGTAAAAATATCTGCAGTTTGATCTTCTGATGGACAATACTTTGGCTTGATGATTTGTTTGACGACGAGAGCCCGAATGTAATGATACTTAGTATCCACATGCTTAGTTTTTGAATGAAAAACAGGATTTTTGGCTAACTTGATTGCTGACTGATTATCAATAAATAATGAAGTTGCTTCTTTCTGATCAACTTTGAGATCTTGCAAAATCCTTCTTAACCAAACTATCTCACAAGCAGCTTCCCAAGCTGAAATATATTCTGCTTCTGCTGTAGAATTTGCAATTGTATCCTGCTTTTTACAACTCCATGCCACTGCAGCTGATCCCATATTCATTAAGTAACCTGAAGTAGATGCCCTGTCATCAACATCTCTAGCAAAATCCGCATCTGAATAGCCAACAAGTTTGAAATTTTTGTTTCTTTTAAACTCAAGTCCAAAATCCTTTGTTCCTTGAAGATACCTTAACACCCTTTTTGCTGCATTCCAATGACTTTCTCTAGGTTCCTGCATATATCTGGAAAGTATGCTAACTGCATAAGATAGATCAGGACGAGTATTCATCAAGTAAATCAAACATCCAATTAACTGTCTATATCCAGTACAATTTACAAGTTCCCCCCCTTCAAACTTAGAAAGTTTTAAATTTTGCTCCATGGGAGTAATTGCTGGTTTACATTCCTCCATTCCAAACTTCTTCAATAAACCAGATATGTACTTAGCTTGAGAAATAAATATACTTCCTTCCTGCTGCTTTACTTCAACTCCAAGATAGTAATGAAGTAAACCCAAGTCTGTCATTTCAAAACCTGTTTGAAGTTCTTTCTTAACCTGAAATATATGATCATTATTGTTACCTGTTATGAGCAAATCATCAACATACATAACCAAGATGACTAAGTTGTTTTCCTGGATTCGAACATACAACGTATCATCTGACTCACTACGAAGAAAACCAACTTTCTGTAGGTAGGCATCCATTTTTGCATACCAAGCTCTGGGAGCCTGTTTCAATCCATACAATGCCTTAACTAGTTTACAAACTTGATTTTCTTTCCCTGGAACCTCAAAACCAGGAGGTTGAGTCATATAAACATCCTCTTGTAGATCACCGTTTAAAAATGCACTTTTTACATCCATTTGATGCACTTTCCATCCATTTTGTGCAGCTAAAGCTAGCACAATCCTGATAGTATTCCATTTCGCTGTTGGAGCAAAAGTTTCTTCATAATCAATCCCTTCTTTCTGAGCAAAACCCTTTGCCACCAATCTTGCCTTATATTTATCAATATCTCCATTTGCTTTGTACTTAATTCTGTAAACCCACTTACAACCAATGGGTTTAACACCATGTGGACAATCAACTATTTTCCAAGTCTGATTCTTCATTACTGCATCATACTCACTTTGCATGGCCATTTTCCATTCATCATACTCAACTGCTTCATTAAAAGTAGTTGGTTCAACAACTGAAAGAGCAAAATTTTCTGAACCTGTATGAGAACTCCGTGTACCTGTTTTGCCTTTTTCATCAGACTTAACATCCTGAAGTAACTTAGTTGCCCATTTTGGTTGCTTCTTTTCAATGTTAACTTGATTTGAATCATCCAAGTTAACTTGTGAAGAATTCAAAGTATCTTCAACCTGTTCATCATCTTGTACTTCTGAAGTGAGATCAAACCATTGTTCATTCCTTGTCTTATTTAAGTGTTGCATCCTTAATTGTTCCTTAGTTACCTTTTCCTCTAAGTGACTAAGTTGTTTTTCAACCTCTTCTACACTTAAACTTTCAGTTTCATCAAAAATCACATCCCTGCTGACAATAAACTTTCCATCTGACAGAAGCCTATACCCCTTTTTTTCATGAGAATAACCAATCAACATGCACTTAACACTTCTAGACTCTAACTTCTTTCGTTTTTCTTTGGGGACAAGTGCATAACAAACTGAACCAAAAACTCTCAAATGTTTGACCATAGGTTTGAATCCATACCAAGCCTCAAAAGGAGTTATTCCATCAAGTGATGATGAAGGAGATCTATTCCTCAAATAAACTGCTGTATGAACTGCTTCTGCCCAATAACATGATTTCAACCCTTTGAAAAATAACATTGCTCTAGCCATGCCCAATAAAGTCTGATTCATCCTTTCAGATACTCCATTTTGCTGTGGAGTATAAAAATTTGTCAACTGTCTTTTAATCCCTTTGTCCTGACAATAAGTCAAAAAATTATTTGATGTAAACTCACCACCATTATCAGTTCTCAAAGTAGCAATCTTTTCCTTTGTTGCTGTTTCAACCAAATTTTGAAATGACTGAAACTTTTCAAACACTTCTGATTTTTCCTTCAAAAAATACACCCAAACCATTCTGCTAAAATCATCAATAAACAACAAAAAATATTTACAACCACCAAGTGAAGTTTCCAAAGGACCACAAACATCACTATGAATAAGCTGTAATCTCCTTGTTGCTCTCCAAGTGCTTTTTGAAAAAGCTATCCTTCTCTGTTTGCCATAAATGCAAGCTTCACACTTTGCATTTTCCTTCCGAAAAGTAGGCAACCCCTTTACCATTCCTTGTTTTTGAAGCTGTACAAGACTATCAACATTCAAGTGCCCAAAACGAATGTGCCACAAGCGGATAGGTGAAACATCAGTTTCAACTAAACCTGCAAATTCCTTCAAATGTTCCTGTGACCTAGGAATGACTGTTCCCTTCATCCTAAGAAGCTTTCCGTCTTCATAACCTGTCATAACTGTTTTGTATGCATCCTTTGTTGAATTAACAAAAAGGATACCACCTTCCATGACAACTTGATGTCCTAATTGACGAATGACAACTAAAGACAACAAATTTTTCTTAAATGTAGGCACATACCAAACATTAGAAATCAATCTTTCTCCAATTCCAGGCAAATCAACCTTAACTGTTCCTTTTCCTTGTGGTAAATGAATAGAATCATCTGCAAGAAAAATTGAATTTAAATGACAATCTTCATAACTCCAAAAGAAATCTTTCCTATATGTCATATGCTGAGTAGCCCCTGTATCCATAATCCAAGCATCTTCAAAATCATTTTTGAAACAAGAAGACTGAACAAAATTCACTGATTCCAACTGATGAACTTGAACAAAATCCATTGATTCTGATTGTCCAAGTGCTGTAAAGACATATTCACAATTTTCACTATCGTCTGCATGAGCATAATGTGCCGCTGATGAAGATCCTTTAGATTCTCTTTCTTTGAGAATTTTGTCAAATGGAACTCTACAATCTGAAGCATAATGTCCAACTCTATTACAACGAAAACATGTGACTTGTTTATTAGCTCTTCCTCTTCCAGAGACCTGTTGGTTACCTGAACCTCTTCCTCTTCCAGAAAACTGTGACTGTGTACTTTCAGAACCTCTTCCTTGATTTCTTCCTCTTCCTCTTCCGCGGCCTCTTCCTCTTCCAAAACCCTGACCACGACCTCTATTTGAAGTTTGAAAAACTTTCTGATCATGGCCTCTTTGATGATTACCTGGAGATTGTTTGCTAGTACTTGCAACCAAAACATCTTCTCCTGCTTGCTTTGTTTTACCAAAAATCTTTTCATGTGTGGCAAGTAATTCACTTAGTTCATCAAAAGAAACGGTATCCAATTTATTTGTAATTTGTAAAGTTTCCAAAAAATGCTTATATGTCTCAGGCAATCCTGCGATCAAAATGGTCACCATCATGCTGTCTTCAATTTTATCAAAACCAGCTCTTGAAATTTCTTGTTTGATATTTTTTAATCTAGAAATGTACTCCATGACATCACCTCCTGAAGACAATTTTTGTTGAAACAACTTCAATTGAAGATCAATTTTCTTAGCTTCACTTTGAGAATCAAATAAATCTTTCAATGTCTTCCAAGCTGACCATGCATCAGGACTATTTTCAATATGCACATAAATATCATCAGAAACAGTACTGTGAATCAATGCTAAGGCCTTCTCATCTTTTACTTCCCATTTTGCAAGCTGATCATGATTAGTTGGTTTGATAGGTTTAGCATTACAGAAACCCTTCCATAATTCATTGTAAATAAGAGTGCTTTGAATATGACGACTCCAAACTTTATAATTTTTCGATCCTTCCAACTTGTCAGATTCATTAAAAAGACTTATAACTTTAGACATTGTAAATAATAAACACCTTATAACTCCAGAAGATGTGTATTATACAAATCTTATTGCTCCAAGCATTAAAGAAATCACCTTATGTCACCAAAATAAATCACCTTATATCACCAATAGAAGATTTTATGCAAAAATATCATCACCAATATGAAAAGAAAATTACTCATCAACAAAAATCACCATGAAAGAAATGTTGCAAGAAACACCACACACCATGCAAAAGAAAGCTATAGGGGCTTGGCCTTGACCCACTTATAGCCTCAAGAAAAGAATTTGATAGAGCTTCACTTTGCTCTCATCAAACCTTGAGTGAAAATACAAGTACTCCTTATGACACCGACAACAATGCTCCTTATTACTCCAATGCCCAATAAAAAATTACACCTTATTACTCCAAAAAATAACAAGTCTTTGTAAGTGAATTGGAAAGATACAATATTGTTGAGTGGGAGGTCACAAGATCCAGTCCCATCAACTTCAAAAATAATAATTTTTTTTAAAAAAAAAAAATTATATCTCCACCTTTTTCTTCTTAATATAAAAATTCTTCAAAAATAAAAAATGAAAAATAAATTACCTTATCTCTCCAAAAAATAACTTATTCACTTTTCAAAATATTGCTTGCTGGAGTTTTGCTGGACGCTGGAGTTTTGCTGGACTTCTTCTACGCTGAAGTTTTGCTGGAGTTTTGCTGGATCTTTCCTCCCTTCACGATGGCATACCAAACTGCACAAATCCACATCCCTTATTAAGAGGTATTTTGACATAAACAAGCTCCCCAAACTGCCCAAAAATTTGCCTTAGATCTTCCTCTGAGACGGTTGGATCCAAACCACCAACAAATATTGTTATATTATTTATATCATCCGACTGAAACACTTGAGCAGGTGGCACACTGTAGGCTGGTGTTTGATAGGCAATTTTAGGAGTGTATTGCTGTTGATAACCCACGGACTTCTTGGGAGTAGCTGTACTAATGCGCATAGGTCTCATAGAACAATACGCGCCATTCATTTCAGTCATGGAACGATTTCTCTGCATTTAATAGGGAGATATATCTCTGCATTTTGAGGAGAAGGAACGCTGTGTCTAAGGTGAATTCTGCGCAGTGCTGGAGGAGACTCGAAGACGTGTTTTCTGCGCAGTGCTGGAGGAGACTCGAAGACGTGTTTAGTTTTTGCTGCTCCTTTGGAGGTCCTGCATGGTCCGGCAAACTATTGGTGTGGATGTGGCACTCGGGCTTCAGAATGATTGCAGCTGCAGATTGGTAATTCTAAAATTCGGAATTATTCTATATTAATTGCTGATATTGTTGTTGTCAGGGATAAAAGGCCTGAAGTACGTGTTGGTTTTGAGGTTCCAGGGAAAGAAAATCAAGTTTGTAAACTAGTTAAGGCATTGTATGGATTGAAACAGGCTCCCAGAGCTTGGTATGCAAAAATGGATGCCTACCTACAGAAAGTTGGTTTTCTTCGTAGTGAGTCAGATGATACGTTGTATGTTCGAATCCAGGAAAACAACTTAGTCATCTTGGTTATGTATGTTGATGATTTGCTCATAACAGGTAACAATAATGATCATATATTTCAGGTTAAGAAAGAACTTCAAACAGGTTTTGAAATGACAGACTTGGGTTTACTTCATTACTATCTTGGAGTTGAAGTAAAGCAGCAGGAAGGAAGTATATTTATTTCTCAAGCTAAGTACATATCTGGTTTATTGAAGAAGTTTGGAATGGAGGAATGTAAACCAGCAATTACTCCCATGGAGCAAAATTTAAAACTTTCTAAGTTTGAAGGGGGGGAACTTGTAAATTGTACTGGATATAGACAGTTAATTGGATGTTTGATTTACTTGATGAATACTCGTCCTGATCTATCTTATGCAGTTAGCATACTTTCCAGATATATGCAGGAACCTAGAGAAAGTCATTGGAATGCAGCAAAAAGGGTGTTAAGGTATCTTCAAGGAACAAAGGATTTTGGACTTGAGTTTAAAAGAAACAAAAATTTCAAACTTGTTGGCTATTCAGATGCGGATTTTGCTAGAGATGTTGATGACAGGGCATCTACTTCAGGTTACTTAATGAATATGGGATCAGCTGCAGTGGCATGGAGTTGTAAAAAGCAGGATACAATTGCAAATTCTACAGCAGAAGCAGAATATATTTCAGCTTGGGAAGCTGCTTGTGAGATAGTTTGGTTAAGAAGGATTTTGCAAGATCTCAAAGTTGATCAGAAAGAAGCAACTTCATTATTTATTGATAATCAGTCAGCAATCAAGTTAGCCAAAAATCCTGTTTTTCATTCAAAAACTAAGCATGTGGATACTAAGTATCATTACATTCGGGCTCTCGTCGTCAAACAAATCATCAAGCCAAAGTATTGTCCATCAGAAGATCAAACTGCAGATATTTTTACAAAATCTCTTGGAAGGGTCAAATTTGATAAGTTTAGAAATGAACTTGGTATTTGTTCAAAAGAATTTTTGGATCAAAGGGGGGATTGTTAGGAATTATGATCCAAAAATGTAGTAAATAGAAGTTTAGTTTAATAAATGTAAAAGGGCATCTACACACTCACGTGATTATGTGAGGTGTCCCTTAGTTAGTTTTGGTAACGGTAAATTAGTTGTTACTCTTTGGATATTTAAATCCATCGAGTTTTCTATGTGAGGTAATCTTTCGGGATTTAGCCCTCACATCTCTGTGATGTAATTTTCCTTCTTCATTAATAAAGTTATGTGTCTGAGGACACTTTGTCAATTGCTAGGAGGTTATGGAAGCTTTGCTTAGTGAAATGTCACCCCACGTTAAGAGGCAAGTGAGTAGTTCTTTCTTTCTTTCGATTAATATAATAGAAGGGTATATTTCACATATTTAGTCTTGTTTGTCTATTATATCTAGTTTTTTTTTTTATAGTCTATGCATACCTAGTTTGTGTTTCAAGTCCAAGGGTTAAGGAACACTACATTGTATCTACCCTACTTACACCTACCCAAAAATATATATATATAATCTATGTGGCATGACAAGTGTATGGTTGGATGATGCCACATTACAAGTAGATGATGACTTGGCACATAGGTGTGGGAGTGCATACTCAAAAGGTGTCAATTCCATGTGGTCACCATTGCACTGATAGGTGGAGATCGGGGATGACTTAGCATGATATTGTGATGGAGGTGGCATATTAGGTAGTGATAAGGTGGCCTAAAATTTAGGTGGGAAGGTATGATAAAGGGAGTGCATAAAGTCTCTAAGTCTTGCACAATAAATTGTAAAAGCACCCAGTATTATAAACCATAAATAATTTTTCCATGTAATGCATGTGGTATAGATATTTTCCCACCACATCTAATGGTCCAAATTGAATTAACAAATATATGATAGTCATTATATCTTAATCTTCCCAAGGATATATGGTCTCGTTGGAAATATCTTGATGTGCCAAATTCAATTAAAGAGCCATCATACAGTAAAAATGTTGGATTGGCATGCATCTTACCAAGGAACCACATTTTTTTGCAACAAACTATGTTGCACAAAGAATTCAAAATTATAAATGAACAATTATACTTTTGGGCATATGGCATGTACTATTTCATAACCAACATGAATCAAAATTGCAATGGATGTCTAACCTTCAGACACTTCAATGATAAAATAAGCTACTTATTCTTTATATAAATATTAGAGAGGAATCAAGGAAAATGCAGATAAAGTGGGTCCACACAAACAAATAACCCAATGAGGAAAAATATTATAACATATGAAATATTTGGCTCTAACAAAATTATGATGAATCGTGGGAAAATGAAATGTCATTGGTTGGTCACTGGGTCAGAGGAGACTTGCAATGATTTTTGCAACAACATTACAAGGGAAGTAAATCCATAAAGGAGCACTCATTCTTCAAAATAAGGGCTAGAAAGTTTTGAGGGAAAATGGGGGAGAGGAAAAAACATCCGATGTAGAGAAATCCTAGGAATAGATTGGGAAACATGATCAATAGCAGATTCATCACTCAACAAAATGTTGAGTTCTTCTCCTATCTCATCTCTCTCCTTTTGAAAATTCATCTCACCTTATTCTTTCATCCCCTTGTGTTTTTGCTCCAAGGTTGAAATGGACCCGGGTTCAAGATTGGTGGAGGACTATGGTAACTCCACATAGAGCCATTTACAATGATTTGAGATATTTTGGGATGTTGGAAGCCTGTCATATTAGGAATTAGAACTATTGTTGCTATGATATAATAAAATTTAAGGAATTTTATGCTTCCTCTGCAATTTCTTTTATGGGAACGATGGGTGTGATTTAACTTCTTTTGAAATATTTCACAGTCCATAAACATTTTGTAATGCCTCAGGCATATTGGAAATTTTGTGTAGATTTGATCCCATGCTATTATATTTTTGTGTCATTAGATATAATGCATTAAAGGCATTTTTTTATTCCCCCCTTTCATTTATATTTGTCTCTTAAACATTTTAGGGTTGAAGTTTGTAGCTCCTAGGACTCGAGGATACCACCTTGATTGTTAATAGATGGGGATATTCTACACTAGCATGCTTCATTCATGGTTATTTATTTGATGGGATACATGCCCAATATTTTTTTCATTGTAAAATGTGTAGATGAATAAGAGTTCCATTGCCTCTTAAGTTTATAGATCTCTATGTCTCTTTCATATATTCTACATCTTCCATTTGAAATTAATGCCTCATAGTCAATTTTAGAGGTGCCCAACGGGAAGGGATTATGAGGGGCCTATCCTTCTCTCTTGTAGATATGTTCTTTTTGTTGTGACCAATATTTGAACAACCAATTTATTTTCTTCTTGATCTAATTGAATATCTACAATATACATGATTAAGATCCTAATATGATACATAATGGAGATGTTGTTGAGGTGACAATGGGTAATAAGCTATGTAAATATCTAAGGGTCACCCCATTTTTCCAGAAGACTCTTCCTGCTTGGTTTAGAGTAAGGAATTTATTATCCCTAGTGGATGTATTGGCACCAATCTCCATTAAAGGGGAACATCTCAAGGGATAAGAAGGAGAACCAACTTAAGTTGATATCAGTCCAAGATACAACTAAATTGTACAATTAAATGCCTTATATAGGTTTATTTTTTGTAGTAAGGGATCATTTATGAGACGTTTTAATACAAGGGGGAAATTCCTAGGTGGTGTCAATTCCACCTCGAATGTCCTTGCTCTCTAGGAAGACCATCTATTCCTTGGGTATTATGCATGATAGGATGGATTTGACATTGACAAAGATGCTTATGGAAATGAGATTATAAATAAAATTTGATAAGGATATGGGCTTATAATTATTAAAGTGAGAGGCGTCACTCTTCTTTGGGGTATCTTGTAATATGACTCATATGACTTTTACTAATTATCTTAACTCATAAGGGCCCATATGAATTTTCCTAATGATATTGACTCCTCAATAAATCTAAGTATATCCTCTCCAATCAAATCCATGAATCCATGAAAGAATTATACTAGGACTTAGTTGGGGCTTGAGGCATTTTCATTTGGTGAATGATTTAATCATTGATAGAGTTCCTCTATGGTGATAGGCTAAATAAGGTGTTCATTTGCTTCATCATCTACCAATCTATGGAAAGAGGAGGAAACTAGAAACAAGCTTATGATAGTTTCCTTTGTGGGATGAGAGTATGAGAATTTAAATAATTCCATGCCATATTGATTTATTTGGTCAAATGATTGACATAGTCCCCCCTACTCAGTAAAATCCGATAGATTGAGTTCGGTGTGTGCATCTAGAAAAGGCTTGCTTATGAAAGGACATGTTTAGGTCCACTATTTTAACTATACTTGATACAAAATGGATCAATATATAATTTATCATCTATTTTGGTGTTTCAAGGGTTGAAATATTGGATGAATTGGATTGTAGGGTCCATTCAAGGGGCATGTTTCACTTTTCATATTTGTGGTCCAGAACCTTTTGGGGCCTATTTGAGGACCTAAATGATGTTTTTTGGGGTGAAAAAGTACCTCACATAATAATGGAACTTTATGTGATTCTACATTATGATAGCTTTCCAACGGTCCAAGAATCGCCTCAAACGGAGTCCATATGAAGAAGGTGTGCCTCCCACAAGTTGACCTATCTAGTTGACCACCATGGTACTAAGTGGATTTTATGTCAATTATCATTTCTCACACATGTGGATATAGTCACGTGTGGAATTTAAATAACATTCTATAAGGTACAAAACCCTAACCTAATTGAGAATCGAGGCATGGAAAAACCCTAAAATTAACCCTAGATGGATATCGAGCTATGTTAAATACCAAGCCGTTAGGAGAAGAAGGGGTTCCGTTCTTTTGCTGTTATTGTTTTGTTATATAGTTAAGAAACAACATGGGAGTGGATATTAGAGTAGAATAGAGGAGGTAAGATATCTTGCAATAGCCATTTTGGCCACAGGGTCATAGGTAACTCCATAGAGAGTACCCATTCCTTTGTATTTGCATTCTATATAAAAGAGCAAGGCATAGTCCTCATTTCTGGTTGAATTTTTCTCCATATTGGGTTTTCCCAAGGTATATCTTGTGTTATTGTGTGGATTATGTATTTTTTTCTCTAGTTATTTTTCATTCAGTTCCAGTTATTTAGCATTCCGTGGAAATAAGTTAATAAAAATAACTAAGCTGTAAGATTTGTTGTGATGAAATGTTCTAGTGGAATATCCATGGTAGTTTATAGATCATATTGGTATCATAGCAGTTTTATTTGGGGTTTTGTGGCAAATCACATGATATAGAGGCGGAATAAAGAAAAAGTCTTCAACAATGATTTACAAAGCTGGAAATTCAAGTCGTCGATATCTCATGCAACATGTCAATCCTCATGACGGTTCTGGAGAACGATTTTGGACATTTTGGTGATTTTTGAGGCTCTAACTTAGATATTGAATCAGAGGAGAAATTGGAAGACAAAGGAAACCAAAAAAAGGATCCAAGGAACGGGCCCGCGAAAGAGAATCTAAGTTCTAGTACCAACACACATTCCTAGGTGTAGGGACCCCCATTTTGGGTTCCCCAAAAAGACTTCCACGGAATTTGAACATATAAGTATAATTAATTTCAGAACTTCCAGTACAATTTTTCAGAAGAAGATATAGAGGCCATAGATCTAGTTCTATCTATTGCAGTACATGAATGTCAATAAATAGAACTATATACCTAGATTTATTCGTTCCACCACAAGAGTTAACAAAATAAATAAACTAAATACTTCAAACCTATTTTCGATGGTTGGTCCAACGAATCGATGGAGTCCTCAAAGTGGTTCCGCACGATCCAGTCCAATTTCCTGACAAAGTACCAAGTGACCCCTTGGTAAACCTCCCTACCGTATCAGGGTTACTCTCCTTCACCCCGAACCCCCGAGCTAATGGGGTCGTAAGAACACACAAGCTAGCCTCCCGAAAGGATCTCCCAATCCCCGTTCCGGCTAATCCCAACTCCAAGGATCATAACATAATCCGAGATTATGATGACCATCCAGCATTAGGGAGCAAGAGATGCCTTTCTCTCCTTCTCCTCCCTCATTATCTAGCAAAATCCTGTGTGCCATGTGTCTGTTCATGCACATATTTAATTTAATTTAATATTTTAATTTCCATTATTCTCAAATACATGTGTCTTAATGTCTTCAATGTGCACCTAATTCCCTAAATCAATGAGAGTTAAGTGTATGAGAGTTCTACTCCTCTTTTGTTTCTCAAATAGTTTACTAAAAACCTTTTTAGTAAAATAAAAATAAAAAGATTTGTTATTTTTTATTTAATTGATAATGAAATTTATAAAAGACAAATGTTTCTTTTATTAAATAACATCTAATATAAATATTCTCTTTAGTTCTTTTTATTTTTTACTAGAATATTCTCACTTGAAGTTAACTCCTATTACTATTCAAATCTAAGACAACTTTCATAGGAATTTCTAGTTTTTAGTTCTTATTCTATTCCTTCAATAGAGTAGATAAATAAAATAGTTTAGACTAAACTAAAAGTTTTATTTTTTTAAAAAAGAATAATGAATAAAGTTTTCTGGTATTTGTCTTCTTAATTTAAAGTCACATGAATTTATTTTTGATGGGTTTTCGATTTCTTTATTTTAAATAACAATTATCTTTATCTTGTCCAGGTGCCTCTTCGGCGGGCCCTTCTGACAGTTTCATTTCTTCCTTCTTATGGGGAGTACTGCGTAGCGACCGGGAACCGTTACCGCGATCTCTCAACTATGCTCCTTGGAGACTAAGGGATGTTGAGGGATAAGGCTCTCCTTATTGTGCGCCCCTCAACTCATCGTACGCGACCAAATCATTATGGCCTTGCCCGTATGGCATACGCTTCCCCGGGTGAGCTGAAACGGATTCACCTGTGCGTGGATTGCTAATCCAAGGTCGACAGTCAGTCGTCGTACCCCTATGTGTTCTGTCCGTTCTTACGACCCCTAAAATTCCATTGTGGGTCAGTCGGTATATTGTCTTACCTGCCACTGCACACACTCAAGCGCACATTAGTAGAGCTGCACTATATAAAATATTTACATCATTCATTCTAGTATCTCAGTCAGTCGAGCATACAAATTATTCATCATTTATCATCATTTCTCAGTTAGTTGAGCATATCTAACATTCAGTCATTCTATATCAATCAGTCGAGCATATCTAACATTCAGTCATTCTATCTCAATCAGTCGAGCATATCTAACATTCAGTCATTCTATCTTAATCAGTCGACCATATCTAACATTCATCAATCTCGTTATTGGATCGTTTCGTCATACATCATAATATACTTCATTCATTCTCTAATCGTTAAGCAAACATCATAATCACCCTCATAATTTCATTTCCATAATTCAGCCTAAATATGATATTCATTATAAGATTTCCCATGTGTTAATCAATCGGCCAAATCACAATTATCCAAAATCATCATTAAATCCATCATTAGAAACATATACGTTTATCACATACATCGCTAGTCAGTCACCAATTTTATTCTTAATCATCATGTACACAGTCATTTATCTCGGTTTCTTTAACTGGGTCACTTACCCATAAGTGTTATCAACATCGATAGTCGTAGCGAGTTTGAGGGGCATTACACTAGGATTTATTTAAGATGGGAGAAAAAGTTGATATCAAGTTGTACCAAGGTGAGATTGATGCTATAAAATTGAATCATTGGTTGCAGAAATTAGAGGTCTATTTTAGTATCCACAACATAGATGAGTAGAAGATTTCATTTGCCTGACTGAAATTAGAGGCCCATGCATTAACTTGGTGAGGAATCCACATGAAGGCTCTTAGGACAAAGGGATATCCTACAATAACTAAGTGGGAGGATTTCAAAACCCTTATTAAGTCCATGTTCTACCTTATTGGGTATGCAGAGGACCAATGGATCTATTGGCCTTACTTCAGGAAAAGGAAAGGGTAGAGTGTGCAAGATTACATCACCGAATTCATGAATATGGCGATCATTATGGGTATTTCACCCAAGAATCTAGATGTACTCCTCAAGTATCTTGGGGTTCTACACAGTAATTTACAGAAGCAAGTGATGTTCAATCCTAGGACAATTGATAAGGCATGTGTGCAAGCACAATACGTGGAAAATATAGGACATAAGAAAGGACAACCAAGTGGTTCTAAACAGAAAGAGAACCAAGATGCTTCCAAGGAGAGGAAGAAGAAGTAGAATGGAAAATATAAGAAGACTACATCCACGACACATAAGTGCAAGGATCCAAAAAACCACTATAACCACTGTAACATTGATGGTCTCAATGAAGAGAAGTATTGAAAGATACATCTAAGTATGAACCTAAGGATCACAAGAAGGATGCTAAGAAGAAGAACTTTCTAGCCATAGATTCAAGCAAAGAGGTAGAGAGAAGCTTAGATGTGGATGATAAGATTGTCTGGAATTCAGTGTATAAGGAGGTGAATTCGAGTAGGATTCATCACAAGCAAGAGAAGGAGATGAAAAAACTCTTCCATGTCAAGATCCAAATCAAGAATACCAAGGTAGAGGCTTTATGTTTGAGTTTGCACTTTAATTCAATTATGTTAGATCTTTAAACTGGAAGATAGACAAGCATATCAATACACAAAAGACACAAGAAATTTCCTCGGGGAAACCATAAAGGAGAAAACCTCGCAACTTACTCAGAATTAGATTCGTCACTAGTCCAATATCAAGCAAGATAGAAAACCCAAATATAAGATGTCTTCTGCAACTTTTCTCTTTCTCCTCCAGTGAACTTGTCTTCTCTCTCACTTGGTGAGAACTTGCTTGAGTGAGTGTGATATCCAAATGAGAGAGTGAGCCTCTCTATCTATACTTTATGTGTGAGTGACCTAATTCGTCAATGGGGCCGACTTGCCTAATTGACTGGGCCGACCTGTCCTAGGGAGACTCAAAAATACATTTTATAATTAACATATTGGGGACTAATGCCCCTACTTACAATGGAGGTTTTGCCTCAATATTCTTACATGACCAAATACAATAATGACATCCCCAAACAGAGGAAAAAAAATCTCCGACGGAGGTACAATAAAAGCACAATAATAATATAACAATAATATACACAAGAATATCTTCAGAAGTTACATTTACAACAACACTCCCTCTTAACTAGGAAGGTATTTTCTCGACACAGTCATCATCACAGCTGGACACAAACTCTCGACAACGTCATCATTGTTGGATCATCGTCATCGCTGCTGCAGCAATCCTCATCGTGTTGATCATTGACTAGTAAGATCTCTCGAATCTATTCGTCATGAGAAGTTCTATAGATCCAACCCTTTTTGATGTTGGATATAGGCCTAGCTCTCATCTAGGTATTCATCATCTCTACGAGAAATCCACCAAGTAGGTACATCCCAAGACCACATATTACATTGCCACATAAATCACTTGCATCTCCTACTATCATCTCATCGTATCTAGATCATCTCATCATCCCATGCGAAGAGCAGGCTAGGTGCATATATCATGTCCAATAGACAACCTGCGTCTTCCACCCAGTGGATACAACCCAGGGACATATGCAACTTCAACCCAGTGGATACAACCCATATGTATTACGTCTCTCTCTCAGTCAACCTTTGTCTTCCACCCAGTGGATACATCCTAGGAACATCCGCGTCTTCCACCCCGTGGATACAACCCAAATGTATTACGACTCTATCAGTCAACATGTGTCTTCAAACATGTGGATACAACCCAGGAGCATCCCATATGCATTATGTCCTTTTGGACCACCTGCGTCTTCCACCATGTAAGATACAGCCTAGGCGCATCCCAGATGCTTTACAACCCATGGACTACCAACATCTTCAAACATGTGGATACAACCCAGGATCATCCCATGTGCATTACGTCTGTGCGAACTAATTGGGTCTTCCACCATGTAAGATATAGCCCTGGTGCACCTGCATCTTTCGGCTGTGTCACATCACTCCCTATTTCAAGGAACATCGATCTGGATAACACCAAGCTTCTCTCTGAAGTACTCGAACTTCACTCTTGCTAACGACTTGGTCAACACATCGGCTGTCTGCTCGTCTGTATCCACATACTGGAGCTTCAGTGCTTCTCTTTGCACCATATCACGGATATAGTGGTACTTGATCTCAATATGCTTCGAATTGTCATGGAACATCGGGTTCTCATACAACTTCACACAACTTTGGTTGTCACAAAATATACAAGTCAACTCTAGCTCGAGATCAAACAAATCTGACAGTAGCTTCCGAAGCCATATTTCCTAACAAATCTTCCAAAGCCACACTGACTACAAACATATCCTGATGTGGATTTCTTGCCATCCATTGATCCTACCCAATCTTATTTTGTATAACCATGTAACCGAGGTTCTTTGTATTTGCCTTATATAATGCCAAAATCTAATGTTCATTTAACATATTGTAGCACCCTTTCTGTTGTTGTCCATTGTTCTACCTTTGGAGCGGTCATGAATTGAGAGATGTAGCTTATTGCAAAACTCAAGTCAAATCTAGTGGTTGTAAGATAAAATTTTAAAACAAGCTCCCCACTAGTTGCTTGTAGATTTATTTATTAACTTCCTTAGAATCAATCTTAGCTAAAAGTTTTAGTCGTTTCTCCATAGGTGTAGATGATGTTTTACAACCTGCCATCCTAAACTTGTCTAACAAACTTTTGGCATACTTTCTCTGTGAAACATACATATGGTTATGTATTTCCCAAACTTCTACACCTAATTAATAATGTAGGAGGCCTAAGTCAATCATGTCAAAGGCTGCACATAAATTGGATTTTACTTGTGATATTTACCCTCACTCACTACCTATGATGATGATGTCCTACACATATATTACCAACATAATTACATCATCTCCAATGTTTTTTTATGTAAATATTGGGATTTGAAGGACTCCATTGGAACCCTTGTTCACATAAATACTTACCAATTTTGATGTACCATGATCTGGGAGCCTACTTCAAACCATTGAGAGCTTTCTTTATTCGATAGACTAGATGTTCTTTCCTTGGAACCTGAAAACCCTAAGGGTGATGCATGTATACTCTTTGCTACAAATCTCCATTGAGGAAAGCACTCTTCACATCCATCTGGTGTAGTTTCCAACCAAATTGCACTGCCATGGCTAGAGCTCAACAAATCATGCTCATCTTTGTTATGGGGGCAAAGGCCTTTTCATAATCAATTCATTCTTTCTATGCACAGCCCTTTGCAACCGGTCTTTCCTTCTACTTGTCAAGTGTCCCATTTGCATTGCACTTCACTTTATACACCCATTTGCAGCCAATGGGTTTCTTCCATAGAGGTAGCTTTGTAAGAGTCCATGTTTGATTTTTTATAAATTTCGTGTTCGGTTTGCATGGCCTTCCTCCCATTCTGGTCTTCCCTTGGCCTCTTCATACTCTTGAGGTTCATATAAGTCCTAAATTTTAGCCATCAAAGCATAATTGGTTGTATTAGATTTATTACATCTTCTTGGTCTTCCTCATGCCTGCATCTCATCTAGTCGAACATCTCCAATGGTGTCGTGCCACTATTTTGGTCTCTTCTTAGAATCCTCTTCTTCCATATCAAAGTTATCATTGCACCGAGAGTAGCGAGGTGCTTACAATCCAGTATGGGGGAAATGTTGTCACATAACGTAACGTTATGTTGCATTACAAAAAATAAAAGTAATTAAAAAAATTTAAAACTAACATAGATCCATCTTAAACTCGAACATGCGTGTAATTTTTTATGAACATGTAAAAAAGTTAGATAAAAAAATATTACACCTCAAAAAATTGGATCCCTCTCGGTGCTTGGTAGATTCAGGTTTAAGATGGATCTATGCTGGTTTTGTTGATTTGGAGTCCCTGCAATGGTTTCGTGACTAGGAGTTTTTGGGGACATCCTCATAATTCTCCTACCCTTAAGGTGGATGTTGTACAAGCATCCTACTTGAGCTACTGGTGAAAACTTCCTCATTCTAAAATTTTTTCAGATCCAAATCCATCTAAAATAGCCCTTCATTCTCATCAACCACATCTTGGCTAAAGCTTACTTTGTCAGTGTCCACATCAACTAATATATATGCTTTGTCATTGCCATTGTAGCCTATAAGCATCAATTTCATGCTTTTGGGATTTAGTTTGGTTCGTTGTTCTTTAGGGACCCATGCACATACAACTGAACCAAAAACTTTGAGATGACTTAATTGTTTTTTCTGTCTAGACCATGCTTCCTTTGGAGTCTTATTCCGTGTTTCCTTTGTTGGAGATCTATTAAGCAAATAATTATGGCGTGTATTGCTTCAACCCAATACCTGTAGAAAACATATTTGTTTTCTAACATACAACGCGCCATCTTGACAATAGCTTGGTTACACTTCTCTACCACTCCATTTTGATGTGGAGTATAGGATGTGGTGTATTGCTTTTGAATACCCTCTTGAGTACAAAAATTATTAAATTTCATGGAGTAAAATTCTCCACCATTATTAGCCTTGAGAATTATAATGCATCCCCTAGACTATTTTTCCACCATTGTCTTAAATTTCTTCAGCTCAGTAAATACTTCATATTTTAAATTTAAAAAATACACCCACAATTTTTTAGTGAAGTCATCTACAAACAACAAGAAATACCTCGCACTGGAGACTGATTTTGTCTTCATAGGTCCACAGACATCCACATGAATCAACTAAAGAGCCTCCTTTTCTCTCCAAGCCCATCCCTCATCAAATGGAGTTGGTGCTACTTTCCCACTTGACAAGCCTCACAAATTTCATGTTTCTTTTGTTGAATCTTTGGAAGACCATCCACTACCCTTTCTTTAGCGAAATGAGAAAGATAGTTCAACTTTCAAATGTTCATACTTTATGCCAACGTGAACTGGTTTCTTAAACACGCTTCTCCAACAAAGCATGTTCTTTGGCTTCCTCTATATCAATTGGCCAGAACAATATGTGATTTTCAATACCAACAACAATTGACTTCTTGCTACCCTCGTAAACCATGTCGCATCATGGTCACTAAAAATAACATGTAAGTGGGGGCTTAGCTTCATAATTTGACTCACTAAAAGCAAATTTTGTTCACACCTGGCACATTATACACATTAAGGAAGACCAACTGCTTATCTCCTAAGATAATTTGTCATTTCCTTCGCCTTTTATTTTGAACTCCTCCAAACCACCAAAAACCATAGACGAAACATACGCATGATCATGGACAAACCAATCACATCTATTGGTGAAATGATACAATACACTAGAATCAATATAGCAAGCAGAGGACTCTCCATGATTTGCTTGCTTAGCAATAAAAGTGAAGAGAGCAGCCTCTTCTTGGTGTTTTGCAACATGGGCCTTCTCCTTCTACTAAGAGCCTCCCTGGTTATGTTTTTCATCCCACAACCACTTTTTGCAAAACTTCCTTTTGTGAACCACCTTTCCACTAATGACATTTAAAAATATTTTGATTACATGATTTATCAATGCTGCCTTGACTACTTCCATTGTTCTTTCAAGTCAAATTTCTCTTACCTTTAAGGTTTGTTGCCAATGCTAGTTTTGAACTTGCTACTGTATTTTCATTGTCAAACTGCTTTTTCCACTTGTTTTACTACAAAAACTTTGTGCATAGCTCATCAAACCTTAGCTCTTTGTCAGCAACAATAATATTAAGTGTTTCAATCAAAAGTTCAAATGCTACTGGTAAACCCTTGAGAGTAATTACCACCATGTTTTCTTCTTCCATCTTTTGCCCAATGGCATTCAGTTGTTCTTCAATATTCTTAATATTTATTAGATGTGTATGTAAAGATTCATTTTCATTCATCTTAATAGATTTTTTTGGGGGGGGGAAACACTCTACTTTTGTCTAAGACTTCATGCAACTCTTTGACATGCTTTCAAATGGTTGCAACATCCTTCGTAGTGCCATCACCTTACACTTTGAAAGCATTTCATCAATCATAGATAACTTTATGAGCATTACTGCTTCTCTATTTCGCTCATCATATTTGTCATAGTTTTTTCCTGTTGTTGTCGGTTGAGTTTTTTTCTCCAATACAAACTAATCTAGACACCTATACTAAAACATGGGTAGCATACACTAATTCTACATATTATACTTTTTACTAAAGAATTGTTTGTTACCCTCCAACATGAAATTGGACAAACTAGCCCTTTTGTCAAATAATTTTAGAGATAAAAGTGCTAAAAGAGAGATTACACTGCTAAAAAGATGACCAAAAAACCAATGGTTTTCTCCCAAACAGTCAAATTTACCATTGCTTAGTGAAATTCTACCAAAAGTAGAGAAATTTCTGAAAATACAGTAGAAAAATGCACAGATTTGCCAAACAACTACTGAAATAAAGAAATTTCCTTCTAAAATTACATAAATTACTGAAAAAAAATCAAAAATTCCGTTTGAAAATAAAAATTATAGCAAAGCTTTCAGAGAGCTGAAGTTAATAAACGAAACCTATTTTTTTTGGTTTGTGGTATGGATTTCCAATCACCCAAAAAAGTATGCCTGTAACTTTTTTTTCTTCAGATTATTAATGTATGATTTAACATAGAAAAATATTTAAATCTGGTTTTAAATCGAAATGAAACTGATTATTTCTTAAAAATATGAACCTAGCTTTAAATTGAGCAAAAAAATGATGCTGGTCTTCTAAACCAAAAAAAAAAAAACTAGTTTCGGTTATTCTGAAATCCCTTCGGCTTCTCGATGTGTATCGAACAAAGTCTTTTGGTCTGTCATTGAACTTGGTAGTCTTTATTCCCTTCTCTGCCTTCGCTTCAACTTCTCACCGTGACTCTGATACCAAATTACAAAAACCGAACACACAAAGATACCAAGAACACAAAGAGAGAATTGAAAGAGAGAATATGGTTCTTTTTGTTAGAATTTATAGCAGTATAACCACGATCACTAAAAGAATGGCAAAGCACAGAAACAAAATGAGTGTGAAGCTCGTTTAACCATGATGATAAGAACAATCATCTCCCAACCATAGATAAATCTATTTGTCTGCCCCGAGCTCACACCTTTCAATAGAGAATGATGTACATCCAGATAGTAGTAGCACAAACCCAAGAAAAATAAGAGAGAAATTTCTCCAATAGTGGAGAACCCCAAAAATCAGTCTCCTAGCTGCAGTAGCGAACCTCTCTTGACTAGTGCGAACTTGTCTTGAGTGAATCACTAAATGAGAGGTCGAACTCTTTATTTATACACATCAAAAGGTAACTTTTATTTCTTACTGGGCTGACCTAACTGGGGCAGTTATGCCCATTTTCTGGGGTAGACTGCCCATTGTTTTGGGGCAGTTTACCCACTGGGACGACTTGTCTAACTGACAGGGCCGACTTATCTTGGGGAAGGATAAAATAAAATTTAAAGATAATTTTCTTTGTGTGTTTTTCACCCCAAGGTTTACATTAATTCTTTCAAGGGTTTACACGATCAGATACATCAATATCTTCTCCCGTAGAAGGTCCAGCAATAATATAATAAGAATAGCTTCCGAAGTTGCACTATTTCCAAAAGTCCCTCTCAACAAGGAAGGTATTCTAATTTTATTCTTTCTTGGGTCGACCTATGAGTTGATGCCTCATGCAGCTACTACTCCAACACTCCCTCTTAGCCAAGGAGGCATCATCAGTATTATCATACTGGAATACATCTGGATATCATCTGTACACCACGATTATCTCTAACCTCTCTATATCATAAGGAAGGTCTTCCAACACAATCTCAATCCGTCAAGAAGTGTCAACAAATCAATCTTTGTGCATCAGCTCAATCCAGTCCATCAGAGAACATGCACTAGCTCCACGACTCTGCCCTATCCATAGGGGAGTCACTCGTGCCTTAGCTCAATCCAGTTCTTTGGGGAACATGCACAAGAACAATGTGCCTCAGCTCAACCCAGTCCATCGGGGAACATGCACAAGAACAACGTGCCTCAACTCAACCCAATCCTTCGGGGAACATGTTAAGATTTAATATGCTAAGACAGAAAATATCAGCATTACATTCCATTTCATAACAATAGCATATACAGGATCACTGAAAGAACAACAAGCATAGCATAAACACAAGAGACACATATTTATCCTGGGAAACCCTCATGGGGTAGAAAACCCAGCAAAGCTTCCTCAATATAGATGACCAGCAACTACAAAGATGTAATCCACAACCATGAGCTCCTTCTCCTCCACAGCAGATCTCTCTCTCACTTATGTGCTATTCACAAGTGAGTGCAATGTGTGTTAAATGAGGAACACACCTCCTCTATTTATACTCATCTCCGACTTGTCTTTTACATTAACTAGGTCGGCCCCAACTTAACCACTGGGTTAAACACCCCATTACAACTGACTGGGCCGACCCCTCTAGGGTGGTCTAATAACCCTTTGACCCACATAACACATACAGGGCCAAACCCTCCTAGGGAAGTCTAATAACCCAAGTTACCACATTCCAACGGAGGAATAAACATCTCCGGATATACAATAAGGTCTTCACGGAGGAATGAAACATATCAGGAATAATAAAGTACAAATATAATATTCTTTGAAGTTACAATATTTCAACACTCCCCCTTAACGAGAAGGATATTATAACAATATCTGCACAAGCAAGGAGTCATCAACTACATCATACATGATACATCTATAAATCATTGGAAGCTTTCTCAACATCATCAGTAACTCAAGCAGTTACTGGAACATCTTCAATACTGGAACATCAACATCTTCAGTACTGAGTCTTCATATTCTGCAACACTCAAATAGCTACAGCAACATCAACATCATCATCTAGATCCTCACGATCATCAGCATCGTCATCTAGACCATCACGACCATAGCATCGTCATCTAGATCATCATGATCAACAGCATCGTCATTTAGACCATCACGACCACAACATCGTCATCTAGATCATCACGATCACAGTATCGTCATCTAGACCATCACGATCACAACATCGTCATCTAGACCATCACGATCAGCATCGTCATCACACAATCTACATCATCATCATCAACTGGATCCTCTCGATCAACAACACAAGAGCAGCGCACCCTGCAACACACATGTTCTATTTAAGACACCATATCATGTCTAGGGACGATGCAGTCCACTCGTCAACTTAGACAAAGTCTAAGGACCACTTCTCGGAGACATATGTCTACGGATCAATTCAGGGACCGAAGTCCGGGGACGATACAATCCCCTCACTCTCGGAGACATCTGTCTGCGGATCAATTTAGGACTAAGGTCTAGGGATGATACAATCCTCTCACTCTCGGATACATCTGTTTGCGGCTCACTTTAGGACTGAAGTCCAAGGATGATACAATCCCCTCACTCTCGGAGACATCTATCTGCGGCTCACTTTAGGACTGAAGTCCAAGGATGATACAATCCCCTCACTCTCAGAGACATCTGTCTGCGGCTCACTTTAGGATTGAAGTCCAAGGATGATACAATCCCTTCACTCTCGGAGACATCTGTCTGCGGATCACTTTAGCACTGAAGTCCACGGATGATACAATCCTCTTACTCTCGGAGACATCTGTCTGCGGATCACTTTAGGGACCGAAGTCCGGGGACGATACAATCCCCTCTCGTACATTTTGAACTAGTGGTTCCAGGATGATGCAATCCCCATCACGTACATTTTGAACTAGGCGTTCAGGGACGATACAGTCCTATCATATCAACTAGGTACCAGATACTGACCTCATTGTCAGAATAAGTAGCCTCATCATCGATACAAGTATCCTCGTCATCAATACAGTGTCCAAATCAACAATACAAGTATCCACACCAATACAAGTATACACATCATCAATACAAGTATCCACACCAATACAAGTATA
This sequence comes from Larix kaempferi, assembly GCA_027924585.1. NCBI lineage: Eukaryota > Viridiplantae > Streptophyta > Pinopsida > Pinales > Pinaceae > Larix > Larix kaempferi. The sequence continues at coordinate 26,729,839 of BSBM01000877.1, read as the reverse complement.
GACATCATCAATACAAGTATCCACACCATCAACACAAGTATCCACACCAATACAAGTATCCACATCATCAATACAAGTATCCACACCAATACAAGTATACACATCATCAATACAAGTATCCACACCAATACAAGTATCCACATCATCAATATAGGCAATCTCATCATCGATACAGGTATTCACATCGATACCAGTATCCAAAGATATCTTTATCGACCATATAACTCCCCCTTTCGAGGAGGGTCCTTTTGAACTACACTAAACTTGTCTTGGAAATACTCAAACTCTTCTCGAGACAGAGGTTAGGTCAATCCATCAACAACTTGTTCGTTAGTGCTCACATAATCGAGCTTGATATCTCCTTTCTGCACCATATCCCGTATATAGAAATATTGGATCTCTATGTGCTTTGACTTATCATGGAACACTAGATTCTCTATCATCTTGATACAACTCTAGTTGTCACATAGGATCACAGTGGGGTCCATCTCTAAGTCAAACAGTCCTGATAATAACTTTCGAATCCATACTGCTTCAAAACTAGCAGAGCAAGCAGCTATATATTCTGCTTTAGCTGTGCTGAGAGCCACACTAGACTGCTTCCTGCTATACCACGAGATCATGGCAGATCCCAGACAATAACATCCTCCTGATGTACTCTTTCTGTCTGATGCGCTTCTTGCCCAATCAACATCTGTGTAGCCGTACAATCTGAAGCCATGATCTCCAAGGTAATGTAGACCAAAATCTATTGTACCCTTTAGGTACCTCATCACATGCTTTGCAGCTATCATGTGAACACGTCTAGGTTCCAGTAGATATTGACTCAAGGTGTTCACAGCAAAGCAAATATCTGGCCTAGTGTTCATCAGATACATTAATGACCCAATAATCTGTCTGTACAGAGTTACATCTGATGAGTCATCCGCTAACATCTTTAAGTTGGAATCCATGAGAGTGGCCATTCCAACACATCAAATCTTTTCAAGATTTCCACAGCATACTTTCCCTGGTTGAGAAAGATTCCTTATGAGCCTTGCCATACTTCCAGACCTAGGAAGTAATGTATCAATCTGAGATCTTTCATCTCAAATTTTGTAGCTAGCTTCTTCTTGCTTTCCATGGTCTGTTTCTCATTCCCTATCAGAAAGAGATCATCCACATATAATAATAGTATCATCCATAACGGATCAGCTTTACTTTTGGTAAAGCCCAAGCTTGTCAAGAAGCTATCAATTCTCCCTCTGTAACTGAACACCATTCACACTCTGCATTGAGTGATCTTCTGCATATCTATCTGTGCCATCTCTCGTCAGATGGGTCTACTGATATGAGTCTCAAGATCATTCGAACTCTTGTGGTGAGTTCTTTCTTGCATCCATCTAAGAGAAGAATATCATATGTATATAGAAACCATTTTCAACCTTGTAGCAAAGGTTGAAATCCGCATCACCCATGGTGATCATTAAGACTATCAATCCTGGGTACTTGTACAGAGCTTTCTTCAATTGAATCCTGGGTACTTGTACAGAGCTTTCTTCAATTGAATCCTGGGAGTTTTCTTGATTCGCACTTCTTCTTCAATCACACCATTGAGATAATAGTATTTATCTAGCTACTTGGAGCAAACATCTCGTCATGATCCTTTTCCTCTTTCTAAGATAATCTTCTAGCCACGAGCCTTCTATAGTATGTTTGATTTGTAAATCTTCTTGTTGAACATCCATCACTTGTTCAGTGTTCATCATTCTTCATGATCTTTCCTACAAATCAAAATTAAGTACATGATTAGTAATACTTCATAATCATCAAATCATGTTGACATGATAACCTATTATGCATACATATATGATTTACATAGTTATGCTACTATCTTGACCAATACTTTGGCACAACACTTTTCCATATCCTGTATGCATACAGTGGCTATCTAGATGCCTTCCATCTCTACCAGAACATACTATCGAGAGCGTGCACAGCTCTCAGCATGTCAACAAAGAGGTTTCATTCTAGACAATCAACAACGGAATGTTTGTCCAACTTACCAACCATATGCATATTAGTAGTATACTGTTCAATGCTATATGAATGCTTACACTTAGCATGATATATTCTAGGAATACAAATATGCATACAACTATTACGAGCAATATCATAGACTATTCAGTAATTCAAATACTTATATTTTTATGTCTTGTGAGGTTGCATCCTTCTTGGTCTCAACTTCCCTTCCATGTCATGAGCTTCTATCCATCCTTGACCACCATGCATGCTTAAGTGTGCACTAGTGTCATCATCATGATCTCATACATAATCATACATTTATTAGTATAAACTCAATATTATCACAACATTATGATTCTAAGTAATCTTGAATATGTATGGTCATGATCATTCAATACATGGGTATACTAAGATCCTAGCACAAAGTAGGATTCTAACTTGACATAGAAAAACATACCTGGATTAGTATACATGCTTAGTTATGTCTAACACACCCAAACAATATCTTTATTCTCTTCAATGATTTAGAGACCTTGTGCTAGTAACCTGCATACCTCATAAGTTAAGCATAGTACAAATAAATCATGCATACCTCGTAAGTAGAGCTTCTAAAGACTATGGATAAGTCTTTTGTCTTTATGTCATCATGGTCATAGAACTTGATTTGTCTTTCTTGATGTACCTGTCTTTTGTTAGTAGACAACATCATCCTCATACAACACCATAGGTGCATTAGTACAGTCATATAACTTTGATCAAAGAATACATCTTCTATCATTCACATGCATTCATACTTTTACTAGGGTGATAAGACAATTCTAAGATTAATCAAGATTGTACTAACCTCAATAATATGAAGACAAGCATATTATAAACTTAATCATGAACAGATTTCAACACATACCTGTATCTCCTTAAGTCATACCTGTTAGGGAATTTTTGTAGTCTTCTTATGTAAGACCTTAGCCTCATCTCCCCCTGAAACTGGATCTGGAGCTTGATTAGGGTTTGTTAGAGAAACCCTAAAAATTCAAACTTTGACTTTTACAATTCTGAATGGATGGAAAGATGTGCCTTTGTTGAGTTGATCAAGCTAGCACACTTCAATTTTGAAATCTCCAAAATTTGACCCCTCAAAATTGCCTTCGAAACTTTTGGATCTTCTGGATAGGATCCCGAACTAGGGTTTGATGAAGCCCACCCTTCTGCCCAATCAAAAGGTTCGATCCAAAGCTCTAAACTTCTATTTTTCTGAGGAGCTTCCAGCCGTGGTCACAGACTTAAAAAATTCCAACTTTTGCAGAAGCCCTAATTTTCCACCTTTCCGATCAAGGCCCCGAACTAGGGTTTGATCAAGCCCACCCTTCTGACCAACCAAAAAATTTGATCTTGGTCTCTAAATTTCGATTTTTCTGAGTAGCATTCAGCCGTGGACTTTGATTCCAAAAATTTCAACTTTCTCCGAAACCCTAATTTTCCACAGTAGTGAAGATTCAAGAATGAAGGTGCTCAAAATCCAAATATGTTTTGACAGAAATATGCACCTGATGGTTTCTGGTGTAACTCCGAAATTACGAATCCACAGGGTCTGAAACTTCTGTCTGTGGTATCCCGACCTGTCCTCTTTCCAACCCCACAGGTCTGACCTCAATTGCATTCTCTGAGAGAGAGTTATGTCAAGTGTTGCAATGTGACCTGTTTATGGGATAAGACAGGAGAGCGAACTTGTATGGTGTGCCACGTGTCATTGGTTCAACTTCGGCCTCTGAAAAAGTTACCTGAGATAGTACAGTCCGTGCACTACCTGTCACTTTTTACGAAATTTCATTTGGAGCTTCCTAGACCAAGTTATGGCCTTTTTGCTTAGGTCACTTGATTATGACTGAGATCTGGAAGAGGCAGAAACCCTAACTTGTATTGATCATAAATCACAAAGTACAACGAATCTGAGGGTGTCCTTTGGACACAAGGTACATGGGAATGTTATCTACGACCTGTAAAGGTTTCAGATCCCGAACCTTCGCCAAAATGAAGTTATAGACGATGACTGGTTTTTGCTATACAAAACCCTAACCTTCAAATTGTCGTAAGTGAAGTAAATGTCGTAAGTGCCATACATTGCCTTCCTTCAGGTTAGCTTTGATACCATGTTAAGATTTAATATGCTAAGACATAAAATATCAGCATTACATTCCATTTCACAACAATAGCATATATAGGATCACTGAAAGAACAACAAGCATAGCATAAACACAAGAGTCACAGATTTATCCTGGGAAACCCTCATGGGGTAGAAAACCCAGCAAAGCTTCCTCAATATAGATGACCATCAAATACAAAGATGTAATCCACAACCATGAGCTCCTTCTCCTCCATAGCATATCTCTCTCTCACTTATGCGCTATTCACAAGTGAGTGCAATGTGTGTTAAATGAGGAACACACCTCCTCTATTTATACACATCTCCGACTTGTCTTTTACATTAACTAGGTCGGCCCCAACTTAACCACTGGGATAAACACTCCATTACAACTGACTGGGCCGACCCCTCTAGGGTGATCTAATAACCCTTTGACCCACTTAACACATACAGGGCCGACCCCCACTAGGGAAGTCTAATAACCCAAATTACCACATTCCGACGGAGGAATAAACATCTCTGGATATACAATAAGGTTTTCAAGGAGGAATGAAACATCTCCGGAATAATAAAGTACAAATACAATATTCTTTGAAGTTACAATATTTCAACAAAACATGCACAAGAACAACGTGCCTCACCTCAACCCAATCCTTTGGGGAACATGCACCAACTCAACCAGTGAGTCCAAGAGAACAAGTGTGCACCAGCCTCTCCATCCCGTCTCAAGATGTCTAAGAGATCTCCTCACTCTTTTTAGAGTGATCTGGAGAATGCACTAAATCTCTTCGTCATATCCCATGATGTTTGAGAGATCTCCCCACTCTACTGAGTGTCTGGGAGTGTGCACTGGCCTCTCCATCCTATCAATAAGAGATCTCCTCACTCTATCCTAGAGTGATCTGGAGTATGCAGTGGCCTCTCCATCTTATCTAGATGTCCGAGAGATCTCCTCACTCTATCATAGAGTGATTTGGAGAATGCAATGGCCTCTCCATCCTATCTGGATGTTCGAGAGATCTCCTCACTCTATCCTAGAGTGATTCGGAGAATGCAATGGCCTCTCCATCCTATCTAGATGTCCGAGAGATCTCCTCACTCTATCCTAGAGTGATCTGGATAATGCAGTGGCCTCTCCATCCTATATGGATGTCCGAGATATAAGCTTTACCATCTGCTTTACTATCTGCTACATGTCTGTCTCAACTGTTGATGGGATCCTCCCATACCTGGCTAAGAACCTGGACGAGCAGAGGTGCACGACCATCTACTACATGTTCATCTCATCTGTCGATGGGATACTCCCATACCTGGATGAGAACCTGAACGAGTAGAGGTACTTGTGAAAGCATCACACGACCATCTACTACCTGTCTATCTCATCTACCAATGGGATTACTCCCATACCAGGCTGAGAACCTGGACTAGTAGAGGTACATGTGTGGAACTCAACCATCTACTACCTATCCGTCTCATCTGTCGATGGGATTACTCCCATACCTGGCTAAGAACCTAGATGAATAGAGGTAGCTGGGTGGAACTTGACCATCTACTACTTGTTCGTCTCATTTGCCGATGGGATTACTCCCATACCTAGCTAAGAACCTGGACGAGTAGAGGTACCTCGGTGAAAGCAGGGTAAACATCTCTATTTAATCTTTCCCTCTCGAGGAGGGACATGTTCTCTTCTACTCCAAGTCTTCCACGAAAGTATTCAACTTTATCCTGGGAAGAGGCTTGGTGAGAACATTTGTAGTCTGGTCATCTATTGGAACATACTGTAACTCAACCGCACCTTTCTGCACCATATCACGAATGAAGTGATACCAAATCTCTATATGCTTCGACTTGTCATGGAATGCACGGCTCTGGTTATCACAGTGAATCACGATTGGCTCTGGAATCTAGCCAAACAATCCCGCAATGAGTTTCTGAAGCCACACTGCTTCTTGGGTTGTTGTACTAATAGCCATATACTTGGCCTCTGCAGTACTGAGTGTTATTGAGTTTTGCTTTCTGTTGCACCAGGAAATCACTGCAGAACCCAAACTGAAGCAACATCCAGAAGCACTCTTCCTATCTGCAGCACATTTGGCCCAATCTGAGTCTGAAAACCCTTGCAATCTCAAGTCACACTCTGAAGCATCTGAGACCATATCCCACAGTGCCTCGTAAGTACCTGACCACATGTTTTGCAGCAACCTAGTGAATCTGACTTGGTTCACACATGAACTGACTGAGATCATTCACAGCAAAACATATATCTGGTCTGGTGTTTGTCAAGTACATCAAAGATCCAATCAACTGGCGATACATGGGGGGATCAATCAAATCTGAAGCAGAAGCAGAGCCCCTTAGCTTCTTTAGATTTGCATCCATCGGAGTGGCCATGAACTTGCAGTCCAACATCCTAAACCTCTTCAGTCTATTGATGGTGTATTTTCCTTGACTTAGGAAAATCTCATTGTGCCTCTATCATAATCAACTCCCTCTATGCTGGAGCTGCTCCCTCTGCATCTGAGCATCCTGCTCCCTCTCTGGAGCTATCCACAGAGTGTCCCGCTCCCTCTCACTTCAGGTGTCAATCTGAGCACCAGCTTTCATGGAGTAGAAGAGCACAGTTTCTTATTAAAATGTAAGTATTCATCCTGGTGACGACTAGGTACATGATCAAGGATCCTCTCAACTGTCAATCTGAATCTACCAGCAACGCTATCAATGTAGTCAGGTACTTGCAGTCATCATGTTGAATCTGCACAGGATTTCAACTGTGTTCTTCCTTATTCTAGGAAGATCTCAACACATCATCAATAGGCCAAGATCCTCAACTCAAGGGCTAACTCCCTCTTAACTGTTGAAGGGGGAGATGATCTCATCTCCTTAGGATCTATCAGCTCCTCATCCTCGACCTTCAGATCAGATCCTCAGGGCATGTGGGTCATGTATCAAATATAGTTGGATGTGTTAGGTCCTCGTCCATTTGCATGACTTCCATCTAACTGCTTTGTCGAGTAATAATTCTTCTAGGTTGAGAGTCATGCTCCTAGAAGCTTCCCGCCTTTGATTAATTTGAACATCATCGGGATTCATGTGTCCACCACTTGTTCATCGAAACAAGTCTCACCATACTTTTCTTGTAGGCCATATCATATGGTCTTTTCCCTACAAGTCCAATCTCGTCAGATGGTTAGCAACATACCATAATCAAATTTAATCAATTCATATAACAATCGTTCACAAATATGTAGGCATCTTAGCTAATGCTTCGTCACAACATATATATGGAACTATCTGGATGTTCGATATCTCCGGACATGGATATTCGATATCTCCGTTAGAACATACTACCAAGAGTGTGTACTACTCTAAGCATGTTAGAAGGAGACAGGTTCATAAAATTTGTGTAGCATTATTGCTATTTAAACAATCATATAGATAACAAACACTATATGATCCTACTGTTCATCAATAAAGGAACTAGATCACATTGCTCTACATCCTTCCTAATTCTAGGAACATAGATCTTCATACAAATTGTTATGGAAACATATTCAAAGCCAACATATCTAATCTATAAGAGTAATAAAGCCAAATACTTATCTTTTATTGTTTTTGTGGGTGGGCTCCCACTGTCTCCTTGTGGGAACCATGGGAGTCCTCTAATCTTCATTTTCTTGCTAGGAGATCATTGCAGTCTGGATCTTCATAATATCACCTCAATATACTAGAAGACCTTCACTGAATCCACCAAGATTCTTCTTGCTCTGGCATCATTCTTTCTCCATTGAGACTTGACATCTTCTACTTCTGGTTCTGGGACCTTCTCATTGACGAACTTCAAAAGATCATTTTCTTCTAATATGAGAAGAACCCTAGACTTTCAAGTGATGAAGTTGGAAGCCCCATCAAGTCGACCTTCAACCTTCATGCCAATCATCTTGACTGCAGATCTGGATCAAAAACCCTAGCAGGAGCTAGGTTAAAAATGAAGTTTGAATCTTGCAAAACTGACTCCACAGGAAAATGCGCCCTAGCAAGGCGAGTTGAGAGAAGGTAGGGTCGAGCCAAGTATGTGGAGGGAACATCACAAAACTTGAAACCCTAATTTCTACAGTAACTGCCGCAGCTGCAAAATTAGGTCAAAAATGAAACTTTTCAGAACTGGAATTTTCCTTCACCAAAAGATGCGCCTTCCCTAGGGTGAAATTTCTAATGCTCTTTTCAAGCCAAACTAAGAAGGGAAGGCCCTGAAATGTGAAACCCTAGTTTCCGGCAATGGCTTCTTTTAGAATTGCTCTGAAACCATGTTAGAATTTATAGTAGCATAACTAGGATCACTAAAAGAATGGCAAAGCACAGAAACAAAATGAGTGTGGAGCTCATTTAACCATGATGATAACAACAATCATCTCCCAACCATAGACAAAGCTATTTGTCTCTCTCGAGCTCACACCTTCCAATAGAGAATGATGTACATCCAGATAGTAGTAGCACAAACCCAAGAAAAATAAGAGAGAAACTTCTCCAATAGTGAAGAACCCCAAAAATCAATCTCCTGCTGCAGTAGCGAACCTCTCTTGACTAGTGCGCACTTGTCTTGAGTGAGTCACTAAATGAGAGGTCGAACTCTCTATTTATACACATCAAAAGGTAACTTTTATTTCTTATTGGACCAACCTGACTTGCCCTAACTGGGTCGACCTAACTGGGGCAATTCTGCCCATTTTCTGGGGTTGACTGCCCACTGTTTTGGGGCAGTTTACCCACTGGGCCGACTTGTCTTGGGGAAGGATAAAATAACATTTAAAGATAATTTTCTTTGTGTGTTTTTCACCCCAAGGTTTACATTAATTCTTTCAAGGGTTTACATGATCAGATACATCAATATCTTCTCCCGTAGGAGGTCCAACAATAATATAATAAAAATAGCTTCTGAAGTTGCACTATTTCCAACACTTTTATTACTCAAATGAAGAAAACAATCTTCTCTTTATAGTTTATAAGAATGAGATGACATAAACCCTAACTGCTCAACTTTAATTGCACAAACCTTAAAATGACTTATGCGTACTTTAATGAAATAATTAGACATAAAGTAACTTAAAGTCACCAAGTGACTTTGTTAATATGCCTAAGTCTATAGTGACCTTTATATTCTAACAGTTGTGAATCCCTTACCTTATAATAGCCTCTAGCACAAAGACATTTCTCTAATGTCCAGAATCAACCCACTCCTAAAGTGGCATAGTATCCACTCTAATTCCCTGCCCCATGAACTGCTGAAACACTGCCTCTCCAGCTGCAGACACAGAAGGGTCTCTGCCAGCTATTCCATCCTGACAAATTTCCTGCAGGGTCAGTAACCTGCCCTCTTCTGCCCCTTCTACCTCTACGTCTCTGCATCACTGTCACTCTACCTGCTCTGCTCCCCTCCACTTGTCTGAATTGTAAAATTTCCTTCTTTGGCTTCCTACTGGATTGACTCATCCCTAATGCTGCATGAGCGAGGTGATTTTGCTTAGTTATTTGATCTGTACCCAAGGTGGACGAGTTAAGGATACATCCTTCACTCATTAAATGTTTCCTGTTCGTCAACATGTCTAAGGTGGCCAAGCAATTTAACGTTGAGATGAATTTACTTTTCAGAATAGATTTCAATTTTCCAACCATAATTTTTGGGGTCCCTGTTTGCTTCCTTGATAATTTCATTTGATTAAATCAAAGCCAAATTTAAGGAGTCCTTAATGTTACTTTTTGAACCACCTAATTCCTCGGGCTCTTCAAATTATCCAAAACCTTTCAAATATTCCACATCCTCTGTTGCCAAATTTGCTAGGAGGTCTGCTACCCGATTAGCTGATCTCTTAACATGGACGAAGCCTATATTTTAAAATTTTCTGATTGCCTCTTTTGCCCATGCTATTGTTCCTTCAATTCCCAAGAGGCCTCTATCTTCCTTTTCCTTGTCTGATCTATTGTAATTTCTGAATCCCTTTCTATGATTTCCTTTTTTATGCTTGGCCAAATTCCTGGTTTTATGGCTTCTAATTGTCCTGCCCATCTCTGCCTGGTTAAAGCACTGCCTACATTCTGGGTGAAAAGAGTTATAAAGGAACCTTTAACATCTCTAATCACCCACTAGGCTCTGCTTCACCTGGGTTCCCTTTGGAGGTCTCATTGAACTTGATTTTCATCCATCCCCTTGGGAGTGCAATCTATTCCTTTTTGGAGCATTGAGGACTTTTATTGGTTCCTTCAACAGAAAGATTGGAGAGGAATTTTCCATTTTTTTCCCAAATGGCCTCTGCTGAATCAATGTTCCAGTGAGCTATTCTTTGCCTCACTGTTTCAAAAATGTTTCCTCTAACCTTTGCCCAAAGGCACTCTGGTTGAAGAATCTTCCCTTCAAATATTCTCACGGTTCCTTGCTTTCCACAGGTTCCGGAATATCAATAGTGAGTTTATTTTCCATTTAGTTCTTCTTTAGATTTTTCTATTGAAGGCTTTCAAAATTCTTAAATAGATCATAGACTGATGCTTTTCTTGGGAACTTGTGGCTCATCTGATCTTTCAATGGAGTACATACCTTCTCTGCTATTTTACATCGGATTAGAATATGACTTGATAATTCCTCTTCCTCTTGACATCCATTGCATCCCATGGGGTCTGCAGGCCCCTTTTCTGAGAGCTTCCTGGGATGTTCTTCAAAGATATATGAATTCTATAAATATCAAACAAAATTGTAGTTTAGAGGGACCCTAACATAATCCAAGAAGATAAATGGAAGATATAATCAGCTTAATACAAAGGAAATATTCTCTCCTGCTACTATGGTTTTACCAGAGCACAGGAATTTCCATAATCTTGGCACCTGATTAGTCATCTTCTTTCTCGTATAGTAAGCCAAAGGGAAAATTTCACTGCACTAGCCTGCCAGATTTTGAGTTTGAGCAAATGCCTTTTAAACACATGTCCAGTATTTGTCGTGCTAAAATGACAACATCAAGATAAGTTGTCTCCCCGCAATGTTCAAGCTAGTAGGCTTCTCAGATGCTTTTGTTAATCTTGAATACTGTAAGAAATGTCATAGCAGAATTGTAGACTTTGTGAAGGGCTTTTGAAATTGTCCTCTTGATAGTAAGGATCTCCATCACCTCCTCTCTACCCCAAGGAAAAGCTCATAAGTAAATAAATATGCATTGTATGCATTAGTACGTGTGTTATAACTAAACTACAATGGAAGGCATTGGCACCTCTCATGAAAATTTCATAGGCAACAAGCAAAACGACAGACTTGGTGGCAATGTGGCAAACAATGGATATTGGATTGTTCTTAACAAGTTGTACCAGTGTCCCCAATACGATGCAGTCAAAGCAACCACATGGCAAGTAAACTTGTTGCGTAGTCTGATTCTTAAGTGAATTGGCTTCTAAGATGTCTTTCCTGTGCCTCAAAAATGTAAAAAGTGTCACTTCATAATTGCGAACCATGTGCAGGAACTTCAGGACATCCAAACATAAAAATTGAAAAGATTCATTCAAAAAACCTAGAATAGTCAGGGGATGAACAAATGTTAATTTTGAATCTGCCATCTAGAAGGTCCTTGTAATCTTGACTTTTGAGGACCTTTACTACTTTCCCCTGTAGCAAGGAAAGTAATAAGCAAGATGTGTCCTTGGTTTTTATTGACCATTACCAATAATCCCCACAAGAACAAAGGCCATCCTTAAAATGATGAAAGCGGTTGGCATCTCTCATGACAATTTCACGCTGAACAATCTTGGAGATGAACTTGGTTACAATGTGGCAGTCATCACACACACGTAGGTTTTTAAAAATGTGAATAGGGGTCCCTGCTGCTGTATTGTTAAGCCCAAAAGCCAGGGCCAACTTCTCACTGTGGTGGCGAAGTACATTTTCCTTCTCTCCTTCATCAACACTGTGTAGCACCACATTTGTGTTGGGCACATAACCTTCTTCCTTCATCTCGCCAGCCAATTTCTCCAATGTAGCATAAATTGCATCCGTTTGAGGATGCAACCTGTCCCCTACAACAAATGTATGAATGTTGTTTTTTACCTTAATCCAACTGCATCCCGGTTTCTTTTTAACCCCTCTGTCTTTCATCAAAACTCGTATTTTTGCTGCATCATTCCACCTACCAGCTGCAGAGTAAATGTTTGACAGCAACACATATGTACCTGCATTTTCTGGTTCCAGTTCAAATAGGTGTTCTGCTGCACGTTTAGCTACTTCAGTATTAACATGGACTCTGCATGCACCAAGCAAGGACCCCCAGGCAACAGCATCGAGTTTAAATGGCATTTCGTGGATAAATTCTTCTGCCTCTTTCAGACAACCAGCACGGGCCAAAAGATCTACCATGCAGGCATAATGACCTGCAGTTGGTGTGATGCAATGATCTCTAGTCATTGAATAGAAATATCGCCAGCCTTCATCCACTAGGCCTGCATGGCTGCAAGCAGATAGAATACCAATAAAGGTGGTGTTATTGGGCTTGATGTCTATAAGTTGCATTTGTTCAAAAAGTTGGAGTGCTTCCTTCCCACGACCATGTAGGGCGAATCCTGTGATCAATGAATTCCATGATACCACATCCTGCTCCAGCATTTCATCTAACACTTGGCATGCATCATCTATGTGCCCACATTTTGCATACATGGCAATTAAGGCATTACCCACAAATACTTCTGAGTTAAAACCTATTTTGAAGATGTAGGTATGATGCTGCTTGCCCTGTTCAATACTTGCTAGGCTGGCAGATGCACTGAGAAGACTAGTAAAGGTAGTCTGAATTGGCCTCACCCCCACACGCTGCATTTGGCAGAAAAGTTTCATGGCCTCTTCCCCATGCCCAATCTGGGCAAACCCTGCAATCATTGTATTCCACGAGATCACATCCTTTTCAGGCATCCTGCCAAAGAGTTGGCTTGCATCTTCTATGCTCCCATTCTGTGCATATCCTGCAATCACCGTATTCCATGACACTACATCCCTTTCAGGCATTTGATCGAACACTTTCCATGCATAACCCATACTGCCACATTTTGCGTGAACAGTAATAAGAGCGTTCCCCACATAGAGATCAGACTCGAACCCTGCTTTCAAGATTAGACTGTGAATCTGCTGCCCCTCCTTCGGTGCTACCAAGGTTGCACATGCATTAAGAACACTGCTGAATGTAGACTGGTTCGGTTTCATGCCTGTCCATTGCATTTTTGAAAATAGTTTCAGAGCTTCTTCTCCTTGTCCACTCTGCGCATATCCTGCAATCATCGCAGTCCACGTGACAACATTCTTCTTATGTAACTCAATTCGTTTATGCATTTTATCAAACAGTTCCCTTGCATCCTCTGTTCTTCCATTCTGGCAATACCCCGCAATCATCGCTGTCCACGAGACTGCATTTCTCTCCGGCATTTTGTCAAACAGTTGCCGCGCATCTTCCATTCTCCCATTCTGAACGTATCCTGATATCATGGCATTCCAGGTGATCAAACTCAGCTCAGGCATTGTATCAAACACTTGCCGCGCATCCTCAATTCTTCCGCTCTCTGAATATCCTGTTATCATAGTAGTCCACGACAGCACATTCCTTTCAGGCATTTTGTCAAACAATATGCCAGCCTCCTCTATTCTCCCATTCTGTGCATATCCTGCAATCATGGCATTCCATGTAACCAAACTCGGTTTGGGTATTCTGTCAAACAGCTGCCGCGCTTCATCTATTTTTCCATTCTGTGAGTATCCCGTGATCATGGTAGTCCAAGAGATCACATCTCGTTCAGGCATTTTATCAAACAGTTGCTGCGCATTCTCCATTCTTCCATTCTGGCAATATCCTGTGACCATGGCATTCCATGTGACCACATTTCGTGCAGGCATTTCGTCAAACACTCGACGTGCATCTTCAATTCTCCTGTTCCTGGCATATTCTGTGAGCAATGCAGTCCGTGAAACAACATCCCGATTGGCACCCTGTGTTCGATTTCGATGCTCAGCTTCTCTATGTTTGGAAATTTCATTTCTGGCAATGTTTGGAGCAGTAAAACAAATGCTTCTGGCAAAACCCAAGTGGATTACAAATACACGCAATCTTTGTTTGCTTACATTACATTTAAAACCTCTAGTAATCAGCATAGCACCTGCTAAATTCTTTCTGTGGTTAAAATTCTCCAAAACATACTCTGAATTGGCCTGTAATTTATATCCATTAGTATCTGAATTGTTTGTAGAGTAAAATGGGTGTATCTAGACAGGAGACCATAATCATGTAGATTTTAACTCTTATACCCTCCACAAGGTTCCATTCTTACACCCCTTAGATTTAAACCATAATCATGTAGATTTTATTTCTTAAACCCTCCACGAGTTTCCTTTCTTAATTAATGAAATTAAAATGAAACTTAATTTATGGGTTTATTGCGCATGAGGTTAAACTTCAATAGGGTTTTGCTATCCATGGGTTAAAGGTTACATGTTCAAATGACACTAGTTGGTTCTCGAGTATCACTAAACTACTTTTGATTTAATTAAAGCTTCAAAGGTAAGGAAATATGGTAATATTCCAAAATTGAGAGGCATCTAATAGATGTAGAAGTTAGTGTCTTATGGATCCTAGCGAGTTATTTTAGATGGCTAGGTTTTGTTTACACATAATGATGTAACTGTACATTGGGTATTGATATTGTATCAATAGAAACTAGGTTGTGAGTCCCGAATATTATAGGTTTTTTCTTGCTTTGAAAAAAAAAATGTTATATTTCATGTTTAATAAAGACGAGGATTTTATAAATTTATTTTCATTTATTTAGTACAATCATTTGTTCATATATGAGATGCATAATATGAAAGGATAAATATCATGTAGCATAACATCATATTGAATTGACTTGAGTGTCAATGGTATGGTAGGGCGAGTCTATGCAGGTGTGCTTCATTGCCATACGAGAGAATTTGTTACACAACGTTGTACCACATGTATAACCAAAGGATGTCACATCATCCTACATGTAACACACCCAAATGGTGCCACTTAAGTGTTGTAGCAACAATAGTTTCTTTCTAGTCACATATTTAAGAAGAATCGAATAGATTTCAGTCATGATTAGGGTTTTGCCATTATCCAATTTTAGTGCATGTTGGAATGATGCCCTTAGGGTTTTGCCCAATTATGAATTGATCCATATCCTTGAAAAATTGATCAAAGTTTTGAATCCTATGAAGCTCTAACTTCTTATGTTGCTAAATTTTGGCAACCAAAGGGAAGTTTGCTACATGATTATACCAGCATAGATCCATCTTAAGCCTGGATCTATCAAGCACGAAGAGGGATCCAATTTCTTGAGGTGTACTTTTTTTTTAATTTTAAATTTTTTACGTGTCTAGGAAAAAATTACACCTCAAGAAATTTGATCCCTCTCAATGCTTGATAAATGCGGGTTTAAGATGGATCTATGCTGGTTTTTATTTTTTTTATTTTATGAGCAAACACAAAAAAATTTAATAACTTTTTATTTGGTTTTAAATTTTTATTTTATGAACCCACATCGATTTTTTTAATTACTTTTTATTTGGTTTTAACTTTTTATTTTATGAGCCAACATGAATTTTTTTACTTACTTTTTTATTTTTGGTAACATAATGTTGCGTTACATTATGTGACAACATCTCCCCCATACTGGATTGTAGAGCACTCACTACTCTCACTGCAATGACTATGTATCGCTTATGCACATACAATATACCACCTCATAATAGCCTCCTGGAAGCATTCTCTCCACAATGAATGATAGTTATCATCACGCATTTAAGGTTGTTTGAGTTATTTAACATGTCTTATAGGTAAAGTTAAAAACATCACGTGATAAGATATAATGATGATGAAGAAAACTTAACTTGGGATTTGATTTATGCAGGGCCAAGTTGGTGATACTTGCTTGAGGTGAGAAAGTAATACTAGTACAGGTGTCAAGCTTATGGCTAATGTATTCCTTCTAAGCTACTCCTTTATTCTCACTATTGTTTGATTACAAACAATAATATACTTCATTGGGATAACAACCATGCCACAGGGCTAAAAATAGATTAGGTTTACATGGCTAACTAAGATGGAAGTCAAAATGTGTTTTCATTGAAATACAATAATTTCATTTGTCGAAACTTATATAATCTATCTCTTCATCGACTTACTTATAATATGTGTGTGTATTCCAAGGAAAAACTCACAAGGTCCCCACCTCTTCCCTGGAATTTTTAGATGAAGGGTAGTGCAATTGTCATGCAATTGTCATATACAATACTAGTTGGTAACTTAGCGAGACTTGTCCAGACTTGAGCCTCATCTAGCTTAGAACCAAAAACCTCATGACAAACTCCTTCTTGAAACAATATGTTTGAATCAATTAAGCTAACACACACGCACACACAACATACAACTCACAATTGGTTCCATGTATGCTAAGGGTGAAGACTTATTCAAATCTATCCGAGTATTAACTCGGTCACAAACATATGCTAAGGAAGTTTAATATTTGGGATCGATCTATAACTAGAGATCGTCTCAATTAAATGTCAACTCTGGCGGTCTGTCAACAGATCTCCAAAAAGGGAATCATGCTCCGAAAGTTTCATATCCTGAGGATCTGAAATGTCAACTCTGGCAGGCCGAAGTTTCAAACCCTGAGGATCTAAAATTTCAGAGATGCACCAGAAACAATATGGCATATATTTCTGTCAAAACAGAATTGGATTCTGAGCATTTTCATTTTTGGCTTGTCACTACTGCGGGAAATCAGGGCTTTTGACAAAAGTGGAATTTTGGAGTGCTCTCAGCATAGGATTGCTCTCCTCAGCAAAATCGAAATTTAGAGACCAAGATTGAACTTTTTGGTTGGGTGAATCTCTGGGAAAGTCAAACCCTAATTTGACTTTTGGACCAGAAAACCAGATTTTGACAGAAGTTGCAGATCCGAAATTCGTAGGTCATTTTTGGAGTTTTCAAAATCTGAGCACACCAGCTTGCTCACCTCAGGAAATTGCATCTCCCTGTCCAGACATAAGTTTGAAATTCCAAGTTTGGATTTTTGGGGTTTCTCTGTCAAACCCTAGCCAGCTCTAGATCTAGTTTCAGCAAATCAAATTGGTAAGACCTAAAACTTTTCTATTTCCATTTGAAGTACTCTTTAAAATATGTCTCACCACACCAAGCTTGAGGATAAGCTTGAAGGGGATGATAACTTTCGAGCATGGAAGTATAGGATTGGGTTAATCCTAGAAGAGAATGAATTGGACACCTACATAAGTGAAGAAGTTCCAGTTCCAAAGGGAGATGAGGCTAAGGCCTTACATAAGAAGAACTTGGTCAAGGCCAAGAGGATCATTGCAGATTCTATCAAAGACCATCTCATACCACATGTGTATTCTCTAAAGACACCCAAGGAGATGTTTGATTCCTTGACCAGGCTGTTTGAAGGAAAGAACATAAATCAGAAGATGACTTTGAGGAATCAATTGAAGAATGTCAAGATATAAAATGCAGAGACCATGCAGTCCTACTTTACAAGGGTCTCTCAGATAAAAGAATAGCTTGAAGTTGTGGGAGAAGATACAGAGAATGGTGAAATTGTGATGACCACCTTGAATGGTCTTCCTAGGTCATGGGATTCCTTCATTCAAGGAATTTGTGCTAGGAAGAAGATCATCACATTCAGTAGGTTATGGGAGGAATGCTCATAGGAAGAAGCTCGAATTGTAGCTCGAGAAGAAAAGATGGATAATGAAGACTAGGCTCTCACAACACACACCAGAAAGAATAACCACAAGAGGGAGAATTATCATCACAAGAACGGTAAATACCACCACCAGAATCGGAGGGAGAACTTTGGACCATGAGAGATCGTTCTCACATTCGATGTTATACTTGTGATGAGAAGGGACACTATTCCAGAGATTGTCCCAGGAACAAAAGCAACTCCCACGAGAAGAAGAACAACAAGAGAAGACATCATGCTCACACTACAGAGGATGATGAACCTCCAAGGAAGAGAACCAGGGAAGACAGTGAAGATTCTTCAAGTGATGAAGAATATGTATTGTAATGAAGTTTTACATGAAAGGAGTAGAAGAAGCTACTGCATAGTTGGACTCCGAAAAACAAATAATCTGTGGAAGAACCTCTCATCCATTTTCAGCATTGGTTAAGGTGCACACTATCAGAGACTCCAGTAGCTCCTGCAAGGAAGCAAAGATTGAGAGGGAGTCCACCCAACAACCAAACAAAGATAAGTATTTGAGTTGTCATTTCTTGTATATATGATTACTTAAATGATGTTGTTCAGTCATGTACATACTTATGTTCCTAGATTTAGGATGTATATTATGCATTTTAGAAAAGTTGCATTAATGAACAAGATACTACTAATATAGTAATAGGTAAGTGCCCTATGGTACTGTACAACACTCCATTGCTACTTATCTAGATTGAAACCTCTTTGCTAACATGTTGGGAGTAGTGCACACTCTTAACAATGTTCTGGTAGAGATGGAAGGCATCTATAAAGTTACAAGATATGGATAAATGTTGTATTGAAGCATTGGCTAAGATAATTGCATGACTATATGACCTATGTCTTTATGCGTAAGAATTTGTTCTGAAAACTATGAGATGTTTCTAATCATGCAATTGAATTTGACTTGTAGGAAAGATCGTGGACAATCACCTATAAAAACAACGACATTTGTTCCAGCGACGAAGTTAAAGAAAACTACCTATTGAAGATATTGAAGAATCTGAAGTTCACAGGATCAGGGATGCAGTAATAGAAGGATGCCATGATTGAGGAGTACCAGTCGATCATGAAGAATGATGTATGGGATGTGGTCCCAAGACCAAAAGGGAAGTCTGTGGTGACTTCCAAGTGGATCTACAAGATCAAGCATGCTGCAGATGGTAGCATAGAGAAATACAAGGAAAGTTTTGTGGCTCGTGGATTCTCCCATAAAGAAGGGATAGATTTTGAAGAAAATTTTGCACCTGTATCCAGATACACTTCCATCAGAACAATACTTGATCCAGCTGCAATGATGAAGTGGAAGATACAACATATGGATGTCAAGAAAGCTTTCTTGAATGGTGTAGTCGAAGAAGAAGTGTATGTGGAGCAGCCACTCGGTTTTGAGACACATGACAGGGAGTCACATGTGTGCAAATTAAAGAAATCCTTGTACGGTTTGAAACAAGCGCCCAGGACATGGTACGGAAGGATAGACAACTTCCTGACTAGTTTGGGATTTACCAAGAGTAAAGCGGATTCCAACCTTTACTACAAGGTTTAGCAAGGAAATCCAGTGATACTCCTACTGTATGTAGATGACCTATTTGTGATAGGTGAGATTGGGTTGATTGCTGATACGAAGAGGAAGCTTGCTGCCGAGTTCGAGATGAAGGACTTGGGTATGATGCATTACTTTCTAGGTATGGAGGTGTGGCAGAGTGCAGATGGAATCTTCCTTGGACAAGGGAAGTATAGATCCTGAAGCAATTCGGGATGATGGACTGCAAGGCCATGGCCACACCTATGGCATCGAACCTGAAGCTATTGAGTGATGCTTCATCAGAATCGGTTGATGCCATGATGTATCGTCAGATGATTGGGTCCTTGATGTACCTGACGAACACAAGACCAGATATTTTATTTGCTATGAACACATTGAGCCAGTTCCTGACGGATCCTAGACATGTTCACTTGATTGCTGCAAAGCATATTCTGAGGTACCTGAAGGGTACGGTTGATTATGGGCTCAAGTATGATGCGAATCAAAAAGTTAACCTGGAGGGTTATGTTGATTCAGATTGGGCAGGAAGTGCTGCAGATAGGAAGAGCACTTCGGGGTGCTGCTTCAGTATGGGATCTAGGGTGATGTCTTGGTTTAGCAGGAAGCAGTCCTACGTAGCACTTAGTACAACCGAAGCAGAGTATGTCACAGCTTGTTTGGGAAATTGTGAGGCAATAGGGCTAAGGAAGCTACTGCCAGATTTATTTGATCTCCAGTTGGATGCTACTTGTATCTTCTGTGACAACCAGAGTTGTGTGAATTTGTCCGAGAACTCGGTGTTCCATGACAAGTTGAAGCATATCGAGATCAAGTATCACTATATCAGGGATATGGTGCAGAGAGGAGCAGTGAAGCTCCTGTATGTTGCAATGGACGAGCAGATAGCAGATGTGTTGACAAGCCACTAGCCATGGTGAAGTTCGAGTACTTCAGAGAGAGGCTTGGTGTTCTTCAGATCGAAGATACTTCCAGGAGGAAGTGACGGGACACAGATGTTGGAGCCCTTCTAAGCATGGTGGTAGGCGGGTCCTCCCCATGGATATGGATGTAAGTGTTGTGTGATGAGCATCCGAACGATGCTCCGCCATGAACATCTGTATGGTGTTCTGTATGATGATGATCTGTATGATCATGAGCATCCGCATGATGCTTCGTGCAAGGATGATCCGTATGATCATGAGTATTTGGATGATACTCCGTGGCCGTGGATATGTTGCAGGTTGTGCAGTAGCATATAATCGCTCCCTGGGAGATCCTATAGGTTGAGCAGTAAGCTCGTAATCAATCCTGGGATGCTCTTTCGAGGTTTTGCTTGTTCACATATAATCGCTCCCTAGGAGATCCTATAGGTTGAGCAGTAAGCTCGTAATCAGTCCTGGGATGCTCTTTCGAGGTTTTGTTTGTTCACATATAATCGCTCCTTGGGAGATCCTATAGGTTGAGCAGTAAGCTCGTAATCAGTCCTGGGATGCTCTTTCGAGGTTTTGCTTGTTTGCATGTAATCGCTCCCTCGGAGATCTTGCAGGTTGTGCTTGGCACATAATCAGTCCTGGGATGCTCTTTCGAGGTTTTGCTTGTTCGCATGTAATCGCTCCCTGGGAGATATTGCAGGTTGTGCTTGGCACGTAATCAGTCCTGGGATACTCTTTCGAGGTTTTACTTGTTCGCATGTAATCAGTCCTGGGAGATCTTGCAGGTTGAGTAGTAGCTCGTAATCAGTCCTGGGATGCTCTTTTCAGGTTTTGTAGATGCACATAATCAGTCCTGAGATTCCACCGGATGGGTCGCTCATAGAGATGACGAAGACCTACATGGAGGCTAGGCCTACATCCAACATGAAAAAGGGTTGGCTCTGTAGAACTTCCTATGATGAGTAGAATTGATAGATAGCACCAGTGATCGAGATGACGAGTACATCAGCAGTGACGATGATGCTCTAGTGATCCAGTGACGATGATCCAACTCCAGTATTGAAGACTTGTGCCTATATGTATTGATGAACTGTTTCAAGAGAATACCTTCCTAGTTAAGAGGGAGTGTTGATGTATTTGTAGCTTCAGAAGATATTCACTTGTATATTGTATGTATTACATTTGTACTTTATTGTATCCCCGACGGAGATGTCTTATTCCTCTTATCAAAAGTGTCGTCATTTGTATTTGCAAGTGTCGCAAGTTATATTGTAAGTGTCGTAACTTATATTTGATGGGTTATTAGACCACCTTAGAAGGGTCACCCCAGTATGAGTTAAGTGGAAGGGTTATTAGACTCCCTTAAGGAGTCGTCCCAGTTAGTGTAAAAGGAAGGTCAAGTTAAAGTATAAATAGAGTGGTTGCACCACTCTATTTTCTCATTCACTCATTCATCCAACTCGCATAGTTGAGAGAGAGGAGTGCGCACAAGTGGAGGAGGAGTAGCTGCTGGAGACATCTATCTTTTGGGGTTTCACCTTTGTGATCTTTGTATTGGTGCTCATTCTATCTCTGAGGAAGTTGCGGGGTTTTCTCCTTTATGGTTTCCCCAGTGAAATGCTTTGTGTCTCTTGTCTCTTGTGTTTGATATGTTGTACATGTTGTTCTCTCAGTTAAGATCCTAGATCATATTGAATTAAATGATGAAAATCTAACATGGTTTCCACATTTTGTGCTTTTGTGATAAATCAACCAAAAATAGATAATAAAATACAAATTACATTATTTTGCTGGAGGATTTTCTAAACTCAAAATATAATTGTCCCAAAGATTAATTTCATAATATATTACATTAAATTGTTGAGGCTCTAACAACTTTAAAGCGACTTCATGAGTGGACAATTCTTTCACTATGTCTATTAATCCCTTTGCTGCTAGTTTGTGACCTTCTCCCATAAAATATGCATTCAGAGTTGCTTGTCCCACATGTTGTTGAAGATCTTCTGTAGTAAGCACATCCAGTCCCTTGATGTACTCCAAATCTTCACTCAATCTGTTCCTCAATTCTGCTAAACGTTGTTCTTTAGATGGTAATTCATCAATAGCTCTAGAAATTGGAATATGGCATTTTTCATGTGTTTGGTATACAATTTGATAAATTTCTTCACACTTTGTAATGGTTCTATGTACTTCATTTTGTACTCTTTTGGCATACTTTCGACAACTTTCCAAGAGAGATATATCTAGCTTTAGTTCAACAGTTATCCTTTTAGGAAGTGATCAGGAAATTCCTGGACTTTCCCTTTCCACCCAATTAGCCCTTTTACCTTATTAAATGCGTCTACCAATCTTTGTTTTACAATGGCAGCTTCTGTAGAGATATCTTTCATTATGTCCATCATCCCTCTTAATTCATAAACTTCCTCCGTCAATAACTCTTGGGAGTGAAAAATATGTTCACCATCATGTTCATAGAACGGTGCCATATCATGTTTATGATCTTGAGCAATTTTGATTTGCTCCATCAAAGACTCATTTTCTTTCATCCATTCATCCATATAAGATTGTAAAGATCCCTTTTCAACCATCATGGATTCTACCTATTGATTCAACTGAGTTTCTCTCCTTTCTAACTCATTTATTCGAGAATGGAAATCAGTTCGTTCTCCTTCCATAATTACTAATTGTAAATTCAAGGAATCCCTTTCATCTTCCAGGCCTTGGTAATCCAACAAATTTTTTTCTTTATATGCTTCTAAGGAATCTTGCTTTCTTTTCATCTCAATCCCTTCACTTCGAGCTTGTACTAAATTATCCTTTAATTTTATCATTTTTTTTGTTGCGTTCTAGATCATCCATCAATTTATCCACATTGTCTGCATTAGCTTGTGCAACCGCAATATTCACAGAAGCAGTGAATTTCATATATTTGTTGGTACCTTCTACTAGAGTGTTCTCTTGCACAGTCACAATATCAGGTTGTGTACCAATCTTTAATCTCTTTTATGATCTCCTTAAAATAGTATTTCTTTTGGGATAAATAAAAAATATTGTCTAGCTTCGCCACAGAATGTTGCTTTGAGGGAGTAAATGGTGTGAGTCCAAGCTCAACTAATGGGAGATGATCCCCAGTAAGTGGTATCTCTAAGTTAGCATGTTGATCTACTTCCATATCCTGTGAATTTTGACTTTCTTCTTGAATTTTCTTTTCTTCCATATCTTTCTTGATCTTCTCTTCTTCTTCCCTTTTCTTATCAACTTCCTCTTGTAATATTGTCTTTTCTTGCTCAGCTACTTCCCTACCCGCCTTTTCTTGTTTCTCTTTCCTCTTTTCCTCTTCTTCTCTTTGTTTTCTTTCTTCCTCTTGTTTCCTCTTTGCCTCTTCTATTACCAAGGCTTCTTCATGTGCTTTATGTTGCTTTGCTTCTTTTGAAGTTTCTTTTGTCTGACTTGAACTTATTCCTTCTTTCTTACCAAATCGCTTGTTCAATTCTGTCATGTTCTTGGCTCTTCTATATACGTCCTCGTCTTTCAGGAAATGATATGTATATTCAAAATTGATCTTGCATGAGACACAATGTTTAGCTGCCTTTAGTAACTTATCATTCCCGATAAAGATATTTTCTCCAAAATGGTATGCCTCGAGATCTTTCAAAAAATTCTCTGGTCCTTTGACCTTAGAAAACTTGTATGCTATGATGGTAAAAGGAAGCAGAGGATAAGATGTCTTCTTATTTTCATTTAGAAAATGTCCAACTCTGTTTATGAAAACTTGTCTCATAGCTTCCTTGTGTAATATGTATCATGTGACATATTTTGGCATCAGAGAAGGACTCTTGGTGCCTCCATACATCCGAATGAAAGTTCCCTATGGCGTGAAATAATAATCTCCATATTCGTTGGTCACTTCCAATGAATTTCCTGACATGTAATTGGGATCCTCATCGAAAATCAATTTATATAAAGGCATTATGAAGTCTTTGTATAAGAGTTTATAAAATTTGGCATGCTTATGAACCCACATAATCTGGTAAGCAACGTAGAGTGGAGTCTCATCTGGAACCCAATAACATCCCAATTTATAAAATGGGTTCCTAATAAAGATGCAATCAATGAGGTATAATGACATGACACAATTTTCTTTCTTCTGCATTAAACCTCCTTGAGCTGCGGATGCTGCTACAACCATACTCTCAGAAATAATATTTGCCCAATTAAAAACAATACCGTGAGAGGCAATATGATACATGATCGACACCCTGCTGAGCTTGTATACATTTGCATTTGCTATCCCAAATATTCTGCTCAGCATCATAGCTACAATCCTAAATGGGGTCTTCAAATTCTGCGAATCATGCTCTCCGCTAGCTCTCTGCCTTAATTGTTTTCCCATGAGAAGCATTTTCTTGGCATATTCCGAATTATCTATGTTAATACTCTTAATCCAGTCATCATTCAAAAGGATTTTTGGAGCAGGTAATTTGTAGGATGTGCTTATATGGGCCAGTTGAAATGAAGTGAACCCTTTCCCATTAGCTCCCGCAATGATTCTAGATTTGACATCTATATAAGGTAAGATCCATCCTAATACCTCAAAGCAAGGGAATAATTATGGGCGAGTTGCAGCTTTATGAAGACTGGATTTCTTTATGTTTTGATAGATCACCATCTCTTCAATAAAAGCATTAGGCGCATCCTTATCTCTAATAAGTTGATATATTTCACCCCATTTGTATTCGGGGACTACTTTGGTTATTGATTTGGTGTCTAAAAACAAGGTTTCCATAATAATTTCTAGCACAACTTCAATATCTAAATTAGATTCTGCAACTTTAGCTTTGTGCTTGGAAGACCTTCTATACATCTCTGAATCCTGTAACCAAAGCAATATCCGTGTATAATCAAGTATGCAAGAAACTGAAAAAGAAATCAATTGGTTCAGGCTCACTGTTGTTATAAATTGACTTTATTAAACTTGCTCTTCATTTAATAATTTTTTATTCAATGAGAAACATTTTATGGAAAGGAAGTGCGCTTGTAACAACTTATGTGGAAATAATTTCTTAGCTCTGCTGCAAAACTAATTCGTCAAAGGTCACCATTTCTCCAGTGGTAGTTTACCAGTTCGCAACCTAGTTCCAATAAGTTTTAAGAAACTGATAACACAACATTATCATAGCATTCACTTTTTCAAATTAAGCATGAAGTTAACTCAAGATACACTCTAACATGAAAAATGGAAATGCGCGTGGAAACACTCTATATGAAAACTAGGGTAAACAGTTCATTAACCATGTTAACTAGGAGACAAATCATGGGAGCCCAACTTCTCTCTCGATTGACCAAATTCCAACAAAAATTAGGGTTTTACTCCTTCTCTCAAACCAAGTAAACTTAGAAAGAATTCCTTAACAGATGAAATGGTACCTACCTGGAAGTGTAGTAGTGATACCGCAATGAGGAGGCTCCAGATGTTGTTGAACGCTTCGACAAAGATTCGCTAAGTCACTTCGGCGAACAATGTTTCAACAAGGTGTAAAATGATAACCCCACCCTTTTAAACCAATGGAGTAACCCTAAATAATAAATGAGCATTTTGTAAATTTTGTGTGTTATTTCAGCTTGCTGGTTTATGTTAAGTTTTCATAGTTTTTCATCCCCAACCCAGTTTTTGCATTGGATGGAAATTACTTATAAAAATTACAAACAATTAAACACGCTGTAAAAACACTTTTAACAGGAAGAAAATTAATTTAACCATGCACACCATAAAAAATCAGACTGAGAAATTTTTGGCCAATATCCCTTGAAAAACCCCCACGGGGAAAACCAGTTAGAGAGAGAGAGAGTTTATTATTTCTTCAGCAATATTTCAGTACAATGATTTTACAGTCAAAATGTACTTATCTCAACCAACCAAAATCACCCAGCAATCTTCCTCGATTTCTATGCAAGACTGCCTCGATTTCTGTGCATAAAAATCTTCTCGAAATTTGTGCCAAACTCAACCTCGATTTTTTTGCCACACACCCATAAATTTCTGTACGGTGCCATAAATTTGTGCCACAAACCCATAAACTGTGCCATATCTTGGAAACCGTTCCCAGAATTAATGCCTCGGGAACTATGTTGTATGGTACAACATTTATTGTGTTGTATAGTCCTCGAAATTTGTGCCACCAACCTGCTATACGATGCCTCAAAAACCGAGTCCTGTACGGTCTTCAAAAACTATGCCAACCTCCTATTGTACAGTCCTTGAAAACCGTACCCACTCACTGATGTATGGTCCTTGGGAAATGTGCTGAAATTTATTACTGTTGCCTCGAAATCCATGTTGCATTTAAATCCCTGCTAGTTGCCTCGAAATTTGTGCCAACTGAAACTTGCCCAAATGCCCTCCTCGAAATTCGTGCCCTTGGTCTCTCTTCTCTTCACTCAACTTTCATCTCAAAAGTGAATGCTCAATATGCCTCCCTTGCCTTTTTGGGTGAATCCCTAGGGTTAGTGAAGAGATTCAATCCAACGGTGAGAAATGAATAAAATGGATGGATGAGATTAATCTCTCATTAAATCTCATAAAAATAATTTTAATTCACCTCACTTAAAGTTTTACCCAAAAGTGACTTTAAGTTATAAAGTCTAATTGAATGCTCATCTCAAGTTATTTAATGCAAGGGTCACTTTTTCCCCCACTTAAGTGACTTAGGAAAAAAGTCACCGAGGGGAACACTTCCTAGGTACAAAAACTAACACTCCCTCTTACCGAGGAAGTTGTTCTGCACCACTCCCAACTTGTCTCTGAAGAAAACAAACTTGCCCCTCCCCAAATATTTCGTCAGGATATCTGCTACCTGCTCATCAGTGGATATGTACTGCAACTCTATTGCTCCTCTCTAAATGTAGTCATGAATGAAATGGTACCTGATCTCAATATGCTTTGCCCTGTCATGGAACACTGGATTCTCAGAGAGCTGAATGCAACTCTGATTGTCATAGTAGATCACCGTAGGACTAAGCTCTTGATCAAACAAGTCTACCAACAACTTACGAAGCCATAGTGCCTCGCAAATAGCATGACTGGCAGCCATATACTCAGCCTCGGTAGAACTCAACGCAACGGACTTCTGTTTCCGAATGAATCATGACACTGCTGCCGAGCCCAAACTGAAACAACAACCGGAAGTGCTCTTCCGATCCCTCACACTGCCTGCCAAGTCTGAATCTGTGAAACCAACCAAACTGACTCCACCCGAACCCCTTTAGTCCAAACCATAGTCCACTGTACCTTCAAGGTATCTCAACACATGTTTTGTGGCAGTCCAGTGTACACTCCTAGGATCCACCATGAACTGGCTAAGAGTGTTCACTACAAAACATAAGTCTGTCCTAGTGTTGACCAGATACATCAACGACCCAATGATCTGGCGGTAAAGTGTAGGATCCACCAACTTACCCTCAGAAGCATGAAGCTGCTTCCAATTGGTGATCATAGGTGTGGACATCGGCCTGCAATCCTCTATCTGAAATCTCCTCAGAATATCAACTGCATACTTCCCCTGTCCCAGGAAAATATGTCCAGGCTCCTGCCAAACCTCCATCCCCAGATAATAATGCATCAACCCAATGTCAGTCATCTCATACTCAGTAGCAAGGTCTCTCTTGCAATGTGCAGTGAGACGCTCCTCTCCATTGTTAAACAAGTCATCAACATATAAAAAAAGAATGAGAGGATCTCCACCAACCATAATGTAGTAAAGGTTGGGATCAACCTCACTCTTCTGAAAACCCATCGATGTCAAATACGCATCAATCTTGGAGTACCAAGCTCTAGGAGCTTGCTTTAGTCCATACAAGGCTTTCCTTAGCCTGCACACATGAGAATCTCTCCCATGAATCTCGAATCCCTGTGGCTGCTCTAAGTAAACCTCCTCCTGCAGAAGACCATTGAGAAATGCGGTCTTCACATCCATCTGGTGGATCTTCCAACCCATCTCCGCTGCTATAGAAATCACTACTTTGATGGAAGAATAACGAGAAATTGGCCCAAAGGTCTCATCATAATCAACTCCCTCAACCTGTGAAAACCCCCATGCCACAAACCGAGCCTTGTACTTCTCCACACTTCCATCCGCAACATGCTTCACCTTGTAGATCCACTTGGAAGTTACAACAGACTTCCCCTCTGGTCTCAGCACTATCTCCCATGCATCATTCTTCATGATGGAATGGTACTCTTCCATCATGGCATCTCTCCAAACCTGATGCTAAGAGGCCCCCTCAAATGTGGAAGGCTCTAAATCACGAAGACTCGCAACAAGAGCCATCCCCAATCTATCCGACATCACAACTGTCCCGACCTCCTCGTGTGGCCTACCAAATGCCTCTGCTTCCTTCAAGGTCTCCTGAAGCCATTTAGGCTTCCTCTTCCTTGAAGGCTCCTTCCATACTGGCCTATCCTCATCTGAAGAACTCCCAGAAGTAGAAGGTCCAACACCCTGAGGACCAGTGACTGATGAACTAGTCCCTGAAGAACCTATAACCTGAGAACCAGAACCTGAACCACTGAACATGTAGAAGTTGTGCATGTACCCTGTGATCCAGTCACTCTAGAAACCCGTGGACCTGAGATCTGTATCGAAGAAGCCTGAGTCACCTGAGGTGTGGAAGTCGGTGGCTCCCTCTACTATATCTCTCTGGACTTCCTGAAGGCTCTCTCCTCATCAAACTTCACCTCCCTCCTAACAACAACCTTCTTCTGGCCAGGAAGGTAAATCCGGTAAGCCTTTGAAGTCTCATCATATCCCACAAAGATGCCTCTCTCTACAATGGGATCAAACTTCGTCCTCTTCTCAGAAGGGACGTGAGAGTAAGTCAAAGAACCAAATATGTGAAAATGGCTCACCTCAGGCTTCTTACCTTTGTACATCTCCTCAGGAGTCTTCCTCCCCAAATCACAATGAGGACTCCTGTTCTGCAGATAAACTGCAATGCTGCATGCCTCTGCCCATAGAAAGAACGGTAAAATCTGATCATGGAGCATCGCTCTCGCTGCTCCCACAATCGACCTGTGATTCCTCTCTGCTACTCCATTCTGCTCAGGAGTGTAGGGAATTGTCAGCTGTCTCTGTATACCCTCCTGTGTGCAAAACTCATCGATCTCCTTGGAGGTATACTCACCCCCATTGTCTGATCTCAACATCTGAATCTTCCTCCCTGTCTGCTTCTCCACAAGGCCTTTGAACCCTTGGAAGACTCTCAATACTGAGGGTGACTTCTTGCTCCTGAAGAAGTAGATCCAGGTCTTCCTGGAGTAGTCATCAATGAAAGAGATATAGTACTCAAATCCAGTCAAAGAGACTGATAACATAGGACCACAAATATCATTATGGATCAAGTTAAGTACTCCTGCTGCTCTGTTGTCACTGCTTGGAAAAGCAGTCTTGGTGTACTTTCCCAAAGCACACCCGCTGCACACATCACTCTTCTCTGTGTTGAACTTGGGTAAACTTGTAACCATGATCCTCAACAATCTCAGAGCTGGGTGATGCAAGTGGGCCATCCTCCGATGCCATAACTCACAAAGCTCACTGCTACTGCTGTGTGGCAGAGCATGCTGCGGCTGAAACAAAAGCTTGTATAGCTTTCCACATATAACCCCAATTTCCATGGAGGTAGATAATCCTATAGTATTGGGGAATACCTGCACTCGCCCATCCAAGAAACAAATCCCAAGACCCCTGTCCTCAATGGTGGAAACTGATACAAGGTTCTTCTTCATCCCAGGGACAAATAACACATCCCTCAGAGTCATGGGACTCATAGACTCCCTCTAAAATGTAATGGTCCCCCGACCGACTGCTCTAACAATGGTGTCATTTCCTAATACAACCTCCACATCTGTACCTGTCTGTGCAAGCTCGGAGAACATCTCTCGAGCACCTGTCATGTGGCTCGAAGCTCTGCTGTCAATATACCAAGTGCCAGTGGTGGATGCACTCATCTGATGGCCTGTTAATAAGGAATACTCCATCTCCATGTCCACATCAGTGCTAGTAACTAAAGAGGATCTCTCTCTCTCAATCTGTCCAGCACACAGAGAAAAATCTCTCTGAAATCTATCTCCGAAGTCATCAACCTCCGCTGAAGATGCAGTCTGCTGTCTCTTCTTCTTCTTGCTTGGACACTGTGAAGCATAGTTCCCAAATGTGTGACAACCATAACACTTGATTTTACTCAAGTCCTTCTTCTTCCCACCCTGATACTGCTGTTGTTGCTTGGCCCCACTCTGCTTGGGACCCTTCTTCTTCTTCTTCCCCTTTGCTGTCAAAGCCACATTCTCCTCATCTTCCCTACCCTGTGTAGAACTTCCCTGTACGAGACCTCTGCTGGTCTCCTCCTGCACAAAGTCATCCCACAGTCTCTCCCATGAAGGCAGGTTCTCTCTGCCCACTATAGCATACACAAATGTACCCCAGGGCTTGGAAGCCCCATTCACTGCTATATGCACAAGCTCAGTAGTAGTGACCACCTCCTCAATTGCTGCTATCTCATCTCTAATTGCAGATATCCTGGTAAGGTGATATGTTACTCCCTCTCCGCCATTCATGTTTATACTTTTCAATTTCTCCTTGAGAACCATCTTCCGGTTCTCATTGGTACTCTCGTATAAATTGGTTAAAGCACTCCACATCAAATGTGCCCTAGCTTTACCTGAAATGTGAGGGATGATATGGTCTTTAACTGCATCAAGGATCATTCTTCTAGCTTTACAGTCCTTCTTGTTGAAGGCTGATAATGCTGCTGCATCTGTAGCAGTAGGAATCTGAACATGGTTTGTTGTAGGGTTTCTCACCACCTCCTCCCACAGTTCATTTTCCTCTAAAATCAGTAAAATTCTAGCCTTCCATGGCACAAAGTTTCCTGTCCCATCCATCCTATCCTCCAACCTAAGTCCTGTAGCCATCTTATGGTCAACCCAACAAAGTTTTGTTCACTAACAAAAGAAAATACTGAATTCTGGAAGTTTCTTTGTGTCTGCAAATTTTACTGTTTTCTGCCCCCAAGCTCTGATACCATGTAAATTTTGTGTGTTATTTCAGCTTGCTGGTTTATGTCAAGTTTTCATAGTTTTTCATCCCCAACCCAGTTTTGCATTGGTTGGAAATTACTTATAAAAATTACAGACAATTAAACAAGCTGTAAAAAGACTTTTAACAGGCATAAAATTAATTTAACCATGCACACCATAAAAAATCATACTCAGAAATTTTTGGCCAATAGCCCTGGAAAAACCCCCACGGGGAAAACCAATCAGAGAGAGAGAGAGAGTTTATTATTTCTTCAGCAATATTTCAGTACAATGATTTTACAGTCAAAATGTACTTATCTCAACCAACAAAAATCACCCAGCAATCTTCCTCGATTTCTATGAATAAAAATATTCTCGAAATTTGTGCCAAACTCAGCCTCGATTTCTGTGCCACACACCCATAAATTTTTGTACGGTACAACAACAATTAATGTTGCTGTACGAACCTTGAAAACTGTGCCCTATCTTGGAAACCGTTCCCTGAATTAATGCCTCGGGAACTGTGTTGTACGGTACAACATTTATTATGTTGTACAGTCCTCGAAATTCATGCCACCAACCTGTTGTACGGTACCTAAAAACTGAGCCCTGTACGATCCTCAAAAATTGTGCCAACCTCCTGCTGTATGGTCCTCGAAAACCGTGCCCACTCACTGCTGTACGGTCCTTGGGAAATGTGCTGAAATTTATTACTGCTGCCTCAAAATCTGTGCTGCATTTAAAGCCCTGCTAGTTGCCTCAAAATTCATGCCCTTGGTCTCTCTTCTCTTCACTCAACTTTCAACTCAAAAGTGAATGCTCAATATGCCTCCCTTGCCTTTTTAGGTGAATCCCTAGGGTTAGTGAAGAGATTCAATCCAACGGTGAGAAATGAATAAAATGGATGGATGAGATTAATCTCTCATTAAATCTCATAAAAATAATTTTAATTCACCTCACTTAAATTTTTACCCAAAAGTGACTTTAAGTTATAAAGTCTAATTAAATGCTCATCTCAAGTTATTTAATGCAAGGGTCACTTTTTCCCCCACTTAAGTGACTTGCAAAATCTCACCTAGGGGAACACTTCCTAGGTACAAAAACTAACACATTTATGCTTGCCAGCGGAGCCCCCTTTTATGACGACATTGCTTTAAAACGGAGGTCAAAAAATGATTTCAAAAAAACATGTTTCGATGTCCAAAAACATTTTGCGCCGACCATATTTCAGATCAAAAATGAATTTCATGTCAGGTTGTTTTGGATGTTTGGTGGATTTTACATTGGGCTGTTTCAGATCAAAAAAATAATTTAATGATGGGTCATGTTTCGGGATTAAAACAATCCCCACACTAACTCATGTTTCGGACATGAACAAATTCTATGTTGGTTCCATTTTGGATGTCGAACCAATTTCTTCTAACGTGTTTCAAGAGAAAGCTCTGATTATGTATCAGTCAAAAAATCAGTTTAGCAGCGATTTATTCGACGGACAATCGGCGCAGAACTTCATTTTGCATCTACCATTTCAGAGAGAAATTCCATTTTCCCCGATTGCATAAAACTTATTCCTGCTTCGACCGTTTCGGAAACAAATAAAATTATGTTCCGACCATTTCACAGACAAATCAAATTTTGCTCCGAAACAGGAAAATCCAAAAAAATATTCTAAGTGTGGAACTTTTCTAAGGAAATTAAAAAAACAATATTTTTTGAAATCTAAAGAATAGAAAGAAGGTAAATACTAAGAATGCATTCATAAATAAAAAATTAAAGGAGGGGCCCTATAATTTCATGCAAATTTTGGGAAAGTAGGTTGCAGCTGCAACAATTTGCGACTAGCTGGTGAACATAGATTTCTGAAAAAGGAACATAAAAACACTTAATTGGGGTAATAATCACTTCTACTAATCATTGATTTCTAATTGTAATAGTCATGCTTTAATATTCCTCTTAATGATTTAAAAGTATTTATTTCAGTTAAGAATAAGTCCCTCTTAGATCATAATGATTATTAACTTCAGGTAAAGGGCAGCCTGGTTTAGATTTCACAATCACTCTCTCGAGGCCATAGTATGAGGTTTATTTACTTGCCCTATCTTTTGGATTCCACTAAATAGGACACCACAGGATCGTAACAATATCAAGCAGATGTATTCATGTGTTCCTCATTCCTATACCACTAGCATTTCTTTGATGCTTATGAAATGAATATGAAACTTGTATAACACATTATTAAAAGTACATACATCATAAATTTATCATTATTTCACTGGTCCATTTGAATATATCAATATATCATTGGCATACATCAACATAGTGGGGAAATTGGCACCATTTTCTCATTAATGATCATATTTATATATTTCCACTTGGAATATCAACCTGAAGCTATTATGAATATGAAGAACAGAGAATTTACATCATATTATAAAAGTACGGGGCATTATAGGCTCTCCTGAAGAGTACAACATCTCACCAAGTGCACAATCCCTTAAGGAACATGAATATGCTAAGAAAACTTGAAATGGTTGGAGAAACAAGCTGAACTAGAAGTGACCACAAGCTACCCTGTAGCTTGCACATGCAACATATGACTCCATTAAAGTTCCAAATGAAAGGTTTGAATGGCCTCTCCAATTACCAACTAGGATGGGAATCTTTCACCCTCGAAATTGGCTCTAAGGCAAGAAGAGTAGCACTCCACTAGCTCTCCTCACAAATGAAAATTCTGAAAATGATCAAAATCCCTTCTCTTACTTGATCCCTGTATTTGATAAACATCCTTAGCCTTCTAAGGTCCAAATTCCATCCATGTCACCCAAGCCAATTTGTAACGCCTGCCTCAACAATCATGATTGATTAGATTTTTGAGACCTATGATTGTTTAGACTATTGAGATTTATGACTGATTTGACTATTGAGGGCAATAGATTGAAGTGACCCGATTTTTATAAAACTTAGATCATGGAAATTTCTTTGAAAATTATCAGGTGAAATAGAAATGATTAGATGAATGATAGATGAATGCTCGACTGACTGAGAAATGATGATGAATGATGAAAATGCTTTATACTGAAAATGATGAATGCTTGACTGACTAAGAAATGATGATGAATGATGAAAATGCTTTATAATGAAAATGATGAATGCTCGACTGACTGAGAAATGATGATGAATTATGAAAAATTAATGCTTTATAATGAAAATGATGAATGCATGCTCGACTGACTGAGAAATGATGATTAATGATGAAAATGCTTTATAATGAAAATGATGAATGCTCGACTGACTGAGAAATGATGATGAATGATGAAAAAGCTTTATAATGAAAATGATGAATGCTCGACTGACTGAGACGTGATGATAAATGATGAATGATTTGTATGCTCGACTGACTGAGATACTGGAATGAATGATGAAAATATTTTATAGTGCAGCGCTACTAATGTGCACTTGAGTGTGTGCAGTGGCAGGTAAGACAATTTACCGACTGACCCACAATGGAATTATAGGGGTCGTAAGAACGAAAAGAACACATAGGGGTACGGCGACGGACTATCGACCCTGAGATAGCAATCCACGCACGGGTAGGAATCCGTTTCAACTCACCCGGGGAAGCGTGTGCCGTACGGATGAGGCCATAACGACTTGGTCGTGTACAATGAGTTGAGGGGCGCGCGATAAGGAGGACCTTATCCCTCAGCAACCCTTAGTGTCCAAGAAGCATAGTTGGAAGGTCGCTGTAAATATTCCCGATCGCTACGCAGTACTCCCCATAAGAAGAAATGAATGGAATTGTTGGAAGGGCCCGCCGAAGGGGTACCTAGACCAGAACAGGAAAATGTTATTTGACCAATTATGCAAATCGAAAATTACACTAAAGGAATGAATTAATTTATTTTGAAGGAATTGTAATTTTAATAAAAGAAATATTTTACTTCTTTTATTTTAGAATTTTATTTATTTTGAAAAAGAAGAACTTAAAATAAAGTAGAATTTTATTATTTCTTTATTTTAAATTTTATTTAGAAAAAAAGGTATTTAGTTTTGAAAAAATAAGTTTTAAATTTTATTTATTTCGAAAGAGAAGAAGAATTAAAATAAAGTAGAATTTTATTTTTTGAAATATCTTATTTCTTTTAAAAAAATTTGAAAGGAGAAAACTTAAAATATATATATATATATATATATATATATATATATATAATGGAATTTTATTAAAAGAGGAATGTAGAAACTATTGTTTCTATCTACTAGAAGTTTTATTTAAAAAGATCTTTTGAATAAAACTAGTTGGCAAAGCAAAACGCCATTAAGACTCTATTGAAGACCACTACACCCACCTTGCACTAATTTAGGAATTAAGTGCACACTCAAAATAGGAAGACCCACCTTGCACTAATTTAGGGAATTAAGTGCACACTCAAAATAGGAAGAGACACTTGTAATTTGAGAGTAAATATCAATAAAATATTAAATTAAATGAATTATGTGCATGTGAAGACACTTGGAACACAGACTTTTGTTATAAAAGGAGGGAGGAGAAGGAGAAAATGATATCTCTTGCTCCCTAGTGCTGGATGGGCACCGGAATCGAGAATTGATGTATGCTTCTTGTGAGTTGGGCTTAGCTTGACCGGGGATTGGGAGATCCCAACGGGAAGCTTGCTAGTGTGTTCTTACGACCCCATTAGCTCGGGGGTTAGGGGCGAAGGAGGGTAACCCCGATACGGCAGGGTGGTCAACCGAGGGTTTGTCGGTATCTTCGTCAAGTTGGATTGATCGGGACATTCGAGTCAGCTACTACCACAACAGTCTACCCATCTTGGACTCGACGATCGAATCAGGTTCAATATCTTCTAATTTGTTTCCTTTCACCATTAAGATCGATATTTTTCCCTAGATCCATTTTATATGTATTTACCAGATTTATATGGAGATAGGAAGAACCACGAACTCGTTTTTCTGGAATTTATAAACACTAGATTCATTTTATATATATATGTCTACCAAATTTATATGGATGTATGAAGAACCATGGACTCGCTGTTCTGAAGTTATATCTTTGGTTTTTCAAAAAGATTACGCTTGGGACTCAATCTATACTCTGAAGATTTATGAGTTTTACTTCTGTTTGTATGCATAGATCAGTGTGGATACTCAAGCAATCAAGATCCACTGCGTTGCATCTATAGATTCAGAACAGAAACTTCCGTAGCTTGACTAGCCCTATAGTTACAGTCTAAAAGTTTAATCTCATATTTACAGAATTTTCTTTACAACTGCGATTTAAATTGATCATTTCTCCATTGATTTCCGAATTGTAAATCCAGGAAAAAATTCTGTGCAACTGCGTTTTTTGTCCTTTGCTTATTTATCCATGAAATCGATTTGTAATTTATGTTTTAACCTGACAAGTGAGGCGTTTTCCATCTGCATGTTAATCCATTAGATCGGTTCACTACCTATATCCAAATCATGAACCCCTGTCATTTGTTTGATACCGATCTGCGTGTGGGTGAACCCTAAGCTGGAATTCGACTGTTGTGTAGTGTTTTTATGCAACCCATTAGATCGATTCACTACCTTCATCAAAATCTTGAACCGTTGCCATCTGTTTGATGCCGATCTACGCGTGGGTGAATCCTAAACTGGAAATCGCGTATAGTGTAATGTCTATTTTCATTCATTAATAAATCGATTCTCTACCTCAGTAAAACCTCGATCTCTGCTAAATTTGATCCAAATCGTATTGACCATGAAATTCTATGTGATTCCACTGGTGTTTTTTCAGATTGACAATATAAGTTCTCTCTGTTACACTCAGGAACAAATCTTGATCCTTGAAGTCTCTGCGTTGAATTCAATTGAAATTGGCATTTTGTTTATACTCAGAAACGTATTTGAACCTTGAAGTCTGTGCGTTTGAATTTAATTGGGATTGGAATTTTTATTACTCTGAAACGTATTTGAACCTTGAAGTCTGTGCGTTTGAATTTA
This sequence comes from Larix kaempferi, assembly GCA_027924585.1. Lineage (NCBI taxonomy): Eukaryota > Viridiplantae > Streptophyta > Pinopsida > Pinales > Pinaceae > Larix > Larix kaempferi. The sequence goes on along the minus strand of BSBM01000877.1, from coordinate 26,692,352 downwards.
ATTGGGATTGGCATTTTTATTACTCTGAAACGTATTTGATCCTTGAAGTCTGTGCGTTTGATTCCATTTGGATTGGCGTTCTCAATTGCATTCGTTCTCAATTGCATTCTCAGAATGTATTTGATTCATTAAATTTGATTTCTAAACCGTGGTATACCGTTGTCGAAATTTCCATAGGCGTTTCCAGAAATTTTAAATGCAAACTAAAGTCAGACAGTGAAGTCGGGGAGGCCTGCGTGCCTCACTCTATGACTACCACCTGGGTGTAGTTTGTTGGGAACCCAAGAGTCGTTCTAGTTTTGGAAATTCCATTCGAAATAGACTATATTATTATTATGTTGGCTTTTCAATTAAGCCAAGTCGGAGTTGCCAATATCCGAACAAGGTCAATCCTAAAGACAATTGATAGATGTATGTATTAAATAAAGGAGTTAGTTAAATACAGGGATGGATATTAATTGAAAGAGTGTTAAGTATCCGTTAAAATGCATGGAAGCGCATTAATCAAAGGAAGTGTTAAAGTGTTGGTAAAATGCATGGATGCATATCAATTAAAAGAAGGTTAAGTTTTAGTTAAAATGTATGGATAGATATTAAATAAAGAACTATTAGGAATTAGTTGAATTCATAAATTCATCTTAGCTAGATAAAGTATAACTAATTGTCATAGTTATTATTTAAGAATGCCCTTCATTATTGAAGTATTGTAGCATGTATCAAATACATTGTTTTTTTTTTAACAATTAGAACTCCTATGGTTAGAATTTTCAATGGAACTTATATTAGATTTACAATTGTGTTGATATGTCCTATGGTTAAGATTCATACGCTTTTGAATATTATAATACAAAGGAAAAGTTAAATAATTTAGGTATTATGGTAAGGGAATGAATTATATAAGAGTTTCAAGTATCAAGCAAATTGTTTGAAGTTATGACAGTAAGAAGAAAATATGTTAGGAGTTATAATTGTTTCGAAATTATTGTTCTATAATAAAATTTGATAGCAATAGTGATAATTGTCTTCTAGCTAAGTTTATGACTTACACTTGCCTCGAAGATTGATAGTACAAAAAGAAAATTCACTTGCTTGATGAGAGACCCTACATTTGGTATCAGAGCCCGGTCGAACTTAGTTCGGACCAGGACTTTTCCGCAAGAACTTGATAAACTACTTTGGAATTAATAAATTATTTTTTGTATGACAATCGTACTTTTGCCATGAACCGACGAACCCGTCGTGGAAGGACAGGGAGAGGGAGAGGATGGGCAGCACGTCCACCAACCCCTCATGTCACCACGCCACCTAGAGCCGAAGAGACTATTAATCTACCTGCTGGCAAAGTGATGGATATGACAAGAAACTTCCAGAGGATGTCGGAAGCACTGATGCACTGACTGGACCGCCAGGAAAACCGACCTATAATTCCCGTGATTGAACCGCAGAATCCACCACCAGCCAACCTGCATAGAGAGTTGGAAAAAGTGAGATTCCCAGAGTTTTGGGTCTCCACTGAGGGAGCCGCAGCTGAGGCATGGTTAGAGAACATGGAAATGTGATTTGCTTTGAGGGATTATACCTCAAACCTAAAAGTACAAACCTTGAAACCACAATTGAGGGTTGAGAGAAACGAAGTGTCTTGGGAGTTGTTTGAGGAGCATTTCTGCAAGCACTACATGTCAGAAGAGTTCATTGAGAGGCATCTCAATGAATTCAATGCTCTCTGACAGGGAGGAAGGATGGTGCAGGAATATGAAATCAGGTTTATGGAACTTCTGAGGTATGAAAGGGGAATCCCTACTGTGGTGGAATACCTTGAAACCACAATTGAGGGTTGAGAGCAACGAAGTGTCTTGGGAGTTGCTTGAGGAGCATTTCTGCAAGCACTACATGTCAGAAGAGTTCATTGAGAGGCATCTCAATGAATTCAATGCTCTCTGAGAGGGAGGAAGGATGGTGCAGGAATATGAAATCAGGTTTATGGAACTTCTGAGGTATGAAAGGGGAATCCCTACTTTGGTGGAAGACCTTGAAACCACAATTGAGGGTTGAGAGCAACGAAGTGTCTTGGGAGTTGTTTGAGGAGCATTTCCGCAAGCACTACATGTCAGAAGAGTTCATTGAGAGGCATCTCAATGAATTCAATGCTCTCTGACAGGGAGGAAGGACGGTGCAGGAATATGAAATCAGGTTTATGGAACTTCTGAGGTATGCACCTCACATCTCGACAGAGAAACTGAAGGTGAATAATTATGTGTATGGGTTGAATGGAAACATCCGAGATAAGGTTCACATTCTCACTCCACCGACCTTACATGATGTTGTTCAGAAGGAATTAATTGTCGAAGAGGAACTAATGAGCGGAGGTTCATCTAGGCAGAACTTTGTCAATCGGAATCGAGTAGGACCACCGTCTGATCCACCGAGAGTAAACTTCGGGCAACGAAGTAATGTCAGAGGACCTATGCCTGGAAAACCTGTTAGAGACAACAGAGCACCGTACTAGCCGCCTCCCAAGAGGGACAACACAATATCATTCGGGAAACTAGCACAGTCGAGTCCATGCACTAGTAATGCACCCACTAGAAGAACAAGAAAGGGACCAAAGGAAGGATGTTGGGGTTGCGGTGGCCCACACTATTAGAGTGACTACCCTCAGCAACAGTAAGGACTGATACAGGGACAGAGACCACCCTAGACTACTGCAGTAGATCTGGGAAGAGCACATCGTATTCATGCGGTGGTGAACAACCATCAAGCAGAACATCAGTCTACAGTCCTGGAAACAACTGGCACCATTAACGGTATGAAATTTTCCTTACTTATTGACCCAGGTGCTACTGAAAGATTTATTTCTCATTCTGCATTAGAAAGAAGAATGATGATGGCATGTGCTCAAGATGATTTCGACTTAGTCAAGATGGCATCCGAGAATACCCAGAGTGTGGGATTGAAACTAGAAGATTGTGAGTTAGACATAGGAGTATGTCGCACTAGAACTTATTTCTATGCGACCGCCCTCAGAGCCTATGACTTAATCTTGGGCATGGATTGGTTGGAATCCCATGCTGCCATTTTAGACTATCGTAGCAAGGAGATGACTTTTTATGATGATGAAGGTCATAAGAAGGTCCTCAAGGGGAAGAAGAATAAAGTATCACTGCGGATGATTTCCGCTTTACATCTGAAGAGAATCCTGAGAAAGGGGTGTCAGCTCTATGCTCTGATAGAAATGAACAAAGACAAGGACAAAGCTGACATCGCCGATAATCCATTATTTGCGGAATACATGGATGTATTTCCTGAAGCCTTACCTAGATTACCACCTCGGAGAGAACTAGACTTCACCATTGAACTAAAGCCGGGAACTGAACCGATCGCAAGATATCCGTACAGAATGTCTATGCCGGAATTGAAGGAACTACAGATGCAGTTACAAGAGCTTTTCGATCTAGGGCTGATTAGACTAAGTGTCTCCCCGTGGGGAGCACCAATTCTCTTTGTTAAAAAGAAGGATGGGTCGTGGCGACTCTGCATTGACTATCACCAGTTGAACAAGGCTACTGTGAGGAATCAATACCCCTTTCCTAGGATCGATGACCTGTTCGATTAGATGAAAGGCGCCACAATATTTTCAAAGATTGATTTGTGATTAGGTTATCACCAATTGCGAATCCGGGAAGTTGATATTCCTAAAACTGCTTTTAAGACGCGGTTCGGACACTACGAGTTCGTAGTGGTACCTTTTGGGCTAACCAATGCACCGAGTGTATTCATGAACTTGATGAATGGCGTATTCCGCCAGTACCTGGACAAGTTCGTATAGGTGTTTCTCGGTGATATTATCATCTACTCTAGGACATCGGAGGAACATGAAGAACGCATTAGATTGGTATTACAGTGTCTTCGAGAGAAACAACTTTATGGGAAGTTGTCAAAATGTTCCTTCTTTTAGAAGGAAATCCATTACTTAGGACACATCATTTCAGGCGACGGCATAGCCGTGGACCCTGCCAAGGTTGAGTCCATTTGGGAATGGCCAGCGCCGACGAATGTACATGAAGTGAGAAGCTTCATGGGACTTGTTGGATATTACAGAAGGTTTTTGGAGGGGTTCTTAAGGATTGTGGGACCAATCACCGAGCTACAGAAAAAGGATCGGCCTTTTATATGGACAGATAGATGCGCCAAAGCATTTGAGAAATTGAAAGAATTGTTAACAACAGCACCGATCCTGAAAGTACCAGACATGGAGGAGGACTTCTTGGTATGCACTGATGCATCGAAGGATGGAGTCGGATGTGTACTAATGCAGGGAGGTAGAGCGATTGCCTACTCATCCCGAATATTTAGGACGCATGAGGAAAACTATGCGACACATGATATGGAACCGACTGCAGTGATGCATGCTTTATGCCTTTGGCGACATTATTTGGTGGGAAGAAAGTTTGAACTTAAGATATATCACCATAGATTGCAGTATATCTTCACACAAAGTGATCTGAATGCTAGACATAGGAGATGGTTCGAACAACTAAGTGAGTATGAATTCGATATCTCCCATGTGAAGGGGACCCTGAACAAGGTGGCAAATGCACTTAGTCGTAGACCCAACATCTTCTCAGTAATTCCGATGTAGACCAACTTGAGAGAAAAGGTGCTTAGGCTTCAACAGGAGGACAACTGGTACAAGGAGGTAAAGGCCGAACTAAAGCAGGAACATATGGAATTACCCAAGTATAGGGGTTATTCATTGGAAAACGACGGGTTGTTAAGATACAACAACCATATTTATGTGCCAGAGAACAACGAGCTTAGGAACCTGATCCTAGAAGAAGCTCATCGAGCTGTCTACAGAGCACACCCAGGAATGAAAAAGATGTATGCAGATCTTTATCCATTATTTTTCTGGCATGGCATGAAGAAAGATGTAGTGAAATTTGTCTCCAGATGCATGGAGTGTCAGCTAGTCAAAGCAAAACATAGGCACCCCGCCGGACTACTTCAGCCTCACGCCATGCCTGAGTCAAAGTGGGAGATCATATCCATGGATTTTATTGTGGGATTACCATTGACCCGCAAGAGACATGATACCATTTTTGTGGTAGTAGACACTCTCACGAAGACTGCACATTTCATTCCCATCAAGAATACTTATCAGGCACCAGATATTGCTAGAGTATTCATTGATGAGATAGTACGACTGCATGGAGTGCCGAGGAAGATAATATCTAATCAAGGATCAATATTCACAAGTAGATTTTGGACGATCTTCAAGCAGGCTATGGGAATGCGACTCAACTTTAGTACAACGTACCATCCAGAGACTGATGGGAAGATTGAGAGGGTGAACTAGATACTAGAGGACATGCTGAGGATGTATGTGATGGATCAGCAGACCTGTTGGGAGGATTTTTACCTATAGTAGAGTTCACCTATAACAACAGTTATCAGATTTTTATACAGATGGCACCATTCGAGTTTTTGTATGGCCGACCATGTCGGACACCCTTCAGTTGGGACAGACTGGAGGATCGGACCCTGCTTGGGCCCGAAGTGATTCAGGAGATGGAGGAACAGATGGTAGACATCCGTGCTCGACTGAAAGAAGCAAAGGATCAACAGAAGAGTTATGCTGATGCGCATAGACTTGATTGAGAGTATCAGGTTGGGGATCGAGTATTTTTGCGGGTGAGACTGCAAAAGAGTACTACCAGATTTGGGAAAGGGACGAAACTATCTCCTAGGTTCGTGGGACCCTTCGAGGTATTGGAACGGATAGAATCGGTCGCCTACCGTCTTACACTATCATCATCACTGCATAGGATGCATAATGTTTTTCATGTATCAGCACTTACGCATTATATTTCAGATTCTGCACATATCATTGACATGAGTAACCTACAGATATCAGACGAAGGGGTCGTGATGGTAGAGCCGATATGCATATTGGATCGTTGAACACGGCATCTTAGACACCATATGATTGATCAGGTTAAAGTTCAGTGGGACAGCTATAGTCCTAGTTCTGCAACCTGGGAGGACGCAACTGAGATGCGTCGGAACTTTCCTTTTTTGTTTTGAACTTCGGGATGAAGTTTTAATAAGAGGAGTGTATGTAACACTCGCCTCAGCACTTATGATTGATTAGACTGTTGAGACCTATGATTGTTTAGACTACTGATACTTATGACTGATTTGACTATTGAGGGCACTAGATTGAAGTGACCCGGTTTTTATAAAACTTAGATCATGGAAATTGCTTTGAAAATTATCAGGTGAAATAGAAATGATTAGATGAATGATAGATGAATGCTCGACTGACTGAGAAATGATGATGAATGATGAAAATGCTTTATAATGAAAATGATGAATGCTCGACTGACTGAGAAATGATGATGAATGATGAAAATGCTTTATAATGAAAATGATGAATGCTCGACTGACTGAGAAATGACGATGAATGATGAAAATGCTTTATAATGAAAATGATGAATGCTCGACTGACTTAGAAATGATGATGAATGATGAAAATGCTTTATAATGAAAATGATGAATGTTCAACTAACTGAGACATGATGATAAATGATGAATGATTTGTATGCTCGACTAACTGAGATACTGGAATGAATGATGAAAATATTTTATAGTGCAACGCTACTAATGTGCGCTTGAGTGTGTGCAGTGGCAGGTAAGACGATTTACCGATTGACCCACAATGGAATTATAGGGGTCATAAGAACGAAAATAACACATAGAGGTACGATGACAGATTGTCAACCCTGAGATAGCAATCCACGCACTGGTAGGAAGCACTTTCAGCTCTCCTGGGGAAGCGTGTGTCATACGGGCGAGGCCATAACGACTTGGTTGCGTACGATGAGTTGAGGGGCGCCCTTAGCAGCCCTTAGTAAGTGTAGTTGGAAGGTCACGATAAAGATTCCCGATCGCTACGCAGTACTCCCCATAAGAAGAAATGAATGGAAATGTCAGAAGGGCCTGCCGAAGGGGTACCTAGACCAGAACAGGAAAATGTTATTTGACCAACTATGCAAATCGAAAATTACACTAAATGAATGAATTAATTTCTCTTGAAGGAATTGTACTTTTAATAAAAGAAATATTTTACTTCTTTTATTTTAGAATTTTATTTATTTTGAAAAAGAAGAACTTAAAATAAAGTAGAGTTTTATTATTTCTTTATTTTAAATTTTATTTAGAAAAAAGGTATTTATTTTTGAAAAAAAAAAGTTTTTAATTTTATGTATTTCGAAAGAGAAGAAGAATTAAAATAAAGTAGAATTTTATTTTTTGAAATATCTTATTTCTTAAAAAAAAAAATAAAGGAGAAAACTTTAAATATATATATATATATATATATATATAATGGAATTTTATTAAAAGAGGAATGTAGAAAATATTGTTTCTATCTACTAGAGGTTTTATTTAAAAAGATCTTTTGAATAAAACTAGTTGGCAAAGCAAAACACCACTAAGACTTTATTGAAGACCACTACACCCACCTTGCACTAATTTAGGAATTAAGTGCACACTCAAAATAGGAAGACCCACCTTGCACTAATTTAGGGAATTAAGTGCACACTCAAAATAGGAAAACCCACCTTGCACTAATTTAGGGAATTAAGTGCACACTCAAAATAGGAAGACCCACCTTGCACTAATTTAGGGAATTAAGTGCACACTCAAAATAGGAAGAGACACTTGTAATTTGAGAGTAAATATTAATAAAATATTAAATTAAATGAATTATGTACATGTGGACACACTTGGAACACAGACTTTTGTTATAAAAGGAGGGAGGAGAAGGAGAAAAGGATATCTCTTGCTCCCTAGTGCTGGATGGGCACTAGAATCGAGAATTGATTTATGGTTCTTGCGAGTTGGGCTTAGCTTGACCGGGGATAGGGAGATCCCAATGGGAAGCTTGCTAGTGTGTTCTTATGACCCCATTAGCTTGGGGTTCGGGGCGAAGGAGGGTAACCTCGATACGGTAGGGTGGTCAACCGAGGTGCTGTCGGTATCTTCGTCAAGTTGAATTGAACGGGACATTCGAGTCAACTGCTACCACAACAATCTACCCATCTCAGACTCGACGATCGAATCAGGTTCAATATCATCTAATTTATTTCCTTTCAGCATTAAGATTGATATTTTTCCCTAGATCCATTTTATATGTATTTACCAGATTTATATGAAGATAGGAAGAACCACGAACTCGTTTTTATGGAATTTATAAACACTAGATTCATTATATATATATATGTCTACCAGATTTATATGGATGTATGAAGAACAATGGACTCGCCATTCTGAAGTTATATCTTTAGTTTTTGCAAAAAGATTACGCTTGGGACTCGATCTATACTCTGTAGATTTATAAGTTTTACTTCTGTTTGTATGCATAGATCAGTGTGGATACTCTAGCAATCAAGATCCACTGCGTTGCATCTACAGAATTGGAACAGAAACTTACGTAGCTTGACTAGCCCTATAGTTACAGTCTAAAATTTTAATCTCATATTTACAGAATTTTCTTTACAACTGCGATTTAAATTGATCATTTCTCCATAGATTTCCGAATTGTAAATCCAGGAAAAATTTATGTGCAATTGCGTTTTTGTCCTCTGCTTATTTATCCATGAAATCGATTTGTAATTTATGTTTAACTTGGCAAGTGAGGCATTTTCCATCTGCATGTTAATCCATTGGATCGGTTCAATACCTATATCCAAATCGTGAACCCCTGTCATTTGTTTGATACCGATCTGCGTGTGGGTGAACCCTAAGCTATAATTCGACTGCTGTGTAGTGTTTTTATGCAACCCACTAGATCGATTCAGTACCTTCATCAAAATCTTGAACCCTTGCCATCTGTTTGATGCCGATCTATGCGTGGGTGAATCCTAAACTAGAAATCGCTTATAGTGTAATGTCTATTTGCATTCATGAATAAATCTATCCTCTACCTCAGTAAAACCTCTATCTCTGCTAAATTTGATCCAAATCGTATTGACCATGAAATTCTATGTGATTCCACTGGCGTTTTCAGATTGACAATATAAGTTCTCTGTTCAATTTCTCTGTGTTTGATTTCAGTTTGATTTGGCTTTTTTACAATCAGGAACAAATCTTGATCCTTGAAGTCTTTGCGTTGAATTCAATTGGAATTGGCATTTTGTTTATACTTAGAAACGTATTTGGACCTTGAAGTCTGTGCGTTTGAATTTAATTGGGATTGGCATTTTTATTACTCTGAAATGTATTTGAACCTTGAAGTCTGTGCGTTTGGATTTAATTGGGATTGGCATTTTTATTACTCTGAAACGTATTTGATCCTTGAAGTCTGTTCGTTTGATTCCATTTGGATTGGCGTTCTCAATTGCATTCTCATAATGTACTCGATTCATTAAATTTGATTTCTAAACCGTGGTATACCACTGTCGAAATTTCCATAGGCATTTCCAGAAATTTTAAATGCAAACTAAAGTCGGACAGTGAAGTCGGGGAGGTTTGCGTGCCTCACTCTACGACTGCCACCTGGGTGTAGTTCGTTGGGAACCCAAGAGTCGTTCCAGTTTTGGAAATTCAATTTGAAATAGACTATTATTATTATTATGTTGGCTTTTCAATTAAGCCAAGTCAGAGTTTCCAATATCCGAACAAGTCTCGAACAAGGCACTAGGTTTTTTGGACCCAAAATCCGACGGCCTAAAAGTCAAATTTTCTACTTCTTGTGGTCGACTATCCGACAACCTTAGTTTTTTTTAACGTCGGTCCAAATTCGGATACATTCCGATGGCTCATACCTCATCGGTTTACCGATGCCAGACAAGGTCGAAACACCGACGCCGAGCACAACTGGGCAGGGCTTCTATCCGACATCTTTTGCCGTCGGACCTATAGCAAACGCGTCACATATCTTAGTTGTTGCCATCTTGTATCCGACCACTCGCTAGCTTGAAAAAGGTTGAGCTCCGACGTCTTTTGCCGTCAGAGCTATGAAATGGACGTCCGATATCTTCATATTTAGAGTCAGATATCCAATGGAGTTAGGTAATTTAAAAAAAAAAATACACTATTAATTTGTCGTTGTTTCTCCATATTGTGTGCCTAGTGCCACCTCTCTATATCAATGCTTAAATCAACCTTTGCTTGGTTTCTGGTTCTAGATGCATGCCATTGAGTGTTGTTTAGAAATGAAGTCTTGTAGAGGAGGGCTAGTATGTGGCAAATATATATTGATTCTTGAGGGTTATCTCATTCACTACTCGGTAGTCAGTACACATTCACAAACATTCATCCTGCTTAAGCACTATGATGATAGGCAACCCATAAGGTGAAACACTGGGTTATATATATGACTCCTTTCTGCAAGAGCTATTATAATTGCTTCTTCACATCATTGACTTCCAATAAAAATTGTTGATACAATCCAATATAGGGAAATGGAGATTCTGAAAACTGTTTGGTGGAAACTACAAAAGATTTGTAAGATGCTACTAATTGCACACGACTTATCTCATTCAAATATATCTAGAGGATTTGAGACATATCTCATTGAAATATTCTCAAGTAGATTCCAAGGAATTTAAAGAGAAGGTTAAAGATATTGGTTCCAGTGCATCATTTACTTAGCCTTTCAATTTGTGGAAACTCGAAATTGGTTATGATCAGGAGCAACCAAACATCACAACAAGCTCTAAGAAATTGTCAAAATTTAGATGACACAGGAGTGGGTTGTAGAAAGGAAGCATCGTTGCCATTCATTGAGCTTCTCTCTGTTTCGAGAATAATTTAATATTCTCTACCAAACGGGGCCAACCACGTGAAGGTGGAAGCTCTTATGCGCCCCCCCCTCACATCACTCTCAATTCCCCATACCCAATGCATGTACTTGAAAAAAAAATTACGTGCAAATTCATGCATATTTCATCATAAACAAACATCTACCATTCATTCAATAAAGGCTAAAATCCATTAAACCAATGTTTCATTCTATCAACACATTCATTCAATAAAAGATAACATTCAATAAACCATCCATTCATTAAATAAAAACTAACATTCAATAAAGATAATTGTTTACTACACTGAATCATTAAACCATCTCTTACCTTGATTTTAAGAGGCGGCTGTGAGGACGAACAGTCACAAAGCATCGTTTCATATATCTATGATTTTCTCAAAACTCAAGAATGAAGATAAAGAGGATTTCCATGGTAATTTGTTCCATCCAAACCTATCAAGTGTACTTTTAGGTCAGTAGTATTCTTGTCTCCGAACTGTAGCAGTTGCTTGGCCATTTTCAGCTTGTCTCCGAACTGTAGCAATTGTTTGGCCATTTTCACCCAGCTGAAAATGGCCAAACAGCTGCTGCAGTTCGGAGACAAGAATACGGCTGACCTAAAATTACACTTGATAGGTTTGGATGGAAACCATTTTCAATGTTGATGCCACTGCTAATCTAAAAGTACACTTGTTGTCTCTTAGTACTCTTTGCATATTGACACATATGATATTTTATGGTTGTCTCTGCGTCCTAACAAAGGAAATTAAAGAAAACATATAATTTGCATCGAAAAAATAATAGGGTACGAACTAAACTGAGGAAATGCGAACCTGAAACCTATGTCTAGTCCTAAGGCTACCACCTTCAAGCTTGAAGTGCAACTGACAATGGAAGACACAAGTGTAGTTTATTACCACCGTGCGAATTTAATTTGACCTTATCAATCAATTCCCATCTCCATTTCCTCTCATACGACGTCCCACAACCATTTCTCTCGACACCCACTCTTGATTCATTCTGCATGCATTTCACTATGCAACCGTCTCAGATTCTCACTGCGTTTTCCCTCAAGTAGTTTCTCAATTCAGTATGAACCACGCCCGACGTCTGAGGAGTGTTGCCAGCGGTCCTGAGTTTCAGCCTGGCAATGGTGGGGATTCATGGTATTATGTTTCCCTTCGGCTGCAATATGGAAAACTCATAGTTCACTATGAAGGTTTGTATATGGAAAACACAGTGAGAACTGTACAAACCTTCATAGTGAACTATGAGTTTTCCATATTGCAGCCGAAGGGAAACATAATACCATGAATCCCCACCATTGCCAGGCTGAAACTCAAGACCGCTGGCAACACTCCTCGGACATCGGGCGTGGTTCATACTAAATTGAGAAACTACTTGAGGGAAAACGCAGTGAGAATTTGAGATGGTTGCATAGTGAAATTCATGCAGAATGAATCAAGAGTGGTACAAACCTTCGTAGTGAACTATGAGTTTTCCATATTGCAGCCAAAGGGAAACATAATACCATGAATCCCCACCATTGCCAGGCTGAAACTCAGGACCGCTGGCAACACTCCTCGGACGTCGGGCGTGGGTCATACTGAATTGAGAAACTACTTGAGGGAAAACGAAGGTGAGAATCTAAAACGGTTGCATAGTGAAATTCATGCAGAATGAATCAAGAGTGGGTGGCGAAAGAAATGGCGGTGGGACGTCAACTTTACGTATCCATTTATATGTTTTCTGCAAAACATAGGAAAAATGTGGAGTAAGTGAGAGACACGTAAAATCATAATTACTTTGCAAAACATATGAAAAGTTCTGTTGAAAAAATAATAAAGTACTTTGAATGATAAGTTAGGGCACACAAAAATATGAACAAGCTATAATTGAAATTTGAGGAATGACAATAGATAATAACAGTTAATAGAGTGTTGCAACCCAGTGCATACAAGCTGATAGTCTGCAAACAAAATGACAAAATAGTTTGCTAAGTTGTAATTTAAATTTGAGGAATGACATTAGCTACTAACAGTTATAGTGCTGCAACCTAGTGCATACAAGTTGGTTTCCACAAACAAAATAATTATCGCAACAATTATATTTGACTAAAAGATGTCAATTACCGGAACATATGAGTATGCGACAACAAATTGAGTAGTTGATGGAACCCAAATAAGCCTTCCAGCAATTGCCACAACCCAATAGAGATTCCTTCTACCCCAAATTCCCCTCAGCATTTCAATTCAACCTAGACATATGTCATTATTATTATGATCATTTTCCTTCACCATGTCCATTAGGAACATAAAATTTTCCAGAATCACTGACAAAGATGGAAGCCACATCAACTCAGAAAATGTTGGGAAGCTTGTGCATCTAATGCAGTTGGTCAGAAACTTAGAAGTGATGATGGTAAGAAAGGAATTGTGGCTTCGTGGCGTACATACCTTGTAGGTGTGATTGCAACCACCGATCAAGATGGCTGTCACAACCAATTTGTGTAGCTCGGGTGCTTTCCTATTTTGGATGGTTGACTTCAAGAATCCCAAAAATGAAATATTGGAGATGCAATAATACCAAAGGAGGGTGACAAATTTGACACAGTCTGAAATATTGTTCGATGCAGTAATGAAGAACAATGGCACAGTCTGGATCAAGCCAGGGAGCATATTTTCCCTATAAGTAAGATACATGAAAAGTTGCTTATACTTATGGTGGAAAGCATGCAAGATCTACTGAAGTTGTGAAAAAATCAACACCATTAAGTGATATGGATGATGGGGGTACGAATCTATTGGTAAATCTAGCAGCCACCCAAAATTCCAAGGACAGGCAAGTTCTTGTTGTTGTCAGTGAAAGAAGTGAAGGACCTTATTGTTTCCAAATTCCAAGGACAGGCAAGGAAGTGAAGGACCTTATTGTTTCCAAATAGAGTTCAGATGTTTCTAGCTATGACTTGTTGAATAAGATTCAAAAAATTGGAAGGCTTGATCCTCAAAAAGACACACTTGATACCCCCTATAACCTTAGAAATAACCAATTAAGAGATAGTGACCTACATCTTATAACTTTCCTTCTTCTCTTCAATGGCATTTTTATGTCGAGTAAATTGCATGGTAGACTGGTTTGCATTTGTTTACAAAATGCACTCTACCATAATTCTTATGTTTGGGCCTATTAACCTCCATTTTGTACCAGGATTACTACCATATTTGGGCCTATTACCCCCCTTTTGGTATGGGTGTCCACATGTGCTATTGATCATAGTCTTCAGACAATAAGATACAACACTTATGAGCATAATGGGAAATTCTGATTTGTGACAGCAGTGGGCCCTTTCATTGTCAATCCCGTACAATCCAACAGTAATGAATATGGCCATACATTAAATCTGGGCACACTAGAAGGCATTCTGGAAAATTATAGTGAGGATAAATGTCATATGTGGGCATATTTGTATTCATTTGGAGTTGGTTGTGGCAATATTATCCCCAAGGAAGCCATTAAAGAATCATTTTTTAGGCCTGTAGTTGAAAGGGTATGTGCAACAGGTATGAGAACATTATGTGCACTGTATTAGACCTAAATAGGGGCCCTAACCATTCAATAGTAAGGTCTCCTACAACACCTAGACTTGGATCAGCAGCCTACAGTTGCATAGTAGTCTTGTAACAACACATAGTGAGGTCTAAGCGCATCTTCTAGGAGTCAGATTTAAGATATGCTCACACAATAGAGGGAGTTATCTCATTGTTTTGGAAGGTGCCAAATATTAGCAGTTACCCCTTATGCTAGCCCAGCCCAACCTTGTTTTAGAACAATCATCGTTTGAGGTCTTATGCAAAGGGTTACGAGTTCAAAACCCTCAAAAAGAGTTTCTAAACAGCAAGGAAAAATTGTAAAGCTTAGCCTGCCACAATATCTTCTCAGCCCAGCCATTCATTTAAACATTTATCACAGGCTACACTATAGTATCGTAGTAATAAATTCTACCATTCCTTCAAACCCAAAAACCACTGACATTTAAACACGCAGATGCAGACGCAGACAGAGACATTGGTTGAGTGAATTAGAAATTGAAAGCGAATTATTACTCAAACATTTATTTACATTCCTCTTAGCATATCAATCTGCAGGTCACAGGGTCGAATCCCATTATCAATTTTCTAAGTAAATCGTGCAAACCCAAAAACGCGTCAATACATAGTTTTGAAGCTACAGATTCATCCTTTTAAACAAGCTAGAAGTTGGACAGAGGCACCATCATCATCATACGAATCTAGGAGGCCTTTTTAATTACCAAATCAGCTGCATAAGGAAATAGAACAATGACATTACATGCAGGATGCAGACCTGGGCATCACCATACATTTTTACATAGAAATCAAAACGCAGAGCTAAATATAACTGAGGATCATAGAGCGAAATACGCAGAGGCCCATTTAACCCTGTCTATTTATTTCAACCACCAAACAACGCAGCAATAAGAACTAGAATTTACACTTCTCAGGCTTATAGTTAAACTAGTATCAGGGTTACGTTTTTCCCCTGTCAACACATTCTTCAATATTAGTCAAATAACAACGACAGCCAAAACACCGAGGACAGAGAGATTATTAACCATACAAACTTCATAAAGAAAACGCAGAGGTTCCACAATGCTTTATACATGTTCAAGGTTCAATAGAAAAACAACAACGATAGCCAAAACACCGAGGACAGAGAGATTATTAACCATACAAACTTCATAAAGAAAACGCAGAGGTTCCACACTGCTTTATACATGTTCAAGGTTCAATAGAAAAACGCAGGTCACTGTATTCATTCCCCAAAACCCCAAATTTACACAACAGGAGCTCATAACTCCTTTAAAGAGGCTTACAATTTCGTATAACCACAAAATTGTCAACTATTACATTCATTAAATGGTCCAACCAAACGGCGACCTTCCAGGAACTGCAAGAAGTTTTAGTGAACCCAAAAGGGGATTCACGCAGTTCCTCCTAAACATCCATAAACAATACCACTCCATAAGAGGCAAGAGGAAAGGGTAAGGGTTGGAAAACCCTGAACTTACCAATTGCAACACCAACGAAGTCGAGGGTATTGGGCATCAGTTAGGAAGCCACGCAGAGGAGGAAATCCATCATTCACCTGCCAAGAAAATAACAACACGAAGTTAAACCCTGAGATTTTATCAAAACTCTGATTTGAATGTAACATAAAACGATTGCAATGAATCGAGATATACCTTACCTATTGTTTTCTTATTTGTGCAAATGGAACCCTAGAAATCCTTTGTGGCCTCCTCAACCTCTAGTATGACCTCCTCAACCTCCTCCACGACTACCTCAACGTCCTCCGCGACTGCATTGGTGACCTCTGCGACCTCCTCAGTGATGGCCTCTGCGACCTCTAGTATTGGAAGTTCTTGCAGGGTGAGGTAAGTGAAATGTGTTCACGCGGGCTGGAAGGGAGGTAAGTTCTCAAGGGAGGTTAGTTTTGTTGATTATTGTTTTATGTTTTTTTTGTATTTATATTTATTGTTTTTTTTATAGTTAGTATTTATTATTATTATTTATTTATTAATATAATATGTATGCAAATGTGTGTGTATAAAACCTAATATTCCAACATATAAAAATAGATGAAAAAGCAAGCCACAAAATATCAATGGATTGAAAGAGACGTCTGTTCCGTAGGATTGTTGTTGATTTTGATGGACAGTGGAATGAAAGAGAGAACATGACCATTGGGATTTGGGAGGTGCTACTAGTGTGATATCGGACCATACTATATGAAAGGAACTATATGACTGTTCGGAGGTGCGGTGATCAGATTTGTTCATAATTACCATGAGATATTATTCATCACAACAAACTCATCAACGTCATGTCAGCATCCAAACAGTCATAAGTGAGTACAACAATTTCATCATGTTTGTGCCTCCAAACGGTCACAATCAAACAAACTCATCAACGGGTGCGCATCCAAATGGTCATAAGTGTGTACAACAATTTCATCATCTTTGTGCATCCAAACGGTCACAATCACAATGTCTCTTTCGATCAGTTTCGACTCCCGAGTCCCTACATAGATTTTCACTATTTTCAAGCTCATTTGCTATCATGATAATCCTTGGAACTCATGATAGCAATCCGACTTTGACAAAAATCCGATTTTGATAAATGAGTTCCAAGGATTATATGAAAATTCGATTTGCATGGGAAACATGTGCCCCACCTCAGAAGCTTGGGACATAGAGAAGAGGTTAACAAGGTTATGGAGTCGGACACTTGGCAACAAAAAATTAAATATTATTTTATATGGATTTCTACTACTGCCCCTCTCATTGGTTCATTGCCCCCATGGTGTTCACATGGAGATTTAACCCCAAGTGCACCTATTTATTATTTTATTATTCATTTCATTAATTAGAATATAATGCACTTACCCACTTACCATATATTTACACTATAGGGTCATATGCGCATAGGGGTATTACAAACAAAGTTATTATGATTTAGCAAGACTACTTGGGGGTTTGAAGTAAGGTCGATCTTTTACCTATGCAAAGGAGTCCTTAACCAAAACACCAAACCAAGGTGTTTGGAAAGGTGTGCATCCCATCGATTTTTTATTCTTCTAAACATAGTTAATCTATCCATTTAACAAGACCACTTAGGGGTTGGAACTCAATACCTTTTACTTGTGATATCTGATGCCGTCGGATATCCGATCTCCGCGGGCTTAAGATTAGGTCGGATATCCTTATTAAAAATTGATCAATATTTCTAAGGGACGTCAGATATCCAAGGGACGCCGAATATCTAAGGTACGTCGGATATCCGACGGATCCTTCACTTATTTTTTAAAAAAATCATCAAAGTTCGTAATTTTGAAGGTGAAATCTGACGACACAGACCTTTTCGTCGGATGTCGTTGGATTTTGGGGTCGAATCTTGTAGTGAGGTCAATCCCGAATACAATTGATAGATGTATGTATTAAATAAAGGAGTTAGTTAAATACATGGATGCATATTAATTAAAATAGTGTTAAGTGTCAGTTAAAATGCATGGAAGCACATTAATCAAAGGAAGTGTTAAAGTGTTAGTAAAATGCATGGATGCATATCAATTAAAAGAAGGTTAAGTGTTAGTTAAAATGTATGGATACATATTAAATAAAGAATTGTTAGGAATTAGTTGAATTCATAAATGTATCTTAGTTAGATAGAGTACAACTAATTGTCATAGTTATTACTTAAGAATGCCCTCCATTATTGAAGTATTGTAGCATGTATCAAATACATTGTTTTTTTTTAACAATTAGAACTCCTATGGTTAGAATTTTCAATGGTACTTATATTAGATTTACAATTGTGCTGATATGTCCTATGGTTAAGATTCATACGCTTTTGAATATAATAATACAAAGGAAAAGTTAAATAATTTAGGTATTATGGTAAGGGAATGGATTATATAAGAGTTTCAAGTATCAAGCAAATTGTTTGAAGTTATGACCATAAGAAGAAAATATGTTAGGAGTTATAATTGTTTCGAAATTATTGTTCTATAATAAAATTTGATGGAATAGTGATAATTGTCTTTTAGCTAAGTTTATGACTTACACTTGCCTCGAAGATTGATAGTACAAAAAAAAAAATCACTTGCTTGATGAGAGACCCTACATAATTCGAATTAGGGGAGGGATCCAAGATGTGTCACTTGTCTTCCACTTCCTAGCCTTTCACCTTCCATCAATTCGAGTAGGAATCTCTTGGGCTTCTCTAACTCCCATGAGCGCTCACTTAGAGGATAGTTTTGGGCCTGACATGTCATAATGGTCAGATGTCAGAAGTTAGGTCTGAAATTTTTCATAGGTGTCATAGCATCTTCATCATTGTTGTCATAGAGGTTAGGGAATCTAGCCCAAGTGTCCAAGAACCTCTCATTTGAATCTTCCTCTTCCATGGGAGTTACACTTCCATCTCAATTCGACCTATGATGCATATTGTCAAGTGTATGAGCCTTCCAAATCATCCCAAGATTCTTAGACTTCTTATGGATTCAAATTGACAAGAGGAGGATGCCATGTGGCATAGAAAATCTAGCTTGTGTGGGTCCCACATCCTCCATGTGTCTTCATGATAAATTGCCACTTTGTTTCTCCCTTGTATTTATTTATTTAGCTCCTTTATTAAATATTTATGCTACTCTAATGTCCAAACATCATTTATTAGCCCCCTTATTCCAAATCCCAATGTCTCCATCCAACCTAGGGAACTAGTAGGTTTGGTGGAATTTTCCTGTCATGAATTTATTTGGCGGAAGCCATTTTGTTGTTGGGGAGAGTGTCTCTCCATAGTCAATTCCTTCTTTATGTGCATATACTTTTGCCATGAGCCTTTCTTTATGCTTGTCAAGTGAGACATATGGTTTTTATTTGTTCTTGTATACCCACTTACAACCAATTGGTTTGGTTCCTACTAGAGGTTCAACCAACTTCCAGGTTCCATTCTTCATGACTACATCATACTCATTCTGCATGGCTTCTTTCCACTCATCACGAGTAACAACCTATTTAAAGGAAATTTGTTCAAATTTAGCAGATAAATTCAATTCACAATTAAATGAGACATTCATGTCATCACGTGAGTTATCTACTTCTCCTCCATCTTCTTGTCTAGTTGAGCTTCTTATTCTTGTATTTCCAACTTCATCCGGATGGACACTTTCATGTGTCTTTGTGTCTCATTTTAGAATTTTCCTTGATGTCCCAAGTTGATCAACTGGTGGTGCTTCATTTTATTCAAGATTCAATCTTCCAATCCTCTTAATCACATCATCTAGTTGAATCTCCTATTCAAGTGAAGTGGTTGGAACTTCTTCTTCATGAGGGGGTGTTGTTGCTTCAAAAGGAAATTCCAAAGATTGATCCAAGATAGGGGGGGGCCTTCAAGATTTGGAATTTCATTATCAACTTCATAATATATCTTTATATGGGAAAAATTCTCCAAATGATCAAGCTGTATTTCAATAGATTGGTCATTTTTATTAGTTTCAAGAAAAATGACATCTCTGGAAACAAAAAACTTATTGTTTACCTCATCATAAAGACGATATGCCTCGGAGGTTTATGAGTACCCCAATAACATGCATCTTCTAATTCGAGCACCAAGCTTGTCTCTTTGCTCCTTTGGTATCAAGGCAAAGCAGGTGGAACCAAAAACCATGAGATTCCTCACCGAATGGAGGTGGCCATATCACATTTCATGTGAATTCTTATCATTAAGAGCATGAGATGGACTTATATTTCTTAAATAGTCGAAGACAATACTGCACCACCACAAAAAACCAGTTTTACATTCTTGAAAAAACATAATTGACCGTACCATATTCGGTTCTATTCATCCTTTCTGCCACACCATTTTGTTGAGGGTTATAAGGAACTATAGTTTGATTTGCAATCCCATGTTGACTAAGATATGACTCAAAATCATTAGAAGTATATTCTTTTCCATTATGAGTACGAAGTGTGCCAATATGAGATTGTGCTTGATTTTATATCCATGTATGAAAATTCTTGAATGTTTGAAATGCTTCATATTTTGTCTTTAAAAAGTATACCCAACACATTCTAGTATAGTCATCAACAAAGGTCATGAGATAATTATTACCATTGGCAGAAGGAACTAG
Organism: Larix kaempferi; assembly: GCA_027924585.1. Taxonomy (NCBI): domain Eukaryota; kingdom Viridiplantae; phylum Streptophyta; class Pinopsida; order Pinales; family Pinaceae; genus Larix; species Larix kaempferi. The sequence continues at coordinate 26,671,837 of BSBM01000877.1, read as the reverse complement.
CATGGGGCCGCATAAGTCAGAGTGAATGAACTCTAACTTTCTACATGCTCTAAATTTAGACTCTTGGAATGGATGCTTACTATGTTTTCCAAGTATGTATGCATCACATTTGTTCTTTATCTTAGGAAAGGTGGGAAAACCAAATACACCATTCTTTCTCAACAAGCAAAGACTGTTATAATTCTGATGACCGAATCTACCATGCCATAAAAGACTAGAAGACAGATTACCTTCTTCATACTGAGAGATGTGGAATTTTTTTTGGATCTTGCATATGATCCCTTCAACTTTAGCAACTTCCCATATTCATATTCAGTCATGATGACCTAGTGTCAGAGGACTTCCTTATCTCTACGATTCCATCGAACATATGGATGGAATGGCCTTGTTGCTGAATCTACAATAAGGATAGCAAGATTCTCTGCAACTATAGAATGATAGAGAACATTCAGCAACATAAAGTCAGGGAATCCAGGAAGCTTGAGCCTGATGGAATCAATTCCCTTTGGTTTGAGGCTAGATTTGTCTACAAAATAAACTATGGCATCTACAATGTCATTCAGTTCTTAAAAGCAGTCTTTCCTAAATGTCATGTGGGATTTTGCACTAGTATCAAGCAACCAACAATCTTTATAAAATGAAAGAGATGTGATTTCATTTAATCCAATATTATAATGTGCAACAATACAGTGAGCAGATTCAGGAGCTTTACCAACCTCTTGGCTCTTATTTTTGTTTTCCTTGTTTTGGTTATTTCTTCCTTTGATGGAGTTCCAAGAGGCCCAACACTAATATGCTTCATGTCCATTCCTCCCACAGCGTGTACACTTCAGATCTAATATTTTCCTTGAGTTTTTTATTCCCCCTTGCCTCTAAGGTTTCTTCTTCCTCATCATCTTATGTTATTCTTCCTCTTAGACTGGTTCTGAGCATGTCAAGGGGTCTTCAATGTTCCAACTGTAGACGCAAAAGAATGCATCTTCTACAATGTGTACCTGCAACTAAACAAAGTTTATGGGCAAAGAGGAAAAGGTGTAGGTCTAAGTATTTGCACCTTTTTTTCAATACAATATGATCAAACAAATAGTTTCTACAATGAGATCTATGCACTAGTGCAAGTTTGAGTCACTGCAATCATTCTTTAAAATCCAATCCGAGGTCTCTTCCTAGGAAATACAATACTTCTCAAAAATTACAGATTCAAAATTCAAATGGAACTATATGTTTCCATCAAATCTTGATGCTTATCTTGTTGAGCATTGATTGTCATTGATGTCAACTAAATAAGATGTCAAGTGTTTGACTGTCATCTAATATCAAAGAGGATGTCAATTGATTCATTATGAGTCATTGATATCAACACAAGTTAAAGTGGATACAACATTTCAACAGATATATAAAGAAGCCACTTTGAGGAAGTATATGTGCATGATGAAGAAAGCATGAACATCAGAAGTATATGTGCAAAAAGTGAAGGTGACAGATATGCAACTTTGAAGTATATCTAAAAGCACAGACATCTAAAGAAGGCAAGAAGCATATATATGTGCAAGCTGACAGACATGGATGCCAGTCTGAAAGAGTATATCTAGGTACTGCATCCATTCTGAAGAATTCTGAAGTTGTGAATCAAGGATGCATTAAGTATGCAACTTTGGAGTATATCTAACAGTGCATTCAGGTAGAAGATGTGTATCAAGGATACATCATACATGAACCAATATGAAGAATTACATAAGATGATACTTCATACAGATCCAAAAGGATACTTCATGAAGATTCAACTCAAGAAGGAACACAAGCAATGTATCCTACATCATATAGTCCTTGCGCGGAAATTAAGTCCACCAACCTACACCTTCTCATGACAAATAACCGAGTTGGTTGGACAATAGTACAAGTGCTCAAACTGCCAAGAAGATGATTGGACCAAAGGGACAAGCAAGCTAGAAAGTCTAAGTGTTGCTTGTTTGATGGTTGGGAGTGTGCAGGAATAAAAGAAACAACAGATGGACGGATAATCCTAAAAGCGCGCAAGCACAGCCAATCAGAAGATGCCTTTAGGTGGTGAAAAGTGCACATTTTCCTAAATGGGTACGATTGGTTGAAGATCATAATGAGAAAATACCATGGTTGATGAACATCAAGTGCACAAGTCCCACAAGTAATGATAAGGCAGAGGTCAAAGTCCAACCAAAGAGAAGTTGGAGTGTGCACAGTTTTTGTAAAGCTTTATCACATCAAGGACACATCACCCAAATACAATGATGAGCATGGGTCGCAATCCCACTAAGTAGAAGCTAGAGAATGTGCAAACTATGTAAAACAGTGATAAATCAAGAGCGCATTACCCACAAAGGATGGTACATCAAGGGCATGTTCATATTAAAGATAAGGTGGAAGATTGCGCATATATCGTAAGGAAATGGTATCTAGAGTGCAATGGTACACCACCAAGGTATAAAGTCCCACTAAGTTGTGGACCTTAAGGGAGCTTGATACATCAGAGATGACACATCAATAGCACTGATGATGACACATGGAATATGCACGATCCGTGAAGTATGGAAGAAGGGATGTCACCGCCAACTTGCAAACATACAATCCATGCAGGACATGTATAAATAGAGATGAAAGTTGGATATTTGAAGTGAAGCTAAGGAGAAAGAAGATTACAAGTTTTGTGAAAGTTTCAGTTTGTTTTTTGGGGCATCAAGGGGCTCGTGGACATAACAAAATGATCTAGCGAAGATTTGAATGCGCACATGCAACAAAACGAAGTTTTGATGGTGCGCAGAAAGAAGCCATAAATCTGTGACAATTGCGCAAACAAGGAAAGGAAGAAATACTGAAGAATGCACAAGAGTTGAATATCTTGAAGGATTGTATCACAATCAACATGCCGATAGTCACAAAAGTTGAAGAGATAGAAGCACAGAGATAGAATTGAAGGTTATCATATATTGCGCGGATGTCTAGCTGATGCATATGAAAAGAAGTGAAAGTGTGCGAAGTTGAAGACTACATCTGATGTGCAACAACAAAACAATAGCAGAATCGGATAAGCGCATCATGATGCAAATGATCCAAGACAAGTGCATTATATTGAATGGACCGATCATTTGATGTATAGGGCGTCATAGATCGTCTGAAGGACTGCAACACTTATTCAGAACAGACACATCATAAAGTGCGCAATTATCTCTATTACTAGTGCTCCATTTCAGTACAACAAGTCATCAATTGAAAGCACAGTATTAGTTGATCATTGTAGTCACGTAAAGAAGAACGTTGAACCAGAAGCACAGAATGCAACATCAACAGAGCACATAATCCATGAAGTAAGTCATTAACAGAAGTGTGATTTGAGAAGAAAGAGAAGTCAAGTGATGTATGCATAGCAGTGACATAATACAGTATGCATACGGGGGTTGCGCACAACAGAATCATCATCAGAAGACCTAAAGAAGTGCGTAGAGTTGAAGAACAATAAGGCAGTAAAATATATCAGATTTTAGGGCGGTCGGATGGGGCAAGGTGATATGGAGTTGGATCTTCCTTTAGGTTGGTGCTTGTAAAACAAAAAGGAGACAGGGAGCCACAACTTCCTTTAGGTTGGTGCTTGTAAAACAAAGCGACAGGTGGTCGGTGCCTCCTTCCAGTTGGTGCCAGAGAAAACTAAGGGGGTTGGAGCCTCCTTCCAGTTGGTGCTAGTAAACACGGGAATTTGGTGCTTCCTTGAATATATTCTTTCTCATTATAAAGAAGCATTCTGTGGTTTTCTCCCGTTTGGGTTTCCACGTAAAAATCTTGTGTGTTATGTGTTGATGATGCGGTACATGTACATGTGAATATTTATTTATTGATGGATAACATATGATAAATGATTAAGTAAATTTTAATCTGTTAAAGAAGGTAAAATATGCAAATATTGATTCACCCCCCTCTCAATATTAAATCGATTCCAACATATCTCTGCCAATTTATGATAATCTCTTGTTTAGTAGACTATGAAATATTTCTACCAAAATACAATATTTAATTAACCAACTCAATAATATTAATGCATTTCACAAAATTTCAATGGAGCTCACTTCTTCAACCGTCTTCAACATGCAGCTCACTTCAACAAAAAATTGCAAAGACGGTTTACCTCCACGCTTCATTGAATGAGGTTGTAGCTTTGTCATGTCTCTTCCACGCAGGTTTTTTTTTTTTGAATAAAGACTCTAATCACTAAACAATGCGGAATCACCATCTCTAGCTGTCGCTACAGCATACTTAGACGAATTTTTGTCCATGTGTGCCCTATATTGTATTATCTCTTTTGTCACTTTTCCCACCAAAATCGACACATGAAAAACACATGTACTTAAGCAGGCGTACTCTACCGAAACTTGTTAGCATGTAGGGACAAATTCATATGTTAACCACTACATAGGCGTGATATACTATCTACTTGCGACAATATAAAACAATAGGCAACACTTCCATTAATAACTATACTAAAATCTATTAATATGTTATTACATGGAATACGAACTAATTAAAATGTTAATATGAATACTATTATAACTTAACATAGTTATATGTTTCCAACATATAACCTATGTGTTTACATTAATTAAGCCCTAGCATTAACTTGCAAATTACTAGGCTATGGTATAATATGTTATGGGCATTCTTATTGTACCTATGGTTATACCAAGATAATCAATCATACAGCAATGGAGATTATCATGTGATATTTGCATCATTAGTATTAACTTAATATACATATACATATATTAATTTCATCAACAATTGGAACACATATAAAACCATTGTTATGAGCCCCACATGATACCACTCCATGGAAATATTATAATAGCTTTACTATATAAACAATATAAAGATGTACCTATATATATATATATATACATATATATATATGTACCTATAGGTACATATATAGGTATGTACCTATATATATATATATAGGTATGTACCTAGATATATATATAGGTACATACCTATATATATATATATAGGTACATATATATATATATGTACCGTACATATATATATAGGTATGTACCTATATATATATAGGTACATATATATATATATATGTACCTATATATTATATAGGTACATACCTATATATGTACCTATATATATATATATAGGTACATATATAGGTATGTACCTATATATATATATATAGGTACATACCTATATACCTATATATAGGTACATACCTATATATGTACCTATATATATATATAGGTACATACCTATATACCTATATATAGGTACATACCTATATATGTACCTATATATATATATATAGGTACATACCTATATATATATATGTACCTATATATATATATAGGTACATATATATATATAGGTATGTACCTATATATATATTATATAGGTACATACCTATATATATATATATATGTACCTATATATATATATAGGTACATATATATAGGTATGTACCTATATATATATATGTACATATATAGGTATGTACCTATATATATATATGTACATATATAGGTATGTACCTATATATATATATGTACATATATATATATATATATGTATATCTATATATATAGGTACATACCTATATATGTACCTATATATATATATGTACATATATAGGTATGTACCTATATATATAGATATACATATATATATATATATATGTACATATATATATATAGGTACATACCTATATATGTACATATATATATATAGGTACATACCTATATATGTACCTATATATATAATATATAGGTACATATATAGGTATGTACCTATATATATATATAGGTACATATATATATAGGTACATACCTATATATGTACCTATATAATATATATATAGGTACATATATAGGTATGTACCTATATATATATATATAGGTACATACCTATATATGTACCTATATATGTACCTATATATATATAGGTACATATATATAGGTACATATATAGGTATGTACCTATATATATATATATAGGTACATACCTATATATGTACCTATATATGTACCTACATATATATATAGGTACCTATATATATATATACATATATATATGTATATATGTACCTATATATATATATGTATATATGTACCTATATATATATATATATATAGGTACATATATACATATATATATATATATATATATAGGTACCTATATATATATGTAGGTACATATATATATATATATATATGTATATGTACCTACATATATATATATATATATATGTACCTACATATATATGTAGGTACATATACATATATATATATATATATATATATATGTACCTACATATATATGTAGGTACATATATATATATATAGGTACATATATAGGTATGTACCTATATATATATATAGGTACATATATAGGTACATATATATATATGTACCTATATATATATATAGGTACATATATATGTACCTATATATATATATATATACATATATATACATATATATCATGTAACCAATGGTTTGGTCTTTAGCTTGAAATGCCAACATATTAATATGTGGTAGCAAGAAAACCTACGTTAAAAATCTTGAAGATACAACTTAACTTTTTAAAAACTCATAATATATATATATATTACATTCCATACTATGGACTCAGGCTTGACAAGCCAACGTAGCAATACGTTTCCAAAATATTGCGCCATTATGCTAAAATCTCGACCAATATACAAAGGTTCTAAAATGTCATACGATGACATTACTGCCAGCATAATCAACGAACTACCAAAATGCAACGACTAAGGTTTAAAGCAAACAACTGGGGTTTATAAACAATACGACTACCATGTTAACATGGACAACACACGTAAGAGTAGTGAATGGATAGAGTGTTGGCATTGCTTGTTTCAATGGGTGGCCTGGGTGGTGATGTGGCGAAGCCACGCAGGCTAAACAAAACCACTTCAAACGTTTTGACCCCGGTTGACTTGCCATTTGGCAGGTAAGTGAATACCCTGGATCAAATGGGAGGGCTTGGTATCTGCGTTATGGATTTGGGTCTAGGTGGACTGTGGCTTGTGGAAATTAAATGAACGTTCCTCCTTCCAGCCGCGTCTTGACGACGTGCTACCATTACCACGATTTGTACTGCGTACTCGACGCAAGCTCCATTAATTCTTCAGTTGATCTTCACCGTTGATCTCAACATGGTTTTGTTTATTGGAAAACGTGATACTTGCATCGTCGTTGATCCATACACTATGGTCTTCGCACCCAATGATCCACGGCATATGCATTAACTCTTCGACAACTGGGCTCAATGGTGACCATTACCTTCCCTCTCCGGTGCTCACAACAATGTAAAAGTTTGAGATTCGAGGGTGGTCAGTGTTGTTACGTTGAGGTTATGTGCAGAGGGTTGTTGCCCTGTGCAGCAAGCTTGTACACCGTGCACAAGAAGGGATGGCGTTGACGCCATGCCAGTGCCCCGAATAGCACGACGATACTGTTGGTGTTCGCCACGGCATGCATCGGTAAGTAGATTGCACAGTTCTTAACTTGTTTACTGTAATGTTTAACCATTAAATAAACTCTTTGAGCTTGTCTAACGTTGGTCGTTGCTATCTGTTTTTCTCAGGTGAGGCGTGACAAAAAATATGCTCTTCTTACAGGTAATGTGTCCAGTAACAACCCTTAATGTATGTTTTGGTAAAAGGTAGGTAGTTACCATTTTCACTTATTACTTGTTTAACCTCTCGTCGTTGTTTTGCAGGTAAGCAAGAGGGTGGTGGAGGTTGGGCATGCAGAGTGACTCCACAACCACCACCGAGCGTGGGGAAAAGGTGCCCCAAACTGCCAGGTAACTCGCCACTACCTTGAAGCCTCGGGGTGGTTTTACCCTGTGGTTCAGGGCTAAGTTACTCAAAACGTTTCGAAAGGGTTTAAGTAATAACTTGTTTGTTTCACTGCTTTAAAAGAGAGGTGGTCGTTGGCCCCAATACGCAGAAGCGTTATGCTTGCTGCTAGTGAAACCTGGTTCCCTGCGACCTATGAGGTTTGGCCACACTGGGCGTCACTAGTGGGGTACCATTACGACTTGGGTTGACCCTTGAAGGAATTTTGTTGGGAAGAAGAGCGTCAACTATGGACTATAATAATTAGTTTGTAAATAATGAATGCATCGAAAAAAATGCGAATGTTTAAGCCATAGCTTGTTTTGATACTGTAATGACATGCCAAGGATGCTCTCGGCCTCTGTCTCTTTTTCTTAACAAATTTAATAGATTTATCATGCGAAACATATGGCATTCATCTTTTTAAATGTGGAAATGGTTAAACGTTTAGCTTCCAGAAATGGGGTGTTTCGCCCATGCTGTATGTGCATTAATTAAATGGTTTTGCAATGGTTAATCGCAATGTTTACAACATTCAATTTATCGAATGAATACACTGTTTTCCCATAACTTAATACATGTATGCACATTAGTTTGGAAGGGTAGTTGTATTCCAATAACTTCACATTTAACTTGACCGTAAGGTCGTTTCATCATACTTTCCAGCATTGGGTGTTTATACTGTAATTTCTATTTGCTAGCTGCTCTCCGAGCATAGTCGTAGGCATAACGAGGTTAAGCTATTTGCATATAGTAATTATAACGTAGGTTATAATGCAACACCATATAAAAGGAAATCGTATTTAAATGTTATTTATGCAGCATGATCGTTGTTCAAATATACCTTGTGTAAAATCGTGAAAATCATTAAAACGTTGAACATAGAAAATGATGGTTACGCATACAGTTTAAACGAATGGCTAAACCGCAAGTTTAAACCCTTGATTTTTTAAAGAGCATTTAACTCTGTAATTTAATGTAATAATGTGGTTTTCAAACCAGGGACCACGATTTGACTCCGAGTCGAATATTGTGTCCCTAACTTAGCTTATGTAGAGGGCATGAAATCAATATGATTCGCCATATTAAAATATACTGCATCTACCAAAATAGAATGCATTCGAAACTTAGTATGCATATTAGGAATTAATAACAAGTGTAAGCAAAACTTTAGGAAACCCTAACTATAAATACTACTTAACTCTGTAATAGTTATATGTATATTTCGTATTAAGGTGGGTTCCATACCATGGACCGTGATTTAACTCTTGCATAGATATCGTGACTTTACACAACCCATACTAAGGGCGTTAATATGAATACAAAAAACATCTGCTAACACATGTCTTTCATATACAGATTTGTAACATGAAGGTATAAGTAGATTCAGAATGAGCATTTAATTAAGAACATCTAGAAAAATTTCTTGTTCATCTTTATCCCCAATCTGGGTTGATCTATAAAAATAGAAGAGAGGGTTTATAATTGTTTAAGGCTTTACATTGAAACCTCTAGGTTTACATGTCTGCCTGATTTACACAATAAAATATATAACCCTAGTTTTGTCAGTAAGATAGAAATAGATGTAATCTGTATAAAATGCATACATATAACCACAGGTTAGCACTTACACCATATTCACTCTAGGATGCATCTCTTAGGCTTGCAAACCCTGATTTAAACAATATTTCTGTCTACTTAAATGCATCAGAATTATACCCATTCATACAACAGACATAAACTATGAATACTTCAGGTATCTTACTCATACTTATACACCGGTAACATAATATAGAGATCTAGAAATTTATGGCACATCTATATACAAAAAGCAGTGTAAAATCATACATATAAGCAGATCTGATTATTAAATCATTCAACAGTATTTCAAGGAATAAATATAAACACATTCCATTATTGTCCATAAAATGATATATAGGTGCAACATATAACTTATCTGAAAATATGATGACCAGTGGAACCAAGCACAAACCTCCCAGCCTTTGACCAGCAAGTTATACTTGCTTTCAGGTCACCCCCGTGCTGAGTTCACAGTCCCCTAGGTCAGAGTATAGATTTTAAGTTACCCTTAATTTGTTTCCCCAAGTTATTTAGGATATTTCAGTGGGAGCATGCAACCCAACATCCAACTTAGTACTCCTGAGCTCCAGGATGCTCCAGGGGCTTTTAAGCCTCAGCCATTAAGAGAATCAATTTAAACACCGCCTATTCAGAGTAAAATGCAGTGCTCCTGCAAGCTTGGGGTAGTTCTCCCACCTGCACACAATTAAGTGGCCAAGCCAATACCCAATTGTATGATTCCTCTTAATCTGGACCAGTTTGGTTCTCCCAAATCTATCCTCATTCACTCATCTTCAGGACCAGTTTGGTTCTCCCAAATTTGTCCTCCTTTACTTGTCTTCATTTGTCTCAGGTTATTGTTCTTCCCAACTCCCATTTCTCTTGTGTGTTAATGATCATGAGAATGTGTAGAATAAAGTGTTTCAATGAGTTTCACTTTTTATTCTCTTAGGTGTGAAATTTCTCATTTTATGAATTCTTTTAATTCATTAGTCTCTCAAATCTTTTCTTTAGGGTTTTCCATTTTTCTTCAATAATAATTTCTTATTATTATTTAATTGGCATTTTCCCTCGAAACCATAGGGGATTGTGACTCCCATCTCATTAATGTGTTGATCCACATGGTCATTAGAAATCAATTTATCAGATTTCTAATGTCAACTAAGTAAACTGAAATAATACTTAGCAAAATATAATAGGGGTTCAAAGTCCAAAATTGGGGTATTACATTCCCCCCCCCCCTTAAGTTTTCACCGTCCTCAGTGTTAAACAATTTTGCAAAACAACTAATTAACATAATAAACAAATTCAGTTTGTGTCATGTACTTCTTTGAACATGAAAGGGTATGCTGCTCACATTTCCCTTTCGATTTCCCAGGTGGCCTCTTCGGGCTTATAGTGCTCCCATTGCACTTTTACCTGAATAATGGTTCGATTCCGAAGTACCACCTCTTTCTGATCCAATATGCATATAGGGTCTGTCTGGAAGTCTCCTTCTGATTCCACCTAAATCACATACGGCCAGTTCACAATATGCTTAGGAGCATATACATATTTCTTCAGCAATGAAACATGAAACACATCATGTACTTTAAAATTTGTTGGTAAAGCTAACTGATAAGCAACAGGTCCTACTCTAGCAAGTATTTGGAAAGGACCACAAAATATTGGTGCAAGTTTGGAAACCTTGCCCAAGCTCAAAGAACTTTTCTTTGCTTTCACTCTTAGGAATACATGATCCCCAACTTCAAATTCTTTATGTTCTCTATGATGATCAGCATAGCTTTTCTTCCTGTCCTGGGTAGTTTTTAAGTTTGTTTTAACTTTATGCACCATGTTTTCTAGTTCAGCTAACATTTCAGGACCCATCACAATCTGATTTACCGGATCATCCCAAGTCATAGGGGTTTTACACTTTCTGCCATACAACACTTCGAATGGACTCATTCATACAGAATTTTGATAACCCTTAGTGTAGGCAAATTCAGCTAAGTGTAGGTAGTTTTCCTACTGTTTTGGGTTATCCATGACATACAAGCGAAGCATGTCCTCAAGGAATTGGTTCACCCTCTCAGTCTGTCCATCGGTTTGCGGATGGTAGGATGTACTAAAACTCAGTTTAGTCCCCAAACATGTAAACAAATCCTTCCAAAAGTGTGAGGTGAATTGTGTATCCCTATCGGATATAATCACCTTGGGAATTCCATGGAGTCGAAAGACTTCTTTCATGAAAACCTCTGCAATGTTTATTGCCTTGAAATTGGATTTGACTGGTATGAAGTGAGCTACCTTAGTCAACTTATCCACTACAACCATGATAACATCATGTTGCTTGTTATTTTTAGGCAACCCAGTGATAAAATCCATAGAAATGGTCTCCCATTTCCATTATGTTACCGGTGTAAGCTGTAGCAAACCAGCCTGATGTTCATGTTCTACTTTCACCCGCTGACAGTCCATAGATGTATTCAACAAATTATGATTTCAGTCTAGGCCAATAATGTTGTTTTTTAGCAGTTGTTATTGTTTTTTGATAACCTGGATGACCAGAATATGGTCTTTTGTGAAATTCATCCAGAATCAGTTACTTTAATTCTGGCTAATCTTGTATGTACAATCTGTTTTAAAACAACAACAACCCATATTTGGATATGCTGTAATCTGTTGCTTGCTAATCTAAATTTTCTGCAAGACACTTTTGTCTTAAATTCAGATGTTTTTGGTCTTTTTCAGCTGTTGTCCGGATCTACGACATTAAATCAGTTTGAAAACTGTTAACTAAATCCATAGTTAGTATGTGCATGCGTCTACTAAGTGCGTCAGCTATTTTATTTTCTTTGCCTTTGATATGCTGAATTTCAAAGTCAAACTCGCTTAAGGAAGCCAGCCACATTGCTTGCCTTCCATTTAGATTTGGTTGTTCAAAAATATATTTCAGGCCAATGTGATCAGTTTTTAGAACAAACCTTTTTCCAAGAAGGTAATTTCGCCACATTCTTAAAGCATGAATTATGGCAGCCAGTTCTAAATCATGCATCGCATAGTTTACTTCATGCGTTTTCAACTTTCTAGATTCATACCCAATTACTGAACCATCTTGCGTTAGCATGCCTCCCAAACCATCCTTGCACGCATCCGTGCACACTACAAAGTCACCATAAGGATCAACCACTTTTAGAATAGGAGCGGAAGTCAGCAACTGCTTCAGCTTCACGCAACTAGCCTCACACTTGACTGTCCAAAGAAACTTGAATTCCTTCCTCTAAAGAGAGGTAATGGGATGGGCTACTTTGGAAAATCCTTCAATAAATTTTTGATAATACCCGGATAATCCCATAAAAGAGCAGACATCGCTTACATTTTGGGGAGTAGGTCAGCTCATTATGGCCTTGATTTTGTCGGGATCCACCGCAATACCTTGGGCCGATATAATGTGACCCGAGTATTGTATTTGGTCCTTGTAAAAGTCACATTTGGATAACTTTGCATAAAGCTGATTTTCTCTTAGAACTTGCAGCACCAACCTTAGGTGTTCCTCATGCTCACTTTCGTTCTTCGAATAGATGAGTATGTCATCAATAAACACTGCAACAAATTTATCCAGGCACTTGTTGAAAACATTATTCATTAGGCACATAAACGTGGCTGGTGCATTCGTCAAACCGAATGGCATCACCACAAATTCATAATGTCCATAGCAAGTACAGAAAGTTGTCTTATGCACATGTTCTTCTTTAATTCTGATTTGATGATAACCCAACCTTAGATCAATTTTTGAAAAGACAATAGCACCCCCAACCTGATCGAACAGATTGTCTATCCTTGGCAAGGGTTATCGATTTTTTATGGTTACTTTGTTCAACTGTCTATAGTCTATGCACAGCCGGAAAGTGTCGTCTTTCTTCCATACAAAAATCATTGGTGCTCCCCACAGAGACACACTTGGATGGATATAACCTTTTTCCAATAGCTCCTGCAATTGTGGTTTCATCTCTATCAATTCAGGAGTGCTCATCCGATAAGGTGCCTTACAATTTAGTACTGTTCCCGGGGACAGGTCTATGGTAAAATCCAGTTCTCATCTAGGAGGTAACTCCGTAATCTCCTCGGGAAACACATCCTCAAATTCAGCCAAAACATGATGTTTTGTGAAATCTAACATTTCACCTTTCTGATTTTCTGTCATGTGGACAGCATAAAGTTTACACCCTTTCCGTGCCTTTCTTTTCAATTGAAGAGCATAAATTTCTCATAAGTTCACTGCTCTTACTATCCCTTGAATCTTTTCAGGTTGTCCCACATCATTAGTAAAGGTAACAGATTTTTTATAGCAGTCTATAACAACCCTATGTTTTTCCATCCAATCCATATCGATAAGCAAATCATACGATCCTAAAGGCAAAACATTTAAATCTGCACTAGTGTAAGATTCATTCAACTTCAAAGGACATTGATTCACTACTTCAACAACTTTCCTTTTTGTCCTTGTGGCCATTTGAACTAGCCAAGGCTGCATGTATTTTTTTTTACTAAGTTTGCATGACTCACACAGTTTTGGGTCTACATAACTTTTACATGCACCAGAATCAATCAAGATAGACACGGGTGTCCCATAAAGCATACCTTCAACCTCGATTACAGAGGCTTGATGTTCTACTTGACAGTTGTTCAATGCAGCATAGATTTCCGGGCTCCTTGCTATATCTTGAACTATAGAAGCCTCTTGAACATTATGCACTGGTTTGCTTATATCCTTCTTACGAGGACAATCGTACCATCTATGGTTTTCTCCACAACCCCAGCATTTGAGTGGTTGCTTAGGTGGTGTATGTTCCGTTTTTCTAGTGCCTTCAGTGTGCATCTTCTTGTTTGGTGGAAAAGTGTTAGAGTGTGTCTTGCTGCCTTCAAATTTGTTGCTGAAAGGTGCCCGCGTAACATGGTTTTTGAATTGGTTGGGATTGATCCCTTTCTGCATGTTATCAAATTTGGTTTTCTTCTTTTCGTTCCACCTTTTTGACACTTCAGCTCTGTTATGCCCCTGTTCATAACACAGTCTAGCTTTTCAGAAAACATCTTCCAAGATCTTGGGATCGTCAAACTCTATCCAATCCTTGTACCCAAACGACAAACAATTCAGAAAACGCGGAATTCTGATTTTCTCATCTTGAATGTAAGGAACATACTTGAACAAGTCCAGAAATTTACTGATTAATTCCTCCATGGTTTGTTGTACCAGGTTAAGGTCGTAAAAGTATTTTACCTTTCAGTCATAGTACCTTTCTGATAGGTATTTTTGTTTGAAGAATGTTGCAAAAGTTTTCCACTTTACCTTCTTCTCGTTGATAGACCGGGTCATCTTGAGATCATCCCACCAAGCCGAAGCTTTTCCTTGCAGGTTGAAAACAACAATCCTAGCCTTTATTAGGCTAGAATAGTCGAACATGCATAAATATTTTCCCATGTCCTTCAGCCATAGTTCAGCTTCTTCTCCCGTTTTAACTTCTCCGTTAAAAGTAGGAGGCTTGAATTTTCTCAATTCTGAGTGTAGATGATTTACTTTCCCATTTTTCTTTTTCTTCTTAGGAACGTACTCTTCAGAGTATTCGCCATGTGACTCTTCGTCACTGACATCCATATTATAGCTCACAGAAATTCTTGGAGGTGTAGTCTTAAATTTCGAATTTCTTTTTGTGACTAATTTTTCTGCATGTTGCTCCTCCGGTATTGGGAGGTGACTGTTTTCTTTTTCCGTCAACTTTTGCAACAGAATAGCATTTATTTCGCGTTGTTCTTCAAAGTTTTTAATGTTGTCTTCTTTAATGTTGATCAGTTCAGCCTTCAGAATTTTTATTGTTTCCATCATCTCGCTGGATGTTGTCTCTCCTTGTGGAGAGTTTTGATTTCTCTCCTACCTACTGGCCATTTCTCCTTGTCGACTGGACGTTTCCACAGCCAACCTTCCTTCTTGTTCTGTAGAATTCATTTTTGCCATTTACTGTTTCAGTCATTGTGTTTTCTAAGTGTGGTCAACAGTTGTTTGTTAGAAGTCAGAAACAACAATGTAATTATATATAAAAATTACAAAAAAGTACACTACAGGAATTTTTGTTATCTATCTCTAAAAAAAACACTGCATTCGCGCAAATGAGCCTAAGGTCCTAGTGTAGTGACCGTGCTCTAATACCAATTTGTCACGTCTCTTACATGCGTTTTTTTTTTAATAAAGAATCTAATCACTAAACAATGCGGAATCACCATCTCTAGCTGTCGCTACAACATACTTAGATGAATTTTTTCCGTGTGTGCCTTATATTGTATTATCGTTTTTGTCGCTTTTCCCACTCGAATCGACACATGAAGAACACATGTACTTAAGCAGGAGTACTCTACTGAAACTGGTTAGCATGTAGGGACAACTTCATATGGTAACCACTACACAGGCGTGATATACTATCTACTTGTGACAATATAAAACAATAGGCAACACTTCCATTAATAACTATACTAAAATCTATTAATATGTTATTACATGGGATACGAACTAATTAAAATGTTAATATGAATACTATTATAACTTAACATAGTTATATGCTTCCAACATATAACGTTTGTGTTTACATTAATTAATCCCTAGCACTAACTTGCAAATTACTAGGCTATGGTATGATATGTTATGGGCATTCTTATTGTACCTATGATTATACCAATACAATCAATCATACAACAATGGATATTATCATGTGATATTTGCATCATTAGTATTAACTTAATATATATACATATATTAATTCCATCAACAATTGGAACACATTTAAAAACATTGTTATGAGCCCCACATAATACCACTCCATGCATAACAAACAAATATTATAATATCTTTCCTTTATAAACAATATAAAGATGTACCTATATATATATATATATCATGTAACCAATGGTTTGGTCTTTGGCTTGAAATGCCAACATATTAATATGTGGTAGAAAGAAAACCTATGTTAAAAATCTTATAGATACAACTTAACTTTTTAAAACTCATAATATATATATATATATATATACATTACGTTCCATACTATGGACTAAGTCTTGACAAGCCAACGTAGCAATATGTTTCCAAAATCTTGCGCCACTAAGCTAAAATCCCGACCAATATACAAAGGTTGTAAAATGTCATACGATGACATTACTACCAACATAATCAACGAAATACCAAAATGCAACGACTAAGGTTTAAAGAAAACGACTGGGGTTTATAAACAATACGACTACCATGCTAACATGGACAACACACGTAAGAGTAGTGAATGGATAGAGTGTTGGCACTGCTTGTTTCAACGGGTGGCCTAGGTGGTGATGTGGCGAAGCCACGCAGGATAAACCAAACCACTTCAAACGTTTTGACCCTGGTTGAATTGCCATTTGGCAGGTAAGTGAATACCCTGGATCAAATGGAAGGGCTCGGTATCTGCGTTATGGATTTGGGTCTAGGTGGCCAGTGGCTAGTGGAAATTAAATGAAGGTTCCTCCTTCCAGCTGTGTCTTGACAACGTGCTACCATTACCTCGAGTTGTACTGCGTACTTGACGCAGGATCCATTAATTTTCCACTTGATCTTCACCGTTGATCTCAGCATGGTTTGGTTTATTGGAAAACATGATACTTGCATCGTTTTTTATCCATACACTATGGTCTTCGCACCCAGCGATCCACGACATATGCATTAACTCTTCAACAATCGGGCTTAGTGGTGACCATTACCTTCCCTGTCTGGTGCCCACAGCAATGTAAAAGGTTTTAGATTCGAGGGTGGTCAGTGTTGTTAAGTTGAGGTTCTGTGCAAAGGGTTGCTGCCCTGCATAGCAAGCTTGTACACCGTGCACCATAAGGGATTGCGTCGACACCATGCCAGTGCCCTGAATAGCACAACGATACTGTCAGTGTTCGCCGCGACATGCATCAATAAGTAGATTGCATAGTTCTTAACTTGTTTATTGCAATGTTCAACCATTAAATAAACTCTTCGGGCTTGTCTAACGTTGGTTGTTGCTATCTGTGTTTCTCAGGTGAGGCGTGGAAACAACTCTGCTCTTCTTACAAGTAATGTGTCTAGTAACAACCCTTAATGTATGTTGTGGTAAAAGATAGGTAGTTACCATTTTCACTTATTACTTGTTTAACTTCTCATCGTTATTTTGTAGGTAAGCAGGAGGGTGGTGGAGGTTGGGCATGTAGAGTGACTCCACAACCGCCGTCGAGCGTGGGGAAAAGGTGCCCCAAACTGCCAGGTAACTCACCACTACTTGAAGCCTCAGGGTGGTTTTACCCTGTGGTTTAGGGCTGAGTTACTCAAATGTTTTGAAAGGGTTTAAGTGTTAGGTTGTTTGTTTCGCTTCTTTAAAAGAGAGGTGGCCGTTTGCCCCAATACGCAGAAGCGTTATGCTTGCTACTAGTGAATGTTGGTCCTTGCGACCTGTGTGGTTTGGCCACACTAGGAGTCACTGGTGGGGTATCGTTACAACTTGGGTTGACGCTTGAAGGATGTTGTTGGGAAGAAGAGCATTAGCTCTGGACTGTAATAATTAGTTTGTAAATAATGAATGCATTGGAAAAATGCCAACGTTTAATCCATAGCTTGTTTTGATACTGTAATGACATGCCAAGGATTCTCTCGGCCTCTGTCTCTTTTTCTTTTACAAATTTAACAGAGTTATCATGCAAAACGTATGGAATTCATCTTTTTAATGTGGAAATGGTTAAACGTTTAGCTTCCATAAATTGGGTGTTTTTCCCATGCTGTCTGTGCATTAATTAAATGGTTTCGCAATGGTTAATCATAATGTTTACAGCATTCAATTTATTAGTGAATACTTTGTTTCCCCATAACTTAATACATGTATGCACATTAGTTTGGAAGGGTAGTTTCATTCCAATAACTTCGCATTTAACTTGACCGTAAGGTCGTTTCATCATACTTTCCAACACTTGGTGTTTATACTGTAATTTCTATTTGCTAGCTGCTCTCTGAGCACAGCCATAGGCATAACGAGGTTAAGCTATTTGCATACAGTAATTATACCGTAGGTTCTAATGCAACACCGTATAAGAGGAAATAGTATTTAAATGTTATTTATGCAGCATGATCATTGTTCAAATATACTCTGTGTAAAATCGTGAAAATCATTAAAACGTTGAACATAGAAAATGATGGTTACGCATACAGTTTAAACGAATGGCTAAACCGCAAGTTTAAACCCTTGATTTTGTAAAGAGCATTTAACTCTGTAATTTAATGTAATAATGTGGTTTTCAAACCAGGGACCACGATTTGATTCTGAGTCGAATATCGTGTCCCTAACTTAGCTCATGTCGAGGGCATGAAATCAATATGATTCGCCATATTAAAATATATTGCATCTACCAAAATAGAATGCATTCAAAACTTAGTATGCATCTCATGAATTAATAGCATGTGTAAGCAAAGCTTTAGGAAACCCTAACTATAAATACTACTTAACTTTGTAATATTTATATGTATATTTTGTATTAAGGTGGGTTCCATACCATGGACCACGATTTAACTCTTGCAGGGATATCGTGACTTTACACAGCCCATACTAAGGGCGTTAATATGAATACAAAACACATCTGCCAACACAAGTCTTTCATATACATATTTGTAACATGAATTTATAAGTAGATTCAGAATGAGCATTTCATTAAGAACATCTAGGAAAATGTCATGTTCATCTTTATCCCCAATCTGGGTTGATCTATAAAAATAGAACAGAGGGTTTATAATTATTTAAGGCTTGACATGTAAACTTATAGGTTTACATGTCTTCCTGATTTACACAATAAAATATATAACCCTAGTTCTGTCAGTAAGATAGAAATAGATGTACTCTGTATAAAATGCATACATATAACCATAGGTTAGCACTTACACCATATTCACTCTAGGATGCATCTCTTAGGCTTGCAAACCCTGATTTAAACAATATTTATGTCTACTTAAATGCATCAAAATTATACCCATTCATACAACAAACATAAACTATGAATACTTCAGGTATCTTACTCATAATTATACACCTATAACATAATACAGAGATCTAGAAATTTATGGCAGATCTATATACAGAAAGCAGTGTAAAATCATACATATAAGCAGATCCGATTATTAGATCATTCAACAGTATTTCCAGGAATAAATATAAACACATTCCATTACTGTCCATCAAATGATATATAGGTGCAGTAGATAACTTATCTGAAAATCTGATGACCAGTGGAACCAAACACAAACCTCCTAGCCTTTGACCAGCAAGTTCTACTTGCTTTCAAGTCACCCCCGTATTGAGTTCACAGTCCCCCAGGTCAGAGTGTAGATTTTAAGTTACCCTTAACTAGTTTCCCCAAGTTATTTAGGATATTTCAGTGGCAGCAGGAAACCCAACATCCAACTCGGTACTCCTAAGCTCCAGGATGCTATAGGGGATTTTAAGCCTCAGCCATGAAGAGAATCAATTTAAACACCGCCTATTCAGAGTAAAATGCAGTGCTCCTCCAAGCTTGGGGTAGTTCTCCTACCTGCACACAATTAAGTGACCAAGCCAATACCCAGCTATATGATTCCTCTTAATCTGGACCAGTTTGGTTCTCCCAAATCTATCCTCATTCACTAGTCTTCACGACCAGTTTGGTTCTCCCAAATATGTCCTCCTTTACTTGTCTTCATTTGTCTCAGGTTATTTTTCTTCCCAGCTCCCATTTCTCTTGTGTGTTAATGATCATGATAATGTGTAGAATGAAGTGTTTCAATGAGTTTCACTTTTTATTCTCCTAGTTGTGAAATTTCTCATTTTTATGAATTCTTTTAATTCATCAGTCTCTCAAATCTTTTCTTTAGGGTTTTCCATTTTTCTCCAATAATAATTTCTTATTATTATTTTAATTGGCATTTTCCCTCCAACCCATAGGGGACTGTGACTTCCATCTCATTAATGTGCTAGTCAACATGGTCATTAGAAATCAATTTATCATATTTCTAATGTCAACTAAGTAAACTGAAATAATACTTAGCAAAATATAATAGGGGTTCAAAGTCCAAAATTGGGGTATTACAAGCTTATTTGAATGAGGTCACAGATCACAATAGATGTCACAACTCTTCGAGAAGGGGAGTCGCAGCTCCAAATGGTTGCATTGTACTTCACTTCAACATGCATCAACATACAAGAATATTTACCAACACTCTCTATTGTAGCAGCTCATAATTTATTTCATGCAGATATAATAATCCACAACTCTCAATCTAGAGGAGATAGAAGTGGTCACAAATCTCAATCAATATCCAATGGGATCAATGTTTTACTCGTCAATAGTTAGAGTCTTCATGCCCTGCTTCAAGCAGGCGTATTACAAGCTTATTTGAATGAGGTCACAGATCACAATAGATGTCACAACTCTTCAAGAAGGGGAGTCGCAGCTCCAAATGGTTGCATTGTACTTCACTTCAACATGCATCAAACATACAAGAATATTTACCAACACTCTCTATTGTAGCAGCTCATAATTTATTTCACACAGATATAATAATCCACAACTCTCAATCTAGAGGAGATAGAAGTGGTCACAAATCTCAATCAATATCCAATGGGATCAATGTTGTACTCGTCAATAGTTAGAGTCTTCATGCCCTGCTTCAAGCAGAGAGAGAGCTACATAAAGAGGGAAAGCAGTATTCAATGCCCAAGTAGATATTCACGTCCATGTTGCATTCAATAGAGATCATTCCACCTGAAAATCAAAAGAGATCAGGCGGTCGTCTTGTTGGTGTAATATGAAGGTCTCCATAGTTTCTTGGAATCCTTGAAGAACAAAGAAACAACCTCTTGTAATTAGGTTTTTAGATGGTCTCACCATGTAACCACGCATATACAGGCTTCACAATTCACATGCAAGTAGTCTTACACAGAGGAGATAGCCATCGTGAAGGAATGAAAGGTTCAACGTAGCCCTGAGATAAAACGTCTATCAAGCAAGGAAGATTGTCAAGCAGGAAAACACAGAGAACAGAGGATGGCAGGTAGCCTGACGAATCAAAAGGGAAACTTATGGAGATGATGAAGCATTTGGCTGACAGAATACAGAATTGCAAGTTATAACAACAGGAGTTAAGGCAGAATGCCAGAGCTTTGATACCACTGTCAGAGTAATTGATTCATGAATTGATCTATTCATGAATTAAGATGTTTACGCCGAAGGCGTATTTTAAGGGGTCGGTTCCTCTCTGGCCATCATCGTCTATCAACGACCTATGAGGAGCCACCCCCTGTCTCTAATAATCCCTTGTATTAAAAATAAACAGTGCATTTCAAAGCTCCGTCCCTTCGTCGAAGTTTCGCTCTTCCTTCACTCTGCCATGTCATTATGGTGATCGGCCACACTTCTTCCTAGAGAGGAACCCAGTTGACAGGCGCTCAGTTGATAAGGGCTGAGCTTATCTCGCCTGTACGTTCAGGCTAGATAAGCCAGCTAGGCAGGTGGGTCCCCAGTGGGCTCTTCCGGTGTTCGCTCGGAAATCCTTTCTCCGGCGATGCTTTGACCCTCGTTCGCCGTCTCTGGCCGTCGTATGAAAACCGATTGTTAGGCGCAGGTACACTGACATAATCTAGATTTTCCCATTTTTGCAGCGAACTATCCTCACGTCACATCAACATGCAATTAATACACGGGGGAGGATTTTGAACACCGTCAACCTGTGACTTCCGTGAAAGGCTCTATTTCCAGCTACACTGTTTGCATGTTGCATGTCCATGCATGACATCGCGAGGTTCACCGAACATCAGCTTACAAGAGAGCCATTTGAATTTTGAAAATTCAAAATGCCCGCGCTCCACACATTTTGAAATTTCAAATGCTCGCGGAGTGATTGCCATTGAGGACGAGAGGATTTAAGGCGTTCGGAAGCTCCCGCCTCCATATTCAAACAGCTTCCATTGAATCCGTCGAAGCCTCCATATTCAAACCGCTTCCATTGAATCCCTCGAAGATGAAACCTGTAGATCGAAGATCCTCCTCGGCCTGTGCAGGAATAAGCATTGTGAAGAAACAGGTGAAGGCTATCAGAACGAAGCTGCCATGAAATTAGCATCACCGATGGATTTTTTCGCTCAAGGGAAAGAATAAATGTATGGA
The DNA here is from genome assembly GCA_027924585.1 of Larix kaempferi. Lineage (NCBI taxonomy): Eukaryota > Viridiplantae > Streptophyta > Pinopsida > Pinales > Pinaceae > Larix > Larix kaempferi. The sequence continues at coordinate 26,649,168 of BSBM01000877.1, read as the reverse complement.
AACAGGTGAAGGCTATCAGAACGAAGCTGCGCCCTTCAAGTTGTTTATTCGGAGTAGTTGATATGGACTACACGCAGGGCATATCTGTGTGGAACCCTTCAACCTGTTGATTTCGAGCGAGTATTTTTATGTTTCTTATTCATTATTTTTATATTTCTGATCATTTTTTTTTCTCTTCTCACAGCTTTGCCCTAGGAGTGTAGGAGACTAATACATTTCATTTTTATTTTTCATTGTTAGTTTTTGTTAGGAGCAACTCGGATGACTGTTCCTCCTTCTCGGTAAGGCAACATATATATCTATGCATGGGGCGCTCTTTACGACTCTGGTTCCTGTTGTCATGTCTTTTTATTATTATTTATAGTCTAAACAGGCGACTATTTTGCCTTTCCGACAAATTTTGCTTTATATCAAATAAGATAACCTATATCAAATACGATCGTCGATGAATATCAATGACTCTGTTGTGCTGTTGTTGTGCTGTCACGATTTTTTTAATTGTTAAAAGTCAATGTAACGAGATTCTAGACGCACAATATTAATGAAATTTATTCATAGAAAAACAATTTCATTTTAAATAATTTACTAAAATAATGTAATTTTAATATTAAAAAAATTTAAATGATAATTAGCAAAAGTCTTCATTTTGAAGTTTGAATGCTTATTTGTCTATAATATTAATGACTTTATCTATATAAAAAATATCATTTTAAATGCTTTACTAAAATAATGTAATTTTAATATAAAAAAAAAAAAGTTAAATGACAACTAGCAAAAGTCCTCATTTTGAAGTTTGAAAAATAAAAGTGTGGAAAAATAAAATATTCATTGAAATGGCAATCAATTAATTATTAATATAAATTTTCTATTTTTGTGATTGTATTTTTTAATACAATTTTAAAGACAAAACCTGTATTATAGAGTTATATTCAACAACTTGTCAATTAAGTGTAAATTTGGTGGTTAGGAATAATGTTTGTTATCTTCATTAGGTTCAAATCTTGTTTTGTGATACTTGTGTCAAATTGATTATATTATCTATAAATTTACTACAAATGCTACCACTATTTATCTAATACAATTTTAATAAAATTTTAACCCAAATTTATTTGATTATATTACCTATAAATTTACTACAAATTACTATGACTATTTATCTAATACAATTTTAATAAAATTTTAACCTAAATTTATTGGAAAATTAATATGTAAAATTAATTTGAAAAGTTTGTATTTATTTAAGTTAAAAATGATGATCTAACTATTTTTGAGTCTCAATTTTTTGATAAGATCAATGTAAATGGTTTGAATATTTCTCAAAACAATAAAATAACTACAACCTAATACACGAAATCTTCCAACCTCTAACTTGGGAGGATATTGTGCACTACTTTCAAAAGTCCTCTTGAAATCTCAAATGACCTCAAACTTTAAGGATATTTTTTAAAAGATTCCAAATTCATACTATAAATTATTAGATTTAAATTTTTTGTCTTAATAGATATGAATTTTATAAATCCATATAAATTATTTATTTAGTTAACTTCAAGGGTTAGCTAACTAGGTTCAACCATCCATTCAAAGCATGTTGTCAAATAAGATTTGAATTACACTCCATCCAAATTTCAAATAAAATAAAGGAAAATATCCTACAAAATTTTGAGAAAGAAAACAAAATACAAACTCAAATAATTAAGAATCCATTAAAAATTGAACATGTCACTTGTGAAAATTGTAATTAAAATATCTTAAACAAAATAAGCTTAATTTCTAAATAGTTTAAAAAATAAATACAATATTTTATAACTTGGGTGGGTGTCGTTAAGAACATGTGTTTCCTCCTAAGATGTCATGAAGTAAATGAAGTGAAAAAATTAAATATTATGTTCTTGGTTTATGATCATTTATAAAAAGTAATAATGTACCTTTTTATAATATTATTTTAATTATTTTATTATATAAAAATTTAAATTTATATTAAAATAAATATTTTATTAAAATTATATATATATATATATATATATATATATATAAGGATTAGTTCAAGCGTTCTTACTAATCCTACTATGAAACTAATGAATTTTTTTTTTATTAATATTAATTTTCTTTTCTAAACTAACTATAAAACAAAAATAGATTAAATAATCTTGAGAGTTAATGATTTTTTTTATATTACATTAAATTTTTCTTATTCTCTATTTATTTGTGACAATATAATTTGTCTTTAAATATTCTTGTGATAATGCTTTTGAAGGCACGGGGAGCCTAGTTAACCCTGAAGGAAGTCACAAAATTCTTTCAATGGAGATTGGGGAAAATGACAATTAAGCAAACCGAGACAGTTGGTGTGTTTTATGGATTAATATTGGTTGATGTGGGAAGGATAAGACACCTCCTAGTTCTTGGTGACTGAGAGATTGTAATCAATCTCATGAATGACTCTTCTCCTTTCTATGTGAAGAGATGTGGAGGCTACACTCATTCGCGACAAGATGAGTACAAGAATAGGATGAAAGAACCTATTTATCATAGGCATGAGAGTAAGAACCCTAAACATCCAAAAACCTAACTCTGGAATATGAACCGTCATAAAGTTTGCGGCCCCAAGGTGGTTAGTTGAATAGTCAATTTATCGGGGTCATAAATTTTGCATACGATATCCGTTTGGGGCGCTCGATATCCCGTTCGAAATATTTATCTGATATTTACAACTGTTGAATGGGGCACAATGAATGTTGATGATAACCACCGCACCCCCCCCCCTCCCCCCCCCCGAATTTCCAAAAACTATTGTTTAGGGCCTCAAAACGGACTTGGAAGTTCAAGACCCAAAAAACTATAGAAAAATTACTAGAAAACTGCCAAAATGAAAAAGTGTTTTGAGCCAGTGGAATAGGTGGGTGACCACCTATGTAAGTCCCCCCATTAGGAAGCATTGGTCTCAAATGCATTGAGTGCCCCCATCAAATGGGGAAAATTCTGCTGAAATTGACTCCTGGCGAGCCACTTGCCTTGGTGGAGTAGTTGCCCTGCTTTGACAACCTGATATAGTTGGATCTTCTATAGGAGGGTGCCCTTAACCTGTGTATCCATGATCTGATCAATAATTGTTTATTCCATGCAGCCAAGATTAAGCTCTGTAGGTGTCAATTGCTCTGCCACCTACGAGGTGTCCAACAATGGTGGAAAATATCTGCGAAGGAGCTCCATATTGAATACTGGGTGCATGCCAAGGAATGGAGGAATGCTTAATTCGAAGGCATTGTCACAAACTTCCTTGGTGATGGTGTACGACCCATATCGAAGTGGACGAAGCTTACGATGGGGTCTTGTGAGCCTCTCTTTCTGCAAATGCAGCCAAACCTTATCACCCACCTGGAACTTGTGTGGAACCCAATGTTGGTCATGTCGCTGCTTGTAATTAGTGTTGGCCTTTTCCAAAATGTCATGGACCTGTTGGCGTATACATTGGATTTGTTCAACAAATCTGGTGGCCTTATCAGCCTCAGTATGAGCATGGGAAGATTCCTCTTGTGTGGATGCAATGGGTAGAGCTACATCAATTGGGGCCAGTGGTTGGAACCCCAGGCACACTTGAAAGGGGTTGTGGCCAATAGAGTTATGAAGGGTTCTATTATAGCTATGATGAACATAAGGAAGGCTCTCATCCCATGTGCGGGGATGTTTATAATTGTACATTCTTAGAATATGCACAATCAACCTGTTGACTACCTCAGTTTGTCCATCAGTCTGGGGGTGGAAGGTAGTCAATTTAGTGAGCGTTGTATCCATCAATGACCATAGGATAGACCAAAAAGTGATTAGGAACTTGTTATCCCGATCGGAAATGATAATCTGTGGCAGCCCGAAATGAACCCAAAAACGCTCGAAGAAGAGCTTAGCAATGGCTTCAGCAGATATGTTCTTCTTGCAAGCTATTATAATGGCCATCTTAGAGAAGCGGTCCATGACCACGAACACACAGTCATTACCATGCTTGGTTGAAGGTATTCCATACATGTAATCCATGGAGATGGATTCCCATGGCCTATTAGGAGTGGGAAGAGGGGTGTATAACCCCTGCTTTTTGATGCCAGGTTTCGCGATGGAGCAGGCAGTGCAGGATCTGATGTATCAACCAACATATTCTTGGATATTGGGCCAATAAAAATGCTTTTGCAATATGGCCACCGCCTTTTCGGTGCCAAAGTGCCCTGCCACCCGACTGTAATGCGCTTCTGAAATCATCTTTGCATGCTCGCTTGAAGGAACAAAGAAATGGACCAGGTGGCATAGAAATACTTCGTGGAGATGAAAGTCTGCCACAGATGTGCCTGCTTGCTGAATGGGAGGTCGTTAAAAACCCATATTTTGGAAGGGAACAAAAGTGGGTTTGGAGCGCTGTTGGGATGCAATCTTGTCTTCTTCCAACTTAGATAACCCTAGGACTTCCATCATTATGTTGGGACAGAACATTTTAACCTCTGACCGAATTTCATCCTTAAGGCCGACCTAGTAAGTTTATTAGGCAAGTCAAGTTATTTCTTGCCATATATTTGTGTAAGTGAATATATATATACTCTTTGATTTCGTTCTCACATAAATATGGATCAGTGGTATCAAATTCTTATGCTCTTGTGGTTTCTCAGTGCATGTCCCCAACGAGATAGAAAAAGGAAATCATATCATTGACACGGAAGGGGGGGTGCGGTGGTTATCATCAACATTCATTGTGCCCCATTCAACAATTGTAAATATCAGATAAACCTTTCGAACGGGATATCGAGTGCCCCAAACGGATATCGTATACAAAATTTATGACCCTGAGAAATTGACTATTCAACTAACCACCTTGGGGCCGCAAACTTTATGACGGTTCATCTTCCAGAGTTAGTTTTTTGGATGTTTAGGGTTCTTACTCTCATGCCTATGATAAATAGGCTCTTTCATCCTATTCTTGTACTCATCTTGTCGCGAATGAGTGTAGCCTCCACATCTCTTCTTATAGAAAGGAGAAGAGTCATTCATGAGATTGATTACAATCTCTCAGTCACCAAGAACTAGGAGGTGTCTTATCCTTCCCACATCAACCAATATTAATCCGTAAAACACACCAACTGTCTCGGTTTGCTTAATTGTCATTTTCCCTAATCTCCATTGAAAGAATTTTGTGACTTCCTTCAGGGTTAACTAGGCTCCCCGTTCCTTCAAAAGCATTATCACAAGAATATTTTATTGTTAGAGGTTGGAAGATTTGGTGTATTAGGTTGTAGTTATTTTATTGTTTTGAGAAATATTCAAACCATTTACATTGATCTTATCAAAAAATTGAGACTCAAAAATAGTTAGATCATCATTTTTAACTTAAATAAATACAAACTTTTCAAATTAATTTTACATATTAATTTGCCAATAAATTTAGGTTAAAATTTTATTAAAATTGTATTAGATAAATAGTCATAGTAATTTGTAGTAAATTTATAGGTAATATAATCAAATAAATTTGGGTTAAAATTTTATTAAAATTGTATTAGATAAATAGTGGTAGCATTTTGTAGTAAATTTATAGATAATATAATCAATTTGACACAAGTATCACAAAACAAGATTTGAACCTAAGTGAAGATAACAAACATTATTCCTAACCACCAAATTTACACTTAATTGACAAGTTGTTGAATATAACTCTATAATACATGTTTTGTCTTTAAAATTGTATTAAAAAAATACAATCACAAAAATAGAAAATTTATATTAATAATTAATTGATTGCCATTTCAATGAATATTTTATTTTTCCAAATACTTTTATTTAATTTCAAAAAACAGAATCCCTCACTTAGCTAAACAAGCATTCAAACTTCAAAATGAAGACTTTTGCTACTTGTCATTTAACTTTTTTTTTAATATTAAAATTACATTATTTTCGTAAAGCATTTAAAATGATATTTTTTATATAGATAAAGTCATTAATATTATAGACAAATAAGCATTCAAACTTCAAAATGAAGACTTTTGCTAATTATCATTTAAATTTTTTTAATATTAAAATTACATTATTTTAGTAAATTATTTAAAATGAAATTATTTTTCTATGAATAAATTTCATTAATATTGTGCGTCTAGAATCTCGTTACATTGACTTTTAACAATTAAAAAAATCGTGACAGCACAACAACAGCACAACAGAGTCATTGACATTCATCGACGATCGTATTTGATATAGGTTATCTTATTTGATATAAAGCAAAATTTGTCGGAAAGGCAAAATAGTCGCCTGTTTAGACTATAAATAATAATAAAAAGACATGACAACAGGAACCAGAGTCGTAAAGAGCGCCCCATGCATAGATATATATGTTGCCTTACCGAGAAGGAGGAACAGTCATCCGAGTTGCTCCTAACAAAAACTAACAATGAAAAATAAAAATGAAATGTATTAGTCTCCTACACTCCTAGTGCAAAGCTGTGAGAAGAGAAAAAAAAATGATCAGAAATATAAAAATAATGAATAAGAAACATAAAACTACTCCCTCGAAATCAACAGGTTGAAGGGTTCCACACAGATATGCCCTGCGTGTAGTCCATATCAACTACTCCGAATAAACAACTTGAAGGGCGCAGCTTCGTTCTGATAGCCTTCACCTGTTTCCATACATTTATTCTTTCCCTTGAGCGAAAAAATCCATCGGTGATGCTAATTTCATGGCAGCTTCGTTCTGATAGCCTTCACCTGCTTCTTCACAATGCTTATTCCTGCACAGGCCGAGGAGGATCTTCGATCTACAGGTTTCATCTTCGAGGGATTCAATGGAAGCGGTTTGAATATGGAGGCTTCGAGGGATTCAATGGAAGATGTTTGAATACGGAGGCGGGAGCTTCCGAACGCCTTAAATCCTCTCGTCCTCAATGGCAATCACTCCGCGAGCATTTGAAATTTCAAAATGTGTGGAGCGCGGGCATTTTGAATTTTCAAAATTCAAATGGCTCTCTTGTAAGCTGATGTTCGGTGAACCTCGCGATGTCATGCATGGACATGCAACATGCAAACAGTGTAGCTGGAAATAGAGCCTTTCACGGAAGTCACAGGTTGACGGCGTTCAAAATCCTCCCCCGTGTATTAATTGCATGTTGACGTGACGTGAGGATAGTTCGCTGCAAAAATCGGAAAATCTAGATTATGTCAGTGTACCTGCGCCTAACAATCAGTTTTCATACGACGGCCAGAGACGGCGAACGAGGGTCAAAGCATCGCCGGAGAAAAGATTTCCGAGCGAACACCGGAAGAGCCCACTGGGAACCCACCTGCCTAGCTGGCTTATCTGGCCTGAACGTACAGGCGAGATAAGCTCAGCCGTTGATAAGTGGGTTACTCTTCTCACCGGCTTTGCACTCTCGCCCTACACTCTCATTCCGACCCTTCATTCCACCACCACCTTCTTCCACTCCCTCCTAAGTCGCAGCTCCCATCTTCGCTTCCCACCGCACTCCCTCATCCTTTTGCTTACCTCACGCCCTCCCAAGTGATTGCTCCTCCACCACATCCATCATCCTCGCGCCTCCCTCACGCCACAATCCCCAGCGCTGTTATTTCACTGGTATCCCTCTTCACATCACACCACCGTCGCTAACCCCTGCTTATTTATCCACTTCTACGCATCCTACTCCCCTCTTCCATAACTTTCTCCCCTGGAAAGGTGATGATGGAGGCCCGAAATAAATTGAAAACGCTTCTTATCTCTCCCTCTGACTGAATGGAAAGACATGGATCCGTGGGTGAAACCTTCGCTACAAGAATTCGATCTGGATATGGGATGAAGATATACGTTTCATAGCATGAGCAAATTAACGCCACAATTAGAACTGAAAGAATAAACACCACGCCCTAATTGGAAGGTGGCTCGAAGCATACACACAGACCTGAGATGTTGGGAAAATAATCATACCCTAGCTCGCTATCCAGGAGCTGAATCGATGCACATGAAGCCGCGTGGGTTTGAATGAGTCTATTCATTCATGGGGGAAGTCATTTGAAGCATGCTGGATTCACCATCCAATATGAAAGATTGAATGGTCGCGGACTCTATGGAGCAATAGTTTTGAAAATATTCGTAGTAAAAAATCATTTTCTATTACGTTGATGTTCGTGTTTTCAAAAGAGATCAACTCGGACCAACATTATTTTAGCGCCTCAGTCGTAAAGTTTGCCTCGGTCCTGTTTATAAGGGAAAAGTAAAAGCTATATCGAATTCCCCTATAACTTTTTTGACGAAGCAATTCCAAGCCAAACGATCAAGTAGAACTATAATATAGTTATGTGTTCAAAGATGTTTTCTAAAAAATCCCTCGATGGTTATCACGAGAATAACGATATCAAGATAATACGAAATCAATAGAAATTTGAAGACGAGATTTGTTGTCTGTCCCAAAATACATCCTGTAGAGGTCATTAGTGTCGAGACCTTTTCTATTTGTTCAACAGAACTTTAAAAGGAAAAATATTTGTTCTTTCCAATGGACTGGTGGCTTATCCTTTCCTCCTGTAACACAATATTTTATCAGAACTATGAACTAAACTTAGCACTAAAAAATGCTAAAAATCTCTCATTCTCTAACATGATAAATGCAGAACAACTGGCATGTTATATACCATAAAGGTTTTCTTCTTGACTTTCTCTAAGTAACAAGTTGTAGACCAAAACAACTTTTTCTCTTCAACACATAAACCAATTAATGAAACAAATCACAAAGCATATATTTTTTTAATAATTACCATGAAAATAATTTTTTTTTAATAATGTTTTTAATAATTACTGTCCAAAATCATATCATCTTGCACCCAAACAAATATCATAATGTTACAAGTAAAATCATAAAAAAAAAATCTTGATAAATAATTTATATAGGAGATGGTCAAAGCAACTTGCAATAGTTCATCAATAAAACAATGAAGAGGGTAGCAACTTAAATAATAATGGCATGACCAAGAGAATAACTAGAAGGTTGGAACTTAAAAATAATAGTTGATTGGATTGGGGTGGGAATTATACATGAATGAAAATAAAATTTGACAAGCATTTCATTTGAGCACGTCATATAGGTATTTAGTTATCTATGAAGGGCCTTTCTACATCTAATGGTATGTGATGGATAATGATAACTATAATTGACTAAACATGGCTTTGATATAAATAGGTCATGTTACTACTAAGGTGATGATGCTGCACGTGAAAGAGATTGTTGTGATAAAGTTTTGGGTATTCCAATGTCACTCCACTTTGCAACATGAATATGGATTTCATTTTGTGTTAATTAAAATAAGACATTAAAGCCCTAAGCAATAAGTAGAAACCCCAATTTCCTCGAGAGATAGATATAAGCCCTGGTTTACTGGTCACATGTTTCCACTGTGATCACTAATGAATAAACTATTGTATGTGAATTGCATGGATGGATTTTATAAGTTTTATGATCTATGATGTTTGCAATGATTGAGGTTGAGTATGTATAGATGAAGGATGAGCTTTGAATTGAGTAGATATGGTATCTCTATTGTAATAAGCTCACTCGTAAAATTAATTAGGTTTGGAAGTTAACTAAGGAGGGAATGAAACATGAAAGAAAAAAAAATTGATGGTTCAATCATTTATAACTTTCAATAAGGACTGACTGCTCGGATTGTTAATATCGGGTTGTCAAGTAGATTAATTCTCTGCTGGTTTGCATAGCATGGAGAGGGACGGTTAGCAGCCGATCCCCAAAGTGGTATTTCGCAACTTGACACTGTAAGGAATCCCAGCTCTGCGATCCGGACAGCAAGGAAATCGATCCCTTATTTACCTCTACGATCTGGAGAAAAGAGACCCTGAGATTAGATAAGAGAGAATGCTATTGAGGGAATCAAGTTGGTGATTAGGCATGAGCTATCAAAGGAGGATAAATACGTTTGGGAGGTTCACCGTCTGGTTCTTCTGACAGAACTGAGCGTGCTGTTGGAGAAATACTTCTCACTTTTAGATCTACTCCTAGCGATTGAACAGAGATTTCTTTTATTATTATTATGTATATTCATCGTGGTAAGTGAATACTGGGGTTTGGGCGATTTTTTATGGAAGGGAGCGAGCAGGGCCTTCGGGTCTGACTGGGGGTGGACCTATCTGACAGTACGGCCCACTGTCACTCTCAAACATGGAAGACGGGGTCCATTTGAAGCCTGTTTCTTATCCTCACGGCGAGCTGCAGGGTGAATACTCTTCCGGTTTGGTGTTTAGGGTTTCTGCTTTGTCGTGGTTGGGTTTTTCTGCAGATCGGTGCTTGTTATTTTAAGGTTGTTGTTGTCAGGATGGATCCTGCGGTGGAGACGGTTGATTTCATGGAATACGCCAGCGAACAGATGAAGGTGCATGATGATTGGGGTCTGACAGCTGGAGGTTTGATGGAGGGTTTGGAGGCCATCCCGAGGTCGGGGCCTGAAGGGTTGCATGTGACTGGTGTTGGGAAGTTGAGACCGGCTGACGTTTTCTCACCTTCAGATCTGCTATCGCTTTCCCCACATGGACCTGCAAAGGGTTTCTCAGCGGAGGGGGAGGGGCTCCAGGTAGATCTGTGGGGCAGTCCTAGCTGGAGGGAGGCGGGGGAATTTTTCGCCCGAAATCTTGGGTTTCCGGTTAATACTGTGGAGAAGGGTTTTGAGGAGGTGCCGGGTTTTGGGGCTGTTGCGGAGGCTGGGGTGGCCAGACAGGTGGCTCATTTGTGTAGTTCGGGTGGGGAAGGTGCAGAGGAGGAGCAGAGGGTTTTGCTGGATGAATCTGAACATAGGGGCCTAACAAAGGATTGTTCTTCTGACGGATCCCTGAAGGGGGTGGTCGAAAACCCTAATGGGGAAATTATACGAGGGCCTCCAAAACGGCGAAAGCGGAGCTGGGTAAAAGCCAGAGCGGACGGAGTTTATGCGGTGGGGGTGGATGTTGCATGGGATAGTGTTCTAAAAATGTCTCAAATGTCCCTGGTGGGTAGAGTTTTGGGCAGGACTTTTGCCTACAAAACTATGAAGGACTGGGTGGTGGTGAATTGGAGCGAGCTCCTGGGTTATTAACCGGAGATTGAGATGCTGATGCGCGGGTGGTTCGCGGTGATACTACAGTCCGAAAATGATTTACGAGTCATTTTGAACAAATATTGGCATATGAATCGCACGCCTGTGCTTTTAAAACCATGGCATCCTCTCTTTGATGCAAGCAGGGAGAGAGTCGACAAGATCCCTATCTGGGTTCGGCTTCCTGGTCTGCCCCGTCACTTCTGGGATCCTTACCACTTCAGGCGCATTGGCGACATTCTGGGAACTTTTCTGGAAGCTGATCTTTCTTATCTGGAAACACATTATAAGCAGGTGGCTCGCATTATGGTGGAGATGAATATCCGTGAGGGTCTTCCTGGAAATATCATATTGGATTGGGGACCGGTTCCTATCACTCAGTTGCTGGATTACGAAAATGTGCCTTATCGCTGCAGACGATGTCATGTATATGGTCACCCGGCCTCGGAGTGTCGACTACCGGTTCGCACTTTAAATGGGGGTAAAAGGAGAGGACTCATGGGGGACTCGGTGGGAGAACCAAAGGAACCGGAGTCCACAGACCCCATGTCGGTGACAGAAAATTCTGATAGTGAAAGGGTCTCGGAGGATTCGGAGCCCGTTGGTCAAGAATCGGAGGTGGAACCGGTTGTTCGTGATATTTTGGAGCCTATTGGTCATGGTTCGACGGCGGAACCGGATGCCCGCGAGGTATCTACTCTGAATTTATCAGGCGATATTGTTCATACTGCTCCTGTGCATGAAGCTGTTACTCCGGGGCCTTCTATCCCAGGTATTAATACTTTTACTCTTTCCCCTTCTTTCAAATTAATGATGAATCATTGTACACTGGTCGGTCTTGATTGGGTGGAAGGGTTAAAAAATTTAAATTTATCGGGCTCCCCTGTTGATGTCTGCTTGCCTACGGTGGAAGGGCGGGGTGGGGTTGTGTCTTCCTCGGAGTTGGTTATGTCTGGAACAATTTCTGAATGCTCTGGTGATGCTGCTCGCTTAACTGAAATAGAAACTATTTTACTGGAGCCTGACCCTGGAATTGAGGAGGAGGAACGGGGATACTCTACCCCTGAGATCACTAAATCGGGATACAATCTTAGATCCTGTTCAAAGATGTCCGGCGGGGGGCTTGGGAAAGCTCGGGCTCCAGGCCGGAGGGGCCGGGGCAGAATCTCGAATCTTTCTAAAGCCCAGTCCAGGGCCAGGAATGATCTCCGGGAGGGGAAACAACTTTCTATTGAAAGGGCACTTAGAGCGGTGAATGCCCGAAAGAGTGTTAAGTAATGAAGATTGTGTCCTTTAATTGCCGGGGTCTGGCTGGGCCAAACAAAAAATCAGCCTTCATTAGGGTGCTTACTCTTGAACATCCTGATGTGATTCTGCTACAAGAGACTTTAGGGTTAGGAGTTGTTATAAAGGAACGTTTGGAAAGTTGGTTGCCAGGATGGTCTTTTGTGACTCTGGATGCAAAGGGTCGGTCGGGAGGGTTGGCTGTGGGGTGGAAATTGAATGTGGCCAAACTCACTAATTCTTGGGGTATGGATTCTGTTCTGGGAGTTGAACTATTGTCATCTGATCTGGGATCTAATATAACTGTGATCAATGTATATGGGCCTTATGCTAACAGAGAATCTTTCTGGGATAATATCCTCCAGGAACCTTTCTTTGGAGGAGACTCGGTTGTGGTTGGGGGAGATTTCAATTTCACCCTGGGGCAGGCTGAAATTTGGGGGCCACATGCACAAGTGGATCCTCAGGCGGGATACTTCCTTCAGAAGCTGGTAGAAAAAAACCTGCTGGATATAGCGCCCATTAAACTGAAGCCTACGTGGAGGAATAACAGGAGTGGGGATGCTAGGGTTGCAAAAAGATTGGACAGGTTTCTGGTGGCGGAACAGCTGGTGGATAGGTTCTTTTTGGTGAGACAATGGGTGGGATGTGGTGGAAACTCGGATCATTTCCCCATCTTTTTTGAGATAAAAAAAGGGCCAAATAATCCACCCAGTTCTCTTAAGTACAATAAATGCTGGCTACAAGACGATTCTTTCAAGGTCCTGTTCCAAGAGCTTTGGAGGCCCTTTGACGAAAATCTTGTTTGCACAGCGGCCTTTCAATTTGCTGAGAATATCAAAAGGATCAAAGGGGCGGTAAAGGATTGGGCTATTGCCAAACGTCGCAGGGAGGATGCTGAACTGAAGAATATTGAGGCTGAACTTGAACAGATTTATAATGGGGTTGGTGGGGGTCTGCTTTCGGTGGAATCAAAAGATGGTTTGGTCAGGCTGGAAAGTAGGAGAAATTCATTACTGATGGAAAAGGAAGAAGCTTGGAGACTTAAGAGTCGTGCGACTTGGCTTGAGTGCGGGGATGAAAACACAAAATTTTTTCATGCTTACTCTAGGGGGAGAAAGGTTGCAAACACTATCTGGTGTTTGAAAGATGAGGAGGGGAATGAACACCTGGATTTTGATGGGAAAGCTATATGTGGGGTTTCTCATTTTGAAGCTTTGTTTCGGGCACCTGCACAGGCCTCCATTGCTGAAGTTATCAGAGTTGCGCAGATGTTTCCGAGGTTTGCAGAGGAGGTGGATAATAGGAGGCTGATGCGGCCAGTGAATGAAGATGAATTAAAGGAAGTTTTGGGAAGCTTTCAAAAAGATAAAAGTCCTGGACCGGATGGGTGGTCGATAGAGTTCTTTTTGGATCTGTATGAGGTGCTGGGGGTGGATCTTAATCATGTTATTGAAGATTCTCGATCTACAGGAAGGATTCCAGCCAGTTTTAATTCGACTTTCATAGCCCTCATTCCAAAAACGGATAATCCAGCTTCCCTCCATGAGTTCAGACCCATATCCTTATGTAACTGTATCTACAAGATTGTTTCGAAAGTGATTGCACGAAGATTAAAAGTCATTCTTTCGGAGCATATCTCTGCTGAACAATTTGGATTCCTGGAAGGACGCCAGATACATGAGGCTATTGGTGTGGCACAGGAAGGGTTGCACAGTTTGAAGACCAGAAATATCAAAGGAGCGATTCTGAAAATCGATCTCTCAAAGGCTTATGATAAGGTGAGCTGGATCTACATCCGTCTGCTTCTAACTCATCTGGGGTTTGGTATAAATTTTATTAGATGGATTATGTCTTGCATAACTACTGTTTCCTTTGTTGTGTTGATAAACGGGGCGGCCACACCTTTTTTTCATGCTGAAAGAGGACTCCGTCAAGGATGCCCTCTTTCCCCTCTCCTTTTTCTGCTGGTGGCTGAAGGTTTAAGTAGAGCTATCCATGAGGCCAAGAGGCTAGGTCGGTTTAATGGAATCATTATTGGTGATCAACTTGCTATTACACACTTGCTATTTGTGGACGATGTCCTGATTTTCTGCTCTGGTGAAAGGAGGGAAACACGAGCTTTGCAGGAAATTATGGAACTCTTTTCAAAAGCAACGGGGATGGAGATAAATGCTGAAAAATCAACTGTTACTACTAATTTGCTGCGACCTGAAGAAGTGATTGAAATTTTACATTTTTTCCCCTACAATATCTCTGACATTGATGAGGGTCTCAAGTAGCTTGGGTTTTCTTTAAAGGAAAACTTATATGTAAAAAAGGATTGGAAGTGGCTGCTTTGCAAGGTGGAAAAAAGGTTACAGGTCTGGAGTCATAGATGGTTGTCGAGAGCTGGGAGATTGGTTTTGGTGAAGGCAGTTTTGGAGGCCATTCCTGTTTATTGGATGTCTCTCTCTTGGATCCCCAAAGGGATTCTGGAACAAATCAGACGAGTTTGCTTCAGATTTCTTTGGAGTGGAACAAAGGACGTTCATGTGATGCCATGGGTAAGCTGGAAAAGGATAGCCTTACCTAAGGGGCTGGGGGGATGGGGCCTTAAAAACATCTTCCTGTTTGCTAAAGCCCTGGCTGCGAAGGGAGGATGGAGATTGATCAAAACCACTAGTTTATGGACGAGGGTTATAAAACAGAAATATCTACCCAATGAAAGCTTGGAGGAGTGGATCAGGAGACCGGACAAGACACACTCCGGGGGGTCGGTTATATGGAAGGCGGTGGTTCGATCCTTTTCTTTGATTGAGTCTGATCTGGTCTGGGATGTGGGAAATGGGGAAAAGGTTTTGGTTGGCAGGGACCCCTGGCTGGGTAGTGAACATCAACATAACTTGCCAGAGGGGGTTGTACATGCCCTGGCCATCAGGGGGATTACTACTCTTAATCAGTTAGCAGATATGCGACCTGGGGATCTGTGGTTTCAACACTGGAAGAGCGCGGATATGCTGGGGATGGTAGAACCTGAAGCAGGTTTCTTGGAGATATATATCAGAGGTCTTCAACATGCTCGCATCCAGTTGTCGGATCAAGAAGATGTCTTGATTTGGGAGTCAGATCCGGAAGGGAAGTATACACCAAAGGCGGGGTATCAAAAATTGAGTGCTGAGGATGGAATTAGGGAGGAGGTCTGGTGGTGGAAACCATTGTGGAGGCTTAAATGTCCTCCTAAAACAAGGGTTTTTATGTGGTGTGTACTTGAAAACAGGGTTCCCTCTTGGGACAATTTACAAAAAAGATCATTTCATGGCCCTGGCTGGTGTGCCCTGTGCAAATCGAATCTGGAATCGATAACTCATCTTTTCATTACTTGCCCTTACTCGATTGCGGTTTGGAAAGAATGCTCGAGACTGGTTGGAATGGATTTGAGATGGGCGGGAAACTCTGTGAATGATGCGTGGGACAGATGGTGGAGGTATGTCCCAAAATCGAATATGAAAGTATTACCACTGATCGTGATTTGGGGGATCTGGCTGGATAGGAATGGGGCTATCTTCCAGGACAGAACTTCCCTTCCTGAACTTATCAGTGCACAGGCAGTGGGCATTTTTAAAACTATTCCTGTTCATGTGAGAGAGGATTATCAGAATAGGGATTTGTCATTTGATCCTGATAAATCCCATCCTTGGGGATTCTTTGACGGCGCAGCACAAAATGAAATATGTGGAGGAGAGGCCTTAATATTTCTGTCAGACTCTCATTACTTCACGCTTACCATGGGGCTGGGGGCGGGTACCAATAACTATGCTGAACTGATGAGTTTAAAACTACTACTTATCTTTGCCATTGAAAAGGGTATCAAGCAGTTGACGGTCTATGGGGACTCGATGAATGTAATCAACTGGATAAAGCAGACTCAAGCATGCCGAAATATCAGAATCACAAATTTACTTACAACTGTGCAAATTGTCATGTTATCATTTGACAACTTTACCTGCCGGCATGTGTACAGGGAAATTAACCGGGAAGCGGACCAAGCGTCCAAGGAGGGGCTGCTCTTGGACTATGGCATTTGGAAAGTGAAGGAAGTCAATGAAGAACAGTCATATGAGTATTATCACAGACCGTTTATGGATTAAGTTGTTTTATTTGCACTACATTTTGCTGGAAAAGACGATTATAATGTAATTTTCTATATAATTATCTTTACAAAAAACAATGGATAAATATCAGAAAAATGTCCGCAGGGACAGAACTGCCAATATTATGTTATTGAAAACAGAAAGGATATTAACATCATGTATGTTGAAAGAAGACGTAACAGTCTCATCAATGAACTCTATGCTACATAGAATATGGATATCACACTGATACAGTGAACCTCAGATGTAATTTTGATCTCAATTTTGATGAATGAAATTACGCTTTTTTCTTTTTGAAAAAAAACTTTCAATAAGGCATACAAGCATACATGTACTTAATCCCCTTCAAAATGGCTTGGGCATTGACTATCCATCAATCCATGCACTCCTCTAACCAAATGACAATAGCAATGTTGATTGCCAATATAATTAGAGTTAAACTTGATAACTACCAAGCCCTTTATTGTTTTACTCACATATGTAGACTTTATCGTATGACAAATTAATGTACATTTCATTTTACTTGTCGTCAATTACATGGGTTTCTATTTATTGCTTATTAGCACGTGTACTAGATTTTTCCTTCTTAGACTTGCTTTCAACACATAAACTTGTCTTATCTGCATACACACAACTTTCTCTCACTTTTGCAACATTTCAAATTTCTCTTCGGTGTTTCATTTCCCTGTCATCCTTATTTCCTGGATATGCGGAATCAAGATGTTGTAAAGAGTCAAAGCTAGGGCCTTCGAGACTCCAAACTCTCCAATCAATGTAAAAACATGTATTAACTTCTTCTTTTTGTTAAATAATGTGGAAGCTTACCACACCTACAATTAGTTGAGGTACAATGAAGTTCTGAGAATTTTTTTTCACACAATCTTTAAAGAAATGCCCAATCCACCCAAAACAAGTTGGTTTTAAATAATGTATAAATCAGTCCAACCATTTGCAAATCCAAAACAAAATTTCCCTAAATATATATTTTTTTCAACCCTACCAAAATTTAGGCATGCAAACAAATGGTTGATGGCTCAAGGGGATTGAGGTTACAAACAAACCATTCACCTGTGGACATATAGAGGATAAAGATTCATTAGGAATCCATGTCTCCAATCCAGTGCAGGCTCTCATGCCCTGTAATCTCTGCCACTATTTGTCTTTGTCAAATTCTCAAAAGACTGGGATCTTGAGGACTTTTTGCCAAATAAGATAGTTTTGATCCATTTCCCAGGATGCTTCCCTGTGGCTGCAAGGATTTGTCTCAGTTCTCTGCAACAACAAACTAAGAGTAAAACATTGTTTATATTACAAGGCCTATGAATAATCAAAAGAACAAGTAGGTATAGATTTGTGCACACTTCAAGGCAAAATACATAACAAGACTAACATCAAAATTAGTGACCTGGGTTTTCTTCTTGAACCGCTGCCATTCGGGCTTGAAATTCCGCTCTTGCCTCTATTGGTGTGACCTCACTCGGGTTAATGGATGTGAGTGCCTTTGTTTTAACCTGTGTAAATTCCCTTTGAAATTGGTGTGATTCCTTTCCATCGGTAATTTATATAGAAAATTCCACAGTTTAATTTCAGATTCTAGCTAAAAATGGTCGTCCAATCCAAATTGTGGAATTTTTAGACAACTCCAATTTGTATAGATACTTGCAATAGATTTTTCCTTTCGTCTCCATAGACACAACTTTCTCTCATTTTACAACATATTGAAGTTCTTCTCGGCGTTTCATTTCCCCCGCTTTGGGGGTATGCTAGTTATTTATACATTGGGAGAGTGTCTCTTGGGCTTCGGATTCCAAGAGATCTTTTGTAGTCCAGATGAATCCTTAGCTTCTATTATTCAACTGACTAATATTTACCTTATTTACAACTTGGACCATAATCCTGAGGATTAAGTCTCAACAATTTTGGTCCCATCCCTTTTAGATTTAATCGTCTTTGGTTGCAGGAGACAATGGTTATGGATCTAATAAAAAGCATATGGAAATTCGATATCAGGGGATCCCCTACCTATATGTGGGAAGCAAATATGAAAATGATCAAATCCAAACTAAAGGATTGAGCAAAGAGCTCATATAAGGACCTAGATATAGAAAAGGAGGACTTGGAAAGAAATATAGAAAAGCTTCAGGATACAATGGAAAGTAAGGAAATCACAAAATACAACCTACTAGAAGAACATAAGCTAAGCGTCAAGATACATCAAATAAATAGAGAGGAACTTGAGATGTGGAATCTTAAGTCAAGAAGCCTCTAGTTGCAAGCAAAGGATCAATGTATAGAGTTATTTCATAAGCAAGCAAAAGGAAGACAATCCATGAACTGCATTAAAGAAATAATGAACTCTTAAGGGCAGCAAATAACAAACTCTAAGAACATGAAAATGGAATCCCATGAGCACTTTAAATCTCTTTATTTGGAAACAAGGCCCAATGACATAACAATGCAAGTTGAAATGCTTCAAACATTCCATGTCTATAAATCCCTATATATTGTAACATTGCATTTATATTATTATATTAGTATTTTCTTTGTCAAGTGTTTTATTATATTGGAGCTCTATTCAAAGGAGGTTTCCCCCTCAAAGAGGTCTATGAACAGGGATTTCTTTTTTTTGGATTATTAATACAAGGGTTCTATTTTGCAGATTTTATAGCATTGCCTCATTTATTTACTTTCCTACAAATATATTTGTTCAATAATTGTTCTTTAATCATCGTTCCTAGTAGGTAAATACATTACACTTTCATTGTCCTATGCTCTACAAATTTTTTAATATTGTGTGTAGGCACAACTTCTATAGTTGTAGCA
Organism: Larix kaempferi; assembly: GCA_027924585.1. Classification (NCBI taxonomy): domain Eukaryota; kingdom Viridiplantae; phylum Streptophyta; class Pinopsida; order Pinales; family Pinaceae; genus Larix; species Larix kaempferi. The sequence goes on along the minus strand of BSBM01000877.1, from coordinate 26,629,834 downwards.
TTTTGAGACTGCAATCTTAGCTCTACAATAGATGTTGTTTCATTTTTTGATGCCCTTCCTTGCACCAATTGGTATTAGATAAATCTTCATTATTGTGAGTTTGTCCTTGTTCAAATATTTTGTTCCAGAGTAAAATTGTGGTTGCATTGAAACCAAAGAGAAGCTTATTCCAATGGGTGTGATCATTGGAAGTGGAGCTCATGGGAGACATTTCCAAGAAGGAAGCTTATGAATGGTAGTTGGTTGTGAACTGTGAGATGAGTTACAAGGATGATGTCATGAATAGAGCAACTCAAAGAGGCATGAGGAAACAATGACTATAAGATTTGGGGTGGAGAATAGAAGAGGCAAAGATGGAGATGAAGAAGAAGATGAGAACCATAATTTGAGGTAAATGAATAATAGACTACTAATGAAAGAGACCCCTAAATGGAATTGTTCAATGTTATGAAGGAACTAGGTTATTCTATATATAAGAAATTTATGTGTATGATGATAGTTTAAAATATAAGGCTCTGATTGACTGGTTAGAAGAGCTCGAGAGGTATTTCAAATACAAAAATATCCAAGACCCCAATAGGGTTCATTTCATTGAAACTAAGCCAGAGGGTCACACTATGTTTTGGTGGGGCATTGTGAAAAAAATACAAAGTAAAGGAGCAGCTAGAGAAGATCAATATTGGAATAAAATGGTGATTCCGATCAAAGAGAAATTCATTCTTGTTGATTACCAACAAAGTCTTTGCAAGTAAACATAAAATTTGAGGAAAAAAAACTTATGTCCAGGAGTATATTGAAGAATTCTTCAAGTTATTACTTAGATCGTGACTTAAATAGATAGAGTACCAAAGGGTAATGAGATATGTTAATGGGTTGAAGTTATAATCCAAAATGAGATGAATACCCATCCTTTTAATATCATAGATGAAGCATATCAGATTACTCTGAAGGTTGAGAAAATGTTGCTTAGGAGACAACAAAAGAACTTCAAAGGAAGAGGCTCTAAAGGTAGGGGAAGAATGAATGTTGCAAGAGGACAACCCAAAAATAATCAATAGGATGAAGCGACTAGCAAAGAATACTAGAGGAACAATGCTAGCAGAGGTAGAGGTTATGAAAGAAGTCGAGGAATTAAGTATGCCATCATTTGATACAAATGTGGAGTGTAAGAACACGTGACATCAAAGGGTAGAGAAAATCATGATTGTGGAGAAAGAAGTGAGGCTAAGACTCATGTCATGGATGTAGATGAAGGAATAGTTGTTGGAGAGAATGTTCTCATGACTCATCATGAATAGGGAGACAACTGTATTTTGAGGTGAGTGTTGCTCAAGCTTGAGAAGAATACGGTTGGTGATCCTGAACAAAGGAGTTTTTTCAAGTGTAAATGCAATATTCAAGGTAAATCCTTTGACTTAATCATAGATGGTGGAAGTACACAAAATTTAATTTCCACAAAGGTTATTGAAACATTGAAGCTAAAGTGCATTCCTCATCCTAGTGCATATTGGGCTTCATGGCTACATAGGGTCAACATATCACCATGTCGAAGAAACACATGTTAAATTTTTAGATAGATAATTATAAAGACCAAGTATTATGTGATGTCTCTGAGATAGATGCTTGTCACATGTTGCTACAAACATTGTGGTTGTTTGACAAGAAATTATTTCATGACAATATGAAGAATACATATGACTTTGTGAAGGATGGGAAGAGTTTTAGATTGTTGCCTATGAAAGAGGAGGCAGTGGAGAAGAGCAACAAAAAAATATTAACATAGAAGTAGTAGCAACAACAAAAACCAAGTGATGTTGTGTTAAGACAAGGAATTTGAAGGAGCAAGAGAAGGAAAATTTATGTTTGGCCATAATGTCGAAGAGAGTCCAACTTCTTAGCTAATGCAAAGAGGTATGTACCACTTTAGTTCTATGTTTTGGTAAGCATATTTAACAAGATAGTTTCAAATGGAATGGATGCCGATATATGTCATGGCACTAGAAGCATTTCTCATCAAATAGATTTGATGCCTAGATCAAATCTATCCAATAAATCCCTTTTTCGAATGACTCATGTAAAGAGTGAGGTACATGAATTACTTGATAGGGTTTTATTAAAAGAGAGTTTAAGTGCCATGTTATAGCTACAATGTTGGCACCTAAGAAAAGTGCCAAATGGAGAATGTGTATCAATTCAACAACTATCCACAAGGATAGCATCAATCACTAGTTTGCCATGCCCATGATGGATAACCTTGTGCATTGTTTGTGTGGGGAAAAGGATATTTTGCAGATAGATTATAAAAGTGGGTACCATTAAATTTGGATAAGGGAATATGAAGAGTGGAAGACAATGTTCAAGATGAAGGATGGATTGTTTGAGTCCCTAGTTATCCATTTAGATTAACTAATGCACCAAGTACATTTATGAGGTTGATGAATGAAGTATTGAAGTCTTTTCTTGGGAATTTTGTCATCTATATCTTGATAACACTCTAATTTTTAGCAATTCCAAAGAACAATATTTGGTACATTTGGAGAAGAGATGGAATGGTTGAAAGAAGAGAAATGGTTTGTTAATTTGAAGAAATGTACTTTGTTACAAGAAGAGTTGATTTACTTAGTTTTTGTAGTTTCCCCACAAGGTCTAAAAATGAACACTGAAAAGGTAAGAACTAATGTTAAATGGCCAATACCTAGATGCATTTTTTATGTGAGGAATTTTCATGGGTTGGCAATATTTCACAGAAAATTTATCAATAAATTTAGTGGGATATGTGCACCACTAATTGAATGCATGAAGGTAATTTTCAATGGACAACAACAACAACAAGTTCTTTTAAGACCTTGAAGAGGAAGGTAATCGAACCACGAGTATTAGCACTCTCAAATTTCATCTCAGTGTTTCAAATGGATTGTTTTGCAAGTGGTTTGACCGTTGGAGTAGTTTTAAGCCATGAGGGTAAGCTCGTAGCATTCTTTACTGAGAAATTGAATGAGGCTAAGAAAAAGTACTCACTTTGTGACTAGGAGTTATATGCAATTGTTTAAGCTCTGAAGAAATGGAGGCACTATTTGTTTATAAGAGAATTTGTAATGATTATTATTATTGATCATAAGGCACTTTAGTACATAAACAATCAAGGTAAGATAAACTAAAGACCTCTGAAAATGGTGGAATTTTTATAAAGATACTCATTTGTTTTGAAGCACAACTATGGAAAGTCAAATAAGGTTGCAAACACATTAAGTAGGATAGTGATGTTGATAAACACAATATCTATTGAAGTTGTTAGTTTGGACAACATGAAGGAGTTGTATGTAGATGATGCCAGCTTTGTGGAGGTGTGGAGCACTTGTAAGGAGCCAAGGAGTACGGATAGAACATCATATTTGGATTTTCATATCAAAAAGGGATTCTGATTTAAGAATAAGAAATTGTGTATACGATGGTGTTAGTCAAGAGGAAATCTCATTCGAGAGATACGTAGTGGAGGTTTAGGTGGACACTTTAGAGTGGGTAAGATCAAAGCATAGATAAATGAAAGGTTGATAAGAGAATTTATATTGATTATTGATCATAAGGTGATTTAGTACATAAAAAATAAAGGAAAGATAAACTAAAGACCTTTGAAAATGGTGGAATTTTTATAAAGATACTCATTTGTTTTGAAGCACAACTATGAAGAGTCAAATAAGGTTGCAGAAGAGTTAAGTAGGATAGTGATGTTGATAAACACAATATCTATTGGATTTGTTAGTCTAGACAACATGAAAGAGTTGTATGTAGATGATGCCAAATTTGCGGAGGTGTGGAGCACTTGTAAGGAGCCAAGGAGTATGGACAGAACATCATATTTGGATTTTCATATTGAAAAGGGATGTGGAGGTTTAGGTGGACACTTTAGAGTGGATAAGATCAAAGCATAGATAAATGAAAGGTTGATAAGAGAATTTGTATTGATTATTGATTATAAGGCACTTTAGTACATAAACAATCAAGGTAAGATCAACTAAAGACCTATGAAAATGGTGGAATTTTTATAAAGATACTCATTTGTTTTGAAGCACAACTATGAAAAGTCAAATAAGGTTGCAGATGCATTAAGTAGGATAGTGATGTTGATAAACACAATATATATTGAAGTTGTTAGTTTGGACAACATGAAGGAGTTGTATGTAGATGATTCCAACTTTGCGGAGGTGTGGAGCACTTGTAAGGAGCCAAGGAGTATGGACAAGACATCATATTTGGATTTTCATATTGAAAAGGGATTCTGATTTAAAAATCAGAAATTGTGTATACGATGGAGTTAATCGAGGGGAAATCTCATTCGAGAGATACATAGTGGAGATTTAGGTGGACACTTTAGACTGTATAAGATGAAAGCACAGCTAAATGAAAGGCATTTTTGGCTTACCATTGGTAGAGAAATCAATAAGTTTGTTGAGTGTTGTGAAAATTTTCAATTGACCAACGACAAGACCCAAAACATGGGTTTATATACTATTTCATAGATGTCCGAGAAACCATGGAAAGAAATAAACATGGATTTTCTTTGGGACTACCTGAGACATAGAATGGTAATGAATTAGTGTTAGTTGTAGTGGATATATTTTATAAAATGTCACACTTTATACCATGCAAGAAGATCAATGATGCTACTCACATGGCAATGTTTTTTTTCAAGGAGGTTGTGGCATTGCATGGGTTGACTACAAGTATCACTTTGAATAGAGATTAGAGATTTCTTAGACATTTTTGGAGAACCCTATGGAAGAAAATGGGTTCAAGATTGTAGTATAGTTCATTATGTCATCCACAAATGGATGGTCAAATCGTGGTGGTTAACCAAAGTCTTGGTAACTTGTTCAAAAGTTTAATTGGAGATAGATTGTGTTAGTAGGATTGGATTTAGCTCAAGTGAATTCTCTTATAATAATTGGTGAATAGATCCATTCGTATAAGTATATTTCAAGTAGTTTGTCGTAGGTCTCTAATATGCATTTTCTATTTGGTTAAGTCTCATGAAACAAAGAATAAAAAGAGCATTGATGTTGACTATTTTGTAGAGAGTATGAAGGAAATTTATGAACATGTTATAATGAAACTATAATAGGGGAGGGATGCCAGTTGTTGGACACCCCACGTGGCTCCCTCCCCCACGCCACGCAGGCACCTTGGCACATGGCATGATCGGGCCCAGCTGGCAGCACCACGCGTTGTGGTGGGTGGGTGCCATAAAGCGTCCTTTATGGCATGCTTTTTCACCTTTTCCCGACGCTTTTCCCACAGCAGGTTCTTCCTCACGTGTATTCTTGCTCGAGCCCTGTCCATGGTCGCTCCACCACCCCAGTTCCTATTCGCTCCAACTCCGGTTGTTGGCCATTCTGGCTCTGGTTCTACTCCACTCCTATTGTGCTTCTGTGATGTGGAGGATGGGTGGTGCATTTCTCCCCGACGGTTTATGTTCGCTACTGCGGTTTGTTCTGTCCGCTGGTTCTCCCGACATTGACCCTTGCCTGATGCCCGAGACGCACCATATTCCCATGGACTCGTCTGTAGTGAGCCCCATTGGAGAGTTTCGTTGGTTCGGTGGTGGTGTTGTTGGGTTCCTGCTCGGCTGGTTTCACTGGTGGCGATGGTGGCTTCCATCGCGCATTCGTTTCCTTTATTTGGCGGCACTGGTCCCGTCCTGCTCATGCTTCTTTGGTGGCGCTGGTCCCTTCCTCTTCACGGCGGTGGCTGGTCCCTTCCTGCTCGCGGCGGTGGCGATGCCAGTTCCTGGTCGCACTTCTTCGGTGGCGCCGGTAGGTTTCCTACCAGCCATTCCCGCGTCAGTGTTTTTCAACACTTCCAACCTTCTGGGGATTTCGTGGACCGTTTCTACTGCTTTTATAGGTTAAATTCTGCATTTCTTGGTTGTGAATTTGTGAATTTGTGCATTTCTGGGTTGTGAATTTGTGCATTTCTGTTTGTGAATTGGTTTGGTCCTTTCCTGCTCCCGGCGATGGCGATGGTTCCTTTCTACTCGCACTTTGATCTGGGTTTGAAATGTTTGTGGTGAGTTTACGTTGCGTTTGTGGCAATGGTGAAATGCATTTGTGGTTATGTGGCATTGACGGTAGTGGTGAACTGCATTCGCCGCAGCATGGAATTGTGATACCGTTAATGCTGTTTAATGAATTGTGAATGGTGAATATAAATAATTAATTTGTTTATGTTGCAGTAGGGTTTATGATGCTGTAGGGTTTATGAATGTTTTAGTGTTAATGAATTTATTAGGGTTAAGGTGAATTCGTTAGTGTTTATGAATTTTTTTTGGTAGGGTGTGTAAAGTTGTTAGGGTTTATGCAGAATTATCATGCGAATTTGTTATGCAGAGTTATTATGCGAAGTTGTTATGCTGAAATATTGAAGGTTCTATGGTTTACATTGTTGTATGGTGTATAAAAAATTTAGGGTTTATGAATTTAGTTCCCTGTTGGTTTACGTTGCAATCATAGTTTGAGTTGAATTATTGAAGGTTCCATGGTTTATGTTGCAACAGGGTTTATCAATTTTTTAGGGTTTGTTGTTGGTTTATGTTGCAATCATCGTTTGGGTTGAATTATTGAAGTTTCTATGGTTTATGTTGCAGCATGGTTTATAATTTTTTGGGGGTTTATGAATTTAGTTCCCCGTTGGTTTATGTTGCAATCATAGTTTGGCTTGAATTATTGAAGGTTCTATGGTTTATGTTGCAGCAGGGTTTATCAATTTGGTTTGTCGTTGGTTTATGTTGCAATCATCGTTTGGGATGAATTATTGAAGTTTCTATGGTTTATGTTGCAGCATGGTTTATAATTTTTTGGGGGTTTATGAATTCAGTTCCCTGTTGGTTTATGTTGCAATCATAGTTTGGCCTGAATTATTGAAGGTTCTATGGTTTATGTTGCAGCAGGGTTTATAATGTTTTGGGGGCTTATGATTTTAGCTCCCTGTTGGTTTATGTTGCAATCATAGTTTGGCCTGAATTATTGAAGGTTCTATGGTTTATGTTGCAACAAGGTTTATAATGTTTTTGGGGCTTATGATTTTAGCTCCCTGTTGGTTTATGTTGCAATCATCGTTTTGGCTGAATTATTGAAGTTTCTATGGTTTATGTTGCAGCATAGTTTATAATTTTTTTGGGGTTTATGAATTTAGTTCCCTGTTGGTTTATGTTGAAATCATAGTTTGGCCTGAATTATTGAAGGTTCTATGGTTTATGTTGCAGCAGGGTTTATAATGTTTTTGGGGCTTATGATTTTAGCTCCCTGTTGGTTTATGTTGCAATCATAGTTTGGCCTGAATTATTGAAAGTTCTATGGTTTATGTTTGCAGCAGGGTTTATAATGTTTTTGGGGCTTATGATTTTAGCTCCGTGTTGGTTTATGTTGCAATCATAGTTTGGCCTGAATTTGAAGGTTCTATGGTTTGTGTTACAGCAGGGTTTATAATTTTTTGGGGGATTATGAATTTAGTTTGTTGTTGGTTATGTTTTTGGTTTTTGTTGCAGTAGGATGTTAATAGTTAAAAGTCAAGACTGCATCATACACGGGATGGATGCCAGTTGAAAACAATGACTTTTGTCCATTGTCTCATCTTATTGGAAGAATACACATAATTTAGTTGTTCATATCAGCCAGTGTGCCAAATTGGCTATTGTTGATTGGCTTTTTCTTTAATTACGACTGTAGGGAACACAATTGGCTATTGCTTTAATTTACAATTGTATGATGCAGTTTTAACTTTTAACTATTAACATCAAGTGGGGTGCTCCATCTTATCAGGTCATTACTTGCATTATGTGCAAAATAGAAGAAGTTAAATTTTCAGTTTTTCCTTCTGATTTGGTTGTAGGTATTTTGTTCAATTAGTTGTTGGGTAGAGCATAGCATGCATTTATGTTGATTAGTATGATACTGTATTTAGGTGTAATAAGTCATGCATGAGAGCCCTCCATGGAAAGAAATTTGGGCATGTTCCCAGTCAGTTAGCATCGCATGGATGGGTTTCACACCCAAGTAATGGTTCAACCCCATTCCTAACTGTTACTTTAAGGAATATAGGGCAACATAAACCATAGAACCTTCGATAATTCAGCCCAAACTATGATTGCAACATAAACCATAGAACCTTCAATAATTCAGCCCAAATTTTTCCTCTTCAATAATTCAGCCCAAAGTACTGCAACATAAGCCATAGACCCTACTACAACATAAACCATAGAACCTTCAATATTTCAACCCAAACTACTACAACATAAGCCATAGACCCTACTGCAACATAAACCATAGAACCTTCAATAATTCATCCCAAACTATGATTGCAACATAAACCAACAACAAACTAAATTCATAAACCCTAAAAAATGTTAATGAAATGTTTAATAAGAGAACATTATATCTTGTTGTTGAAATGATGAAATTGTATATTAAACCTTATGATAAACCCCTGATTACAATGCCGCAAACATTAGGGAACGATATGACCTAGGATTGTACCCAAAATGGTCTAGGATTGCATACAAAATGGCCATGTTGCAGTAGTTAGACCCAGTGATTACAAAATCCACATTGCAATGTGGTCACAACAAAAAAATTGGCACCCCTATATGACACCCCTATGCTTGATGTCCTCCAAGATCTTCACTGCCCAATATTGTTGAGTTTCCTGCTTGAGGTAGGTTGGTTGGCCTACCTAACAATGGCTGATTAGGTTGTGGCTGGTTGCCTCCATATGATATCCAATTTGCTTCTTGTAGCCATGGAGGAATTGAGTAGCCACAGTGCACACTTGTGCTACTAACCCTTGCATTAGGTCGAGCCCCTTGATAATCATACATATGTCTGACACCTGCACTGGTAGGAGGGAATAAAGTGGGCATGCACACTTGTTGATAGCGGGGGACTTGGATGTTTAGGAGGTCTTGGAAACATGGAGTATTATATGCAAGATGTTCTAATGTGTTTGGCATCATCCTACTCCCCTCCACTATGTTTGCATCAATGGTAGAACTTTATGCCACCCCTTGTTCTTTTTGAAGCAATTGTTGAGCCTTTCTCAATTCATTTTCCTGCCTTGCCATTTTTTTTTATGAGCCTTTTCTTGTCTTTCTTTCTCTCTTTTAAGCCTTTCCTGTGCTCGAAGTTCTGCTGCAGCAATCCTTGCAGCCTTCTTTTCTTTAGCTAAGTCCCTCTTTTTCTGCTTTAAATCCTGGATTTCAAGTTTCCTATGCTCAAACTCAACCAATAGTTTTATATAGTCTTCTGAGGTGAGTAACTGTGAACTTCGGCATAGATGAAGATTGTCTACTGTTGCTTGCCTTCTTTTTGCTGACACTCTCTCTATTGGTAGCTTTAGGAACCGACCAAGCAACTGGCCCTTCTTTGGCACTTGCTGCTCCTTGCTTGACACTTGCCTTTCAATATTTTGGTCAATGTTCTCCTGCTCTATCTGAACCATATTGTCCTCTTCAGCTGGAATCTCATTGTAGACACTATCTTCTTCCAGGTTTCCATTGTCCACAAAATAATGAACAATTTCATCTTCCAATTCTCTTGGTTGTGAAGGCATGTTCATGCTTTCTTCATTGGTCCTTGAGACAATATTTTTGTCCAAATTCATGGCTTCTGCCAGCCATGATGGTGGGGTAACCTGGCTTGGCAAAGCCAATTCTCCATTGCTGCTTCCTGGTGCATGATCAAGGTTTAAATTGACATGATTAGAAGCAGAAGTTGCAACTGTCTCTTGCATAGAGACATTAAGAAGATCAGAAGCAGAAGGTCTCTTGCATAGAGACATTAAGAAGATCGGAAGCAGAAGTTGCAGCTGTCTCAGTTGGTGTAACAACCTCCATGTTACTGTCAATTGGTTCATTGTTATATTGTGTTTCACTTACTTGTTCTTCTTCATCACCACAGTATGGTCCTCCTTGAGAGAGGGATATCATATTATCAGCAGCAACAACGTCTTCCTCTACTTCCACATCTTCTTGACCATCAACATGTGCTTGGACATCCCCTTCTTCCTGACCATCCAGATCAAATTCTTGGCTACAGCTAGTATCATGCATGAGAGCCTCAGAATTCAGTGGCCATATTCCACTCCTCTTAAACCCAGCCTTGATATTCGAAGGTGTGAGGGCCCTTTTAAAGGCTTTACTTGCAACCTCGGCGAGCTCAAACCCTTTTACCTCCACCCCTGAATTCTTTTCCATCCACGAGGCTCGCTCACCCCTGAAATAGTTCTCGAAAGGCCCGAACACACTGACATCTAGGGGTTTCAATCTGTGAGTGGTATGAGCAGGCAGTGTCAACAGGTCGATGCCCAAATTGTTAGCCTCCTCAATTGTTTGCACAACAATGTGGCTTCTATGACCATCTAAAACCAGCAGGTGTCTATTTACAGGTGAGACACCGCCTGGTATAGATGCAGCAAAGTGAGTAAGCCAATTCAAAAAGAGTTCTTTGGTCATCTAAGGATGGGGATGTGCAGACATGCATTCACCTAGTTCACAATTCTGTATATAGTTTTTGAGTTGAGTCTTACCTTTAAATAGATAAAATCCAGGGATTGAATCACTAATTGCATTGACACAACATAGAATAGTGATCCACTCCCTACTCCTAGGCAAAATCTTTGGCACATTACGACTCCCCCTCTTGGCAATTACACGCATGCCACAGTTCCTTCCTACCTGTAAACCTGTTTCATCACAGTTCCATATATGGTATGGAGCATATCCATGTTTCTCGTATGCACTAGAAAGGGCGGCAAAGAACTTAGTCAGAATTGCAGGGCGTAGATTTAGAGCCATGTCTCTATCTAGGCCCTCAGCTGTACGCAAGACAAGGTCTAGATGCCTTTTTTTAAACCCAAACCACCATGACTTACCAGGAAACCCATCTTTGAAGGGGTTTGGCCTCCCTTGACAGATTTGAGCTACTGTGGATTTTAGCTGTATCAGCTCTAGCCCATGTCCCATTTCATCCATCTCCTTACACCACTAAACCACCTCGGCCTCCTCCTCTTCACTCATAACTGTAACAGGCCCTCTGCACTTTGTATGTGTGAGCCCATTTATCCAATAATGTACTAAAGAGGTAGCAACTCCATGTTTTTTAGCAGCAACAACACGAATGGAATATCCATTGAACTCTATATCATCAATGGCAGCTAGCATGTCTTCTTTTGGCCAGCCTCTTATTGCACTGATTTTGGAGGTTGAACTTGTTCCTGGAACTGTGGTTGGAAGTGGTTGTGTGGTTGATGGTGGGACAACAGTGTCATCTACCACCACATTGTCATTCCCAACAACATTGCTGGGAGTATTGTTGGCATTTGAATGATCGACCCTCTCCTTGTCCGATGAGGTGAAGCGTAGCTGGGCACCCCTGCTCAGTCGACGACTTGTTCTCCTTGCATTGCTGACTCTAGCCATGCCTGCAACAACCTGCACATTTAGAAGGGAGGCTGATTATGTAGAAGAAACTAGAAATTGATATAACAGAAATATAAATAACAGAAATGGAAATAACATTGCAATGGAAGCTGGTTATATAGAAGGAAACTAGAAGCTGATTATAACATAAATATAAATAACATAAATGGAAATAACATAAACAGAAATATAAATAACATAAACAGTAACCTGATTATACTGTGCACACACTTCTGATGGTATGCCTCCATTGTGCACACACTCTGCAATTCGAATTTCTGAAATGCAACTGTGCACACACTTTGCAGGTCGAATTTATGAAATGCAACTTCAGTAAGGCTTGTGGTTCATTTATAATTGTTTGTTGTTGAATTGGATTGGTAGGAAGGTTGCACATGGATTGCAATCTCTCTAATTTGAATGTGTGTTGTGGATTGATTTAAAAGTGGTCCAATGGTTGGGAGCTTGTCATGGTGGATCCTTGTGCCTTCATCTGTTTCATGATGATTGTGCTTCCATCTGTTTAATGGGTGCATTTAATGGGTAGGTGTCATTTAATAAATACAGTGGGTTGGAATGTTGAACAATCTTGCAGTTATGGCTGACACTATCCTTTCCGTTGCTTGAACAGTTTTCAATGAATGTTTGAACATGTTTTAATAAATGCTAGGATATTTAGGCTCCAATAGATATTCGTGGGTCCTCCTTTGATAGGTATCTTGTGGTAGGTGGCAAAAACGAGCTGGGTTATTTAGTTGTTCATGTACTTTTAAATCCCTAAGCAGATATGTACTTAGTTGGGACAAGATGTTTTGTACTGTTTTTCATATAAAGACTATTATGGACACCTATTGGCCCAGTCAGTTAATGGGCAATTTTTGGACATAATTTAAATATTTACTGCACTTAATATGGAATATGTATGCTTAATTTATGGGTGTCTTTATGTCAATATGTGATGGATGTGTGAGACCAGTACTATGACAACTACTGGTCCCTGTTCAAGAATAGACAACTCTCCCCTAGAGTAACAACTACAATAAGGTGAACTAGAAGTTTTCATAGATTAGAATGATAACAATACACTTAAGAATCAATAAATTTCCTAAAGGGCATACAATAAGCACAAGTTCAAAAAGATTAGCCCATGTAGAATTTGAAGGAAGATTTTTTATAATGCTTACAAGATAGCCTTCTTGAAAACTTTTGAGATTACTACTGTAAATAGTATTTTTTTTTTTAACCATGGGAACAACAACCTCCCAAGGGTATATTCAACAGCCCGCAAGCCAGATATACCAGAAACTTGTGACTCAGCAGGGGCTGAGACGTCCCAAGACCCTTTATCCCAGGGGAGAGCCTCTATCCCAGGGGTCGCCTACCCTTCGAGCCTTGTCACAACGAGCCAATGAGCAACCCTACTCCCCGCCGGTTTTGAACCTATAACCTCCTCAAAGATAACACATGTTCTTAACCATTAGACCCACTCAAGATAATATTACAAACCTATATAAATTTCTTGAAATGATAGAAAATGATAAAGTAGGAACGATAACAAAATTGAAGGAACAACCACAATCAAATAAATTTAATGAAACTCAAAGAACCTGATCTAAAACAACCGTGAACAAATACAAATAAAAAAACAAAAACCTACAATAAAAAAAGTCAGTAATTGAAAACTCAAAACTCAGTGCATGATTTTCATTACTTTCACAAATGCCTTATATGGCTTATAAAATACTTAATTGAAAAAGTGCCCTCTAACTACTCAATTCATCATTAAAACCCACTAATTTGCACGGAACTTCAAATGAGTTGTGCATTTATTTATGACACTATTATATTATTATCCTAAAACAATATGCTTATAGAGGTGTGCCCATGTGCCATATCCGTTCCTTTCATTTTATATTGTTCTTGCTTTCCTCCTAGTTAAGGAATGAAACCACTGAAAAATACGATGTATGTGATGGTTAAAATGATGTTGGTTGTAGAGAAGAAATGCTATGGACCTCTGTGAAAAGTAGTGCAGATGTGTTGCGGGAAAGTTTAGAGTCAACTAGTTGATGCTACTAGAAAACGAAGAGCTAGTGAGAGTCTCATCATTGAGAGCTTGAACTAGAACATAAAGGAGGATGTGTTGTAATGGATGTCATTATGTAAACAAAGAACCCACGGTGCTCATGCTTTGAAATATTGACAAATTACTACATTGGAGAAGGTGTATTGTGAAAATTTATGAGGCCAAGAAGAAAAATACCATACGGTGATGTTATGACAGGGAAGGTGGAAGTTGTTGTCTAGAATGATTACGAAATGCATGTGTCATATGATGTATGTGATGAGACATGGAAACCAAGTGCTGGAACTGGAGCTGTGGATTTGTTGTAAGAGGAACGGTGTTCTTCTTGCACAAAGAAGGGCTTCTATTCCAAGTTTGGAATTGAAGTGGGGAACAACTATCTTGCACTACGTAAGGCTTTCTACATGGAGCAGAGATTTTACTTATAGTGCAGAAATGATGTATGGAACAATCGTTTTGCACTAAGCAAGGCTTCCTGCATGGAGCATGGATTCTATTTCAAGTGCAAAATTGAAGCAGGGAAATGTCCTCTTACATTGGGCAAGGCTTTTTGCATGGAGCAGGGCTTCTAATTCGAGTGTGGAACTGAAGTAAGGCACTACATTCATCTTGCATGGGACAAGGCTTCCTACATGGAGTGGGGATTCTACCTCAAAATATGAAACTGGAGTAGGGAAAAGTCATTATACACTAAGCAAGACTTCTTGCATGGAGTAGGAGTTCTACTTCGAGAGCGGAATTGAAGTAGAGAAAAATTCATGAGCACAATGAGAAACATTTGAGGTGTCTTCTAGCTTTGAAAAAGTAAGAGATCTCCCTTTAGTAGGAGGTAAAACATTGACAAACTAAACATGAAAGGTGATGCAATTTGTTGGAGTTGGTAGCAAGGGATGCAATGTTAAAAAAAAACATAAGCGTTGCAAAACTTATAGGAACAGATAGCGAGATTTGAGGCCACAGATTGTTGTGCATATAAATGCCACATTGCTCACAGCGATAGAGATTGGTGGCTTGACGTCCTCTAGCTCGAGAGGTTATCATGTTGTCTTGATAGGCCAGCATGTCTCGCGACTAGGTGTTGAACGATGGTTTCATAAGATGCGATGGAAACCCTCACCACGACTCTGCCTCCAATTCGTTTTGTTGTTGAGTAAGTAAATGTTAAATGTTAGACATTCGGCGTCATTTTTTTAGTGATTTTTTCTCATTAAAATTTGGCTGAAATTGTTAAAATTGTAAATATACATTGTTGAAATTACATAATCAGGGTGTCTAGGCAGCTGAATCCATTTTTGCAATCAAAAATGCAATTTCAACAATAAAAACATGTAATTTCAACAATCAATTCATCATCAAATTCTTGCAAAAATGGTCCAAAAAGTACAAAACATCTCACTCCCTTCAAAAGTTGCACTCCACAGAAAAGGTTAACCGTATGTGGTTACCCTAGAGTGTGCAGCTGAGGAAGCGTGACAGCTGTGATTACGTTCTACTTGAAGAAAACCCTAGAACATAGTGCCAGGCAAAATGAGTAGTGAGATACTTCATTTTCCAGATCTAAAATAAGCTGCTAGTAATGGGAATCTGCAAAGCTGCTGGCAAGAAAAACCGAAAGAGAGATTTTCACCGTGGAGAAAATAATATGCATCACTAAAAAGAACTCGTGACTCGTGATCTACTATCCAGGGATCGCAGAAGCCTGACAAATGGCTGGAAGCGGCTAAAAATAACTTCATATTGTCGCGATTTTCCAGAGCAGAATCGGTGGAATTAGCTGGCCAAACGTCGAATCTGCACACATTGGAGAAGATCGCACAACTTAATGCTTGTCGGAGATGGAAGTTCTGACGCAGAGCGTGAAGAAATGCTTCGGAATCATTCTAGAAACCCCGAATTAGCAAATAGATAAGTTACACAATATGTGCCTATTAAGGATTTAGAGACCGAATTGCACTAAGAGAATTTAGTGGTTGCATTGTACATAGCTCAGAGAATCTAAGATCTATAGACCAAGATGTACCATTTCGATTTCGACCCTATTTTTCGAATGAAGTTTGATTTTTGTTCATTCTCCTCCCATGTTTTGTGTTTGACTACAATGTTTTTAGTGGTTTTCGTTGTCATATGTTATGAACTGTTCGTTACTCCTATGTGTAGGTGCAACTTCTATACTTGTAGCACACTGAGATTACAAGCTTGGTTATGCAATAGTTGTTGTTTGAGTTTGCATTGCCTAGCCACATGAGCAATACAATTCATTTTTTGTAATTAGGTTTTTTTAAACATATTTTCCATGTTTTAAAAATTTAGGTCCTAGTGTAAGTTCTTTCAAACCTACATGAATAAGAAAAAGTCAATAATACAAATTATAATGTAAGAAATGTTACCTTGTATATTGTATGAGGTCCTACACTTGTGATTTTCACCACTTTATGACATGCAATTGCTAGATGCCTTAGGTACTTTCAATGCTAGAGTTATTCTTAATGTTGTGATGATGCCCTAATCGATAAGTGGTGGATGGATTTTCATGATGTATTTGTGCCCGTAGCTTTGGGATGTGGCCTCTCATGATGTTGATGTGCTCTCATATAGATGATATTGGCATGCTTGGAGTATATCTTGCTTAGCATTTGTCTAACACTTTGTGCATTCATGGATTGGGAACCCATCAACTTAGGCTCTCCTTGAGTTTTAAAGTGTTAATGGTTGCCCCTTGATGAAGCATTGCATATGGGATGATTTATTGATGTGATTATGAGGTTTTGAGGCCTCCTAGCTAGAACATGGTGTTGCCTTCTCTATGAAATATATTACTTGTTTGTGACATATTGTTCACTTTTGATGGAGCACCCTATCACTTTTGGAGTAATTTAACATTTTGATGGCATAGATGATCATATATTGTAGAGCACTCTTGCTCATTGGTTATGGTTCACATGTAGGGACTATTCATGGTCAATTTTGCATGGCACACTCTAGCTCATTTGGAGTAATTGATGCTTAGAGATGACTTGTGGTCGGTTTTCCTTGGAGTGCCATGATGCTTAGAGATGACTTGTGGTTGGTTTTCCTTGGAGTGCCATGATGCTTAGAGATGACTTGTGGTTGGTTTTCCTTGGAGCTCCCTATCACTTTTGGTTTGATTTGTCATCTTGATCACATGGATTATCCTTTCCCATGGAGCGTGGCTTATTTGTATGATTTGATGGTATTTGGAGGCTCTTCCATGGGATCACCCTAGCCCTTTTGGGTTGATATGGCATCTTGATGACATATACTATCAATTTTAGTGGAGCGCTTGGCTTATTTGGGTGATTTTATGACATATTGGGGCTTTCTATTTCTAGCTCTTTGGGCATGTTTCACACTTTGAGGATGCTTTCTTGTTGTCTTTCCATGGAGCACCCTCATTCTAGCACATGTATTGGGGCATGCACTCATTTCCCATGGAACTCTATTGGTTCTTAGCACTTGGTTCGTATATTGGAATGATTCACTGTCAATATGGGTTGAACACTCCCTGTGTTTCTCTCTCATGGCATGTGCGGAGGCATGTTCATGGTTTGTAGAAGAAGGGATTCCCGTCCTCATGGAGTTGGTTAGTTATGGCTAGTGCCTTCCTTTTGGGTTTGAAGTTTCTAACTTGATTGATAAATTCCTTGTTCTATGGATGTAACTTTGCATATGGATTGATGAGATAACACATTGGAGATTGGGTTTTGGTTGATATGTGGACATCATGTAGTGGAGAACATTCATTGCACATGCTTTGAGGTCTTAACCCTTGATGAGGCCAAAAGAAGGAAAGTGTCCACCGTTGGAGCCTCATTATTCACTCAATCATGCATGATAGATGGGATGCTTCATATGGAGAGGCTCATTGTGCCATCATTTATAGAGGTTGTTTTCATCTTGAGGAACATCCACTCTTTTAAGGTTACTTTCACACTCATTCATGCTTTATTGATGGAGTGTTCACTTGGAGAGCCACACATGTGGCCTTGAGAGCATCTTTGACTTGGCTCTAACCTTGACTGTTGGAATGCTCCACATGGAGGGTTTCTTGCATTCATTTCTTTGTAGCATTCACCTTTTGGGATCCTGTTCTTTGGAGCATTCACCTTGGAGTGCATAGATTGTACATTTATGATGGGGGTGTCCACCTTGGAGGTGTTACACATGTCATTCCATGCTTTATTTGGAGGTAGTGTCCTTCTTTGGAGGGGCAGTTGCATGATTTGAGCCCATTTGATATTGGAGGAGATCTAGGGAGGTCAAACACTAGATCTAGAGTTCATTCATTGCTTTGGAGACCTATTCTATTGGAGTGCTTCACTTATGAGCTTTTGGAAGCTAGTTATTGGATTCCACTTGGCATATTCCCTCATTTGTTGGAGGCACTATGTCTCTCTTAACTTAAGGCTTGTACATGTGGCATTGACCACCTTATTTTATGCATTTGGTTGTGGTAGTTGGAGTATTTTGATTTATTTACTCCTCCCTAGGCTAGATCTAAGAGTTTATTGTTATTTTATTATAGGAGGAAGATGAGATAAAAACCTATATAAGGGTTTTCTCTCTCCTACATTTTTCATGGTGGATTCGAGGAGAAATCCCTTAGAACTTAGTTGAATATCTCTTGGTTTCCTATGGATTGTTGATCAAAGAGCTTCTTGTGGATGGTTTGTTGTTGCTCATGTTTCATTGATGGATGAAATCTTCAAATGCTAATGGTCTTGAGAATTAATGAAGTAAGTCTCTCTTTTATATGGTGGTTGTCAATTGGAAGGTTATGTCTCTCATTCCATGGTTATATGCTCTATTTCCCTTGCATGACAAGTATACCTTCAAGATCATTTGAAAATATCTTCAATAGTGTTTTCATTTTGTTAGATTTCTGAATTTGTTGAAGCAATGGCTAGGGTTTGTAATCTTGCTGCCCTAACCATTTCTAATATTTCCTTTAAGCCTCTGTATGAGTCTTGGTTAACCCCATATTTCCCAACGGATAAGACACTAGTCTTTGGTCCATTCATCTGTTTTTTTAAATTTACTAAATCATAAACCATTTTGCTAGAGCCATCTCTTCATTTCACCTTGGACATTATTGCAAGCTCTAATAATCCTAATTTAGGGAAGCCCCCCCTTGAGTTAGAGAAGAGATAACCTAAAGTGCAGAAGAGGGTTAGGTGTGGTGGCAATGGCCTCCCTCTTAGTTTTACCAAGACCATACCTTGGGCTTTAGGGGTTTGGGTGATAACAAGGAACATGTAAGATAAAAAAGCCTTATTGTTGTTCTAGTTGATGCCTTACTTCAATAAGAATTTGTGAATTGCTAATTTCACTGGTCCTTGGTTTTGTCATCTGGTCTCACTTGACTCAACAGAGATCAATCTAGATCTGACATTAGCAAAAGAAATTGTTGTTAACATTGGATAGTTTAAGGCACACTATCACCAAGAGATGATATCTTGAAAAAATATTAGACGATCTTGCTTAAAAACAACTATACTTGCTCCATATTGGACAAAGCCCCCTTTTTTCTTTTGATTACATTGAGAGAAGCAAGGTGCATTCTAAGGCCCTGTACGAGAGTCTAGAGAAATGTGTAATGTTCATGCTTAATTCTCACAAGACATGCAGCATATCTCAGTCCAATATAATATATTTTTTTTAATTCGCGCAATCTGGATGAGACGTGTCACATCTGTGCTTACACATTAAAATATTGAAAAAAATCTGTAATGTACCAAAACAAACTCAAGAAAAGAATACCAAGCATTAATATACACACCAGTGCAAATCCATCTTAACTCAGAGTCTTTTAAGCACAAAGAGATTTGCATCCCAATTTCATTTTGATCCCTCTTGGTACTAAATAGATCCAGAGTAAAGAAAAATCCACAGGTATTATCCCTCATCTACTCAAGGTAGGGTACTTTCTTTTAAAGTAAGCAAAGTTTCTAGTTTGCTAAATTATGTACGTCAGAATTTTAATTACTTGCAAGAAATGAAGTCTCACTTGGGCATTCGTAAACCAAAGTTTGGACTTCCCCTTGACAAAACAGGCACAGGAAAACTCCCAATTGTGCCTCTCTTCATTTTATTTGTTGCAAATCTTTCCAAATTAGAACAGAAAAATAAGATTATATGTTCCTTGTCCATGGCAGCTCCAAAAAAATGCGATTCTAATCATCATCCCTGGGCCACACACAAGGCATAAAAGATGGCCTATGTAAATTCCATCTTCTCATATTTTGGTGATGGCTATCGCCCCATGGCTTAATCTCAACATCAACACATTTTCCTTCGGTAGAACAAATGAACACGACATCCATCTATCCGGGAATTGAACCCCGGGCTCTTTGTATTGAATTAACCCATAGATGCCGTGGTACCCTTGGACAAAAGATGCTGTTGTACAGTTCATTAGTTGAGAAAAGGGTGTTTGTCTTTCCACCTTATCCCTTGCCTCAGACAAGCTTTTGACCCTTCTTTTGGGAATGGCGCCCACCTTAACCCTTGCTCCAATAAAAAGGCCTCTCGTTGGAAGATTTCCTCGGTTATAAATCATCCATGAGACCGTAGAAAATTAGTGTCTCCCCAGTTAGACTTATCTAGATTGAGGATATACTCGACTTCTATGGGTTCTACCTCTTTCAAGGATTCCTTTAAGTATGGGAAAAGTCATTCACCTCATCTAGCGGGGGGATTTGGTCCCCTCCATTTATCTGTCCAAAATTTTAGATTTCTGTTCTCTTTCCCTAGATATGGTCCGCTACATAGTCCATGCTTTCTTCATTAGCTTCCAAAGAGAAGTTCATGTTTCTGAAATGCATGGCTTAGAGAATATCTCCAACAGACTTCTTCATCCATATTATTGACTTCTACTACCTTTTTCCACAATTGCACGTTGGTACTTAAGACATGCCAAAGCCATTTTGCTCATTTAACCAAGGGCAACCACATCAGGTTCTTGATTCCTAACCACTCCTTTCCTTTTGGTGCACAAATCTTCATCTAGAAAATTGTTTTGTCGCACCTATGCTACCCTCATTTTGAAGAACAAACCAACAACTACAATTACTTGAGAACTATACTCATGCTTGAATGCAGACTGTCCAAACATACTTATGTATCAAATGATTTTTGGGTGACACCCCCATCAATTGTGTACAGGGTGGGAAACTTTATTCCAATTCACGAGATTGGTACCTGGGAAATATGCCTCTTCTCTTGTGGCTTTCCATCAATTACAAAATCCTAATAACCCTCTAAATTTAAATTTGCAGGTCTTCCGAGATCTTGCCTCCAAATACTTATCTGAAAGAATCAGAATCCAAGAATTATGGAATGTCAAGACTGAAATATGTTAAAAATCTAATCTTTATCCATTAATCTCTCGTGAACTGCCACTGCCACTATTGCTAAAAATTACCCTTAATGGGAGATGAGTAGATTCCCTCCCTTTCAAATGTCCAAGAAGAGACTTTGACTCATGGTTATTCTTTGTAGCCTTCTGCATTCCCAGTAATCCTTCCACAACTCTCTCTGGGAGATGAGTAGATTCCCTCCCTTCTAAATGTCCAAGAAGAGACTTCGACAATAGATTATTTTTTGTATCCTTTTGCATTCCTGGTAATCGTTCCATAATAGCCAATAATGCAGACCCTTTACTGTGAAATTTCCCGGACATGAAACAAGGTTACTCTGCATGCAATTTGTCCTTAAAGGATAACTCATCATCTGATGGATCTGTTAATAGGCCAAGATCAGGTTCCTCTGATGATGATCAGAAATACAGTGAGACTAGACCCTGGGCACTTTCGAATTTTTATCCATTGTTTGTTCCTTTGATCAGCTCGGAAATTTGATCAGCTTAGCCCTTCAACACTGTGGTTCCAACGGGGATCTCCACCATTTGCTGTCAACATGAAAAGCAGCTCCGAAGTCACCTGTGGGAATGCTGGTTAAGAAGTTTGCAAGATCGTAGCGAGCAGCTGTATAAGATGGCCCAAGAAATGTGTCTTTTTGTATGACCTTGCATAGTTATGTTAGATTATTTAAGCCTATAAATTTATGAGCCAAGCCTCCTTTAAATCCATATATGGGTATTCTTCGTGATTTTCATATCACGGACTGGAAGCTTCAGTCTTTTGCCAGAGAACTGCCCCCTTGAGTACCTAGAAAAAGCATGCTCCACACAGGTCTCCCAACCAGGTATGTTACGTTTGACTTGTAAAAACTAGAAGTTAAATGTGAGCAATGCTGGAAAGCAGCCTTCTTGCTTTAATTTTGTCTACGAAATCTCCATAAAACGTTACTTGTCAATTTTCAAAGCTAGAATGGCGACCAGTACGCTAATATGTGGATCAAGACCGAGTATAAGTTTCTTGAAATAGAATTCCTGACCTAGCAGAAATATATTCCAAGTCGAGAAGATTCAAGAATGTGGTAAATGGCAAGTGGTTGTGAAAATCAATGAAGGTTTAAGAACCTAAGAGTAAGAATAACCCTCTTATCATGGAGCACAACTGGAAACAACCAATGAAGAAATACATCATGTCTTGGTGTCAAAATACTGTCTCCACTACCCTGTCGAGGCTTGGTTCAGTCACTTGACATACACCAGTTATGAAGTCATCCCTTTTAATTTGGTGCTTGATTTGTATCCTCACCCTGCCAACAAGACTCACAGACTCACATAAGATGCTAACACCACTGATACATTTATGGCTTTTTGGCCACTTTTCAAATGTAAACAGATATGGTAAACCTGTCCATCCATCGACACTGCCCCCGGGACCCCCCTCCACTCAAAGAAATCAAGTATTAAAATTAAATACAAAGCACCCCTCTCCACTCAGGAATCAAGCATTAAAATTAAATAGAAAGGATAGACCATATCATTCTTTTTCTAAGTGTCACCAATAATCTCTACAAGAACAAAAACCATCCTTAAAATGATGGAAGCGATTTGCATCCCTCACAACAATTTCTTGCCCTACGATCTTTGCAATGAACTTGATAGCTGTGTGGCAGTCTCCACACACACGAAGGTTTTTGATAATCCGAATAGGCTTTCCAGGAGGCGTGCTGATAAGCCCAAAAGCAATTGCCAGTTTCTCACTATGATAATAGAGGAGGTGTTCCTTTTCATTTTCTGCGACATCCTTCAGCACTAGATTTCTGTTAGGCACATACCCTGCCTCCTGTATCTGCTCAACCAATTTCTCCAACTTTTCATAGATCTTTTCTGTTTCTGGGTGAGATCTGTCTCCGGTGACAAATACGTGCACCCTGTTTTTGACATCAATCCAGCTGCATCCTGGCTTCTTTTTTACTCCCTTGTTCTTCATCATTAGTCTCACTTTAATTACATCATCCCACATGGCTGCTGCGGCGTAAATGCTAGACAACAGAACATAAGTTGATTCATTCCCTGGTTCCAACTCAAATAGGCGTTCTGCAGCAAGCTTTCCTAGTTTCACATTAACATGCATTCTACAGGCACTAAGAAAGGAACCCCATATAACCACATCGGGCTCCATAGGCATTTCATTGATGAGTTTCTCTGCCTCCTCCAGGTGCCCAGCACGACCAAGAAGGTCGACCATACAGGCATAATGCTCAGAGATTGCTGTTAAGCGATGGTCCCGTACCATGGAATTGAAGTAGTGCCAGGCTTCCTCCACTAGGCCTGCATGGCTGCAAGCAGAGAGAACACCAACAAATGTAATCTCATCCGGTTTCGTGCCTGCTTGTATTAACCATTGAAAGAGTCTAAGTGCCTCTTTAGCATGCCCATGTTGGGCGAAACCTGCAATCATGGCATTCCATGAAACCAAATCCGTTTCAAGCATACTGCTGAAGACTCGATCTGCATCTTCTATACTCCCACATCTAGCATACATGGTAATAAGGGCATTCTTTACAACCATATCATGCTCAAAACTAGTCTTATTGATATGAACATGGACCTGCTTTCCCTGATCCAAAGCTGCTAAGCTAGCACAAGCTCTAAGAACACTAGAAAACGTGGATTGGTTAGCCCTCACACCTGTCCTTAACATTTCAATAAAGAAAACTAGAGCATCCTCGCAACGCCCATTCTGTGCATATCCCGCAATCATTGCAGTCCATGAGACAACATTTCGTTGCAAGAGATTGTCAAAAAACTGTCGAGCATCCTCCATTCTTCCATTCTGGACAAATCCTGCAACCATGGCGTTCCACAATGCCATATCTCGTTTAGGCATTATATCCATCACCCGGCATGCCTGCTCCACTATCCCACACTTCGCATACATGGTAACAAGAGAGCTCCCCACAAACACATCTGATTCCATTCCAAATTTCAGGATGCATCCATGGACCTGCTTTCCGAATTCCAAGGTTTCTAGCCCTGCAGCCGCTCTTAGAACACTAGGGAAGGTAAATGGATTTGGCATCATGCCATCCCGCAGCATTTGCACAAAAAATCCAACTGCCTCCTCCCCCTGCTGATTCTGACAATAACCTGCAATTATCGCATTCCATGACCGCACATTCCGTTCTGGCATTTCGTCGAACAGTCTGAGCGCATCTTCCAATCTCGCATTTTGAGCACACCCTGCAATCATTGTCGTCCACGAAACCACATTTCTTTGCGGCATTATGTCAAACAATTCGCGTCCCTCCTCCACTCTTCCGTTCTGCATGTACCCAGCAATCATACCATTCCAGGAAACCACATCTCGTTCAGGCATTTCGTCAAACAGTTTGCGAGCAGCCGCCACACTACTATTTTGACCATACCCTGCAATCATCGAGTTCCAGGAAACAACATTTCGTTCAGGCATTTTATCAAACAATTTGCGTGCATCCTCTATCCTACCAATCTGCGCATACCTTGTAATCATTGAATTCCAAAACACAACAGTTCGTTCATGCATTTTGTCGAACAGTTTGCTGACATCCTCATTTATACGGATTTCCTCGTATCTTCTATTAATACCACTAGTGTTGGCATGATCTAGCCCTTGTTTTCGTCTCCCCTCTTTCCCAACAATGGAAATTGAATTGGAAATGCCCGCCTCTTTGCTGTTACTCTCTTCGCCATTATAATATAAAAGCTCCTGATTCCATCGTTGAGTTGCTCCCCGTGCCCTTAGACACGGAATTGAAACCCTGAAGTGGCTGATGTTGTGCATCACGTTGATAATTTCAGCTCAGATTGCAAAAAATGCATGGACAAGGGAAATGAAAATAGATATGCTAACCATTAAATTATTTTCATAAATACGGTAGCCAAACTGTGTTAAGAATATCTGTTTTGTTCTTCTAAATCATAAATTTGAAAATTATGTATATTCCGTTATGTACTGTTTTTAAAAGTTTTAATAGTTAGCTTAGGTAGTAGTGAAATTTATCCATTGAAGTAGTAGAGGTCACATGTTTGACCCAATGTTTGAAAAATCGAAACCGGATTCAGAAACAGGGTTGAGGGTCAAATTCGAATCGGAATTGGAATTGGTAATGAATCCGTCATAAATGGCGTGGGATAACTGGCACTCAAATTGCCCCACTTTTCCGGCGATTTCTTCTCTCGATCCGGCTATAAAAACCGGCGAAAGCATAGTTCCACCAGTTTATTGTGGAACTATGCCATGGAACTATGCCCCCAGGGGTTTTGGGCCATTTTAAGACGACCCAGATCGTCGAAATTCCAAAAAAATGACCAGAAGGGGGTGGAACCGTGCCTCACTGGAAAACCACTCACCAGAATATCGGGGCGATTTGAGTGCCAGTTATCCCACGCCGTCATAAATTGGCCGATTTGAATTTAATGAATCTGTTTGTTCAAAAATACATAAAATATTTAAATTTACAAAAAAACAACATTTTGAAGATCATGATTCCATAGCATTAGAGCATTAGAGACAATATCCAAAGTTTATTGTGAATTGGATGTTGTCTCAGTGTTCGGACTCTCAGTTAGTCCATAGTGCACACAATTCTATCCACTTCAAACTCCACGGGCCACCCCCACACTGCACAATGCACAATTGACTATTTAGGTTCCATTGTCTAGTTCCACTGTTCACGCGGTCATCGGCTCTCCAAGGTTCCAAACTTCCACGATGCCAACATGTTAACAACACAAGGAAATGAAGGTTGGGGGCCCGAGGGTAGTGATTAAAGAGGTCATGGGTTGGGTTAGGTAGCTTAGGTTAGGAAAAAAATTAAAATCGAAATAAAACATTAAAAAGCCCCTCTTTTTCTGAGTGCGCAAGTCCACAAAAAAACCGACCGATTTTTTTCGTGACTCGGCCGAGCAGATCGGTTCGATTTTTTTCGTGACTCGGTCGAGTAGACCGGTTTGATTTTTTTCGTGACTCGGCTGAGTAGACCGGTTCGATACCTGCAGAGCAAGTACCGAACCAGTATGCTCGGGTACCGAACCGGTCTGCTCGACCAAGTCCCGAAAAACATCGAACCAGTCTGCTCGGTCGAGTCACAAAAAACATCGGTCAGTTTTTCTGTGGACCTGCATACTCAGGCAAAAGAGGGGTTTTTTAATGTTTTATTTCGATTTTAATTTTTTCTGAATTTGTCGGTTTAGTACCGAATCGGTCACCGATCCGATTTAATTGCCAATTTGATTCGATCAGCCCTTAAACCGGTGAATCGACCAATTCCAAAACCAGTTCGGCCGATTTTTAAAACATAGGTTTTGACCACGTGATTCCTCAATAAGCTTTGTTAACTGCATTTTCGGGTAGCAAATTCCATGGGTTGGAACCAGCCTTAATGTTGGACTAGACTATCAACAAGGTCGCACAAGGTGTTGAATGGTTGTGAACCACCTTCACAGGGAATCAAACATGGGCTTCCATCATGATAGCCATTAGTTCCCCCCGCTGGCTCCTACCCTCAACTTTGACATAAAGAAAAATTGTTTTCATATTTTAAGTTGGAATAGAAATAGATAGACAACTCTAAACAAACCTTAAGCACCAAGTATACTTGCTATAAATGCTTGTCATGGAACATTGATGTAATAGGTTTAATGTTCGTAACCTTGCAAAACATCAACATTCCACAAGCATTTATGGAAATTTTCTTTTGTGCTTAAGGTTTGTCTACATCTCTCTTTCAAAGTATGAGAAAGATTATGCTCTAACAACAAAGTGGAAAATCTATACAACACTTGCAGTAGCAAATGATTGTTATTCATTTTTCTTTTAAAGGTTTGATCTCCACAATTGCTTTGGTCTAAGTCCCTTGGGTGGTCATTAACCTCTTGCCTATTGCCACTTGGGGGTTGTACCTTTTAGTGAATCTAGGGTCCTCGTGTTGCATTGAAAACCAACCACGTTGCTAAAAAACCAACTAATATGAGTAGCCCATCCGCCAACACTCAAACTTAAACTTAAAACCTCCCAAAACTCCAAAGGATCCGAGGAGGATGGCTATGTGAATCCACCTACAGGCCTAAGCCCATTGTGGTAGCAATTGATTTTGAATGAATCATAATCATTTTCTACGACGAAAGCATTGTATGAATTCTCCACTCCACTGTTGGAGTTGGACCACCTCATGAGATTATGGTTTAACAACAAAGTTGGAGTTAGACCACTTCATGACATTATGGTTTAATAACAATTCATAATTATTTTCTACCAAAAAACTGTTTTATGAATTCTCAACTCCAATATTGGAGTTGGATGACTTCATGAGATTATGGTTTGAAAACAAATTTGGAGTTGGGCCACTATGAGATTATGGTTTAACAACAAAGATGGAGTTGGACGACTTCATAGATTATGGTTTAACGATGATTCATAATCATTTGTCTCCACTCCAATATTGGAGTTGGATCACTTCGTGAGTTTATGGTTTAACAACGAAGTGGAGAATTCACACTTTCATGATAAAAAATGATTATGATTTGCAACTCGTGAAATTATAGTGTAACAACAAAATTGAAAATTCATACAACACTTTTTTTATAACAAGTGATTAAAATTAACCATGGTAAAAAATTATTGGCTTGCACTTCAAGGTATGATGGTATAACAATGACGTAAATAATTAAAATATTAATCCAATAATAATGTGAAGAATTAAAAGTATAGTCCACAACAAAATAGAGAATTTATAACATTTTTTTGTATCAAATGGTCATGATCGTAATCATATTCATTTGCTAACGCAAAATTGTTGTATTAATTCTCTACTTTATTAAATAGAGAATTTATATAACATTTTTTGTATCAAACGGTCATGATCGTAATCATAATCATTTGTTAACACAAAATTGTTGTATGAATTCTCTACTTTTTTGTTCGACTATAATTTCATGTGGTGGTCCAAACTTAATATTGAAGCTTTCATATTTTAAAAAATATATATCTATCTTAATTCCATCTCAAAATATAAAAAATTTACTTTGTTTTTAAAAAAAGAATACCAAATTTAATATTGAAACTTTCATACTTAGAAAAATATCTCTCAATCTTCATCCCATCTCAAAATATGAAAGTTCTACATTACCTTTTAAACAAATGGTGTATGGAAGATTACATTACTTTTCAAAAAAATGATATATGAAAGATTAATGGTGTAGGGAAGATTACGTTACTTTCCAAAGAAATGGTGTATGAATGATCGTGGTTTTTTTTAGGGAGAAAAAACACTGTATTTTTGTTATTTATATAAATAAAAAAGTACATAGTAATTCTGATTGCGGGACTATATCAGTAGTTCCAAAATATAAACTTACGGTATTTTAAGCCAAAACAAGGAACTGTTCACTTCCAATGTTCACCAAACCATTAACAAAAAAAACAGTATCATAAGATTCCAGCTAAGCCAACTATACAGAATTAAGCAGCATCATCCAAGAAGAACAATGAACAGTTTTGTAAATTGATACCTTCTACCCACTCTTCCCAGAAAAGTATACCAGCCTCTCCATCCATTGCAAGTTTGGACAATGAATATGCTACATCATTAGATTCCCTGTAGATATGTTCAATTTGGAGATCATCGAACCAATTCATCATAGTTTTTACTCTATTGCTCCAGTGTTTTAAGTGAATGGTCTTCATCCTTAACATACCTTTTTCCCATTTTATGATAAACATGGAATCTCCAAAAATCTTAAAAGTACCCAAATTGCATAACATTGCCACCTTAAGGATTCCCCACAATCCTAATAATTCAACCTTTGAATTGGTGCCTTGTCCACCAGAGATATACAAATTATATGAAAGACTTTCTCCACAATGAATGTAGAAACCAGCACCACATTTCTCTTCCACCGCAGCACCATCAAAACACCCATAAGCTGAACCCATCGTGGTTATTTTTTATATTCACAATTGTTTGAGAGTTAGAATGTGCTTGGATAAAGGGTTTTAAATCAACACCAATGGATAAAAAAGATAAGTATACATATATTTTTTATAATTATAGCCATCATATTAATGAAATACTATGTACCTTAGGTATGGTCATATAGTGAACTTTATCAAAATAGGTGCATTGTTGCCCTTCATAAAAATAGGTACCCTAGATATAGATGTGGGGTCACAATACTCTCACTCTCATGGAAACTACAATGTGTTTTTGTATGCACAAGGCACCATTATATTAATCAAATACTATGTACCTTAGATATGGTTATTGGTGCACTTTATCAAAATAGGTGCATTGTTGCACTTCATAAAAATAGGTACCCTAGATATGGATGTGGGGTCACAATACTCTCACTCTCATGGAAAGTACAATATGTTTTTCATGGAAACTACAATATGTTTTTGTATGGACAAAGCATTATTGCTCCCATATTCACACAACTATAGTGCATAAGTATACTCTGGTGTACACAAACACATGAAGAAGACCACTTCGACACCAAAGTCTTTAGTTGGCTTAGAACTTAGTCCACCAACATTTCTTGACCAAGACATTAATATGTTGGCATGGCACACACATCAAAAGGATATAATTTTTTTTATAATTGTGAAGGTGAGGCAATTCCTTACATATTTCAAGTATTTCAGAGTTGAGCAAGCATAGTAGATATTTCCTCATTCATTGGAAATTGTATTTCAAAGTTGAGCAAGCATGATATATTTTTCTTAATTTGTTGGAAAATTTTCTGAGACTCTTCATTTATGGACTTGCACTTCTATTTCTAGAACAATGGAGGTCATTGCTACTCGAGTGGACGGGAGTAGTTATCTATTCCTTAGTGAAATTTTGGTCCAATCATTATAAGGAAAAAATGTTTAATGGAGGTTTTTAGTGTTAGAAGATTGACCAGAATTCACAAAAAAAACAATTGCAAAAACTGTAGTAGTGGATATGGAGATTTTGGTAGAGGTTACTTATCACTTGAATTCTTGGTAGGCTAAGGTTGTTGCAAAGGTTTTTTTTCCCCTAGCGCGTCATATGTTTAGGTGCACCACCGTTCTATATAGAGTACACACGGGTATAATATATATCTATATACACCAAAATGTCATAGAATAATGCACTGCCACACTTGTGTATTGGTGGTTGAACTAGAAACATTGAGATGTAATGGTTTTGATATTTATCATAGTTGCATTGGTACACACATTACATTATGGAACTTTGTTGTGGACATTATAGTATGGAGTCCCAATGTGGACGTTGCAATATGGATCCTTGGGGCATATGGTAATATTTAAGAGCATCTTTAACAATTCACTTAATTGGTGCCTAGATAAATATAAGGTACATCGGCATCATTTGTTTCATATCACATTGGTGCATTATTTGGATACAAGCAACGTTATGTATAATATCTACAAGAGTACTGATCTATTTTGTATCAACAAGAGCATTGACGTGAAGATTGGAGAGAAGAGCATCAATGTGTATTTGTTAAATAACCCACGATGAGTTAAGCAAGGTTGCCCCCTATCCCCTACCCTTTTTGGTATTTACATTGATAAGCTAGAGGGTTTTTTGGAAGATGCAAGTTGCGCTGGCATGAATTTTACGGGTATAGTCATCATCCGTATCCTCTATGCTGATGATATTGTTCTTATGGCAAGGAGTCCATATGATCTCAATAAACAACTAAAAATTCTCAAAGATGTTTGCTCTAGTATTGGTATGATTGTTAACACTGACAAAACAAAGGTTATGATAATCAAATCCCAAAAAATCGCGTATGATAATTTCATGTATGAAAACTACAACTTGGAGGAAGTGACTTCATACAAATATATTGGAGTCGATCTTCATCATAAACTTAACTAGAACTATAGAATTGAGAAAAGGATTAATGGATAGTGGAAAGCTTACTATGGACTTGAAAACAATTGTAAATCAATATACCCCTGACTTTGGGATAGGAAGAAACTCCTCTTTGAGACTCTTCTCACCCCTATTATCTTATATGGATATAAAGGTTGGGGTTGCAACATCTCTAGAGATCCATGAAGAATGATAGAAAAAATCCAAAATCACTTTATAACACATCATCTCAAAATTGAAGGAAATACACCCTATCATATCCTCCTCATAGAAGCGAGCCTCTCCCGATTGAGAGCATGACTATGACTAGGTACCTAATGTACAAGAACAAGATAAGCACCATGGGGAGCAAGAGGCTTCCTAATATTGCTTCATACTATAGTCAAAACCACCTACAACTTAAGTGAGCTTGGAATAAAGATGCCAAGTCTCGGCTAAATCATTAGGGAGTCAAGGAAGAGGTCACTTTGCAAAATAGTGATAATATTTGAAGTATTTACATCTAAATTAAGGAGAAGACGTGGTGCGATAAAGAGTTATAGGATAAGATAAAATTAATTTATTATAAGAAGGTGATCAACCCTAATCTAAAAGATCAAATGTATCTCTAGCATAAAGAAGAAAATCAACATTGTTAAAATAAGAACAAACTCTCACGAGCTCCATAGTGAAACAAACCACTGGACAAGTCCTAAAACTCCATGGGATGAAGTAATTTGTCATCTTTGTGACACCAAGAGGGTTGAAGATGAAAATCATGTTCTCATAGAATGTCTGCATACACCCACATTAGAGTACAATTTCAAAATATTTGCTATAACAGTGACCTTCCTAAACTTTTAACTCATCACAACGATGGTGATTTAGGAATGCTCCTCTTAAAGCTTTTCAAGCATAGAAATAAAATTCTAAAGAAAATCAAGTGACTGCTTACTTTTTAAAGGTTCGATAGATTAAAGTTGATCTCAATAAACATTAATAACTATCATTATTATCATCATCATCACCACAATATTTTTCAAATTTACAAATACAAGTTTGTATGTTTTTATTTTTACCAAATATCAAATAATTATACTTTTATATGTTTTAATCATTACTCAATAAATAAATAAATAAACATAATAACATGACATATCACATCGAAAAAAAAATTCATTATAATATTGTAAATTATGCATGTATTTAATTAACAACGTAACATGTTAGAAAAAACACAACAATACCTCATGTTATAAAAAAACATCATCATGAGAATATCTCGATGAAAGGATAATTCTTACAATATTATGTAACTTTTGTCAAAACAACAACATGGCAATAGTTCTACTAATAATAAAAAATAAATAATATTGGACTTTCCAAAAGTATATATAAGTTATGCTTTGACAAACATTTGAAATACAAAAATTGTAACATTTATTTTTACTTTTCACTCATTACTTGATATGCTTTAGTTTAAATGAGAGATATTAAACAACATTGAAAGGAAAACATCCCTTGCATGTGGTAATCAAGTCATAATTAAAGGGCTTGCCCTTTCAAAGGATATAGTTCTAGTTAGGCCCTACATTGGGTAAGCCTGTGTTAAAAAAAGGTCATATGTCCATGTCAACATGTGTTTAGGAAATTGCAAAACATCACAACATCTACATTTCAGGCATAAAGTTCCTTAATCCTACTTTGATTGATGCAAAGAATAGGTCATTGGTGTTGGTACACTAAGATATAGACATCTGTAATCAAATTAATAGCTCTAAACATTGCATATCATATGCATTGCATTGTCCTTAAGTATGTGTCGATGTTTTTTTTTCCACATAGTAGAAGACTATACTTGATATTCATTAGAATCAAAGTATACATAAATGGTTCAGTGACATAGTTCAGCATTGTGTGTTTTAAGCACCATTACAAAAACTGCTCAAAAAGAACAAAAAAAGAAAGAAGCCATAAGATAGGCCATATGTAACGAGCAAATCAGTGGAGCTGGCTTTCCCTTTGCTAACAATAGATCCCAAAACCATTCGGCAGAAGTTGCAATGTAATGAGCTCGTGTGTAAAATTTCCGTAAAAAGCCCAAACCCTCTATCCCTGCCAGGACTTCAATCCATATCAGTCATTCGTGAAGTATTACACCGCCACTCAAGGGATAAATGAACATAGAAACTAAGTCTGTGTGATCAGGGTCGATGTCGAATGGTCCTAAGGAACCGTCGTTCCATAGGTAACTGTCGTTGCTTCGACACATTGTCTGCCACCTCATCTGCCGAGCCATAGAGCCACCATCCCACCACCCTGCCACATGTTCCAGCACCACCACCGTCGTGTCATTGAGCCACCATCCTACCCCAACAGATGTCAGTCGATGTCGCGCAAAAGGATAGTATCTCCAAATCAGCGCCACTCCATAGGGATCTACCATTGTGCCTCGGGAAGAACCAGCTCCCAAATTGCTCAGACACCAACCTCAACCTATTGCCACTCGGGGGAGAAGGGGGAAGGCGGCTAGGGAAGGATCCCTAGCCACCTGGTTCAGTTTTCTATAGCGACTCTCAAACCTTGTGAACTTGCAGATCTCTCTCCACCCGCGACCATTCTTGAAGGACCAGTGTGTGTCGATGCTTACACTAGCACTAAACATGGGGTGCCTAAGAAATAGTGAAGGACCATAACAATCACAATATAGGTGGTTTCTTCAGTCATACATTAAATCTCCCTATATATGTTGTGGTCTAAGCAACAAACAGGGCACTAAGGCTATCATGTTAAGATGCATAAAGATTAAATCAAATTGAATGCACTTCCTAGCTCCAAGCGATGTGTTCTGTTTGATCTGGATATGCACCATGTGTAGTGCTTTCTTCATTGCATTGGGATGAGTTGTTAAAAAAAATGAAAAGCACACATCAATGTGGCATGCTTATGCACCAATGGTGGTCAACAACATCTATCATTGACATGCACCAATGAAATTTTTTTAAAATGAAAAAAAATTAACTAAGTTTGGACTAAAAGCAAAAAAGAAACCATAGAAATGTCAATTAAGGCATAATAAAGACAGTTACCTACTTTTATATCCAATATTAACAAGGCATGGAAAATTCTCCACGGGATTTTAATAAATCAAATTGAGAATTATAATCCCTTGTGTAGGGAGAATGAGAACCAAATTTGACATTTCATAAGCATGGGAGGTTGGGGCAGGGAGGGGGGAGCTGTGAAGAGAAGTACTAGTGCTTGGTGGGGAGAAAAGCACTAAAGGATGACAAAAAAATTTGATTGTTTTATTATTATTTTTTATTGTTCCCTAACGAGAATGTGTATTCACTTTCAATGCATCTATGATTTGTTTCATATAGTGCATTGGTGCACTATTATGCTTAGGGCTAACTAAAGAAATTTTCTGCAAAAACATCCACCCACCACCTCTGCTAAAGTGAAGGGATTATGCTAAACCTAATCTTCTTATAGTGATGTCATGCCCTTCTCAACCTCCAACATGCTTAAAATAGTCTACCCAACTTTCTTTAGGCCTTATTGTAATTCACCCCTTACACATGACCAGTGTTTTCCCCTCATCATAATCGCACTTTTCTTGACATACAAAAGTGATGTATGATCTATAACATGCCATAGATCTTACAATAAAACTTAATCCACATGGCACAAACTCCATGAAAATCCAACACACTGTCTAATGTGCCACTCCAACTTCATATGATAAATTCATGTTGGAGAGTTGGGAGGAGTTTTTCATCATAAAGTCTCAACCATGGAGATCAATCAACAAACTTGAAGATGAGGAGGATATTGTAGAAGAAAAAAGTGGCAAACTTGATCCATCCTTGTAAATAAGTTGGCAATTATGCATTTAATCCCCAACTTGATATTCAAGAATGCATTCCACCTCAGGATCTCTCTTCCAAAATTCCCAACGTAATGTTGAATAGCGCCAAACTTTACCCCTAAGGATTGGTCTTCCATAATCCTTAGCTAGAGAATAAATTGATAACAATGAACAACTTATGAGTATGATTTGATCATGCTTTCACATTATCCAAAATATCTGATCAAATGACCACCATCGAGAAATGGGATATTGTTTACTTTGAAAAAAAATTATGTTGGGGTGTAAGGGATAGAAGGGACCACCATCGATAAGTGGGCCATTGTTTACGTAGAAAAAAAACCTTATGTGGGGGTGTATGGGATAGAATTCATCCATTTTTAGAAATTGTTGTGTTAATCAACCAACTAACCAATTTTTTTTGGAATACCTGACAGCATGCACAAACTTACTTGACTCAAAATTTTCAATGTATACTTATCCATTTCATTTCACTATTATTTTTTCATGTCGGGTTCACAACACCGGAGAACCGTGCTCGCTACATCTAGGGATAACCCCCCTGGTATTCTATGAGGAATGTGGGAAGGCCGCATATTGTCGCTATGAAGGTATCTCAACAAGAGCATCATATATTCCCATTAAGGGATCAAACATGTCACTTACAAGGATTGAACTTGGGTGGGGAGGGTAATAATCATTCCTCCCAACCACCCAATCTATGTCCAATGGACCATTTCACTTCACTATTATTTCATACTAATGAATTATTGAAATTCCCATGTCGATGATTAGTTTTGAGACTCATTCGAAAATATCTTTCATAACGTATTTTTTAAGAATTTGGATAATACTCATAATCCAAATGTTTAAGTCTTTCTTTGACTATTATATTTTTTGCTTGAGTATTTAAATGACACAACCATAAAATTATTTATGATTTCTAAAAATCCCATCATGATAATATTTTTATGATTTTTAAAAAGTCCCATGATATTTATTTGACTTGGGTTTTTCTTAAAACTCCATTTAAAGAATAAGCTTACGCGTTTTACGAATTTGAATTTCTCTAATTTATAGTCACTAGAATTTGACCATGTAATCTTTGCCAAAATTACAATTTTGAATTGATAAAGTTGTTGTTTTTAATATAGAAAGGAATTGGGCACACTCCAATACCCTATTGCAACTAGATTGTGCAATGTTAACATTTGATATATACAATTCCATCAATCCAAAATTATTTGGTAAAAAATAACTGATATCCCTTCAAATTATTTGAGTGACAAAAAAGGGAAAAATTATAAAACATTTAGACTACAACTTAAAAATATAAAATTTATTCATCCTTTAGGAGGGATAACCAAGGCCACTTCCAAAATTCTATCATTCAATGGTAGTAGTTTATTTTAAAATTCATTTTATAGTAAAATTTATTATTTAGGGGGACATTAACTCTCAAACCTAGAAGAAACAACAGGGGGATGATCTGCAAGAGTCCTGCATTATGATTTACTCTCTCCTTAACCCTACTGTGAAGAAATTGTCTAGGTCACACTAGTTGATTTGTGGCTCACAACGATGGCGCTTGGGGGAGGGACTATGAATCCCTCCCTCACAACTCACAAATCTAGAGAATCTAAGAAACCTTTATCAAAGCATGTCCCCGATCTGATGATGCCAGAAGTCCTTGATGGAAAGGGGGGAGGGGGTTTCGATAATCAAGCAAGCAAAGGCCAAATATACAAAGGAAATTGAAAACCAGGGCAATGCATACCAATTAAGAAGAGAGAATTAGAATAATATCCCACACAAAGAAAAGCACATTGCCTTCAAGGGAGAAGAGAATTCGCTTCACATTGAATTCATCAATCATGTATAACATATGTATACATTCTTCTCATGCATTGGATTCTATTTTTATCTTCTAACTTCAAGATGAACTCGCCCTCCTTCTAGATGCATCAATATTGCATGAAGAATTGCGCCTCACTTCTCATGCAATGCATTAACTCACTGAACTATCTCTTAGGATGTACTCGCCCCTTTACTGAAAGATTTTCCACTTAGTTAGGTGGCTAACTTAAGTGTTGTCATGCAAGTATTGCAATTCAAGTGTCGTCTTTTAGTTTAACATAAGTGTCATCATGCACTAACACTTAGTTAAGTAGATCTTCTTTGTTATCACTTTGTTAACTCTCTTAACTGAAATCTTTCTTGTTAACATCACTGTAGTGATCAATTTGAATTCTCTCTTAATTAATTATTTATGTGCAATTCGAATTCTCTCATATCTTATCACATCTTATCTTTATCTCTTGCCTTATCTGCATGGTCCACATGAGCCATCTTAATTATCATATCAAATATACTAAGGAGATTTTCCCAATGATGTGATCATATTGTCCTACTATCGTTCGATGGTTATATGCTAAAGTAATTCACTCTAGGGGTGGCCAGTCCCTAGGGGAGACTTAATAGCTCAACCATGGTTAGTAGTACATCACACCATACATGCTTCGACATGCAAAGCATCACCTCAACACATGAGTCACCACCTCAACACATGAGGATGTGTCTTGACACACAAGACCTTAGCCTTGACTAGCAAGATTGTACAACATCATCACTTTGACATACAAAGCACTTTCCTCAACACATGAAGCTTAACCATTCTTGAGTCCAACTCAAGATTCTTCTCCAAGTTTCTTGAGTCCAACTCAGGATCCTATAAGGAACTACCTCAACATACGAGGCTCAATCTTGACACACAAGATTGACCTGGAGAATGACTCATGATGCTGTAACTTTAACATATTTGTGGCTCACAATGGTGGCGCTTGGGGGAGGGACTGTGAATCCCTCCCTCACATCTCACAAATATAGAGAATCTAGGGAACCTTTATCAAAGCATGTACCCGATATGATGATGGTAGAATCCCTTGATGGAAAGGGAGGAGGGGGATTTGATAATCAAGCAAGCAAGGGCCAAAGATACCTAGGAAATTGAAAACTAAGGCAATGCATACCTAAGGCGAAGCAGATGCTGAGCTATCAGTTTACCTCAAGCAATATGAATGCACAAATCCAGTATATGAGGGACCACACAATGATAGGTAAATTTATTAGCCTCTGGTCAACCGTGAAATCTCTAGTAGGCCAGATCAACTCTAAATGGAGGGAAAAGGGGCACTATGACCTCCAAATAGGATCAAAGGGGTTTTTCACTATCATATTCAACAACTTGGAAGACAGGAAAATAATATTTAATGTTGGCCCATATTTATTCAACACTGCTAGGTTAGTCCTCAAGCCCTCGGTGGAATGGTTTAACCTGGATAAAGAAGACTTCAATCATTCCTCGGTGTGGATTTGACTTTATTCACTCCCCCAAGAGTTCTAGGATGGGGAATCACTTGAGGGAATAGGTAATACCCTAGGATCTTTTGTACGAGTCTCTAAAATTACCAGATATGGCTGCTACACTTCATATGCAAGAATCTATGTACACACGAATATCTCAAAGGACTTCCCGGAAGCAATTAGCCTGATACACGAGGACATTGAGTGGATCCAAACAATAGACTATGAGCACATGCCCTTTATATGTCAATGGTTTCATGAGCATGGACATCTTTACAGAGACTTCCCCTTGAACATTTCGACAACTACAACTAAGATGGAGGAGGAAACAGATGGGGATGGATTTAAAAGAGTACTAAATCGAAGAAGGAAACCGAAGCACCACCAAATCTCAAATCAGTCCAAACAACCACAAACCTCAAATAGATTTGAGGCCTTGAATCGGATAATTGGGGAGGGACAAAGCTTTCAAAACAATAAAGAACCCCAATTCAAAGAGCCAAAGGAAATTTATAATGTTGGAGAGCATAACCGAATCAATGGAGCTATGAAAGGCTCAAAAGATCAATGCCCGCAAGTCTTTGGAAAAGGAAAAGATCACTAAAGGGATGACAATACCGAAATGCTAGATGAGGATGGTGAGAATGTTGAAATTGATGACCTGGATCTAAACAACTTGGAAAATTCCTACAAAGGCCATAAACCACCTCCCATTCCACTCAAGAAGATGGAAATACTGAAAGCAACATTTCTTAGATCCAGAACTTCCTCTCAGCTAGGGATTCAAACCAAAAAATGAAAGGAGATCGCGTTAGGAAACAAAGAGGACAATAAGAAGGGAAGTAAAAGCAACAAACATATAATCGAGGAGTAGTGTCCAAGCTAATTGACTCATGGAAATATGCTCAAATCATGAATATTTTCTTCACCTTACCCTCCCTTTATAAATGAATTTGATATCCTGGAATATACGAGGCATCTACGAGCCTTAGAAAAAAAAGGGATTTTGAAAAAAGAAATTTTTGCAGGATAAGCCATCAATTATGATGCTTCAAGAAACGAAATGTTCCTCAAGTCAACTCTCAGATATAGCCAAATGGATATGGATAGGTTTTCAAGCAATGGTGATCGATGAGCATGGAGCATCCGGGGTCTTTCCATTTTCTGGAACCTGGAAAAAATAACCCTTCCAAAGTTATTCACCATGACCTATTCCCTATCAGCTCAATTCCAGTTGGTAGGATTAGAAATCAAAGGGTTTGTCACAAATGTGTATGGCCTAAATACCCCTCCCTTGAAGTTAGCCTTCTTGGATGTCCTTTGATGGCTTAATAATCATATATGGGATGATCATTGGATTATGGGAGGAGAATTCAACATGATTATCTCTCTCCCAAAGAAGAGAGGTGGATGGAGACGACTGGATTCCGAGAGTCTCACCTTTGGGAATACCATAGAAAAATTGCAAATCCATGATCTTGAGACATCAAATGGTATCCACACCTGGAACAATAAGAGAGGTGGACCTCATCAGATTGCCTCTCATTTTGATATATTTTTACTCTTCGTATCGGTTCTCCTAGCCAGAGGGGAAATCACTACGAGAATTCTCCCAATGATAGGCTCATATCACTAGCCAATCTACCTTCAATGGCCCCAAATAGGACTACCTCTGAGAATACCCTTTCAATTTGATCATTTCTGGCTAACCCACCATAACTTCTAGGAGACAGTTCAAAACTAGTGGGAAGAGATTGAACCTCTAGAAGGAACCAAAATCTAGCAATTGCAGTAAAAGTTAAAGATGCTCAAGGACAAGTTGAAATATTGGAACAAGAATGTCTTCAGTAACATTTTTAGTGACAAGAAAGCTCTTAAAGAGTGAATGAGTCAATTGCATTAGGACATAATTGGATTAGGGTATACAATAGATGTAGTCATGGAGGAAGGTAGCATTCAATCACAAATTGCAGAGCGGGATAGATATGGAGAAACACTCTAGAAATAGAGATCTAGAGTCAAATGGCTTCGTGAGGGAGAAAGGAATACTAGCTTCTTCCAATATCCATAATCCACCATAGGAAACACAATAGAATAGTTATGCTCAATGATTCTCAAGGTAATAGTCTAAACATGCAGGAAGAAACAAAGCAGGATTTGGTGTCATACTTCAAGAAACTTTTAACGGAAGCTAGCATCAATCGAGAGGAGATATCAATAAAATTGTGCAGAACATCCCCAACATTGTGAATCCCACCTAAGATGAAATCCTAATGAGTAAAATCATCATGGAAGAGGTGGAAAAAGTGCTTCACCTACTGGAAACTGGAAAATATCCAAGGTCAGATGGATTCACGACGGGATTTTTCCATAATTGCTAGAAAATGATGAAGTAACAAGTTTGGTAGATAGTTGAAGACTCTAGGCTCGACAAGTGTGTATTGCAAGATCTCAATTCCACTTTCCTATCCTTAATCCCAAAGGAGACTGGTGTTGAAAACCGAAGTAAGTTCTGACCTATTTCCCTTTGCAATGTGCTTTAGAAAATTATTACCAAAGTTATTGCCAATCACATAAATCCTTTGCTCCCTAAGCTAATCTCCCTAAAGCAATCATGTTACTTTGAGGGATGACAAATCCTTGATGGAATTATCATTCTTTCCCATGAGGTAATCCATTCCCTTAAAATCCACAAGAAACCTGGGATTCTCATCAAACTTGACATGTCAAAATCCTTTGACAAGCTTAGTTGGGATTACATTAAGAAGATGCTCTTAGCTTTTGGTTTTAGTTTCAATTAGACCAAATGGATTCTCTCCCTAACCTCCTCAATGTTCTTCTTTGTTTTATTCAATGGTTCCCCCTCCAATATTTTTAAACCTTATAGAGGCATTAGTCAAGGGGACCCTATTTCACCCTTCCTCTTCATCCTAATGGTTGAGGCTCTTAATTGCACAATTCAAGCTATGGATGCTAACTGAATCATAAAGGGCCTATAATTTCACCCCCAAGACCCTTATCAAACTCATCAACAATTTGTAGAGCATACCTTGCAGATGGGCCACCCTTCAGTAAAAGAAGCACGTTCCTTCAAAGCTACTCTTTGCTTGTTCATGGATGACTCGGCCACTTCTATCAATGAAGAGAAATCTCATATATTTTTCTTCAACATTGCATCCATTACACAAATAAACATCATTAAATATATTGAACAAAGTAGAAACCACAAATGGGCATTCACAAAGAGAGATAGAGCTCTCAACTTATCTTATTAACTCAAGGAGAAAAAAACATTACAAATATATAGCTTGTCACATAAGCAACAGATTCCTACAAATATGGATTTGATAACAACAAGTAGAGGAAAACATGGATTCAACTACAACTGTTTCTATTTTAAGCATTTATACATTAATATCTAACACTTCCCCTTAATGGAGAAATGGATTTTCTACCACACCTAACTGTTTCCTACATTCTTCAAATTTCATGTTTCCAAGAGGCTTGGTAAAGATGTCAGCCACATTATCAGTGGTATTACAATAGATCAAGTCAATTTCCTTTGACTGTATCTTTTCTCTTACAAAATGATGTTGAATTTCAATATGCTTGGTTCTGGCATGATAAATTGGGTTGTGTGCTAATTTAATAGAGCTTTGATTGTCACATTTGAGAACAGTTGGCTTCATTTGTTTATTGCCAATATCTTCAAGAATTCTCCTTAACCAAACAGCTTCACAAGTAGCATTGCATAGAGCTTTGTATTCAACTTCTGTTGATGATAAAGAAACAATTGGTTGTTTCTTATTGCTTCATGACACGACCCCTGTACCTATGTTGAATGCATATCCTAAAGTTGATTTCCTGTCATCATGTTTTCCATCCCAATCTGAATCAGAGTAACCTGTCAACTCAACATCACAATCATCAGTATACATAATACCAAAATTAACAGTTCCTTTCATTTATCGAAGAAATTTCTTCGCAGCTACCTAGTGGCTTTCAAGTGGCTTAGCCATGAACTGACTAAGAATACTGATTGAATATGCTATATCTGGCCTGGTAGTAGTGAGATAGTTCAAACTTCCCACCAACTGTCGATACAAAGTACCATTTACCTCTTTAGTTTCATCAACACTAGATAACTTAACATTCCATTCTAAAGGTGTTGACATTGCCTTGCTTTCATTCATATTAAATCTTTCTAGTATTTCCCTTGTGTATTTACTTTGAGTGATCATTGTTTTACCGACTTCTCTCCATATTTCCATACCTAAACAATAATGTATTTCACCAAGATCTTTCATTTCAAACATCTATGATAACTGAATTTTAATATCTTTAATCAAGTGAGAAGCACTGCCTTTGATAATCAAATCAT
Source organism: Larix kaempferi (assembly GCA_027924585.1). NCBI lineage: Eukaryota > Viridiplantae > Streptophyta > Pinopsida > Pinales > Pinaceae > Larix > Larix kaempferi. The sequence goes on along the minus strand of BSBM01000877.1, from coordinate 26,587,404 downwards.
AAACATATAAGGATACCAAAGCAACATTCCCTTTTTCATCCTTTTTGACATGATACAAATTAGGATAACTTTTGCTTTTCACAAAACCTTTCTGAGCAAAGAATAAATCAATCTTAATATACCAAGATTTAGGTGCTTGTTTCAAACCATATAAAGCTTTCTGTAGCTTACAGACAATATCCTCTTGTCCTTTCTTTATAAATCCTACAGGCCGAACCAAATAAACTTCTTCTTTTAAATCACCATTCAGAAATGCAGATTTAACATCTAACTGATGTATTTTCCAATTGTGTTGTGTAGCTAATGCAATCATGACTCTAATTGTATCTAACTTAGTTATAGGTGCAAAAGTGTCTTCATAATCAATTCCTTCCTTTTGTGAATACCCTTTTGCAACTAATCTGGCCTTATATTTGTCAATAATTCCATCTGCATTAAATTTGGTTTTATACAACCATTTACATCCTATGGGAACTTTGTTTTCAAGCAATTCTGTTAATTCCCATGTTTCATTCTTCATTATTGATTCATATTCTTCATTCATTGCATTTTTCCATTCCTTATGATTTTTGGCTTTTTCATAAGTAACAGGTTCTACAACATTCATTACTTGTTTCATCAATGCATAATCTTTATACCTAGAGGGTACCTGAATTGTTTGTGATGACTTCCTCTGCGGCGTAGGATCCCTTCTAAGTGTCTCAAGAGTGTTTGTAGTATCCATGCTGCTTTCACTTTGTTCTTGTACCTGTTCCTGCTCTTGTACATGTTCCTGTTCACCATCTATATCAATTTTTACATGAACATAATTGTCAGAGGGAGTATACTAGACATCATATTTACTTATTTCATCATATGTATTCTCATGAAAAATCACATCTCTGCTTGCAATCAACTTATGTGTACTAAGATCAAACATTTTGTATGCCTTATGATCATTACAATAGCCAAGGAATGTACACTTAACAGATTTTGCATCAACTTTTCTTCTCTCATCTTTTGGAATATGAGCAAACGCCTTGGAACCAAATATTCTTAAATGACCAACTTCAGGTTTATATCCATAAAGGACTTCAAAAGGAATTTTCAGATCTAGAATCTTAGTTGGACGATCTAGAATCTTAGTTGGACTTCTATTTTTTAAATAAACAACAGTATTAATGGCTTCTTCCCAAAAACCATTCGAAATGTTTTACCTTTCAACATGCTGCGAGCACATTCCACTAATGTCCTATTCTTCCTTTCAACTACACCATTTTGTTGTGGTGTAGAAGGCACTATGAATTGTTGAATGATCCCATTGTTCTTGCAATAGCTATTAAAAGCCCCTGAGGTATATTCTCCACCTTGATCAGATATGAGAATCTTAATGCATTTGCTTGTCTGCTTTTCCACCATAGTTTTAAATTCTTTAAAATATTCAAATACATCACGCTTTTTCCTTATAAAATAAACCCAAGTAAATGTCGATCTGTCATCAACAAATATAAGAACATACCTTGTACCACCAAGTGACATTGTTTGCATGGGACCACAGACATCAGTATGTATTAATTCAATTATCTCTCTTTGTTGCTTCTCTTTATGCACTGGAAACTCTTCCCTATGCTGCTTACCTAGCGCACAAGCTTCACATTCTATATGCTCATTTTTCAAAACAGGAATCCCTTCAACCATCAATTTCTTTTGAAGTAGCACTAAGTCATTTTGATTAAGATGTCCATACCTGTGATGCCATAACTCTTCAGTTGACATTGTTGTAGATGTCAATGCTTGATGATTGCACTTTGTTACATCAAGCTTATGCAGTCCTCCAATTCTTGTCCTTGTGGCTACGACTTTATAATGATTCTGAATATCCTTCACAAAACATTGAGACTGCATAAATTCTACATTCAAATTTTGATCAGTTATTTTGGAAACAGATATCAAATTCTTTTTGATGCCTGGAACATACATCACATTGTGAATTTGTTTCATTTGTCCATTAGGTAAATTCACACATATTACTCCATAACCCTGAATCTTATGAGCTTTATTATCTCCTAAACATATTTATGTTTCATCTGTGCTCTTATGATATTCATCAAGCCACTCTTTGGTATAAGACATATGAGCTGAGGCACTTAAATCTATGAACATGCATTTTCATCATCAGTTTCTGTAGACAATGCAACTTCAGAAATAAACAACTTTAAATTCTTAAAACCATCATTTATAGAGGTGTCACTTTTCACATAATTTCCATTATGTTTTCTGAACTTCTTTTTGGATTCATTAGCTTTCTTTTTATAACAATCTTTAGCATGATGACCAAGTTTCCCACAGTAAAAACAATCATCATTTTTCTTATCATGTGCATCAAATTTTGATTGAGTCATACCTCTGTTCCTTGGCTGAAACTTGCCTGCTCTGTTTTTGTCCCATGGCTTTCCCCTGTATGGTTGTTTCCCTTTTGCTACTAACGTCAATTCTGAAGAATGAGAGTCCATCTCAAACACTTTCATTCTTTCTTCTTCTTGTAGAAGAATCCTTGTTAACTCATTAAATGTAGGTGGCTTTTCTCTACCTCCTAGACTTGAAATAAATACATGATAATCTCTGATTAAACCTTTTAATGTAATAGTTACCATGTCAGAATTTGAAACTTTGTCACCAATTGCACTTAACTGATCACATAGATCTTTAATTTTGGAAACATAGGTGGCAATATTCTCACGTGCTTCCATTTTCATGGAAAATAACTTAGTCTTCAAAAACAAAATCCTATTTGAGTTTGTAGTTTCATACAAACCTTTCAATATCTCCCAGGTCTCCTTGGAAGTTTTACAGTCTCTGATGTGTGGAATTATGCTGTCCTTGACAGACATCTGCAACAGCACTTTGGCCTTCGTTTCTCGTTTCTCCCAATCTGTACCAATAGCACCCATGGGTTTGGTTTCATCTTCATTTACAACAGTCCACATATTCCATGCTTCAAAAATCGTCAATATCTTAAATTTCCAGTCACTTGTAATTATCAACATCGAGCTTGGATGCTTCATTCAGATAATTATATGCAAATGAATTTGACATTTATGCACAAAAATTCCTTAACCAACTTTACAAAAAAATACCTTCCTTCTTTCAGTGGATGCGGCTCCACCAACAATGTCACAACAGCTTGTGCAGCTCTTTCACACAGTATCTTGTGCAGTGCAGCTCTGCAATTGCCTCACGTGTGGGGCTCTTTCACACAGTGATCAATGATCAGTACCTTCCCTTGGATCTCCTCTCACACGATGAAATTACCTCTTGTGCAAATAACAACTCGAATAAGCTATTATAGATCCTTCAATTCCTGCACTAGATATTTGCCTTAGGCACAAAGGTGTTCGCTGCCTTTGTGCAGTTTGATGCCCCTTCACGAGCTCTAGCACACGAAACTTTCACGAACACCTTTCACACGGACCTTTCAGAGAAGAAAGCTCTTTTAGCTATTACGCCCTCTCCTCGGGCTTTCCTTCACAACACCCAACTTGAGCTCTGATACCAAAATAGATTGAACAAAGTAGAAACCACAAATGGGAATTCACAAAGAGAGATAGAGCTCTCAGCTTATCTTATTTATTCAAAAATGCAATCCATTTCGTTTAAAAATGAAAGCAAAGCACTAGTTTTGACTCAAAGGGCCAAACATGGATCCAAATCTCAAGAAAACCCAAGAAAAGAGGTAAATGACAGATCTATACTAAGACTATGACTGACACAAGCATAGACAAATATAAGAGAAACACCTACTCCAAACCTAAGAGGGGATCTTGACCCTATTGCAAAATTTTGCACAAAGTCGTGGTCTGTTGTGGAACACAACGTGCCAAACTAGATCGACGCGGTCTAGTACACTACCCAAGCACGTCGTCGACGCATTGTATCTAAACACAGGGTGCGTCCATGACAAGAAAGAGCAATTTTTTAAAAGAAAAAAGGACAAACAGGCCCAACCCCAAAGGATCTTGTCAAATCTAATTTGGATCACCCAGTAACTCAAGAATGCTAAAATTGCAACAAACAAGAAAAGATAAGTGACAAGATCTAAAGGAATCCCAAGTCAAATCAAGGGAGATTTAATGAGCTCTCCCCAGTGGAGTCGCCAATTTTGTTGATGGATCAGTCCTCACGTGCAGACACTAGAGAACCTCCTTAGTTTGAATGAGTCGAATCTAGAACAAAATGGGACAATACATGCACACTTTCACCTAGATCAATTGAATACTCACGAGATATTTACCTTTGATATGAAGTCCATCCTTGCTACCTTCGAATCATTGCAATCCGACTTCGCATATGTGGGAAACTGTTACAGATCCAACACAAACAAGTAGCAAGTAGATTGAACTAGGAACAATACAAGTGATCTAAACAAATGGCCAAGGATATGTGTTATGCATGACAATAACAATCAAGTATGGAAGGCAGTACATCATTGTATTAAGTATAATAGAAAGAAATACAACCGTGATCCTTGGCATTGTAGTCTCCTTCTGGTAGATTCCTCTTATTCCAAGATGTCACCCTTGTCTTGAAAGGAAGCACATCAAGAGTCTAATTCTTCTGGGATAATTTCTCCAGCAATTCCTTACTACCAATTCCTCCTCCTCACACCCATGCCCAAGGATCTCTTTTATAGGACACTAAGGATAATAGAGGGTTGAGAATATTATGGAAAGTGGATGAGATATGATCCCAATAGCTTTGGATCTCGATCTATATCCATAGAAATAGTAAGGAAAGGTTATCCAATGATATTTGGCTCTAGAATCTTCTAGAAAACCTATTTTTTTCCTGTAGAGAGGTCGACATGCTTTGTAATGGAGCAACATGTGCCAATATGGGTCAATGTGTGTTGCTCTAAAGGAAATCTGTGTCATCAATGCGAGTTTCCAATGGGACATCCTGCGTCAATGGGATTTCGGCACGGTTTGCTAGTGCAACAAGGCACGTTGAAGTTGCAAAAGAAGCAAAGTTGCAGGACAAGAAGATCAAGGACCATCCACTATGAAAGTGACTTCAGGGATTGTGACAACATGATGTCACAAGGTTTGATGTCGCTGATGAAAATCCCATGTAACAATTTTAATGATTATTCACTTGATGACATGTTTAGTTTTTCCATAAATCCTACAAGCAAGGTATTTAATTCTCTCGTTTTCCTGTTTTTTTTAGGAATTCAATGTTGGACTTTCCTTGCAAAGAAATAAACTATACATGATCTCATTCTAAAAAGAGTTCTTGCAGTCAACTCTTGTAGCATTCAGTAAATACTATTATCAGCAGCATAATTGACATGATCATAGTTAGCTCTAGGCAAATACATCATCTATGTGTCCTAATACTTTCCTCATCCAAGAAAGGGCCAAGGAAAAGATATTGGAAGAAAACAATAATGGAAAGAGAACAGTATGGGCTACCATTTTCTTCTCAATTTGGAGAAGATACAACTCATAGAAAGTCAACATAGTTATGTAAATCAATGCATATAAAGTTCAAGCATGGATTTAGCATTTCAAAGTCATATTTTCTATATGCTAATTAGTTTATTGAACCATCTTAGAGATTGTCTATTTATTCTTTGTTCTTCATGATTCTCTTTTATAACATATTGTTCCTATTCAATATATCAATTTGAACTTGTGGCTTTCAATATTTCCAACAAGAAAATAAAGCATTTGATACTTGTTAGTCTTCGTTTCCATTTCATTTGGTAGTAAATATACAGCTACTGCAATTTGCTATATTTGAATTGTTTATTTGCAACAATTTTTTTTTAAGTTACATAACTAAAGGACAAGTTTACAAAATTTCCAGCAAAATTACTATGATGATCTTGATTCATACTAATAGATTGGCATATCTGCTCTTTTGTATTGAATGTTTCTATTCTAGAAATTGTTATATCGTTCAATTTCAATTTGTGAATGAGTAGTAATTGATTTTTTCCACTATTTTCTCATTAAATTGAGTGATCATAGAAAAATTTCCTTGCTTTTAATCAATTATATAAAAAGATGGTAAATAATTACCCAACTTTTCCTAAACTTAAATTATAGCTATCTAGTTCTATTATAATGTAAGTAATTATGTCCTTCAAAGTATAAACCGATAAACAATATTAGATTCTATTTTTCTCTTGCAAAGACAAATTACAATGCAAATAGAGCAGGTGGCAATGTCAGGGACATTTCCACCTCGTGGATCTTGTTTAACTACCAATTAACAACTTTTGAAAATAACACACAATCATTTCAATGAAAAACATATACATGTGACAATTAACATTTCAATGAAAAACATATGCATTTAATAATAACATCTCATGCATCAACTTTTTATTCATAAAAAAAACTTTACTTTTATTATCAAAGTATAAATAACACGATATATCATTACAACCTTTAACATTCAAAATTAATCTCATCCAGCTATAAGATTGAGACCCTTCTTTAATCTTACCAAAACTCTTGCTAGAGAAGAAAAACATAACTTTCATCTCAATCTCTAGCTATCACTATTGAATATCAGGATATTACAATAGACCACATGAAAATGCTTGAAATATACAAGAAAGTTTTAAGAACATAGCAGTCTTCCTTCATCACCTATATAGAAAATAAACAACCTTCTTATAGAAAATATTGTATATCAACTATCAAAAATTGGAATTAATCCATCTGAAATGATATTTAAATCACAAATCTCCAAATAAAAGATGATGCCTTCAACCACCTCCAGGGATTGTTTGGATAGTTTATCAACTTCCTTATTGAATTCTATAAAAACATGTTGAAATTTAATGTCTTCAAATTGTTCCTGGAGCCTTCTGATTTTCTCTTTAATCCAACATTTAAGGACAACCACATGTAACTAAAATTCTTGGAGAGCCCAATCTGTGATCACCTTGGAGTATCCAACAACCTGCAGATGAAGAATGTTTTTAGAACGAGCAAAGAATAATAGACCTTAAAGTGCAAGAAGTTCACCTCGAGTGTTAGTACCCCTGCCATAATTAAGTTTAAGATTAAAAATATGCGACTCTCTCAATTTCAAGTATACACCTACTCCACACTTTGCACCATTCTCTTGAGAGGCACCATCAAAATATCCTATAGACCAATTGGTTGAGATAGAAGGAGCCTTAACTACTCTCTCCTGAATCCTTCCCTTCTCTTTAAATAGTTCCTTATATGCCCCTGCTACTTTGAGACTGACCTTCAAAGCATTTTTATGCTTACCCTAAAAAATAACACCATTCCTATGCTTCCAAATCTCGCAACATATAAAACAAGGTAGTTTTGTCCGTAAGTATGCTTCATAAAACTAGTTATGAAAACATTGAGATAAATATTGATAAGACCAATTGTGAAGTATCTAGAGTTCCCTCTTAACCCCCATCCATTCAACTTTTCAAAGTTACAATGTATCATTATATGGTCAACAAACTCGGTTTCATTTTAGCAAAGACCACTGCCACCACTCTTCACAAAATTATCCCATGTTAGAATCTTATTTTCCAATGTTAGCCAACAAAAAGGTTTAATTTTAAAAGAACATGCCATTTCCAAGTAGATGAACACCACCCCTTATGATCAACTTCTATGGCCGAAAAGGAAATTCCATAATATGCAAGCTTTGTAGTAATCTTTCCATTCTTCTCATTCCAAGTCCAAACAATAGTATCCTCAGCATATCAGATTTGAATACCTCCTTTCTGTAGGCCATTTATATAGTTATTACATTCATCTTTATTATCCCCATGCATCTCCAAATCATCGACCATTTTCCATTTTTGACAACCTCCAAACCCAGCTTCAGAAACACCCACCTGAGCTAAATTTTGAATACCTTTAGACCGAAGAGTGCTGACCAAATTAGAGGATAATTTATATCATCCAACACCCCCAATATAGGGATCCTCCCCAACTCTAATAGATTGACCATTCCCTAGTTTCCAAGCCAGTCAGGTCCCCAGAATATGATAAGAACTCACCAAATAGTTCCATATATTTGAATCCCCTTTTGATTTTTTTCCATTTGATCTTATACATTCAATTACAGGCTCGTGTTTCAAGTATTTACCTTTGATCACCATGCTACACAGGCTAGAAGAGAATAAACTCCATCATAATCTTTTTACAACTAAATATTTCCCAAAAAAGAAGATATTTTTGATACCCCATCCCCCAAGATTTTTGGGCCTGGATAACCTTTCCCCATTCACCAAATGAATAGCTTCCTTGTGTTTGTTCCCAGTCCATAAAAAATTGAATACTTTTTTCCTAACCTTGTCCAATATCGATTTTTGAATCTTCGACAATGATAACCAATCAACCGGGATATTCTACAGTACAACATTCACATGTATTATTCTCCTTCCTAATGAAAGCCACCTATAACACCAATTCCTAATTCTTTTTTCAACCTTTTTCAAAATCCATAACCAGTCCTATGCTAAGTAATTATTAGGCTTCAGTATGTAACCAAGATATTTCATTCCATAATTAAGCTCATCAACCTGGTAAGGAAATAATTGTCCAATTTGAGATAAAGTTTCCTTGTCGACACCATTTTCCAAAAAGATAGACTTTGCTTCACTAGAAACCATACTTGTAGCATCAAAAAATAAGTCCAGAATTTCCTTATAAACATTCCACTCATCCAAATACCTTTTCCATATAGTAACACATCATCTACAAAAAGTAAATGAGTGATCCTAATTATAGAAGAAATTTTAACCCTAACCAATCTTCCTTCCATCTTTTCCTTCTCAATCAATCTACTCAAGCCTTCCATAATTAGGAGGAATAGAAGAGGGGACAATGGACAACCTTTCCTGATGCCTCTTGAGATTTGAAAGAAATTTGTAAGTTCCCAATTTACTAGAGTAAAAAAAATTACAGAAAAAAACACAACTCATTATCCAATTTGTTGCTTCAAGACCAAGACCAATCTAAAGAAGAACAAGCCTAAGAAAATCCCAATTAACTCGGCAATAATCCTTCACCAGATCAATTTTTAATACCATAGTCTTTTGTTTTCTCACCTTTATACTGTGGAGACCCTCATGTGCAATGGAATCCAAAATCTGACGATTACTTAAAAAAAAATGTTCTTTTGACATGAAATATGATAGAATAGGCTAGATTCTATTTGCAATAGTCTTAGAAATGATTTTATGTACCCGATTCCATAAGGATATGAACCTAAAATCATTGAACGGTCCAAGCTTAGAAATTTTAGGGATCAAAGCTATAAAGGTTTCATCTAGTGCTCCAATAAATTTTCCTTGAACCTTGGACTCCTCCACAACTGCTAATATATCGGGCCCCATAATATAAATAAAATCCAAAAAAAAATTCAATAGTCCACCCATCATGGCCTAGAGTTTTTTATTTTGCAAAACCTGTTATAATATTTTTTATTTCCTCCAAGGAAACTGGATCAACAATACTCTTTCCATCCTCCTCCAAGAAGAATAGAGGGTAATATTGAATAACATTCATTTGTCTAAAATAGAGAGATTTCTAAGGTCCTTGAATATGTTTCAAAAATGTCTCACTACAACATCACTTATTTGCTTTGGATTATTCATAAGACTTCCATTGTCCTTGAATATATCCCAGATAGAATTAGTGTCTTTCTATGTTCTGCAAACTTGTCACCAAGTGGTATTCTAATCACCTTATGCCAATCAAATAGCCCTACTTTTAAGGCGCCAAGTTTAGCCTTTGATTTTTAAAAGTTTCAATCTCCTCACATCTAAGGTGGCAACAGAGATTCTATCCTACTCCGAAAAAATCCAAATACATCATTTAAAAAGAATCCCTCTATTTGCTTTTCAATATTAAGCAATTCTTCCTTCATTTTTTCCTTTTTACCTCTTTCCCAACTTATCACGACAGATTTTAAATCTTTAATGTTGTTAACCAAAGATTGCATTCTAGATCCATCTTCATTTCAAGCCATAGAACCCTAATCCTTATTTACCAATTCTGTGAATTATTTCTCCTTAATCCATACACAGTTAAATTTAAATGGATATTTAATCTTTTCACCCTCTTCTTCCAGCTGAAAAACAATCGACATATGACCTCAAATCGAGGTGTTTATCACCTAGGATTTGTATCTATTTACAGCCTCTGATAATTCTTCTGAAATGAAAAATCTATCAAGTGTTTTGGCGACCCCGTCAACTCCCATCCTACCATTACTCCAAGTCGAGAGGAGTGAAACTAGCAAAACATCAAATAAAACCACATCTAAAAAACACTGATTAAAACAAGGAGCAAGTGGATAAAGTCTCGGTCGAGATCTCCATACCTCGCTAGCAAACAAGGTTAGATTTAGGTCTCCCCCATAGATCAAGTTTGATTCTTTTAATATCCCATTCTTCACAACTTCGCTAAAAAAACCCTTCATGTTCGAATAAGGGTTGTAACAATGTACCAGCTTTAATTTCTAAGGAATATCCCTTGAAACCCCCTCCAATAATATTCTCGCAGAAGACATGAACGGAGCAAAATTATCCTTCAAAGGATTCCACACCATGAGGAGCCCCCTTAATTTCCCAATAGAATCCACTGTGCAAATGTCCCAATCCACCAATAAGTTTGCAAATATCTCTCAGGCTTTCGAACCACACCATAGTTTCTTGAATGAGTATTACATTTGGACGGACCATCTCAAAAAGTATATGAAGGGCTAAAAATTTGGGATTCCCTCCCACTCCCCTAACATTCAAAGACGGTAGAATCGTTTATTTTCCATGGCCATGGATTTTTGCGCTCTAAGTGCACTCGAACCTCACAAAAATTTCTTTTCATATAGATCCATACTAGAATCAACCTCCAACTTCTTTTTTATACTTCAAGTTTTCAATGGAAATAATTTAATGCTAGACCCCCTTTTATCACTCATTTTTGCTCAGAAAATCCAACTTTTTTTTACTCCCTAGTGTCTCCCTTCAAATTAACTTCAACCCCATTACAGTTTTCTTGTCTACCCACATTAGGTTTTAATAAAGTTCATGATAAGACTAGAAGGGGAATTTTCTTAAGAACCTCCTTATAGGTTGGGACTAATGAGTAGATAAACTCATCAACCAACAAAGAGGTCCCTTCAATAGAGCAGTCTACACTCTTCTCAACCTGCTCGGAATCTATATCCCCCATCCCCATAGATGTACCTCCCTCTTAACAAAATCTTGCTAGGTTGATCAATGGGCACAGATTCCACTCCAAAAGTGATCGGGGTCACTACACTAATGGGTCTAGGAGGAGGAGAAAAATCCAATTGACTACCCACTAGCCTCTTGGAATTTGACTATGGGGAAACCTTCTCTTATAAAGAGTGATCAACAGGACCCAAATCCTCATAGTAATAGGGTGATTTCTTAGATATTACATACATATCTACCACTGGATTAGGAGGTTAACACTAATTCCTTCATCAATTGATTTCCCAAACTTAGAGATAGCTAATTTCGTAAAAAAATCCAGATCCAACTCATTCAAAGAATTGGATAGAGATGGAGCGATTGATCTTAACTTACCCAATAGAGAATGAATCGGTTATGTCTATGTCTTCTTGCTCGAAATTATGCCACTTTTGTTCAATTCTTTCATTCGACCCACCACGCCTTCAGAAGCGAATTCATCCAGATGATCTTTAGAGAACCCCCCATCCCTTCCATCACAATTTTTCCTTAAATGACCCACATTTTTGCATAATGAATACCTGAAAGGGACACCCCAATAATCTATCTTTTGAATATACCTCCTATCCCTCCAACCTATTTTAATTTCTGCAAGTAATCCCTGTCGAATATCAATCTCGACCAAAACAAGACCAACCCACTTATCTTCCCCATAAAGCATATGGTCCTCCATATGAATAAATTGTCCCAGTTCAATATCGATTGCAACAAATTCATCTTGGTTCTAGAATTCAAGAGGAAATCCAAGGAAGAGAACCCAAATATGTCTGAATTGATTTTTTTTTTTCAGGTCAAAGGTATGACAACATCACTTTAACATCAAAATCCCATTTCCACATATCCAAATACCCTCCAAAATATTTGATGCATCTTCCTCACCCTTGAAGGTAAATCAATACCATCCTTTAATCAGTATCGATATTAATGGACTATACCCCAGAACTAGTTCCCACTACTCTGCTACCTAGCCGCCAATGGCCTTTTTGTTCATGGAACCATAACCAAACTTCCCACTAAAGTAGTTAGTGAAAGGTTTACGACATCTTTCAATCCCACATCTCTTCCTAGAAGCATATTTTGCAGGGAGGGATGAGCCTTCCAAGCTCAATTCTGGCACGAACCGGCTCAATTCCTCACACCTGGACTCACCCAAGACTCATCGGATTTCCTCACTTCATTCAATATTTTGGTTTGAATTTTTTTTTTCTGCCTTATTCCTTCTTGAGCAAGATGATGAAAGACAAGGGATACTCCCATCGAGGGAAACCATTGATACAACCCTCTCATTCACACCTTGCACACTTGGGATAGGGCCCTCAATTTCCTCCCGTTTGAAGGTCTCATCAGTCACCTGAACAACCTCACCAAAACCTTCTGCTAAGCTTCCATCTGGCGCACTACGACCAAGATCTAACGTATCCACCTGACGACTATTTTTATCTTGTGATATACGACCCATATGGAGTAATTGATTGTATTATCAATCATACTAAAATACACCCTCATTAGCCCATAGCACATCATCTCGTGGATCCAAAATATGTTCCACCTCATCACTCAACTGGGCCCATTCATCTTCCATCTCATCCAAACACCCTCCCAATTGTTAGGATAATTAATACTCCAACCTTGTCCACCTTAGTGTTATTAGTATTTTCCTAGTACTTGATGATGTCATTGTCCCTATAATGGTGTGCAGATGTCATCGAGAACCTATTTTCCACTTGATTCTCCTTGCATGCATGATTTTAGGACATCCAGAGTCAGATCCCTACATTTTAGGAGCTAACTCAGTGATCTAGTTCAATCCACCTGAGTCCCTGAATCTAGTGAGGGGTTTGTGCTTTGATTTCCACTTATTGTGATCTAATGTGCCCTCTCTATCTTGATTGCATGATATTTTGCATGCCAAACTCACTGATGCACCCTTCTTTGTCAGTTAACTGATAGTAGCTTCAGTTCACTGAGTCTTAGTTGAGTTTTTTAGCCTCGGAGCACTCCAGTGGTGATATTTCCTAGGCTACACTAATTGGGATTCGAATTCTCTTTGGGTATTCAAATTTCCTCTATTGTAACATATATTTTGATTATACTGATTAATGGATAATGAAACACATTTATGTGCACATCTGAGTTTCAATGCATGATTAATTTTACTTCTCATTCCACTGCAATTTTCACTGTAATTCATCATTTTTCCTAATTCTTTCATTGTGAGGTATTCTCATGCTCTAAGAAATGCTATGAATTTCACATGGTATCAGAGCTTGTGAGATCTTAGGTTGAGCTACTGCTTTTAGTAGTGCACGAGAAGCCTCTGGATTTCCACAGCAAATCCCGCTGCCATTGCATTGAAGCCATTGGAGAAATCCTTTGGAGTCTAGTCAGGTGTGAAGGACCTGGATAAAAGTGCCTATTGTCCTAATGTAGTGCTCAGTAGATTGGGTAATTGGTTTATCTCCAAAATTTAGAGTTTTTTGCATTATTTTGAAATTTTTTTGGTGTAGCAGTAGCAGTAGTTTAATTTTGTATTCACTCCAGCAGTTTCACATGGATAATTCGAATGCTCCCTTCGCTCCAAGAATCCTGACACCCTTCAATTATCTTGATTGGAGGGATGATATACATATGGTATTGCGCAACAAGAGTCTATACAAGGTCACAATGGGAAAGGAGGTTGAACCTTGGGCAGCTGTTGAGAAGGAAAATTACCTAAACAAATTAGATGAATCTTTTGGTTTTATGTGTATTCACATCTCCGGAAATTTGCTCTTCCACCTTGATGGATTGAAGACACCAAGATAGGTTTGGTTGAATCTTGAGTCTCTCTTTGGAAAGCAAGATGAGGTGAGAGGCCACATTCTGGAGAATGAATTAATTGCTCTTCAACCCAGCATTTTCAAAACCATACAACAACTCTTTTCTAAATTCAAGTCCTTGGTTATGCAATGCAAACAATGTGGCATTGAGAATAAGGATGAGCAGTTGGTGTTCTCCATCCTAAGAAAGCTTGGTCCTGAATTTTAAATATTTGTTTCTACCTTCCATTATGGGATATTGTCAATCCCCAACTGGAAAATGCCTTCTTTAGCTGCATTCACTGAATCTATCATCCAAGAACAAGACAAACTGATTCATATTGTCGCCTTGAATGCCTCCAAAAATCAATCTCTTATGGCTGGGGAGTCAAAAAGTGAGAATGATAAAGGGAAGAACAAAGGTAAAGAAAAGAAGCAATCTGAATCCAAGCAGAAGGAGAAGTCTAATCCATCGGAAGGAGCCTCCAACTACAAGAAGGATAAGAAAAAAAAGTTTGATAAAACCAAGTGTACATACTGGAAGAAAGGAAACCATTTAGAGAGATATTGCATGAAGAAGACCATAGATCAAATGGCCAAAATTCGTGAACAACACAACATTTCCCTCCCAGAAGGCGCAAGGAAGACTGATTCTGGAAGTAATATAGATGATCATGAGAGATGCCATGCACTGAAGGCTAGATTCTCCCAATCACAAGCCTTCCTCATTGATTCTGGAGCCTCCAACCACATGGTTTCCTCCAAAGAGTCATTCTCTTCTATAGATATCACTTATGGTCCCAGTATTCACATGGGAGATGATTCTCAAATCTCAGCTAAAGGGAAGGGCACAATACAACTTGAACATGGAAAGTTCAACAATGTTCTGTGTGTGCCTTCTCTAGCTACAAATTTGTTATTTGTTTACTAGATGGGACACACATTTTCATCAAAGAAAGTTGTTTTTGGACCTGACATAGTTGAGGTTGTAGAGATCTCATCTGGAAAGCTGATAGCCAAGGGTGTTGCAAACCATGCCTCAAAGGCATATCATTTCTCCTATTTTTTTCCATATTCACATCAAAGTTCTCTCTTGACCCTTACAAATGAGACTAGTATTCTCTGGCATGAAAGATTTAGACATCTAAATTTCAAGTACTTGCAGTAGTTACACAAGGAAGAGATGGTTGAAGGATTGCCTGACATAAAATTCTCTCAAGGAATCTACAAAGGTTTCTTGGTAGGGAAGCATCCAAAGTGAAAGTATGATGTTGGGAATGCAAAGAGATATTCATCCACACTTGATTCGATACACACTGATGTCTCAGGACCGATGCCCACAGCTTCTATGAATGGATCCAGATACCTTCTGACCTTCATCGATGACTTCTCTCAGTTCTGTTGTATCTACTTTCTCAAGCAGAAGTCTGAGGTATTCAAAACTTTCAAAGTTTTCAAGGCCTTAGTTGAGAACACTGCTGGAAATAAGATCAAAGCACTCAGATCAGACAATGGAGGAGAGTACATCAAGAGGGGTTTGCAACAATTTTATGCTTATGAGGGCATCGAAATGCAACATTATATCCCATACACACCACAACAAAATGGTGTAGCTGAGAGGAAGAATAGGTCATTGAAAGAGATGGCTACCTGCATGCTTTAAGCAAGGGATATTCCACCATATCTTCGGGTAGAAGCAGTGAATTGTTCTACATACATTCAGAATAGGGTACCCCACAAATCTGTGGATGGAGTCACTCCATTCGAGGAACTGAAGGGAAACAAACTTGATGTCTCTCATCTGAGGGTTTTTGGATCCAAGGCATGGGATAGAATCCCATATGACAAAATAAAATCACTTCAACCCCAAAGTAGTGAATGCATTCTGCTTGGATATGTAGAAGATGCAAAAGCATACAAGTTGATGGATATTGCAACCAAAAGATGCTTCATTGAAAGATGTGTCAATTTCGATGAAGATCCATTGCATGATCTACGACCAGCTAAAGATCAAGGTATAATTGATTTTCCTACTCCATTTTCACCTAATGATGTTTTTCAGATGATCCACATTCATATTCTGAAGAAGAGTACCAAGATGAATCAGATCTAGATATTGAGTATGAAGATCAAATAGATTTGGATCCAGATCCAACACCTACTCCCAATCCAAAGCCTAAATGGGCTCAAAAGATTCTTGAGGTTGTTGGGAACATTGTTGGAGATCCATCTGACTATAGAAGAACCAGATCTCAGTACCAATATGAAAATCTTGCACTATGTCATACAGATCCACTTCTCCCTAAGAGGTGCTACTTGATGGTGGGGTCTTATCCACAATCCTTCAGAGAGGCTTTCCATGATCCAAGATGGTAGGAACCCATGGATGAATAATATGAGTCACTGAAGAATAAGGAGACATGGTATCTTGTCTCTCTCCCCCCAGGGAGAAATCTAGTTCAATGCAAATGGATCTACAAAACAAAACTTGGTTTTGATGGATCTCCAACCAAGTACAAAGCTCGGTTGGTTGCAAATGGGTACTCACAAGTTCAGGGTTTGGAATACAATGAGACATTCCATCCGGTATCAAGAATGGATTCAGTGAGACTTGTTTTTTCCATTGCAAATTCGAATATGTGGGAGGTACATCACATGGATGTGAAGAGTGCCTTCCTGCATGGTGACTTAGAAGAAGAGATCTATATGAAATGGCTTGAGGGGTACACTGATTATCCATCCTTGGTATGCATACTAAGGAGATAATTGTATGGGCGCAAACAATCCCCAAGGGCATGGTATGCCAAGATGGATTCTTTCTTATTGTCACAAAAGTTTGAGAGATGCAAATATGACTGCAATGTCTACATGCAATAGAAGGGAGGTTGCCTACTAATGATTATTTTGTATGTGGATGACTTGCTCATCACTGGTGGTTCATCTTCCGAGTTGAAGAACATCAAGTCTGCTTTGAGTAAAGCCTTCTCCATGGCAGATCTACCACTGTTGAAACAGTTATGATTGGCCTCAAAGTAACTCAAAATGCTTTAGGGATCATGATTTCACAGTCTAGGTATGCATCTGACTTTCTCAAAAATTTCCACATGACTGATTGCAAAGCTGCAACTTTTCCTTTCCTATCTAGCATCATATTGGAAGAAGGTGGTTATACTCCTTTGGTTGAGAGCACTTTGTACATACAGTTGATTGGTAACTTATTTTACTTGACACATTCAAGACCAGATCTATCGTATGTTGTTGGTGTTGTGGCTAGGTACATGCAGGAGCCACATGAGCTGAATTGGAAGGAAGCAAAGAGGATCTTACACTATGTGCAGGGTACGAGAGATTTTGGAATTCATTATTCTGCTAGTGCTTAGTTAGATCTAGTTGGTTTTACTGACTTAGACTAGGATGGAGACAACACTAACAGGAAATCTACTCCAGGGTACGTGTTGATGTTGGGATCATGACCAATATGTTGGTCAAGCAAGAAGCAAGCAACACTCACAGTCTCTTCAGCATAAGCAGAGTACAGAGGGGCTATGAATGCATTTATCCAGGCAGTTTGGTTACATAGGATCTTGATAGAGTTTGGCATTCACACTTCTCCTTTAGTAGACCTTTTTTGTGATAATAAAAGTGCCATAAGGATCTCCGATGATTCATTTTAGAAGCAAAGGACCAAACATATTGAGGTTCACATGCACTACATAAGGGAACTAGTGCACAATAGGACCATATCACCACATTATTGTCCTACATAGGAGATTATTGCAGACATTTTCACAATTTTTTTCACTCGGAAGAGATTTGCCTATATCAGATCTCTACTTGGTGTAAAATTTGTTTGAGTTCCCTATTGTTCATTTTTTAGGGGGGGTTTGTTTCCATGAGGTTTTCCCCATTTCCTTAGTTTCATGAACATATTATTATTTTTATTGTATGGGTGACCTTTGGTCTCAGTAACTAGGGCCCAGGATTTTCTAAGTTTGGATTAAGGGGTGGTGTAAGGATAATTAATACTCCAACCTTGTCCACCTTAGTGTTATTAGTCTTTTCCTAGTACTAGATGATCTCATTGTCACCCTAGTGGTGTGAAGGTGTCATCTAGAACCTATTTTCCACTTGATATTCCCTGCATGCATGATTTTAGGACATCCGGATTCAATTCCCTACATTTTAGGAGCTAACTCAATGATCTAGTTCAGTCCGCCTGAGTCCATGACTCTAGTGAGGGGTTTGTGCTCTGATTGCCACTGATTGTGATCTAATGCGCCCTCTCTACCCTGATTGCATGAGACTTTGCATTCCAAACTCACTGATGTGCCCTTCTTGGTCAGTTAACTGACATTTGCTTTAGTTAATTAAGCCTTAGTTGATTTTGGTAGTCTCAGAGCACTCCAGTGGTAATATTTCCTAGGATAGACTGATTGGGATTCAAATTCTCTCTGGGTATTCAGATTTCCTCTATTGTAACATATATTTTGACTATATTGATTAATGGATAATGACACACATTTATGTGCACATCTGAGTTTCAATGCATGATTAATTTTACTGCTCATTCCACTGCAATTTTCACTATAATTCATCATTTTTCCTAATTCTTTCATTGTGAGGTATTCTCACACTCTAAGATCTGCTATGAATTTCACACCAATTACCAACTCGTTTTCTAATCTGAGGGCTAATCCCTACCATTCTACATAAATCGCTATCCAAATACCAAAACCCTAATCCCTGCCATCCATAATTACAAAACAACTCTATTATGGCTCTATTCAATTCATTAGGTATGAAGACTTTATTTTAGCCGACAAGAAAAAGAACAAAATCTCATTCATCAACTTATTTAGTTGAATATGACATCCCATAATAATTTCAATTGAAAAAATAGACCATGACACTAACATTTAATGCTTCAACAGATAGTTGTGTTGTTTTTTATCCCGTTACGTTTAGTGGAATATTACACTAATAATGAAATACATAAAGTACTAAAAGATTATGAAATATATATATATATAAACTATTAAAAGTTCATATTGCATAAGTTATTATTATTTTAAAAAAGATAATGTTTTTTTGGAAGATGGAAAAACCTATTATAACTCAGTTGTCAAACTAGTAGTGAGGACAACTATCACTTGGAAAATACAAGTTGACTCATTGTCATTATTCAAGAAAAGCCATGCCACATGTTGGTGTTATGTAAGGGAGTAGAATTCCACCCCTACCAGATGCCTCTAGGTCTTGGGTTGTTAACCCATTTCCTTACATCCAAGGAAGATGATCTCTTAGCCAATCAGAAATAGTTTTAGGTCTTACTCCAAGACCTAAAGGGAAGTTTCATACCTCTATAGTATCTGCATGACACCCATAATCATTTGTTCTCCACCATCACTAAGTTTATGCAGAATTCATGTGGTATCAAGTATCCATCGGGATTTAGCTCCATATATGAAGCCAAGATACTATACCCAATTAGAGTTTTACTTCTTTCCCGTGATACTAAACTATACTATAAAGAAGATAATGAAATTTTCAAAGATGGAAAAACCTATAATAATTTAGTTTTCAAACTAATATCCATCATTGGCTACTATCTACAAATGTGAGTTGGCTCGTCGTCGTTATCAAGAAAAACCACTCCATTTGAAATAACCTATTGGTGGTCCATAAGGGAATAGACTTCAAGTCCTCCAAAATGCCTCTGGATTTTGGGCAGTTAACATATTTCCTTACCTCCTAGGAAGATGAACTCTTAGTTTTAAGTCTTACTCCAAAACCTAAAATTAAAATAACATATTTAAGTTTTAAATTAGAAATTAAAATAACATATTTAAGTTTTAAATTAGATTGATTATTTTATTTATAATAAATCGATTAATTTATAAAAATAAATACTATTTTATAGCTATAAATATTTTTTTAACCAGGTATGGATAATTAAGGGTTATAGATATGTTTATATCTCTTTTCTGATTTTAACGTGGGTTTATATCATGTCAATATAGTGTTGAAATTATTTTACAAAATATTTAAAAAAATAAAAATTGAAATTGATTCACTCACGTATTAATTATAATAATAAATTGGTTTACGCAAAATTGAATACCTATATGTTTACATTTGATTAGTGATTTGCAGTAACCTAAATTTAATGTCACCGTTAATGAAAATATCAAATTATTAATTACACGTATTAGTGGAAGTTTATTCCAATTAAAATGGATGTCAAATTTATTATTTTAGGATATTTTTGGGCAAATTCAGTTAGAATAGCTAATGTTCATGTTGTAAATGCCTGAGCTCTCATCCATTTTTTTATTTTTTTTTGACCATGGGAACAGCAACCTCCCAAGGGGTATATCCAACAGCCTGCAAGCCAGATATACCAGAAACTTGTGACTCAGCAGGGTCCGAGACGTCCCAAGACCCTTTATCCCAAGGGAGAGCCTCTATCCCAGGGGTCGCCTACCCTTCGAGCCTTGTCACAGCAGGCCAATGAGCAACCCTACCCCCCGCCGGTTTTGAACCTGTGACCTCCTCAGAGATAACACATGTTCTTAACCATTAGGCCCACTCAAGTGCTCTTCATCCATTGAGCATAAACTCGGGGTACAAGCCCGGGCCACCTGCCAAGTCTGACGCTCCATCTGTCATATTCTCCTTCTAACGTCACCCACATCCGGGGAAAGATCACGGATATGTTATTATGTGTGCTTAGTATATTTAAATATTAAAATTTAAATTACCACCATGTTGTATGCTCATGCTATAGTTTAATTGTTAACATCGTCATTCATTAAAATTGATTTGTTGAAATAATAATGGAACTTCACATAGAATAGTTAATGTTCATGTTGTAATTTAAATTTTAACAATTCAATTATTTATTAATTTTTAATATAAGAGTGAAACTGCTTAGATGCGGGTGCTAACCAGGAGCAATAATTGAGAGGGTTTTGCACATTCTCTCTATATGTACCAGGACAGAATCAATGAATGACGAAAACGAGGTAGGTGACATGGCAAGTGAAGGAAGCTCTGGGGGAGTTTTAATGCAAGGACCCAACATTAATTGCCAACAAGTCTTCATGAGGTAAGTGAAAGTTAAGGTGGATCTCCAATAGGATGGGGAGATCGTCTAGGGCGTGTGTAGATGGATTGAAATGATCTAGGACAAGTGCAACTAGGTGGGATTTGGGATGGCTCTTAACAAAGAGTCGACACCTAATTTCAAAATCAGGCGAGATATCGACAAGACCGGAATTTGGATTGTGAATTGGAAGAACTTGTAGCATTGAGCTACTCTATTTGTGGGTTTCCATGGTGGGTAGGAAGAGAGCACAATGTATGTGTGCAATGGGAGGAAGAAACTTGTCAGTTGAAGACACTCATTAGACCTTTAGGGAGGAGGTTCCATATTGCATTGAACAACTTATAGAGGAGATGGAAGTGTGGTCTCTGGAAGGGAAAGACTAGGATTAGAACGTGCAGGATGGTAGTAGTCCCACCTGGATCATCACAACATATTTGCGAGAGTGTTGATGGATAGAGAATACCTGCAAGTAGAGCCTCTCAAGACAATTGGCAAGCTTTGAGATAAATTAGACGATATGCATAAATAGTTGGATGACCTTGCAGAAGTTGCCAGTTCTCCATTCCAGGTAGCAGTTGTTAGGCGTAAATACTATAATGCCACTCATATCTCCATTTATTCTAATGGAAATTAGTAGGAATGTTGAGTTAAGGATTTTAGTTCCTTATGCCATAGGTTTCCAGATAGTTAACAGGTTGAATATATTTTCTTGTTTTAACACTAGATACATCCCCAAAAATTTTAAGGCTAAGAGACAAACTTGGTTTGTCAATCAAGGGTAGGTTGTGGAACTCTTCCAAGATGATAAAAATAGTTGGCTTCTTGAACCAAACTCATAATTATCTGTTGTTTGACCTAGTTTCTGCGGTGGCGGGTCAACCACATAATTTTTTGTATCATATGTAAATTTGTGTTAATGAAAGGTAGTATTTCTAGTTTACAAAAACAAAAATATAAGAGTGAAACTAATATAGAAACATAGCTAATGATAAATCATAACTTTACAATCACAAAACAAGACAACGACAACATGAGTGAATCTCTTACCCAAGTGCTCTTTCATATAAATAAATTTAAATTTAAATGACAATAGGGAGAACCATTTTGCAAAATATGGAAATAATTTCAAATAAATTTACGACTATTGTTTTCATTAATCTTTTGAATGGACTTTGAAGTGAGACATGTTACCTCATCAACCTTAAACAAAGAGATGCATTAAGGTCATGAGCTTGGAATTTTTAATTTATAGTTTAAAATTTATCTATTTGAGATCTCGTTGTTTCATTTGTACTTTTGTGTTAAACACTTACCTGTTAAACTTTTTTCTTTAACATTAGTAATTTTTATGGGACTCGCGAGGGAATGAGGATGATCACATGGTTGTTATATGATATGTTCTGTTTCAAATTTATAATATGTTTTAACTTGTGGTTGTGGGGAGATTATTAACGTGGAGTAAAATTGTCAATGCCTAAATAAGAGTTGGCTTATGAAGACAAAGTGATGAATGAAAGAGAAAACACACCACACACACAAGCAAACTCCCCATTAAACACGCACAAGCAAAATACCCAAATGGGGAGGTGGTTAGATCCTTTAGGGATAAAGCAATGGTATCCCAGAACCATTTGAATCGTTATTCAAGGAGAAGGAGGGTTGTCATATTGATGATATTATGACTATTATGAGATTGGTACCACTTATGATCACAGAGGCTCATAATGAGTAGTTGGAAGAGGACATCACTATCGAATAAATTGAAGCTACAGGCACTCCTTTAAAAAAGGAAAGAGTCTGGACCCATATGGGTTATCAACGTAATTTTATTTGGCCTTTTTTTATTTGTTGAAAGATGATTTGTTATTAGTAGTAAAGGAATCTAAGGAAGTCGGGAAAGTATTGGGTGTTATAAACTCTACATTCATCACCCTTATTATGAGGAAGCAGGATCCGGAGTCAATGGAGGACTTCAGACCTATTTCCTTATGTAATTTAATTTATAAGATGATTTCAAAGCTCATTGCTAACAGTTTGAAAGATATTCTATCGGGTATTATATCAAAGGAGCAGTTCATCTTCTTATACCATGGACTGATTCATGACGTGATGGATATTGCACAAGAAGGTAAGACAGAGAAGAAACAAGACCTTGTTTTCAAGATAGACTAAGATAAAAAATTCAACAAAGTTAGATGGACTTACATTAGACTTATCTTAATTTGAATGGGGATGAATTTGAGGACAATCAACTGGATTATGGGTTGTGTGTAGTTTGCGTCTTTTGTATTTTTTATTAATGGGTCGCCATCAGAGTTCTTCATAACATCTCATGGACTCAGACAAGGGTGCACTTTATCTCCTTTTTTATTTCTCCTAGTTGCGAAGGGCCTTAGTTTTTTATCAGGGAGGAAAAGTGGAAAGGAGTAAGAATTTCAGAGTCAATGGTGATAACACACCTTTTGTTTTAGATGATATTTTAATATTCGTACATGGGGGTGGTCAGGAGTTTGCAGATATCAAAGAGATTCTTCAGTTGTATTGCAGATCTAATGGTATGGAGATCATTCAATCAAAATAGTCTATTTATGTGAATGACTTACCAGTGGACATGCCTAATCAGATAGGCGACTTGCTTTCCATCTCTATCAAATATTTAGATCAAGGATTTAAATACCTTGGTTTTTTTTTTGAAATCAAATATTTTTTTTTTTTAGGATTGGCTATGGTTGTACAAAAAGATAGAAGCAAGTATTTCTACTTGGATCAATAGATGGCTCTCTAGAGGGGGAAGGCTAGTGTTGATAAAGTCTGTATTGGAGAGTATACCAGTTTCTTGGGTATCTGTAGAGAATGTACCCAAATGAATCCTTACCAAAATCACTAAGAGATGTTTTAGATATGTGTGGATTAGGAAAAGGACAGTTGATGGTATTCCGCTGGAAAAATGGTCACTAGTGGTAGCTCCTAAAAAGTTCGAGGGATGGGGCCTTAAATATATATATATATCAGTTTAGTAAGGCACTAGTAGCTAAGACTCTTTGGTGTCTAATTTATAATGAGACGTTGTGGGGGAAAGTCATGAAGACAAAATACCTAAAATCAAGAACTTCAGAAGAATGGATTAGGGATGGCAGAAAAATCTCAAAAAGTGGTTCCATCGTCTAGAAGGCACTTATTGATGCTTTCCCTCTAGTCAGGTATTGGCTAGTTTGGAAGATAGGAGACGGTAGGTGAATATGAGTTGACGAGGACCCGTGGATCGGGGCGGAAGTCCCTCTCCTTATTTAAGAGAATTTACTTAATGTATTGCGATGGGAAGCTCCTAGAGGAAATTTTTGTCTCGCTCTTTTAATTATCTTTCTCTATCTACTGTTTTGGTTGGGATTTTTATGATTCTAGACTTCCTAGTACATGTGGCTATGTTACTAGGTTTCTGTAGTAGTGATATGTATTGGATAAAATAATCTTTTTTCAGAAGTATGCAATTGTAAATGGGTTACATTATGATATGTTTTATAGTTTATTTGTCTGCAATGAGGACTGAGGTGAAGAAATCACAGTCTTTTGATAATTTATATTTCATTTTTCAAATGAATATAAGGATTTTTTTCTCAAAAATATATATATATATAACACTTCTCCATTGTAGTGCCTTGATTTCTATATGAAAAAATAAATCAAACAAAATGATTTTGATGTGCAAAATTCAAAATAGAAGAAACACTTATTTCTAGTTAATTTTTTATGAGTTTAGTTTGTTGTTAATTACTTGGTTAATTTTGAGAAATAAAAATCTTTTTTAAATATTATGTTGAGTAATATTTTTTGAAATTGTAAATGTTAAAAATATATTTTTAAAGCAAATATTAAATCTAAATTCTACTAGATAATATTGTAAAGTATATTTTTTCTTTATATTTATTATGAATTTAGTTATACTTATTATTAATTTAAACTTTGTTTTCTTCGATGATCCTAATATAAACTCCTCCCATTTAGCATCATTTTGTATACATGAAGTATTTTGAACATAAGATTAATAAGTTATATTTCATTTTTGAAATGAATATAAAAATTAAAAAGATTTTTTTCTCAAAAATATGTATATATATATAAAACTAACACTTCTCCATTGAAGTGCCTTGATTTCTATATATAAAAAATAAATCAAGCAAAATGCTTTTGATATGCAAGTGAAGAACTTTCTATATATATAAAATAAATCAAGCAAAATAATTTTGATATGCAAGTGAAGAACTTTTATAGTGCAATGAGTTTAGTTTGTTGTTAATGGCTAGATTAATTTTGAGAAATGGAAATCTCTTTTTTAAATATCATGTTGGATAAGATTTTTTGAAATTGTAAATGTTAAAAACATAATTGTAAAGTAATAGTAAATCCAAAATTTTCCAGCGAAAAAAAATCTACTATTGATATTCATGGTTGAATCAAATAGTACAAAGATGAGCTTGATTCTACTGTCGAATCAGATACAACAGAAATATACAGTCAAAAAGGAGCAAAATCCCTTCAACATGATCCAGCCATCTATGATCATGGCAACTCTACTGAAAACACTTGTCACCTATGAAGATAACACATTAAAAAGAGGCAAAAGAACCACCAAAGTAGATAACATCCCTAACAATATCCACAATGAAAAAAAGGCAAAATGACAGCTGCCTAAAGCCAACAAACTGAACTAAAATACTGGGATAAATATCAGCCACATTCAGTCAAAAAAGAAAAGGGAACCACTATCCAGGACACTATTGTCGCACCATTCCTCCCATAACAGATGTCCTTCAGAACCAGATAGTGCTTGCTTAGATAACTTATCCGCAAGAGAATTTTGTTCTCTAAAGATATGCTCAAATATAATATTCTGGTGTTTGGAAATTTCTTGGTGAGTCCGGATAGCCCAATGTCTCAGGTGCATGACATTGAGTCTAAATTCACCCGCCGCCCATTTTATAGTGACCCTGGAGTCGCCATAGACCTTTATATTGACCAAACCAAAACAATTTGCAACTTTAAGTATGCACCATAACGCCATTAACTCTGCTTTCATGTTTGTTCCCAATCCACAATTAAGTCGTATAGTGAAGAAATGTGACTCATTCAGGTAGATGACACCACCTACAGCGCAAAGACCGGATTGTGAAGCTCCATCAAAAAATAAAACAGGCTGATCCACTTTAAAATTGAAGCAACTAACCCTGTCAATCTTCAACTTTTGATCTTCTTCCTTACACTTTGCAAACATATTCAAAGCTGTCAAGCTACACTGAACAATATCGGGATTGCCATTTCTAGAAATAGCACTGTTTGGATAGTACCAGATAGCCCAAGGGATACATAATGCAATATAAAAATGTTGCTTACAGTACCTAAACTAGTTAAGCAGACATTTATTGAATTCACCAACATCCCAGCACTGTGTGATATTCAATCTTGAAGAGATCACATCCCAAACTTTAATAGTGAAGCTACATTTGACAAAGAGATGTTGTTTTGATTCTTCATCCTTTTTACAAAGAATGCAAAAGCTGGGTCCAGTCCAGCCCCGTTTACATAAGTTATCCCAGGTCTTCAATTTGTCTTGCAGAAGTAACCAAGTGAAACACTTCAATTTGATAGGAATATCCCAAAACCAAAGTCTCTTATACCACCAGTCTTGAGGATATATAAACCTGTCTTGAATAATTCTGTTGTAAGCAGTTTGTGCAGTTACTATCCCCGAGGCAGGGTTTCCTCCCCAGACAAGTTGATCTTTATCTTGAATCAAACTGACACCTGCAGAATTTAGCTTCCAAGTGTAATCATTCCAAACACGAGCTAAATAACCAGTTAAACCAAGATCGCTTGCAGACAACCATTTTGGATATTCCACTCCTCCAGATCTGGGAATATGTATCTTATTCAAAGTGGATAATCCTAATATCTGTAGGTAAATTGTAATAGAGGAAGGAAGAGAAAAGCAATCCTCCATACCAATAATGCGATCGATCCCTACTCGAATCAAAGCACCCGAGCCCACCTGCCAAATGAGATCACATTTTATCCATTCCAGAGTCTTCATAAAACCCCGCCACATGGGGGAGAAATTCCAGCTAGCCAGCTTTGGCTTTCTAAACCAGTAGATGGCGTCCATTTTTAAATATTTGCATTGAATTAGTCTAGACCAGAGAGTTGATCCAAAAAGAAACCGATTTTGGACGTCATCTACTGGTTTAGAAAGAAACCCTAGCCATCCTTCTCCCATTTTTTATATGTGGAAAATCTTTGCATTTATTTTCATTACATACTTATTGTTTATGGATGAAGTTATGTTGTTTAGTAATGGATCGGTGGATGAATGGAAATGTTATAATGAGATTATCAAATTATTATGTGCAACTTTGGGGATGGAAGTTAGCATAATTAAATCCATCTTTCATAAACATAATCTAGACAGGAATGCTCTATAGGGGATCACATCTCTCATGCCTTACAAAGTTTTGGATTTAAGTGATGGATTCCAATATTTGGGTTATTTTATGAAACCTTCTGGATTGGAATCAAAGATTGGTATTGGTTAGTGGAAAAGGTTGAAAAAGGATAAAACATTGGTCCTTCAGGTTACTCTCCATAGGTGGTAGATTGACTTTACTTAAAGTAGTTATGACTGGATTGCATGTTTATTGGCTTTCATTGGCTCATGTGCCAAAGACTATTATGAGATGGATCCGTAGACTCATGTTTAGATTTTTGTGGTCTGGAAATGCTGAAAAAAATGAAATTATAGATGGCAAACTGGGAAAGGCTCTCCAAGCCAAAAATATAGGGTGGATGGGATATAAAAAACATATTTTGGTTCAGTACAACTTTACGCTTGAAGTGTTTATGGAGAGTTATGTTTGGTAGAGGTTTGTGGACTAATGTTCTTCATGGAAAATATATTAAAGGGAATTTTTTGACTTGGTTGATAAATCCTGTAAAATCCTATAGGAATTCTTCAAACTTCTGGGCTGGTTTTATCAATGCTTACCTGTGGTTGGGCAGAGGATTAACATGGAAGGTTGGTGTAGGTACCAATGTCTTGGTTGGCATTGACCCTATTATAGGGATGGAGGATAATTATCAATTATCAACATATTTGTTAGAATATTTGGCAGAACTGGGTTTTGTCACTTTGGCTCATATTAAAAAAACCAACTGGCTCCCCAATTGGGTTAAGTAGTTATGATTGGATTGCATGTTTATTGGCTTTCATTGGCTCATGTGCCAAAGACTATTATGAGATGGATCCGTAGACTCATGCTTAGATTTTTTGTGGTCTGGAAATGTTGAAAAAATGAAATTATAGATGGCAAACTGGGAAAGGCTCTCCAAGCCAAAAATATAGGGTGGATGAGATATAAAAACATATTTTGGTTCAATACAACTTTATGCTTGAAGTGTTTCTGGAGAGGTTTGTTTGGTAGAGGTTTGTGGACCAATGTTCTTCATGGAAAATATATTAAAGGGAATTTTTTGACTTGGTCGATAAATCCTGTAAAATCCTATAGGAATTCTTCGAACTTCTGGGATGGTTTTATCAATGCTTACCTGTGGTTGGGAAGAGGATTAACATGGAAGGTTGGTGCAGGTACCAATGTCTTGGTTGGCATTGACCCTATTATAGGGATGGAGGAGAATTATTAGTTATCAACATATTTGTTAGAATATTTGGCAGAACTGGGTTTTGTCACTTTGGATCATATTAAAAAAACCAACTGGCTCCACTCCTCATATTCTTATTGGATGAATGCCTTTGATCTTGGTTTGGGAAGTAGATGGGTTGTGGAATGGAATAATTATATATCTCTCTTGAATTCTACAGGACTCAGATTGAACTCTGGTGAAGATTCCCTTATTTGGTACTTGAATGTTGCTACTAGTCACATCTCGGCTAAGACTGCATATACTGTGATAGCTCAAGAACATATTTTTACTACTCCTCGATGGTGGCTCCATAATTTGTGGCATTGGCATATGCCAATGAAAATAAAATGTTTTTATGGATTTCTTTTGAAAATTGTGTAAAGACGTGGGATAACCTAACTCATAGAGGGTGGATCGGACCTAATAGGTGTGTACTATGTAAGATGGATTTCGAAACTGTTGAACATATATTTTTTTCTTGATAGTTTTCTAAACATTTATGGCTGTCATTATGCTCTTCTCTCAATATCACACATTTATGGGGCTCTCTATCCTTTGAACATAAATACTATCACTGGTACAAGAGTGTTTCTGAACACAATACCTTACCTTCCTTCATTTCCTGGGGTATATGGAAGGCCAGAAACGCCCTCATATTTGAAGATAAGAAACCGATTTTGGATGAAATAGGCAAGGGGATTTTAAGCCTCTATAAAGAATATTATGCTAATAAGGCTATCTACTCTAAATTCCTTTAGTGGGTGAGTATCTCTTTTGTACATGTTGCAACATATTTCCTTGATGGTGTTTCCCATGGAGGTATTTGTGCAACCGGAGTGATTCTTAAACTAAACTCAGAACATTGTTTTAACTTTAAATTGAACTATAGTCAAGGCACAAATACAAAAGTTGAGTTGTTGGCATTGTGGTGCTTATGCAAGGTGGATTCTATTTTTGGGATTGATTCCTTAAAAATCTATGGGGACTCTATGGTTATTGTTAAATGGGCAAAGGGACACTTTAAAATCCGGGTGATTGCTCTCTACAATTGGTGTTGTCGTACAAAAACACTCCTATCGTCTTTTGCCTCTGTTGATATTTCTCACATATATAGGGATCAGAATTTGGAAGCTGATCAATTATCCAAAGTGTCTCTTGCAGTGGATGAAGGCATTTTATGGTGGGAAGAATTTGAATATTCTACTGTGATCAACAATGGTTATCTCAACATCTTTTTGATGTAAATGGGTGTTTTCATCCACATATGTTTCTGTCCATTTGGGGCCTCCTGTTTTTCTGGACTGTTTTTTGATATTTCTATATCGTCTTCTCGAGAAGACTTCAGGATAGACTTATTGTTTTGTCTGCCTTTTATGTTATATGTTGATGTTTTGGGTTCATCTATTCCATGAATGATTGGTCTAGACAATGTACTTTTTGATTCATATAATGAATATCAAAAGTACTGGTTTTTTTCCAAAAAAAAAAAATCCTCCTCCCATTTAACATCAGTTTGTAATGTATACATGAAGTTTTTTGAACATAAGATTAATAAGGTTTTGTGTTCATGAAATTTTTTGAACCTAAAATAAACAAGTTATATTACTTTATATGGAAGGGAAATAAAAATAAGAATGGAATGAATATTTTGTTTGACTCGTAAGAGCGAACTCAAATGTAATAGGATAATGATGATGATGATAAGTCATTGAATTCAAACAACATAGAAAGGAGAAAAAAAATAAAATAAAAAATTACTCTTTCATTATTTTAATTGGGTTTTTTTTAGTATGATTGATCTTAATTCTTGATTTATTAAGGGTTTTTAAAGCATAAAATCGTTTGAAAAAAGACTTTTCTTTTTCAAATTTTGTATTTTTTTTTCTCATGTCAATTATTTGATAACCGTGCATTTAACTAATTATATATATAACCATCGAATGGGGTGAGAAGGGAAGAGGACCCTTCCCCTCATGCTAAGCATGTGGTGGAGGTCAATTATTTGATAATCGTGCATTTAACTAATTATATATATAACCATCGAATGGGGTGAGAAGGGAAGAGGACCCTTCCCCACATGCTTTGGTGGAGGTAGGTGGCAATGGTAACAAGGGAGGGCATATGGAAGAGTGCCAATCCTGACATTAAATCATGTTCTTCTTGAAATGTTAGATTCCATTCTCTTGTTAAATTTTCACACTCGAATGGTCATGGCTACTAGGGAGAGGAGCATGCAGCCTCAATCCTGGTTGTATGTCGAATATTTATTCCAACATGTGGGAATTAACTCTTATCACTCAAGTGCATATACGAGGAGTAAGGTAAGCCGAAAACATTTTGTTATCATTGGTCTCACCAAGTTTGCAGCCCTACGAGGGCGCTTTTTTTAGCTCAAGTTCTTTCTTGGTATACTTGGTTGGGGATTCTCCATGATGTGATAGCAAGCTCAAAATCGTCATGGTGGGGGCATCGAGTAATAGCCAATGGAGGTTAGGTTTTGCAGGGAAATCCCTTAGCATATCCGACAGGAAATAGACCCAGCGGAGGTGACTCTTTTGATGGATCTTCAACCCCAAGCGGGCATGGCTATGGAGGCTCAGTTGATAGATATGTATCGGACGAAGACCCCTACAACAGGGGCCATCATGAAAATGGACCCTTGTTGGATTGTGAAGCTTCTTCTAGGAAAAGTGTTCTTGGAACACCACCAACCTCAGTCTATCGTTTTAACGGTCATTATCACCATTTGGGAAGACATTAATGCCATACACAACAAATTAGACATTATCGTAGATGCAACAAACACTCCCTTACAAATGAACACCCAAAAATACAATAGAATTGCTCCCACTCCTCCCTCGGTCTTAATAGATGATAGTCATAGGTAGCTCTATAAATATTTTGGTGTATCCGTTTGTGCAGTAATGGTATATATGTTTTTTTGTGTTTTACAATGCTTTTTGTAGAATCCTAAGCTCTATAAACAACATGGGTTTTGAATAGAACATGCATTGGTTTTCTAATTACTTTGGGCAGGACTTACCTCTACAGAGCAATTTTGTTCTTGTGTGGTTGTTAAAACTAATTCCCATTTGAATTTTAGCTTATCTGGCTAACCTGATTTCCTTAGTAGTAGGTAATTAGCCATTATTGCTATTATATTTTTGTCATGCCCCCATTTTGACCCTTGTAATATTTTGGGCTATAATGTAGATATTGTATGCATATTAGGTATGATTCCTAGCGTGGAGCTCAAGGCCAAGGCCCTGCTAGTGAATGCTCGACCTTGAAGAGACAAGTATTGGATATTATGCTACCCATGTGCTAGTGAACCATAGGGATTGTAAATATGCATTTTAATATAAATGCCTACAACTAGATATGCAATGCAACAAGAGATGGGGGCATGATGTTTACAAGGAATTGGGAGGGAAATATTCAAACCCTTGAGCCAATCAAGTCAAGCCAAGTGTCAATGAGAGAACCCATGAACCCTCAACTACCCATGTTGACTTTTGTACCCAATCATTTATTTCTCCCAAGAGTTGGTTGAGGTGGTTAATGCCTTGGGGAATGGAGAGGTATGGCTGTCCAAAATCGAGTACGGGAAAGCCGCCCTTCCTAGAAATCCGTGTTTGGCTTCTTGGGCAAGAAAGGAGCCACGAAATTGCCCCCAAACCATTCTTCACCCATCAGTTTTGCTCTCTCACGAGTTTGGAACTACTTGGGCGTTTTCCTCCATGATTTCCTGTGTTTTCCTTCATTTTCCTAGCTGGGAAGGGTGTTTTTGTTGTGGCTAATAGTGGGGAAAAGAATAAAACAATTTTGGGGTTTTATAGAGGTCGTTTTGGCCCACTGTATGCTTATACATCTGTGGGAAAAATCGGTTTTCTTCCCTGGGGTTGGTTCCCTCTTCCCACAATCCGTTTTTGGGTGTGCAACGATTTGGGGAAAAACCCATAGACCCTATTATGTAAATCCCATTGTTGAAATGTGTATCCATGCCCAGTTTTGAGTTGTGTGTAAAAGAATGTTGGGGTTGAGATGGGTATCCATTGCTTTGGGCTGTGCTGAGCTTGAGAGTCCCCTTTTCCTTGTAGATATCATGCCCAGCTTGGGGGTGGTCTCTGAGTGCTGAAAGAATATAGGCTGGGAAAAGACCTATGGTTGGGTGGAACGTTGCAACGACATGCTAGTTGCTTGGGACAGCATTACAGTGAGATAAGTATATTCTCATGTGTATTTACTTCTGCACTGTTTTAATTAAAAGATGGTTGTTCTTGATATGGTTGATGCATGTGAAATGTGTGTGGATGATGTTTTGTTTCGCTGTGCATGTTTGCTTGATTTGTGGGCAATTGTTTATATTTATATGAATCATGAATGTTGAAATGGACTAAGTTTTATAAAAGCCCATATTTTGGGTTTCATGTTCCCTTCCTTGCGTTAATAGATGGGAAAGGACGTGACAATTTTTATGTTTGTTTTCCTTCAATAATACAAAAAAGCTACTTCTAACTTTAAAACAAACTATATCTATATATATATATATAATTGATATATAAAGGTTTTAAACTACATTTGTAATATCATTATCTATATATACATGAGAGAAAAACACCTCTCAATATCTTGATATGACTAATAAAATCAATCAACAAACTCAAAGACACCATGAAAAAGTGGCAAAGTTTGCCCCTCCTAAACTTTATCCCAACTAGAGATCGCTATTCCAAAATCCCTCACTTACATACATAAATGACAATGGAGAATTTATGAGTATGTGATGGGTATGTAGGGCCACCATTTATAAGGGGACACTCACTACTTTGAAAATTTATAAATTTTCCTTCTAAGTACAATATTCCCTTAGACTCGGGTGTCATGATAGAAACTTTTATCCATTTTTTGAAATTGCTTTGTTAGTCAACGAATTAACCATTTGATCGGGAGACCTTATAACACGCTCAAATTTCACTCAAAATTTCCATGGCAAATTATTTTCCACTAATGAATTATTGAACATACCATTAATTTATCAATGATTAGTTTTGATATTCATTTCAAAATATATTTCATATAACTTAGATATATCCATATTCTAAAGAACTTAGATATACCGATAATCTAATGTTCCAATTTGTTGGATTAAGTATTTAAATTGAAACGAGTTAGTTGGTAAAGTGATACAAACAAGTTTTACATAATGTGATAATGTTTTGTTGCATGGCATTCCTAAAACGTAATGTTTGATTCATACATACCATATATAAAATAGGAATAACATTCACATCCCGTGGTAAAATTATATTTAATTTCAATTTTGTTTTTGTGGTAGATTTGATGTAAAAATTATATTTAATTTTTAAATAAATTTTATGTAAATATTTTTAATATTAAGTTTTTTTAAATCCACTTGATTGTATGTATGAGGTTGTTTATTATGTCCCTGCAAGATATATATGCATGTAGGGTTGAATTACCATGTTTGCACATTGCAATTTTTTTATAACACAAAGTTAAGGTCAAGGTTTGGTGGCATTGATTGGTGATTTCAGATTGATGATGGGGATGCCTCTTGACAAGTGTCCCTGGTGACGTCCGCTCCGTTCACAGGTGTCTGGTGTAATTCTACAATTTAAATGTGCTAGGTTGATTGAACGTGCTGCACTCCTTGTAATTTGGGGCAGCCAGGTTCTAAGCCTCGACCCACCATCTCAGAAAGGATTGTTTATTTAGGTGGTATATCTGATGCTTTGGCATGCTTATCCATTTACTTGTGTTGTTGTGGTATCCAAGCTCCAAGCCTTGACCCACCATCTCAGCAAGGATTGTTTATTCAGATGGTACGTCGATGGTTTGGCTTGCTTGTGCATTTACTTGTGTTGCAGTTTAGATGTGTTGTGGTTTAAATGCGCTACACTCCTTGTAATCTGGGGCAGATAGGCTCCAAGCCTTGGCCCGCCATCTTTGAAGGCTTAGCCCACGAGCATTATTTCAAGTGGTACGGCTAGCAATATTAAAGCCTCGACTCGCCGGTTTGGCATGCTCAAACATTTACTCCTGCATTTACTTAAAGTGGAGGGCATTTGGACAGTCATTGTTATTCATGGAGTGGAGGGCATTTACTCTATGTGATTATTGTTGAACAAACTATTTGAAGACTAGTGTGTCTTATTCTCAGCAATGCACGTTGCTCTGAGACTGGTTGGTCTTGTTCTTGTGCGGACTTGTGGTTTGGGATGGAGTCTTGGAGGTTGGGTTCGGTCCCTCGCAACTCTGCGTTTGAAGAGAGAGGAAATTTCAATTTAAAATGTTCCTTCCAAAAATAATACAAATTCCATGTCATCATGTATTAGCCAATCAAAATGCTCTAAAAGTAAAAAATGGAGCACCTACAAAAATTGGGGGGAAAAAATAAAAAACTACTTTTTTGGATCATATTTTCAACTTATCTCCTTGTAGGTTTACTCAAATTTCAAGCAGGAGGACTCGTTGGATGCATAATTAAATTATGCATCCAACGAGTACTCATGTTGCATACTTTTAATACCATCCACACCATGATAAATCAAAAATACATTAAAAAACATGTTTTCTCTCACTAGAAACACGTTTTTTAATGTATTTTCAATTTTTTATGGTGTGGATGTTGTTAAAAGTATGCAACATGGGTAATCGTTGGATGCATAATTTAATTATGCATCCAACGAGTCCTCCCGCTTGAAATTTGAGTAAACCTACAACGAGATAAGTTGAAAATACGATCCAAAAAAGTAGTTTTTTTACTCTCTCTCTACTATTATTTTATTATTTTCTTATTATTTTCCTTAGGAGGCCCATTTTTTACCCAAATTTCCTCTAATTACTATCGTCTTTGGGTAAGTGCTCGAGTCTGTGAACAAATATACTCGACTGGTGTTTCTTATTGTAGCTTGTTGAAGGAATTGGAAAGTAGTTGCGACCTAAGGAAACTTATGTTTGGCAGGGAAGGGTATTGTCGAGTGGTCGACATAACGTTATTTCTTGTGCGGGTTGGTGGTGTGGGATAGATTCTTGGAGATTCAGTTTTGGTGGCAAGCGACTCTGCATTTGAAGACATGACACTATCATCTATGGGTAAGTCTTTGACTCTGTGCATATTTTTCGGGTAATTTTTTGACTATGTGCATATTGTGATGGTGTCAAGTAATTCTTGGACTATGTGCATATTGTAATCCTTCATTCTGTGTCCATTATTTATACATAGGGTTAGGGTTGTCATGATTTAATGTTATGAATTTGATGTTGGTTTGTTTATACATAGGGTTACAGTTGTCGTGATTTAATTCTTTTGTACCAATAATCTGAATTGTTGGATTTATTCAGGCTAGTTACTAGTTAGGGCTATCTGGTTTTGGATTGGACTGTGTTGGATTAGGGCTATCAGGTCTTGGAATTTGTGCATATTTCAAATTACCTTCTCATACTTGTTGATTATAATTTTTCAACTGGTATAGATTGGAGTTGTTGTGCTATGTCAATAAATGGCGTTTTATCTCGTTTCCATGTCAATTGTAACCCATTGTCTTGTTGTGTTGGGGTCTTACGTTCATTTCTAGGCCATGGAAAATCATAGCATGTGGTTTCGTTTTAAGAATGGCTACATTCTCTTGCTCCAACAAGTTACCTTAGTATCTTTCCTACTCCAAAAACATATTGTCTTGGCTTGTTAATATTGTTTTGGCTTGTTTCTAATTTATGGTCATTTGTCCCAAATGTATTTTGTTTCTTTCCCACTCCAAAAAAAATATTGTTTCTTGCTCAGTTTATGTGCTATGTATAGTGATAGCAAATTGTGTTTATTGCTTTCCATTTACACTAGTGTGTACAGATTCTATGCATGTTTTTATGTTCAGCTGGGAATTTGTTTGTGGATTTATTTGAAATCTTTTGAGCAGGGAATTGAGGTATTGTAGTAAAAGCAACTTGGTGTGCAAACAAACAAGCAACTGGATGTCGAACCATCGAGTCCCATTTAAATAATCTCCACTTATTATAGGTAATGTACAATTTTTTATATTACAGAATATATAGATTCCATTTAAAATAATAGTCAATATTCTCACCTGTGTTTGGTGGCTTGCATCCATTCTTTTATGCCCTACGGGTGTTTACATTGGATGGAAGGAATTTTTATAGTGGTGTGTACATCTTCTGACCTTTGGTGGGCATTATTTTATGCTCTACATGCATTTCTAGAACACCGACGAGTATGTTTGGAGGCCTTGCGTGCATTCTCTTATGCCCTGTGGACATTTACATTGGATGGCG
The DNA here is from genome assembly GCA_027924585.1 of Larix kaempferi. Taxonomy (NCBI): domain Eukaryota; kingdom Viridiplantae; phylum Streptophyta; class Pinopsida; order Pinales; family Pinaceae; genus Larix; species Larix kaempferi. Next base: position 26,550,245 of record BSBM01000877.1, on the reverse strand, counting down.
GGAATTTTTATAGTGATACGTGCATCTTCTGACCATATACGTGCATTTTGGTGGGCATTATTTTATGCCCCACGGGCATTTCTAGAAGACTAATGCGTATGTTTGGAGGCCTACGTGCATTCTTTTATGCTCTGTAGGGATTTCTAGAAGAGTGATGGCTATGACGAGTGTGTTTGGAGGCCTACATGCATTCTTTTGTGCCCTGTGGGCATCTAGATTTGCATATTTTGACCTTTGGTGGGTTGGAAACATTTTTTGATCTCCTCAATGATGACTTTGCAAAATCACACTTGCTACCAGTCCTCAAATCAACAACTTAGGTAATTACTATTTTTTTTCTTGCTTCAAATCTTATAGTCTTCTTTTCTTAAATATATTCTTCTATAATAAACAATCTACATCTTGACATCAATTCCATGTTTTCCTGTCACAGGTGCATGGTATTCTGAAAGCAAAGAGTGTTTACTCTCCACCATTCCAAAAATTTTGTGACAAATGCAAACAAGTATTTCCTTTGAACTCATCATAATGTGCACTTTGCAAACAAGACACAGTGTGCAAATATGAACATGGCATCGAATGTACGTTGGACATTGATGCTAATAGATTTGAATGCTTTCTTCTAATTCCACTGCTCCAGGACTGTTGTCCAAAAATTACACAAATGAGCTTTGATGACTATCAAAAAAGCATTTTTGCAACAATTTTCCACCTACAGAAAATATGTTTTAGAGACATTTTCACATTGGCAATCGACAAAGTGATCCTACTAATCAAGAAGTTGTGACATTGTTACTATTGTTTTGCAGGTACCTTTGTTTTCGACATGATGCCATGTAAAGTAGCTATGCTAAAACAATTTATGCTTTCCTATATCTATTTTTTATGCACTTCAACCATCTTTGTGTTGCTAACTTGTTTTTTATACAATGTCATGTTGTTAGCTAGATAGTTTCTAGTTTCCTGTATCTATTATGGATGCACTTTAGACATTATGTGTTGCTAGCTTCATCTATTGTCCTTATGTAAAACAACATAATACGTATCCCTGTCATTGCATTGAAATATGTTCCTCTTTAGTAATACCTTTTTATTGTAAATCATGTACATTGTGATGTTAACTCCGTGCAAAATTGTCTAAGATTCCTTGTTCACATTAGTTGTTGTCTTTGGAACATGAGTTCCACAAGTGACCATTGTATGTTGAATCTATAATTTGTTTTGTCCAGAAAAATAGACTTGTGTCATGAGATGAAAGATTTCATGCAGCTAGGATATTGATGTGAGTGCATTTATGTCTAGTTTAAAGGGGGTCATCTCACTCTGACAAAACGCTCGTTGTTCTGAACAAATTCAAAGATATAATATTTGAAAGAGTTTTAATATCCATATTCAATATCCCCTATTTTAGAATTCATTTTAAAATAGTTTTGACATGTTTTTTAGCATTGTCTATCCCTCTCATCATTGTACATGCATGAGGCTTTGAAAAAAAACTCCCTATTGGTCATGATGTCAATGCATTTATGGTACATTGTCATGTTGTTAGTTAGACAATTTCTAGTTTCCTATATCTACTTTAGATGCACTTTAGACATTTTGTATTGTTGGCTACAACTATTGTCCTTATGTAAAGCAATGTAACATATATCACTGTGATTGCATCGAAATATGTTCAAGTTCCTCCTTCGCACTAGTTACTAACTTTCCAAAATGAGTTGCAGAGTTAAATGAGCCCATCTCATTTTGACAAAATGGTCGTTGTTCTAAACAAATTCAAAATCTAATATCCATACTTACAAGAGTTTTAATATCCATATTTAATATCCCATGTTTTCACATTCATTCTTAAAAGAGTTTTGACATTTTTTTGAACCTTGTTTGGCTCTCTCATTATTGTGCATGCATGAGACCTTGAAAAAAAAAAGACCTTTGGGTCATGATGTGAGTGCATTTATGCTTTCTATGTTGAAATATTTATTGTTTCCTAGTCTATTTTTTAGCACCGTTTTGATCTCTCCTCATTGTCCAATTTTGGTACAAATAAGGCATACAACACAACTAACTAATCTTAGATACATGTGCCACCAATTAAAGATGCATTTTGGTTTCATTTATAGCAGTCAACAAAAATAAAATTAAGTGATTTATTTTCAGTAAAATTCTACTTGAGTTTGACATAGGCTAAAGCATATTCTATTTCCGAGTATGAGTCACAAACTAACGTTTTTGTAAACCCATGAACATCCTTTTTAGATATGGGAGACTCAAGAGAGAGGATAGAGGTACATGTTCATTTATTGAGTCTAGAGTCTCAAAACTAACAATTTAGGGTCATTTTCCTATAGAAATTTGTTTCATGTTCAAAATTAACAAAAGCAGTGGCAGGTTTTCACAGTTGTCTTTTGAATTTTGTTTATTGTTTTCTATAGCCCATGTTTATAGACTCTAACATTTATTAGTAGAATTGTTTTGATAGATTTTTAGTTTTTGTTGTTTCAACAATCACACTTCTCCACGTAGACCTTGACTCCATTCCATTCCATCCATCTGCTTTGGTTTGCTAATTACAATTATAGTACACGATGCATTCTTTCCTTCTTTAAATATTTTGTGAGGATGTGAATGTGAATAAGGTAGCCACAACTATGTATGTCTTCATTGCATTACTCAAATATGACACTTGATCCTTAAATTAGCTACAATGCTTTTGTCAACTTTGATTCCATCTCTAGGGATATGCTTTCTATTGCTATTAATTTATCGGTATGTAAAAAACAAGTACTTCTTCAATGTGTTGTTTTTTACGTACAAGGTACAACATTTTGAAATTGATATAAAATGTGTTCCCGATTTGTTAATTTTTGTTTGGTATTCACTAGGAGTCATATGGGTCATTTTGCAAAGAGAATCAGAGTAACATTATTTATATATCCTTTTAATCAGAGTAACATTATTTATATATCCTTTAGTCTTTATCTCTTAGAGCAAACATAGTGTGTTTTCAATTCGCTAATGTCATCTTTTGTGCTCATGTTTTTAACTATTGTTTGCATGTAAAACAACATGATATATGCCCCAGTAATTGCATTGAAATATGCTGTTGTTTACTATTATTCTTTTGTTCAAAGTAGTCTACATTAGTTACACAGGTAGCCATTGTATATTGAATCTTTCGCTCTTTGACCTCTTTTGAGAATCTTTGACACTGTAGTTTCCAAAAAACAATCACAATAATATATGATTGATATCTCCTCCTAGTCTTTCTCTCTTGAGAGAAACATAGTCTCTTTGCACTGTATTAATAGCATATTTTCTTCTAGGTGTAGAAATTTGAATGTCCTTTGAACAATTATGGTGACATAATGGAACGCCTTTTACAAATTCCACAACTCTAGAGCTATTGTGCAATAACTACACATATGAGCTTTGATCACCAGGAAAGAAAAGGCATTTTCCTAATAGTTTTACAATGGCGGAAAATATGCCTCAGAGGCATTTTCAAACTAGCAATAAACAATGCCATTTTTGGAATCAAGTAATTGTTCTTCTTTGCTAAATCTTTTTTCAGATAGACTTTAGGAAGGTTGTACTCCTGTCTTTTTTTTCCTTGTTTTTTGATACAGTGCTATGTAGAGTAGCTATCTTGAACAATTGTTGCTTTTCTTCTAGGTAGTTTTTTGTGCTCCTGGCATGTTTGAAGTACATTTTCATAAATAGTAATACTTTGACAAATTTATCAATAGTAATTCGTTGTGAAATTTAGAAGTTCCGCGCAAAACATAATGATAATTCGGCATTATATAATCGTCACATATGTTTGGAATGTTATGGGCTTGAATGAAAGCTAAGCTTGTGGCTGATATATGATATGAATGTCATTGTTATTTGGAATTTTTTTAAATACTACTATATGCTTGATTTGATAACAACTAAGAAATTCACATAAAACTTCCTAATTGTTCCAAACAATAGTTCCTCTTGATGATAGATATAGAAGTCAAATTCAATAAATTTTGATATTTGGAATGGCACAGTTAGCCACATAGAAAGTCATGCTTTTGGAAAAATAGAGTTAGTTTTTTGGACAAACTATTCTAGTTTACTTATCAACACATTCAAATGATATTATTTGTTTTTCTCTAGCAAGTACACTTAATAGTTTATGTAACTAGTGTAATATGAAAATAGATGCTAGAAACTGGTATGTTGAGAAACTTTAAACATAACAAGAAGTGGATGCACATTATTGAGAAGATAACCCTGATGCCTACACTTGGGCACTATTGGTGCATACCTTAATACATTCTTTCCTATAACTTTCTTGCAAGTGTTTAGATTGCAAATAGTAAAAAAAATTATAAATAGAAAAGCCTCAACTCGATAGATCATATGATTGTATTTGCCCCTAGTTTTGTTCTTGTATCATTTAGCTTGTATGGTTTAACTGGCTTTTGCACTATGCTTACCATTGCTCTCGTGTGATTTGTTCTCTGAATTCTCTAAAAAAATCAGGAATCACTTTTTTTCCATGTAAACTTTAACGAGAAACATAGCCGCTAGGGCATTGCCACCTTGTGGCTCTTGTTAGATAAAATTTATAGTATGGAAAAAAGAGGAAATTTCTTTTTTATTCTTATATTTATTTTCATAAAAATGCATCTAAAGTGTACGATTTCTTTTCTTTGTGCCTTTTTAATGTAAGAATGAATTAAAAAAAAATATCCATTTAAATTATAATTTATGAATAAAAATGATATATAGTAATTCTCTTGAGCATATAACACCGTAAGGTATGTTTGACACCTAACTTTCATAAAAATTAAAGGCCTACTTACTACTTGGTATATAGTAATTCTTAGAGTATGAGAAGAAATTTTTTTATTGTTCTTTTGATTTTGGTTTTCACAAAGAGTTCAAGTTGGATAAAGGAAACTAAGGAGGACTTGGTTTTAGAAATGAAGAGCCCCCTGCCATTTCATGTACTTAGTTTTGCATTATAATGTGGACTATAATGGAATATTGAAGAAATAATGGTTTGGAATGTAGTTTAAACATATTTATTTATCTGGGTGAGTAGGTGAACAAGGATTTGAATTTTTTTTATAATTATAATAAGTTGGATTTAAATAAGGTTATGCTTGTAAGTAGGTTATAAAAGTTAGCTTAGCTTTTGCTAAGTCAAAGTTGGTTTTGAGTTGCATGTTGAGAAAGTTAGTTGGTGTAAAGAGTATATATGATTATGATTGGAAAAAAAGATCCATTCATTCTATAAGTAAAGAGGCAAAGGTTCTTGTGTCATATGAGTGGATTTTGGAAGGAGTGGTAGAGTTGAGAGATAAATATTTGATAGGATATTTCAATGAAAGAGAATCTCCGTTAGTGACATGATTTTTATTTTGGACGAGTAAGGAATGGTTGGCATTGGAAAGAGGGAAAGTTAAAATCTTTCTTTTATTCAATAGTTTATACTTTTTTCTTTAGAATCCTAAGGGAAAAAAGATAGTGGTTTTGGGAGGTCCGTGGTTGTATGGGGAGAATGGCCTTGTGTTATTTCTTTGGAATGATCAATTCAACTTTGCTACGGTGAGAAGGCCATTTACAAATGTTGTGGGTTTGTCTCCCAAGGTTGTTCTTAACTATTGGAAGATAAATATTTTAAAACTCATAGGAGATTCTTTTGGTTCATTTCAGAATGCAACATCTAAAATGCTTTAGGTTGAAGGGGTTCTTTGTCTCTTGATCTTTGTAAGCACAAATGGGGTTGTAAGCGAAAAAATCATTAGAGAGTGAAAATTTTGTTGAAGTTTATGATCTCGATTGTGAAAGAATTACATTGAAGTGTAGATATTGTCACAACACATGTCACATTTTGCATATCTATCCTAAAAGAGATCTTGCTTTTAAGCATCAAGAGGGGTTGTTCATTCTACCAAAAGATTCACGACTGGCTACAAATTGTAGGGTAGCAAATGATAATCCTTTGGGATCATTTCAACTTGGAGAATCAACTTCCTAATAGTAAGCAAAAAGCTCAAGTAGACATTTTGATTCCTAGAAAAGAATCCTTGTTGATGAATTTTCTTGGAGAGCTATCTGAATCAGTATTATATATCCTTTATTTTCCAAGATTGTTATGTGACAGTGGAGAGTAGTCTATGGAGTTGAAGATTCACAAGGGTGGAAGATTGGATTCTTTGTCAATGCAACAAAAATATAATATTTCAGATTGGAATGAGTTTCTAGCCAATGCAGTAGTTGACTATGGTATTTCAATAGATTTGAATTTTGGTTTAAAGAAAATTCCCTCTTTAGAGGGATATTTAGACATGGAAATTTTAGGTTGAAATAAGGTAATTATTATGCAATAGAGGTCTATGATGGAGGGTGGCTTGCAATAATGTTGATTTCCTAGTTTGCATGATTATGTTATTATTAGAAGCCATGATGTCAAGCCAAATGATGTTTTCCTCCCTAATAATCATGTTGCTATAGTAGTAATCTTACATAAGGGTAGGAAGGAAAAATTCATTCCACTTAATCGATCCCTATCATCCCCCAATTCTCAAACTCGAGGGGCTGCAAACATAAATACTTGAGTGGAGGGATTTAGTCCCAATTGATTTGTTTAGTTTTCTTTGATCTTGATGGAGATTCTAGTTTTCTTTGATCCTTTTCATATTGTAACACAACCAGGGTAGTTTTGGTAGAGACATTATTAGAGGAGAACCCTTACTTCTTTTAATGCAATAAACATTCTAGTTTTTGTACTTTTGAAACAAATATATGAAATTACTAAACATTTTTTTGGGAAAAAAACAAGTTCCATAAACCTTTTTTAATTAATTTTTTAAAGTCATTTTATAAGCCCAAGTTAAGAGACATTCAAATATGATTGCCTAGTTGCACAATCAATATTTAATTAACAATGCTAAAAAAATACATATTATAGAGTGAGATTTGAACCCAAGCAGAAAGAATAAAAATTTCCCCATAACCACAAACTATATCCAAATAATAATACATTAAAAAAAACATAATAAAAACAATAACTTTAATAAACATAATATAATTTTACATTAAAATGAATTTTTATTTTGATGTCGTAAGATTTATCATTAAAACATTTATATGTATATAACACAAAATAAGTATTATATATCATATAATATAATCTTTAATATAAGATATAAATATAAAAAATTAATTAACCATCTTTAAATAAAAATATGTTAGGAACCCATGTCTTTACTTTGTTAGTATATTGTTGTTGGACGCATATGCTTTGTAAGTCGTCCCGAAGTATTTGTTGATCCATAGTTTGTGTTATTGTTGTTTGGCGCATATGCTTTGTAAGTCGTCCGCAATATTATTGATCCATAGTTTGTATTGGCCCATGGTTTTGACCCATAGTATTGGCACCTAGACTTAGTATATAATGATGGAATATTGGTCAATACTGAGAGGGGGGGTGAATCAGTATTTAACTTTTTGCCTTTTAACCACTTATTTAATTTTTGATCAAAACATAGAATCAACGAAATACACAAAACACAGATTTTATCGTGGAACTCCAAATGGATAAACCAACAAAGCTTTTCTATTATCTGCAAATTGCTTTTTACAAGTTACAATAGAATTCGATTGGCACCAACCAATCAGGATTCACCCACACCCTTAATTCACCAGCACCAACTGGTAGGAGGCTACGACTCCCTGTTTAGTCAGCGATGACTGACAAGGAAGCAATAACTCCCCTTTGCAAGCATCGACCTGCCCTAGCACCACCCTGCCTCCCTTATAGTTTTTAGATCTTCACAAGCTTCTAGGACTGCATCTCTTTCTTTGGCCTAACGTCTTCTTCAAGTACTGAGATGAAGAATTGAGAGACACTTTTCTACAAATGATTTTGTCTTTTCAATATATACTTCTCCAATGTGCATTTTGAAATGTCACACCTTTTCGAAACAACACACCTAAAAAAAATGATACTATAATAAAAATCATTTTTTTATTTTTTATTTTTAATATATAACTATATATATTATTGTTTTAATTAACCCTTAAAAGAAATGACTTTATATTAAAAATCATTTCTTTTTACTATCAAAACTAAACACATTTTTATTTATTTAATTAATTAAAACTTCTAATTAATTAATACTTTTTGTTTTATTAATTCGTATTTAACCTTCATGTTCACGAAGGCTTCAGCCACATGACTTCTATGCCACATCATCATGCCACGTTGATAGCTCCTCTGCCACATCGACCACACCTCCATGTTGACATCGACCACACCTCCACGTTTGAATGATGCCATGTTATTTGCCCATACCAGTGACACATTGTTGTTGCCTCTTCACCATCTAGTCATTATCCACGTTCTGCCACACTTCGACCAATTGTGCTGCCTGCAACGACACATCACTGTCCAGTCATTATCTATGTCCACAACTGAGTTTCCACGCGTATCAAAAAGTAGGGGGCCTGACAGGTCATCCTGGGCTCTGGGCTAGTTACTTCTCGTGGAGTCCATGCACCCAACACCCCCACCATACCTTTGCACTACGCGTTAATAGAATTAGTATTGACCAGACTATATAAACACATAAGAATTCATTTTCGTGGCAAATGTGGGACTAACTCCCAACACAAAAAACAATCACAACCGTCGATTGGCATGATCAAACGGTCCCTGAGTCACGACGGTGTGGTTGATCTCTTTGCGCAATTCCTTATGTTCTCTTGCAAGCTCCATCTTCCATCTGCGAACTCCAAAACGCTGGTATCATCTTCCATGGCCATCTCAGATTTATCATCTCCATAGCTCCGATGAATCTCTATTTCCTGAGATGAAGTGGGCATCAGGAGTCCTCGCGGTAGATCCAATAGAAGGCCCAAAAACTAGCACACCCCAGTAATCCTATCGGCCTCTACAAAATTTGCATTACACAACAGATATATGCTCTAACTTAGAAATTAAGGAAAATTTAAGAGATGGGTATCCGACGTGGCCATTGAAGGGATCGTGGAGCCTCAGTCAATTGAAATGATGACCCTCAATTATATTAGTCCATGCATAATTCATCAAATGGACCAAAACATCCTCACATCCAATTTTTGCTGTAATTGTTTCGATGCAAGGCTCTTCACAAAGCACATTGCTATGCCAATGGTAATATTGCGGGCATGTCAATTTCATCAACAATTTTCTAGAAATCAATACTTTCGTTGTATCTTACAGGATGCGTAACCGGCGCCATGTTCAACTTGTTTGCATCAACAAGTATCCCTCGAAGTCGCTATTTGTTGGGAAAATTGTGCTTCTTCAACATAAATCGTAATTTGTATGAGAAGACAGAATTATCCCTCCCGTCTTGAGCCATCGATCTCTTGAAACAATTATACTAGCAAGCATGCTCTCATATAGAATCATGTAACCCATCCACTCCGATATAATGACATCTACCTCCTCATCAATTTCATCCTCCTTTCATTATAAACAAACTAAAATTTGCAGTAAATGATTCCAACTCTTTCGTTGAATTGCCTTCCCGTGTTTCCTACATTCCCCATGATTTTCATTCATAAGAGCTGTCAACACAGTGAAGGGAGAACAAGTCTCTGCAACTATATCAATAGCTTCAGTTGTACAGACACGGTTTTGGCATTCTTTGAAACTTTCAGTTAAGTAGCAAGCACATCCTGTGGCCCAATTGCCTTTGCAATGTATCCAAATGTGTTCATAGTTGCCCTTCTAATTCCTTTCTTATGAGCTTTCAACATATTGCTCTAAGGATATTTTTGCATTTTCGAATATCTTTAACATATTTGCTACTAGATTATGTTTTGTATTCATCCTCAGCCATGGCTCTGTAATCCGCTTGCTGCTCTTGTCATCATCTAGTTACCTGCATCTTTAGCCTTTTCCATATTGATTGCCATCAATGAAAATCTTCAACCTTGGCCATATTGCCAACAATCTTCCCCTTTGACATCAAGGCAAAGGGATAATAAGATCCCCCTGACAGCAATCACTGTCTCCCCCTATCCAGATGCATCACATTTTTTCGTTTTAATTTGGAAAGGGAATTATACCCAACTTTTGCCTGAGATGCTCAAACACATCCCTGTTCAAAGGCTTAGTAAATATGTCTGCCACTTGTTCCTGTGTCAGAATATATTCAAGTCTAATATTCTTGCTTGCAGCTTTCTCTCTTAAATGATGATATTTTATAGGAATATGTTTTGCCTTGGAGTGTTGGACAGGGTTTTTGGACAAACTTATGGCACTTGTGTTGTCACAATGGATGATAGTGGGTTCTTCAAACACAACCTTAATATCTTGTAGAGTTTGTTTCATCCATTTGACCTGTGTGCAGCACTCTACTGCTGCAATGTACTCTGCTTCAGTGGTGGATAACGAGATTGAGGTCTGTTTTTTACTTATCCAAGAGACAAGTGATTCTCCCAAGAAAAAGGCTCCTCCACTTGTGCTCTTCCTATCATCTACACACCCAGCCCAGTCAACATTTGAATAGGCTCTTAAGGAGAAGAATTTCTTGCTTGGATACCAGAGTCCAAGGTTTATAGTTCCTTTTAGGTACCTGAAGATTCTCTTTACTGCTTGAACATGATTATCTTTTGGTGCTGATTGGAATCTAGAAACCATCCCAACATCTTACTTGACATCTAGCCTGGAGGCTGTGACATATAGTAGACTTCCAATCATTGACCTATAGGATTTTTTATCAACATTTTTGGACTCATCTTCTTTACTAAGCTTACATCCCACAGTCATAGGTGTACTCACTGGTTTACAATATTCAAATTGGAATTTTCTGAGCATATCTTTTACATATTTAGTTTGATGTATAAAAATCCCCTCATTGGATTGTATTATTTGCAAACCTAGGAAGAAGTTGAGTTCTCCAAGTAGAGACATCTCAAACTCCTGTTGCATCAATTTAGCAAATTCCTTGCTCATCTTTTCATCATCACTTCCAAATACTATGTCATCAACATAAACTTCTACGATAATCATGATATCATTTACAGTTTTATAATAGAGATTATTGTCTGTTGATCCTCTTTTAAAACCTTGTAATTGCAAGTAGGAATCTAGTCTTGCATACCATGTTCTAGGTGCTTGTTTTATCCCATAGAGTGCTTTCTTTAATTTGCAGACATAGTCTCCTTTATTAGTCAACTGAAAACCTTCTAGTTGCTCAATGTAAATCTCTTCTTCTAATTATCCATTAAGGAATGCTGACTTGACATCCATCTGATATACTTTCAACTTTTTGTGACTAGCAAAGGCTAAGAACATTCTAATTGCTTCCAATCTGGCCACAGGTGCAAAAGTTTCTTCAAAATCAACTCCTTCAACTTGGGCATAACCTTTACACACCAAGTTGGCCTTGTTCCTGACAACTTGTCCCTCTTCATTCATTTTATTCTTGAATACCCATTTGGTCCCAATAACATTCTTGTCTTTTGGTCTTGGAACCAAATCCCAAGTTTGATTCTTTTCGATTTGGTCCTATTCTTCATTTATAGAATTTATCCAATTCTCATCTTTGCATGCCTCTTTGATTGAGCTGGGCTCAATATGTGATAGGAGTGCTATTTCTGTTTGATACAAAAAATTTCTTCTTGTTTGTACTCATGCATCTTTATCTCCAATGATCTGGTCTTCAGGATGATTCTTTTGGACTATTCTGGAGGGTGTATTGGTGTATTTTCTAGGGGATTTTTCTCTTTCTTCTCGAGTATCATCCTCCTCTTTTTTGGTACCTATTTCATCTTCTTGTATTCCTTCTTCATCTATCTGTGTATCAACTGGCTCCTCATGATCCTCTCTTTTACTATCGAGTGCACTTTCTTGATGTTTGAACCTTTTTGTTTTTAAATCATCCACCTTAACATCAGCACTTTCAACAATCTTATGTAATCTGAGATTGTAGCATCTATATGCTCTTTTGGCAGAAGAGTATCCAAGAAATATACCTTCATCAAATCTAGCATCGAATTTTCCAAGATCCTCATCAAGTCTTTTAATGTAACATTTACTTCCAAAGACCTTAAAATATTTTACAGAGGGAGTTCTTCCGAACCATAATTCATAGGGAGTCTTTTCGTTATTTTTCCTGAGCTGTCCTCTATTTAAAATGTACATTGCTGTGCTTAAGCTTCCCTCCAATATCCATCATACAGTCTTGCTTCATTTAGCATGGTTCTTGCGGCCTCCTGGACTGTTCTATTCTTCTGTTCAACAACCCCATTTTGCTGAGGTGTTCTGGCAGCAGAGAATTGTCTATTAATTCCATGAGTTTCACAGAAGATATCAAACTCTTTTGAAGTGAACTCACCCCCATTGTCTGATCTAAGACCTTTGATTTTTGCTTCTATTTCATTTTCAACAAGAGTTTTAAAAGCTTTGAATTTTTCAAATGCTTCTGATTTTTCCTTTAGAAAGAATATGACTCTCCTTGCATACTGTTGGTCCTTGTAGGTCCACAGAGATCAGTGTGAACCAGTTGTAAAGGTTTTGAGGTTGAGTGCTCTTTTGTTTTGAACCTTACTCTAGTTTGCTTCCCTAATTGACAATGTCTACATATAGGATTTGATGGTTTTGTGATCTTTGGCAAGTTTCTAACTGCCCCAAGATTACTAACTTTTACTAAATTGTCAAAGTTAATGTGTCCCAACCTCCTATGCCATAGCCAACTTTCATCTAATAAATTTATATGACATTCCTCATCTAGTTTTGTATTTAGTATGTATACATTCTCAGGAGTTCTAGATACAGTACCAACTAATTTTCCTGAGTCCTTTCTCCTAATCTCACATTTCTTGGAATCGAAGATGCAAATGTGTCCCTGGTCACAGGTTTGGCTGACACTTAGTAATCTAGGTTTCATATTTTCAACCAACAATACATTCTTGGCTTTGGCCTTTCCCACATTCACAGTGCCTTTTCCAAGAATGTTACTTGAAGCATTGTCACCAAATGTAACTCTACCCTTATGTTTCTTTAAGTTCAAAAACTTGCCCTTATCTCCTATCATGTGCTTTGAACACCCACTGTCAACATACCAGGGATCTCCTTTATCTTGGACTTTTAAGGCAATAAGACATTTCTCTTTTGATGTTTTTTCTCTCCAAAGCTTCTTTTGTTCTTTGATGTCCTTTGGCCTTTCTGAGATTTCCATTAATCTACAGTTTTTTGTTTTATGCCCATAGTTATGACAGTTGAAGCACTCCAAATATTTTTCTTGTAGAGGGGTAAATGAGTTATAATTTCTGCTCTTTGCTTGACTAACTGTTTGATTGTTTTTGAAGTTATAATTTTTACCCTTCAATCTTTTCATCTCATATTCTCTACAGTTCACAGCTTTGTGTCCAAAGTTGGAGCATGCAAAACAGTATCCAAGGAAAATATAAGGATATCTAGTTTGATAAATCTTCTTTGGATTTGTCTTGAGTTCCTTCTTGATGGATGGAAGTGGTCTTCTGGTGTTATGAACATTCCTTATCTTTTCTTCTTCTTCCTTCTTGACTGTACTACGAAGAGTTGTTGCATAAGATTTTGGTCCAACTTGATTTTCCTTTTTGGAATAACCTAATCCATTTTTGTTACTCGGATTTCTTTGTGCAATTATAATTTCATCTAGAATTTTAGAACTATTTTCATATTTGTTTTGAACAAGTTCTTTCCTCAAGTGAATTAATTCTGCTTCCATTTTTTCACAAATTAATTGTTTTTCTCTAAGAGATTCCTCTAGCTTCTCTTCTATCTTATTTGCTTCTTGAATTTTTTGTTTCAGATTGCTCATGATTTTCTTCATCTCCTTTTCTTTTTGTTCATGCTCTTCTTGCTGTTCAACTATAACCCTTTTCAAATGCCTATATTTATTTTTGTATCTTTTCATTCCATTCAAGGCACTAAATAGTTCTTTTTCCATGTTAACCTCTGTTTCATCTTCTAACTCTTTCTCATGCTTACTTTCTTCTAGGTCACTAGATTCTTCAATACCTAGAAAGAGGACCTCATCATCACTGTCACTAGTCTCAGATGAACTGCTGTCTTCTTCTTCTTCTTTTGAATAGTAGTTCTTTTTGTACTTTTTCTTATAGTCGAATTTTCCTTTTTTCTTGTATTGTTTACTCTTGTCATCTTCATCTTCAGAGTCTTTCTTGGAATAAGGACACTTGGATTGAAAGTGCCCAATTTTTCCATAGTTAAAACATTTGAAGGGAAGCTTGCCTTTATACTTTCCTGACCCCTTCTGAAGTTTCTTGATAAAATTGGATTCTTCCACACCATGTTCTTCATTGTGGTCGATCTGAGTGTTTTGCTTTTGATTCTTTATTTTCTTGGTCACTTTGAAGGTTGCTTCTCCTTTTGAAGTATTATTTTGTCCCGTTATCATCTCATATGCAGTGAGAATTCCATGTAGTTGATCCATTGTCAAGAGATCAAGATCATCTCGTTCCTCTAAGGTGGATATTTTTGAGTCATACTTCATGGGCAGTGTCCTTAGCACCTTTTTAACCACTTCTTTTTCTTTTAATTTTCCTCCAAGTCCTCTAATAGCACTGACTACCTCATCTATTCTTAGAAAGTATTCCCCAATATTCTCTTCCTCCTTCATTTTAAGACTCTCAAATTGTCCCCTATATGTCTGAAGCTTGGATTCTTTGACTTTAGATTCACCTTCATAGATAATATTTAACTTATCCCAGGCTTGCTTGGCAGTCTTGCATCTCATAACTTTTGTAAAGACAGCATTATTCAATCCACTCAAGATTGCATTTAGGGCTTTGGCATTACTCTCATATTCGCTTAATTCTTTTGGATCTGTAGGTGCTTGGTCTCCTATCTTATACACCTCTTGAGTTGCTTCCCACACCTTCCATCCAAGGGACATCAGATGGCACCTCATCCTCACACTCCAGTATGCATAGTTTTCTCCTGTAAAGAGTGGGGGTTTGTTAGTGTCTAACCCATTTTGTTGATCCATAGTGGTCTTTGAATAAGATCTTCCTTCTAGTGGCTAAACCATGGTGAAGGACCCTCACTCTGATACCAATTGATGGAATATTGGTCAATACTGAGAGGGGGGGGTGAATCAGTATTTAAATTTTTGCCTTTTAACCACTTATTTAATTTTTGATCAAAACATGGAATCAACGGAATACACAAAACATGGATTTTATCATGGAACTCCAAATGGATAAACCACCAAAGCTTTTCTATTATCTGCAAAATTGCTTTTTACAAGTTACAATAGAATTCGATTGGCACCAACCAATCAGGATGCACCCACACCCTTAATTCACCAGCACCAACTGGTAGGAGGCTACAACCCCTTGTTTAGTCAGCGACGACTGACAAGGAAGCAATAACTCCCCTTTGCAAGCATCGACCTGCCCTAGCACCACCCTGCCTCCCTTATAGTTTTTAGATCTTCACAAGCTTCTAGGACTGCATCTCTTTCTTTGGCCTAACGTCTTCTTCAAGTACTGAGATGAAGAATTGAGAGACACTTTTCTACAAATGATTTTGTCTTTTCAATATATACTTCTCCAATGTGCATTTTGAAATGTCACACCTTTTCGAAACAACACACCTAAAAAAAATGATACTATAATAAAAATCATTTATTTTTTATTTTTTATTTTTAATATATAACTATATATATTATTGTTTTAATTAACCCTTAAAAGAAATGACTTTATATTAAAAATCATTTCTGTTTATTATCAAAACTAAACACATTTTATTTATTTATTTATTTAATTAAAACATCTAATTAATTAATACTTTGTGTTTTATTAATTCGTATTTAACCTTCATGTTCATGAAGGCTTTAGCCACATGACTTCTATGCCACATCATCGTGCCGCGTTGATAGCTCCTCTGCCACATCGACCACACCTCCACGTTTGAATGATGCCATGTTATTTGCCCATACTGGTGACACATTGCTACTGCCTCTTCACCATCTAGTCATTATCCACGTTCTGCCACACTTCGACCAATCGTGCTGCCTGCAACGACACATCACTGTCCAGTCACTATCTACGTTCACAACTGAGTTGCCATGCGTATCAAAAGGTAGGGGGCATGATAGGTCGTCCTGGGCTTCAGGCTGGTTACTTCTCATGGAGTCCATGCACCTAGAGACCCCACCATACCTTTGCACTACACATCAATAGAATTAGTATTGACCGGACCATATAAACGCATAAGAATTCATTTTCGTGGCAAATGTGGGACTAACTCCCAACACAAAAAACAATCACAACCGTTGATTGGCATGATCAAACGGTCCCTGAGTCACGACGGTGTGGTTGATCTCTTTGTGCGATTCCTTATGTTCTCTTGCGAGCTCCATCTTCCATCTGCGAACTCCGAAACGCTGGTATCATCTTCCATGGCCATCCCAAATTTATCATCTCCATAGCTCAGATGAATCTCTGTTTCCTGAGATGAAGTGCGCATCAGGAGTCCTCGCAGTAGAGCTAGTAGAAGGACCAAAACCTAGCACACCCCAGTAATCCTATCGACCTCTACAAAATTCGCATTACACAACAGATATATGCTCTAACTTAGAAATTAAGGAAAATTTAAGAGATGGGTATCCGACGCGGCCATTGAAGGGATCGTGGAGCCTCAGTCCATTGAAACGATGACCCTCAATTATATTAGTCCATGCATAATTCATCAAATGGACCAAAACATCCTCACATCCAATTTCTGCTGTAATTGTTTCGATGCAAGGCTCTTCACAAAGCACATTGCTATGCCAATGGTAATATTGCGGGCATGTCAATTTCATCAACAATTTTCCAAAAATCAATACTTTCACTGTATCTTACAGGATGCGTAACCGGTGCCATGTTCAACTTGTTTGCATCAACAAGTATCCCTCGAAGTTTCTATTTGTTGGGAAAATTGTGCTTCTTCAACATAAATCGTAATTTGTATGAGAAGACAGAATTATCCCTCCCATCTTGAGCCATCGATCTCTTGAAACAATTATACTGGCAAGCATGCTCTCATATAGAATCATGTAACCCATCCACTCCGATATAATGACATCTACCTCCTTGTCAATTTCATCATCCTTTCATTATAAACAAACTGAAATTTGCAGTAAATGATTCCAACTCTTTCGTTGAATTGCCTGCCTGTGTTTCCTACATTCCCAATGATTTTCATTCATAAGAGCTGGCAGCACAGTGAAGGGAGAACAAGTTTCTGCAACTATAGCAATAGCTTTAGTTGTACAGACACAGTTCTGGCATTCTTTGAAACTTTCAGTTAAGTAGAAAGCACATCCGGTGGCCCAATTACCTTTGCAATGTATCCAAATGTGTTCATAGTTGCCCTTCTAATTCCTTTCTTATGAGCTTTCACATATTTCTCTAAGGATATTTTTGCATTTCGAATATCTTTAACATATCTGCTACTAGATTCTGTTTTGTATTCATCCTCAACCATGGCTCTGTAATCTGCTTGCTTCTCTTGTCATCATCTAGTTACCTGCATCTTCATCCTTTTCCATATTGATTGCCATCAATGACAATCTCCAACCTTGGCCATATTGCCAACATATAAGTGTGTGTTGAGGCCTATGAAGGCACCGTGAAGTTATTTTGTATTGAGCTTGGTCAAAGGAGGTTTCCCCCTCGAAGTGGCCTGCGATCAATAAAAGTATTCTGTGATCTGATAAATCGTGTATTCATTAAATAATTGTTGCAGGTTCTTCACATCTGGTATCAAAGCACTTTCTTGGGCTCGTTGGGTGAAATTTCTGCCAAATTTTTTTTTCGCATCTGTTGCAGGTTTGGATCTGGGAATAATCCCTATCCGCTTAATTGTGGGAAGTACTTGGGCATAAGCCCTAAAATTCATTGTGAGGAGTACCACAGGAACCCCGAAGTAGCTGGCCCATTGGGAGGACCTGCCAGCGAAAAGGGCAACGACCCCTACCTGATTGACTAGTTCCCACCCGTGAGGTAAACCAAGAGCTGTTGTTTGTGGAAAAGCGGTTATCAGTTTTACTTGATCCGTGCAGTGAGGGGTACTAACCCAATATGCAAGCCGTTAGACAACATTGGTGGCTGAGTGAATCCCCTGAACCGTTAGGAAGCTGAGCATATGGGGTCCATATCTATTTTCAGCTGATAAATCGCAGATTTTCTCTGTCCAGAACTGTTGCCGATAAATTTCACACCGTTTCAGATCTATCTATTGTCGATCCCTTCAGTGCCATTTCAGATCCATCTGGTGCCGATCCCTTCCGTGCCGTTGCAGATCCATCTATTTCCGATCCCTTCTGTGTCGTAGCAGATCCATTCTGAAAATATATATATATATATATATATATATATAAATAAATAAATAAATAAATAAAAAATAAAAAAATCCCAAACTTTCCTGGCACCCCCATAATCCCATTCTGCATATTTCATTCCTGAGGACCCTATCCCAAATTTCACTTCCCAAAGCCCGAAATCTCACATTTGTCTATTTTTACATAACTTCTTCAAATTTCACCCAATCACCTTCAAATTTTACCACAGTTCCTTTCCTAATTCTGCTTCTTTGTCCCTCTCTGCCAAATTTTCCCATTCTTTCACCCCGCTTCTGAAATCCTCCTGTTCTGCTTCCCTGTCCATTCGACGATGTCCAAAACCTAGTCAAACCCAAATTACCCTTCAGATTTTTTCCCAAATCCATATTTTCCTTTACTGAAACAGTTTCTGTTTTTGTTTTTCTACCCACTCAAAAAAAAAACTCCTGGTTATGGTTGTCACCCGCGCTGGAGAAAAAACCATGGAAGAAGCACTTGCAGCCATTCAAGCCATGAACAACAAACGACAGTCCAAGTTTTCATCAGACAATGGGTTCTCTTCTTCCAGCAATTTCCGTGGTCCGAAGCTTGATTTTCCTCGCTCCAATGGTATTGATCTAACTGGATGGATCTATCGTGCAGAACAGTATTTCAGTATGAATAATACTTTTGATGTTAACAAAGTTCCACTTGCATCCTTTCATCTGGAACGGGAAACTCTTCAATGGTACCGTTGGTACATCAAGGCTCATGAAGAGCCAAAATGGACAGATTTTTGCCAGCTTCTTTTGCAACGATTTGGTCCCAGTGCTTTTGATGACTTCACAGGATCCCTCACTAAACTTCACCAAATTGGCACTGTGAGAGAGTACCAAACCGAATTTGAGAAACTAGCCAACCACACTGAAGGATTGCCTCATGACTTCTACCAGAGTTGTTTTATCAATGGTCTAAAGGATGCAATCCGCTCTGAGGTCAAAATGTTTTCTCCTGACACAATGATGGAAGCCCCGGGGTTGGATAAGTTGGTAGAAGACAAGATTGTAGCCCAACAATGCTCCAAACCCACTTTTGTTCCCTTCCGAAATATGGGTTCTCATCGAACTCCCATCCCGCCAGCTCCTCGACCAACTCCTATCAAGCATTTGTCTGAAACTGAGATGCAGGCACGCAGAGAAAAAGGGATTTTTTTATAATTGTGATGAGAAATTCACTCAGGGACATAGATGTGTTCAGCAAAAGATCTATCTCTTGGATATGGATTCTCTGCCTGCCTCTGAAATTGGTGAAGAATCTCCAGATACAATGGATGCTCAGGACGACATTCCGGAGCCACCTATTGACCCTCCGTCTCAGGACGACTAGCCAGAGATATCTCTCCATGCTTTAGCTAGAATCACCACCCCCCAAACCATGCGGGTCAGGGGTTACTTCAAGAAGCTTCCTCTTAAAATACTCATTGATTCTGGTAGCACTCATAATTTCATTGACCCTCAGATCGCCAAACAGGTTGATTGTTTTATCCATCCTTGCTCCAACTTTGAAGTCATGGTTGCTAATGGGGGCACCTTACCTTGCAAAGGGAAGTGTCGTAATGTGCGTATCTCTATGGGAGATTATAACCTATGCTCTGACATGTTTTCCTTGACCTTAGGTGGATGTGATGTGGTTTTGGGCGCTCAATGGCTACGCACACTTGGCCCCATCTTATGGGATTTTGCTGAACTTTGGATGCAGTTTTCCCCCAATGGACAAAAACACACTTTGAAAGGCTTACAACTAGGGTCTCTCAGAATCATCAATTCACATCGCATGGAAAAAATCCTTAAGAAGAATTCACATGGTGTCATCGCTCAGAACCTTTCCATTCAGATGCAACCATCAACGATCTCCACTACTCCTTTGGATCTACAACAAATTTTGGATGGATATACAGGTGTCTTTGCTGAACCAGTGGGATTTCCACCTTCAAGGCCAGAGGACCATCGAATTCAGCTCGTTCCTGGAAGCGTTCCTCCCAACAGCAGGCCCTATCCCTACCCATTTCACCAAAAAACAGAGATTGAAATGCTCGTTCGAGACTTACTGAAGCAAGGTATTATTCGCCCAAGCACTATTTCCTTTTCTTCATCAGTTCTTCTTGTCTGCAAAAAAGATGGGTCATGGTGCCTCTGCATTGACTTCCGAGCACTTAATCACCTCACTATCAAGGATAAGTTTCCAATTCCTATTGTTGATGAGCTTCATGGTGCTCAATTTTTCTCCAAGTTGGATCTTCGTTCTGGGTATCATCAAATTCGGGTTCATGAGGATGATATCCCTAAAACAGGTTTCCGCACACATGATGGCCACTATGAGTTTTTGGTCATGCCCTTTGGCCTCACTAATGCTCCTTCCGCATTCCAGGCCTTGATGAATAAAATATTTCTGCCCTACTTGCGGAAATTCATTCTGGTATTCTTTGATGATATCCTCATCTACAATAAAACCTGGGCTGAACATCTCCAACATATGGATCTTGTAATGAAACTTTTCTTTGACCATCATCTCCATGCCAAATAGGCCAAATGTGTTTTTGGACAGAAAGAAGTTGAGTATCTCGGGCACATTATCTCAGTAGAAGGGGTTCGCGTGGATCCTGCCAAAATCGCTGCCATGAACAATTGGCCGCATCCTCAGACACTCAAGAGCCTTCGTGGTTTTTTGGGGTTGACTGGATACTACTGCAAGTTTGTCAAGGATTATGGGAAGATTGCAACTCCATTAACTGTTCTATTGAAAAAGGATGCTTTTACATGGACACATGCTACTAAGTGTGCATTTGACAAACTGAAACAAGCTATGTGTACTACACCTATTATAGCTATGCCTAATTTTTCCAAGACCTTCACTATTGAGAGTGATGCTTGTGGCAATGGACTTGGTGCTGTTCTCCTTCAAGATGAACACCCCATTGCGTTCACCATCAAAGCCTTTTTAGGTAATAATTTAGCTGCCTCTACATATGAGAAGGAAATGATGGCTATTTTGCATGCAATTAAAAAGTGGCGCCCATACCTATTAGGGAATCATTTCTGCATCAAGTCTGGTCACCAGAGTCTGAAATATTTCTTGGAACAACATGTATCCTCCCCAGCACAACAGAAATGGGTTAGCAAACTCATGGGTTATGACTATGAGATCACTTACAAGAAGGGTAAGGACAATATTGTGGCGGATGCTCTTTCTCGCACATTTGATGACCAAGGTTCTCTTTCAGCTATTTCTATGCCTGTTCCAAATTAGTTGCAATCTATTCAATAGGGCTATGTCAATGACTCTTCATTATCTCAAATCATCCAACGCTTGGCCAACAACCCTTCTATTATACCACATTACTCTTGGGATGGTGCTTCCCTGAGATACAAGGGTCGTCTGGTGCTTCCCCAGAGCACATATATTCAACAAGCTGTCTTCTATGAACTCCATGCTTGTCCATCGACAGGGCACTCTGGGTTCCTCAAAACATATGAGCGGGCACGACGTAACTTCTTTTGGCAGGGCATGAAAAGGACAATTCAACAGATGGTGGTTGAATGTGATACCTGCCAGCGCAATAAGGGTGAAACGACACTCCTTCCGGGATTGCTCGAACCCTTGCCCATACCTACACGGATTTGGACATATATTTCTATGGATTTCATTGAAGGGCTCCCTAATTCTAGAGGGAAGAGAGTGATTTTGGTTATGGTTGATCACCTCTCCAAATATAGTCATTTTTTTGCTCTCAGCCATCCCTATACAGCCTCCTCAGTCGCTCAAATTTTCTTGGACCAGATCTTTCGTCTTCATGGCATCCCTTCATCCATTGTCTCGGATCGTTATGTGACTTTCACCAGTCATTTTTGGACATAACTATTTCGCCACACTGGCACCAAACTGAAGATGAGTTCAGGGTATCACCCACAAACAGATGGTCAGACTGAAATTATTAATAAATTCTTGGAAACTTATCTTCGTTGCTTCACCTCTGAACAACAACATCAGTGGGAAAAGTGGCTCCCTCTCGCTGAATGGTGGTACAATATCTCTTACCACATTGCCTCTAAAATGAGCCCATATGAAGCAGTCTATGGTCAGGAATCGCCATTTCTTCTTCCATACACCCCCAGCAGTTCACCAATTCAGGCATTTGACACAGTCCTTCGCAACCGCGATCAGATTCTTCGCATTTTGCGGGACAATATTCACATGGCAATAAATCGCATGAAGCAACAAGCTGATCAACACTGTTCTGAGCGCACTTTTCAAGCAGGTGATATGGTTTTTCTTCGTCTCCATCCGTACAAGAAATCCTCCCTAAAACTAAAAGGGCGTCATAAGATTTCTCCAAAGTTCTGTGGGCCATATCGGATTCTTCAGAAGATTGGGTCCATTGCTTATAAATTGGAACTTACTGCTTCTTTCCGCATTAATCCAATATTTCATGTCTCTTATCTAAAGAAAGTTCTTGGCACCAACATTAGAAGACAAACTATTTTACCCGAACTGGATAACGAAGGATCCATCCTTTTGGAACTAGAGGTCATCCTCAATAAGTGCACTCATCAGCTTCGCTCTCGCTCTATCACATAGGTCTTAATTCAGTGGCACGGCATGCAACCAGAGGATGCTACATGGGAACCACTCCTTGAGATTCAACAACAATTTCCACATCTAAAGCTTTGAGGACAAATATTTTTCTAAGGGGGAGGGGATGTTAGGAACCCATGTATTTACTTTGTTAGTATATTGTTGTTTGACGCATATGCTTTGTAAGTCGTCCCGTAGTATTTGTTGATCCATAGTTTGTGTTATTGTTGTTTGGCGCATATGCTTTGTAAGTCGCCTGCAGTATTATTGATCCATAGTTTGTATTGGCCTATGGTTTTGACCCATAGTATTGGCACCCAGACTTAGTATATAAGTGTGTGTTGAGGCCTATGAAGGCACCGTGAAGTTATTTTGTATTGAGCTTGCTCAAAGGAGGTTTCCCCCTCGAAGTGGCCTTCGATCAATAAAAGTATTCTGTGATCTGATATATCGTGTATTCATCAATTAATTGTTGCAGGTTCTTCTCAAAATATTTTACATAATAGAGAGTTTTACCCAAGAGGATAAAGTGTAGATGCAAGAAAAACGCATAGTGTACTTATAAAGAAGTTGTCGAGGGAAAAATAAAGTAAAATGATTAAAATATTGAAAGTTAAGCAAACAAGACTTTAAGGTTATAGGTAAAGGAACCTCCAAAAAAAATTAATAATATGGTAATTTTAATAATATGGTATTTTTACTTAGATTGGGCATTTTCATTGGTCATTTTCAAGATGTGAGTACTTTCATTACATACCTAAACCATATGATGGTGCACAAATTTCTTTCTTGATTATAATTTATTTTGTATTTTTTCCTTTATCATTTTATGTATTTAAAAATATATTTTTATTAAAGCATTTTCACAAGGCATTTTCATTTAGGCACTTTAACGGGGTATTTTCACGAGGGTCGTTTTCACTTGGGCATTTTCACTTAGGCATTTTCAACGTGCATTTTCATTGAAGCATTTTTATCGAACATTTTCATTGAGGTATTTCCACGTGGCATTTTCATGTTTCTCAAACCCTATTCCATTTGAATGGGGCATTTTCACTTATTTTCATGGGACATTTTTAATGAGGCATTTTGAGATGGCATTTTGTTCTAAAACCCTAATTTATTTCATCTTTTTTCCTTTATCATTTTATATATTTCAAAGTTGTTTTTACTAAATCATTTTCTCTAAGACACTTTTAGGGGGCACGTGGGCATTTTTCCTCACCCAAGCATTTTGACACATTCATGGGACACTTTAATTCAAGTATTTTCACATGGAATGCTTCTAAAACCCTAATCAATTAGGTGCACAAGCTTCTTATGTGGCCTTGGTTCTAATTTATTTCATCTCTAGTTTTTATCATTTTATTTTATTTTATTTATTTATTTCAAAGTTGTTTTCAGTAAAAAAAAATCTGAGACATTATCAATGATCCAAAATGGATCAATATATAATTTTTCACCTACTTGGAGCTTTTGGGGTTGAAATATTGGATGAATTGGCTTATAGGGTCCATTTTGATCGGTAAGACTCATGTTGCAAATTTAGGGTCTAGAACCTTCTCGAGCTTGTTTGAGGGTATAAACAATGGTTTTTGGGGATAAAAATTTCATCACTCTTGCTATGCCCCTTCATGTGATTCTACACTTTGAGGCCTTTCTAATGATCCAAAAATCGCCTCAAACGGAGTTTGTATGCAAAAGTTATGCCTCTTGCATGTTGACCTATCCAGTTGACCACCATAGTTCCGAGAGGATTCCACATTAGTTCTCATTTCTTGCACATGTGGAGCTAGTCACGTGTGGACCTTCAAGAACATTATATAAGGAAAAAAACCCTAACCCTATCAGGAGTTGAGGCATTCAAAATCCCTAAGATTAACCCTAGACGGCTATTAGGCTATGTTAAATACTAGGCTGCTGGAAGAAGAAGGGGTTCCATTCTTTTGATGTATTACCATGTTCTATAGTTGAGAAACAATAGGGGAGTGGATGTTAGAGCAGAATAGAGGAGACAGAAGATCATGTAGTATCCATTCTAGACGTAGAGACATAGGTAACTCCATAGAGAGTACCATTTCCTTTGTATTTGCAGTTTGACATAAAGAGCAAGGCATAGTCCTCATTTATGGCTGGGATTTTCCCATAGTGGGTTTTCCCAAGGTATATCTTGTGTTATTGTGTGAATTTTGTACTTATTTTCTTTATTTATTCTTGTTTTAGCTCCAATTATTGGCATTCGATAACAATAAGATAATAAAATAAGAACTAAGTTGTAAGATCTGTTGTGACTAATTGTTCCAGTGGAATACCCATAGCAATTTACGAATTAATCAACTAGAAGATCTTTCTCCCAATCTTGGTTATAATGTATTTCCTCTTTATTTCTTTATTCAAGAATGAACAAAGCCACGACATTTTCCAAAAACATTTAGAAGGGGAGACCTAGCAAGGTAACCCTAGATAGTCTTTGTTAACATACAGAATCTTTAGATAAACATAGAGAAGAAAGAGAATCTAAACTTCAAACAAAGCTAGAGGAAGTGCTTGATAATAAGTTTGCATCATTTGAAGACAAGATTTAGAAATATATAGATATTAAAATAATCGGGTTGGATAATAAGTTGGAGAAAATGGTGATGGTGATAGATTACAACAGATAGAAAAGCAAATCTAAGAAAAGAAACAATCAACCCAAGAAACAAAGGTTGATAATCTAGAAAATCATAATATGAAGAACAATATTAAAGAGTTAGAAGAAAAATTAAATAATAAATCGGCCCTAAATAGTTCAAGGGCTAAATTGGATATCAAAATCATCAAGGAGGAGATGAATAAACTTGTAGAGATAGACCGCGAGCATAGCAAAAGAGCCTTGAGACTCATAATTTTTTGTTTGAAAGAGGAGAAAGAAGAGGACACGCTAGCACTAGTCAAGGGAAAACTATAATAAAAATTACAAATTGAAACAACATGTCTCATAGAAGCACAAAGATAGGTTAATCTGTGTCAAGATGAGCTCTAATGATCATAAATATGGAATACTTAGTAAAACCCAAGTCTAAAGGGATAGGAATATCTATAAAAGATCACATTCTAGAAGATCAAGTTGAATTAAGAAGGAAGTTCAAAAGGTAAGAGAAGCTAGAAAGGAAGGAAAAAGAGAAATAATTAAGAATATAAAATCTATTATTAGGGATAAAGACCAAAAGGATAATAATAAATAGCAATTTGAAACGCTCTGGATCCTCTCTTGGAACTGTCATGGATTTCCATGGAGCAAGAAAGTTGGATCCTGAGTGAAAATGATATTATATTTCTTATTGAAACTTGAAATAATCTAAGGTCCCAAACATAGAAGGATTTGTTTTGTAGTCGATATGGAATAATAGATTCTACCATAGAGGTATCAGAGATATATATTGTTAGAGAAAGAAGAACATTTTTCCTTATATTAAGATTCACAATAAATATCCTTTCAATCAATACATATGGATGGAGATTTCAGATATCAATGCTAAGAATATTTATATAGAATATGCTATTTCACGCCTATTAATTCTACCTTTTATAAAAAACACATTCTAGATAAAAAAATTGTCCTTACAATGGCTTGGAACAAGAAATTTCTAGCCTAAGAATGAATGAAATATCCTTTTGATAGGAGACTTTAATGCTAGAATAACAACTAACCAAGTTATTATCTTTAGCAATGATTCTAACCCCAATCCTCTGTTGCTAGATGATGACCTTGTTTCAGCTAGTAAATACAAAAGAAACTCCAAAGACTTGGTTGAGAATTTGTTTGGTACTGAGCTAATCAAGCTTTGTAGTTCTCAAGGTTTGATAATTTGCAATGGTATTATGAAGTGGCTAAAATCCAACCAGATGACTTGTATTCATGGTTTGGGTAGTAGTGTCGTAGATTATATGATATATGGCATCCCCATATACAGCTAAATAGTAAACTTTGACATCTTAAATGACCATGAGCCTGACTCTGACCATAGACCTTTAACTCTAACTCTAAAATTTGATAGGCACATAAGCTCCATAACAGAGAATTATAATAACCAAAAGAAATTGATCTTCGATAAAAATAAAATTGGTATATATTTTAGGGGATTTATATATGAATTAAGTATATTATTAACTAAGGACAATATTGAAGACCTCTAACATAATTTTACCACAAACCTCCCTACTTCCATTAACAAGTTTTCTATCATGGTGTCATGCAAAAAGTAGAATAGAGCGACCAACCCTCGATATGATAAAGAGTGCAAGCATGCTATAAAATGTTAGAGTTTGCACTTTAATTCAATTTAATTAGATCTTTAAATGAAAGAGAGACAAGCACAACAAAACACAAGAGACACAATAATTTTCCTCGGGGAAACCATAAAGGAGAAAACCCCGCAACTTCCTCGTAAATAGATTTGTCACTAATACAATATCAAACAAGATATAAACCAAACTATAAGATGTCTTCTGCAGCTCTCTCTCTTTCTCCTCCAACGAACTTGTCTTCTCTCTCTCCTTATGTGAACTTGAGTGAGTGAGTGGTGTGTCCAAATGAGAGAGCAAGGCTCTCTATTTATACTTTATGTGTGGGTGACCTTTTTCCTAATGGGGCCGACCTCACCAACTTAATTGGGACGACCTGTCCTAGGGAGACTCAATAATACAAATTACATTTGACCTTTGGGGATCTAATGCCCTGACTTACAAAGGAGGTTTTACATCGATATTCTTTCATGAACAAACATAATAATGACATCCCTGGATGGAGGAAAAACATCTCCGAAATAGGTACAATAAAAGTACAATAATGATAAAATAAAAATGAATATCTTCTGAAGTTACATTTACAACAACACTCCCTCTTAACTAGGAAGGTATTCTCTCGCCACAGTCATCATCACTCTGGACACAAATTCTGGACAACATCATCATCGTTGGATCATCTTCAATGCTAGAACATCATCATCAACACTAGATCATCATCGTCATTGATGCAATAATCCTCATCTTGTTGATCATTTACTAGTGACATCTCTCGAATCTATATGTCATGAGAAGTTCTACAGAGCCATCCCTTTTTAATGGTGGATGTAGTCCTAGATCTCGTCTAGGTCTTCATCATCTCCACTAACAAGCCATCAAGTAGGTACAGCCCAGGACCACACATTACATTGCCACAACAATCACCTGAGTCTCTTACTATCATCTCATCATATCTAGATCATCTCATCATCACACATGGAGAGAAGCCCGGGTGCACACCTCATGTCCAACAGACCACTTGCATCTCCCACCTAGTGGGTACATCCTAGGATCACCCCAGGTGCATTATGTCCCAAGGACCACCTGCGTCTTCCACCATGCGAGAACCATCCTAGGCGCACCCCAGGTGTCTTTGTGACCGGTGGACCTATCAATGTCTCTAGCATGTGGATACATTCCAGGAGCACCCCAGGTGCATTACATCCCAAGGACCACCTACGTCTTCCACCATGTGAGAACCATCCCTAGTGCACCCGCGTCTTCCGGTCTCATCACTCGCTCTTTAGAGGAACCTCGATATGGATAACACCAAGCCTCTCTCTGAAGTACTTAGAATTCACTCTATCTAACGGCTTGGTCAACACATCAGCTATCTGCTCACCTGTCGCCACATACTGGAGCTTCACTACTCCTCTCTGCACCATATCCTGGGTATAGTGGAACTTGATCTCAATATGCTTCAACTTGTCATGGAACATTGGGTTCTTAGACAACTTCACGCAACTCTGGTTGTCATAGAAGATACAAGTCGCCTCGAGCTCGAGATCAAAAAAATCTGACAGCAGCTTCCAAAGCCATACCGCCTCATAACTAGTTGAACAAGCTACAACATACTCTGCTTCGACAGTACTTAGTGCCACGCATGACTGCTTCCTGCTAAACCATGAGATCATACCGGATCCCAAACTGAAGTAGCATCCCAAAGTTCTCTTCCTATCTGTGGCACTGCCTTCCCAATCCGAATCAACATAACCATGCAGGTTAATCCTCTGATTCGCCTCATACTTGAGATTGTACTCAACTATACCCCTCAGGTACCTTAATATATGTTTTGCATCTGTAAGGTGAACATGTCTCAGATCCGCTAGGAACTTGTTGGAATATTTTATATTCCTTGGAAGGTAATAATGTCTTTATATTATGTCAGAAGATATCCACAATCTTATGTAAAAGAGTAATACATTATATCCCATATTTATTATTTTAAAATATACTCTTGATATTCATTATTATATAAAGAGATGTTATTATGGAGAATTATATTATCCCACATGTAATATGTGAGAGTAATTCCTCCTCATCTCTTGGTATATAATAGAGTCAAGGGAGTCTTATTCATTCATCCTTTGTGGATCATCCATTGTGGATCATATATTGATGATCTTTCTATATTGTATTGGGGTTATTGACATTGCTCTCTGTAAGCTTGAGAGAGATATCCTGGAGATAATAGAAGACTACCTTCCCGTGGACGTAGCTCAATTGGGTGAACCACGCATATCTGGTGTACTCTTTTCTCTTGTTCTTTTTCTATTCTTATTTACTGTGATATGTTATTGTTTGTATAGATAGGTAAGCTAGTTTAGTTAGATCCATATCTTTGACATGGTATCAAAGCTTGTTGCTATGATCTAGCACCTTCTATTGCTTTCAAACAATATTTTATCATTTGGGCATTGATTATTTCTTGTAGATTTGCTTTCTATCTAGTATCCATTAGGGTTATCTTTAGATCTAGGCATATTTCTGCAGTTTTTTTATTTCTAACCCTAACCTTGTTGTGTAGTTTTTTGCAAAAAAATTTCAAGGGTTTCTTGATATTGTTTTTGTAGATCTATATGATTTTCTAATTCTCCTCAAGGAGATATATCTTTTGGTTTTCAAAACGACAGTTTTCGTCCAAGTTTGGTAGACTTTGTGCAGGTTTCCGTCTTCGGTAGATTTGACACTATTTTTGGCCTTAAACTGGACACTCACGACTTTTCTTCGCAGAACCCGTGGTTAATCGCGACTGACCCTACTGCAAACCCGCGAGTATACTACAAACCCGCGACTTTACTACACAGACACCCGCGAACCTGCGACTCCTTTACATCGCAACCCGCGAGTAACCGCGACCTTTGTTGAGAAGAACCTGCGAGTATCAGTGTTTACTTGTTAGTTTCTTGTTGGTAGACGTGCGAGTAACCATAACTCGGTCAATATTTACCGGAATTTTTATTATAGCCTGTTTTTGGAACTGGAGAAGATGTTCTGCATCCACCTATGCAAACAGAATAGAAGTTTGGGTAAGCCTGGCACTCAATCAAAAGGGTTGTAAGTAAAATTTTCTCTTTCCTTTACTATTTTTTTGTAACTGTGTTTTCTTTGCAGATTTAGATCAGTATGGTAAAGTATTTCTGTTATTCACTATCTTTCTCTTGTCATTTATAGCAATTGGGTTTCTCGTCAAAATTTCTATCATTATGACTTTAGAATTTTCTTATGTTCCTGAACTTGTTGGTCCTAACTATCTTGCCTGGAAGAGAAAAATGATTGATGTTCTCAAGAGTAAGAATCTATGGAGGATTGTTAATGGTGAACACACGAAACCCACTAGTGCTCAAGCTTTGGCTATATGGGAAGATAAATGTGATCAAGCAAGAGGGCTCATTGGTCAAACAGTTGCAGATAGTCTTTAGGTAAGTATAGATGCAGAAGGCAGCCCCGTTGAGGTATGGAAAACTCTTGCTTCTTTATTTGATAAATCTGATGATGTTTCTGCTTATTACCTTGGAAAGAAGATTTATGCGCTAGATCCTACTAACTTTGATAGAGTAGAGTTATATCTTGCTGAAGTGAAAACTTTAAATGAAAAATTAAATAATTGTGGCACAGATTACAATAAAACAGACATTGCTCTTATAATTATTGTGGAACAAAAATAACCATCTTGTTTTGGTATGTTCATTCAAACTCGGAATAGAGCTCTTGAATTGGATTCTAATACCACAAAACCTACTTTTGATGATTTTTGTAAAGGATTGATAAATGAGCAAGAAAGGTTAACTATTTCAGGACAAGTCTCACCTAATATGGCTCTTATGGCACATAATCCTAAAAGTTTTAATAATGTTAAAGGTTCTAATTCACACACTTCAAATCATACTAATCATGAAAATAGTAAGAATAAGAAAGTGTATGATCCTTGTAAGCATTGTCGTAAAACTAATCATCCTAAAAAGAATTGCTTTAAATTGAAACGTTTAATGGCTAAACCTAAAAAGAAAGATTCTGATGAATCACAAGTAGCTTTAAGTGCCTCTATTGTTGTCATCTAGTAATTATTCTTCTCATGTTTAATGACTAAATTTGTCTTTTTTGTTGTTCATGATTAATCATGTTGATTTATAATCATGTCATGTTTATTTTTGAGCAATTTTATAAGAACAATCTCATATTTGTAAATCATGTGTGAACTATTTTTGTGCTTACTATTTATATGTTGTGGCTGACACTTAATGTGTAAAAGTAACTTCATTTTCCTTAAATGAGCAAGTTAATATTTTATTTGATCATATTATGTTGCCATTCTTTTTATATGATGTTTGCTAACCTTTGGTGTATGAACATTTTCATTTATGTATGAACCATTTTGTTTTATGATCTTTGTATTTTTTAATCTTGGAAGTTCTTGTGCAGATAAGTTCTATGTTTAGGCTTTCCATCTTATTCCAGAAATAATGAAGCACCATATTCTATTTTTAAAGTCATGATGTTCATATGTATGATATCATTTTCGATGTATAGACCATTGGGGTCTTGTTTCTTCGATGTTTGAGGTCTTCTACAGATATTTCTATTGCACCTTGATTGGAAGAATGTCTGTTATCTACATGCGTATTGGCCATCTAGGTATTTTGTACAGTGTTGTGGTGTTCTTAGCCACATGTTCTGTTGTATCAGTCGTCAAAAGGTATATGTACACTGGTGTGGATGTTATATCATAATTATTCAGCTATCAATTATGGTTGTGATGATTCTTATGGTGATCTAGGCATCTTGTGGATCTGGTAGCCATGTTGGCTTCTCTTTAGATTTGAGCACCTTGTTGTTGGATTGCATCACATGTTCTTGACATCTGTTGGATCCAATAGCCATAAAGGATTCTCTTTAGATCTGGGCATCTTGTTGTTGGTATTTCATCGTACAACCTGGTGCGTGTGCAATTTCATGATTCAGTGAGAAGCGGTTGTTCTTCATCAAATTCCATCTGCCGAAGTGTTCTTCTTATTTGAAGCTTTGGTTCTTCTGGAAGTTGTCATCAAGGGGGAGAAGTAATGACTCCTTCATTCCTTTGTTAGTGGGATTTTATCCCATCCATTATTAAGGGGGAGTGTTGGAATATTTTATATTCCTTGGAAGGTAATAATGTCTTTGTATTATGTCAGAAGATATCCACAATCTTATGTAAAAGAGTAATACATTATATTCCATATTCATTATGGTAAAATATACCCTTGATATTCATTATTATATAAAGAGATGTTATTATGGAGAATTATGTTATCCCACATGTAATATGTGAGAGTAATTCCTCCTCATCTCTTGGTATATAATAGAGTCAAGGGAGTCTTATCCATTCATCCTTTGTGGATCACTTATCATGATCTATAATTTCACAAGTATTTCTATATTGTATTGGGGTTATTGGCATTGATCTTTGTAAGCTAGAGGGATATATTCTGGAGATAATAGAAGACTACCTTCCCGTGGACGTAGCCCAATTGGGTGAACCACGTATATCTAGTGTACTCTTTTCTCTTGTTCTATTTTTGTTCTTATTTACTGTGATATGTTATTGTTTTCATAGATAGGTAAGCTAGTTTATTTAGATCCATATCTTTGACAGAACTGGCTCAGGGTGTTCACAGCAAAACATATGTCTGGTCTTGTGTTCGTCAAGTACATCAACGAACCAATCATCTGCCGATACATCGTGGCATCAAATGTCTCTGAAGAAGCATCACACGGTAGCTTCAATTTCAATGTCATTGGTTTGGCCATTGCCTTGCAGTCCATCATTTTGAACCTCTTCAGAATAGCCACTGCATACTTTCCTTGACCAAGGAAAATCCCATCCGCACTCTGCCACTCCTCCATGCCTAAGAAGTAGTGCATCATTCCCAGGTCCTTCATTTCGAACTCTACGGAAAGTCTTCTCTTTGTATTTGCAATGAGATCATCCTCACCTATCACAAACAGGTCATCTACATATAGAAGTAGTATCACTCGTTTTTCACCCTCAACCCTTAAGTAAAGGTTGGAATTTGATTTACTCTTGGTAAATCCTAAGCTTATCAGAAACCTGTCCATCCTGACATACCATGTCCTGGGTTCCTGCTTCAATCCATACAAGTATTTCTTCAACTTGCACTCATGAGTATGTATGTCATGTGTATTGAATCCCAGTGACTGATCCACGTACACTTCCTCTTCAACTACACCATTCAAGAATGTTGTCTTGACGTCCATCTGGTGTACCTTCCATTTCATTATTGCAACCAATGCAAGTATAGATTTGATGGAAGTGTATCTTGCTACAGGTGCAAATGTCTCCTCGTAGTCTATGGCTTCTTTATGGGAGAAGCCACATGCCACAAACATTGCCTTGTATTTTTTATTTCTACCATCTGCACTATGCTTGATCTTGTAGATCCACTTCGAAGTCACAACAGACTTTCCTACTGGTCTTGGAACTATCTCCCAAACATCATTCTTCATAATCGACTGGTACTCCTCGATCATGGAATCCTTACACTCCTTCTTCTATGTTTCTTCTTTGTAGTTGGAAGTTTCTTTATCAATGATGTCACATAGCAGGGAAACATAGCTGGAGTATGGTCTTGGTCTCTTACTTTCTCTATGCATCCCATCTGGAGCGCCATACTTCTCCGCATCTTGGATTGCTTCACATACCCATGTTGGTATTCTCTTGTGGGATTTGTTCTCACAAGGTGGATCTATAGGTTCTTTTGGTTCTTCCATGTCGGAGTCTTCATGATCCTCTTGAATCGCTTCTTCCATCACTGTGTCTCTGAATCTGGGAACTTCAGGTTATTCATTTTCTTCAATAGGTAGTTTTCTTGATTTGTTGTATGTTGAATCTTTGTCGAAGGTTGTGTCTCTGTTGATCTCGATCTTCTTGAATCCTAGGAAGTATATTCGGTAGGATTTTGATGTGTCGTTGTATCCCACGAATATTCCCTTCTTTCCTGAAGGATCTAGATTGGTTCTCTTTTCATTCGGGATATGCGTGTACATCGAGCAACCAAATATTCTGAGATGGCTGACTTCTAGTTTCTCACCTGAGAAAGCTTCTTCAGAAGTCTTGTTGTTCAATACTTGGTGAGGTGTACGGTTTTGTACATATACTATTGTCCTTGTTGCTTCTTCCCATAAGTGCATCAAAATATCCTGATGATGTAGCATTACCTTTGCTGCTTCCATTATTTTTATGTTCTTTTGTTCTGCAATGCCATTTTGTTGAGGATTGTAAGGAGTGCTCAACTCCATCTTAATTCCAGATTCTCTGCAAAGGTCCTTGAATTCTTTCGAGGTGAATTATCCTCCATTATATGATCGTAGGGTCTTGATATTCTTCTCAGTGTGATTTTTAACCAAGGATTTGAATTCCTTGAACTTGTTAAATACCGCATCATTACTTTTCAAGAAATAAATCCATGTCTTACAGGAAAATTCATCTATAAAAGAAAAATTGTATACATACCCGCTTAATGAGCTGGAAGACATGGGACTGCATACATCTGAGTGGACTATCTCCAATATTCCTTTTTCCTTGTTTTCACTGCTGGGAAATGCCTTCTTTACATTCTTTCCTTGTGCACATCCCTTGCAAATGGCTTCATGTTTTGTCTAGATTTCTGGTAGTCCTGAAACTGCTTTGCTTGCAATAGGTAGTACTATATAGTGCACATGTGCAAGCCTTATGTTACATAGTTCACTCGTCATGAATCAATGCTTGTACGAGTTGTCCCTTCATGTAATATCCCTCTTTTACCTCCATTATTTTGTAAATAAAGATGTAAATTTGTACATGTTTCTAGTGAGGAGCTCAAGGCTAAGGCCCCACCAGTAAACCTCGTATGTAATGTCATTTATTTCCTAAGTTATAATTTTCTGATAGACTTAGGAGGTTGGGGGCATGATGCGACTTTAACGATGGGGCAATGAATCCAGCTATTGGGTTAGAGGTCGAGTGGCTAGGAGGCCATGAGAACTTAAAGTTTTGATGACAAATGTCACCTGGATGCCTATAAACACTCGAAGTGAAGTGAACTAATAACGCCCTTTTGATAAAACACACAAAGATTGAAAGTGCCCACCTAAGTAGGGACAAACGTAAATAGGGAGGAGATGACTTCTAGTTCATCAGCGAGGATTTTAAGAGCTGCCTTTTTAACAAGACACTACCTAAATCCCAACGAGGGTTAAGGTATGTCTCGCGCTCAGTTGTGTTAACAATATTTTAGCTTCATATAAGAGAGACATGTGTCTAATCTCAAAAGTATAAGCTAAATCCTAGGTAAGGAACCTTCTTTCTATATACATATATATATTGAAAATTTATAATCACCTTTTCGAGCTATAAAGGTATCAGGAACAAGTTTGATCCTCCTATAGTTGTAAGTAATAAAGGATAACAATCTCCAAGATTTAAAGACATTATTTATTAAAGTTGTATCTTGGAAACTTATGTGAGCCATTTAAAAGGGAGAATATATTTTATTATATTCTTAAATCTTGGAAAAAAGGGGAGAACCTTTTATGGAAGAAACCTCATAAATATTCCTATATCGTTATAACTCAAAAGTGAAATGGAGTTCTAAGAAGCTAATTAGGTTTTTGGATCTGTTATAGGCCTAGGAGGACGTAACCTCATAAAAAGAAAATGGTAATTAATAAAGAAGCATTGGGTACGGTAAATGCCTTTAGGAAAGGGATTCGGTAGTCATGGGGGGGGGCAACACCCTTCTATTTTGAAACCTTAGCTGCCACGTACAACCACTCTCCCTATTACGTGTGAGGAGAGCGGATCATCCAAGGAAAGCAAGCGAATTTTTAAATGGGGAATCGACATTAGTAAGGAGGGTGGAGCTATGGAGAAGGAAAATCGCTACTCTGAGATGGAGAGCGACCCCTTCGATGAACCCTGCCGAGATATGGAGAGATAGAGATAAAACCGATATTTGCATACTGGGAAAATAACAATCTCCGCATAATAAAGAGAGTAGAAGACACCAATGTGTTTGTTGGTTCTTTGCGATCACATATCTGTATACATTTCAAGGAAGAATGAGGTATGGAGTTGATCTCTATGGATGCTTGGTGTTGAATTGGAGTAACCTCTGGGGATGCTCTGTGTTTTACTAGAGTGATCTCTACTAGAATGATCCAGGTGCTTAAAATAAGAGCGACCTATGAGGTAGGGTAGATCCCTGCATCGAATATGGAAAGATAGGGGAAAAGGTGTAAGTGAATCCTTGTTGATGGACTGGTGGTACTATTTTCTGATCTTATATTTTTATCTATGCAAAATACAGTTACACTTATGAATTCGTATTTTGGATCTTGGTACTTGCGTGACTAAGACCAAGATTTCTGGTAGATCACTGATCATGTTGTTTTTGCAGAAAACGTATTTGATCTTACCCTTTTGATTATGTTGATTTGAAGTAGCTTTAGATTCCTCCTTTTCTGAAACCGTGGTGGATTCTCTGTCTATTTCATTTATGTTGAATTCGTGTTTCGATCTTGGTATTATTGGGTCAAGATAGGACCTTTATTTCTGCTCCCACAATTAGAGTAAGATCCAGCTTGTTTAGGTTGTAGCCACGATGGATCCTTATTGAGATGCACGACCAATGCTATATGCAGCTTTGAACTCTGGTTTCAGAACAGATTCCTGTCGGTGAGTTTCTTTTATTTTGGTGGATTTTTTACTTCTCCGTCCCACCTCTTTTATTTCACATCATTTCAGGATAATGTGTTTGCTACACCGCTTGCCAAGGGTTTTGGTGTGATCCCTGGTGGATCTATTTTTGTGTGTTGTGTTGTTTTGTTGCCATGATTTGATGCTGCCCAGATCAAATCGTTCTAATGTGGTTATTGTTTCCACGATTGGATGTTGCTAAGATCTAATCATTTTAGTGGTTTTATTGCTTCTAGGACTGGTTGTTGCTAAATTTAGCCGTGTTAATATCTTATTTTTTCCACGACTTGGTGTTGCTCAGATCTAACCATTTTAGTGTTTTCTCTTGTTGCCACGACTTGTCATGATCAAACCCAGCCGTGATAGGTTTTCCTGTAATGAATGCGTTTCCGATTGATGTTCTATAAGGATGTGAGTGTACCCTGACAGTATTTTTCCTCAAGTTAAGGTTCTGTATTGTATGCCTTTGGAATTTGGTCGGATTTACAAGTTTAGTGTTCTATAGGGTTGCGAATGTACTCTGACTGTATTTTCCTCATGTTAAGGTTTTGTGTGTATGCCATTGTCATATTTACATGGGTTGGATGGATTCCGGTGCAACCATATTATACTGTGATGTGTGCTACTTCTAAATATTTTCGTAGATTGTTGCCTTTTGAAGAAGATGGATCTCAGTATTCTTGAATCTCTATTTCGTAACTAAGTTGCTGCCTGTAAAGGTTTTGGATTGCTTCCATACTAAATGAGACTGATTCTTGTGATTATCGAATCATTGTTTATAGTTAAAATGCTGTCAGTAGATGTTAACTGTGTGTTTCGCCGGGAAAGGACAGGGACAGCTAGAATGCTGAACCCATCTATAATTTTACTATCATTTATAGGAATGTTATAATTTTACTTGTTAAGTGTGCATTGGAAGGGATGGTGTAAAGGAGGTGGCTCCCTTATTAATATCCTTAATGTATTTCTAAAGAATTTATATGTTAAGTAGAGTGCTTAGGAAGGAAGGGATGCGATAGATCATCCATGTTCAAGTAGGGAGAAAGTGGAAAAGCGTTATTGTAATAGCGGCTTGTAAATTTACCTCTGGGTTGATGAATAATAATAAGACACTCTTTGTGGACGTAGCCCTCGATTTGGGTGAACCACGTGAATATGGCTCTCTTGTGTTTGATTATGGTGGTTTCATGATTATGGTGGTTTTGTTGACCATGGTGAGTACTTGCTCTTGTCGAGTGATTCTTTGATAAAAGATAATGGTGATTATGCATTTTGTCCATGTGTTATGATGGTTCATATAGATATGTGTTTATTTCATAGAGGTAGTTAAGAGTTGGTCTGAAGTACTAAGTTTACCCTAATAAGTAAGAATTTCATATGAATGAATTGTTAGTGTATTCCTATACTCCATGCTAGTCCTACCATCATTTTCATTATTCACATTTTCAGTCTTGCATGCATCCCAGTCATCAGCCCCAGCACCTAGCCCTCAGTTAGCCAGCCTCCAGGAGCTTCTCACTGATCAGTTTTAGCCCTCCTAAAGCTTAGTGCGCCCTTCTTCCTTGATTTAAGGAAGCCACTGTCGTGCCCACTATATGCCAGTTAATTAAAACTTAACATGCAGATTGCTAAACATAAATTATCAACCCGAGAAAGTCTTTTATTTCAAAGCTATCGTGCAAAATATATGCAAGTACAATTTCTACCTGACATTGTTATCTATTGGTATGCACTCGAAACTATTTGTAAACTAAGTCACAACTGCTTGAAAATAAATCAATACTCAAACCTATTCATAAATAAAACTGTAAATCGAATATACTTCAAACAAGATCTATTCATATGAAACAAGATCTGATTACGTACATCTAAGGAATTGTTATGTTGGCCAACGATTTACCAAATGAATTATCAACACAACGATTATGACAGATCTAATGAATGAAAGCATACAACTATCATAAGCTTAATGAATGAAAGCATAAACAAAATAATAAGCAGATCTAAACAATAACACACTTACAATTAACACTACCAGCATCTGCTCAGGGAAGAGGGCCCTTCCTCCACTGAGCAGATCTGGATCTCCACAATGAAAGTCTACAACTCCAGAATTAAGAAACTGCCAGCATGTATTATCATAATGGAAGAATTACAACAGATCTGGATCAAATCCTACATCATAACATTGTGTTTTCTCCTATCTTGCATCTCCTATCCTGCCTAATCTATCATGCTTAATCTCTATCAATCTATCCCCCTTTCTCAATGAGATTGATTACATATTTATACATAAAATTATCTCATGGAAATGAAGAGCTGAACCCCCAGCTTGTGATCTGCAACAGCTGGAACACGGCCGTAACTGTTGGCAACTTTGGAGCCGGCCGCAGCACCAAATCTGGAAAATACCCTCTCGAAGAACCACCTGCATAGCACAAACCGTAGCTTGTTTGGGCGATTTCCTCGCGAGTCAGGTAAATGAGGATGTTACGCACAAAACCCATATCTCAGATTTTTGAGATTCGTTTCCATCTGTCCGCAAATCAAGATGCGAATAAAGGTGTTCTTATGTGGCATGCGTTTTTGGTTAAGGTTGTAACAGCTGGCTATGAGCATCCTGTACGTGACAACTCACTCCACAAACCATCATTAGTAAAATTATGCATAATAGTCTTTTAATTCATCAAAGATAAAAGAAAATAATCACTATTAACCACTTAAAACATCAATGGAAGTAGCAGGCTGTTCAACGCGTAGCTACAACAAATGAATGAAAAATGGAATGATAAATGAGAAATAATGGTAAGAAAATGGATGAAAGGTATGTCGGTAAGTGATGAAAAATGGACAATTCCAGGGCCCAACATCTCCCCCAAACTGAACTTGTTGCATGTCCTCATGCAACCCAATACCTGTGTAGCATCCAACTTGAATAAAAACTCATTCACTTGTTCTTTTATTTTACCATTTGCACAGCTGCAGCTAGAAGAAATAGAGAGTTTAACACAAATTGGCAGAGTCACTTAGCGGAGGATTTAGCAGAAAATTTGGCGGATTCGCAGCTCTTTAGTAGAAAATTGGCAAAGTCACAGCTTATTTTAGCAGAGAATTTGGCGAAGGTTTTAGCGAAGATTTTGGCGGAACAGCGCTAAATGTAGCGGCAAATTTGGCGGAGTCAGCTTATTTTAGCAGAGAAGTTGGCGAAGGTTTTAGCGGTGAATTTGGCGGAACAGCGCTAAATGTAGCGGAACATCGCTAAATGTAGCGGCAAATTTGGCGGAGTCAGCTTATTTTAGCAGAGAAGTTGGCGAAGGTTTTAGCGGCAAATTTGGCGGAACATCGCTAAATTTAGCGGCAAATTTGGTGGACTTGCAGCTGTCGGAAAAGATGTCGCAGCCGCCGGAAAGATGTCGCAGCTGCCGGAAAGCGGTCACCGGAAAATGAGGTGGCGGCTGCGGGAAAAAGATGTTGCAGCTTCCGATGTTGCAGCCGCCGAAGTCGCAGCCACCGATGTTGCAGCCGCTAATGTCGCAGCCACCTATGTTGCAGTCGTCGATGTCGCAGCCGCTAATGTCGCAGCCACTGATGTTGCAGCCGCTAATGTCGCAGCCACCTATGTTGCAGCCGCCGATGTCGCAGCCGCTAATGTCGCAGCCACCGATGTTGCAGCCGCTAATGTCGCAGCCACCTATGTTGCAGCCGCCGATGTCGCAGCCACCGATGTTGCAGCTACCTATGTTGCAGCCGCCGATGTCGCAGCCACCGATGTTGCAGCTACCAGAAAAAAATCGACGGCAAGCGGGAAAAGGAATTTTGCGGCTGCTAGGGAAAAGGATAATGTGGTTGCCGGAAAAGGATATGCAGCTGGCGGAAAATATGTTGCAGCTGCCGAAAAATGGGCAGCTAATTTTAGCAGAGAAATTGGCGAAGGTTTTAGCGGCAAATTTGGCAGAATAGCGCTAAATTTAGCGGCAAATTTGGTGGACTTGCAGCTGTCGAAAAAGGGGAAACGAC
Organism: Larix kaempferi; assembly: GCA_027924585.1. NCBI lineage: Eukaryota > Viridiplantae > Streptophyta > Pinopsida > Pinales > Pinaceae > Larix > Larix kaempferi. The sequence continues at coordinate 26,509,187 of BSBM01000877.1, read as the reverse complement.
AATATTTTACGGCGTTTTAGTCTTTTTGAACGGGAAACTTCTAAAGCCATTTTCTCCCAAATGACGAACTGGGTTGGGCTGAAATTTTGCAGGCAAGTAGCTACCACTCTAATGCATCTCCACGCCAAAAATTAGACAAACCCACATCACGGATCTTGAGAAAAATGTGAATTAGCTGTAGGTGATGATGGCCATTTTCTCAAAAACCGTGCACTGGATTGAGCTGAAACTTGCCACGGTTGTTCTTCATGATGTTATGCATCCCCTGTCCAAATTTCATGAGTATCCAACTTACCAATTGAAAGATATGCCCAAATCAAATTCTGCACTTTTGAACATGAATAAAAATGTATTGCAGCTGATCTTCCAGAGCCAATATTTCAAAAACTACAAACTGGGTTGGGCTGAAAATTTTCAAGCAGGTAAATACCATTATAGTGCATCTTCTCACCAAAAATTAGATGAACCCACATCACAGATTTCGAGAAAAATGCGAATTGGCTGTAGGTGATAATGGTCATTTTCTCGAAACCCGTGCACTGGATTGAGCTGAAACTTGCCACAGTTGTTCATCATGCTGTTATGCATTCCCTGTCCAAATTTCATGAGGATCCAATTCGTGGTTTGTGAGATATGCTCAATTCAAATTAGGCATTTTATGTGAAGAACAATATGCATCAAATTATGAATGTGAATGAAAAAGCAACAAACATAGTAGCTCCTCCCCCAAACTGAATAATTTTTCATGTCCTCATGGAAAGTAGGAGTTTGTTTCTTAGTTGGAAAGTAGCCATCTCCCCCAAACTTAACATATGCAGCATTCAATGATTCTCAAATTCTCACAAACATTTCACTTGTAACAGCTGCCCATTGCTCCATGGAGAAGAATAAATGCATATATCAAATTTTTATGGCTCTCAATCACTCAACAATACTCATGCATATAACTTTTGTGATAGCACCAAACATAATTCAAATCAGCTCATGGTATCCAAATGCCAATTTTACCATGTAATTAAGATGAAGTAACAAAGATGTGGCTGCCCCAAGACAAAATATGGAAATTCCATTGAGTTTTGTAGCCCTCCAACCTTCATGTGGAGAAATGAATGTCATAAAATTGTCTCATCTTTTACCTTTGAAATGCATCCTCTGTTGCAGGTTCTTGTGTCCAACCTATCCTTCTCCTTCAAGATGTGTATCAGCTGCTTTATTTCTCCTCATTATTTTTTTATGGCAACAGAGCACCGTTCCTTACTACTGATTCTTGTGTGGCAGCAGCAAGACTTCTTTTCTTACTGCTGGTTCTTTTATGACAGCAGCAAGACTTCTTATTGTTGCTTCTTGTGTGACAACAATAAGGTATCCCTTTTTTTTTCATGCTTGGTCAGTTGGGTTGGTGAGATGTTGGATTGGAATTTGAAGTGGATGTGCATGAATGATGAAGTGTTAAAACTGAGTGGGAAATGATGGGAATGGATGGACATAAAATGCTATTTAGAAAATGGAAATGGCTAATGCTCAGTGGTTCTTCATGACATTTCCCTAAATCTTTAATAAATAAAAAACTCATGCTATTTTACCTCAAGTGTTACCTCCATGGAAGCCTTGGTTGACATGAATGGACTGGTGTATGCTGGAGATATGTAGGCTGATCTGATGCTGAGACATATGTATATGAGAGCTGGAACTGGATGAGACTGAATTTGATCCATGATGTTGTGCTGGTGGCATGTAAAACTAACTGTTGACAATTGATGAGTAGAAGTTCTACCATAGAAGCAGAAAGTCCTTTCTCTTATTCTGAAAATCAACTGCTGAACTGAAAATGGAAAGGAATTGCAAAACTACTAAACAAATGATGCTGCAAATCATTGTTGAAACCATTAGATCACATAATCTTCAGCTGCTACAAACCCGAGGTACAATTCTTACCATGCGAATGAATGTGCTGAAGTCGAGCATGGAAAGAAATCATTGGATTACCGGCCATTAATGTATGCCGTTAACCAATGTGAAGAAACTCACCTTTGATGACAATGAGCTCTAAAGTACCTTAGTGCATTTTGACAGGTACGAATGGATGTGCTGGAGTCGAGTCACCTGCAAGATTTGTCAATCAAGAGGCATTGATGAATCCCCATGATTAACAACAAGGAAATCTGCCATTGATTCATGCAGATACCAGGGCACTATAAAAACTCTAATCTTGATCCCAGATGATGTGTCGGAGTCGATGGGACAAGACCATTGGAAGGTGGACCTTAATGCATTCCACATCATCCAATACGAGTACAAAATAAATGATTGTGAAGAATCATAGTGAAAAATAGGACCAACATGAAACTCAGAAGTGGAAAGTATATGTGAAGTCATGATGTAGTAGTGATGGGAAATAAAATGGTTATGGTGACTACATAAGCAGTGGAAAATGGGACTTCGACATAAATGGATTTTTTGGGGTTTTGAAATGAGGAGGGTGAATGAATCTACCATAGGGAAATTGGCTTCTTGAGGGGTTTCTTTCAGCAACAAGTGGGATGACAGGTGTCTAAAACTGATTCTTGGCATGTAGCAATGGGACTTGACTTCGGAAACATTGGACTCTGTATGGTTTTCACATCAATCTCTCCATTTTTATTTTTTATTTTTTATTTTATGTGCTCAATCCATTTGCAAATCGATAAAAAGTCTTCAAGAGTCACTCGTGCATGCATTGACCTTCTTCTTCCAAGGACCTGCAAAACCTAGCATTTGCCTGCAATAAAACATGAGATGATGGAAGAAGAGAGATGATTGGTCTCTCTTCACCCAACACTTATGAAAAAAACAACAAGCAATTACTTATAAAACAAATCCAAATAAAAATGAACAAAGCAAAATCCATTTTATACCTGCAGGAGAGCAATGTCCATCTAGACTCACCAACGGTATTCTGATCATAGCTTCTTCGTTCCTTGTCCAATTTGAGTGATTCCAAAGCCAAATGAAAGTAAATTCATAGGTCTATTTCCATTAGAAACAGGTTTTTAAAATTCTATGCAATGATCTTCCAAATCACTCAGTAACAGCCTGCATGACAAGGTGTTTTTTTTTTCGAATTCTGAACTAGACCAACAGTCACAGTTTTAGGCTTAACTTTTTCGTTTGATAACGGATTGATGTGATTCCAATTGGAGATGAAAGTAGATTCATGTAGGTATCTCCATTAGAAACAGGTTTTGAATCCAACAAGAATTGATGGGTCAAATAAGCCAATGAACAGTCTATAAAATAGAGTTTTAGGAATGCAGATTTGGGACAGGCAGTCGGTATTTTGGTCATAAAATTTGCGTACGACATCGGAATGGAGTGATTCAAATTGCGTTGTAAACTAGATTCATAGGGGAATATACCTATAAAACAGGTTTGCAAAATATGTCCAATAAGGCATCCAAAAATGGACTGTCCCAGCTCTGTTCATAAGCTGCCAGCTTGACACCCTGTTAGTATTTTGGCCATAAAATTTTCGTTTGACACCCAATCATAAAAATTCAAATTGTTTTGGAAACTAGATTCAAATTGCTACTTGGGATATAAACAGGTTTTAAAAATAAGTTCATTTGGTGTCCCAAAAATGGACTGTCCCGTCTATGTTTCAGTAAAATTTTCAAGCCAAAATGTCACAAAAATCCAATAAATTAAATTTAACCCCCAAAAATTGATCGAAATAGGTGTGAATGATTTTAATGATGTAAATTTAAATATAATACACATCCATACCAAAAATTTCAAGCATTGAGCACCTAGATTGACTTACACAGTTTGTTGCAGCCACAGCTGCAACTCTTAAAAAATGACATAATGTTGAAATAAAGCATGTGAATTTTTATGGAAAATAAAAAAACTAAAGACATATCATGATGTGCAACACCCACGTATCTCAAACTCATTAATTTTTACCTGTAACACAGTCACAGCTGGGTGTTGCATCTCCTTGTCACAGCCAATGTTGCAGCTCACTGTTGTAGCTGCGAGTAATCACAGCTGAGAGTAATCACTCACAGTTGGGTTGTTGCAGCTAACAACTTTATGTCAAATTTCAAGCTTGAAGGGTTCCATAATCATGGGCTTATTTTCCTGTGGATCCTTCATTCACTTTCTCGAATTACTGTAATCTTGTTTTCATGATATTTTTATTTTTATTTGTAACAAATAGAAACAAATTGAAATTGGGAAATTGATGACAAAAAGGACTTGAGCATTTTTGTTCAAATAGTCAACAATTCCAAAGCATTCATGAAAACATCTCATACCCATTCCTCATACTTCTACTTTCTGATCTTCCAGATCGCAACAAGGCGCAGGAAGAGAGCATACTTATTCAAAAATAGAAAAATAAAAAAACAAACAAAAGCATGGTTTTATTCTGATATTCTATCCTACCCTATGCTACTTGGAAATATAAAAATTGTTTAAGTGTATGCATATTTCCAATGGAGCCATTTTCGAAAAAGTGACTCAAGTATGCTCATACTCCCAATAGAAAAATATAACTTTATGAATTCTAAGATATGAAAGATCAACTTCCCTTCAAATGATGGTGCCAAGAATTGGTGAAGTATGAAATGATGCTGCAGACCGATAACAGATTGAAACCAAGCTTCAATATAGTCTTTGTTCCCTTGATTTCTCATGGATGTTACACCATAAAGATCCTTATTAAACTGATTTTCCTCAATGCATAAGATTTCCGGATCTAATGATGTGAATGATGTTTTTGGTTCCAATGGTTGTTCTCCATCAAATATTACGTGTGTATTGTTGATCTTGTCTGCTTGCTTATGAGGACTAGAAGAAACTCCATCTGCAAAACTTGGATCTAAAACATGTTCAGGCCTCGTATGGATTTGCTGCAACAACGCACATCCTTTTTGCAGCAGTGTAGGTGAGGTAGAACGAGAGGGAAATTTAGAAACATTTTGCAGTTCAGCACTGTAAGCATACTGTACTGCTTTATTATGGTTAGGGTGGAGGGTGGATTGGACAGGAAATTGTGTTGGATACCAAGGAGTTTGATGAGAAGATAGATGTGGCTGATGTAGATGATTGAGTTGTGAGGTTGATATTGAAGGACCAACTTGTGTTGTAGCATGAGGGAGAGTGGCCATATGATCATAGGATGGGCCATTCCAACCTTGTTGATAAGGTAGGTAAGAGTTAAATTGAGGCTGCAACAACTGCCATGGTGGAAGAGTATTCAATGATTGAGTATAAGAGTAAGGAAATGGAGGGATAGAATTTTGAACCATAGATGTAGGCGATGGTTGACATGACTGTTGCAACGAGTTGGCTGCAACTCCCAGATCTCTTTGATATGTTTCTTTCATCCTTGGTAAGCAGGGGCAATGATCTGTGGAATGATTCAAGTCACATATACCACAACTTTCAAGACTATCCAAAAGGAAATCCCTTGCTTCTCTTATTTCCTCCTGCTTTTCCTTATCCTGCAAAACATCCAATTGTAAATCAGCTTTAGAAATGTCAAATAAATTGCTGATTTCAGTTCGTAAAACTCTTGTTTTTGCAGTAGATTTAAAAAATAGAGATAAAAGTTTCTTCGAATTCTTACCAGTCTTGAAGTTTCCTCTTGAATACCTTCTACATAACTCACAAATATCATCATATGCTAACTGAAATACATTACCTGTTCCGATCAGATTCAATATTTCTAAACATTCAGCTTGGATTCCCTTGAGTAGAAGTATTTTTAAGATCTCCTTCCCTAGTTTCCTCTGTTTGGATCTTTGGAGATTATATTGAAATCGTTCTATGTATTCCTCCAGACTTTCTTCTTCTCCTTGTGTCATTTCGAAGATGTCTTCATTGACCCTGCAATAATCTTGGTACCTTTTCAAGAACACATGTTTCATGTCTTCCCAAGTTTGTATACAATTCCCACCGAGGCTCATGAACCATCGGAGGGCTGTTCCTTTTAGAGTAAGGGGAAATACATTCAACTTTTGATCATTAGCACAATAACCATATCCTCTACAAAGTACTTCAAACTGAAATAAAAATACATCAGGGTCTTCGTTTTCCAAACCGTGAAAATTTGGTAGAACATGTGGGGGAATTCTTTTTGTTGGTGCCACTTCGCTCGAATCTCTGATGGGAAATTCGAAGGTAACAACTTCTCCATCTTTTTCACCTGCCATCCCTTCATTAGATTCTTTGTGTGCTATCTTGAGGCTCCTCCTTCGAATGTTCCTGTCAACTTGTTAGTAGAATGGGTGGTGCTCACAACACCACTAGGGGAATGATAAGATTTATGAATCAAAGATTGAAAATGAAATAAAACTGAATGTAAAGACAGAAAATTAACACTCAAAATAAATTCAATAAACTGAAATGTAATCATGCAACGTACATGCCCTATTTTAACAATGCATCTGCAAAACAATGTCAGATATACTATTGCACAATTGATAACTTCCCCGGCAGCGGCGCCAAAATGTCGTGCCCACTATATGCCAGTTAATTAAAACTTAACATGCAGAGTGCTAAACATAAATTATCAACCCGAGAAAGTCTTTTATTTCAAAGCTATCGTGCAAAATATATGCAAGTACAATTTCTACCTGACATTGTTATCTATTGGTATGCACTCGAAACTATTTGTAAACTAAGTCACAACTGCTTGAAAATAAATCAATACTCAAACCTATTCATAAATAAAACTGTAAATCGAATATACTTCAAACAAGATCTATTCATATGAAACAAGATCTGATTACGTACATCTAAGGAATTGTTATGTTGGCCAACGATTTACCAAATGAATTATCAACACAACGATTATGACAGATCTAATGAATGAAAGCATACAACTATCATAAGCTTAATGAATGAAAGCATAAACAAAATAATAAGTAGATCTAAACAATAACACACTTACAATTAACACTACCAGCATCTGCTCAGGGAAGAGGGCCCTTCCTCCACTGAGCAGATCTGGATCTCCACAATGAAAGTCTACAACTCCAGAATTAAGAAACTGCCAGCATGTATTATCATAATGGAAGAATTACAACAGATCTGGATCAAATCCTACATCATAACATTGTGTTTTCTCCTATCTTGCATCTCCTATCCTGCCTAATCTATCATGCTTAATCTCTATCAATCTATCCCCCTTTCTCAATGAGATTGATTACATATTTATACATAAAATTATCTCATGGAAATGAAGAACTGAACCCCCAGCTTGTGATCTGCAACAGCTGGAACACGGCCGTAACTGTTGGCAACTTTGGAGCCGGCCGCAACACCAAATCTGGAAAATACCCTCTCGAAGAACCACCTGCATAGCACAAACCGTAGCTTGTTTGGGCGATTTCCTCGCGAGTCAGGTAAATGAGGATGTTACGCACAAAACCCATATCTCAGATTTTTGAGATTCGTTTCCATCTGTCCGCAAATCAAGATGCGAATCAAGGTGTTCTTATGTGGCATGCGTTTTTGGTTAAGGTTGTAACAGCTGGCTATGAGCATCCTGTACGTGACAACTCACTCCACAAACCATCATTAGTAAAATTATGCATAATAGTCTTTTAATTCATCAAAGATAAAAGAAAATAATCACTATTAACCACTTAAAACATCAATGGAAGTAGCAGGCTGTTCAACGCGTAGCTACAACAAATGAATGAAAAATGGAATGATAAATGAGAAATAATGGTAAGAAAATGGATGAAAGGTATGTCGGTAAGTGATGAAAAATGGACAATTCCAGGGCCCAACAGCCACTCGTCCTCTCTCACCTACCACTCAGTTGCACTTCAGTTACTTGAGTTATCATCAGTTCTTTCCTTGATTTAAGGCTAGACTGACTCTCAACTGACTGTATCACTCCGATGGACCTCCAGTGAGACTAGACTGCTCATTCTGACTTCAGTTAGCTCCTCATGCACCCTCCACTGAGCCTCCTTCATTCCGTTAGTGTCTCCATGTGCCAGCTACACTTAGTTACACCTACCACACTCGGTTAGACTCAGTTTGACTGATGGTTGACAGTTACTTGTGCATTGATGACTCCACCAATGATGAGATAGACTTCTAGTTGTGCTTTGATGACACTCCAGTGATCTTTTAATCACTCCATGAAGGCTAATTCGAATTTCCACCTTGGCATTCGAATCCTCATACATTGTACTACTTATTTGTCCATATTGTGATTAATGAATTAGTGTGTGTGTGAATTATTTTTGCTTCTATCCGAGTTCTACTGTATTATTATTTTGTTGCTCATCTTACTGCATTGACCAATCTTAATCTTATTCCTAAATTATTTCATTGTGCAGTATACATCATCTCTTAGATATGCTGTGAGGATTTTCACATGGTATCAGAGTATGTTGAGAGTATTGTTTATCTCCATTCCTCAGAGATTTTGCAGGTTATTATCAATATTTCGAGTGCAGTAGTTGTAGCGGTTTCTGCATCTTTTGCAGCAGTATCAGTTGAAGAATTTTCTATTATTTTTGCAGGTCTTCTGAAACACCTTCTATGCATTCATCAGGAATTACTCCTCTTTCTCCATTCAACTATGATGAATGTAAACCACAAATAATAGCACATTTGAAGAGACATGGTCTTTTTTATTATTGTTTTGAAAGAGAGTTCGAATCCTCTGAAGAAGAGTATGACTGGTTAAATGAAGGTGAAATAGCTTGTGCAGCCATGAGTTATGCTATGTCTCGATGCATGTCATATGACATCCCTGATGTTTCATCTCCAAAAGAGCTATGGTCCCACCTGGATGAAAGATTTGGCAGATAGAATGAAGGGATTGGTCCAAACCCTTTCGAGAGCAAGCAAAGTGATGCATTCTCCCTCCTTGATGATCTCATTGATCATGAATTAGTATCAAACATATCTCATATTGAAGTTGTCCACAAAGAAGAAGAACTTGCAAATTCTACACTCATGCTCCAAATTTCTTCTATTTCGAATTCTATGCCAGCTCACACTCTAGAAATTGCAGAAGGTCCTAAATCCTCTCTTGCACCAGAGTCTGTTGGTTTGCACCATGATCTATTGAATGTTTCGGAGGTAAAATCAGCCATTATAGGTCATGCATTCGCTCTCCTTGATCTCTCACCTCTTATGTACTACTATATGATCATTATTTCATGCTTTCAGAAGGTTAATGAAGATAATGGCCATTGCCATTCACTTGGGACAATTTATCATGCATTTACTGGTTTTGATCTCACCTCTAATGGTTCAAACGATATTTCAAGAAACCATGATTCAAGTCTTGGATCTAATTTGGATTCTAAGCAATCACTACTTGGGATAATTTCTCATGCACGTGATGGTTTTGATCTCACCCCTGCTGGTTCAAAGGAGATCTCAAGAAACTATTCTTCAAGTCTTAAATCTGATTTGGATTTCAAGCAATCATGTGATGGTTCTTTTTGTCATAATCTCACCCATGATGGTTTGAAGAAGAAGACAAAAGACTATCTGCATATTCATAGATTTGATCCTACCTCAGCTGATTCGAATAACAGGTTCAAGGATCATCCTCATACTTTTGGATTTGTTCTCATCACATTCGATCTGAAGAGCAAGTACAAGCACATGCTTTTTGAGCATGATCCACTTCTTCCCAAGAAGAAGGTACCTCTAGACATATGACCAAGCATCACACCTGCTTGAGTTTGGAGCATTTATTTTTGTGTGTGCAGTCTATTTTGAGGGCGGGTATTTTTCCCATGAGGTTTTCCCCATTTCCTCAATTTATTGACTGTTATTATTCATTGTATTGGGTGACCTTTGGTCTTAGTTACCAGGGTCCATGATGGGTTAAGGGGGGGTGTTAGGATATTCGTATACTCCATCCTAGTCCTACCAGCATTTTCATTATTTACATTTTCAGTCTTGCATGCATGCATGCAATTGCATGCATCCCAGTCATTAGTCCCAGCACCTAGCCCTCAGTTAGCCAACCCTCGAGAGATTCTCACTGATCAGTTTTAGCCCTCCTAGAGATTAGTGCGCCCTTCTTCCTTGATTTAAGGAAGCCACTCGTCCTCTCTCACCTACCACTCAGTTGCACTTTAGTTAATTGAGTTATCATCAGTTCTTTCCTTGATTTAAGGCTAGACTGACTCTCAACTAACTGTATCACTCCGATGGACCTCCAGTGAGACTAGACTGCTCATTCTGATTTTAGTTAGCTCCTCATGCGCCCTCCACTGAGCCTCCTTCATTCAGTTAGTGTCTCCATGTGCCAGTTACACTCAATTACACCTACCACATTCAGTTAGACTCAGTTTGACTGATGGTTGACAGTTACTTGTGCATTGATGACTCCACCAATGATGAGATAGACTTCTAGTTGTGCTTTGATGACACTCCAGTGATCTTTTGATCACTCCATGAAGGCTAATTCGAATTGCCACATTGGCATTCGAATCCTCATGCATTGTATTACTTATTTGTCCATATTGTGATTAATGAATTAGTGTGTGTGTGAAGTATTTTTGCTTCTATCCGAGTTCTACTGTATTATTATTATGTTGCTCATCTTACTGCATTGACCACTCTTAATCTTATTCCTAAATTCTTTCATTGTGAGGTATACATCATCTCTTAGATCTGCTGTGAGGATTTTCACATGAATAAGTTAGGAATGTGAACATTATTATTGTGGTAATTCTCTCACATTGTAGGAGGAACTATGCTGTACTAATGTATGTTTTGAAGGATAAAGGTAGATGTTCCCTTCTTGGCTATATTAATTACGAGAATGAAATCAAAAGAAGGTATGGAAATATTTTTGTTATGAAGAATTTAACTTATCTCCTTAAATCACTATGAATGTAGCTTATCTAACTATGTGGTCATAGTTTTAAAACGTTTTTGAAAAGTTTCACTATAATACTCACTTAAGTATGGGAATGTTACATATGGTATCAGAGCATAGGTTGCAAACACTCAGGCTTAGTTGGGGTTAGCGCGAGGAAGAGAATATAAGGTTGGTTGAACCAAGGAAGGTACTCTACCTATGAGGCGCAACTAAACGAATCCACCTTTGGGTAATTGATAAGGCATCCGTGGGTTGATTGAAAGTAAGTCTCTCTTGCCGAAGCATTATGTTTTTAGAACTCACAAAGGAGATCTAGGTGCAAAAGTATATTTTTTCCACAAGAAATGTTAGTACTGCGTATGTACCTTGATAGACTAGGGTTGTGCATATACTTAATATTCATGAGCTACTTATGAATATTTCCTTTGATAGGGATGCCATCAAAGAATGTTTTATTATGTTGCATAATTAACTAAATGATGTTAGTGGAAAAGGTTGGATAATAGCCTTAAGCCTTGTTTCTCAAACTAAATTAGGTATACCACTATAGGAGAATAGTCCTCTTGTTAGTGGGTGACTATATATATATATGTAGTTATATTGACGAAGAACACGATATGGATGTGATCGAAGATCCGCGTGAGCAATTATCCAAGTTATAAATTTCAAAGATGTTATTGAGTAATGATCTTCCTACTCTTGAATTTAAGTAAATCGATACTACGCAAAGGGGAATGTTTTTATTATTGCATGCATGTTTGATACATTGAGCATGAAGACAATATGTGAAAATAGGAGAAAAGATATTCAGGTATGAAAAAGGTTATGTTAAAGCATTAAGATGTGTGACCATTAACATGGTGATAATTTAGGAAACCGTAATTGATATATGTAATACTTTTGGTAATGAAGGAAGCATCATTATGTTGATATTAAGATTTTGTTTTTAAAGTATCGACGAGGAAAGTGTAGGTTGCCGTTTACACAAGAAGAGAAATATATACATACATATATCCATGTGCATTCTGATTAGTTATTAGGATGCATATGATGAAAATGCAAGAGTACATTTGTATCCTTAAGATAGATGTTGGGAAATGATGACTGATGGTTATAAAGGTTATATTTTTATATGTCAAGGATTTATGACGACTTGCTATCCATGTACAACTATATGTTTTTTCAAAATGATTATTTTGTTAAAGGGTAAATTATGGTTGTTCACGTAATGATTGTGTTGATGCAAATCAAGTTTTTTCAAGAGAGAATGATTTTGTGGTACGAATAAGAGTATTGGAAATCTAGAACCAACATGAAATGGTGATACAAGTTAGTTGGACGCGGAAATTTTTTGACATCTTTGTGTTGCCGCAAGGAATGACTAGTTATATTTATTACGAGTTAAGGAAACCATTGATGACATGGAATTTCCATGGTAGATTAGAAGTAATCTTTAAAACAGTAATCGATGTATAAGGTTTTATGAAACACGTAAAAATGATGTTTGGACGGACACATGTCACATGTATAATTGTTCTTATGATTTAATTACATTTATACGACTAACGCTCTGAAGGTGTTGTCGAACAAGTTTATTTCCTACACATCACTACTGTACAACCATCGATAGGTAAGTGTGGGATATATATAGATTCATGTTAATGTAATACTAATATGAGAGGATACAAGTAAACTGGCGCCTCAGCATAGGAGGATCTTATAATAAGGAGATATTAGGTCGCCCTTACAAAGGTATATGGCTATCCATATAAGGTCCGCAAGTATGTTTTCGACAATTGTTTATTTCCTATATGATGTTAGTGTATACAAAGAAAGGTTGTATAACTAAAATAGGAATTATGTGGGAAATAGTGAAATCTAACATTCATATTGACCATGGATCATCATAGGAAGAATGGTATATCGTGTTCAAAGCATTATGTAATCCTATAAGCTAGTTATGTGTAGTAGGAAAAGATATCTTGGATGATCACGTATGGGTATTGTAGTAAGAAAGATGAATTTTTATTTAAGGAAGGGATCTTCTTACAATATTCTATTTTTATTTTTGAAAGAGTGATACTAACGAGTGGAATTTGGCAGATGGTTAAATTTCTGTGGCACTTGTAGAAAGGCAAGAGCATAAATATTATGCATGATAAAATAAAGGGGGAGGAGCTAAGATCCACATCACAATTGTTACTCATTCTTTTAAATTTTGATAATTATTGTCGAATAAAGAACTTGACCCAAATTGGTCAGAGTAATCGTATGGTTACAAAATGTAATATGATGAAATAATTGATAAATTTTGTAAAGAGAGTTTCCTAGACTCAAGCGAGGAGGCTTGAGGGAAATAAATTCCAGGACTCAAGAAAGAAGGCTTGAGGGGAATTGTGTAAGAGTGTAGTAATGGCACTTAAACACTCCCTAGAATCAGGGAGTTGACAGCTTCCAGGATTCTCGAAGGAGTCGGCGGGCTTTAAAGACCCAGGCAAACTATAAGATAATTCATATGTGGGAGGAAGGATGGTCCTTAGTATGCATGAGAGAAAGTATTGTTGCGTGAGCACTGTGGTGTTAGGAAAAAAATCTCCGAAAGAATTGTTGTGTGAGCACTGAGGTGTTAGGAAATAATTTCCGAAAGGATTGTTGTGTGAGCACTGGGGTGTTAGGAAAGAATTTCCTGGATCAAGTGAATGATGTGTTTTGATTAGTTAACATTTTACATTCTTGGAGTGCTAGTTTTATGGTTGCATGTGATAATAAGAGCCCAAATGAAGGCTAAAAGATATTCCATGAAATGAAAATGTTATGTTGCAATAGATGACTCATTGCTTATGTTTTGAATTGGATTATGAATTAGTGATACATTTGATTAAATCACTTTGGAAACCTAGTTTGTTGCACAAAAGTACAGGTTCTGAGCGAGAACAACTTGCGGAAATCATGGAAATTTGAAAATGATCATAACAGAAATGACAAATTCGAGCAAAGATTGTCGCAAGAACGAGAGATGAATTGTTGAACACCGAGGATGGTGTTATTCTCAAGGGGTGGAGGATGTAATATCCCTCTTTTACCTCCATTATTTTGTAAATAAAGATGTAAATTTGTACATGTTTCTGGTGTGGAGCTCAAGGTCAAGGCCCCGCTAGTAAACCTCCTATGTTATGTCATTTATTTCCTAAGTTATAATTTTCTGATAGACTTTGGAGGTTGGGGGCATGATGTGACTTTAACGATTGAGCAATGAATCCATCTATTGGGTTAGAGTTCGAGTGGCTAGGAGGCCATGAGAACTTAAATTTTTGATGACAAATGTCACCTGGATGCCCATAAACACTCGAAGTGAAGTGAACTAATAACGCCCTTTTGATAAAACACACAAAGATTGAAATTTCCCACCTAAGTAGGGACGAATGTAAATAGGGAGGAGATGACTTCTAGTTCATCTACGAGGATTTTAAGAGCTACCTTTTTAACAAGTGTTGACGCAAAGTCTATCAACAGGGGTTCACTCCGCATTGTCTCCAACAAACTATCAACCTGACACCCTTATACACCGTCTCGAAAAGGTGTAACCCTTTCCAGCAACACTTGCAGAGCAAGTGTAGTCTCACCCGAGGTGGATAAGAGGGCTGTTGGAACCAAGTTTCCGCAGTTGTGTAGAGGATATGCACACTTTACTTTCGCATTAATTAGAGATTGGCATATTCATAACATATTATTAACTCATCATTCGCATCCTAAGTCATTCATAGTTTCTAACACATGTATTCAAAATAACATACTCAGCATACTTATTTTAGATTACTACATGTTTGCATTAATCAACAGAAAACATTCACATAACCCATTATTTATCATCGCATCATTTGCACAAAGACAAAATTCATATCATAACCGAACATCTTCATTCATTCATCAAACCTGCGGAATTAACCTTGCAGAAACCATCAACACATCATGTTGTGGATCCAAAGCAAAACTCAAAAGATCAGATTAATCTCCAAGAATTCGATGCCCTTAGGCTTACAATCCTACTCTATTTATATTCTTATATTCTATTACAAATGGTCCACATGACCAACTAAAAAATCTTATGCTTCCGCAAAAGTGGTGAAAGGTCATTTTTCCGTGGAATGACCCTTTCGCGTCTGTCGGCTTCCGCACTTCCTACGGATCTATCCCGTGCCAACAGGCCCCCAACACAATCTTGTGGCTCATATCAAGCCATCTCGGGTGGACACTGCTGGTTTGTACCCATCCTTCGCTATACTTTGTTTCTGAACTTGTTCTTGTCATCTGGAACTCATTGTTGTGTACTTCTCATATCCGACCGTCGATCTCTGGCTCACTGTCATGTAATTCTTGCTCTCATCCTCCAGTCTCTGGAAACCTTCATCATCTACCTCTTTGAAGTCTGTTGGTTGTCTCCGCATTCGTTCCAAACTGAGAAGAAAGTCATCGACATCGCCAAGGTGGGAACTAGGCCGATTGCTCCGGCACATCTGTTTCACACCTTGGATTGCTTCCTATCGGGGCTAGGGGGCTACCACCCCTGTTCTTATGGTGGTCACTAGGACCATGAAGCTTCGAACTACTACCACATACTTATACATCTCGGATGAAACCTCGTATCTGTGACACCTGAGTGCCCAGGCTTCTTTCTGCTCAAAGCGCTCATGCACACTCATCTTTCGGGCTCGCAACGCCCCTGTTGTGGTACCGCATGAAATGAAATGGATCATTTCCACAGCCTCCTTGGAATTCCTAACTTATGGAATTACTTGACCCACTCGCAGCATGTATTTATTGCTTCTTGTAAATACATCTTTACTCCACTTAACCTCTGGTGCCTGTATTTATGCATTTCCATCGTCCGGGACGCCTACTTCGAAAACCCTCCGCGAATCCGTTCACCTAATGTGCTGATTCTGTCATCATTTCTCCTACGCGTGGTGACCAGGATTCCTACGTGCGTGATGGGTGACCATACTACTCCCAGCTGCTCTTCATGTCATCCCCGTGCGAACTATCATCGGCGGTGCCACCAGCCATGCTGCCACAGTATGTTTCTATGTGCCAAACATGCCTGGTGCCGGCACCGATCTAGGCCAACTAATCATCACACTTGTCACAAAGACCTGCCATCTGAAAAATTCCCATCTACTAATGATTCAGAATTCTTACTGATTTGATAGGGTTGCAATCCTGCCGTTGTCGCAGTCCAAACCCCAAACTGCGATACACTCCCTCCTTGTGCCCATTCTCCTCCGGCTGGTGCGCCATCTGCCACCTCGTATCTTCTTCATTTTTTTTTAAAGCTATATGTCCTCATCCGCTCTGCGTCGGATCATGGTGATAGGGCTTCAACCTACTCCCATTGACTAATTTAGGTAACAATACCCCGTCCAAGCTCTGTAACTGTACTGCGCCTCCGTTGGTGATAAAAGTGATAACATATGGTCCCAACCAGTGCATTTGATACTTAATAGGGTGTTTCGCAAATTTTCTATCATGCAACCGAACTGTATCCCCATTCTGGAGGTGTTTTTTCTTGACATGGCGGTCGTGCCATGCCTTCTGGTGGTCCTTTTCTACCTTCTGATGGAGCCCTGCGACGAATAGATATTCGTCAAGCTGTATTAGTTGTGTCAACCATTCCTCCAGTGCGCCATCGTCGCTCATTCCTGTGGCTGCAGTGATGCACAAGCTCAGTACTATGTATTCCATTGGCATCACTGCTTCCTGGCCGTAAACGAGTTTAAACGGAGTTTGGCCAGTCAATTGCTTGCATGTGGTGCGATATTCCCAAAGGACCGCTGGGATTTTATGTCCTAGTCGTCGCGGTTCACATTGCATAGCTTGGTGAGAGCATGCTCCAATATCTTATTGAATGCCTCAACTGTCCCATTTTCCTAAGGGTGGTAAGGCATACTCTTCTTGTGTTGGATCTGAAACTCTTTTGTCATCGCGATGATTTTTTGGTTGACAAAGTGCGTCCCTTGGTCACTTAACAAGACTTTTGGGCACCCAAACCTGATGACCACATTTTCAAATAGGAATCTTGCTGTAGTCGCAACAGAACAGTCTTTTACCGGTGCAGCTTATGTCCAACGCGTTAGGTAATCTGTCGCAGTGATGATATAACGCAACCCTATTCTCTTCCCAGGTGGGTTGATGGGTCCCACAAAATAAACGACCCATTTGTCGAAGGCCTGTAGCGTTACTTGTGGTACTAGTGGCATTTCGTTGTGACGTGAGGGCTTCCCAGTTCGTTGGCATATGTCGCAGCTCTTGGCATAATCTGGGGCATCTCCATGCAAAGTTGGCCACCATAGCCCTACTTGAAGGATCTTCCTCGCAGTTGCTCATCCACCGTAATGTCCCCCAGAAATTCCATCATGAGCTTGCAACATAATCTGTTCTTGTTCATGCAGAAGGACGCATCGTCGCAGAATCTCATCTGGGCCCATTTTATAAAACTCTCCTGCAATTAGATGAAAGTCTGCGGCTTGGACAACTAGTTGCTTCTTTTGGCCGGTAGTGAGCTCAGCCGGTGCCTCCCCTGTCGCCAAAAATTGAATGATTTATTCATAGTGGTTATCGACCATGCTAATCCTAAAAAACTGAGCATCCGACAATCCTTCATCAATGCTCCTTGGTTCATCTCCTGATTCTATCCGTGAGAGATGATTGGGTCCTGCATTCAATTGTCTCGGCTTTACAATAATCTCAAAATCAAACTCCTAAAAGAGTAATAGCCAGTGGCAGATCCTCCCCCCCAACACAGGCTTGTTCACCAAGTATTTCAGCGCGGAGTGATCTGGGAACATCTTGAAGTGGCCCCCCAAGAGGTAATGCTGAAATTTATGCAAAGAATAGACCATTGCAAACCCTTCCCGCTCGGTAGTCGTATAGTTCCTCTTCGCAGTAGATAATTTTCTACTTGCGAATGCTATCGGGTGGTCAATGTTGTTGGTTCCTGATTGGGCCAATATAACGCCAAGTGCAACTGACGATGCATCAACATGTACGTGAAATTCCTTCGTCCAATACGGGAATGCGAGGATCGGTGTTGTGACCATCTTCTCCTTCAATATGTCTATGCTTTTCTGACATTCATCGGTCCATTCAAACTTTGCATCCTTCTTTAGTAACTTCTCCATGGGTGCTGTAATGGCTGCATAACCTCGAATGAATTTCCTGTAGTAATCTGTGTGTCTTAATGTCGCATGTAGTTGTTTGGCCATCATTGGTGGTGGGAGGTCAACAATGATGTCAATCTTTGCCGGATCTACGAACATTCCTTCGCAGCAGACAATGTGTCCCAACAGTATGCTAGACGAAGCACAAAAGATACATTCCTTGAGGTTCAGGGAAATTTGGTGTTGTTGACAGCATTCTAGCATAAGTCCTAAGTTTGCGACGTGATCTTTGACTAGCCCATATACCGTCCAATCATCCATGTAGACAGCGAGGAACTTATGAATATAATCCTTGAATGCCACTACCACTATTCTGGAAAATATTGCAGGAGCATTCTTTAATCCAAACGACATCACCGTGTACTGGAAGTAGCCCCACTCTGTCACAAATGTAGTCTTGTGTCGATCTTCTTTTGCAATCTTGATTTGGTGGTAGCCTGAAAATCCATCCGTAAAGGAATATATCTCCTGACCACCTACTCCTTCAAGCACTTCATCAGTGAATGGGGTTGGAAATGGATCATGTAGGCAGGCATGATTCAGTTTTCTTAGGTCGACGCATATTCATACCTCTCCGGTTTTCTTGTCCTGAACAACCATTGGAGTGATCCATTCTGATTCATCTACTGGTTCGATAATGCCTGCTTCCAACATTCTTTCAATTTCAGCTTGCACTCGTTCCTTGTATCTCGAGTTCAATGGATATGGCCGTTGCTTAACCGGTTTCGCACCAGGTTTCAGGGGAATCCTCATTTCCCCTAAATCTCCAAAAATTCCCCTCATCTCTGAGAATTTCGTTGGAAACAAATCCTAAAACTCATGTAGTAGGTTGGTCATTTTCGCAATGGTCGACTCATCCTAGTAGTCACCAATGCTTGCGAACTTGGGGTTTTCCTCCGATCCAATATTCACCTGCTTGATCTTTAATGGCTGCTGAAATTTGTCCGACGGTATGTCTGGTGCTACAACGCTGCAACTACCCTCCGATTCTGGTACATGCGAGGCCCAGGGGTCATCATCATCATCGGGTTCTCTAGTGACATTGTAACACTCCATCAACATTTCTGGTGTCGCAGTCCATTGGAGTGCCATTGGTTGTCCGATTGGTACCGCTTCAAATATATTTCCGTAGATCGCCTGTAGCACGGTGTGGATTAAGGGATTTATGTCTATGAATGAAAACATTTGGCTGAAGCCAATCGTAAGCTACTCCCAAGATGTTGTCCCACATCGTAGTTCTACTGCGACATACCAGCTCCGCGGTACCTCATCCAACGTGTGTACAAATGCATGTACCCACTCTTGTCGTGCTCTCGATCCCCATTGATGTTGACAGGAATTTAGATGTGCTTTTGGGTCTCCCTATCCGTCGTATCACATCTGGTTGTCCTTCGCAACTTATCCAAACCGAACCTCCATGAGGCGTCAACATAGTGGCCAAGATGTGATGTTTGATTTATGCGCTGCCCACCATCGCGCAGGAGTATCCTTCAAGGATTCCTCCAGGGCGATAAGGCGTTGTGGCTCTACCACCTTCTCCTCAAATTCAGTGAGAAATGTGTCCAAATTGGGCAATCCTTCATAGGTAGGTAATGCATACTCCTCTGATGCTACCATTCGTAAGGACTGGGTTATTCGTGCGCATCTCCGAGAGGACAATTCATGCAACTGGTTCTGCCAATTCTCAAGGGCCTCGTCTAAATCAGAGGATGCCGAGCTGTCACTAGTTCTCCATTCGTGGTAGGGTTAACGTAATCCTCAGAAATGTTGTACAAATTATCCCATCCTTCCGTAAACTTGTCTCTAGTTGGATCTGTATAGCGCAACCCTTCCGCAGGATCCAGCAGTGCGATGACCCTCATTTCCTGATTCTTGAATGACATTATCCTTTTCTTAAAGTTGATGATTGATTGATTCTCCATAGCCCAGTCTATCCCCAACAGTACCGGATAGGGACTGGTGTTATCAACAATCTCAATGACATCGAAATCCGCATACATTCTGAGCCCTTCAATTTCAACTGAAAGTTGACATACCCGACCGAGCGGGGTGACCTTGCTCTGGTTTTCCAGTCACAGCTGTATTGGTGACCAAGTCATCCGCGGCTTCCCCATTGTCTCCCACGTCTGCTTAGTCAAGATATTCACATCCGAACCCAAATCCAGAATGATAAAGTCGATATCAAATTCTTTGATCTGTACCGACATTCACATCTCCCTGCCTATCTTTCTTTTGTGTATTCGATTAACTCTCTATTCTAGTCGTGCACCTCCTCATCGTTGTAGTAGACTAGGTATTTCTTCCAATACGTCCGAGTCTTTTTCCAAATCCAGGAAACTCCCCAAGAAGGATTTTAGGGTGTTTACCTTCCTTCGCGACTTCATCGGGTCGAACTTCGGTGGCATGTCATAGATTTCTTCCTCAAGAGATACCCGTCTCCTATTTATCATTACATCCTGTGCCTTCTAAATGGTGCCCTTTTCGGTTTCTGTGCCAACGTTGGCCTGCTTCCGTCATGTTTGTGTTGGCCTGATATTGGTATGTGGATTTTCGTGCCCAGTCACTGCTCCTCCTTGTGTTACTATTCCAACCGTCGCGTGGTTGCCTATGGCTTCTTTTGAAATCATATGTACGACAGGTGGCACATTTGAATTGTTTGAGTTTTGTTCTGCTTCGTTTTCCATTTAGCAATGAGCTGAGGGAAGTCTTCTATACTATGATCTATGGCATTGCAGTATGTACACTGCGGTGCAGGGTTCGGGAAATCTCACTGGTAGTGCCCCTGTTGTCCACAATTGTAACAGACGATTGGTCCTCTTCCTCGTCCGGCATCTCCTCCACATCCCTTACCTGCACCTCAACCCCCAAGGAATCCTCCCCTAAAGCCCCCACGTGGTGGTCCTTATTGTTGATACTGCGGTTTCCCGTACTGCGTTTGTTGATACTATTGCTTCCCATACCACGGTTGGCCATACGGTGGTGGTGGATACTGCGGGTTCCCATACTGCGGTTGCCCATTGACGGCTCTTCTGGTTGACTATATTGCGATTGCTGCTGCACCACCGGTGGCTCTTCTCCCTTCATAAAGTACATATCGGTTGTTTGATCTTGCAGCAGGTCATAGACCCTACATTCCTTCTCATCATGGCCAACCGATCGGCAAAAATTGCAGTATAAGTTCGTTGGCTTTGATACCATCTTTTGTAGATATATGCACTCCTCCAATCGATGCCCTCTGGTCTGACAGATAGTACACCATGACATGCCTCCTTGACGAAGGGGGTTTGGCATCCCCGACTGCAAATAATCCCTGAACTCCGGGAAATTGTCCTTATGGTGCCCCTCAGTTCGACATCTGGTGCACCATAAATATCTGCGGGTTTCCTTGCCCTTCCTGATATCCTCCAGTTGCAATGTTAGATTGGCCAATTGCGCCTGAACTCTGTCCATTCCCATTCCTGTTTCTCCAATTGGTGAAGCCTCTAGCTTCATCGCAATTTCTAGCGCTTATGCCTGTGTCGCAACCTTTTGTTGCATCAATGGTCCTCGGATATGCGGTACTAAGCCTGCAATGAACCATTCTTTATGTTGTAGCTCATTTATCAGAAATCTCACCTTCGCTATCAGTGTCTTGTATCGCTGATCGAATTCCCATACTGACTCATTTGGGAATTGCTTAATCTCCTTAAGCTCAGTGACATACTACGACTTAGATTTTGGTTTTTTAAATTCGTCAATCATCGCCGTTCTGACCTGCTCCAATGTTTTAGCTGTTGTTCCCATTGGAACCTTTACAAACTTCATGTACCAGTGTCACCTACCCAAATTTTGAGATATTATTTTATTTTGCAAAATACTTTATGTTAAATTATAATTACAAAGTTTTGTAATTATAACCAAGTTTGGTCAAGGATGATTGTAATTACTGATTATTATTATTTAATAAATTAAAATAGGAGACAAACACCCAAGGGAACTGTTAAATGAGTGTTCACTGACCCACTAGGAGGAATGGAAGTTGTTAGAAGGTATGGGATATATGGCAGCATTTGCACTCCACCACTAGCTGTTGGTTAGGGGACAACTACCCCTAAATTTGTGGCATTATCCCCCAGGTGGGTGTAAGAGAGCAGGCAGCTCATTAATGACCAGTTAACCACTAAAAGGCCTAGGTAGCCTAGATAAGGAAATTTGAATTGGGCAGGTAGCCCCCTACAATTTTTTCTGCATAAATATTCCTCAAGTGCATCAGGTGATCACTGAGAGATTCAAATAGGGAGGCTATGTGAGAGTGCAACTGTCAGTCTGCTTGATATACTTAGAAGTAAAACCAGAAGTTCCGGTGTAGGTCTCTTTGACTACTGATTCTTTATGATTGGATAATCTATATTCTACTGCAAGTTGATGTACTAAGGCTTTTACAGAATCTTCCTCTTGGTGGTTCAGTAAACAGGCTTGGGGGTCCTAAAGCAAGTAACTTGGATGTTTTCAAGAATAGGTTGGGTGGAACAGGTTCCTTGGGCCGTTTGTTTCTCCTACATTCAACCAGGTTTTACTGTTCTTACTTTTGTTTATAGTTAAAGGTTTCTGCATAATAGAATTATTAATTACAGTCATATAGAAGAAACTATTTTATTTTCTGATCTAAGTATGATTATAAATGAAAAAGCTTTATGAAATGATTGAATCAATAACCATCTCTATATTTTTCTCCATGTTGTTTTCTGCATCGTACTCCAGTATAGAGAAGTGAATTAAGAAAGATGAGTGATAGGCAGAATGCCATTGATTGAAAAGATGAATACATTAATGTTCTTGATTAAATTGTGTCATATGTTTAAACTAGGATATATTACAGTATAGTATAAACAACTGCATAGTAATCATCTAATTCTTAAATAAAAGAAAAGAACATTTTGTTTCTGCACAGATTTATACTTTTCTTTTCAACCCTATCTATTTCAGATAGTAATCACATGCATTTCAATCTCATAAATTTCATATTTTCAAGTATTTATATTCTAAGAATATAGCAGCCGCAAAAACTATATTTTGTACAAGGTTATTATGAATACATACATATTATTTATTTACAAACTATTACATATGACTTCAACTATGAAATACAATTACTATTATTGTAAAAATCAAAACCCTAAGATATCACAGACCCTAGATTTTGATTACATGGATCATAATTTTCTCCTCAAGCCATTCATGGCAAACTTGGACATTTATTTCTGAAGTTATAACAGTTATGAATTCCCAAACCCTAACTAACATTTTATATAACCATACCATCTTTTAAAACATATCAATACTATTAACAAGACATTAAGCATCATGTAGCAAAAAGCACAATTCAGTATCTATGTCTAATGATAGCCCACAACCCTAGCAAGAAAACATACACAGTATCAAAACATTCACATGTACGAGTTAAGGACCAGTTCGTGGGTTCGACTTCTCTAAACAAACAAGGTTGCCAACGAAAGCTATAGGTAAGGTTCAATTCCTTTAAACAAAATCGAACCGTATGGCATTGCCATTTCAAAACTGACGAAGACCAAACTTTACCAAATTTACTAAATATCAACAACGATAAGAAGTACAGGAAACAACTATCAACAGTTATGCAAACCATAACTCTCGGACAAGACAACTATCGTTGTTCAGCACCACATCAACAGTTTTATAAACAATTCTCAACTATTACTTTAAAAACACAACATTTCATTACAAAACGAGCCATTGTTTATAAGTGCAAGTGAACCCTCGGTTCATGGTTTCCCATTCAAAAATTTTAAACAAAATTATAACAGAGTTTACATTATGGACCTGTCAAGGTTCCAACAGTACACAGGGTCTATCCCTTATCAACCAAAAACCTTAAAACGAGGTCCAAGTTCTACAAAACTACACAAGGTTTTACCCTTGAAAAGCAACATTACAAACACAATTTCAATGATGCAGCCAGACCTCATAGGGCCGAAATAACTGAGGGTTATCCTCTCTACATAAATTATCATTTAAAAACAATCATCACCGTGACAAAGAAAACCTTGCCAAAAATATGAAAGTAACAGACTCTTTTTAAACAAAAGCACTTCGGCCACATCGTGCCCAGGGTACCTATGAGGAAGTGAACCTCCAAGGCTTACCAGGTGGCTGAGCAATTCCTTCTCCTCTAGGCCCGCAAACCCTGTAACTTCATCGACGTTTTTGCACCTGACACACAGTATTGAAGAGGTTAAATGAGAATACAAATCTCAGGAAAGACTTTAAACAATACTACGATAAGAATAGTATGGAAAACATTACCAGCATTATAACTACAATAGAAAGACACCTGTAACTCTCGACAATAGTATCATCTTGTGAAAACTGTACAAAGGAAGGAAAACCAGTGGCTCGGCCCTCCATTATTGATGACACCATGAACTAGTAGGTTCTTCCCACAGGTCTCAAGATCGAAACCCTCCGATAAATACTCTTTCAAAACCCTGCATGTTAGTAGCCTATCAGCCTCATAACTCCAACTCTAACGTAAAAATGAAGATCAGGAGATCCTCCATCACTACTTACAACGGGGATTTAGGGCTTCTCTTTCAACGATCAAGATCTTGTGAGATCAACGAGCGTGATGGCGCCAACCAGATACGTTGAGAGTCGAGCAACCATCACATTAATATCTCATTAATTGTAACAACCACGATGATGCCAACATCACATGCCAAGGGACAACACCGTGTACAGCTCGAAGAAAAATCGATATGTAACCATGCACAGCTCAGATTCATAGTTGTTTTATCAACCAAGTTTCATGTGGGTAGATTACGTGGTTTGACAATAGCACATTCCACTGTGGATTTTTGTCAGGACCATTAATACTTGGACGGGACACTGTCAACCTGCCAGTTCATTCCAACAAACAATTTAATAACCGTCAAATCCTTACCAACGACGATTTCAATTGCATAGGGTAATTTCATACAATGTCAAAGCTTAGAATAAAAGCTAGGATTGCATATTATGGATCGTATCATTGCATTAGTAAACCCATAAGTGCACATTTCCATATAGTTCAAAGATTGTTTTAGGCATCGTAACATTTATATTATATGACAAAGTATTATTGTGGATGCATAGTCACTATAGAATATTTCTATTTCATTTCTATAGTTTTTGTATAACAATAGGATGAAGTTTTATATATATAATGTTATCTATTTGATAAATGAAAACTTTAGACATAGTCTAGGTTATGTTAATGCATTATATAATGCTAGTTCATAGCATAAGCGTTATATTCACAATGCGTAATTCCTATATTAGCTATGTATCGAAATCAATGGATAAGACTAAGACTTTAGGTAAAGTTTGCATGTACAACATAATGTTAATTTATAGCATATATTCTTAACAAAATGATAATTGTGAGACTTTAAAATAATCTAAGTTCTGTAGATGCAAAAGGTATTGTTAGTTCAATAGTATAAACATTGTTTCTACAAGTTCTCTAAAAGAATTACCAATGGACATTGGTTTCATTGCTTTTGATGTTAATGACAATAGACGTATGATAATAAACATAGTATTATAAAAACAAATAGACGATGTGAATTTATACCATTGAGGAGTTTGTAAGTCAGCTCATAAACTAGAATTGGAACCAAATATTCATACCTCCAGTAATTTGTTTCGCAAGGAAGTACTTAGCATTTTAACATAACATTGACAGTGAATTGAAAGACGCTTGTACTCTTAACACATGTTGTCGTAGAAATTATTACTTGCGGTCTGCACATGGAAACAGGATTCAAATGCCTTAGCTAAACGTAGCTAAGTAAACCCCAGGGTACCTCGCAGGACCCCTTCATCATCATACAAACAAACTGTCACCACATCATCAAGAACATCATAATAATACAAACCTATGTACAGCATTTAATCGCATTTAGCAGTTAAGCAAATCTGTAAATTGTATTCTTATGCATAATCTTAAAAGATCTTTCGTTAAGGAATTTAGCATCCATTTAAATATGAAATAGAAAATACAACTACGTCATACTTTATTTTGAGAAATATGACGTGTCATCGTTATTAATTATCCTAGTTAAGAATTTTAATTATTTTATATGTTCCGCATTAACAACTTCTATAATTATTGTTGTTTTAAAAAATTTTAAATTTTGGTATTTTTATGGGATGTTACAACTAGTCTAACGCCCGACCCCTAAGGGTCATTGCTATCTATCCCGTCTTTATAGCATCATCCTAAACCTGCTTTATAGTCCAGACTGCTTCGCATATAAACCAATACTTTTCGGGATCCTCGGTCCTGTTCCCCTGAAATGTGGGCATCTTTCCCTCGTATGCCATCCTAACGTTGCTAGTATTGTTGTTTATTGAAGCACTACTCTTGCCACTACACATAGGGAAACTCCGTGAATAGTTTGGATTTCTTCTTATAAAATTCGGAGTAGTGTGTGGGGTCGAAGGTACGTGGTAACTTACGATCTGACCTCCTTCTGCCTCTGGGTAGCCTAGTCGACGTTTCCTTCGCAATAAGGTCGCTTCCTCCCTTGTGGTCCCGCCTCGTAGTTCTCTGTTCTAGTCCTCTCATGAGACTCTCTCTCAGTCCTCCTCTTCTTCTCAGGACGTTGGAATATTGCTCCACTTCTCAAGAGACCACACTCTTCGTCAGCTTCCCTTTCAAATTCGTCGTTGCTCATGTCCATCTACCACATCTTTCTATCATACTCGCATTTACGCAATACCTTCACCCTCACACACTGATTCTTCTACTCATCAGAAGACATCCTCAGTATTCCTTTTTCGCAGACAAGCATTTTAATCCACAGTTTTAACGATGTCAAAACTCTTCTTCTTGGCCCCCTGAAAAAATTTCTTTCGGTGTCGCTGTATGAATTCATAGTATTTATTGCGAACTCAGTTATGTACCCTTCAAGGATACTGTCTACCCAGAAATCAACAGCTCGTGATACCTTGTTATTGACCTACTTTAGCTGTTTCACCAACTCCGGGGTCCAACAATCAGGTTCAGTCTTTTGGCAGTGGTTATTGCGGAACGCCAATTGTGCTAGCCACTCATGCAATAACACTGGGAATTCGCAGAAAAAGATTCCGTGAATATCTGAATAAACATATCTTTATAACCAATCGGTTGTTGTCTGTTTAGGATCTCGCTTCTCACTTTCTGTGAATTCTTCCGCCTTCTTATCGAACCACTCCTGGATCTGAGGTTTTGTCTGGTGCCACAACATATCCTCTTTTCTTCTTCCTTAGGGTCCCAGCAACAGAACCATTTGTTGACACAGAGTCTATCAACAAGGGTTCACTCCATACTGTCGCCAACAAACTATCAATCCGAATCCCTTATACACCGGCCCGGAAAGGTGTAACCCTTTCCAGCAACACTTGCAGATCAAGTGCAGTCTCACCCGAGGTGGATAAGAGGGATGCTGGAACCAAGTTTCCGCAGTTGTGTAGAGGATATGCACACTTTACTTTCACATTAACCAGATATTATCATATTCATAACATATTATTAACTCATCATTCGCATCCTAAGTCATTCAGAGTTTCTAACACATGTATTCAAAATACAATACTCAACATACTTATTTCAGATTACGACATGTTCGCATTAATCAACAGAAAACATTCACATAACCCATTATTTATCATCACATCATTTGCACAAAGACAAAATTCATATCATAACCGAACATCTTCATTCATTCATCAAACCTGCGGAATTAACCTCGCAGAAACCGTCAATACATCATGTTGCGGATCCATAGAAAAACCCAAAAGATCAGATTAATCTCCAAGACTTCGATGCCCTTAGGCTTACAATCCTACTCTATTTATATTCTTCTATTCTGTTACAAAATGGACATGACTGACTAACAAATCTTATGCTTCCGCAAAAGTGGCAAAAGGTCATTTTTTTTTTCTGTGGAATAACCCTTTCGCATCGATTGGCTTCTGCACTTCCTGCGGATCTATCCCATGCCAACAACAAGACACTACCTAAATCCCAACGAGGGTTAAGCTATGTCTCGAGCTCAATTGTGTTAACAATATTTTAGCTTCATATAAGAGAGACATGTGTCTAATCTCAAAAGTATAAGCTAAATCCTAGGTAAGGAACCTTCTTATCTATATATATATATATTGAAAATTTATAATCACCTTTTCGAGCTATAAAGGTATCAGGAACAAGTTTGATCCTCCTATAGGTGTAAATAATAAAGGATAACAATCCCCAAGATTTAAAGACATTATTTATTAAAGTTGTATCCTGGAAACTTATGTGATCCATTTAAATGGGAGAATATATTTTATTATATTCTTAAGTCTAGGCAAAAAGGGGAGAACCTTTTATGGAAGAAACCTCATAAATATTCCTATATCATTATAACTCAAAAGTGAAATGGAGTTTGAAGAAGCTAATGAGGTTTTTGGATCTGTTATAGGCCTAGGAGGACGTAACCTCATAAAAAGAAAATGGTAATTAATAAAGAAGCATTGGGTATGGTAAATGCCTTTAGGAAAGGGATTCAGTAGTCATGGGGGGGGACAACAACCTTCTATTCGAAACCTTAGCTGCCACGTACAACCAGTCTCCCTATTACCTGTGAGGAGAGAAGATCCTCCAAGGAAATCAAGCGAAGTTTTAAATGGGGAATCGGCGTTAGTAAGGAGGGCAGAGCTATGGAGAAGGAAAATTGCTACTCTGAGATGGAGAGTGACCCCTTCGATGAACCCTGCCGAGATATGGAGAGATAGAGAGAAAACCGATATTTTCATAATGGGAAAATAACGATCTCGGCATAATAAAGAGAGTAAAAGACACCAATGTGTTCGCTGGTTCTTTGCGATCACAGACTTGTATACATTTCGAGGAAGAATGAGGTATAGAGTTGATCTCTGCGGATGATCGGCGTTGAACTGGTTTAACCTCTGGGGATGCTCTGTGTTTTACTAGAGCGATCTCTACTGGAATGATCCAGGTGCTTAAAATAAGAGCGACCTCTGAGGTAGGGCAGATCCCTGCGTCGAGTATGGAAAGATAGTGAAAAAGGTGTAAGTGAATCCTTACTGATGGACTGGCGGTACTATTTTCTAATCTTATATTTTTATCTCTGCAAAATACAGTTACACTTATGAATTCGTATTTTGGATCTTGGTACTTGCGTGACTAAGATTGAGATTTCTGGTAGATCACTAGTCATGTTTTTTTTGCAGAAAATGTATTTGATCTTACCCTTTTGATTGTGCTGATTTGAAGTAGCGTTAGATTCCTCCTTTTCTGAAACCGTGGTGGATTCTCTGTCTATTTCATTTATGTTGAATTCGTGTTTCGATCTTGGTATTATTGGGTCAAGATAGGACCTTTATTTCTACTCCCACAATTAGAGTAAGATCTAGTTTGTTTAGGTTGTAGCCACGATGGATCCTTTTTGAGATGCACAACCGATGCTATATGCAACTTTGAACTCTAGTTTCAGATCAGATTCCTGTAGGTGAGTTTCTTTTATTTTGGTGGATTTATTACTTCTGCGTCCCACCTCTTTTATTTCACATCATTTCAGGATAGCGTGTCTGCTACACCGCCTTCCAAGGGTTTTAGTGTGATCCCTGAGGGATCTATTTTTGTGTGTTGTGCTGTTTTTTTGCCATGATTTGATGCTGCCTAGATCTAACCGTTTTAGTGTGGTTATTGTTTCCACAACTGGATGTTGCTAATATCTAGTCGTTTTAGTGGTTTTATTGCTTCCAGGACTGGTTTTTGCTAAGATTTAGCCGTGTTAATGTCTTATTGTTTCCACGACTTGGTGTTGCTTAGATCTAACCGTTTTAGTATTTTCTCTTGTTGCCACAACTTGTCGTGATCAGACCCAGCCGTGATAGGTTTTCATGTAATGAATGCGTTTTCGATTGATGTTCTATAAGGATGCGAGTGTACCCTGACTGTATTTTTCCTCAAGTTAAGGTTCTGTATTGTATGCCTTTGGAATTCGGTCGGATTTACAAGTTTAGTGTTCTATAGGGTTGCGAATGTACTCTGACTGTATTTTCCTCATGTTAAGGTTTTGTGTGTATGCCATTGTCATATTTACATGGGTTGGATGGATTCCGGTGGAACCATATTATACTGTGATGTGTGCTACTTGTAAATATTTTCGTAGATTGTTTCCTTTTGAAGAAGATGGATCTCAGTATTATTGAATCTCTATTTCGTAACTAAGTTGCTACCTGTAAAGGTTGTGGATTGCTTCCATACTAAATGAGACTGATTCTTGTGATTATCGAATCATTGTTTATAGTTAAAATGTTGTCAGTAGATGTTAACTGTGTGTTTCGCCGGTAAAGGACAGGGACAGCTAGAATGTTGAACCCATCTATAATTTTACTATCATTTATAGGAATGTTATAATTTTACTTGTTAAGTGTGCATTGGAAGGGATGGTGTAAAGGAGGTGGCTCCCTTATTAATATCCTTAATGTATTGCTAAAGAATTTATATGTTAAGTAGAGTGCTTAGGAAGGAAGGGATGTGATAGATCATCCATGTTCAAGTAGGGAGAAAGTGGAAAAGCGTTATTGTAATAGCGGCTTGTAAATTTACCTCTGGGTTGATGAATAATAATAAGACACTCTTTGTGGACGTAGCCCTCAATTTGGGTGAACCACGTGAATATGGCTCTCTTGTGTTTGATTATGGTGGTTTCATGATTATGGTGGTTTTGTTGACCATGGTGAGTACTTGCTCTTGTTGAGTGATTCTTTGATAAAAGATAATGGTGATTATGCATTTTGTCCATGTGTTATGATGGTTCATATAGATATGTGTTTATTTCATAGAGGTAGTTAAGAGTTGGTCCGAAGTACTAAGTTTACCCTAATAAGTAAGAATTTCATATGAATGAATTGTTAGTATATTCCTATACTCCATGCTAGTCCTACCAGCATTTTCATTATTTACATTTTCAGTCTTGCATGCATTTCTGCATGCATCCCAGTCATTAGTCCCAGCACCTAGCCCTCAGTTAGCCAGCCCCCAGGAGCTTCTCACTGATCAGTTTTAGCCCTCCTAAAGCTTAGTGCGCCCTTCTTCCTTGATTTAAGGAAGCCACTCGTCCTCTCTCACCTACCACTCAGTTGCACTTCAGTTACTTGAGTTATCATCAGTTCTTTCCTTGATTTAAGGCTAGACTGACTCTCAATTGACTGTATCACTCTGATGGACCTCCAGTGAGACTAGACTACTCATTCTGACTTCAGTTAGCTCCTCATGCGCCCTCCACTAAGCCTCCTTCATTCCGTTAGTGTCTCCATGTGCCAGTTGCACTCAGTTACACCTACCACAGTCGATTAGACTCAATTTGACTGATGGTTGACAGTTACTTGTGCATTGATGACTCCACCAATGATGAGATAGACTTCTAGTTGTGCTTTGATGACACTCCAGTGATCTTTTGATCACTCCATGAAGGCTAATTCGAATTTCCACCTTGGCTTTCGAATCCTCATGCATTGTACTACTTATTTGTCCATATTGTGATTAATGAATTAGTGTGTGTGTGAATTATTTATGCTTCTATCCGAGTTCTACTGTATTATTATTTTGTTGCTCATCTTACTGCATTGACCACTCTTAATCTTATTCCTAAATTATTTCATTGTGAGGTATACATCATCTCTTAGATATGCTGTGAGGATTTTCACATGGTATCAGAGCATGTTGAGAGTATTGTTTATCTCCATTCCTTAGAGCTTTTGCAGGTTATTATCAATATTTCGAGTGCAGTAGTTGCAACAGTTTCTGCATCTTTTGCAGCAGTATCAGTTGAAGACTTTTCTATTATTTTTTCAGGTCTTCTGAAACACCTTCTATGCATTCATCAGGAATTACTCCTCTTTCTCCATTCAACTATGATGAATGTAAACCACAAATAATAGCACATTTGAAGAGACATGGTCTTTTTTATTATTGTTTTGAAAGAGAGTTCGAATCCTCTGAAGAAGAGTATGACTGGTTAAATGAAGGTGAAATAGCTTGTGCAGCCATGAGTTATGATATGTATCGATGCATGTCATATGACCTGCCTGATGTTTCATCTCCAAAAGAGCTATGGTCCCACCTGGATGAAAGATTTGGCAGACAGAATGAAGGGATTGGTCCAAACCCTTTCGAGAGCAAGCAAAGTGATGCATTCTCCCTCCTTGATGATCTCATTGATCATGAATTAGTATCAAACATATCTCATATTGAAGTTGTCCACAAAGAAGAAGAACTTGCAAATTCTACACTGATGCTCCAAATTTCTTCTATTTCGAATTCTGTGCCAGCTCACACTCTAGAAATTGCAGAAGGTCCTAAATCCTCTCTTGCACCAGAGTCTGTTGGTTTGCATCATGATCTATTGAATGTGTCGGAGGTAAAATCAGCCATTATAGGTAATGCATTCAATCTCCTTGGTCTCTCACCTCTTATGTACTACTATATGATCATTATTTCATGCTTTCAGAAGGTTATTGAAGATAATTGCCATTTCCATTCGCTTGGGACAATTTATCATGCATTTACTGGTTTTGATCTTACCTCTAATGGTTCAAAGGAGATTTCAAGAAACCATGATTCAAGTCTTGGATCTAATTTGGATTCTAAGCAATCACTACTTGGGATAATTTCTCATGCACATGATGGTTTTGATCTCACCCCTACTGGTTCAAAGGAGATCTCAAGAAACTATTCTTCAAGTCTTAAATCTGATTTGGATTTCAAGCAATCATGTGATGGTTCTTTTTGGCATAATCTCACCCATGATGGTTTGAAGAAGAAGACAAAAGACTATCTGCATATTCATAGATTTGATCCTACCTCAGTTGATTCGAATAATAGGTTCAAGGATCATCCTCATACTTTTGGATTTGTTCTCATCACATTCGATCTGAAGAGCAAGTACAAGCACATGCTTTTTGAGCATGATCCACTTCTTCCCAAGAAGAAGATACCTCTAGACATATGACCAAGCATCAAACCTGCTTGAGTTTGGAGAATTTATTTTTGTGTGTGCAGTCTATTTTGAGGGCGTGTATTTTTCCCATGAGGTTTCCCCCATTTCCTCGGTTTATTGACTGTTATTATTCATTGTATTGGGTGACCTTTGGTCTTAGTTACCAGAGCCCAAGATGGGTTAAGGGGGGGTGTTAGGATATTCGTATACTCCATCCTAGTCCTACAAGCATTTTCATTATTTACATTTTCAATCTTGCATGCATTTCTGCATGCAGCATGCATGCATGCAATTGCATGCATCCCAGTCATCAGTCCCAGCACCTAGCCCTCAGTTAGCCAACCCTCGGGAGCTTCTCATTGATCATTTTTAGCCCTCCTAGAGATTAGTGCGCCCTTCTTCCTAGATTTAAGGAATCCACTCGTCCTCTCTCACCTACCACTCAGTTGCACTCCAGTTAATTGACTTATCATCAGTTCTTTCCTTGATTTAAGGCTAGACTGACTCTCAACTAACTGTATCACTCCGATGGACCTCCAGAGAGACTAGACTGCTCATTCTTATTTCAGTTAGCTCCTCATGTGCCCTCCACTGAGCCTCCTTCATTCAGTTAGTGTCTCCATGTGCCAGTTACACTCAGTTACACCTACCACATTCAGTTAGATTCAGTTTGACTGATGGTTGACAGTTACTTGTGCATTGATGACTCCACCGATGATGAGATAGACTTCTAGTTGTGCTTTGATGACACTCCAGTGATCTTTTGATCACTCCATGAAGGCTAATTCGAATTGCCACATTGGCATTCGAATCCTCA
Organism: Larix kaempferi; assembly: GCA_027924585.1. NCBI lineage: Eukaryota > Viridiplantae > Streptophyta > Pinopsida > Pinales > Pinaceae > Larix > Larix kaempferi. The sequence goes on along the minus strand of BSBM01000877.1, from coordinate 26,475,245 downwards.
TGCATTGTATTACTTATTTGTCCATATTGTGATTAATGAATTAGTGTGTGTGTGAAGTATTTTTGCTTCTATCCGATTTCTACTGTATTATTATTCTGTTGCTCATCTTACTGCATTGACCACTCTTAATCTTATTCCTAAATTCTTTCATTGTGAGGTATACATCATCTCTTAGCTCTGCTGTGAGGATTTTCACATGAATAAGTTAGGAATGTGAACATTGTTATTGTGGTAATTCTCTCACATTGTAGGAGGAACTATGTTGTACTAATGTATGTTTTGAAGGATAAAGGTAGATGTTCCCTTCTTGGCTATATTAATTACGAGAATGAAATCAAAAGAAGGTATGGAAATATTTTTGTTATGAAGAATTTAACTTATCTCCTTGAATCACTACGAATGTAGCTTATGTAACTATGTGGTCATAGTTTTAAAACGTTTTTGAAAAGTTTCACTATAATACTCACTTAAGTATGGGGATGTTACATATGGTATCAGAGCATAGGTTGCAAACACTCAGGCTTAGTTGGGCTTAGCGCGAGGAAGAGAATATAAGGTTGGTTGAACCAAGGAAGGTACTCTACCTATGAGGCGCAACTAAACGAATCCACCTTTGGGTAACTGATAAGGCATCCGTGGGTTGGAAAGTAAGTCTCTCTTGCCGAAGCATTATGTTTTTAGAACTCACAAAGGAGATCTAGGTGCAAAAGTATATTTTTTCCACAAGAAATGTTAGTACTGCGTATGTACCTTGATAGACTAGGGTTGTGCATATACTTAATATTCATGAGCTACTTATGAATATTTCCTTTGATAGGGATGCCATCAAAGAATGTTTTATTATGTTGCATAATTAACTAAATGATGTTAGTGGAAAAGGTTGGATAATAGCCTTAAGCCTTGTTTCTCAAACTAAATTAGTTATACCACTATAGGAGAATGGTCCTCTTGTTAGTGGGTGACTATATATATATATGTAGTTATTTTGACGAAGAACACGATACGGATGTGATCGAAGATCCGCGTGAGCAATTATCCAAGTTATAAATTTCAAAGATGTTATTGAGTAATGATCTTCCTACTCTTGAATTTAAGTAAATCGATACTACGCAAAGGGGAATGTTTTTATAATTGCATGCATGTTTGATACATTGAGCATGAAGACAATATGTGAAAATAGGAGAAAAGATATTCAGGTATGAAAAAGGTTATGTTAAAGCATTAAGATGTGTGACCATTAACATGGTGATAATTTAGGAAACCGTAACTGATATATGTAATACTTTTGGTAATGAAGGAAGCATCATTATGTTGATATTAAGATTTTGTTTTTAAAGTATCGACGAGGAAAGTGTAGGTTGCCGTTTACACAAGAAGAGAAATATATACATACATATATCCATGTGCATTCTGATTAGTTATTAGGATGCATATGATGAAAATGCATGAGTACATTTGTATCCTTAAGATAGATGTTGGGAAATGATGACCGATGGTTATAAAGGTTATATTTTTATATGTCAAGGATTTATGACGACTTTCTAACCATGTACAACTATATGTTTTGTCAAAATGATTATTTTGTTAAAGGGTAAATTATGGTTGTTCACGTAATGATCGTGTTGATGCAAATCAAGTTTTGTCAAGAGAGAATGATTTTGTGGTACGAATAAGAGTATTGGAAATCTAGAACCAACATGAAATGGTGATACAAGTCAGTTGGACGCGGAAATTTTCTGACGTGTTTATGTTGCCACAAGGAATGACTAGTTATATTTATTACGAGTTAAGGAAACCATTGATGACATGGAATTTCCATGGTAGATTAGAAGTAATCTTTAAAATAGTAATCGATGTATAAGGTTTTATGAAACACGTAAAAATGATGTTTGGACGGACACATGTCACATGTATAATTGTTCTTATGATTTAATTACATTTATACGACTAACGCTCTGAAGGTGTTGTCGAACAAGTTTATTTCCTACACATCACTACTGTACAACCATCGATAGTTAAGTGTGGGATATATATAGATTCATGTTAATGTAATACTAATATGAGAGGATACAAGTAAACTGGCACCTCGGCATAGGAGGATCTTATAATAAGGAGATATGCGGTCGCCCTTACAAAGGTATATGGCTATCCGTATAAGGTCCACAAGTATGTTTTCGACAATTGGTTATTTCCTATATGATGTTAGTGTATACAAAGAAAGGTTGTATAACTAAAATAGGAATTGTGTGGGAAATAGTGAAATCTAACATTCATATTGAGCATGGATCATCATAGGAAGAATGGTATATCGTGTTCAAAGCATTATGTAATCCTATAAGCTAGTTATGTGTAGTAGGAAAAGATATCTTGGATGATCACGTATGGGTATTGTAGTAAGAAAGATGAATTTTTATTTAAGGAAGGGATCTTCTTACAATATTCTGTTTTTATTTTTAAAAGAGTGATACTAACGAGTGGAATTTGGCAGATGGTTAAATTTCTGTGGCACTTGTAGAAAGGCAAGAGCATAAATATTATGCATGATAAAATAAAGGGGGAGGAGCTAAGATCCACATCACAATTGTTACTCATTCTTTTAAATTTTGATAATTATTGTCGAATAAAGAACTTGACCCAAATTGGTCAGAGTAATCGTATGGTTACAAAATGTAATATGATGAAATAATTGATAAATTTTGTAAAGAGAGTTTCCTAGACTCAAGCGAGGAGGCTTGAGGGAAATAAATTCCAGGACTCAAGCGAGAAGGCTTGAGGGGAATTGTGTAAGAGTGCAGTAATGGCACTTAAACACTCCCTAGAATCAGGGAGTTGACAGCCGCCAGGATTCTCGAAGGAGTCGGCGGGCTGTAAAGACCTAGGCAAACTATAAGACAATGCATATGTGGGAGGCAGGACGGTCCTTAGTATGCATGAGAGAAAGTATTGTTGCGTGAGCACTGTGGTGTTAGGAAACAAATCTCCGAAAGAATTGTTGTGTGAGCACTGAGGTGTTAGGCAATAATTTTCGAAAGGATTGCTGTGTGAGCACTGGGGTGTTAGGCAAGAATTTCCTGGATCAAGTGAATGATGTGTTTTGATTAGTTAACATGTTACATTCTTGGAGTGCTACTTTTATGGTTGCATGTGATAATAAGATCCCAAATGAAGGTTAAAAGATATTCCATGAAATGAAAATGTTATGTTGCAATAGATGGCTCATTGCTTATGTTTTGAATTGGATTATGAATTAGTGATACATTTGATTAAATCACTTTGGAAACCTAGTTTGTTGCACAAAACTACAGGTTCTGAGCGAGAACAACTTGCAAAAATCATGGAAATTTGAAAATGATCATAACATAAATGACAAATTCGAGCAAAGATTGTCACAAGAATGAGAGACGAATTGTTGAACACCGAGGATGGTGTTATTCTTAAGGGGTGGAGGATGTAATATCCCTCTTTTACCTCCATTATTTTGTAAATAAAGATGTAAATTTGTACATGTTTCTGGTGTGGAGCTCAAGGCCAAGGCCCCGCCAGTAAACCTCGTATGTTATGTCATTTATTTCCTAAGTTATAATTTTCTGATAGACTTTGGATGTTGGGGGCATGATGTGACTTTAACGATTGAGCAATGAATCCATCTATTGGGTTAGAGGTCGAGTGGCTAGGAGGCCATGAGAACTTAAATTTTTGATGACAAATGTCACCTGGATGCCCATAAACACTCGAAGTGAAGTGAACTTATAACGCCCTTTTGATAAAACACACAAAGATTGAAATTTCCCACCTAAGTAGGGACGAACGTAAATAGGGAGGAGATGACTTCTAGTTCATCTACGAGGATTTTAAGAGCTACCTTTTTAACAAGTGTTGACGCAAAGTCTATCAACAGGGGTTCACTCCGCATTGTCTCCAACAAACTATCAACCTGACTCCCTTATACACCGGCCCGGAAAGGTGTAACCCTTTCCAGCAACACTTGCAGAGCAAGTGCAGTCTCACCCAAGGTGGATAAGAGGGTTGTTGGAACCAAGTTTCTGCAGTTGTGTAGAGGATATGCACACTTTACTTTCGCATTAACTAGAGATTGGCATATTCATAACATATTATTAACTCATCATTCGCATCCTAAGTCATTCATAGTTTCTAACACATGTATTCAAAATAACATACTCAACATACTTATTTCAGATTACGACATGTTTGCATTAATCAACAGAAAAAATTCACATAACCCATTATTTATCATCGCATCATTTGCACAAAGACAAAATTCATATCATAAACGAACATCTTCATTCATTCATCAAACCTGCGGAATTAACCTTGCAGAAACCATCAATACATCATGTTGTGGATCCAAAGCAAAAATCAAAAGATCAGATTAATCTCCAAGAATTCGATGCCCTTAGGCTTACAATCCTACTCTATTTATATTCTTATATTCTATTACCGACTAACAAATCTTATGCTTCCGCAAAAGTGGTGAAAGGTCATTTTTTCGTGGAATGACCCTTTCGCATCTGTCGGCTTTCGCACTTCCTACAGATCTATCCTGTGCCAACAGGCCCCCAACACAATCTTGTGGCTCATCTTGAGCCATCTCGAGTGGACACTGCTGGTTTGTACCCATCCTTCGCTATACTTTGTTTCTGAACTTGTTCTTGTCATCTGGAACTCATTGTTGTGTACTTCTCATATTCGACCGTCGATCTCTGGCTCACTGTCATGTAATTCTTGCTCTCATCCTCCAGTCTCTGGAAACCTTCATCATCTACCTCTTTGAAGTCTGTTGGTTCTCTCCGCATTCGTTCCAAACTGAGAAGAAAGTCATCGACATCGCCAAGGTGGGAACTAGGCCGATTGCTCCGGCACATCTGTTTCACACCTTGGATTGCTTCCTATCGGGGCTAGGGGGCTACCACCCCTGTTCTTATGGTGGTCACTAGGACCATGAAGCTTCGAACTACTACCACATACTTATACATCTCGGATGAAACCTCGTATCTGTGACACCTGAGTGCCCAGGCTTCTTTCTGCTCAAAGCGCTCATGCACACTCATCTTTCGGGCTCGCAACGCCCCTGTTGTGGTACCGCATGAAATGAAATGGATCATTTCCACAGCCTCCTTGGAATTCCTAACTTATGGAATTACTTGACCCACTCGCAGCATGTATTTATTGCTTCTTGTAAATACATCTTTAGTCCACTTAACCTCTGGTGCCTGTATTTATGCATTTCCATCATCCGGGACGCCTACTTCGAAAACCCTCCGCGAATCCGTTCACCTAATGTGTTGATTCTGTCATCATTTCTCCTACGCGTGGTGACCAGGATTCCTACGTGCGTGATGGGTGACCATACTACTCCCAGCTGCTCTTCATGTCATCCCCGTGCGAACTATCATCTGCGGTGCCACCGGCCATGCTGCCACAGTATGTTTCTATGTGCCAAACATGCCTGGTGCCAGCACCGATCTAGGCCAACTAATCATCACACTTGTCACAAAGACCTGCCATCTGAAAAATTCCCATCTACTAATGATTCAGAATTCTTACTGATTTGATAGGGTTGCAATCCTGCCGTTGTCGCAGTCCAAACCCCAAACTGCGATACACTCCCTCCTTGTGCCCATTCTCCTCCGGCTGGTGCGCCATCTGCCACCTCGTATCTTCTTCATTTTTTTTTAAAGCTATATGTCCTCATCCGCTCTGCGTCGGATCATGGTGATAGGGCTTCAACCTACTCCCATTGACTAATTTAGGTAACAATACCCCGTCCAAGCTCTGTAACTGTACTGCGCCTCCGTTGGTGATAAAAGTGATAACATATGGTCCCAACCAGTGCATTTGATACTTAATAGGGTGTTTCGCAAATTTTCTATCATGCAACCGAACTGTATCCCCATTCTGGAGGTGTTTTTTCTTGACATGGCGGTCGTGCCATGCCTTCTGGTGGTCCTTTTCTACCTTCTGATGGAGCCCTGCGACGAATAGATATTCGTCAAGCTGTATTAGTTGTGTCAACCATTCCTCCAGTGCGCCATCGTCGCTCATTCCTGTGGCTGCAGTGATGCATAAGCTCAGTACTATGTATTCCATTGGCATCACTGCTTCCTGGCCGTAAACGAGTTTAAACGGAGTTTGGCCAGTCAATTGCTTGCATGTGGTGCGATATTCCCAAAGGACCGCTGGGATTTTATGTCCTAGTCGTCGCGGTTCACATTGCATAGCTTGGTGAGAGCATGCTCCAATATCTTATTGAATGCCTCAACTGTCCCATTTTCCTAAGGGTGGTAAGGCGTACTCTTCTTGTGTTGGATCTGAAACTCTTTTGTCATCGCGATGATTTTTTGGTTGACAAAGTGCGTCCCTTGGTCACTTAACAAGACTTTTGGGCACCCAAACCTGATGACCACATTTTCAAATAGGAATCTTGCTGTAGTCGCAACAGAACAGTCTTTTACCGGTGCAGCTTATGTCCAACGCGTTAGGTAATCTGTCGCAGTGATGATATAACGCAACCCTATTCTCTTCCCAGGTGGGTTGATGGGTCCCACAAAATAAACGACCCATTTTTCGAAGGCCTGTAGCGTTACTTGTGGTACTAGTGGCATTTCATTGTGACGTGAGGGCTTCCCAGTTCATTGGCATATGTCGCAGCTCTTGGCATAATCTGGGGCATCTCCATGCAAAGTTGGCCACCATAGCCCTACTCGAAGGATCTTCCTCGCAGTTGCTCATCCACCGTAATGTCCCCCAGAAATTCCATCATGAGCTTGCAACATAATCTTTTCGTGTTCATGCAGAAGGACGCATCATTGCAGAATCTCATCTGGGCCCATTTTATAAAACTCTCCTGCAATTAGATGAAAGTCTACGGCTTGGACAACTAGTTGCTTCTTTTGGCTGGTAGTGAGCTCAGCCGGTACCTCCCCTGTCGCCAAAAATTGAATGATTTCTTCATAGTGGTTATCGACCATGCCAATCCTAAAAAACTGAGCATCCAACAATCCTTCATCAATGCTCCTTTGTTCATCTCCTGATTCTATCCATGAGAGATGATTGGGTCCTGAATTCAATTGTCTCGGCTTTACAATAATCTCAAAATCAAACTCCTGAAAGAGTAATAGCCAGCGGCAGATCCTCCCCCCCAACACAGGCTTGTTCACCAAGTATTTCAGCGTGGAGTGATCTGGGAACATCTTGAAGTGGCCCCCCAAGAGGTAATGCTGAAATTTATGCAAAGAATAGACCATTGCAAACCCTTCCCGCTCGGTAGTCGTATAGTTCCTCTCCGCAGTAGATAATTTTCTACTTGCGAATGCTATCGGGTGGTCAATGTTGTTGGTTCCTGATTGGGCCAATATAATGCCAAGTGCGACTGACGACGCATCAACATGTACGTGAAATTCCTTCGTCCAATATGGGAATGTGAGGATCGGTGTTGCGACCATCTTCTCCTTCAATATGTCTATGCTTTTCTGACATTCATCGGTCCATTCAAACTTTGCATCCTTCTTTAGTAACTTCTCCATGGGTGCTGTAATGGCTGCATAACCTCGAATGAATTTCCTGTAGTAACCTGTGTGTCTTAATGTCGCACGTAGTTGTTTGGCCATCGTTTGTGGTGGGAGGTCAACAATGATGTCAATCTTTGCCAGATCTACCAACATTCCTTCGCAGCAGACAATGTGTCCCAACAGTATGCTGGACGGAGCACAAAAGATACATTCCTTGAGGTTTAGGGAAATTTGGTGTTGTTGACAGCATTCTAGCATAAGTCCTAAGTTCGTGACGTGATCTTTGACTAGCCCATATACCGTCCAATCATCCATGTAGACAGCGAGGAACTTATGAATATAATCCTTGAATGCCACTACCACTATTCTGGAAAATATTGCGGGAGCATTCTTTAATCCAAACGGCATCACCTTGTACTGGAAGCAGCCCCACTCTGTGACAAATGAAGTCTTGTGTCGATCTTCTTTTGCAATATTGATTTGGTGGTAGCCCGAAAATCCATCCGTAAAGGAATATATCTCCTGACCGCCTACTCCTTCAAGCACTTCATCCGTGAATGGGGTTGGAAATGGATCATGTAGGCAGGCATGATTCATTTTTCTTAGGTCGACGCATATTCGTACCTCTCCGATTTTCTTGTCCTGAACAACCATTGGAGTGATCCATTCTGATTCATCTACTGGTTCGATAATGCCTGCTTCCAACATTCTTTCAATTTTAGCTTGCACTCGTTCCTTGTATCTCGGGTTCAATGGATATGGCCGCTACTTAACCGGTTTCACACCAGGTTTCAGGGGAATCCTCATTTCCCCTAAATATCCAGAAATTCCCTTCATCTCTGAGAATTTCGTAGGAAACAAATCCTAAAACTCATGTAGTAGGTCGATCATTTTTGCAATGGTCGACTCATCCTAGTAGTCACCAATGCTTGCGAACTTGGGGTTTTCCTCCGACCCAATATTCACCTGCTTGATCTTTAATGGCTGCTGAAATTTGTCCGACGGTATGTCTGGTGCTACAACGCTGCGACTACCCTCCGATTCTGGTACATGCGAGACCCTGGGGTCATCATCATCGTCGATTTCTCTAGTGACATTGTAACACTCCATCAACATTTCTGGTGTCGCAGTCCATTGGAGTGCCATTGGTTGTCCGATTGGTACCGCTTCAAATATATTTCCGCAGATCGCCTGTAGCGCGGTGTGGATTAAGGGATTTATGTCTATGAATGAAAACATTTGGCTGAAGCCAATCGTAAGCTGCTCCCAAGATGTTGTCCCATGTCGTAGTTCTGCTGCGACATACCAGCTCCACGGTACCTCATCCAATGTGTGTACAAATGCATGTACCCACTCTTGTCGTGCTCTCGATCCCCATTGATGTTGACAGGAATTTAGATGTGCTTTTGGGTCTCCCTATCCGTCGTATCACATCTGGTTGTCCTTCGCAGATTCTCCGAACTGAACCTCCATGAGGCGTCGACATAGTGGCCAAGATGTGATGTTTGATTTATGCACCGCCCACCATCGCGCAGGAGTATCCTTCAAGGATTCCTCCAGGGCGATAAGGCGTTGTGGCTCTACCACCTTCTCCTCAAATTTAGTGAGAAATGTGTCCAAATTGGGCAATCCTTCATAGGTCTACCACCTTCTCCTTCATGTGTGCAAATTGGGCAATGCATACTCCTCTGATGCTACCATTCGTAAGGACTGGGTTATTCGTGCGCATCTCCGAGAGGACACTTCATGCAACTGGTTCTGCTAATTCTCAAGGGCCTCGTCTAAATCGGAGGATGCCGAGCTGTCACTAGTTCTCCATTCATGGTAGGGTTAACGTAATCCTCGGAAATGTTGTACAAATTATCCCATCCTTCCGTAAACTTGTCTCTAGTTGGATCCGTATAGCGCAGCCCTTCTGCAGGATCCAACAGTGCGATGACCCTCATTTCCTGATTCTCGAATGACATTATCCTTCTCTTAAAGTTGATTATTGATTGATTCTCCATAGCCCAGTCTATCCCCAACAGTACCGGATAGGGACTGGTGTTATCAACAATCTCAATGACATCAAAATCCGCATACGTTCTGAGCCCTTCAATTTCAACCGGAAGTTGACATACCCGACCGAGCGGGGTGACCTTGCTCTGGTTTTCCAGTCGCAGCTGTACTGGTGACCAAGTCATTCGCGGCTTCCCCATTGTCTCCCACGTCTGCTTAGTCAAGATATTCACGTCCGAACCCAAATCCAGAATGATAGAGTCGATATCAAATTCTCCGATCTGTACTGACATTCACATCTCCCTGCCTATCTTTCTTTTGTGTATTCGATTAACTCTCTATTCCAGTCGTGCACCTCCTCATCGTTGTAGTAGACTAGCTATTTCTTCCAATACGTCCGGGTCTTTTGCCAAATCCAGGAAACTCCCCAAGAAGGATTTTAGGGTGTTTACCTTCCTTCGCGACTTCGTCGGGTCGAACTTCGGTGGCATGTCATAGATTTCTTCCTCGAGAGATACCCGTCTCCTATTTATCATTACATCCTGTGCCTTCGAAATGGTTCCCTTTTCAGTTTATGTGCCAACGTTGGCCTGCTTCCATCATGTTTGTGTTGGCCTGATATTGGTATGTGGCTTTTCGTGCCCGGTCACTGCTCCTCCTTGTGTTACTATTCCAACCATCGTGTGGTTGCCTCTGGCTTCTGTTGAAATCATATGTACGGTAGGTGGCACATTTGAATTGTTTGAGTTCTGTTCTGCTTCATTTTCCATTTAGCAATGAGCTGAGGGAAGTCTTCTATACTATGATCTACGGCATTGCAGTATGTAAACTGCGGTGCAGGGTTCGGGAAATCTCACTGGTAGTGCCCCTATTGTCCACAATTGTAACAGACGATTGGTCCTCTTCCTCATCCAGCATCTCCTCCATGTCCCATACCTGCACCTCGGCCCCCAAGGAATCCTCCCCTAAAGCCCCCGTGTGGTGTTTCATATTGTTGATATTGCGGTTTCCCGTACTGCGGTTGTTGATACTATTGCTTCCCATACTGCGGTTGGCCATACGGTGGTGGTGGATACTGCGGCTGCCCACTGACGGCTCTTCTGGTTGACTATATTGCGATTTCTACTGCATCACCGGCGGCTCTTCTCCCTTCATAAAGTATGTATCGGTTGTTTGATCTTACAGCAGGTCATAGACCCTACATTCCTTCTCATCATGGCCAACCGATCGGAAAAACTTGCAGTATAAGTTCGTTGGCTTTGATACCATCTTTTGTAGATATACACACTCCTCCGGTCGATGCCCTCTGTTTTGACAGACAGTACACTATGACATGCCTCCTTGATGAAGGGGGTTTGACGCCCCCGACTGCAAATACTCCCTGAACTCTGGGAAATTGTCCTTATGGTGCCCCTCAGTTCGGCATCTGGTGCACCATAAATATCCGCGGGTTTCCTTGCCCTTCCTGATATCCTCCAGTTGCAATGTTAGATTGGCCAATTGCACCTGAACTCTGTCCATTCCCATTCCTGTTTCTCCAATTGGTGAAGCCTCTAGCTTCATCGCAATTTCTAGCGCTTATGCCTGTGTCGCAACCTTTTGTTGCATCAGTGGTCCTCGGATATGCGGTACTAAGCCTGCAATGAACCATTCTTTATGTTGCAGCTCATTTATCAGAAATCTCACCTTCGCTATCAGTGTCTTGTATCGGTGATCGAATTCCCATACTGACTCATTTGGGAATTGCTTAATCTCCTTAAGCTCAGTGACATACTACGACTTAGATTTCGGTTTTTTAAATTCGTCAATCATCGTCGTTCTGACCTGCTCCAAAATTTTAGCTGTTGTTCCCACTGGAACCTTTACAAACTTCATGTACCAGTGTCACCTACCCAAATTTTGAGAATATTATTTTATTTTGCAAAATACTTTATGTTAAATTATAATTACAAAGTTTTGTAATTATGACCAAGTTTGGTCAAGGATGATTGTAATTACTGATTACTATTATTTAATAAATTAAAATAGGAGACAAACACCCAAGGGAACTGTTAAATGAGTGTTCACTGACCCACTAGGAGGAATGGAAGTTGTTAGAAGGTATGGGACATATGGCAACATTTTCACTCCACCACTAGCTGTTGGTTATGGGACAACTACCCCTAAATTTGTGGCATTATCCCCTAGGTGGTTGTAAGAGAGAAGGCAGCTCATTAATGACCAGTTAACCACTAAAAGGCCTAGGTAGCCTAGATAAGGCAATTTGAATTGGGCAGGAAGCCCCCTACAATATTTTCTGCAGAAATATTCCTCAAGTGCATCAGGTGATCACTGAGAGATTCAAATAGGGAGGCTATGTGAGAGTGCAACTGTGAGTCTGCTTGATATACTTAGAAGTAAAACCAGAAGTGCTAGTGCAGGTCTCTTTGACTGCTGAGTCTTTATGATTGGATAATCTATATTCTACTGCAAGTTGATTTACTAAGGCTTTTACAGAATGTTCCTCTTGGTGGTTCAGTGAACGGGCTCGGGGGTCCTAAGGCAAGTAACTTGGCTATCTTCAGGAATAGGTTGGGTGGAACAGGTTCCTTGGGCCGTTTGTTTCTCCTACATTCAACCAGGTTTTACTGTTCTTACTTTTGTTTATAGTTAAATGTTTCTGCATAATAGAATTATTAATTACAGTCATATAGAAGAAACTATTTTATTTTCTGATCTAAGTATGATTATAAATGAAAAAGCTTTATGAAATGATTGAATCAATAACCATCTCTATATTTTTCCCCATGCTGTTTTCTGCATCGTACTCCAGTATAGAGAAGTGAATTAAGAAAGATGAGTGATAGGCAGAATGCCATTGATTGAAAAGATGAATACATTAATGTTCTTGATTAAATTATGTCATATGTTTAAACTAGGATATATTACAGTATAGTATAAACAACTGCATAGTAATCATCTAATTCTTAACTAAAAGAAAAACACATTTTGTTTCTGCACAGATTTATACTTTTCTTTTCAACCCTATCTATTTCAGATAGTAATCACATGCATTTCAATCTCATAAATTTCATATTTTCAAGTATTTATATTCTAAGAATATAGCAGCCACAAAAACTATATTTTGTACAAGGTTATTATGAATACATACATATTATTTATTTACAAACTATTCCATATGACTTCAACTACGAAATACAATTACTGTTATTGTAAAAATCAAAACCCTAAGATATCACAGACCCTAGATTTTGATTACACGGATCATAATTTTCTCCTCAAGCCATTCATGGCAAACTTAGACATTTATTTCTGAAGTTATAACAGTTATGAATTCCCAAACCCTAACTAACATTTTATATAACCATACCATCTTTTAAAACATATCAAGACTATTAACAAGACATTAAGCATCACGTAGAAAAAAGCACAATTTAGTATCTATGTCTAACGATAGCCCACAACCCTAGCAAGAAAACATACACAGTATCGAAACATTCACATGTACGAGTTAAGGACCAGTTCGTGGGTTCGACTTCTCTAAACAAACAAGGTTGCCAACGAAAGCTATAGGTAAGGTTCCATTCCTTTAAACAAAATCGAACCGTATGGCATTGCCATTTCAAAACTGACGAAGACCAAACTTTACCAAATTTACTAAATATCAACAACGATAAGAAGTACAGGAAACAACTATCAACAGTTATGCAAACCATAACTCTCGGACAAGACAACTATCGTTGTTCAACACCACATCAACAGTTTTATAAACAATTCTCAACCATTACTCTAAAAACACAACATTTCATTACAAAACGAGCCATTGTTTATAAGTGCAAGTGAACCCTCGGTTCATGGTTTCCCATTCAAAAATTTTAAACAAAATTATAACAGAGTTTACATTATGGACCTGTCAAGGTTCCAACAGTACACAGGGTCTATCCCTTATCAACCAAAAACCTTAAAATGAAGTCCAAGTTCTACAAAACTACATAGGGTTTTACCCTTGAAAAGCAACATTACAAACACAAGTTCAACGACGCAGCCAGACCTCATAGGGCCGAAATAACTGAGGGTTATCCTCTCTACATAAATTATCATTTAAAAACAATCATCACCGTGACAAAGAAAACCTTGCCAAAAATATGAAAGTAACAGACTCTTTTTAAACAAAAGCACTTCGGCCACATCGTGCCCAGGGTACCTACGAGGAAGTGAAGAGGTTAAACGATAATACAAATCTCAGGAAAGACTTTAAACAATACTACGATAAGAATAGTATGGAAAACATTACCAGCATTATAACTACAATAGAAAGATGCCTGTAACTCTCGACGATAGTATCACCTTGTGAAAACTGTACAAAGGAAGGAAAACCAGTGGCTCGGCCCTCCATTATTCATGACACCATGAACTAGTAGGTTCTTCCCACAGGTCTCAGGATCGAAACCCTGCATGTTAGCAGCCTATCGGCCTCATAACTCCAACTCTAACGTAAAAATGAAGACCAGGAGATCCTCCATCACTACTTACAACGAGGATTTAGGGCTTCTCTTTCAGCGATCAAGATCTTGTGAGATCAACGAACGTGATGGAGCCAACCAGATACGTTGAGAGTCGAGCAACCATCACATTAATATCTCATTAATTGTAACAACCACGATGATGCCAACATCACATGCCAAGGGACAACACCGTGTACAGCTCGAAGAAAAATCGATATGTAACCATGCACAGCTCAGATTCATAGTTGTTTTATCAACCAAGTTTCACGTGGGTAGATTACGTGGTTTGACAACTGCACATTCCACTATGGATTTTGGTCAGGACCATTAATACTTGGACGGGACACTGTCAACCTGCCAGTTCATTCCAACAAACAATTTAATAACCGTCAAATCCTTACCAACGACGATTTCAATTGCATAGGGAATTTCATACAATGTCAAAGCTTAGAATAAAAGCTAGGATTGCATATTATGGATCGTATCATTGCATTATTAAACCCATAAGTGCACATTTCCATATAGTTCAAAGATTGTTTTAGGCATCGTAACATTTATATTATATGACAAAGTATTATGGTGGATGCATAGTCACTATAGAATATTTCTATTTCATTTCTATAGTTTTTGTATAACAATAGGATGAAGTTTTATATATATAATGTTATCTATTTGATAACTGAAAACTTTAGATATAGTCTAGGTTATGTTACTGCATTATATAATGCTAGTTCATAGCATAAGCACTATATTCACAATGCGTAATTCCTATATTAGCTATGTATCGAAATCAATGGATAAGACTAAGACTTTAGGTAAAGTTTGCATGTACAACATAATGTTAATTTATAGCATATATTCTTAACAAAATGATAATTGTGAGACTTTAAAATAATCTAAGTTCTGTAGATTCAAAATGTATTGTTAGTTCAATAGTATAAACATTGTTTCTACAAGTTCTCTAAAAGAATTACCAATGGACATTGGTTTCATTGCTTTTGATGTTAATGACAATAGACGTATGATAATAAACATAGTATTATAAAAACAAATAGATGATGTGAATTTATACCATTGAGGAGTTTGTAAGTTAGCACATAAACTAGAATTGGAACCAAATATTCATACCTCCAGTAATTTGTTTCGCAAGGAAGTACTTAGCATTTTAACATAACATTGACAGTGAATTGAAAGACACTTTTACTCTTAACACATGTTGTCATAGAAATTATTACCTGCGGTCTGCACATGGAAACAGGATTCAAATGCCTTAGCTAAACGTAGCTAAGTAAACCCCAGGGTACCTCGCAGGACCCCTTCATCATCATACAAACAAACTGTCACCACATCATCAAGAACATAATAATAATACAAACCTATGTACATCATTTAATCGCATTTAGCAGTTAAGCAGATCTGTAAATTGTATTCTTATGCATAATCTTAAAAGATCTTTCGTTAAGGAATTTAGAATCCATTTAAATATGAAATAGCAAATACAACTACGTCATACTTTATTTTGAGAAATATGACATGTCATCGTTATTAATTATCCTAGTTAAGAATTTTAATTATTTTATATGTTCCGCATTAACAACTTCGATAATTATTGTTGTTTTAAAAAATTTTAAATTTTGGTATTTTTATGGGATGTTACAACTAGTCTAACACCCGACCCCTAAGGGTCGTCGCTATCTATCCTGTCTTTATAGCATCATCCTAAACTTGATTTACAGTCCAGACTGCTTCGCATATAAACCAATACTTTTCGGGATCCTTGGTCCCGTTCCCCTGAAATGTGGGCATCTTTCCCTCGTATGCCATCCTAACATTGCTAGTATTGTTGTTTACTGAAGCACTACTCTTGCCACTACACGTAGGGAAACTCTTTGAATAGTTTGGATTTCTTCTTATAAAATTCGGAGTAGTGTGTGGGGTCGAAGGTACGTGGTAACTTACGATCTGACCTCCTTTTTCCTCTGGGTAGCTTGGTCGACGTTTCCTTCACAATAAGGTTGCTTCCTCCCTTGTGGTCCCACCTTGTAGTTCTCTGTTCTAGTCCTCTCATGAGACTCTCTCTCAGTCCTCCTCTTCGTCTCAGGACGTTGGAATATTGCTCCACTTCTCAAGAGACCACACTCTTCGTTAGCTTCCCTTTCAAATTCGTCGTTGCTCATGTCCATCTACCACATCTTTCTATCATACTCGCATTTACGCGATACCTTCACCCTCACACACCGATTCTTCTACTCATCAGAAGACATCCTCAATATTCCTTTTTCGCAGACAAGCATTTTAATCCACAGTTTTAACGATGTCAAAAATCTTCTTCTTGGCCCCCTGAAAAAATTTCTTTCGGTGTCGTTGTATGAATTCATAGTATTTATTGAAAACTCATTTATGTACCATTCAAGGATACTGTCTACCCAAAAATCAACAGCTCGTGATACCTTGTTATTGACCTACTTTAGCTGTTGCACCAACTCCGGGGTCCAACAATCGGGTTCAGTCTTTTGGCAGTGGTTCTTGCGGAACGCCAATTGTGCTAGCCACTCATGCAATAACACCGGGAATTCGCAGAAAAAGATTTCGTGAATATCTAAATAAACATATCTTTATAACCAACCGGTTATTGTCTGTTTAGGATCTCGCTTCTCACTTTCTGTGAATTCTTCCGCCTTCTTATCGAACCACTCCTGGATCTCAAATTTTGTCTGGTGCCACAACATATCCTCTTTTCTTCTTCCTTAGGGTCCCAGCAACAGAACCATTTGTTGACACAGAGTCTATCAACAAGGGTTCACTCCGCACTGTCGCCAACAAACTATCAACCTGACTCCCTTATACACCGGCCCGGAAAGGTGTAACCCTTTCCAGCAACACTTGCAGATCAAGTGCAGTCTCACCCGAGGTGGATAAGAGGGATGCTGGAACCAAGTTTCCGCAGTTGTGTAGAGGATATGCACACTTTACTTTCACATTAACCAGATATTAGCATATTCATAACATATTATTAACTCATCATTCGCATCCTAAGTCATTCACAGTTTCTAACACATGTATTCAAAATACAATACTCAACATACTTATTTCAGATTACGACATGCTTGCATTAATCAACAGAAAACATTCACATAACCCATTATTTATCATCGCATCATTTGCACAAAGAAAAAATTCATATCATAACCGAACATCTTCATTCATTCATCAAACCTGCGGAATTAACCTCGCAGAAACCGTCAATACATCATGTTGCGGATCCAGAGAAAAACCCAAAAGATCAGATTAATCTCCAAGACTTCGATGCCCTTAGGCTTACAATCCTACTCTATTTATGTTCTTCTATTCTATTACAAAATGGACATGACTGACTAACAAATCTTATGCTTCCGCAAAAGTGGCAAAAGGTCCTTTTTTTCCGCGGAATAACCCTTTCGCATCGATTGGCTTCTGCACTTCCTGCGGATCTATCCCGTGCCAACAACAAGACACTACCTAAATCCCAACGAGGTTTAAGGTATGTCTCGCGCTCAATTGTGTTAACAATATTTTAGCTTCATATAAGAGAGACATGTGTCTAATCTCAAAAGTATAAGCTAAATCCTAGGTAAGGAACCTTCTTATCTATATATATATATATTGAAAATTTATAATCACCTTTTCAAGCTATAAAGGTATCAGGAACAAGTTTGATACTCCTATAGGTGTAAATAATAAAGGATAACATTCCCCAAGATTTAAAGACATTATTTATTAAAGTTGTATCCTGGAAACTTATGTGATCCATTTAAATGGGAGAATATATTTTATTATATTCTTAAATCTAGGCAAAAAGGGGAGAACCTTTTATGGAAGAAACCTCATAAATATTCCTATATCGTTATAACTCAAAAGTGAAATGGAGTTCTAAGAAGCTAATGAGGTTTTTGGATCTGTTATAGGCCTAGGAGGACGTAACCTCATAAAAAGAAAATGGTAATTAATAAAGAAGCATTGGGTACGGTAAATGCCTTTAGGAAAGGGATTCAGTAGTCATGGGGGGGGACAACACCCTTCTATTCGAAACCTTAGCTGCCACGTACAACCACTCTCCCTATTACCTATGAGGAGAGAAGATCCTCCAAGGAAAGCAAGCGAAGTTTTAAATGGGGAATCGGCGTTAGTAAGGAGGGTAGAGCTATGGAGAAGGAAAATTGCTACTCTGAGATGGAGAGTGATCCCTTCGATGAACCCTGCCGAGATATGGAGAGCTAGAGAGAAAACCGATATTTTCATAATGGGAAAATAACGATCTCGGCATAATAAAGAGAGTAAAGACACCAATGTGTTCGCTGGTTCTTTGCGATCGCAGACCTTTATATATTTCGAGGAAGAATGAGGTATAGAGTTGATCTCTGCGGATGATCGGCGTTGAACTGGTTTAACCTCTGGGGATGCTCTGTGTTTTACTAGAGTGATCTCTACTGGAATGATCCAGGTGCTTAAAATAAGAGCGACCTCTGAGGTAGGGTAGATCCCTGCGTCGAGTATGGAAAGATAGTGAAAAAGGTGTAAGTGAATCCTTACTAATGGACTGGCGGTACTATTTTCTGATCTTATATTTTTATCTCTGCAAAATACAGTTACACTTATGAATTCGTATTTTGGATCTTGGTACTTGCATGACTAAGATTGAGATTTCTGGTAGATCACTAGTCATGTTTTTTTTGCAGAAAATGTATTTGATCTTACCCTTTTGATTATGCTGATTTGAAGTAGTGCTAGATTCCTCCTTTTCTGAAACCGTGGTGGATTCTCTGTCTATTTCATTTATGTTGAATTCGTGTTTCGATCTTGGTATTATTGGGTCAAGATAGGACCTTTATTTCTACTCCCACAATTAGAGTAAGATCCAATTTGTTTAGGTTGTAGCCACGATGGATCCTTTTTGAGATGCACAACCGATGCTATATGCAACTTTGAACTCTAGTTTCAGATCAGATTCCTGTAGGTGAGTTTCTTTTATTTTGGTGGATTTATTACTTCTGTGTCCCACCTCTTTTATTTCACATTATTTCAGGATAGCGTGTCTGCTACACCGCCTTCCAAGGGTTTTAGTGTGATCCTTGAGGGATCTATTTTTGTGTGTTGTGTTGCTTTTTTGCCATAATTTGATGCTGCCTAGATCTAACCGTTCTAGTGTGGTTATTGTTTCCACGACTGGATGTTGCTAATATCTAGTAGTTTTAGTGGTTTTATTGCTTCCAGGACTGGTTTTTGCTAAGATTTAGCCGTGTTAATGTCTTATTGTTTCCACGACTTGGTGTTGCTTAGATCTAACCATTTTAGTGTTTTCTCTTGTTGCCACGACTTGTCGTGATCAGACCCAGCCATGATAGGTTTTCCTGTAATGAATGTGTTTCCGATTGATGTTCTATAAGGATGCGAGTGTACCCTGACTGTATTTTTCCTCAAGTTAAGGTTCTGTATTGTATGCCTTTGGAATTCGGTCGGATTTACAAGTTTAGTGTTCTATAGGGTTGCGAATGTACTCTTACTATATTTTCCTCATGTTAAGGTTCTGTGTGTATGCCATTGTTAGATTTACATGGGTTGGATGGATTTCAGTGGAACCATATTATATCGTGATGTGTGCTACTTGTAAATATTTTCATAGATTGTTACCTTTTGAAGAAGATGGATCTCGGTATTCTTGAAAATATGTTTCGTAACTAAGTTGATTCCTATAAAGGTTGTGGATTGCTACCATACTAAATGAGACTGATTCCTGTGATTATCGAATCATTGTTTATAGTTAAAATGTTGTCAGTAAATGTTAACCGTGTGTTTCGCCAGGAAAGGACAGGGACAACTAGAATGCTAAACCCATCTATAATTTTACTATAATTTATAGGAATGTTATAATTTTACTTGTTAAGTGTACATTGGAAGGGATGGTGTAAAGGAGGTGGCTCCCTTATTAATGTCCTTAGTGTAGTGCTAAAGAATTTATATGTTAAGTAGAGTGCTTAGGAAGGAAGGGATGCAATAGATCATCCATGTTCAAGTAGGGAGAAAGTGGAAAAGAATTATTGTAATAGTGGCTTGCAAATTTACCTCTGGGTTGATGAATAATAATAATACACTCTTTGTGGACGTAGCCCTAGAGTTGGGAGAACCATGTGAATATGGCTCTCTTGTGTTTGATTATGGTGGTTTTGATGATTATGGTGATTTTGTTGACCATGGTGAGTACTTGTTCTTGTCAAGTGATTCTTTGATAAAAGATAATGGTGATTATGCATTTTGTCCATGTGCTATGATGATGTGTTACGACGGTTCATATAGTCATGTGTTGATTTCATAGAGGTAGTTAAGATTTGGTCTGAAGTACTAAGTTTACCTTAATAAGTAAGAGTTTCATATGAATGAATAAGTTAGGAATGTGAATATTATTATTTTGGTAATTCTCTCACATTGTAGGAGGAACTATGATGTACTAATGTACGTTTTGAAGGATAAAGGTAGATGTTCCCTTCTTGGCTATATTAATTACGAGAATGAAATCAAAAGAAGGTATGGAAATCTTTTTCTTATGAAGAATTTAACTCTCCTTAAATCACTACGAATGTAGCTTATGTAACTATGTGGTCATAGTTTTAATTTTTTTTTGAAAAGTTTCACTATAATATTCACTTAAGTATGGTGATGTTACAATTCAACTAGTACAAGCCTCCCTCTTTCTCTCCGATTAATATTGCATCATCTATTGTCTTTCCTTTTGGCCACATTAGAACTTGGCCATCAACAAATTCAACCCTCATTCGACCCTTAGCATCTAGTGCTGATATGGAGAGAAGATTCTTCTTCAATCCTGGAACATAAAGAACATCTTTCATCTTCAATGATTTGTTGGAGTCTAGCTTGTAGGATGATTCTCCATTTCCTTTGATGGGATATTGATAATCATCCCCAAGTTTCACCTTGTGAGGTGACTCATGTTCAGATAGATTAATGAAGGATTCTTTGTATACAGTCATTTTCTTAGATGCTCCACTATATACAATCCAATAATTGCTCCCATGTGTGATAGTGCCCATGAGTGTTGAGATTAAGACATATTCTTCATCACTTGAAGAATCATCCCTTTCTTCTCTGGTTCTTTTCCTTGTTAGTTCATCATCTTCAGTGGTGTGAGCATGATGCCTCTTCTTGTTTGTCTTCTTGGAGGATCCTTGGTTTCTGGGACAGTTTCTTGAGTAATGTCCCTTCTCATCACATGTGTAGCATCTAATACTGGATAGATCTCTTTTGGATCCATTATTCCTTCTGTGTCTTCTGTGATGGTGATCCTCCCTCTTGTTGTGATTTCTTTTAGTGTGAGTTGTAAGAGCTTGATCATCATTTGCTCCCATCTTTTCTTCTCTTGATACTAGACAAGCTTCTTCTTGGGTGCATTCTTCCGATAGTCTACTGAAGGGGATCAACTTCTTCCTGGCACATATTCCTTGAATGAATGAGTCCCATGATCTTGGGATACCATTCAAAGTGGTCATAACAATCTCTCCTTCTTATAATTTGTCTTCAATCGATTCAAGTTGATCCTTGATTTGAGAGACCCTTGTGAAGTAAGATTGCATGGTATAAGAATGTTGGATCTTCAAATTCTTGAGCTGGTTCCTTAATTTCATCTTTTGATTGATGTTCTTCCCTTTGAATATGTCTGTTAAGGCATCGAACATCTCCTTGGGAGTCTTCAGGGATGACACATGAGGGATGAGATGATATTTAATGGAGTCTGCAATAATCCTCTTGGCCTTGACCAAGTTCTTCTTGTGGATTTCCTTTGCCTCATATCTCTCTGGTGCTAGAACCTCATCATTAACATACTTGTCCAAATCATTTTCTTCTAGGACAAGAGAGATTATATACTTCCATGCTCGAAATTTTCCATCTCCCTCAAGCTTCGTGTGGTGAGTCATTTTGAAATTAGAACCTCAAATGGAAATAGAAAAAATTTAGATATTACCAATTTGAGATTCCCAACCTGGCTCTGGAGCTGCATGGCCTAGGGTTTGTTAGAGAAACCCTAATTTTCCAAAGTTGGAATTTTGAACTTCTGATTGGACAGGAAGATGTGCCTTCTTGAGGAGAATTATCCAATGTACTCCTTTGTCCGGATTGATGAAGGAAAACCCCAAAATATTGATGCCTTAATTTTCTCCCGGCACTAATGTCTAGGTCAAAAATGAAAATTCTTCAAACTTGATTATGCTTCCTACAAAATATGCGCCCTCCTAGGGCAAGTTAGCCTATCCCTCTTTTTCTGATGATCTATGGAGAGAAGACCTTGAACTAGGAAGCCCTAGTTTGCCACTATTGCAAACTGCCTTCTTTTGAGGTTGGTTCTGATACCATGTTAGAGTTTTCACTTTAATTAAATTTAATTAGATATTTAACTGAAAGATAGAAAATCACATCAAAACAAAAGGGACACAATAATTTTCTTCGAGGAAACCATAAAGGAGAAAATGCCACAACTTCCTCAGAAATATATTTGTCACTAGTACAATATCAAACAAGATAGAAACAAAAATGTAAGATGTATTATGTAGCTCTCTCTCTTTCTCCTCCATCAAACTTGTCTTCTCTCTCTCCTTATGAGAACTTAAGTGAGTGAGTGGTGTGTCCAAATGAGAGAGAAAGGCTCTCTATTTATACTTTATGTGTGGGTGACCTTTTTCCTAATGGGGCTGACCTAGCACTAACTTAACTGGGCCGAACTATCCTAGGGAGACTCAATAATACAAATTACATTTGACCTTTGGGGATCTAATGCCCTGAAGTAAAATGGAGGTTTAACCTCGATATTCTTGCATGACCAAAGATAATAATGGCATCCCTGAACGAAGAAAAAACATCTCCGACGGAGGTACAATAAAAGTACAATAATAATAAAATACAAATGAATATCTTCTGAAGTTACATTTACAACAACAGAAAATCCATTAGAGATGCTTCTAACAAGTCCTTAAAAACTATTAATTTTTCTACATATATCTCCCTAATTAAAAGGAAAAAAATGTGTTATATAAATAAAAAGAAAGATAACCTTTTGCACCTCTCTAATGTAGATCCTAAGAAATTTTGGTGGCAAATTCTAAGCCTTAGAACTAATCAAAGCAATATGATTCCCTTGAGGGACTATTATTCATATCTTAAAAATATTTATGAATCCTATGATGTCATGGACAATATTCAAACCCTTTCTACAAAGGAAGAATTTTTCTCCTTAGAAGACATAGAGTTTGGGGTTAAGTGACTCACAAAATGGAAAGGAAAAGACATTGAAGGATACCAAGCAGAAATATTAAAAATTGGTGGGTCTATCCTCATCCCTTACATACATAGGCTCTTCAATTTAGTAGCCAAGTAGGGTTTCCTTAAACCTTGGACATAACGCCTCATTGTTCATACTTTTAAAAGCAGAGATAAAAACAATCCATCTAATTATAGGACGATTGTTAGAACAATATCACCATCATATACATGCCATGGACCTTCATGTTGTTCTACCTTGTGTTATTTGGCCTTTTAGTGCCTAGTCTAGTGTCTTGGACCATAGTTTGTCCACATTTGACCACCTTATACTAGTGATATATCCATGAAGCCTTGTTTGTCCACTTATCCACTCATTTCCATCATTTTAGGATTCAATGTGCCCCACTACCTTGCATTTATGTGGCAGCTATTGCATTTCCATGTTTTAAGGAGATGGAGTGTGCCCTCTTGAGGATTTGGTCAAATTGTGCATTAATGGCCACTACTTAGCGAAATACTCACCCATGCACCCTCATAATGGTACCTTTCACACTATTTTGACTAGCCTAACCTCCTCATGGTCCATCTATGTTCATCGAACCTCATTATGGCTCAATCTATGAGTTACACTTAGCCTCATGTCATTGATGGGTGAATTTGTCCAATCTAAGCCTCATTATTGTGAGCTACTCAACTTACCACTAAGCCTCTCAATTTTGTCTCTTGAGAGAATAGTATATATTGTACTCATGTTAATGAATAATATCAGAGTGGAATTCTTCCCACTAGAGTGATTTTCCTCTAGTGTTATGTTCAACATTTCTTCTCTATTCTTGCTATCTCTTTGTGCAAATAATTCTAAGTGAGATTGTTTTTGCTATCTAGATCTAGATTGGATTGTCACATGTATTAGAACCTAGTGTTGTGATTGTTGTGAAATATAAATTCTAATAATGATTATGATTATCACTTTTATCCAATTATATGGAATTATTCTAGAAAAGAATATTAGCATATGGCTAGAAATTCACAAAAAAAAGAGCTAAAGGCCAGGAAGGACTTTTGGGCTATCATTGAATTGTGGACAACCTTGTTAATATTAGGACCATTGCTGAGGAGTGTCGAAATAATAAAATCTATGTTGGTTTGTTGACTTTAGAAAAACATTTGACACAATGCCCAAAACCAACCTTTGTAATATATTAGAAGAGCTAAAAGTCCCTTTTGAGTTGAGAGTTGTTGTGATAAGGTTGTACAAGAAGGTTATCCAAGTTTAATAACTGTGAGGGCTAGTCAAAAGAAATTAATTGTAATATAGGAGTCAAGCAAGGTTGTCCCCTGTCTCCTACCCTTTTTGGTATTTACACTACAAGGAAAAGGCGTTGTAGAGGAGGTCATAGCGGATGTTTTTAGTGTTACAAAATTGGAAAAAGTTGTCAAAAAAATCTCTGCAACGACCTCCGCCAATGGTACCCGGATTTTTTAACCGAGGTCATAACGGATACAATTTATAACTAAAAAATACTCAGCGGCTGGAGGTTTTAGCAGATGTTAGTTTATCGGTGCCCATGATTGAATTTACGCACACCAGTGCATTTATTACTATGACACACCAGTGCATTTATTACTATGACACACCAGTGTTGTATGATTAGAAAAGACGCACCGATGCACAAAACCAAAACAAGCAACAGAAAGAATCAAATTTCAACGTTGCACCAGCGCTTGCGTATAGCATATACGGACAGGTGCGATATTTTACATCATAAGCACTGTACATTTTTTCATTATTTTTAAATTTAACGGTGTCGTACATTTATCAAGTCACATCGATGCATTCCATTCACGAATGCACCGGTGCATTTAATACTAGAACACACCAGTGCTTACAAACTATCAACATGACCCGGTGCAGTTTAACACATCAAACGCACTGTCATGCTTAAAAAATAAAAACGGGTGGGCATAATATTTGGTCGTTCTCGGTGAGAATAAGCAATCTACATGCACAAATGCGATTCATAAAATAAATCGCACCGATGCTCAATGTTATACACGCATCGGTGCGTAATTTTCGTTTATATGTACCGTTGCGAAAAGTTAGTATAGGAACTCCGGTGCGACATATATTAGTAAACGCACCGAATATGATTCTTTGAAGAATAGATAGTTATATTTCATTCAAATATATATATTATATTTTTATTTTTTTAATCCACTATTCATCTGAAATTGAAATATTTGTTTATAGTAAAATTCATTTCAATTTTAATTATTGAAATTGTTTGTTTGAATTAATTTCGTATATCATAGATACAAGAATTTATTGTAATATTTAATCATCCATACGTTTAATTACCAATGTACAATTTACAATTGTTGTATGGCACTGAAGAATTTATTTTTGCTCCATCTTGAATGAAAATACACATTTTTTTCTTGGAAAAAAATTACCAATATACCATTTCACATGTAGCATTTGACAATAATATTGAAGAATGCAATAGAATAAAAAGGTTTATTTTAGTATATATCAACAAGAGTGCCTTTTTCATACAAAATATGACAACATAGATACACCAATAATCAAAATGTCAACATGCTTGTAATTATTGTTACACTTATTGGTAAATCGTCTTTGAATTCAAACACTATGTCTATTACATTATTATACAAAATGTCCGATTTTCATAGACAATTATTTCAAAATATACAACAAGCTACAACAGCTTGCATTAACATCAAAATTAAATATGGAGCATCATTCTTCGCTAGAACTGTTATCAATGCTCGAGCCACTTGCATCAATTGGGTTATTTGGCCAATTTTTTTGTTGATTGGCTCGATTGTTTTCCTCTTCTTCAGCTTCCATCTGCAAACATAAAAATAAAGTATATTGAGTATATCTGCATTACCAATGTGAATAATGAAAAATAAATAGATAGTATACATTAATGTAAATTGAAAAGTGACATACCATAGAAATAATCAACCCATGAATGATACACATTCTCTCAAAACCAAATCTCATTCTTTCTATCAACAAGTCTTTTGTTGGTCCACTCCATACTTTGTTTCCTACACGTGTTATGCCCCATCACAAATCATAGATTTAATATAAAATATTTTTGTTATTTTATTAATTATAAAATGAGAGAAGTAAAACAACATAGAGACTTACAAAATCCACAATTAATTTTTTATACGTCAACATATACTCACAACCCTTGCTTAACCCAATGCCAATCAATTCTTCTGATGGCTCCTCTTTGTATGTTAACGCCTGTTTGAATACATGCAAGGATTTCCAGTGAAAACAAATTAAAAAAAAAATATACCAATGACAACCACTACGAAATCTTTATTTCTTATAACGAAATCACAAATACTCACAAACTTTGCTATCAACCGCATTTTTCCTTGTTGTCCTGTCTTATGTGCTGATTGGGTTCCATTTTCTTTTCTTTTCTACAACAAAACAATTGAAAATTAATATTTAATGTTGAATTAATTAATGAAATGTATAACATAAACCTAAAAACCAATGATTTCATACATTTGAAGCACGTTGTTGTTGAGATGGCTCTCCCTGCGATGTAATTATTTCCATTTCCTTAACCATCTCCTTGTACACTTTCTTAGACATCCCTACTAGCCCAATTCACATATCACCTCGGTCATCCTTTAGGATTCTCTTAATCTTCCTGAAAATGTAAAATGACATTAAACTATTTTTCTGTTGATATGAAAAATAAATATGACAGAATTAAAATTATTGAATGAATGATGCTTTGTAATAGTTATAGATACATATTCTACATAAACTTGTTTAGGAATATTACCTTTTGAATGATTCATTTTTGTTGTTGTATTTTTTTTCTATTGAAAGCATGACATATCTCATTGACCATTGTTCTGGGAACGCCTCTTGTAGTTTACATATGACCTAATTCTTCGTATCATTTGATTGGTTTCTATATTGCAAGTGAAAAGTACGTCTACTATTAAATTCCAACGCCACTCTAGATGAGCTAAGGACCAATTGATCATCATTTGCATCTTCCATAAAAAAAATTCTTATGATGACATTGACTTTTGTTGTTGTCAATCCCTGCATAACATTCATCATATGTGAATTACGTTATTTGAAATATATTAGTGCATATTCTTAAGTAGATTATCACTCAAATTTCAATAAATAATTCATATTGAATTATTTTGTATTCACCTTATTCATCCCTCTGTAACTTTTCCATCAACATTTTATGCTCTTCTAGACTTAGTTTGGTTACAGATTACGGATTCGACCATGAAAGTGGCCCCATATCACCCTACTCTTTCTATATATAATCACAATCTCGGTAAAACCAAAATCCCTAAAAGGTAAATTCACAATTTTGTATAACAATAGAGGTATTTAAACCCTAATGTAAAATTTTACAGCAACATAAAATGAAAAGAAGCAGCGAGAAAATAAGGGTTGCAACATTGAAGGTAAGTATGAATTTTTTTTTCTAAATCTAGTTAAACTATAAATAAGGTAATAAGATATATAGTAATATTTACATGCTTGAAATTTCTATTATGCAGGGTTTTGTTTGATTCACCATACCTAAGAAATTTTGACCCTCGGAACTCCTTCCAGTTGCTCCAAACTCCTTCCACGTAAGTCTCTCTTCCAAAACTCTCCCCTAAAAATTTCGGCTAAACAATGAGTTAATGTTTAGGTTTTTGGCTTTTAAACACTATTTAGATTTACTTTTCGAACTCAAAATTGTCGCCCTTGTTTTAATTTAGGGAAAAAAGGGTTTGTGCGATTTTTAAAATTTTGATTTTTGGCATTTTCAGTGCGCATGTTTTCAAGTCACACTGGTGCGTACATAAGTAAAATGCACCGTCTTAAAAACAATTTAAAAACCCATGTGGCAGTGCATGTAAAGTTCGGACGCCCGGGTGCACTTATGTGTATGAAACATACTGTAATGAATTATTTTGTAAAAATGCATGTAGA
This sequence comes from Larix kaempferi, assembly GCA_027924585.1. Taxonomy (NCBI): domain Eukaryota; kingdom Viridiplantae; phylum Streptophyta; class Pinopsida; order Pinales; family Pinaceae; genus Larix; species Larix kaempferi. Next base: position 26,446,899 of record BSBM01000877.1, on the reverse strand, counting down.
AATATCCCCTACCAAATGTAGCGGATATTTTCTATCACAGGGGATTTTGCGGATGTACTTAACAGAGCATTTATATTTGTTACGCAACGGTGCATTTTGTTTATGTTAGCGAAACGATGCATTTAGATATGAATAAATGCATCGGTTTAATTTTTAAATTATTTGGTTTTATGTGTCCACTTAAAATTAGATATTCACACCAAATTTCCTTTTAGTATTTAACCACACTAATTACAATATTTCATAGTATATATATATTGCTTAAACTCACCTTATTCTTACAAAATGGTTTCCAAACTATATTGGAAGTTAGATTGTGATATAGTTCTTGAAAATATCTTAGGACTGTAGAGACGTATATTGATTGTTGATTTGGCTCAAATGAAGGAAGAAAATTGTGTAGTATCAAATGGCCAATTCTTCAAATTCCAACTCATACCATCTTGTTCAAAGTTCAATGAGTTCCCCCTTTCCATCCCCGTTAAGTTTAGGTATTATTTATATTTTGACTACTTATTTGAATTTATGTTACTTATCCATGTGAATATGAATATCGATTTATTCTATATTGCAGGATCATGATTCGGGTTCAAGTTCTTATGCACAAGACATTCGACCAGTTTCAAAATGTCGAAAGGTCTTATCAGGAGCAAGATACCAAAAGCAGTTCGTGGATGAAAATGGGCAGTCGCTTTACCCCGCCAATTGTAACATGCCATCTTCAAGCCGCCATCCTGTTTCATTGACGGTAATTCGTTGTGAGTTGGAACTATTTTATGACACCCTAGTAGTTTGTGATTGTTCAAAATGTCAAGGGTTGAAGGAGAACCTTCGGTGTGTCACACTCACCCATTACACCAGTGATAGATTACCCAATGTTGATGGTCTACTACCCCCTACTATAGTAAAAAATTCAATAAGTGATATAGAAAATACATGCAGGAACACTTCCCTATGCTCATTTTTGAAAAAGTTGGAAGCCAAAACAGCTATATATCATCCTAAATTGATGAACCCATCTTCTTATGTTCAGTCACTTGAAATTTCTAGTGATCCAAAGTATGATATGAATTCCACCCAACCCATCTCTACTAAAATATCCAAAAATTTGCATGAGTTGAGAGAAAAACAGTCCAAGTACACACTGAGGTCCGTCCAATTGTTGGAGGGTAGCAATGATTTATCCCTTCCTATGAATTTGCAAAGTAAATATCAAACTTCTTACAACTGCGCTTTATATGGCGATTGGTCATCTTCTCTACCTATGCCTGATGTTGGAACCGAATTCTCCTTTCGTGGTAGTCATTTTATGATTACCAAGTCTAATATAGATGTTGCAAATATTGGGTTGTTTATCCTTTCACATGTACTCGTTTCTCCCAAACAGTCAATAGCACTTATGCCATTTTGCAGTCCTATCTATTGTTGATCTGATTACTTGAATATTGTTAAATACAAGCACAACATTTTCATGTATAGTATCTGCATGAATGGTTATGTTTCTGGAAACTTTAATGGGAAGAACCTATTGTATATAGATGGCCGCCCACGCACTCATGGGAACATTGCAGGGTTCATAAAAAGTTCTAGGTGCTCTTTATTTTCTCCAAATTGTTCATTTGAGGAACACTTCAATGACCAAGAGTTCTTTATGAAAAAGAAAGCCTCAAAATTTGTTGTTGTACATGCAATACGTAGTTTGTCTCCTGGTGACGAGTTGCTAATAAACTACAACTTTCGTAGACCACCAACCGCTCGTCGGAGACGCCTTGCATTTGGATTAACTTTAGACATTCCCTTGGGGCGTAAGACAAAAAAACATTGATTAATTAATTGTATCTGTTAATTTTCAATGGATTCATATTAATGCATTACTCAGTTTGAAACTATGTTTTATAAATTGTTAAATTAATTTATAAATTCAATTTGAAAACGTGTTGCTCAATTTTAAATTTTCATATTTAATATGGAATTGATGTTAATTTATCGCTCAATCTAAACGTCTACTTTATAAATTGTTTGCAGCTTAACATTTTCTATTAGAAGTGATTCTTGTGCTTCTATAATGCTAGATCAAACCAATTGCATTGTGCTTACTAACATCATTGATGTAATGTTCAATATTTTTGAAATCAAGATTCTGTTGGTGAATGACCTACCTACCATCTTCCATTGCACCCCGGTACAATTTCAAATAGAGAGAAGGATGAAAAAAGAGCGCAACTTGGAGAGCAAGCATACCAAGCATGGTTGAATCAACCACCTATTCAATTTCCACTACGTCCATCCTCACCAATCAAGAATGCTTATAGTAATAGTAGTTCTTCACATGTTGGAAATAGAGAAAATGAAGTAGAGGTTGGTATGGACAAGTTATTATGACAAAGGAGTGCCCTGGAGGCAATGTTTTTCCATACATTCCAAGACAATGAGTTAGGGGATGAAGCTCATATTACTGAATCCTTCTTTGAAATCCTTAAATCAACTTCCACCACACCTATATTTGGATCTGGACAGTCAAATTATACACAGTTGGGGGCAACAATGTTACTATACAACTTGAAACCAAAGTATGGCATGTCAGATGCATGTTTCTCGGCAATGTTGAGGTAACTGACTATCAACTACATTATATTATGAGGAATCATGTGACACAATCATCATTGAAAATGGTCAATTCTACGAACGTTAAATGACATTGTACATTTATATTTCCCACTAAATGTAGGTTATTAAAAAATAAGGTACTTCCGAATGATAATGTATTGCCCGGCAGTTGCGTAGAGGAAAAAAAATGTTGAAAATGTTGGGTGTCGAGTACATATCTTATCATGCATGCCCCAATGATTGTATTCTATATAGAAGCGAATATGCATAAAAAGTGATATGTACAAAATGTGGGCATGACATATACAAATAATCGAATAACAAGGATAAAGCACATGGTCCTCCTCATAATATATTGAGGCATGTGCCTATAATCCCAATGATTCAAAGGCTCTTTCGTTGCAAAGAATTAGCTATGTTGCAGGGATGGCATGCATCTAATCGAAGCGAGGAAGGCGTTATGTGAATCCCAACAGATTCAATTACCATGAAACATATATAGGATACATGGCCTAATAAATTCAAGGATGAAGTATGTATCCTTCGATTGAGCATAACCATTGATGGCGTCAACCCATATTCCCAACCAAACAACATATATATTGTTTGTCCTGTATTAGTGATCAATAACAATACCCCCCCATGGGTTTCTATGAAGAATTAACATCTTATGATGGCTCTTATAGTCCCCGGTAAAAGAAAAGTGAAGAATATGGATGTTTACCTACAACCATTGATTGATGAATCACTACAAGGAAAAGGCCCTATAACAGAGGGCATAGAGGATGTTTTTAGTGTTGCAAGATTGAAAAAAATTGTCAAAAAAACTCTATTATGACCTCCACCAATTGTAGTGGATGTTTTACAGAGGTCATAACAGATACAATTTATAACTAAAAAATACTCGACGGCCAGAGGTTTTAGCGGAGGTTTGTTTACTGGTGCGCACAACAGAAATTAAGTGCACCGGTGTGTTTCCTACTATGACACACTGGTGTTGTATAATTAGAACAGATGCACTAGTGCACTCAACCAGAATAAGCAACGAAAATAATCAATTTTCAATGCTACACTAGTGCTTGAGTATAGTAAATACGCACCGGTGCGTCTGTACAAAATAAATGCACATGTACAATATTTTATATTATATGCACTGTACATTTTTCCATTATATTTAAATTTAACGGTGTAGTACATTTCTCCGGTTGCACTGGTGCATTTCATACACAAATGCAATGGTTCTTACAAAATATCAACATGGCCTGGTGCATTTTAACACATGGAACGCACCGTCAAGCTTAAAAACTAAAAACTTGTTGGCATAAGATTTGATCGTTCTCGGTGCGCATAAGCAATCTACATGAACCGGTGTGATTAATAAAATAAAACGCACCAGTGCTCAATGTTATAAACGCACCAGTGCTCAATGCTATAAATGCACTAGCGATCAACATTATAAACGCACTAACGCTCAATATTATAAACACACTCGTGCTCAATGTTATAAATGCACCGGTGCACATGTTTAGTTTATACGCACTATGGCGCAATGGTAGTTTAAACACACTGTAATACGATTCTTTGAAGAATGGATACTAATATTTCATTCAAATATATATTATATTTTTTATTTTTTCAATTCCATTATTCATCTTAAATTGAAATATTTCTTTATAGTAAAATTCATTTCAATTTTAATTATTGAAATTGTTCATTTGGATTTTCTTATATCATAGATGCAAGAATATATTGTAATATTTAATCATCCATACATTTAGTTACCAATTTACCATTTACGACTATTGTATGGCACTGAATAATTTATTTTTTCTCCATCTTGAATAAAAATACACATTTTTTTCTTGAAATTTTTTTTACCAATGTACCATTTCACATGTAACATTTGACAATAATATTGAAAAATGCAATAGAATAAAATAAATTATTTTATATATATCAATAAGAGTGCCTTTGTCATACAAAATACGACAACATAGAGACAACAATAATCAAAATGTCAACATGCATGTAATTATTGTTACACTTATTGTTAACTCGTTTTTGAATTCGGACACTATGTCCAGTATATTATTATACAAAATGTATGATTATCACAAACAATTATTTTGAAATATACAACAAGCTACAACAACTTGCATTAATATCAAAATTAAATATGGAGCATCATTCTTCGTTGGAATTGTTATCGATGCTTGAGCCACTTGCATCAATTAGGTTATTTGGATGAATGTTTTGTTGATTGGCTTGATTGTTTTCCTCTTCTTCAGCTTCCATCCGTAAACATAAAAATAAAGTATATTCAGTGTATCTATATTACCAGTGGGAATAATGAAAAATAAATACATAATATACATTAATGTAAATTGAAAAGTGACATACCATAGAAATAATCGACTCATGAATGATACACATTCTCTCAAAACCAAATCTCATGCCTTCTATCAACAAGTCTTATGTTGGCTCCACTCCATACTTTGTTTCTTGCAAGTGTTATGCTCCGTCACAAATCATAGATTTAATATAAAAAAAAATTGTTGTTTTATTAATTATAAAATGAGAGAAGTAAAACAACATAGAGACTTATGAAATCCATAATTAATTTTTGATACACTAACATATACTCACAACCCTTGCTTAACCCAATGTCAATCAATTTTTCTGATGGCTCCTCTTTGTATGTTAACACATGTTTGAAGGCATGCAAGGATTTCCAGTGAAAACAAATTAAAAATAAATAAATATACCAATCACAACCACTACAAAATATTTATTTCTTACAACGAAATAAAAAATACTCACAAACTTTGTTGTCAACCCCTTTTTTCCTTGTCATCATGGCTTGTGTGCTGACTAGGTTCCATTTTATTTTCTGCAACAAAACAAAACAATTGAAAATTAGTTTAATGTCGAATTAATTAATGAAATGTGACATAAACCTAAAAACCAATGATTTCATACATTTGAAGCATGTTGATGTTGAGATGGCTATTCCTGCGATGCAATTATGTCCATTTCCTTGACCATCTCCTTGTACACTTTCTTGGACATCCCTACTGGCACATTTCACATATCACCTCGTTAATCCTTTGGGATTCTCATAATTTTCCTGAAAATGTAAAATGACATTAAACTATTTCTCTGTTAATATGAAAAATAAATATGATAGATTTAAAAGCCCCAAGAGTTAGCTCGATCGGTTGAGTTCTCGGAAGTTAGGCCTCCCAGCATGCGAGGTCACGGGATCCATCCTCATAGACCCTCTTGGGGTTAGGTACGCAGCGGCCGCAGGGCGGAAACCCCTTCGGGGTAGGTCCGTCGGAAATTATTTCGTGGATGTAGCGGTCGGCTAAGCCGATTAAAGTGAACCACATGGAAAAAAAAATATGATAGATTTAAAATTATTGAATGAATGACGCTTTGTAATAGTTTTAGATACATATTCTACATAGACATGTTTAGGAATATTACATTTTGAATTATTCTTTTTTTTGTTGTACGCTTTTTCTATTGCAAGCCTGACAGGTTTCATTGACCATTGCTCTGGGAATGCCTCTTGTTGTTTACATATGACCTGATTCTTTGAATCATTTGATTGGTTTCTATATTGTAAGTGAAAAGTACATATGTACGTTCTTTCCACTAAATCGCCCATAGTATTATAAAATTCTTTGCCCCTTCTATTAACTTCCAACACCAGTCTAGATGAGCTAAGGACCAATTGATCATCATTTGCATCTTCCATAAAAAAAAATTATGATGACATTGACTTCTATTGTTGTCAGTAGTTGCATAAAATTCATCATATGTGAATTACGGTATTTGAAACATATTAGTGAATATTCTTAATTAAGTATATTATTACTCAGATTTCAATAAATAATTCATATTGACTTGTTTTATTCACTTGATTCATCCCTCTGCAACTTTTACATCAATGTTTTATGCTCTTCTGGAGTTAGTTTGGTAAGAATCTTATCGACATTCCTCATTTTTTGGCACTAGATGTCACAAAATTAAAAAATACATATTAGTTAACTTTACAAATTAATAAACAATCATGTAGATTAAAGATGTTATTCATTTTCTATCAATAAATAATTTTTACCATTAAATACAAAAGCTATCAACATATTATACAAACAAATTACAGACCTTCAAAATACAAAAAAAATATATTAAAAAGAATAAATTTGAGTTCGGTGTGCTTGTATACATTACACACCCTGGTGCGTTAGTTACAAAACTACATCGGTGAGTTAAAGAGAATAGGCCGCACCGATAACAGAGAATCGAAATACTAAAATTTGTTTTTCCCTTTTTGTAAAATAATAAAAAACCTGTTGCATTACAGTAAATGCGACGTGCCAGGAACACAGAACTGAGACTTGATAAATGACTTTTGTGCATTTTTATAAAATAATTAAAAATTATGCGATGCAGGTCAAACGCGATGTGTTATTTAGATGAATGCATTGATGTGCTCCTGGAATACAAACGCACCGATTTTGACACATGGATTTTTCAAAAAATAAAAAATAAATTTAAAAAAACAAAACAAAACTTGACAGGGCCGACATGGTTATGGATTCAACCAAGAAAGTGGACCCATATCACCCTACGCTTTCTATATATAATCACAAGCTCAGTAAATCCAAAATCCCTAAAAGGTGAAATCGTAATTTTGTATAACAATAGAGGGATTTAAACTCTAATGAAGAATTTTGCAGCCACATAAAACGAAAAGAAGCAGAGAGAAAATAATGGTTGCAACATTGAAGGTAAGTATGAAATTTTTTTTCTAAATCTAGTTAAACTCTAAATAAGGTTATAAGATCTACAGTAATACTTACATGCTTGAAATTTCTATCATGCATGGTTTGGTTTGATTCACCATACCTAAAAAAATTCGACCCTCAGAACTTCTTCCAATTGCTCCAAACTCCTTCCACATAAGTCTCTCTTCCATAACTCTCCCTTGAAAATTTCGTCAAAACAGTAAGTTAATGTTTAGGTTTTTGGATTTTAAACACTATTTAGATTTACTTTTGAAACTTAAAATTTTCGCCCTTTTTTTTAATTTAGGAAAAAAAGGGTTTGTGCGATTTTTTAAAATTTTGATTTTCTCCATTTCTGATGCGCCTGGTGTCAAGTCGCACTGGTGCGTACATACTTAAAAAGCATTGTCTTTTTAAAAAAATAAAACCCATTACGACGGTGCTTGTAATGTTAGACCGTATGGGGGCATTTATATGTAGGAAACGCACCGAAATGAATTATTTTGTGAAAATGCAGGTAGAAATATCTGCTACCAAATGTAGCAGAATTTTTCCACCGCAGGGGATTTTGTGGATATTCTTCCACGGTGCTTTTATGTTGGTTACGCACCGGTGCGCCTACTTTATGTGAGCGCACTGGTGCGTTTATGTATGAATAAACGCACCGGTTTATTTTGTTAATTCTTTGTTTTTATGTGTCCACTTAAAGTTGTATATTCATACCAAATGTCCTTTTACTATTTAACTACACCAATTACAATATTTCATAGTATATATATATGTTTATTGTTGATTTGGCTCAAATGTAGGAAGAAAATTTTGTAGTATCAAATGGCCAATTCTTTAGATTCCATCTCATACCAACTTATTCAAAGTTCGATGAGTTCTCCCATTCCATCCCTGGTAAGTTCAGGTTTTATTTATTTTTTTACTACTTATTTGAATTTATGTTACTTATCCATGTGAATCTGAATATTGATTTATTCTATATTGCAGGATCACAATTCGGGTCCGAGTTCAGACGCACAAGCCATTCCACTAGTTTCAAAACATCGTAAGTTCTTATCAGGAGCAAGATACCGCAAGCAATTCGTGGATGAAAATGGGAAACCACTTTACCCTGCCAATTATAACATGACATTTTCAAGCCGCCATCCTGGTTCATCGACGGTAATTTGTTGCGAGTTGGAACTCTTCTATGACACCCCAATGGTTTGTGGTTGATCAAAATGTCAAGGTTTGAAGGAGAACCCTCGGTGTGTCACACTCACCCATTACACCAATGATAGATTACCTAATGGCAATGGTCTAATACCCCCTATTGCAGTAAAAAATCCAATAGGTGATATAGAAAATACACGCAAGAACACTTCCTTATGCTCATTTTTGAAAAAGTTGGAAGCCAAAACAACTATGTCTCATCCTAAATTGACAAACCCCTCGGCTTATGTTCAGTCATCTCAAAATTTCTAGTGATCCAAAGTATGATATGAATGCCACCCAACCCATCTCTACTTGAAGATCCACAAAGTTGAATGAGTTGAGAGAAAAACTGTCCAAGTACACATCGAGGTCCGTCCAATTATTCGAGGGTAGTGATGATTTTTCCCTTCCTGTGAATTTTCAAAGTAAATATCAAACTTCTTACAACCGCGCTCTATATGGCGCTTGGCCATCCTCTCTACCTGTGCCTGATGTTGGAACTGAATTCTCCTTTTGTGGTATTCATTTTATGATTACCAAGTCTAATATAGATGTTGCAAATCTTGGGTTGTTTATCCTTTCACATGTACTTGTTCCTCCCAAACAATTAGTAGCACTTACGCCATTTTTTTGTCCTATCTATTGTCGTTTTGATTACTTGAATATTGTTAAATACAAGCACAACATTTCCATGTATAGTATGTGCATGAATGGTTATGTTTATGGAAACTTTAACATGAAGAACCTATGTATATAGATGGTCATCCACCCACTCATGGGAACATTGCAAGGTTCATAAATAGTTCTAGGTGTTCTTTATTTTCTCCAAATTGTTCACTTGAGGAACACTTGAATAACCAAGAGTTCTTTATGAAAAGGAAAGCATACATATTTTTTGTTGTACATGCAATACGTAGTTTGTCTCCTGGTGACAAGTTGTTAATAAACTACAACTTCCGTAGAACACCAACCGCTCGTCAGAGATGCCTTGCATTGGGATTACCTTTAAACATTCCCTTGGGGCATAAGACAAAAAAACATTGATCAATTGTATTTGTTAATTTTCATTGGATTCATATTAATGTATTGCTCAGTTTGAAATTATGTTTTATAAATTGTTAATTTAATTTATAAACTCAATTTGAAAATGTGTTACTCAATTTTAAATTTTCATATTTAATGTGGAATTGATGTTAATCTATCGCTCAATTTGAACATCTGTTTATAAATTGTTTGCAGCTTAACATTTTCTACTAGAAGTGATTCTTTTGCTTCTATAATAATTATTTTTCTAAAATGCGAGATCAAACCAATTACATTATGCTTACTAACATCATTGATGTAATGTTCAATATTTTTGAAATCAGGATCATCATGATGAGAAACCTACCTACCATCTTCCGTTGCACCCCAATACAATGTCAAATTGAGAGAATGATGAAAAAAGAGCGCAACTTGAAAAGGAAGCATACCAAGCATGATTGAATCAACCACTTATTCAATTTCCACTGCGTCCATCCTCACCAATCAGGAATGCCTATAGTAATAGTAGTTCTTCACATGTTGTCAATGGAGGCAATGAAGTAGAGGTTGGTATGGATAAGTTATTACAACAAAGGAGTGCCATGGATGCAATGTTGTTCCATACATTCCAGGACAATGAGCTAGGGGATGACACTCATATTACTGAAGCCTTCTTTGAAATCCTTAAATCGGCTTCCACCACACCTGTATTTGGATTCGGTCGATCAAAGTCTACACAGTTTGGGACAACAATGTTACTATACAACTTGAAAGAAAAGTATAGCATGTCAGACGCATGTTTCATAGCAATGTTGAGGTAACTTACTATCAACTACATTATATTTTGAGTAATCTTGTGACACAATCATCATTGAAAATGGTTGATTTTATGAATGTTAAATGACATTGTACATTTGTATTTCCCACTAAGTGTATGTTATTCAAAGATAAGGTACTTCTAAATGATAATGTCTTTCCCGACAGCTGCGTAGAGGCAAAACAAATGTTGCAAATGTTGGGTGTAGAGTACATATCTTATCCTGCATGCCCCAATGATTGTATTATATATAGAGACTAATATGCACACAAAGCAATATCTCCAAAATGTGGGATTGACATATGCAAAGAATCGAATAACAAGGCTAAAGTGCATGGTCCTCTTCATAAGACACTAAGGCACATGCCTATAATCCCAAGGATTCAAAGGCTCTTTCGTTGCAAAGAATTATCTATGCTGTAGGGATTTCATTCATCGAACCGAATTGAAGAAGCAGTTATGCGAATACCAACATATTCAATAGCCATGAAGCATATAGAGGATGCATGGATGGATAAATTCAAGAATGAAGTACATATCCTCCCATTGAGCATATCCATTGATGCCATCAACCCATATTCCCAACCAAACAACATCTATATTGTTTGGCCTGTAGTAGTGATCAATAACAATATCCCCCCATGGTTTTTAGTGAAGAATGAACATTTTATGTTGGATCTTATAGTCCTTGGTAAAAAACAAGTGAAGAATATGGATGTTTTCCTACAACCATTGATCGATGAATTCAAGGAATTATGGGAAGGGATACACGTATATGATGTGTCGAGACACATCCCATCATAGAGGAGTTTTACACTATATGGAACATGTGCGTACACCACACATGATTATCCAGGGTTAGGAGTTTGTTTAGGTAAATATGTTGTTTTATTTTATTTTTATTCAAAGCAATAATTTTTAACATATTTAATTCGGTGTGATTGTCTTCATCCTCAACACTAAAGTTCTCTCTTTACTATAAAATCATAGGTCTTGTAACAAAAGGTTATTATGGATGTAAATGTTGTGGACCTTTTATTAAGGCTAGGTTGTCTAAATACCTACGAAATTCAATGTACGACTTCTCTAGGGTATTCCTCCCATAAAACAACTCTTATAGAAGAGAAAAATCTACTTTCAATGGTAAACGAGAGAGAACCCAAAGGCCTGAAATAATGACACCGGATGATTAGCTTAGGACATATGACAAAGAGAAGGAGAAGGAATACACAAATATGTTTCATTCAAATGTGCAACCTATGATCGATGATTCTGAATTCTTCGACACCTATGTTGAGAAAATGACCACGGGGATGAAAAGGAAATCGATATTTTATGAGCTCGCATATTGGGAGCATCTTAATATTACCCACTTACTAGATCCCATGCATATATTTAAAAATGTTTCATCTTCATTGTGGCGTCACATATCATCCAAAAAATGTGATATGATGAAAGTCAGGAAAAACCTTATTGCTTCAAACACTAAAAAGAAGCATTTTCCAAGACAAGAAAATAGAGAGGCTGGCCCCTCTTTATCATTTAAAAAAGGCGATGTCCCATCAATTTTGAAGAAAGATGATCTTAATTTGGCAAAAGAAGTTATATTGGGAATGAAAGCACCTTAATTTTATGGGTCTACTCTATGACGCTACTTCAGTACGTCAGACGAAAAGTTGTCAAGTTTGAAATCACATGACCATCTCAACCTTATAAGGGTACGTATAATGCCAAAACAATGTTATTACTCTTTGTTTATATCTTTTTCCACAAAAGTTAAAATGCACTTAACTTGTTGTGTTTACTTTGTAGTGTCATTATCCTTTGTTCATGCTTGGGTGTGTGAACCATGAATTTCATGCTGACCTGTGGCGTGCCATATCTAGACTACCTACATTTGTATGGTGGATCACATCAAATGAGATTTACATTGCTAGCATTCCACGGTGGTGTGAAGATATAGCTGAGATTGTTTGTATGTTTGAGAAGGAATTGTCGTCGAGTTTCATGGAGTTGCAGGTTCATCTTCTAATTCACCTAGTTGATGAGGTTGAATTAGTCAGGGTGGTCTCATGTTGCTGGATGTTCTTGTTAGAGAGGTTCATGAAAAAAGTGAAGGGATTTGTTCAACAAAACCCGAGGGGTCTATGGAAAAGGGGTACATAGTATATGAGTCGTTCTATTATTCCAGTGAGTACATCAAGCAAATCGACGGCACACTAGACGCAATGATTTGGGATGATGAATGTGATGACAATAGAAGGGAAGGGGAGGTACTGGAAATGAATGGAAAAAGGCTCATGATAAAGAGTAAGTCACTTATCTATCGATATTCAATTTTCCACATAGTAATTTATATTCACAACAAACGTCAAAATCTATATTTGATCCCATACGTACTGAATATGGTTTTGTTTCCATGAATACAACAACAAATTCAAAAATTGATGCAATCAATAAATTCATTCTTTACAATGCGGAGGCAACATAGTCATGGGTCGCATTGTATGAAGAGAAGACGAGGAAATGGGACATGGACAGAAAATAATTCAGGCGGTCGAATGGTAGAAGCATGCATTTTCCAGATCATTTAAAAGAAAATATGCCAATGGTTTGTCCCAACAGTTGGGTTGCAGACCAAGTCAGAGAAAAATAGGGTGCATCCGGTCGTTACCCTCATGAAGAGGAGGATGAATTAAACATTGGGATCGGGTGCAACAACTCGGTAATAAAATCTTTATGTACATAATTTCTAACTTTATAATACAACATTGAATTATAACATTTATGTTTAATATATTAATGGTTGGGTTAATAGACATATGACATCATCATTTGTTAACTTTTCTTATAGGTACATTTGTTCCCATCTATGTGGGATTATGGACATCATTTTTGCACCGAGGATGCTGATAATGGCTGTGTTACACAAGATTGTGGAGTGGGAGTTGACTTTGACCAATCTAGTCATGCTAGCCATCGAGATCGAAACTTGATAAGAGGGATGTTGGGTTATGTCGGAAAAATACAAGAGATCATTCAAGTGGACTTCTTGTCTTTCCAATGTGTTATTTTTAGGTGCAGGTGGTGGGACACATTCTACAGGAATAATGTAAAGGAAGATCATGATAGTGGGTTGATATGTATCAACTCTAGAAAGATGTTGGAAGAAAGTAAGGAGCCTTATGTTTTCCCAAAACACTGCAACCAAGTGTTCTTCCACCCGAATGTGTTGGATAAAGATTGGTGGTTCATATTAAGACACGAACCTATATCTAAACATGTTTCTAAGAACAACAATGCTATCATGCCAACCGAGGAAGATAATGAGCGTGATGGCAACAGAGAGTGATATGTACATGTTTTATTTTGTCATTTATAGATTGAGATATCATTTTGTTATTGTTATCTTTGATTGTCTAATTATATTATTTATTTTTCATTTTATGTTGTTGGAAATGGAAATTTGATTACTGGATGCAGTGTTTAAACAATTTCACTTGGTTAAGAACCAATTATATGATGTGAAATATGGTTTATGTCTATGCAGTAAATTATGATTGTATAGAATGATTATATGTCATTGTCCAAAATACTCATATTTTGTTTTCTATATACATATATATACACCATGAAAAACAACTTACATGATTCAATTTTATTTTTGTGAACGTAAAGGCTAACATATTTATTAATTCCTGACTTGAAGGTGGTCTGAAATTTGTATATTGATATTTTAGTGCTTATAATTTATGATGTTTTTGTTATAATTAATGTTAAGAATTATAATTGTATTATTAATTTATAACATGTTTGTTAAACTGTAATGTTTTTTTCATTATATGATTCGATTAAATTGAATTTGTGTTATAATGTAATGGTTTTCGATGTTTTTATTGTATTTATAATGTTAACTCCAACATAGAAAATGACACATTTGTAACCTTAATGGAGATTGAAAATTCAACAATTTTTTTAGTAGTGTTGAGCTCTAAAATGACTTAATTTATGGCCTTGATAACAGTGAAATTTACATCAAAATTTGAGGTGCTCTCTAATTTCTCCATCGATATTTGAATGTTTGTATTTCATGATGTTTTTGTTATAATAATGCTAAGAATTATAATTGCATTAATGTATGACATTTATGTTAGAATGTAATGGTTTTTTATTATATGATTTGGTTAAATTGAATTTTTGTTATAATATAATGTTTTTTTTATTTTATTATTTTATTTATAATGTTAACTCCAACATAGAAAATGACATGTTTGCAACCTCATTGGAGAATGAAAATCCAACAATTTTTTACTAGTGTTGAGCTCTATAATGACTTCATTTATGGCTTTGATAACAATGAAATGTACAACAAATTCTAAGGTGTTCTCTAATATCTCCATCAATATTTGAATGCTTGTATTTCTTGATTTTTTTGTTATAAATAATGCTAAGAATTATAATTGCATTAATTTATGACATTTATGTTAGAATGTAATGTTTTTTTATTATATGATTCGATTAAATTGATTTTTTGTTAAAATGTAATCTTTTTGGTTTTTGGATTGTATTTATAATGTTAACTCCAACATAGAAAATGACACGTTTGAAACCTTGGTGGGGATTGTAAATACAACAATTTTTTTACTAGTGTACTTCACCTCTACAGTGACTTAATTTATGACCTTGATAGCAATGAAATTTATAACAACAAAATTTAATGTGCTCTCTAATTTCTACATGATCAATATTTGAATGTTTGTATTTCATTATGTTTTTGTCATAAATAATGCTAAGCATTATAATTGCAAATGTTTTCTGAATGAGAATAAGAGATAAAAAAATGGTTTGAAGATCATCAAATCAACTTAATGATTAATAATAATAATATATTTGGAGAATGCAAGTTGTGGCTTTACATTAGCTGAGAAAAAAAGGGTGTTCTTTTAATTAATTTTTTTTTTCTTCCTATTAAATATTTGATATTTGTCATTGTAAATTGAGCTATTGTCCACAAATTAAAAATCTTGAATGATACATTGATAGGTCATATTCATGTTCATATAATTTAGAATTTTTTTTTTTGTATGTTCATAAACATGGTACTATGACAAATTATACGACCAACATAAATCATATAGCTAGTTGTCACAACTTCATCCATGATCAATACAAAATTCATAAACATATTTAATTCAATGATATTTTTGCAATTATATTATGTAAACGTAAACATATATTCATTAATATCATTGTCACCATCTAACAATCATAAAAATAAACACCATCATACTATCATTAACATCAAACTAATAAAAATGAGCATGAATGTACCATCATAAACATTATGTTACGGCATATTCATTCAACCTATACATCTTATATATTTAAACATAATCTAACACACGTATGATCTAACAATAACATGTAACAAAACACGAGTTCCAATTTCTAACATAATAAACATCATCGAACCTGAACTAACATACACAAGTACATTATCATTTAAATGTTATCCTTTATCGGCGCTAGGGTTCGTCGAGAGGAGGAGCGAGTGAGCGAGGAGAGTTAGGGTCGATCTCCATGAGAACGCTTGGGGGAGGGGAGTCGACTCCCCCCCCCCTCGTGATTCTGCAGAGGAGGCCTTTCGGAAGCTGATCGCTTCGCAAGGCATGAAAGCACCAACCCCTGCGGTCCCGAAATTCATCAAAAAGCTTGAAACAATCCCTGAAATCGCCTTGCCAGAGGAATAGCCCATCAAGATTGCTCTGCCTTTGGCAGAACGAGGCTTGGTCGGACAATTTATGGGGCTTTGTCCCTCAGCTAGAACCATCGATGACTGGATCCAGTGAAATTGGAGGCCCTTGATTCAGAGCAGCCTTCGACCCCTCAGTCGATGTTCCAAAGGAGGTACCGGTCTGGGTCTGTTTACCAAATCTGACGGTTCAATGTTGGAACATTCAATCTCTGCAGAAAATCGAAAATGGTCTGGGTTAGTACAGAGACAAAGCAGACACTAAAGCTCAATACTCATGCACAAGGATTTGCATGGAAGTGGATCTTGAAGCTAGGCTGCCAGAAGTTGTTAAACTCACGGTGGGTGCATGACACCATTATCAAAAACTAAACTATGAACAACTGTCGTTCAAATGCAGAAGCTACCATGAATATGGCCATTTTCAAAGGAACTACCCAAAGGCCCAACCAATGGACAAGGAGGAAGAAGAAGGATGGCAACAAGTCAAAAAAACCAAGCAGCCTTGAAATCGAAAGAGAATAAAAGCACAGCCCCCTCTACAAACCCTCCAATCATCCCTGAAGCCCAAGAAGCACAAAAGAAGCCTCGACTTCAGGAAATAGTTTCAAGGCCTTGGAAGTACAAGAGAAGGATCCAAAGTAGAATGGAAAAGGGGACACATCCATCGATCCAGTAGTTCCTGAAGAAACCCCTAATGAGAAGGAAGCAGAAGAAGAACACATCCGCCTTGATTCAGAATCCGAAGATGATTCAAAAAGTGGATAAATGGAAATGAACAGCTCCCAAGCCACACCGAAAAAATCCACTAGGGGAAGGAAGCCAAAAAAAAGAAAAGAGAAGAACAAACTTATCTGTACGTTCTGCAAGGGTCCCAGAAAAGAATCAAGGGGATGATAAACACTCGCACCACAAGAAAGCAAGTCCTGGATCCAAAGGGAGTCGCCTCACCCCAAACAAGTAAGTAATGAAATACATCTCCTGGAATTGTAGAGGGTTCGGTAGCAAACTAAAAGAAGAAGCCCTGAAAGATATCATTCACATGACGATGCCTAAGATCCTACTAATCCAAGAGATGAAATTGGAGGAATTCGATCTCCTCCAAGCAAGCAAGACTTTCTGGAAAAAAGGCCAAGGAACAGCAGTAAGCGCAAGAGGTGCCTATGGGGGACTCGACACCTTTTGAGATAGCTCAAAGTTCGACCTGCTAGAAGAAGAAAGTTGCATCCACTGGATCTTCACCAAGCTCGTCCATAAAGACTCCGGTCACATGTAATTCTTTTCAATTTATATGTTCCGGTTCTTTTCTCAAAGAAAAGAAACTGTTGGGACTCCTTAAAATCCTTCCTAAGCACGCACAACCCCGAGAATATCATCTTAGCAAGGGATCTTAATATCACCCTCTCTTTAGCGGAGAAAAAAGTGGGCTCCCCGATCAGAGATCCAGCAAGAGAGTGGGTGGAAGACCTCATCCTGGATTGCGACCTGGAGGACATCAAACTAGCCAAAGGGAAGTACACATGGTCAAATAAAAGATTGGGTCTAGGCCTTATTACAGCGCGCCTGGACAAGTTCTTAGTCCAAACTACCTTCCTAACCTTGGGTCTCGTGGCCACTTCGAAAATATTTCCCAACTACGTCTCAGATCACAAACTGATCCTCTTGGATCTTTCTTTAGAAAGAAACCTTGGCCCCATCCCCTTTGGATTTATCCCGATCTAGATCCACCAAGAAAGGTTCAGGAGACCGTTTCCACTGCCTGGTGTAGGCAGGTTTAAGGCTCCCCGTTCTACGTGTTGGAAGAAAAACTGAGATCCCTCAAAAGAGCCCTGAAAAGCTGGGCTAGATCCTTCAAGTCCCCAACTTCCAAAAGACAAGAGGCCCAGGAAGGTCTCGAGAACCATCAGTTGGCCCTGGAAGATTCAGTAGTGACCCATGAGTTGGTGAATCAAGAAGCTGACCTACAAAAAGTGCTTCATCTTTCCTGCAGAGAAGAGGAAGAATACTGGCGTCAGAAATCCAGAAGTCTATGGTTTCAATCCGGAGACAAGAACACGAGCTTCTTCCACAAGCAAGCGGAAGCCCGCAAGAATTTCAAATCTGTCAACGAAATCCATTATCAGGAGCAGGAGATAAAGGACTTTGAAGGCATAAAGCAAGTTTCCCACTCTTTTTTCAAAGATCTGTATTCGGCGCCCCTCGAGGCCCCTGTTGAGTCCAAATCCTATCCCTTGTCCCTAATCCACCAGCTAGTGCATAATGAGGACAATCTGAGTCTAATGGGCCTGATAAAATTACAAGAAATCAGTTAAGATATTGATCACATGGAAGCTGATAAGGCCCCTGGGCCTGATGGCTTCACGGTTCGATTCTACAAGGCTTGCTGGCCAATCATCAATGATGATCTGCTAAGAATGGTCCGAAAATCCCAACACTGCACCAAAATCGGTGGGATCACAAACTCTGCTTTCTGGGCACTTATTCCAAAAGAAAAAGGAGCAAGCAACTTCAGCAAATTCCATCCAATTTCACTCTGCAATACAAGCTAAAAATTGGTCACCAAAATCATAGCCAACAGGATCAAGAAAATTATGCCAGGAATAATCCCGGAAAATCAAGGCGGCTTCATCAAAGGGCGCCAAATTCAAGACAATATAGTGCTGGTCCAGGAAGCAATCCATTCGAGTTGCAACGAAAAGAAAAAGGAATGGTAACTAAGTTGGACTTAACCAACGCTTGTGACAGAGTTAGACATGATTTCCTTTTCAAATTAATGGAGAAACTGGGGTTTGCTTAAGGGTTCATAAACTGGGTTAAAGCCTGTATATCCTCTCCCTGGATTTCCCCGTTGGTGAATGGGCGAGCAACGGATTTCTTCCAAGCCTTAAGGGGACTGAGGCAAGGGTGTCCATTGTCCCCTCTATTATATTCCATTCAAGATTCAATTTTAAGCTTCCAGTTGGAACATTGTCAGCAAATCCATTCCCTCTCGGGACTAAGAATGGTGTCAAATGTCAAAGATAGAAACCACACGCAGTTCACAGATGAAACCCTCCTCATTGGAGGAGCCAGTGTCATCTCAGCGAGGAATTTTAAGCAGGAGCTCGACCGATACAAAGAAGTCTCAGGTAGCAAAATAAACTTCCAAAAATGCAGTCTACGGCTGGAATTGCTCGCCAAGAGAGATGCTTGAAATCACCGGAGCTTTAGAAATGGAAGGCCTCACGATCTAGGATTTGTTCAAGTACTTGGGAATTCTAATCTTCAAAGATGCCCCCAAATTGGCTCATTGGCTCCCCCTGATTGAGAAATTAAAGCTCTGCATCCAAGCATGGGGAGCTACTTACTTAAATCTCGCTGGGAAAGTGGTTCTACTGAATTCTGTTCTGATAAGTCTCCCTATTTACCAAAACTCAATCCTCCTTTCTCCAAAAACCATAGCTCTCAAAATTGACGCCTTGTTAAGAAGATTTATGTGGGAAGGTGAAAAGTAGAACGAGAGGAAACTTCACTTAGTAAGCTGGGAAAAAATTAAAAAGGTGCTTCTGGAAGGAGGCCTCCAACTCCGGGACGTTGCTACCCAAAATATTGCCATGGGGGGCAAACTTCTATGGATTTTTATCTCCGGCAAAACCTCCTGGAGCAAGGAAGTATTGTGGAAAAAATATTTCCTTGGTCACCATTTAAGATGCCTGGATCGTCCTTCGAAAGTCCTCAGAGGTTCACAATCTTCACTCTCTGCCTCAAGTCCCTTAAACTCTTCAAATCCAATCTGACATGCATTTCGGGCAATGGAAAACGCATTAGGATATGGGAGGATTAAATTCTGGGGGACCCTCCACTTGGTCACCAGGAAGGCTTGGCCAATATAAAAAACTAGCTCCAATCCATCAACCATCTAAATCTCTGGGAGATCTCCTGCTGGGAAGAGGATAACTAAAGCAGCTGGAAAAATTGGGACCTGGGGAACTATCCATAGAGACTTGAAATGGAAGCCAAAACTCTGCTTGAGGTACTTCAAGGGAAATCTCCCCTTAAAGCCTCAGCCAAAGGCAAAAGAGGATGTGGCACAGCCTCTGGAAAATACTCTACAGCTGCAGGCTATAAGTATCTTCAAGCAATTATGCATGTCCCTCCTGATCCAACTCTGTGGAAGACAATTTGGTCCTACAAATCGATCCCCAAAATCGACATGTTCACTTGGACACTGGCCCACAAAAGCATCTTGACAAGTGAAAATATAAGAAGGGGCTGGGAAGGCCCTTCCAGATTCCCTCTCTACATGATTGAGGAAGAATCTACAGATCATCTGCTGCTTACGTGCCCCTATGTAAAAGAGGTCTGGGATATTGTCGTGAAGCTAGGCCCTGGCCAATTTTCTCTTCCTGCGAACGTCTCTGAGCTCCTAAACAGCTGGATGGCTCATTCCCCTTATGATCTAAGGAAAAAGGACCTTCTCAAAACTTGCTGGATGTGTCTTCCAAAATTTGTTATGTGGAAAATTTGACTTGAAAGAAACAATAGGTTGTTCCGAGAGAAAAACTGTATTTCAACCCGGGTAGCAACAAAAGCCAGGGCTTTGCTGGGTGAGACCCTGGACTCCAATACCACATTACGCAACTCAGCTACTTTGGATCCAAATGAAGACCACTGGCTTAAGGAGATAATCCAAAACATTCAAAACATAATAGACCCCAAGCCAGTTTCGAGAGCAAGCTAGGAAATCCGGATGTCAGAACAAGAATTCATAAAGTGGAGGTCCAAGCTGGAAAAGCATAGTTTGTTTTTTTACGGTTCCTCGAAAGGAAACACAGACGCGACAGGTGGGGGAGGGATCCTCCTGGGTCCTAATGGCCTGCTGGAAATGTCCTTCTCATGGGGACTGGACCTTGATACTGACGACATAGCGGAGGCTCTTTCCCTCTGGAAAGGTCTTAGGCTAGCATCCGCCAGGAACATTGAGAATCTGGTGGTCTTCGGAGACTCCAGGGTAATCATTCAGGCTCTAAAAATTCAAAGGAGGCCAAATCAAATCAGTCTAGGACAAATTATCAGGAAAATAAATTTTCTCCTCCACAAATTCAAGGTCAGCTTCTTTAACATCCTTCGGGGGCTAAACTCTCAAGTGGACATTGAAGCCAACAAGGGAGCGCTCAAGAGCAAGGGCGCATTGACAATGAATGGGTTTGAAATGCAATCGTTTATCCCCTAGAACAGGCGGATCCCAAAGGAATTGACCTGAAGCTAAGTCGTCAATGTGTACCAATCAAGTCAGTAACGTCATTCAGACTCCTACAGGAAGAGATCCGTATCCAAGAACCTTTCACATTGCTTGTACCACCACTTGGAGTCCCCAGCACTCCACCCGGTCATGGACAGAGAATAAGTATGGGAGGCCCATACAGAGGAGCAGACCCAAGATCTGGAAAGATCACCAGGAATCACGAGGAAATACCGCAAGCAATAGCTATATCTACGACCACGACAGTCAGGGCTGCATGATCATTCACTCTAGGTATAATTTAGGAAGCAAGTCAAAAATCAAGAGCTCTGAATATTCTCAAATGGCTTCTATGGCCTCTAGTTCCAATCCCGGGTCATCCCTGGAAAAAAATATTGAAAAGTTTCAGTCGGATCTCAACAGGGTGAAGACCTTGGTCCAGGAGCATTCAAGGATCATGCTAAAGTTGGATCATGTTGGAGCAAGGAGATGTGATCTCCTCGACCAAGATCTCATCGGGCTGCGTGAGGAACTCACAAACGACACGGACGCCCAGTTCAAAGACATTTCCAATGTTCACGAAGAATTAGGGAAGCGTCTCAACAAGATTGAATTCAAAATAGACAAGCTCTCCAGTGAATGGTCAAGAGAAAAGAATGCACAGGTGAAGAAGGAAGAAGTATAATGTTTCAATTCTTCCTCTATTCACTCAATGCACCACTCTCTCCAATTAGTGTTTAAGGTTGTTCTACTCGTCGCGGCAGTTATGCTTTGTCTAAATGGTCCCCAGTCAGTCAACCATGCTTCCATAACCTAGGAGTTTTTTGCTTTCCATAAACTGTTGAACTACGAACAGAGGCTCATAGTTACCATAAAGTTTCTAAGTTGTAAAGCACCCAACAGCTGGTTTGTTGGTCCTTAATATAAAAATTTAACTGTTGCTGTAAAAAAAAACATACACAAGTACATTACCATCAACATATAAATAAACATCAACATAATCATCAACATCAACATCTGTAAAATGGAAAATGAAGTATAAGATATATATATATATATATAACATCAAAATGATGATAAATGTCAGATATACATGTCTGGTCCACCCTTGGAACCATATAATCATCACTATTTGTCAACCTACCAGATGTATCAAGACCTCCAGTGGTAGAGCTAGAGCATGATCAGTAAGATCTATCATGTATATCAATAAGAAAGACACGATCTCTAGGAATCTGGATCATCCCACCCAATCTGAGCAACCTCTCCACATCTGAGGGTACAAGTGGATGAGGATCATGGGGAGTTGATGGATCAATAGAGGTTGGTCGTTCAAATAGATATAACGTATCAAATGTTGGAACCATCAAAGGAGGGGAAGGTGGAGGAGATGATGAAGGAGGTGATGGATCAATATAGGATGGTTGGTTGAATAGGTATAAAATATCAGATGATATATTTGTCGAAGGAGGGAGAGGTGTAGGAGATAATGAAGGAGGTCATGGAGGTGAGGACATGGTGGAGGAGGGGCTGGATGAGATGTCGAATGTGGAGGAGTAGTAGGTGGACGCCGAGGAGGTGGTGTAGTGGATGTGGAGGCTCCCCCCCCAGTCGAAGTAGATAATGGAGAAGGAGGTGGACTAGGAGGCCAAGGATATCCGCCCTCATTAGAGGATGAACTACCATGAGGGATGGCATCCAAAAGAATGAAAGCCCCAACAATGTGCTACATCAATCTCCTCATATCAAGAGGAAGCATCCTCCATAGGTCAACGTATCAGTCTTGCCTCTGAATCTCCCTGAAAGGAACATGTTGAATCAATCGATCCGCTAATAATATGGCCATCCTTTTGACCAACACGACCTCGATAGACGGGGGTCCACCTCACTGTCGACACATACCGCAGTCTCCCTGGGCACCAGCCCGGGCAGGTTTGAGCCCACCCAGCAACATCCACAAAGTGGATGAGATCTCACCCGAGGCGTCCAGGAAGAGCATACGGAACCATGTTTCCGCTGAGGGAGGAGGAGAGTTGTGGCTGCACGGACTAACTCTATTGCGGTACTTAAACATAAACTTTAAACATTCGACAAGGAGTTATAACATGTTACTTCATTGCAGCATTTATCATCACATTCAACATAGAACACATTACTTACAACATTTATCATCATAGCAACAGTAAACAAATATTGCATCAAACAACATTCATACATCGCAACATTGCACAATGATAGTACTGAAACATCATCATTATATTACTGTCGCGGTCATATACCAGAAGCAAAACATATATCTCCGTACACAATCGTTCTTCTTCCTCTATTCTCCTATTCCCTCGCTTCTTCTTCTTCTCTCACACTTACAACTCTTATCTATTTATAGGCTTCCGCCATTACAATACTTGTCCACTTACAAATGACTTCCTAACCAACATTGTGAACAATTGACCCAATATCTAACCGACTTGGTCCAAATGACCCCAAAAACCCGCATCCCACGGTACAACTGACTCACTATTACATAATATATGGTCCAATTGACCCAAAACCCGCCAACTGTGGTATTCTTTAATACAAAATACTCCTTTCGCGCCCTCATCCGTCGTGTCACAACGTCGGCAGTACCATGACCTTTCCTCATCAAACCGCCTACCAACAAGCCCCCAACACAATCTTGTGGCTCTCCCTCGAGACACGTCAACTACTGGACATAGTGCACGTCGGACTGAACTATGTTCCGGTAAATGTTCTTGTTGTCTGGATCACGCAGTGTTGTACCACTCCTTCTGCTACATTGATCGTTGTCTGTATGTTGAACCCAAAATTGTCATCGCCCAACTTGCTGTCATGTACTTTTCAAACTCATCCTCGAGTCTCTTGGAAAGGTACTGACGGGAAGAAAAAGAGGACGAACAGTACCAAGGTGCGAAATTAGCAAATGACTCTGGCACATCTATTTCGCACCGGAAACTAGTTCCTACTGTGGGCATGGAGCTACTGCCTCAACCCGTGCAGGGGTCGAGAAGAGCACAATCCTTCGAACAACTACTGCGTATTTAACCATGCTGGACTGGCCCTCGGCTCGAGCATACCACAATGTAAGTGCACCCGCCATATCAAGGCGCTCAGGGACACTCGTTGTTCGGGCTCGCAGGGCCCTTGGGGTGTTGCCACGGGAAACAAAATGAAGCATTTCCACAGCCTCCTTGGAATTCCTCACAACTTAACTCCCAAACTGATCAACTAGCATAACCACTCTATTTCAGAACAACTTCGCTGTAGCGAACTACCAGCTACCTCGGCTACTTATAGCCAGACCATTCCCTGGTCACGACGGTGGGAATGATTCCCCACTTCCTCTCATCTGAGTGTGTGAACCCACAACGGGGGGGGTGACCATGATGTCATCGAAGATCCCACGTGCCGATGTGTGAGCAATCTCCTCACATCGTGCTGAGTGTACCGGCCCCGCGTGCCAGGTGCAAAACATGTCATCGTCATGTGGTAATCCAGCCGAATCTATCAAGTGCAATCATGTATAGGGATGATGGGTAGTGGTGACAACACTGCCCCGTACCCCCCCAAATCCTCTATAATCATCATAAAAATCCTTCAACAAAATCTGTCGTCGGTCCTGGTCACAACACTACCATGAGTCTCCAATCTTGTGGCACAAGCCTTCCCACTTTGGCATACCTGCTTCTGTTGGTGCGCCATCTGCCACCTGCAACACTTACATTTTTTTTCTTTTTTTTTTCAATGCGACTCAGACATCGCACTGCTCCAAGCCCTAGCAATAGGGCGTCAACCTGTGACCATTTACCAGCTTGGGGAGCATCGCCCCATCCAACCGCTGCAACTGAACCGCTCCACCTGAATTAATACTATTGATGCGATATGGACCCAGCCAATGCATCTGCAACTTTCCTGGATGTTTCATAAACTTGCTGTCGTATAATAACACTAAGTCGCCTTGCTTGAACTGTTTGTTTTTTATGTGGCGATCATGCCATGCTTTCTGGCGATCCTTCTCCACTCCTTGGTGAAAGCCAGCGATAAAGTGATCCTTCTCCAGCTCCACCAATTGCGCTAAACGTTCATCTAATGCTGCAACATCATCCATGCTCGTAACAGCCGCAATTCGTAGACTTGGAACACTGTACTCCATTATCATAATTGCTTCCTTCCCATATACCAGCTTGAAAGGTTTCTGACCAGTCAACCTTTTACATGTGGTGCAATAGGCCCACAATACTGCTGGGATTTTCAGATCCCAGTCATTGCGGTTCGCACTTCATACCTTTGTCAACGCATGCTCCAACACCTTGTTAAACGCCTCCACTGTTCCATTCGCCTGTGGGTGATATGGTGTACTCTTCTTATGTTGTATCTGCAACTCCTCCGTTAATGCGCTGATAGTGCGATTAAGAAAGTGGTTGCCTTGATCACTCAGTAATATCTTGGGGCAGCCGAAACGAGTGATAATGTGATCAACCAAAAATCAAGTAGTCGTTGCGGGGGAACAATCAACTACAGGTGCTGCCTCGGTCCATCGGGTCAAGTACTCTGTCGCCGTGACAATATACCGCGCACCTATGCGTTTTCCAGGTGGATGAATCGGTCCAACAAAATCCACAGCCCATTTCTCGAACGGTTGCAGTGTTACTTGAGGTAGCAGCGGCATCTCATCTCGTCTGGACGGCTTGCCAGTTCGCTGACAAACATCACAAGACTGCGCATAGTCTGTCGCATCATTATGTAATGTGGGCCACCAAAGCCCTGCACGCAGTACCTTCCGGGCAGTTGCTCGACCGCCATAATGTCCTCCTGCTACTCCTCCATGTGCCTCAGCTAATATCTGCGCTTGCTCATGCGGCAAGACACATCTGCGTAATATCTCATTAGCACCCAATTTATACAATTCTCCCGCGATTAGCTGAAAGTCAACAGCCTTGACAACCAACTGCTTCTTCTGAGTAGTGGTAAAGTCAGCGAGCGCGGTGCCGGTTACCAGAAACTGAAGGATGTCATCAAAATATTGATCAGCAGCGGCAACTTGGAATAGTTGGGCATCCAGCAACCCGTCTTCGATATTAGTCGGTTCCTCCCCTGTGTCAATCCGTGACAAATGGTCTGGTCCAGCATTCAACCGCCCCTGTTTCACAATGACTTTGAAATCAAATTCCTGAAACAAAAGTAGCCAACGGCAGATCTTCCCCCCAAACATAGGCTTATTGACCAAGTATTTCAATGCAGAATGGTCAGTAAACATTTTAAAGTGGCCACCCAACAAATAATGCCTATATTTCTGCAGCGCGTAAACCATGGCCAGACCTTCTCGTTCTGTGGTAGTGTAATTGCGTTCTGCAGAGGACAGCTTCCAACTGGAAAAAGCAATGGGATGATCAAGGTCGCCTTCTCCAGGTTGAGCCAACACAACACCTAATGCAGTCAATGAAGCATCAACATGGACATGGAATTCCTTACTCCAGTCCGGAAAAACCAAGATTGGGGCCAACGCCATCTTCGCCTTGAGCGTTTCGAAGCTATCCTGACATTCCGGGCTCCACTGGAATGCCGCGTCCTTCTTCAACAATTTTTCCATAGGGGCAGTAATTGCAGCATAACCCTTGATGAACTTGCGATAATATCCCGTATGACCCAATGTCACGCGCAACTGCTTAACGGTGGTTGGCAGTTGCAACCCCAAAATGAGTGCAATTTTGGCTGGATCAACCAGCAATCCCTGCTTACACACGATATGACCCAGCAATATCCTGAAAGGTGCACAGAAAATACATTTCTTCAAGTTTAGCGATATCTGGTGCTGTCGACATCGCTCAAGCATTAACCGCAGATTGGCCAGATGGTCACGAATCAATCCATAATGGTCCAATCATCCATATATACCTGCAAAAACTTTTGAATTAAATCTTTGAATGCGGCAACAACGACCCGAGAGAATATCGCAGGTGCATTCTTCAAACCAAACGGCATTACCATGTATTGAAAGCACCCATTCAGTAACAAAAGTTGTCTTATGGCGATCTTCCTTGGAAATGTGAATCTGATGGTAGCCAGAGAAGCCATCAGTGAAAGAGTACATCTCCTGGCCACCCACTCCTTCAAGTACTTCATCAATAAACGGGGTCGGAAAAGGGTCATGCAAGCAGGCATCGTTCAACTTTCGCAAGTCAACGCAATTGCGCACTTTGCCTGTTTTCTTGTCCTGCACCACCATAGGGCTGATCCATTCGGACTCTTCCACAGGTTCAATAATACCAGCATCCAACATGCGATCAAGTTCCGCCTTGACCTTTTCTTTATGTCGCGGATTCAGCCGATAAGGTCGCTGTCGGACTGGCTTAGCATCTGGTTTCAATGGAATCTTCATCTCTCCTAAATCACCCAGGATTCCCTTCATTTCATAAAACTTCATGGGAAACACATCTTGAAACTCATGAAGTAAATCAGTAACCTTACTAATCATCTCATCGTCCCAATAATCCCCAACATTGGCAAACTTGGGAGTAGCCTCGGTGCCGATATTCGTCTTGCGGAGCTGCAATGGTTGACTGAACGGATTACTTGGCGCAACAGGTGGGACCACATCACGACTTCCTTCAGATTCAGGAATGTTAATATTCTGGGGATCATCATCGTCCTCTGGCCCTCTGTTGATGTTGAAACATTCCATGAGAGACTGCATCTGACAATGTGTGTGCGGGTCGACAGGGTAGGCCGCCGGAACAACCTGAAATACCACGTCACGGATGAGCTGTAGGGAATTATCGACATCAGGGTTGGCATCCGCAAAAGTGAACGTATGAGTGAAATAGATCGTCAACTCCCCCCATGTTGTAATGTCTCGGCACAACTTGGCTGCAGTATGCCATGAGCGCGGTATCTCATCCAGAGTGTGGACTAAAGCATGGACCCACTCATCTCTGGGTCGCGCTACCCATAAGCGTTGGCACTCCATCACATGATCACTGGGATCAGTCCGGCCATCATACCTGCCAATGCGATAAACCTCTGTATCGCTGAACCAAACCATCATCAACCTTCGACACTGTGACCAACCTTTAATTAATTTCTTACGTGTCGCCCACCAGCATACTGGAGCAACCTTCAGTGCTTCCTCCAAGGCCAGCAATCGCTGTGGTTCTGGGACGCAGTCTTCAAATTTTGCTAAAAAGGTGGTTAGGCCAGGCAACCCTTCATAGACAGGCAATGTGATCGTTTCTGTCGCAACACGACATAAGGATTGCGTAACTAAGCCACATTTCTGGAATGGTACTTCATGCATTTGATTCTGCCAATGTTCTAATGCGTCGTCAAAGTTGGAAGATGCAGAACTCTCGCTGTGCCACTCCAACTCACCGTAGGCAATAGGATGAATATAATCTTCAGAGATATTGAACGCATGGTCCCATCTAGCGGGATCATCATCTTTTACAGGCTCCACATAGCGGCGTCCTTCAGTTGGATCCAACGAGGCTATGACTCTAAAATCGCGATTAGCAAAGGTCATCATGCACTTCTTGAAGTTGATGATAGCTCCACTATCGTTATCCCATCCGATCCCCAAGAGCACCAGATAAGAGCTTCCTCCCTCAACCACTTCAATAACATCAAAGTCAGCATAAGTCTTCATGCCCTCAATATCAATCGTGAGTCGCGGAACTCGCCCAATAGGTGTTACCTTCGCATGGTTATCCAACCGGAGCTGCACAGGAGACCAGCTCAATGGGGGACTCCCCATATTCTACCACGCCTGCTTGGTTAAGATGTTAACATCCGAACCAAGGTCAAGAATCATAGAGTCAACATCATATTCACCAATCTGAATATTCATTCGCATCTCCTTGCCAATCTTCCGTCGTTGTAGGGAGTTTACTGCCGACTCCTACCGTCCTTTCGAAAATCGTTGCAACCATCCCTCAATCTCAACCAGGGTAGCTGGGTCTCGGGCCAATGACAAACAGCTTTCAGGGAACTTTTGTAATGTCCCCGGTGATGGTGGTCAATCAGCGTCTGATGTAGTATCTCGCAAACAACAGCCTTACCGCGGTCTTTCTCCAAGGTGCAACGTGCTTCCAGGAATGTTTCCCGCTCCGTATCAATGTCAAAAGGTACCGTCTTCTGACCGGCCAACAGAATCAGTGGTCGCGAACCATCCTCCCCAGCCATCTTGCCTCCACGAGTGACAACAGCCACCGAAGCATCTTGTGGTCGCGGTTTGGTAGAAATGGTCGCAATATTTGCACCCTGCATCTGGTTGTGCTACAGATTCCCCGGTTGATTGACATTTTGATTGACGTTCGGTGGTGGTTGCGGGGGCTGGTTCTGTACGGGTTGCTGCACTGGGTTTTGTACTAGTTGCTATGGCCGAGCCTGATTCTGTAGCTGCGGAGCATTCCCAGCTTGCCATCATGCAATCAACTGTGGACAATTCTCAATCGTATGATCATTACCAAAACAAAACGTACACTAATTCTGTAGCAGTGGGCAGTCGCGGTGATAATTCCCCCATACCGCACAGTGGTAACATTGAACAGGTCCACGACCACCTCAGCCTCCTCCTCCATGACCAAATCCACCACAAAGTCCGCCCCTGTATCCTCCACGGGAGCCACCCTGCTGTTGGTACTAAGGTTGGTTAAACTATTGCTGCATTGGTGTTGGTGGTATCCCTTTCCCTTATGGTGCATACTGTGGTTGCTATACATACTGTGGCTGTGGGGAAGTCATCTGTATCGGAGCGTATTGCGGCATGAACTACTGCGGTTGCTGCTGCTGTGGTGCAAACTGCATCTGAGGTTGCAGTAGCGGCTGTGCTACTTGCAGTTGTAGTTGTGGTTGTTGCACAGTACGCTGATCATCCTTGATGTAAAATGCATCAAACATCCTCTCTTGTAGAAACCCATATGCATGAAAATCTTTGTCATCGTGACCCACCGATTTGCAGAATGTGCAGTAAAGATTTCGCGGGGTTGTGACCATTTTCTGGATATATGGGCAATTATCGTGACTATGCCCAAACACGACACCACGGCATGCTGCCACCATTCAATGGGTTTGGCGTGCCTAACACCAAATAATTACGGAAATCAGGGCAATTATCCTTCGTATGCCCTTCTCCTCGGCATCGCGTACACCATACTTCATCGCGTTGTTCCTTGTTCTTCTTCAAATCTTGCAACTGTATAGTCAGCTTAGCGAGCTGTGTCTGTATATGCGACATCTCAGCTACATTATCTCCAATCGATGATGCCTCCAATCGCATTGCAATCTCTAGAGCTTCACTAGGCGTCGATATGTTTTGCTGCATCAGCGACAGCCGAATGTGGGGTAACAGTGCTGCAATGAACCATTCTTTATGTTGGACAACGCTCATATCGAAACTAACCTTTGCCATCAGCGTCTTGAATCACTGGTTGAAATCCCATACTGTCTCATTGGGATACTGCTTAATTTCCTTCAATTCAGTAATGTATTGAGCCTCCGACTTAAGCCATCTAAATTCAGAAATCATCCCATCCCAAATCTCATCCAGTGACTTCTCTGGGGCACCCATAGGGACTAAAATGAACTTCATGAACCAATCTAATGCACGACCTCGCAGAGTCGTGGCTAACTGTCCTTTCTTAGCATTGGCATCAGTGATTTGTTTCATGGTCCAAACTGCTTCACACAAAAACCAATACTGTTCTGGGTTGTCTGTCGCACTTCCATGGAAAAACGGTAACTTAGCATCATCGCCCACCATTATGGGCTTCCTTCCTCCTGTCACTGTGCTACTACCAATTAACTTCTGCGGAATTGACGAACTTGGTGGTGTCGAAGTAGTATTTCTTGTTGTTTGAGAGTCAGTGAGCGGAGGTGTGGGTACGTTGGTGTTGGGGTTTGGTCCTGCCTCTATCCTGGGTGTAGCCTGGTCGTCCCTATCAGGACTGTGAGGTCGCTTCGTCCCGTGTGGTCTTCCTTCACGGTTTTGCAATTCGATCGCAGCAGGACCTTCTCCCGTCCTCTGCCTCTTCTCCTGTCGAAACCTCTCTCCTCCTCTTGTAAGACCACTCTCTTCCTCGGCTTCACTCACAGTCTCCTCATGGTCTGCACCCATCTACCCCTTACTATTCCATGTATTGTTCCCCAGCAGTCACAGTACCCAGGGCCTCTTCCCACCAGGATGTCTACTGATCAAGGTGCATCTTTAATATACCCTTTTCCCAGATTACCATCTTAATCGACAATTGGAGCGATAGCAGAAACCTTCCCCTCGGTCCTCAGAAGAAGTATCTTTCAGCTTCACTATAGGATTTCTTCGTGTCGACCACAAATTCAGTGATATATCCCTCCAAGATGCTATCAAGCCAAACTTCAACAGCCCACGATGCCTTATTATCGACTTCCTGCAGCTCTTGAATCAATTCCGAGATCCAAGCCATCGGTTCACCACCCCTGGAAGTTCCTCTTCTGGAAGGTCATCTTTGACAACCATTCGTACAGAATGATCGGGAATTCACAGAAAAACCATTCGTGCAGACTGTCATGAATATATCGACCTAGCAAGTGATCTACTGTCAGTTGCGTGTTCCGGATTTCTTCTTCAGCAAACTCCTGCAACTTCTGATCAAACCATTTTTGTATCTCCGGCTTCTTCGGGTGCCACAACATGACCTCCTTCTACTCTGCACATGGTCCCAGCAACGGAACCATTTGTTGACCAACACAACCTCAGTCGATAGGGGTCCACCTCACTATCGACACATACCGCAGTCTCCCTGGGCACCGGCCCGGGCAGGTTTGAGCCCACCCAACAACACCCACAGAGCGGATGAGGTCTCACCCGAGGCATCCAGGAAGAGCAGACGAAACCATGTTTACGCCGAGGGAGGAGGAGAGTTGTGGCTGCACTGACTAACTCTATTGCGGTACTTAAACAGAAACTTTAAACATTCGACAAGGAGTTATAACATGTTACTTCATTGCAGCATTTATCATCACATTCAACATAGAACACATTACTTACAACATTTATCGTCATAGCAACAGTAAACATATATTGCATCAAACAACATTCATACATCGCAACATTGCACAAAGATAGTACCGAAACATCATCATTATATTACTATCGCGATCTTATACCAAAAGCAAAACACAGATCTTCGTACACAATCATTCTTCTTCCTCTATTCTCCTATTCCCTCGCTTCTTCTTCTTCTCTCACACTTACAACTCTTATCTATTTATAGGCTTCCGCCATTACAATACTTGTCCACTTACAAACGACTTCCTAACCGACATTGTGGACAATTGACCCAATATCTAACTGACTCAGTCCAAATGACCCCAAAAACCCGCATCCCGCGGTACAACTAACTCACTATTACATAATATATGGTCCAAGTGACCCAAAACCTGCCAACTGCGGTATTCTTTAATACAAAATACTCCTTTCGCGCCCTCATCCGTCATGTCGCAGCGTCGGCGGTACCGCGACCTTTCCTCATCAAACTACCTGCCAACACATCCTATCAACAATATCATGTCTGAACCTCTGCTCAATCCTTTGTCAAAGGCCAGGTCTGGATAGATGAGGCACCTCTGGCTGATCATGCATCTGTATGTCCTCATCCTCATTAGCTTGCGGCAGAGGAGGACCCACATCACCATCAAATGTGCCAATATCTGTAAAATATATAGTACACAATAATAATTAGACAATTTCATTAAACATGAATTTTTTTTTTGTAAGTTGCAGACATAAATTTAATTAACAAAGCCAAAAAATACATAGAGAGACGAAGCATTTGTGGCATACTGGGGATGCCTCAAGTGATGAAGCCACCATCCCAGTCACTCAAAAATACTAAAATAACTGACATAATACAAAATATAAACCCTCTGGGTCAGGTCTGCCCATAAAAAGACTAGGACTTGCTTCAAAAATAGAGTTTCAAATTGTCTGGAAGTACTGTAAAATAAACCATACCGAGAATTGAAACAAAAAAGTTGAAAATCACAGAGATAACCCAGAGCTATGGCAGCCCATTTAGCAATTTGCAGGCGGCGCCTCTGGTTCCTCCTCAAGGATGGGACAAGAATCATAGTAGTCTTCAAAGGTCCCCGGAGAGGGGAGAGTAGGAGTAGGAGAACCTAGAGCACCCGTACCTTCCTGAGCGTCATCGTTTGCTAGTGTAGTAGGAGCCGAACCCTTATCCTTTCTGACCTTGGATTTTTTCTTTGCATACCCAAGTTTCGGATCATCTGGAGCAGCTGCATCCGCATTGTTTTCCGGCACTGTTGTTGGGTAAAATATATGCTATATAAGTCAACACTTAATTGTCAACCTGGGAAGGCTATATGTGCAGGATTGAAGGCTTCAACTAACCTAATCTAACTAAATATGCAAATGCACTAACATGCAAGTACATGATTTTAAACTACATGCATGACTTTCATAATTCAAATGCAAGAATTTATTCTATCTATGAAAACAGGAAACGGATTAATGAATGAAACTATCAGAACTGAAATAACTTGGAAAATTAAATTATTAACTTTTTACTTAAAAATAAACTATCTAGGAACAAGAGTGATAAATTCTGAAACAATAACTAATTAGCAAATCAGATATGAAGAACTTAACTTTGGAAGCAGGTTAAAAACAAGATTACGGAAGATAATATGGAAGTAGAAAATAATGACAAAACTTAATTAAAAACTCTATGTAACATGAAACAAGAGTTAAATTACATCTAAAACTATTAATTAGAAGCAAGAAGCATTACATTTAAAAAGCAGAAGAAACTGGATTCTGAAAAAGCATAAAACAATGTAGAAAGTGTAAAGGTCCGAATGACTATCTGAATGCCTGTCCGAATGATAGTCTGAATGCCATTCAAAATGGAAGAAAATGATTTAAACTAAAGAAAAGAATAATTTTGGATGACTTTAATTACCAGCTGGCTGATGCATATGATCCTACTGTGCAAAGGAAGCAAAAGGTTAATTAATTAGAAGCTAAACTAACAAGAAAACTATTTATACTAATCATTCTCTAAAGAAGATGAACTATTTCTATGATAGGATAAAGCAAGACTAAGATGGAATATAAAGTTAACCTACAACTATAGGAAGAAAAGCTAACAGAGAGAGAAGAGCTAATGAAACTAATGCTAACTATAACAGAACTAAAGCAATGTCTAACTACAGATGATAGAAGAAGACTGAAAACAACTAGAGAATGCTATGCTTGGTCAGCCATTCCTAATTCTGAAAAGTAAACTACGTTAGCAGCAAAATACAGTTTATAGGAAAAGCATTAACAGAATTACTTCTAACTATGAACTGAATTTGAACTACTGAAACATTAACTAGTTAACCGTATCTAATTGTAAATGACAAATATGAAAGCAAACTAAGAAGATTTAAGCATGACCGGTTGACAGTTCTGCAAATGTGAATTATATTAGCAGCAAGACAGATGTTTACAGAAAACAGAGAAATGACATCTACAAGAAAAACCAAACTAAATACATATACTGAAAATGTAAACTACTTATCTGTAGAAAAGGAATAACAAAATATAGATAAATGGAACCTCTGATTGTTGAGGGGCCCTTCCCAGCAACAAAGGTCGAAACTAGATTAACTTAGTCACCACCAACATAACAGCAAAACACAAGAGCTTCCATTCAATTAAGAAAATTATACAACGTAAATGTCTAGTTCTACTACTCTATCTATCCTCTTGTTTTCTTCAGAGAAAGCATCTATTTATAAGTTTACAAATGGGAGAGAAGGTAGACGTAGACAACCTCTCTGAAAATAGCAATCTTAATGTCTGCACAATGGTCGTATGGTGACTTATGACAGCGCACAAGCCGTTTTCCTACTCCACAGTGCTGATTCTCCAAGGTGCGAACAACTGCATGTTGGTTTCCTTCAACGGTGGGCAGAAGCAGGTGCTGGAAAGCTGGGCGTGGGATGACGGAACTACTGGGACGTCGATGTGGCAGGAGCATGTGCTGGCAGGCTGAGCGAACAAGGGAGCGGATCTTCTAGAGCATTGGCGTGAGCAGAGGCATGTGTTGTCAAGTTGGGCGAGCATAGAAGCGGATCTTCTAGAATGGAGGCTCACCAACCATAACCATCACGTGGCTAACATAACCCATGTGTCCATTTTTTACTTTAATGGCCATAAATATGCCAACTGTTGATTCCGCAGGCTGAACGCAAGGTTGAATGACAGGCTGGACGTGGTTGAATGTTAGCAATATTAACACGCAGTATCAATGAAGGGTCATTTGAAAATCTGCAGCCTGTAAATCAAAACTAAATGCCAAGTATGCCCGGAAATGTCACATTAAACATCAATAATTCATAATATAGAAAGATTTGATCAAAATTCATGTGGTAAGTAAATATATGCATACATGATTTGTTTGATGGTCTGAATGGCAAAGAGAATGACTTATTATAGAAAAAAATGATTAAAATAACGCCACTCATAGTATATTTGATGATAAAAATGGTGACAAAAATGGACGTCAACAACTGCCTGGTCAGAATTGCTACCCAGGGAAAAGATATCCCAGGTCATATTGGTGTCCAGGGTGTTGGAGTGGTCGACGACCTCTTTCAGGTTGGAATTGATGTTCCTCACGATATTGGAGCTAGCTTTCCAGCTTGCCTCCATTTCTTCAACCAAGGTGCTCATCATATTTTTTAATAGCCAATAGTGATTTATGGCTCCACCATTGCTGCCAGAGGCAAGAAGAGCCGCCACCCTACGAGCCTCCCACCCATCAATTAGACTGCGGGTCCATGTAGAGATGCGCTCAGCATAACCATCCATTACAGTCCAGTCCATGGCTTACCTAGACCTTCTACCAGAGCTAGTTCTTCCACTACCGCAACGAGAGATGCCTTTGTTACGTGACGTCGTGGCAATCAGAGTCGCAGGAGAGACCACAGGGAGTATCCAGAACTCAGCAGAGGGAGCCACATAGAATAACCAGAATGAAGCAATGGAACTAGAAAACATGTCAACAAATGGCTTAAAAGAGCTGAGCCATGCCAATTCCCTCCCATGGAGGTAATAAATGTTGCAGGTTGTCATCCTTGATAAGGGTGGCAGAATTGAATGCTCGTCACACCGGCCGAGAGGTATCTTCATTCCAAACGCGCGCGAAGGAGATTAGGATCCACAGATTCGTCCTCCAGCCTTAAATACTCACTATCACCCTGGGAGGAGTGTTGTCCATTGCTGGCTTACAGGTGTGTGGCGTTCGTCATCACGTGTCCAGGTTCGTGCATGCTGAGTATTTTTCCACGTGAGGTGAGTACCGTGGGCTCCTGATCCGTGGGCGCAAGGGTCGAGCTGCTGAGCACGTGGACACCCGCATCCGGGGACCTCTAAACATGAATTTAATATAACAATTTAAAACATATTTAATTTGCATTAAGTATAATGAGAATAAAATAAATTAAATTAAATTAAACATAATGCTAAATTTACCTCTGTGATCAAGTGCCTCGTCTCAGGTGAAGAATATGTTGGTACACCCTCTCCAATCTAACCCTACATATGGATATACAACCATATAAAATCGAGGTTGGTCCTCATCGCCTAGCATGTCAAGCACATCCGTAGTGATCCTCGCAGGAAACTCTGGATTCCCCCTCTTGGGAATCATCTGCCCCCACATGCACATAAGCACATATTTCATCAACCTAGGATGGCGTCGGTCAAAAGATAGCCTAGTCACCAAAAATATCTAAAAAAATAGACAAAACAACTCTGAACCGAAGGGGAAGTTCCTCCTCCCGCCAATACATGCACCATTGTAATATCCTAATTTTTACCCCATTGCATTAAAATGTAAATGATGTAATATTGTTATAAAATCGTGGTGAGGAGCTCAAGGCCAAGGCCTCACCATCGATTTAGTGATGCATATGGTTTACGTGCTAGCCATGCACGTTGAAATTGCAAATATTATATAAATATGCATTTTAATAAAAGACCCACAACTAGCTATGCAATCCAACAAGAGATGGGGAATGATTTTACAAGGAATTGGGAGGGAAAACATTCAAAACCTTGAGCCAATCAAGTCAAGCCAAGTGTCAATGAGAGAACCCATCAAACCCTCAACTACCCATTTTGACTTTTGTACCCAATCATTCATTCTCCCAAGAGTTAGTTGAGGTAGTTAATGCCTTAGGGAATGGGAAGTGTGGCTATCCAAATTCGAGTATGGGCAAGCCACCCTTCATGGAAAAATGTGTTCTTCTTCTTGAGCAAGAAAACAGCCATGAATTGCTCCCCAAGCCATAACCCATGAAGCAGTTTTTCTCTCCCACGAGTTTGGAGCTACCTAGGCATTTTTCTCCATGGATTTCCTGTGTTTTCCATCATCTTTCAAGCTGGGAAGGGCGTTTTTGCTTTGGTTACCAGTGGGGAAGAGAATGGATTGATTTAGGGGTTTCCTAGAGGTCGTTTTGGCCATTAGAATGCCCATAATATGTGGGATAAATCGTTTTCCTCCAAGTGGTCGAATTGCCCTTTCTCACAATCCATTTTTGGTGTGCCAACGATTTGGGAAAGACCATGGCCATCTTGTTTGTAAACACCATTACTGAAAATGTGTAACCATGCCCAGTTCTTGAGTTTGCTGTGTGTAAGAGAATGTTGGGGTTGAGATGGGTATCCATTGCTTTGGCTGTGTATGAACTGGAATGTCCCCTTTCCTTGTAAGAATCACGCCCAGCTTGGGGGTGGCAATTGTGTTGAGAGAATTGATTAACACAACTGGCCTACGGTTGGGTGGAACATTGCAGTGACATAGCGAGTTGTTTGGGACAATTGCACAATGAAGATAAGTAGTCTCTATGTGTATTTACTTTTGCAATGTTTAATTTAATGATTATTTTGATATGTTGTATGAGCATGAATTATGTGTGGATGTTGTTTTGATTCTGCTGTGCATACTTGTTTGTTTTGCATCTACACACTCTTGTTTTTTAGCTGCTATGAATTTAATGAGCGGGCTTCATTTGTGTAAAAGCCCCAGATTGGCATCATATTCCCTTCTAGGAATTGGGTCCAGAAAGGGACTGTGACAGAGTGGTATCAGAGCTGCTGGTTGCAGCATTGGGCCTTCATGGGCTACCTATTATAGTTGCAGAGGTAAGTATGCCTCCTGTCCAGCACTAAACATAAAAAAAGAAGGAAATATTCAGAATTTTTTTCTAACTGGTTTTTGAAAATTTGAAAATTTTTCTAAGTGTTGGAAATTTTGCTCAAGTCTCTGTCTGTAATTTTAACGATAACTATTGCGCCAAGGTCGGCGAAAATTTGGTTAAAATTTTGCGCCAAAGCAGTCGCAGAGAAAAGACTCTATCACCGATTTTAGTGTTAAATTTTGCGCACGCGCGGCGATTTTAGTGTTAATTTCTGCGACGCGGGGACGAAATTAAGGTTAATTTCTGCGACGCGCGCGGCAAAATCAAGGTTAAAATCTGCGCCGACGGGCGGCGATTTTAGCCATAAAATTTGCGCAACGGAGGCTTGCAGGCGACCAAGATAAGGCCAGGACCGCCGCAACGAGCACGGAAGTTGGGGTTAAAACTAGCGCTGGTCGGTGGCAACACTGGCGAAACGGTCGCAGAAGTTAGGGCTAAAATCTGTGATGCGGCGGCAACTTTAAGGTTAAAACCTG
The DNA here is from genome assembly GCA_027924585.1 of Larix kaempferi. Taxonomy (NCBI): domain Eukaryota; kingdom Viridiplantae; phylum Streptophyta; class Pinopsida; order Pinales; family Pinaceae; genus Larix; species Larix kaempferi. The sequence continues at coordinate 26,407,739 of BSBM01000877.1, read as the reverse complement.
CGATGCGACGGCGATTTTAGGGTTAAATCCAACGCCAAGGGCAGTGAAGTAAGGCTAAGACCAGCGATGGTCGCATAGGTTGAGCCGCGACCAGCGATGGGAGGAGCAATAAAAAAAAGAGTATAGAGCCCAAAACGTGATTTTTGGGTAGAAGGAGCAGTCGGTCTCAGAATGGGATGATTCCTGTGGGGTTCGGAGGCCATTAACGAAGGCCATGAAAGAACGAGAGAGGGTCCCGAACCCAGTATGCTCCAATTTGACAGAAAATGGAGAATAGTGACTTCAGTAAGACGGTGTCCTGAGGCTTAACGGAAGGTCGGATTGACCTGAAATTGATATGGCGCGGCCATGGAGCAGGAACAGTGTTAATTTTGGAATCTTGGAGCCGAACTCCAAAGGATGTGGAGTCGGGGTGAACCAGAAGGCCAAAAAGCACTGTTCTAGGCCACTTTTTCAGGATTTTGAAAAGCTTGTGGACAGTAAAAGTGACCCTAGATGTAGGAATAAAATTTTTTATTGAACTAGACATTTCATCTTCTCATTAATACAGACATTTTCTGTTAGACGAAGATTTTCCAAAAATGCATAGATTGGGAGATAGCCATTTTTGGCCAAATTTTGAGATTTTGGGGGAAAAATGAAAAGTTAAAAGTAGCCAAACCCCGAATTTTATAGAAGTTGACTGGTGCATCGGAACAGGGATCCAAAGGTTGCTGAGTGTTCCTTGTTATATGGACTATCTTCTCCCGGTATATAAGTTTTCATGATTCTTCCTAGATTTGCTTCTACAAGCAGCTGAAGTTGGCCTTTGAGAACAAATTGCAACTATGTAAAAGTGCAGAAAATTTGGGCAAAGTTTGCATTTTTGAAAGAATGTAAATTCCATGTTCTGGATCGGAATGGAGCACTGGGATAGGCGCTAGAAAGATTATTCAGAGGAGAACAGTAATGCATGACCATAATTTGAATGAGGTCCACATATATCATAGATATTTGGTGCAGAAGTGTGCTAGTGGTTGTTTTGACAAAAAAATTGTTGTCAATATGGGCAATTTCTATAATTGCATGACTGGAATGAAACCGGACCAGCTATGATATGGAAAAGGGATTCCATGCTACGATGAGGGATTGGAAAGGGGGAATTCCTTAACCCCTGTTTTGCTATCGTATTTATAATTATGAAATTGTCATGCATATAAACTATGGCATAAGAATGTTGAAAATGCAAGAGATTACATAGATGAAATGAATATGCACCAGATAGCACATTAATAAACATTGTACAGTGCATGTGAAAATGTTTGTGCATGAATAGGATGTTGCATATTGGTAAAATAGTGAGGTTTTACATATGCAATGAGCCACTTGAGGTAATTTTGGTGGTTGTTAATAATTAGTTGTGTCTGCATTGGTTGTAGGACAAAATACAATCAAAGCATGGCTAAAGAAGCTGATGACGTTGTTGCACAAGACCAACAACCTTATGAAGAAAGGATGGTGCAACAAATGTGTGATCATGAGGTTGGAAAAATGACTATGTAGCCTTGGTAAGAGGCCAACCGATCAAGTAACATCAAGCGATGTTAATAACAGCCATGCAGGTAAGGGTTAACTGTGCTTAATTGCATGAATGCTGAAAGAGGATTTGGTGAGATCCCTTCAACTATGTTTAAACTATGTTGATTGATTTGCATGTGGTATTGAGTGCCTGAATGTGAGTGTCAACCTACCAAGTATGGTGAGGTGTGGGTAAGTGAAGGCAATGATCCTTACACCCTATAATTGCTTAGAAATCTCAATGCATTCATATGAAATTATATCATGCTATTTGAGTATGTCGGTTGTGAGTTTAACAACCAAAGCAAGTGAGGACTTATGGTCATGTTGTGGTAGTGCATGCTATGAGTGGCAGTCATGGTTAGGTCATAATAGGCATGAGTACATAGTATGCATGGATTAATGCAAGGTTGCATTGAGGGGTTATGCATTAAGTGATTGTACATCAAAATATCATGTAAATGTTGTGAATATGCATGCATATGTGTGGGTGCACATGTTGAGATGCATTGTGTGAATGCATGGTTGTGATATATATATTTCAATGCAATTAAATGATAGATGAAATGGTGGACTAATGTTAATCCTGAGACCATTTCATGAGCTGTTGTGAATGCAGGAGAATGATTGCATGAAGAAAGTAGGCATGTTGATGGGCTACCAGAGTGCTCTGTTGGAAGGACAGAGTTGCATAAAAATGATATGGATGTGAAGAAATGAGTATTTACAGTTTATTTAAATTGCATGAACAGTATACCCGTGTCTTGCAATTTTATTGTGATAATGATGCATATATAGAAATGTATATATTTCATTGCATTTCAAATGTTAACAACTGAAGGTGTTTGAATTATTGAGAGTTATAATTCTGAGATCACTTTAGTGACTGTTGTGGCAATGAAAGGATCATATGCATAGATACTCACAAGGTGATTGGCTTATTGAAGTTTCAGTTTTCAGGTAGAAAATTCTTGCGTATGGCAATGAGGATAAGTCCATAGTAAAGACCGGGATCTACCATATATAGAGGCCAAAGGTTATGAGAAGGTTCTCATGGTTGTGGAATTTAACTAATGCATGAAACAGATTTGTGAATTTCAAATTCAAAATTTTTCTAATGTTGCTGACTATTTGGCTATTTGATAAGTGTGCCAGGATGACACATTGCAGGAAGACCATGTGTGATGGCCTACAGAAGCCAAACTAGATGGGAAGGATCCCATGATTTGGAAATGGGTTTCGGGTGAAACGCCATATTGATAATGTCTCAACCGAACTGCATGTTGGTAAAGCATGTGAGTGAGATAGTAAAATTATGCCAAGAAGGCATGTGTGGGTTATGGAACGTGAAAGGATTTGGGTGGCAAATTGAAGGACTGTTGACTCAGAGAAGGGAGCCCCCATTCTTCGCAAATGAAGAAAAGATACATCTAAGAAACGAATGAGTATTTTGTAACCCTAACTAAGAATATACATGTCTGGCTATCAAATTTAATATGCAGATCATGTTTTATTATTTCAGACTGCTTGAGTACGATTAGGGCCTACATGACTCACATCAGAAAGGGATGCATACCTTTTGGGTGATGGGTTATGTTAAGGTTGTCAATATTGACTACACCCTAAGGGAATGGACGCATTCCTGGTGTTTCAATACTTAATAGTGAATGTTATGAAATATGATTACAATTTTATAGCAGCAATACTGATGAGCCTACTTATCCTTCTTGTGCTATCAGCTTACACAGATACAATCTGGTGTTGCACGTAAGAGGAAAAGTTAAGGAAGGGTGCTCGAGAGGACTGTATGGGCAGTGCTAACCTTTCTACGCTCACACTAAAGGACACTAGAAGAGATGGATAAACCTGAGGAGATGTGTAACAGAAAAGGGGCATCATCCTTGTGTAGTGTGAGTAGGGTATTATGGGGTCATGCTAGCCTGCATTCAAGTAAGTCACCTATGGAGTTCCTAGAGGGAATCACGTAATCATATTATGTTGTTCTTATTGCTTGATAAACCCAGTCGGTGTACTAGCTTGGAAATGGTTGCTGTATGCCTGATAAACCCAGTCGGTGTACTAGCTTGGCATTAGTTGTGTGGATATTGTGGTGAATGGTTGTTGGATGCCTGATAAACCCAGTCATTGTACTAGATTGGCATTGGATATTTGCATGTTGTGGAGGTATTGGTGAAGGGTGTTATTTCCTGACAAACCCAGTCGGAGAACTGGCTTGGAGATGGTCGTTGTATGCTTGATAAACCCAATCGGTGTACTGGCTTAACATACTGATTTTTGAAATGCTTGATAAACTCAGTCGGCGTACTGGCTTAGCATACTGATTTTTGGGATGCATGATAAACCCAGTCGACGTACTGGCTTGGCATTGCCTATTCGGATGATGTTTTGGAAGCAGCATGTGTGTTGGCCAAGCATTCACCCCATAGGTGATCCAAGGCTTGTAAGCAGAGAAGGAAACCTGTGGATTAGCAAGGAAAATGCACAATACAGATAAGTATTCAATTTCATTTATTTCTTGCTTGGAATAATGAAGATTTCAGGTATAAGTTTTCTAACAGCTAAGCTGATACACTATTGTTTCTTTGTTGGAAACCTTGGTCATTGCAGGAAAGCAAGGACCCTAAAAGAACCATAATTCTTGGTTAAACCAGAGAGTAACTGGTCAGGTGCTATAAATTCTTAGTAAATCCAAAGAGTAACTGGTTGGGAACTACAAATGCTTGATAAATTCGGAGAGTAGTTAGTGGGGGCACTAAACCCTTGATGTTGTGGAGCAGCCGGCGTGCTGGCTAAACATTCTTTAATTAATTAATAAAAGCAGTCAGAGCACTGGCCTAGCATATTGCTAAATGAGATGATTGATAAACCCAGTCAGCGTACTGGCCTGACATTGCCTATTCGAATGGTTGTGGAGTAGCCTGCGTGCTGGCCCAACATTCATTATTGTGTCCATGGGAAATCCAAGGCTTGTAAAGCAAAGAAGGATCATGTGGAATAAAGTGAAGACATCCCATACAGATAAGTATTTGGTTATCTTGCAGCTTCTTGCTTGATGAATATACATGTGTATATGAATTGCTTATGATTTCTTAAACTCTTGTTTAGAAATAAACCCTATGAGAATAAACTGAACATGTGAATTGATTCAATGTTTGAGTGTAGGTATTCTTGGGAGCGAGGACTATGAAAGCATCTGGAGAATGCATGTGGACATGTGACCATCCTAAAGACCTCAGTATGAGCAGTAATGAAAGATGGTGCTAGTGGATATGTGTGGTTCCTAGCAGCCAAAGGTTCTGTAAGCAACAACGAGGAAAGGTTCCCTGGTTGAAAATCCTTAGACATACCTTAGACACTAAGTGTCATAGCCAAGAACGGGCAAGTCAAGAATTCACATTGAAGTGAAAGAGGCTAAGGAGCATGAAACCAGAGTTGTGGTGCGGCTCCGAATTGGAACAAGACTAAGAGGGGGAATACTCTTACTCTTCTCTTTCCCTTTTGACTAATGCATTTCAAAAACAGAGGATTGTTGAATGCATGTTGTGACTGAAAGTTGATTGTGTTAATTGCTTGAAATGAATTGTGAATGCTAAAATAGTAAATTTCCTGTGAAAGAAAGGATGAACATGAATGAGTTCATGTGTATGTTGGGAAAGCATGAAAAGTATGAAAGTCTTATGAGTAAAGCATGGGCGTTCCATGTCAATTGAGAAAATAATTGACTAATTTTAATATTGTGTTATGCTTGTCCTAACATGAATTGTCATGGTGAATCTCATAGTTGAGGAATTGAAAGCCATCTGTTGCAGTTGTTACTAGCCAAGTGTTGCTAGTGAGAAAAGTGTGGGCCGGTTGTGCATATTGATCATGGCAGCAGACCAAAAGCTATTTGTTTTGTCTAAATATCTTCCTCGAATAGTTCCCAGGACAACAAGGAAGATGGAATCCATGAAATTCCAGACTTGTAGATCAGCTACAAGATAAATAAATAGAAGGGATTGATGTGGAGCGATGCCCACCTGCAGAACTGGAAGATCAAGCCAATAGGAGTAGCTTTTGGAAGCCAAAATACTTGATCCTGAAAGTTCAAAGTAAAGAGATGAACACATGATAGACCTGCCACATTTGTGAATTTTGAGACATGTGTAAAGTGGGTATATATTCCTAAGTGTTGGAACACCGGGGACGATGTTATTCCAAGGGGGAGGGGATTGTAATATCCCGATTTTGACCCATTGCATTAAAATGTAAATGATGTAATATTGTTATAAAATCGTGGTGAGGAGCTCGAGGCCAAGGCCCCGCCATCGATTTAGTGATGTATATGGTTTACGTGCTAGCCATGCACGTTGGAATTGCAAATATTATGTAAATATGCATTTTAATAAAATACCCACAACTAGCTATGCAATGCAACAAGAAATGGGGCATGATTTTACAAGGAATTGGGAGGGAAAACATTCAAACCCTTGAGCCAATCAAGTCAAGCCAAGTGTCAATGAGAGAACCCATCAAACCCTCAACTACCCAGTTTGACTTTTGTACCCAATCATTCATTCTTCCAAGAGTTGGTTGAGGTAGTTAATGCCTTAGGGAATGGGAAGTATGGTTGTCCAAATTCGAGTATGGGCAAGCCACCCTTCATGGAAAAACGTGTTTTTCTTCTTGGGCAAGAAAACAGCCATGAATTGCTCCCCAAGCCATAACCCATGAAGCAGTTTTGCTCTCCCACTAGTTTGGAGCTACCTGGGCGTTTTTCTCATGGATTTCCAGTGTTTTCCATCATCTTTCAAGCTGGGAAGAGCGTTTTTGCTTTGGTTTCCAGTGGGGAAGAGAACGGATCGATTTGGGGGTTTCCTGGAGGTCGTTTTGGCCATTGGAATGCCCATAATCTGTGGGATAAATCGTTTTCCTCCAAGTGATCGAATTTCCCTTTCTCACAGTCCATTTTTGGTGTGCCCACGATTTGGGAAAGACCATGGCCATCGTGTTTGTAAACCCCATTGTTGAAAATGTGTATCCATGCCCAGTTCTTGAGTTTGCTGTGTGTAAGAGAATGTTGGGGTTGAGATGGGTATCCATTTCTTTCGTTGTGTATGAACTGAAATGTCCACTTTCCTTGTAAGAATCATGCCTAGCTTGGGGGTGGCAGTTGTGTTGAGAGAATTGATTAGCACAACTGGCCTACGGTTGGGTGGAACGTTGCAGTGACATAGCTAGTTGTTTGGGACAATTGCACAATGAAGATAAGTAATCTCTATGTGTATTTACTTCTGCAATGTTTAATTTAATGATTATTTTGATATGTTGGATGAGCATGAATTATGTGTGTATTTTGTTTTGATTCCGCTGTGCATACTTGTTTGTTTTGCATCTGCACACTCTTGTTTTTTAGCTGCTGTGAATTTAATGAGCGGGCTTCATTTGTGTAAAAGCCCCAGATTGGCATCATATTCCCTTCCAGGAATTGGGTCCAAAAAGGGACTGTGACAACGACATCGATTGAGAGCATAACAAAACTATCGTAAATAAATAGCAGACCACCTAATGCATCTAGGTTCCTGCACTAAAGAGTCAACATAATATAATAAAGGGAAGATAATGTACTTCCCATCACTGGTGTAATACGCAATAGTCGTCACAAATAAAGAGAGGCACCTCACATCCTCTCTACCAAAAGAAGCAATGGTAAGTTACCCACCGCTGACTTGAAACTGAGAAGGCTCGAGGATGTTGTCATCAACATATCTCTGAACATATACCAGTTGATTCGTTGCTACAGCTCCAGCTGGAAACTTAGGGAAATGAGGAAGGTCCTCACCTCTCCTAGAGAGCCCGACGATAAAGTAAATTTCCTCCTCAGTGGGATGGAACCACTCATCGGGACCAACTCAAAAGGCCTGCCTGAAATGATCCCAGTGTCCAATCAACTGGGTCATCAACGTACTATTCTCCTTGAGTGATGTCGCCTCCTCATAGAACTTGAGGAGGCCGACAACTCTCAAGAGGTGTATAGCCTGAGGCGTAATGGGATGAGGGTATAAATATCTCTCCCTCTCCCTGGCCTCCCACTCTCTGTGGAAGTTATACTGATATACTTGTGCCTCGCGTTGCTGTTGTGCCTTGTGGCGATCACGTCTTTGTTTCACATATAATATAAATCAGTCTCATAAGCATACATATAAAAGAATTATAACAAGATTATATCTACCAAAATAAAATATTAAAACTTTTTCCAAAAAAAGAAAACCAGTGCGCCATAAATATTAGAAACGCATTGTTAGCGGTGCCTTTATATACTAGAAGTGTTGATAAGCGGTGCACTACAATATCTATGACTTACCACTTATATATCAAAAATTTTAAAATTGATTTCGACAGTGCGCCTAAATCTGATTAGCGCACTGTTATTCAAACACATCGAATTTAAACAATAATCATTTATTTGAAATATATTCACGGTGCACCTATTCCACATCAACGCAATGTGAACCGGTGCCTTGACATGACATAGGAGCACCGATGGTTGTGTGTTCACGAATTTATAAGCGATGCACTTATATACTGGAGGCACCAACAAACAGTGGGCTATAATATATATGTCACACCTCTGGTTATATATCAAAATTTTAAATTGAATTGGACAGTGCGTCTGAATCTTATTAGTGCACCGTTATTCAAACACACCGAATTTAAAAAGTTACAAATTATTTTAAATATATTTCGGTGCACCTATGACACATTGTACCACCGATGCCTTGACGTGACATAGGAGCACCGTTAATTGTGTTTTCACAAGTTTATCAAAGGTATCACCGGTGTGCCTATTTCACGTAATTGCACTGCTGTCGGTGAGATGACGTGACATACGTACACCATATAAATTATTATGGTTTTATTGTACCAATACCGGTGTGCTAGACAATAACAAGCACCGGAATTCCGGTTCCCTTTATTGTACTAGATGCACTGGTTTCTATGATAATTCAGTGTTTTAGTAGGTGTATAAATGGTGTGCTTACGCCATGTCATTGCACTAATATCCGGTGTGCATGAGTGGCATAAGTGTGCTGTTAAACGTTTATTATTTTTTTAATAAATGGTATGGTTATCGGTGTGTGTATTACACTTAAGGGCACCGGAATGTCGATGCTCTTAAATGTGTAATGCAATGGTGACCATTTGTGGGTTTTTTTTTTTCTGTGATGTGCGATGAGTTCAATTCGTTCGGCTTGAACCACTGCCGGTGCGCCCTGTAAAATTTTATAGGGCACACTGTATATCAGTGTGAGCCGAATGTTTCGAATGCACCGCACAAAATTTTTAACTTTAAAAAAAAACAAAGTAAATTTAAGGTGAATTTTAAAAACTAAAGCGCTAAAAAATTATTTTGTGAAGTAACAAACATTTTACCTGTTGAACGACACTATTGACGATATATGGTAAATTTTAATTTTCCAAAAGGGTTTGGAAAAATTCAAACGAACCGAACCGCCAACAGAATACAACGATGCGTCCACATGGACCATGGATGTCAGGGCATCCAGGTGGATGAAGGGCAGCATTATTGTAGAGGGGCTCAAACGCACTGAAGTGGGGTAAAAATGAGTTTTCGGTCGCGGTAAATTTTTTATTAAACCCTGCACTGGTGCGCTCGACGTTAGAACACACCGATGCAATCCAAATTCAAAAGCACCGGAATGAGCCGATGTTAAAATAAAATTAAAAATATATGTATATATTTTTAAATAAAATGATTTCTGGTGCGTTGTGTTTATCCACCAGCACCAGTGTGTAAATAACATTTAGTGCACCAGGAATGGTCTTAAAATATTTTGTCGATTATAAAATTATATTTTTTATTTTTGATAAATCGAATGGCAATGTGTTACGGCCTTGTGAATGCCCTGGTGCGTTTCACTAAGTACCCACTGTTGTTAGACTTTTGAGATATATGTTTTAAGAAAATAGATTATAAAATAATGTTCAGTGCGTTAGGGTTTGGTGAAACGCACAGGTCCGGTTATCATTAATGAACGCACCGTGTTTATTTTTTTACTTAAATATTTTATTTTTAAAATAAAAGAGTATGTGGTGCGGTGGTTTCTACGAAATGCACTGGTGCAGGTGTATGTGATGGAACACATCGCTATTGTTATTTGGAAATTATTTTGGTTTGATAAAGATGTTTTCAGGTCATGGTGCAGAAAATTAGGACGCAGAGGTCAATGCATTGGTGCGCTTAGGTTAGAGATGCACCGGTGTGATTATGTTGAAAGAGCACTAAAATAAAAACCTTCGCTAAAACCTTTGACCGCTCTCCTTCGCTACTAACCTCCATTAGAAACGGTTATTTGGGCTCTTTTTTGAGGAGCATACGCTATAACCTCCGCTAAAGGGGATTTTTCTTGTAGTGAATTCAAGGAATTATGGGAAGGGATACAGGTATATAATGTGTCGAGACCCATCCCATCACAGATGAGTTTACATTGGATGGCATATGTGCGTACACCACACATGATTATACGGGGTTAGGAGTTTGCTCAGGTAAATATGTTGTTTTATTTGTTTTTATATTCAAAGCAATAATTTTTTACATATTTAATTCGCTATGACTGTCTTCATCTTCAACACTAACGTACTCTCTATACTATAATATGGCAGGTCTTGTAACAAAAGGTTATTATGGATGTAAATGATGTGGACCTTCTATGAAGGCTAGGTGGTCCAAAGACCTACGAAAGTCAATGTAGGACTTTTCTACGGTATTCCTCCCAGAAAACCGCTCTTATAGAAGAGAAAAATCTGCTTTCAATGGTAAACGAGAGAGAACCCAAAGGCCTGAAATAATGACATCGATTGACTGGCTTAAAGCATATGACTTAGAGAAGGAGAACAAATACACAGAGATGTTCAATTCAAATGTGCAACCTGTGATCAATGATCTTGAATTCTTCGACACCTATGTTGAGAAAATGCCCACAGGGATGAAAAGGAAATCGATATTGTATGAGCTCCCATATTGGGAGCATCTTAAGATTTCCCACTTACTAGATTCCATGCATATATTTAAAAAAATTTCATTTTCTTTGTGGCGTCACATATCATCCAAAAAAGTGACAAGATGAAATTCAGGAAAGACCTTATTTCTTCAAATACCAAAAAGGAGCATTGGCTAAGACAAGAAAATAAAGGAGAGGCTAGCCCCTCTTTTTCATTTAAAAAAGGCGATGTCCCATGGTTTTGGATGAAATATGATATTAATTTGGCAAAAGAAGTTATATTGGGCATAAATGCACCTTCTTTTTATGGGTCTACTCTACGACGTTGCTTCAATACGTCAAATGAAAATTTGTCGGGTTTGAAATCACATGACCATCTCAACCTTCTAAGAGTATGTATAATTCCAAAAAATTGTTATTAATATTTATTATATATTTTTCCACAAAATTTAAAATGTAATTAAATTTTTGTGTTTACTTTGTAGTATAATTATTTGTTGTTTGTGCGTGGGTGTGTGAACCATGACTTTCTCGATGGCCTACGGCGTGCGATATCTAGACTATCTACATTTGTACGGTGGATCACATCAAAGGATATCTACATCGCTAGCATTTCACGATAGCGTGAAGTGATAGCTGAGATTGTTTGTATGTTTGAGAAGGAACTGCGGCCGAGTTTCATGGACTTGCAGGTTCATATTCTAATTCACCTATTCGATGAGGTTGAATTAGTCGAGGTGGTGTCTTGTCGTTGGATGTTCTTCTTAGCGAGGTTCATGAAAAAATTGAAGGGATTTGTTCTACAAAGGGCAAAACCTGATGGGTATATGACAAAGGGGTACATACTATATGATTCATTCTATTATGCCAGTGAGTACATCAAGCAAATCGACGACACACTGGGCACAGTGATTTGGGATGATGAACGTGATGAGGGCAGAAGGGAAGGGGAGATACTAGAAATGAATGGAAAAAGGCGCATGATAAAGAGTAAGTCACTTATCTTTTGATCTTCAATTTTCCACATAGTAACTATTCATAACAAACTTCAAAATCTATATTTGATACCATACATACTGAATGTGGTTTTTTTTCCATGAATACAACAACAAATTCAGAAATTGATGCAATCAAAAAATTCATTCTATACAATCCGGAGGCAACACAGTCATGAGTCACATTGTATGAAGAGAACAGGAGGAAATGGGACATTGACAGAAAAACATTCAGGCGGTTGCACGGTAGAAGCATGCCTTTTCCATATCATTTAAAAGAAAATATGCCAATGATTGGTCCCAATAGTTGGGTTGCATACCAATTCAGAGAGAAATATGGTGCATCCGATCGTTACCCTCCTAAAGAGGAGGATGCGCTAAACATTGGGATCAGGTGCAACAACTCGGTAATAAAATCTTTATGTACATAATTTCTAACTTTATAATGCAACTTTGAATTATAACATCTATGTTTAATATATTAATAGTTGGGTTAATATATTAATAGTTCGGTTAATAGATATATGACATCATATTTTGTTAACTTTTCTTACAGGTGCATTCGTTGCCATCTATGTGGGCTTATGGACATCATTTTCGCACCAAGGATGCTAATAATGGCGTGTTACACAAGACTGTGGAGTGGAAGTCGAGTTCAACCAATCTAGTCGTGCTATCCACTAAGATCGAAACTTGGTAGGAGGGATGTTGGATTATGTCGGAAAGATACAAGAGATCATTCAAGTGGACTTCTCATCTTTCCAATGTGTTATTTTTAGGTGTAGGTGGTGGGACACATTCGACAGGAATAATGTAAAGGAATATTGTGACAGTGGGTTGATATGTATCAACTCTAAAAAGATGTCGGATGAAAGTAAGGAGCCTTATGTTTTCCCAAAACGCTGCAACCAAGTGTTCTTTCACTTAGATTTGTTGGATACATATTGGTGGTTCATATTAAGACATGACCCTAGATCTAAACATGTTTCTATGAACAATAGTGCTATCGTGCCAACCGAGGAAGATAATGAGGGTGATGACAACAGAGAGTGATATGTACATGTTTTATTTCGTCATTTACGGATTGAGATATCATTTTGTTACTGTTATCTTTGATTGTCTAATTATATTGCTTATTTTTCATTTTATAGCGGTGGAAATGGAGAGTTGATTACTGGATGCAATGTTTAAACAATTTCATCTGGTTAAGAACCAATTATATGATGTGAAATATGGTTTATTTATATGAAGTTATTTATGATTGTATAGAATGATTATATGTCATTCTCCAAATGATTCAATTTTATTTTTGTAAACGTAAAGGCTAACATATATTTATTATTCCTGACTTGAAGTTGGTCTGAGATTTCTATATTGATATTTCAGTTCTTGTATTTTATGATGTTTTTGTTATAAATAATGTTAAGAATTATAATTGCTTTAATTTATGACATGTCTGTTAGAATGTAATGTTTTTTTATTATATGATTCGATTAAATTGAATTGTTGTTATAATGTAATGTTTTTCAATGTTTTTATTGTATTTATAATGTTAACTCCAACATAGATAATGACACATTTGTAACCTTGATGGAGATTGAAAATTCAACAATTTTTTTAATAGTGTTGAGCTCTAAAATGACTTAATTTATGTTCTTGATAACAGTGAAATTTACAACAAAATTTAAGGTGCTCTCTAATTTCTCCATCATATTTGAATGTTTGTATTTCATGTTTTTTTGTTGTAAATAATGCTAAGAATTATAATTGCATTAATTTATGACATTTATGTTAGAATGTAATGGTTTTTTATTATAAGATTAGGTTAAATTGAATTTTTGTTATAATGTAATGTTTTTCGATTTTTTGATTGTTTTTATAATGTTAACTCCAACATAGAAACTGGCATGTTTGCAGCCTCGATGGAGAATGAAAATCCAACAATTTTTTTACTAGTGTTGAGCTCTACAATGACTTAATTTGTGGCCTTGATAACAATGAAATGTACAACAAACTTTAAGGTGCTCTCTGATTTCTCTATCAATATTTGAATGCTTGTCTTTCATGATGTTTTTTTAATAAATAATGCTAAGAATTATAATTGCATTAATTTATGACATTTCTATTAGAATGTAATGGTTTTTTATTATATGATTCGGTTAAATTGAATTTTTGTTATAATGTAATGTTTTTTGATTTTTTTATTGTATTTATAATGTTAACTCCAACATAGAAAATGACATGTTTGCAACCTCGATGGAGATTGAAAATCCAACAATTTTTTTACTAGTGTCGAGCTCTACAATGACTTAATTTATGGCCTCGGTAACAATGAAATGCATAACAAATTTTAAGGTGTTCTTTGATTTCTCCATCAATATTTGAATGCTTGTATTTCATGATTTTTTTGTTATAAATAATGCTAAGAATTATAATTGCATTACTTTATGACATTTTTGTTAGAATGTAATGTTTTTTTATTACATGATTCGATTAAATTGAATTTTTGTTATAATGTAATTTTTTGGATTTTTTTATTGTATTTATAATGTTAACTCCAACATAGAAAATGACGCATTTGTAACCTTGGTGGAGATTGTAAATCCAACAATTGTTTTACTAGTGCACTTGAGCTCTACAATGACTTAATTTATGGCCTTGATGACAATGAAATTTATAACAACAAAATTTTATGTGCTCTCTAATTTCTACATGATCAATATTTGAATGTTTGTATTTCATTATGTTTTTGTCATAAATAATGCTAAGCATTATAATTGCAATTGTTTTCTTAATGACAATAAGAGATAATAAAAAAATGGCTTGAATATCATCAAATCAACTTCATGATTAATAATAATAATCTATTTGGAGAATGCAAGTTGTGGCTTTACATTAGTTGAGAGAAAATGAAGTTCTTTTAATTAACTATTTGTTTTTCTTCCTATTAAATATTTGATATTTGTCATTGTAAAGTGAGCTATTGTCAACAAATTAAAAATCTTGAATGATACATTGATAGGTCATATTCATGTTCATATAATTTATTTATTTTTTGTGATGTTCATAAACATGATATTATGACAAATTATACAACCAACATAAATTGAATATAGCTAGTTGTCCCAACTTCATCCATTATCAATACAAAATTCAAAAAAATATTTAATTCAATGATATTTTTTATTCAATTATATTATGTAAACATAAACATATCATCATTAATATCGTTGTCACCATCTAACAAACATAAAAATAAGCATCAGCATACCATCATTAACATAAAAATAATAAAAACCAGCATAGATCCATCTTAAACCCGTATCTATCAAGCACTGAGAGGGATCCTATTTCATGAGGTGTATTTCTTTTTTTAAATTTAAACTCAAGAAATTTGATCTCTCTTGATTGATAGATCTGGGTTTAAGTTTTAAGTTTTTATTTTATAAATGAACATTTATTAATGGCCGACCTAATATATCATAATATATATTACTTTTTACATTTTATTACTTTTGACAAACATTACATGTTACATCCTTTATAAGATCTCCCTCATACTATTACTTTTTACAATTTATAACTTTCGACAAACGTTACATGTTACATCCGTTACAAGATCTCCCTCATACTATTACTTTTTACATTTTATTACTTTTGACAAATGTTACATGTTACATCCGTTACAAGATCTCCCTCATACTATTAATTTTTACATTTTATTACTTTCGACAAACATTACATGTTACATCCGTTACAAGATCTCCCTCATACTATTACTTTTTACATTTTATTATGTCCGACAAACTTTACATGTGACATCCGTTACAAGATCTCCCCCTTACTGGGTTGTAGAGCACCTCTCGACGCAATAAGCATGAGTGTACCATCATAAACATTACGTTACTGTAGGACCCTTCGACACAGGTTAAATTTTGTTATTTTTTTAAACATAATGATGACGACTTTACCTTATGAGCATAGCTTCATAATATTCATATAATGATGTTCTTATTCCTTCTACAATTGTGAACATATTAATAAAGTATAACTTTAACACAAACATGTAACTATAAAGTCCTTTTCATTCTACCCAGCAAACATGTATAACCTCAACATAAACAACTTGTTATTAATATATAACTTCAACATAAACAATAAGTTATTAATATATATATATATATTGTTATTATATGACTTTTAACATAAACATGTTATTCATGTATAACTTCCACATAAACAACATGTTATTAATATATAACTTTAAGATAAACATGTTATTAATACATAATTTCCACATAAACAATCATGTTATTAATATATAACTTCAATATAAACAATAAGTTATTAATATATATATATATATGTTTTTATTATATGACTTTTAACATAAACATGTTATTCATATATAACTTCCACATAAACAACATGTTATTAATATATATATATTATTAATATATAACTTTAACATAAACATATTATTAATATATAACTTCCACATAAACAATCATATTATTAATATATATATATATAATTAATTAATATGTAACTTTAACATAAACGTGTTATTAATAAATAACTTCAACAATGATTCACTGGAGTGCGATTATAACTTTCGTTTCCTAACTAAGATTCATTACCTCAATTCTCTAATGTTTAGCTGTGTTAACTTAAACCTAAACTTTTAATTCTTGAATTCTCAACATCTATACAACCTAAGTTTTTCCATTTCAATATAAACTTGAATATAGTAAGTTAAATATACGTATGCTTCTTTCATTCTTCAAGAAATTTAATCCAATATTAAACATTCTCTTCTCCATAGTTTTTATTGCATTGAGTGAAACGAGGTGCTCTACAGTTCAGTATGGGGAAGATGTTGTAACGTGATGTAACATTTGTAACAAAACAAATAAATAATAATAATAAAAATTCATGTGGGCTCATAAAATAAAAAATTATGAAAAGTATTTAAAAAAAGTATGGGGGAGATGTTGTAACGTGATGTAACATTTGTAACAAAATAACGTTTGTAACAAAATAATTAAAAAAATTCATGTTGGCTATCCATATTGGTTCATAAAATAAAATATTATGAAAAGTAATTAAAAAATAGATTTTCGTTTATAAAATAAAAACTTAAAACTTAAACCCGGATCTATCAATCAAGAGAGTTCAAATTTCTTGAATTTAAATTTAAAAAAAGAAATACATCTCAAGAAATTGGATCCCTAGATGCTTGATAGATACAGGTTTAAGATGGATCTATGCTAGTTTTATAATAAATAGATTCTAAACAAAAACATACATTTACCATTCCTTACTATACCTAACAAAAAAATCTTTATTATGTTAATATTTATTTTACTACTTTACTTATCCAAATACTTTACATTTTACTTAGTTTCGATCATCACATTATGGAGTGGGAATTATACAATGACTTATGGGAAACGACATTATTATATCTTACTACTTAGTTCGAATCATCCTATCCTGGAGAATTTTCTCAAATTGACACAAAAGTTCAAATGCATTTACTAACTACTATATCCACCTTCATTAACCAATTAATACCATGCATTTTCCATTCATAAAAACTATCATATTACTACTAAGGAAATCTAGATACTCTAAACCAAAAGAGATGTAAGTATTTAACGTAAGCGTCAATAATTCTAATTTAAAGGTACTTAACACACATCACTGTAATTACAGTAAATATATTTTTAATGGAAAATCTCTCATAATTGATTCATGAAAGCAACTTCATCTAGCACAACTACTCTACGAAATAAGAGCACAATTCGATAATTAAAGAATACTTAACACATAACATTATAACTACTGTATAAGTGCTTCTAATGTATGATTCTCTATAACTAAACGTTTGATGATTACACTACTCAATCCTAACATTCCAACATTACTCGAAGGACAATCTCAAGTTTAAGACGGTGCTATCATAGGATAAAGGAATACGATCCTAAAAAAAAAAACTCCTATCTAATCTTAATAACTCGACTTAACCAATTTAAACATGTATAGAACTGGTTCATCAGCAATATAACAGAAAGTGAAAGATATTGTTTACTGTTGGATTTAACAGCCACAAAACACAATATGCAGTGGAAGCAAATAAAACAAGAAAGAAAATAAATACACACACATGAGATATACGCAGAGATTTACGTGGTAAAACCCTCTCTTAGGGAAACATCCACGGAGCAATGGTATCGGTTTCTTATTATTCAGAATCTGAAGATTTACAACAACTCACAACTCTCCAATATCATCTCTTACGAGAATACAATAAACATATACATTTCTTACACGGTTACTAATAACTGCATATTTAGTTAGTCAGTTACATAGTTACCGTCATAGCCGGTTGTCACCCGTTTCTAACAATCTCCACCTTGACAACAATTTACCTGATACCATTGCTCATTGCTCTATTGATCACTTTTCATGCAAGCCTAGAGAAGCTAAGCACCACCGTATCTTCTCTGAAGTAACTGGCTTCGTGAACATGTCTGCACTATTCTTTTGAGTGTGGACCTTTTCAAGAACCACTCCACCTTCATCAATAACATGTCTTACAAAGTGATATTTTACAGGAATATGTTTTGTCTTACTGTGATACGCTGGATTTTTAGCCAAATGAATAGCACTTGGACTATCACAGAAAATCTTTATAGAGTTCTGAACCTTTCCTAACTCACCCAGCAAACCTTTTAACCAGACTGCCTCTTTGAAAGCATGTGAAGCAACTATATATTCTGCCTTTGTAGTAGATAAAGCAACAATATTCTGAAGCTTTGACATCCAACTAATAGCTCCACCTGCAAGAGTAAAAACATAACCTGAAGTGGACCTCCTCTTGTCCAAATCACCCGCAAAATCAGAATCAACATAACCACAGACTTTATCACTGCAACCATCAAAAGTGATACAATAGTCACTTGTGCCTCTAAGATAGCGAAGCACCCATTTCACTGCTGCCCAATGCTCTTTTCCTGGATTTGCCATGTATCTACTGACAACACCAACTGCATGTGAAATATCTGGTCTTGTACTTATCATCGCATACATCAAATTTCCAACTGCATTAGCATATGGTACACGAGACATATACTACTTTTCTTCATCATTTTTATGACTCAAACCTGAAGAAAGCTTGAAATGAGAAGCTAAAGGGATACTAGAAGGTTTCACCTTATCCATACCGAATTTCTGAAGTATTTTCTCCACATCTTTTGTGATAACCACAACTTGCCATTTTTCCTGTCTCTGTGTATCTGCATGCCCAAGATCTGATTTGCTGCTCCTAGATCCTTCATATCAAACGTCCTAGCCAACTGAGCCTTTAACCTGCTGATTTCAAACATGCTCTTGCTTGCGACAAGCATATCATCAACATACAATACCAAAATAATGAACATGTCATTTTCCAACTTTTTAAAGTACACGCAATGATCATACTCACTCCTGATAAAATTCTGACTCACCATGAAAGAATCAAACTTCTTGTACCATTGCTTGGGAGACTGCCTCAGGTCATACAATGATTTTTTGAGCTTGCAAACAAACCTCTTGTTGCGATTTTGAACGAACCCTTCTGGTTGTTCCATGAAAATTTCCTCATCTAAATCTCCATGTAAGAAAGTTGTTTTGACATCTAGCTGCTCTAACTCCAAATCATATAAAGCAACTAGTGCTAACAAAATTCTGATAGAAACAAGTCTTACAACTGGTGAAAAAATCTCATGAAAGTCAATACCTGCTTTCTGAGAAAATCCTTTTGCAACCAGTCTCGCTTTCTACTTCGGAACAGTTTCATCAGCTCCTTTCTTCAGTTTGTACACCCATTTGCAGCCAACCACTTTCCTACTCTCTGGAAGTTCCACAATATCCCACGTTTTGTTCTTTGCCAAAGAATCCATTTCTTCTTTCATTGCATGTTTCCATTTGTCACTGTCAGACACTTCTAACGCTTCCTTATAACTGTCAGGTTCTCCTTCATTAGAAATGAAAACAAAATAATCATACCTCTTTGGAAAAGTTCTGTTCCACGTAGATCTCCGTAGAGTTTGCTGTGGTATTTCCTCTATTTCTGTCTGCTCATCCTCTTCCTGAGGAGTGTCCTCATGAATATCCTCTTCCTGGACATCCTCATGAGTCCCCCTCGCAGATGACTGAGTATCAAACTGAATTTACTGAAACTGTGGTACATTAACCTGTTTCAAATCATTACTTACATCTAAATTTGTCAGAGAAAGTTCATCAAATTTTACATCTTTGTTTATGATGATTTTGTGAACAGTAGGATTCCACAACCTATATCCCTTAACACCATCACCATATCCAACAAAGATCAATTTTTTTGACTTAGGATCTAGTTTGGAACGCTGATTTTTCGGACTAAGTGCATAGGCTTCACAACCAAATACTCTAAGATTAGAATAATCACATGATTGACTTGTCCATACCTCTTTTGGAATTTTGCAGTCAATTGTTGTTGATGGTGATCGATTGACTAGGTAACAAGCTGTTAGCAATGCCTCTCCCCACAATTCCTGCTGCAACTTCGCATTACTGAGCATACTCCTTGCTCTTTCAAGAAGAGTCTTGTTCATGCGTTCAGCAATGCCATTCTGCTGCGGAGTGTAAACAGTGGTCTTATGCCTCTCAATCCCATCCTGCTTGCAATAATTATCAAACTCCTTCGAAGTAAATTCGGTTCCATTATCTGTTCTAAGACATTTAATGACCCTGCCAGTGCTCTTTTCAACCAAAGCTTTAAACTGCTTAAATATATCAAAAACATCAGCTTTTCTCTTTAATAAATAGATGGACCCCAAAGATCAGAATGTATGTAGTCTAGGATACCTCTACTAGTGTGTTTGCAAGATTTAAATTTTTGTCTAGCCTGTTTACCATAAATACAGTGCTCACAAAACTTCAAATCTACAGATTTTAAACTAGGAAGCAACTTTCGATCAGCAAGTACCTTCATACCTCTTTCGCTGATATGACCTAACCGCTGATGCCATAGATGAGTGATGTCTGCTGCTGCACCAACCGATGCTACTGTTGCGTGATCAACTTTCGTCCTCCCTTCAAGTCTATACAGGTTCCCAACTCTGTTTGCTTTCATAACAACCAAGATACTTTTCAATATCTTCATAACTCCACCTTGAACTGTAAACTTGTAACCAGCATCATCAAGAACTCCCATTGATATCAAGTTTTTCCTTAATTCAGGTACATGTCTCACATCTATTAGAGTCCTAAAAGTCCCATCATACATTTTAATTCTGATACTCCCTACCCCAACAGTTTTACATGTAACATTATTTCCCATATAAACTGTTAAATTTTTAGTATTAAATCACAATACTATAGGATCTTTGCTGAGAGAATAACATCTACAGTATATCAATGCATGACAATCATAATATGACAAGCATCACAAGCATCACAAGAATCAAAAGCATAGAGACAAGAGACACAGAGTTTCCGTGGGGAAAACCCTAAGGTGAAAAACCCCACAACTTCCTTAGAGATAGAGAGAGCAATGGCTCAACCAAAATACAACCAAATAACACTGAGATAGTCTCCTAGCAGATAATCCTCCTCCTCCTCACTAGTGCGCCACTTTTCAGAGAGAGAGATAGTTACTTTTCCGAGTGAGTAAAATAGAGATCTCCTATCTCTATTTATACTCACCTTTTTGCCCAGTGACCTACTGGGGCCGACTTGTCTACTTTGATACACCCACAATATATTATATATTAATCAGGGCCGACCCCATAAGGTGGTCTAATAACCCATCGGCAAGTACACACACTTGCGACACTTGTCAATCCACATGACGACACTTCCTTATAGAGGAATAACACATCTCTTATAAGGGTACAATAAATATAAATATAATATACAGATGAAATACATTCCGAAGTTACATATACATCAACACTCCCTCTTAACTAGGAAGGTATTTCTCGACACAGATCTGCTAGACAAGTCTTCTTCTCTGGATCATCGTCATCATCATCGTCACTGCTGCTACTATCTCAACCAATCTCTGTCTCTACTCGTCATAGGAAGTTCTACAGAGCCAATCCTTTTTCATACTGGATGTAGGCCCACCACCTGCAGGTCTTCATCATCACTGGCCATACTGTGGAATCCTCAGGACTTTTACGTGCGTCACAAAACCTCGAAAGAGCATCCCAGGCTGTTACAAGCACACAGCTCTACCTATAGGATCTCCTAGGGAAACGAATTACATGTGACCTCACCACAAAACCTCGCAAGAGCATCCCAGGCTGTTACGAGCACACAGCTCTACCTATAGGATCTCCCAGGGCAACGAATTACATGTGGTCATGGCAAAACCTCGCAAGAGCATCCCAGGACTGATTACGGGCACACAGCCCAACCTATCGGATCTCCCAGGGAAACGAATTACATGCCATAGGACAAAACCTCGCAAGAGCATCTGCCAGATATCCCAGGGCGCTATTATATGCCATAGGCAAAACCTCGAGAGACTATCTGCAGATCTCCCAGGGCAATGAATTACATGTCCTCCCAGAGCAAAACCTCGAAAGAGCATTTGCCAGATGTCCCAGGGCACCGAATTACATGCCATAGGCAAAACCTCGAAAGACCATCTGCAAATCTCCCAGGGCAACAAATTACATGCTCATCTGCACAACCTGATCCACGGCCATAGAGTATCAACCTGATACTCACCATACATCATCCTGATGTATCCATGATCATCCTGATCATCATCACCGCAACGTCCTGCTGCATGTCATCTGGAGCAACATCCTGAAGCTCGTCATCTATGATCATCCTGATCATCACTGCAACATCCTGCTGCATGTCATCTGGAACAACATCCTGAAGCTCGTCATCTATGATCATCCTGATCATCACTGCAACATCCTGCTGCATGTCATCTGGAGCAACATCCTGAAGCTCGTCATCTATGATCATCCTGATCATCACTGCAACATCCCGCTGCATGTCATCTGGAGCAACATCCTTAAGCTCGTCATCTATGATCATCCTGATCATCACTGCAACATCCTGCTGCATGATCCACCTGATCATCAATTCATCTACCTGATGCATACCAAGTATCATACATGATCCTCCTGATCATCAATGTATCCACCTGATACAAATACATGATACATATTATCATACATGATCCTCCTGATCATCAATGCATCTACCTGATGCATACCAAGTATCTACCTGATACATGATCCTCCTGATCATCAATGCATCTACCTGATTCATACCAAGTATCTACCTGATACATATCATCATACATGATCCTCCTGATCATCAATGTATCCACCTGATACAAATACAAATACATGATACATATCACCATACATGATCCACCTAATCATACAATGTATCCACCTGATACATATACAGATACATGGTCCAAGCATCCAACATGATGCATACATACATACATAAAATGATCCAACTGATCATATCCAGCATCCACATGATGCGTACATACATACATAAAATGATCCAACTGATCATATCCAGCATCCACATGATGCGTACATACATACATAAAATGATCCAACTGATCATATCCAAGCAGAAACCAGAACATCATCCTGATGCTCATCATCCAGCGCTTACATCCACAGCCATGTGAAGGATCCTCCTTCCAACATGCTTGGAATGGCTTCAGCAAATGTGTTCATCACTTCTTCCTCGAAGTATCCTCGATCTGAAGCACGCCAAGCCTCTCTCTGAAGTACTTGAACTTCACCCTGGCTAGTGGCTTCGTCAGCACATCTGCAATCTGCTCGTCCGTCGCAACATACAGGAGCTTCACAGCTCCTCTCTGCACCATATCCCTGATATAGTGATATTTGATCTCTATGTGTTTCGACCTGTCATGAAACATTGGGTTCTCGGACAGCTTCACACAACTCTGGTTATCACAGAAGATACCAGTAGCCTCCAACGGGAGATCAAATAACTCAGACAGTAGCTTTCGTAGCCATACTGCCTCACAACTAGCTGAACAGGCTGCAACATACTCTACCTCAGCTGTACTCAGTGCTACGCAGGACTGCTTCCTGCTAAACCAAGAGATCACACCTGATCCCATACTGAAGCAACACCCAGATGTGCTCTTCCTGTCTGCAGCACTGCCAGCCCAGTCTGAATCAACATAACCCTGCAGGTTAAACTTTTGATTCGCCTCATACCTGAGCCCATAATCCACTGTACCCTTTAGGTACCTCAGAACATGCTTTACAGCAACCAGGTGAACACTTCTTGGATCTGTCAGGAACTGGCTCAATGTGTTCACAGCAAAGCAAATGTCTGGTCTCGTGTTCGTTAGGTACATCAAGGACCCAATCATCTGACGATACATAGAGACATCAACTGGATCAGATGAAGCATCACATAGAAGCTTCAGATTCGATGCCATCGGTGTGGCCATGGCCTTGCAATCCATCATCCCGAATCTCTTCAGGATATCTACTGTGTACTTCCCTTGACCAAGGAAGATCCCACCTGCATTCTGCCACACCTCCATACCTAGGAAATAGTGCATCATTCCCAAGTCTTTCATATCGAATTCAGCTGCAAGCTTCCTCTTGGTATCCGCAATCAGTCTGTCATCTCTTGTCACAAATAGGTCATCCACATACAGTAGTAGAATCACAGGATTCCCTTCCTCAACCTTGTAGTAAAGGTTGGAATCCGCTTTACTCTTGGTAAAGCCCAAACTAGATAGGAAACTGTCCATCCTACCATACCAAGTTCCGGGAGCTTGCTTCAAGCCATACAAGGCTTTCTTCAATCTGCATACATATGATTCCCTGTTATGTATTTCAAAACCGAGTGGTTGTTCCACATATACTTCCTCTTCTACTACACCGTTCAGGAAAGCAGTCTTGACATCCATCTGGTGTATCTTCCATTTCATTGCTGCAGCTAGGGCAAGTACTGTTCTGATGGAAGTATATCTGGCTACAGGTGCAAAGTTTTCTTCATAATCTATTCCCTCTTTCTGAGAGAATCCTCGAGCTACGAATCTTGCTTTGTACTTCTCCACGCTGCCATCTGCAGCATGCTTGATTTTGCAGATCCATTTTGAAGTCACAACAGACTTCTCTTTAGGTCTTGGGACAACATCCCAAACATCATTCTTCATTATTGATTGGTATTCCTCGATCATAGCATCCTTCCATTCTTTCTTTTCCGCTGCCTCTTCATAACTGGAAGGCTCTTTGTTCATGATGTCACAGAGTAAAGCAACATAACTGGTGTATGATCTGGTTCTCTTCTTTGCTCTGTGTTCTTCTTCTGGAATGCCAAATCTTTCTGCATCATGAATGAGCTCTCTAGCCCATACAGGTTTCCTCTTGTGAGAGTTATCCTCACGGGGTGGATCTACAGGTTCTTGTGGATCTTCAAACTCACGAACAACTTCTGGAACTGCTTCAGTCATGGTAGTGTCCTGAAATCTTGTTTCCTTAGGTTCTTCAAAAACTTCGGTAGGTGCCTTCCTTGATTTGATGAATGCTGAGTTTTCATCAAATGTTACATCCCTACTGACATCAATTTTCTTGAACCCTGGAAAGTATATTCTGTAAGCCTTCGAGCTTTCACTATATCCCACAAAGATGCCCTTCTTTCCTGAAGGATCTAGTTTAGTCCTCTTCTCTTTTGGAACATGAGTATATACTGGACAACCGAATATTCTGAGATGGCTGACTTTAGGTTTCTTACCAGAAAAGACCTCTTCTAGTGTCTTGTTGTCCAATATCTTGTGGGGTGTTCTGTTCTGCACATATACAGCTGTTCTAGCTGCTTCTGCCCATAGATGCATAGGAAGATCCTGGTCATGCAACATTGCCCTTGCTGCTTCCATGATGGTTATGTTCTTCCTTTCTGCAACTCCATTCTGTTGAGGATTATAAGGAGCAGTCAACTCCCTCTTAATCCCTGAATCACTGCAAAGCTTCTTGAAGTCATTTGAGGTGAATTCTCCACCATTGTCGGATCTGAAAGTTTTGATCTTCTGTTAGTTTGATTCTCCATCAAGTTTTTAAATTCCTTGAATTTGTCAAGCACCTCATCTTTGCCTTTCAAGAAGTATACCCAAGTCTTTCTGGAGAAGTCATCAATAAATGATACATAGTAAACATACCCACTTAGGGAACTGGATGACATGGGGCCACATACATCTGAGTGGATGATTTCCAGAATGTCTTTTGCCTTGCTTTCACTACTTGGGAAAGCCTTCTTAGTGTTCTTTCCTTTTGCACATCCTTTGCAGACACCTTCATGCTTGGTCTTGATTTCAGGAAGACCCTCTACTGCCTTGCTTGCAATTGGAAGTGCCCTATAGTGCATATGAGCAAGTCTTCTATGCCAAAGTTCACTTGGCTCCATGGATTCATGTACCATGGCATGTTCAGGTTGTCCCTTCAATTTATACAAGCCTCCCTCTTGCTCTCCAATCACTACTGCATCATCTATGTTCTTTCCCTTTGGCCACATTAGGACTTGGCCATCCACAAATGCAACCCTCATGCCTTTTGCATCCAATGCAGATATGGAGAGTAAGTTCTTCTTGAGTCTAGGTACATACAGTACTTCTTTCATCTTCAATGATTTTCCAAAATCTAGGTTGTAGGAGGCTTCACCACTTCCTTTGATTGGATATTGATAATCATCCCCAAGTTTCGCCTTATGGGGTGATTCATGTTCAGAAAGGTTCACAAAGGATTCCTTGAACCCATTCATGTGTTTGGAGGCCCCACTATCAATCAACCAATCATTACAACCATGGGAGATGGTACCAGTGAGTGCAGAGATCAGAACATACTCTTCTTCACTTGATGAGTCATCATCACTACTACTTTCTGCCTTAGCCTTCTTCTTTGGGGGTTCATCATCTTCGGCAGCATGAGCATGAAACCTTCTTTTGCTGCCCTTCTTCTTCTTACTAGAGTTGTTTTTACTATCCCTTTTGTTCTTAGGACAATCTGAAGCAAAGTGACCCTTCTCATTGCATGTGAAGCATCTTAGGTCTTTCTTGTTCTTCTTTTGATGGGATCTATTGAGGTGAGAGAGATCCTTCTTGGTTTTGCTTATTTTGGTGTGAGCTGCAAGAGCTTGATCTTCTCCTCCCATCTTTTCCTCACGAGCTATAAGTCTAGCTTCTTCTTGAGAACATTCCTCCCGAAGTCTACTGAAAGAGATCAACTTCTTCCTTGCACAAATTTCTTGAATAAAGGAATCCCATGACCTGGGTAGGCCATTTAGAGTAGTCATCACCACCTCACCATTCTCCACCATTTCATCTACTGCTTCTAATTGTTCCTTGATTTGAGAGACCCTTGAAAAGTAAGATTGAATGGTTTCTCCATTCTGAAACTTTACTGCTTTCAATTGGTTCTGCAGGGTCATCTTCCGATTTATGTTCTTTCCTTCAAATAGCTTGGTCAAGGATTCAAACATCTCCTTGGGTGTCTTGAGAGAAGACACATGGGGAATGAGATGGTCTTTGATAGAATCAGCAATGATTCTCTTTGCCTTGACCAAGTTCTTCTTGTGCAATGCCTTGGCCTCTTCATCCTCTGGGATAGGGATGTCTTCTTTCACATATGAGTCCAACTCATTCTCTTCCAGGATTAGCCCAATCCTATACTTCCAGGCTCGGAAGTTATCAGCCCCTTCAAGCTTATCCTCAAGCTTGGTGTGGAGAGACATCTTTAAGAGTACTTCAAATGGAAATAGAAAAGATTTAGGACTTACCACTTGAAGTGCTGAAAACTGGATCTGGTCCCGGATTAGGGTTTGTCAGAGAAACCCTAAAAATTCAAAATGTGAATTTCAAATTTCCGAAAGGATAGAAAGATGCGCCTTGGAGAGCTGATCAGCCTAGTACATTCATAATTTGAGATCAGCAAAGTCTTGCCCTTCAAAATTGCCTTTTTGTCCTCCCGGGTTCACTAGGGAGAGCCCTGAATTAGGGTTTGAGTTTCCCGGAGATCTACCCAGCCAAAAATCTCGATCCAAAGCTCAAACCTTCGATTTTTGCAAGGAGCTTCCAGCTGTACCTTCAGTTTCCAGAAATTCCTATTTTTGTGGAAACCCTAATTTTTAGGGCCAAATCTGAAAATGCTCGAAACTGAATTCTGATTGGACAGATAGATGCGCCTTGATGAGTAGATCCAATCTACTATACTGAATTTCAAAAATCTGTGGAGAGAAACCCAATAAACAAGGAATACAAGCTTCCGTCACTGCAAAATGTCTTCTTCTCAGTTAAGCTCTGATACCATGTTAAATTTTTAGTATTAAATCACAATACTATAGGATCTTTGCTGAGAGAATAATATCTACAGTATATCAATGCATGACAATCATAATATGACAAGCATCACAAGCATCACAAGAATCAAAAGCATAGAGACAAGAGACACAGAGTTTCCGTGGGGAAAACCCTAAGGTGAAAAACCCCACAACTTCCTCAGAGATAGAGAGAGCAATGGCTCAACCAAAATACAACCAAATAACACTGAGATAGTCTCCTAGCAGATGATCCTCCTCCTCCTCACTAGTGCGCCACTTTTCAGAGAGAGAGATAGTTACTTTTCCGAGTGAGTAAAATAGAGATCTCCTATCTCTATTTATACTCACCTTTTTGCCCAGTGACCTACTGGGGCCGACTTGTCTACTTTGATACACCCACAATATATTATATATTAATCAGGGCCGACCCCATAAGGTGGTCTAATAACCCATCGGCAAGTACACACACTTGCGACACTTGTCAATCCACATGACGACACTTCCTTATAGAGGAATAACACATCTCTTATAAGGGTACAATAAATATAAATATAATATACAGATGAAATAATAAATATAATATAATATAATATCTGTGGGTTTCTTTATTTTCCCTGCCAGTGCCTTCGCCACTCCTTGCTGCACGAGCATATCCCGCATCTTGACCTTCCACAACTAGAAATTATTGCTCCCATTGAACTTCTCAATTTCAAACTTAACACTCTGCGTTTTTGCCATTTTCTCAAGAAAACACCAGGTCAAAAAAATTTATAAGGGAAACCCTTTTTGAAATAATGGAATAAAGGTTTTATTTCTTATTTTTTAAACAATCAAGAAATAATATATATTAAACCTTATAACTCCCACCTTTAAACCTTATAACTCCACCTTAAAACTTTATAACAAAAAACCTTTTAATAAACCATCCCTTATAACTCCCTTTTTATAATCATGGCTCCAATATATATTCACCTTTTTAAATATATATAATGGATGAAAAAAGGATTAATGACCCAAATTAAATATTATAACAAATACCTTATACCTCCCACTTTAATCTTTTTTAAGAAAAATATTATAAATAAGGTATTCCTTATAACTCCCATCCACCATATGCTTTATATCTCAAAAGCATTTCAAATATTCACGGCCATATACATTTCACTTTAATTATATTAAACCAACATATGTAATACATGTTCGGCGTCAATTTTCTTTCACGTGAAATCTCAAACAAAATAACTATTCACGTTTTACCCCAAACAGAAAACAGTACCGCGCTCCCCGATGGTTCAGTGCCGCGGCAATTTCACGAATTCGGATTTCGTAAGTGTGCCTCAATACTACCGCGCCTCACTAAGCAATGGACCCGCGGTAGTTGAAGATTACCACCCTTCTCCTCAAGCTTCAGGCTTCTCTCCTCCGGTAACTTTTGACCCGTAAAACGAATTTAAATTTCTCAAAACAATGATCATTCGGCTTTCTCGTTCTCTGTGGCTTTCTACCAAGCTCTGATACCACTTGTTGGATCTAACAGCCACAAAACACAATATGCAGCGGACGCAAATAAAACAAGAAAGAAAATAAATACACACACATAAGATATACGTAGAGATTTACGTGGTAAAACCCTCTCTTAGGGAAACATCCACGGAGCAATGTTATCGGTTTCTTATTATTCAGAATCTGAAGATTTACAACAACTCACAACTCTCCAATATCATCTCTTACGAGAATACAAAAAACATATACATTTCTTACACGGTTACTAATAACTGCATATTTAATTAGTCAGTTACATAGTTACCGTCATAGCCGGTTGTCACCTGTTTCTAACATTTACATTCCTAACTGTAATAATCCAGCTATATGATTAAAATATTTATTGCAAATCTTCTTGATAATGGAATTGATCAAGAGCAATCCCCAACGGTTCTCTAAGCTATCGGAGCAGGAATACCACTCGTACATCCTAGAAAAGCTATTAACTAAAAGACACCTGCGAGTTAGAGGCTGAAACATGTCTAACTAAAATTTATCAAGGTCGCAAACAAAACCAACAGTAACTTCACCACAAGGAACAGAATACCGAAATATCAGGGGCCGTTAGTAATTGGAAGAGTTACTTTAGTAGGAGGACATCTGTCAAAGGGAAGGAGGTCACGATCCAGAGTAAGAGTTATTGCACTGAGTGAAACGAGGTGCTCTACAGTCCAGTATGGGGGAGATGTTGTAACGTGTATGTGTATCATTACATGTGTGGTGTAGTGTTACATCTAATAGTAAAAGTAATAAATTATATTATGTCAGCCATTAAGAAATTCATGTCGGCTCATAAAATAAAAAATTAATGAAAGTATTTAAAAAAATCCATGTTGACTCATAAAATAAAATATTATGAAAAGTATTTAAAAAATCGATGTTCGTTTATAAAATGAAAACTTAAAACTTAAACCAGGGTCTATTAATCAAGAGATATCAAATTTCTTGAGTTTAAATTTAAAAAAAGAAATACACCTCAAGAAATTGGATCCGAAGAACAATAGAGGTACCAAAGGGAAGAAGTCTCGTGGAATCGTGACAGAGCCATTGATCTGAACCCTCGCAAGGTGCAACTCGTATCAGGGTAGAATTTCCAAAGTTAAGGTAGATTGGTAGAGTGATCATCGGGTTTACTCGTCAGGAGCACGGTAGTTGAAATTCGATTGGAAACATTAAAGAAGATTTGTTACACACAAGGGGGCTTTCAAGTATTTCAATTAAACAAAACTTACGACCAACATACATTCTACTATTAACTCCGATCTGGGTGAACCAATGCTTTTTTCGGTGAAAGAAAAGGATAATGTTGTTAAAAAGGAATCTAAGATAGTGACCGGCGTTTCGATTCAGATCTAAATCAGTTCTTTCCAGGATTACTGTGATCCATGCAAAGATCTTAGGGCTTCCCAGGAAGGAGTACGATTTTGCATTCTAATAATACATCTCATAATTAAGGTATAAAACACAATGATTTCACAGCTTTCAAATAACTTGCATAAAATGAAACCAAATATGAAGTAAAGCGATTCAGGAAAACGATTTACATTTCTGAAACTGAACGGAGACAAAAAAAGAAAATACAATACAGTTTGCGTTTCTGATAATAGGCAGAGTAAAGAAAAAGAATAATAGCGCGATTTGTGTTCTGAAATAAAACAGGGATCTAAATAAAGGAGAAGTATCGCGATCTATGTTGCTGAAGCAAATAGGCGAGATCAATACGAAATGCAGGTCGATGCGGTCATGTTGCACTCCCAAACCCAAAACAAAAATGCAATGCAAGGTACAGTTTGCGTTTCACAGAGGCAGATTTAGAGATCATCAATTCTACAGTCTACATCTCTGAGTGTAAAGAGAGGTTGAGAATAATTCTCGGAGAAAGACTGAATAAGTAGAGATCTGGTTCTCCATATTCCAAGGGGCGGACAAAGGAAAAATAAAAACTTCTGAAGGTGTAAAAAGGTACAGAGATTCAATGGTTAGTTTTCCTGTAGCATAATAAAGGTAACTATTGCATTTCTCAGAAGATGCAATACGACTCAGAAATCTAGTAATTCATTTTCCAATGGCATGGTAGCGATAGAGACTATAATTTTTCTTCTAACTGAAGTAGTAAACAAAAATAGCGTTTATAAAATATCCATTATACAGCAAGCATATACAAATTTCACATGAGGCCTAAGATCCATAATCTCTAATTAAAACAAATTAAAATAGATAAATATATACGAAATACTCTAGTAAATAAAGAACTTGTTGGAGTAATCGCTCCGGTCGAAAATAAAGTTTTTTGAAAATCGCTACTCCACTCCCACCCTTGATCACCATGGTCACCAATGGGAACCTCGGTTAACCTCCCAACCTTTCTGGGAGTACTCTCCTTCCTCCCGAACCCTCGAGCGATTCAGGTCGTAGAGCTCACACACACAATTCGAGAAACTCAGCTTAGGTTTCCCCCCACCAAAATTTCTAGCCATACCCCAATAGCAGCAAGTCACTTACTTTTTCACAATTACGATAACCATCCAAAATCTGGGTCCCTTACCCATTCCCAAGGCCTTCCTTAAATAGGAATTTCCCATGTGACACATGTCACTTCATGCAAAATACCCAATTTCTTAATATTCAAAAAGTAATTTATCTCACAAATCCAAGTGTCAAGTTTTCTAGAAGAATGCACCTACTTTCCTAAACTTACTTAAGTTTGTCTCTAAAATGCTCACTCTAAATCTTATTTTGTGGGTGCATGTGGTGTTAGCTTAAAGCTCTAGCCTAGGATTCCATCTTTTTGCTCATAATATAATTATTTCTATTATTTTAAATACTAAAAAGTATTTCTATGTGCAAATGCCTAAAAATAATTATTTCTATTATTTTAAATACTAAAATGTATTTTTATGAGCAAGTGTTCTAAATGCAATTTAAATGGTTTTTCTTTTTATGCATAAAGTTTACCAATTAATCATTTCTAGGACCTAGGTGCCACACCGTTGGGTCCATTTGTCCTTTAGGCTCATCTTTCATCATGGTACCGCTCCGTCAGGTCCATTCATCCGTTGTATCCATTTCTTAGCAAGGTACCACATCGTCGGGTCCTTGCATCCATCCTTTCCGTTTCTCGGCAAAGTACCTCATCATCGAGTCCTTCTGCCAATATCTTTTCATTTGACTTGCGGGAACTTCATGTAGGGATTTAGGATCCGTTACCTTCAATCATCCGTCTACCCGCTATTGGTGACTAATGGCGCCGAGGAGTAAGCCCGTTCTTACTGCGCGCCCCCCAACTCGTACGTGACCAACTCCGTTATGGTCCACTACGCATGACTTCACGTGTCTCTGAGTAAGCGGATAAGGGATTTTGAACTCGGTCGTGGGATTCCGTATGAAGTCAACACCGTCGTCGTTCTTCCGTGTGTGATTTATCCGTACTCTACAACCCTTTAATTCCTTTGTGTGTCTGTTGGTGAACTGTTTCACTTGTCGCTACACACATTCTCAAAAACACATATTAATAGTAATGTCTTCATTCATCTTAATCATTTCACAACATGTTAATCATTTTAGCAATTACAATTTACTCATAATACCATATATCTCATTAATCAGTAAGGCATTTAGTTCCATGTATTTCTTCCGTTTACATTACATAATTCATCATACAACTAATCGTTAAGAATCATATTCATGTCCATATATCACGTCTTCATGACTCAGCTAATCAATATACATGCTATTTTTCAACTTGATAATTATCCATTGTCATAAATGTCAAGCGATTCATTAATTTATTCATCATGGGTCATCATGCACATACTCAATAAAGAATTAAGGAGTCATTTTATTGAGGTTTTAATCAACCGGGTCACTCAACAGATGCCCTCAAGGTCTACAATAGTCTAGGGGCACTACAGTTACTGCATATCCATCTAACATATACATCTTACAGATTTAAACATCATCTAACACACATATGATCTAACAATAGCATGTAACAAAACACAAGTTCTAGTTTCTAACATAATGAACATCATCTAACCTAACCTAACATACACAAGTACATTACCATCAACATATAAATAAACATCAACATAATCATCAACATCAACGTATGCAAAATGGAAAACACAAACATCTAATGAACATCATCAAACCTGACCTAACATACACATCATGACCATCAACATATAAATGAACATCAAAATCTGTAAAATGGAAAATAGCATCAAACTGATGATAAATGACAAATATACATGTCTAGTCCATCCCCGGAACCATATCATCATCATTATCTGTCGACCCACCAAATGTATCGGCACCTCCTACGGTAGAGCTAGAGGCATGATCAGTACCTCTGCTAGGAAATAAACTATCATGTTTATTAGTGGGAAAGACATCTCTAGGTATATGGATCATCCCACCCGATCTGAGCATCATCTCCAAATATGAGGTTACTAGTGGATGAGGATCATGGGGAGCTGATGGATCAATAAAGGATCGTCAGTTGGATAGGTATAACTGATCAGATGTTGGATCCGTCGAAGGAGGGGGAGGTGGAGGAGATGATGAAGGAGGTGATGGAGGTGGAGGACATGGTGGAGGAGGATGTGGATGAGATGTCTAAGGTGGAGGAGTAGCAAGTGGAGGCCGAGGAGGAGGTGCAGTGGATGTGGAGGTTTCCCCACCATTCGAAGTAGCTGATGGAGAAGGAGGTGGACTAGGAGGCCGAGGATATCCTCTCTCAGTAGACGATGAATTGCCATGAGGGGTGGCATCTAAAAGAATTAAAGCACCAACAATGTGATGCATCAAGCTCCTTATATCAAGAGGAAGCATCCTCCATAAATCAAGGTACCGGTCCTACCTCTGAATCTCCCTGACAGGAATAGGTTGAACCCCTCGATTAACTAATAATATGGACAACCTATCTACAATGTCTTGTCGGAACCTTTGCTCTGGCCTCCATTTAAGGCCAAGTATGGCTAGCTGAGGCGTCTCTAGTTGATCATCCATCTCTATGTCCTCGTCCTCATCCTGTAGTGGAGAAGGCTCCACATCACCATCAAATGTGTCAATATATATAAAATATGTAGTACACAATAATAATTAGACAATTTCATTAAACATGAATTCAATATAACAATTTAAAACATATTTCATTTTCATTAAGTATAAAGAGAATAAAATGAAAATAGATTAAATTAAACATAATGTTAAATTTACCTCTATCATTAGGTGGGTCATCCTGGGTGAAGAAGATGTTGGTACACCCTCTCCAATCCAACCCCGCATATGGATATGCAACCATATCTAACCGATGTTGGTCCTCTCCACCTAGCATGTCAAGCACATATGCAGTAATCCTCGCAAGAAAGTCTAGTTTCCCCCTCTTGGGCATCATCTGCCCCCACATGCGCATACACACATATGTGATCAACCTAGGAGGGAGCTAGTCAAAAGATGGCCTAGTCACCAGAAATATCTCAAAAAATAGACAAAACAACTCTGAACCGAAGGGGAAGTCCCCCCTCCCGCTAATAGACGCACGACATCGACTAAGAGTATAACAAAATTGTTATAAAAAAATAGCAAAACACCTAATGCATCTTGGTTCCTACACTAAAGAATCAACATAATATAATAAAGGAAAGCTAATGCGTTTCCCATCACTGGTGTAATGCGTGATTGTTGTCACCAACAAAGAGAGGCACCCCACATCCTCTCTACCAAAAGAAGCAATGGAAATCTGCCCACCGCTGACCTGAAACTGAGAAGCCTCGAGGATGTTGTGATCAACATATCTCTAAACATATACCAGCTGAGTCACTGCTATAGCTCTAACTAAAACCTTAGGGAACTGAGGAAGGTCCTCACCTCTCCTAGAGAACTCGGTGATAAAGTATATGTCCTCATCAGTGGGAACTGGGTTGGAACCACTCATCGGGACCAACTCGAAAGGTCTTCCTATGATGATCCCAGCATGTGATCAACTGGGTCAGGAACATACTGTTCCCCTTGAGTGATGTCGCCTCCTCATAGAAATTGAGGAGGCCGACAACTCTCAAGAGATGTCTAGTTTGAGTCGTAATGGGACGAGGGTATAAATATCTCTGTCTCTCTCCCTAGCCTCCCACTCTTTGTAGAAGTTATACGGATCTACCACTACCTCGTGTTGTTTCCTAGCCTCGCGATAATCACGTCTCTGTTTCACATATAATATAAATTAGTCTCATAAGCATACATATAAAATAATTATATCAAGATTATATATACTAAAATAAAATATTAAAATTTTTCCAAAAAAAGACAACCGGTGCGCCAAAAATATTATCAACGCACCGAGTGCAGTACGTTTATATCAAAACGACACAAAACCGCGATGTGCTAAAATATGTCTACCACACCACGGGTTATATTTCAAGAAATTTAAATTTGATTTTGATGGTGCGCTTAAATATTATTAATGCACTGGTATTCAAACACACCACCTTTAAAAAATAATTAATTTAATTGAAATATTTTCACGATGTGCCTATGGTACGTCAGTGCACCATATGACAGTGCTTTGAGGTGACATAGAAGCACCATTAATAGTGGGTTGACGGTTTTATGAAAACGTGTCAACGGTGCACCTATGTCACATAATTGCATCGAAACTGGTCCACTGACGTGACATGAGCGCACCGTATAAATTATTATTAATTTTAAATAATAAATTAATTTTAATATATGAATTTTTATTTTTATGAAAACGTTACAACGGTGCGCTTATTGCACATCATTGCACCGACAAATGGTGCACTTACGTGCATAAGCACACCTTATAAATGATTATTATTATTTTAATTGTACGAATATTGGTGCGTTAGACATTAACAAGCACCGGCGTTCTGGTGCCCTTTAGTGTACTAATCGCATCGATGTTTATGAAATTTTAATGTTTTATGAGGTGCATCAACGGTGCACTTAATCCATGTCATTACACCAAAATATGGTGCTCAGACGTGACATAAGCACACCATTTACATGATTTTGTTTTTAATTGTACGGTTACCGATGCGTGTATTGTTCAGGTACACAGGGTACTACCAAAGGACCGAACACCAAGAGCAACCACTTCACACAAACAGATCATAGATCAACACACTGATGTTTTGACATGGTTTAAACCCTCTTGAGGGAAACACTCCACGGCCCCGACCAAATAGCTTCTACGGGACAATTTATTATGCAAAGAAAGAAAGTTACAAATGAGCTTCTCATAATCGATCAACTAAACAATGACCCTCCATGCTCTTTAAATAGAGATCATGGACCAATCGGGTGTTAAGCCACAAATCAAGGTTAGGTTTGATCTAAGAGAAGTTGAGCCGTCGGATCACTTTATGTCGAAAACATATCGTGACCGTCGGATTAAGTATATACAAATGCATACTAATGCATACTAAAGAAACACACTATCCCTAACGGATATATTACACAAGTTGATCTTAACTAACTCCTAAGTGTCTAAATATCCTAACATCCCCCCTTAAGAACAACTTGGGATAGGATTGAAGGATTTACAAAAGTGACACTATTAGGAGAAGGGAGGAGGCATTAGAGCCTATCCCCCCTTAATGACAAGTTCCTGAACTCCTAACATAGATCGAAGTTTAGAAAACTTCGCTTCTGTAAGAGACTTGGTGAAGATGTCTGCAACTTGATCATCTGTAGGGAAAAAGAGCACTTCAAGAACCCGATCATGAACAAGATTTCTGATGAAGTGCATATGTAGCTCAATGTGTTTGCTGCGTTGATGTAGAACTGGATCTTTGGCAAGCTTGATGGCACTTTGATTATCGCACCAAAGTGGAGTAGGCTGCTGCAGCTCGAATCCAAACTCTGAAAGGATCTGTCGAAGCCATAAAGCTTCCTGACTGGCATTAACTGCTGCTCGATATTCTGCCTCTGCTGAAGAAAGAGCAAGAGCTTGTTGTTTCTTACAAGCCTAAGTAATAGGTCCAGATCCCAGACTGAAAACATAACCTGCAGTAGACTTTCGATCATCAGGATCGCCGGCCCAAT
This sequence comes from Larix kaempferi, assembly GCA_027924585.1. Taxonomy (NCBI): domain Eukaryota; kingdom Viridiplantae; phylum Streptophyta; class Pinopsida; order Pinales; family Pinaceae; genus Larix; species Larix kaempferi. The sequence continues at coordinate 26,370,184 of BSBM01000877.1, read as the reverse complement.
CTGAATCAGTGAAACCAACCAACAAAGGTTTCCCCCCTGTACTGTAATGAATCCCAAACTGAACTGTACCTCGAATATATCGAAGTATTCTTTTAGTTGCTTTCCAGTGACTTTCATGAGGTGTCTGCATATAACAGGCAACTCGACCAACGGCAAAGGAAAGGTCAGGACGGGAATGAGTCAAGTATAAGAGACTACCAACAAGCTGACGATACAAGGTGGCATCGACTTCAGGTGAAGTACAAGTGGCAGAAAGTTTGACTCCAGACTGGAAGGGAGAAGGGGCTGCTGTACAATCTTCCATGTGAAAGCAACGAAGAAGGTCACAAGCATACTTAGACTAAGAAAGAAAGATTCCTTCTTTGGTTTGCAAGACTTGGAGACCAAGAAAATAATGCGAATGTCCTAAGTCTAACATTTCAAAATTTTGTTTAAGACTAGATTTCACATGGGTTATAATCTTAGGGTCACTACCAGTAAGAATAAGGTCATCAACATATAGAACAAGTATGATGAGATGGTTTCCTACTTTCTTGGTATAGACATTGGGGTCAGAATGGCATCTAGAAAAACCAGTGTCAAGGAGAAAGTTATCCATTTTGGCATACCAAGCTCTAGGAGTTTGCTTAAGGCCATATAAGGATTTCTTAAGGCAGCAGACAAGGCTAGAGTTATTCTGAACATAGCCAGGAGGTTGTTCCATGTAAATTTCCTCCTGTAAATCACCATGTAAGAAGGCAGACTTGACATCCATTTGATGGACTTCCCAGTTGTGTAAGGCTGCAAGGGAAAGAACAAGGCAGATGGAGTTCATTTTTGCGACGGGAGCAAAGGTTTCATTGTAATCAATCCCTTCAACTTGGGAAAAACCTTTGGCAACTAACCTTGCCTTAAGTCTTTCAACACTTCCATCTGATGCATACTTAGTTCTGTAGACCCATTTACATCTAACAAGTTTTCTTCCTTTTGGAAGAGGTACAATCCCAAGTATCGTTCGCCATTAAGGAATGATATTCTTCATCCATGGCTGCATCCCAATCTGGATTCCCTGAAGCTTCTGCAAAAGTTTCTGGATCATGATGCTCGGAAACTTGATCCAAAAGAGAAGAGGCTCGCTGAAACTGAGAACGTGTTCGACGTCGATCTCTAGAATCACCAGCAAGATCACCAGCTGCTTCACATGTTGAACGGACCCATCGAGGAAGCACTTGTGCTTATGCAACTGGAGGAACATGAGCAGGCGGAGGTGGATTTTCATCTTCACTGTCATCATCAGAAACTGGAGTTGGAAACCTGTCAAGGAAGTTGGAAGAAGAAGGAGGAGGCACAAACGCCGAATCAGGCTCGCAGGCCAAAGATGGCACAATCGCCGAGTTAGGCTCGCAGGCCAAGAGATTTTCATCAAATTTAACATCTCTTCTAATGATTATAGCATGAGAATGTGGTTGAAGAAGTCTATAACCTTTTACATCTTCAGAATATCCAACAAATATGCACTTTTCACTTTTGGGCTGCAATGCTTTCCGTTTTTCATCCGGAATGTGAGCCCATGCTTCGCTACCAAACACACGAAAGTGACTTACATCAGGTTTAATTTTACTCCATGCTTCTTCCGGTGTTGTACCTTGTAATGCTTTTGTGGGGGTGCGATTAACTATGTAATTTGCACAATTTATGGCTTCAGCCCAAAATTGAAGACTTAGTCCCTTAGATTGGATCATACAATTAGCCATTTCTTTTAAAGTGCGGTTCTTCCGCTCAGCTACACCATTTTGTTGTGGTGTATATGGAACAGTGTGTTGTTGTTGGATTCCTTGTTCAGTGCAGAAAGTAGTGAACTGTTTGTTAACATATTCTCCTCCATTGTCAGATCTTAACTTAATAATTTGATGACCAGATTGTTTTTCAACAAGGGCCTTGTAGGCCAAGAACATGTTAAATACTTCGCTCTTATGTTTTAGGAAATAAACCCAAGTGTGTCTGGTGTAATCATCAATGAAAGTTAAGAAATATTTGAAACCAGAAAAGGAAGCAGATGGAAGAGGAACACACAAGTCACTATGCACAAACTCCAAGGGAACCGAGGCGTGCCAAGAGGCACGTTTGTCAAAACTGTCCCGATGATATTTTCCGAGTACACAACCGGAACAAACACCATCTCTGCAAGATACCATCGGAAGACCTGTCACCATATTTTCTTTACATAGTTGTTGCAATGAGCGATAATTTAAGTGACCAAATCGCTCATGCCAAAGTTTGCTCAAGTTATCACTATGAGCAACAAAAACTGAAGGGAAAGGTGATGACCCAAAGTTGTTAAACTTGTACAACCTGGTAATATCATCAACAATTTCGGTAACTAAGACCTGTTGATGATCTTTAAAATCCTTGATTACAACTTGGTGAGGTGTAAAGGTCACAGTTTTACCTTCACCAGAATGAGTGATCTGATAGACTCATAACAAATTGCAGGAAATTCTTGTAACACATAGTACATCACTAAAATGACCATTATCTACTGGAACTGTTCCATCTCCTACAACACTTAGAGATCTATCATCACCAACAAATATTTGTTTGGTGTTACATTCATGCATAGTAGAAAAGATGGCTTGATCCTTAGCCATATGATAAGATGCTCCAGAATCAATGAGCCATTCATTCGAAGTAGAAGAAGAAGATGCATTATAAGAATAACCAGAAGCACAAAGTGCATGTCCATGAGAGGCAGATTCTGAAGGCGAATCTAGGCTGATGTGGTGTTTCTTCATTGCTGCTTCCAAGGCTGCCATCTTCTTGAAACACTTAGATTCATCATGATTATCTTTCCCGCAATATTTGCAATGGCGCTCAGTATTCTTGCCTTTTGGCTTGGATCCTTTGTCATTTTTTAAAGAATGAGCTGACTGAGATGGTTTTGGACCCTTGTTTGACTTATTATTGCAAAAATTTTGTTTCTTGGGAGGCTTGGACTTTTCTTTCTGGTGGGACAATAAGGTTTTCCCAGATGTATCTGCATTGTTGATTATTCCAAGATGAATGAGTTTATCTTGTTCTCTAATCAAGGAATCACAAAATGATTCAAGACTAGGCTCTTGATAGCTAGCTGCATTCAAGAATGCTTTCATGGAGTAAAACGTAGATACAAAAACAAAATATGCAGGTCCAAGTTTGGAAAGAATATGATAAATGCATTGTTTGTCTTCCCTCTCAATCTTACATTCTGCACATAAGAGTTTAAGAGTTTTGTACTTAGATAAATAATCTTGAATGCATGAAAAGTCACTTGGATTTAAAGAAATCAACTCATTTTTGAATTGGTGACCTCGAATTTCATTGTGTTTACCAAACACAGATTTCAACTTGTCCTAAGCAGCATTAGGTTCATCAATTCCAGATACGTGGAATCGCAAATCAGTAGAGATTGACATCCCAATCAATCCACGAGCTTCATCACATCTATTTGCCCATTTTATTTTCTTATCATCATCAGTGGGTTCTTTTTCTTTCCCTGTTGTAATTCTGAAAAGTCCCCTACTTCATAGAACATCCTCCATACAAGATTTCCATGAGAAATAGTTGGAACTGTTAAGTAGAATATCACAAAGGGAGGCCATATTTGTAAATTAATGCCTGTAAAAGTAGAAACCAATAGTTTGGATGTGAAGATCTCGAAAAAATAGGCGGTTTCAAAAAAAACGGCACTGAAAACGGACTCTGTATGATGAAGTTATGCTTGAACAAAGAAACTGTTGAAGATGTCCCTAATAGTGACATGGCAGCTAGAGAATGTCCAGCAAAAAAAAGAACCCCCCTCTTCCCAAGATGAACCTTTTGACAATCACTTTACAAGAAATTTGCTTTAAGTGAACCACTTTTGTAAAATAAGTGATTTCACTTTTACAATGATATTACTTTTAAATAGTGCAACAATAAAAAAACTTAAATGACTCACTTGTATTTTTATTTTTTATTATTTAAGTGAGATGCACTTTTACAATAAAGTAACTTGAAATTAGAAATTGCATGCACTTTTTCTTTTAAAAGTAACTTCCTAAGACTTGAACTCAAGACCTATTAAGGAATAAAGCAACTTTGAACCAAGTGAGCTGGTTTAAAAAGTATGTAAAATATGGGAATGAGGAAGGGGGCCTATTTTTTTTTATTTATTTTTTTACTCTTCTTGCTCGGTTTGCGTGCTTGCCCTTTTTTCTGCAAAACAAACCACAAATCGAAACAAAAAAAACTTTTCCACACTTGTGGAGTTAGATCTTGTTAGCTTGCCCGGAAAGTCTACGTTTTCTCTATGTTTCTGATTTGCCAAGATCACGCAAGGTGCACGGCAAAGACCATACGCAGCCGAGAAAAACCATTTCCCTTTATATTTTTGATTTGCCGAGATCGCTCAAGGTGCACGGAAAAGAGCATACGCAAACGGGAAAGCAACAATCCGAACAATAAAAAAAATGAAATATGAGAATTTTTTTTCTTTTCAAAAAACGAAATAAAAAAAATGCGTCACTGTAACATTATACCTTCAAATCTGATGAAATACGCGTTTCTGGAGCAACCGAGAACCGTTTTCGATCAAACAAAAACTATTTCCCAATGGAAATGACACTCCGGACGCAATGGAACACCTCCCACAGCCCAAAAATGCACAGAAATACCAAAACTAGAAACCCTTTCGAGTTTCGGCAACAGCAGTTCAAGATCTAGATCATAACCGAAAGCGGCACTTCATAAAAGCTCTGATACCATGTTCGAGTACACAGGGTACTACCAAACGACCGAACACCAAGAGAAACCACTTCACACAAATAGATCACAAATCAACACACCGATGTTTTGACGTGGTTTAAACCCTCTTGAGGGAAACACTCCACGGCCCCCGGCCAAATAGCTTCTACGGGACAATTTATTATGCAAAGAAAGAAAGCTACAAATGAGCTTCTCATAATCGATCAACTAAACAATGACCCTCCATGCTCTTTAAATAGAGATCATGGACCAATCGGGTGTTAAGCCACGGATCAAGGTTAGGTTTGATCTAAGAGAAGTTGAGCCGTCGGATCACTCTATGTCGGAAACATATCGTGACCGTCGGATTAAGTATTTACAAATACATACTAATGCATACTAAAGAAACACACTATCCCTAATGGATATATTACACAAGTTGATCTTAACTAACTCCTAAGCGTCTAAATATCCTAACATGTATTACACCTAAGGGCACCGAAATGTCGGTGCTCATAAATGTGTAACGCACTGGTAAGCATTTATGGGTTTTAAAATATTTGTTCGTTTCTAGCGGTGCATTTGAGTCGTTCGGCTCGCACCGCAGTCGGTGCGCCCTATAAATTTTTACAGGGTGCACTGTTTGGCGGTGCGAGCCGAACGATTGAACACACAGTGCAAATTTTTATTTATTTTTTAAAAGGGACAATTTCAAGGTGGATTTTTAAAAAAAATGGCTAAAAAATTAAATTGCGAACTAAGAAAACATTTTACCTATTGAACGACATGTCGGGGAGGCATATTGGCGATGTGTAGGAAATTTGTATTTTTCCCCACGGTTTGGAAAAATTCAAACGAACAACAACAACCAATAGGAGAGAAGGATGCGTCCACGTGGACCACAAGTGTCAAGGCGTCCAGGTGTGTGAAGTGCAGCATTGGTGCAGAGAGGCTCAGACGCACTGAAAATGGTAAAAATGAGTTTTCCCACGCGGTTTTTTTAATTAACCCTGCACCGGTGCGCTCGATAGTAGGGCGCACCGGTGCATCCAAATTCACGAGCACCAGAATGAGGTGATGTTAAAAATAAAATATTTTTTTAATGAAATAACAAAATATTTTTTATTTTTAACAAAATACTTTCTGGTGCTTTTGGATTACATGCCCGCACTGGTGCGTCTATCGTCCTTTAGTGCACCAAGAATAGTTTTAAACATTTTGGTCGATTATAAAATTATATCTTTTATTTTCAATAAATTGAATGGCGGTGCATTACGGGATTCAGAATGCACCGAGTCGTTTAACAACGGACACACCATTTATAGACTTTTGAGATAATTTTTTTAATAAAATATATTATTATGTTTCAAAAAATAATGGTCGGTGTGTTAGGTTTTCTACGACGCACCGGGGTGGTTATCGTTAACGAACACACTGAGTTTAGTTTTTCACCTAAATATTTTAATTTTTTTAATAATTGCGTATGCAGTTTGGTGGTTTCTACTAAACGCACCAGTGCGTTTTGTTATGACGAAACGCACCGCTATGTTTATTTGGAAATTATTTTGTTTTGATAATGTTTTTTCTTGTCACGGTGTGACATACTAGGAAACGTTCTAGTGCGGGTGTGTTGTGAACGCACTGGTGCGATTAAGTGAAAAATGCACTGAAATTAAAAATTCTGTTAAAACCTTTGGTTGCTCGCCTCCACTAGTGACCTCCGCTAAAAATGGATATTTGGGCTCTTTTGGGATGAGCATACGCTATGACCTCCTCTATAGGCTCTTTTCCTTCTAGTGTTATAACGACAAGCTAGAGGGTTGTTTGGAAGAGGCAAGTTGTGTTGGCATCACTTTTGCAAGTATAATCATCATCATTCTTCGATATGCTAATGATATTGTTCTTATGGTGATGAGTCCCTGTGATCCCAACAAGAAACTAAAAATTCTCAAGGATTTTTGCTCTAATATGGGTATGGTTGTTAACATTGACAAAACAAAGGTTATGATAATCAAACCCCAAATATTACTTATGATAATTTCATGTCTGACAAAAAAAAACATGGAGGAAGTGAATTCATATAAATATCTTAGAATCGGTCTTCATCATAGGCTTAATTTGAACTATAACATTGAAAAAATGATTAATGGAGGGTGAAAAACTTATTATGGACTTGAAAACAATTGTAAATCAATAGACCTTTGGATTTGGGATAGGAAAAAACTCCTCTTTGAGACTCTCATCGCTCTTGTTATCTTATATGCTTGTGAAGTTTGGGGTTGCAACATCTCGAGAGAATCATGCAGAAGGATAGAGCAAATCCAAAATCACTTCATAACATATAATCTCAAAATTAAAGGCTATGCACCCTATCATATCCTCCTCGTAGAAGTGAGCCTCTCCCTAATTGAGAGCATGGATATGGCTACGTACCTAATGTAAAAGATCAAGATAAACAATAGGGAGACAACAGGCTTCCTAAGATTACTTCATACTCTAGTCAAAAGCATTTATGATTTAAGAAAGGTTGGCATAAATATGTCAAGTCTTGGTTAAATCATTGGGGAGTCGAGGAAGAGGTCACTCTATAGAATAATGATAATATTAAAAGTATTGTTACATCTAAATTTAAGGAGAAGATGTGGTACAATAAAGAGTTAGAGGATATGAGCAAATTAAGATATTATAAGGTGGTGATCAAACTTAATTTAGAAGATTAAAAGTTTCTCTTGGTTTTAACTAGCGTAAAGAAGAAAATTAACATTTCAAAAATAAGAAAAAACTCTCACGAGCCTCATAGTAAAACAAGGCACTGGACAATTCCTAAAACGCCATTGGATGAAATAATTTGTCATCTTTCTGACACAAAGAGGGTTGAAGATGAAAAATACTCTCTTATAGAATGTCCTATGTACACCCCCATTAGAGCACAGTTTCAAAATATTTGCTACAATATTGATCTTCCTAACCTTTTAACTCATCGCAAATATGGGGATTTAGGAATGCTTCTCTTAAATCTTTTCAAGCATAGAGAGAAAATTCTAAAAAAAACCAAGAGATTCCTTACCCTTTTAAGGTCTGATGGACCAAAGCTAGACCCAGTGGACATTAATAACTATCATCATCATCATAATCATAAACAAATATATAGAGTAATATTTATTTTGAGGTTATAGGAAATGAAACATTAACTAAGGTAAAATTTATAGTAAGCTAAAAGAGCGACGGTTTGCACCCATTATTCAACGATTTTTCCAACCAAAATCAGACAGAAACTGTTGAAATTGTAGTTTTGGGTTGTTGGAATTGCATAATCAGGGTGTTCCATGGGTAATCGAGGTCTCTGAATCCATTTATGCAATCAAAATTGTAATTCCAACAACCAAAATCATGATTTCAACAAAATTTGTGTTGCTGGATTCCAGCAAAAATCGTCGAAAAAGTGAAATCGTCACTCTTTTAGCTAGATATTCATTTGTATTTTATATTTATTATTATTATTGTATTTTAATTGTACCTTTGAAGGAGATGTTTTTCCTCCATTCGGGGGTGTCATTATTATGTTTATTCATGCAAGGTCATCGAGGTAAAACCTCCATTGTAATTTGGGGCATTAGATCCCCTAAAGTCAAATGTGAAATGTATTATTAAGTCCCCTTAGGACAAGTCGGCCCAGTCAAGTTAGTGAGGCCGACCTAATTTGGAATTAGGTTGCCCAAACATAAAGTATAAATAGAGAGCTTGCTCTCTAATTTGGACACGCCACTCACTCACTCAAGTTCGCATAAGCAAGAGAGAGAAGACAAGTTCGCATAAGCAAGAGAGAGAAGACAAGTTCGCTGAGGAGAAAGAAGAGAGAGCTGCAGAAGATTTCCTATTTTTGGGTTTTCCATTTTGTGATATTGTATTAGTGACGAATATATATTTGAGGAAGTTGCAGGTTGTCTCCTTTATGGTTTCCTTGAGGAAAACGGTTGTGTCTATTGTGTTTTGTTGTGCTTGTTTTTCTTTCAGTTAAAGATCCTAGTTAACATTTAATTAAAGTGCCAACTCCAACATGGTTTCAAAGCTAACCTGAAAAGAAGGCATTGTGTAGCAACGAGAAACTAGGGATTCCTAGTTCAAGGTCTTCTCTCCAGTGATCATCTAAAAAAGAGGGCTAGGCTAACTCTCCCTAGGAGGGCGCATCTTTTGGAGGCAGCAGAATCAAATTTCGAGAATTTTCATTTTTGGCCCCGTCACTACTGCCAGGAGGAAAACTAAGGCATTTTCTCCATCAATTTGTAAAAAGGAGTACATTTCTCAACTCGCCTTGGGGAGGCGCATCTTTCTATCCAAGCAAAAGTTCAAAATTCCAAGTTTGAAAAATTAGGGTTTCTTTGTCAAACCCTAGGCCAACCAGCTTTAGAACTAGATTGGGCATCTCAAATTGGTAAGACCTAAAATATATACTATTTACATTTGAGGTTCTCATTTCAAAATGACTCACCACAAAAAGCTTGAGGGAGTTGATAATTTCCGAGCATGGAAGTATAGGATTGCTCTTGTCCTTGAAGAAAATGATTTGGACAAATATGTTGATGAGGAGGTTCTAGCACTAGAGGGAGATGATGCTAAGTCTATCCACAAGAAGAAATTGGTCAAGGGCCAAGAGAATTATTGAAAACTCCATTAAAGATCATCTCATCCCCGATGTGTCATCCTTGAAGACACCCAAGGAGATGTTCGATGCTTTGATGAAATTATTCGAAGGGAAGAACATCAATCAGAAGGTGACGTTAAGGAACCAGCTCAAGAATGTGAAGATCCTAAACTCAGATACCATGCAATCCTACTTCACAAGGGTCTCTCAAATCAAGGAACAACTTGAACTAGTTGAAGAAAAGGTATAAGGAGAGATCGTTATGACCACCTTGAATGGTCTCCCAAGATCATGGGATTCATTCATTCAAGGTATATGTGCTAGAAAGAAGTTGATCACTTTCAACAAACTATGGGAAGAATGTACTCAAGAAGAAGCTCAGCTAATAGCAAGAGAAGAAAAGATGGGAGAAAATGATGATCAAGCTCTCACAGTTCACGCTAGAAGAAAACAAAACAAGAGGGAGGACCACCATCACAACAAGAGGGAGAACCACCATCACAGAAGACAAAGGAGACCCAAAAGATATTTATCCAGTGTTAGATGTTAAACATGTGATGATAAGGGACACTACTCCATAGATTGTCCTAGAAAAAAAAGGTTCCTTCAACAAAAATACTAACAAGAAGAGACATCATGCTCACACCGTTGAAAACGATGAACCAGCAAGGAAAAGAACCAGAGAAGAAGAAAGAGATGATTCTTCAAGCGATGAAGAATATGTCCTAATTTCATCACTCATGGGCACCATCACACATGGGAGCAATGATTGGATTGTAGATATTGGAGCATCCAAGCACATGACGGGATACAAAGAACCCTTTGTTAATCTATCTAAGCATGAGTCACCTCACAAGGTGAAACTTGGGGATGATTATCAATATCCCATCAAAGGAAGTGGACAAGATTCCTACAAGCTAGACTCCGGAAAATATTTGAAGATGAAATATTTTCTATATGGTCTAGGGTTAAAGAAGAATCTTCTCTCCATCTCAACACTAGATGCAAAAGGAATGAGGGTTGTGTTTGTCGATGGCCAAGTCCTAATGTGGCCAAAAGGAAAGACAATAGATGATGCAATAGTAATTGGAGAGCAAGAGGGAGGATTGTACAAATTGAAGGGACAACCTGAACAAGGATTGGTTCATGATTCCATGGAACCAAGTGAACTATCGCACAGAAGGCTTGCACATGTGCACTATAGAGCACTACCTATTGCAAGCAAAGCAGTTTCAGGACTACCAGAAATCCAGACAAAACATGAAAGAATTTGCAAGGGATGTGCGCAAGGAAATAATGTAAAGAAGGCATTTCCCAGCAGTGAAAGCAAAGAAAAAGGAATATTGGAGATAATCCACTCAGATGTATGCGGTCCCATGTCATCCAGCTCACTAAGCGGGTATGTATATTATGTTTCTTTTATATATGACTTTTCTCGTAAGACTTGGATTTATTTCTTGAAAAGTAAAGATGAGGTCTTTAGCAAGTTCAAGGAATTCAAAGCCTTGGTAAAAAATCACACTGAGAAAAATATAACGACCCTTCGATCAGATAATCGCGGATAATTCACTTCGGAAGAATTCAAGAACCTATGCAAAGAATCTGGGATTAAGAAGGAGTTGAGCACTCCCTACAATCCTTAATAGAATGGAATTGCGGAACGAAAGAACAAAATGATAATAGAAGTAGAAAAAGCAATGCTACATAACCAGGATATTCCGATGCACTTATGGGAAGAAGTAGCAAGAACAGTTGTGTATGTACAGAACCGTACACCTCATCGAGTATTAAGCAACAAGACTCCCGAAGAAGCTTTCTCAGGTGAGAAACCCAAAGTCAGCTATCTCGGGATATTTGGTTTCCCAATGTACATACACATCCCGAAGGAAAAGAGAACCAAGCTAGATCCTTTAGGAAAGAAGGGAATATTCATGGGATACGGTGACACTTCAAAATCCTACCGAATATACTTCCCAGGATTCAAGAAGATCGACATTAACAGAGACGTAACATTTGACGAAGACTCAGCATACAACAAATCAAGAAAACTACATATTGAAGAGATTGAAGAACCTGAAGAAACCACAGTCATAGACTGTTGGCTTAAACTGACCCAGAGGTTTCCAATTAGACCCAGGTTCTTTGCGGTTCTCCCTTTGACCAACAAAAACCCTTCACACCGGCCCTTTCGGCAACAACCTGCGAGCAGGTTGAGGTCTCACCCGAGGTGTATCTTATGGGGTACTGCGGAATCATATTTCCACAGTAAATGATGAGTTGCTTATCTGAACAAGCTACGCAGCGTAGGACAAAAGGATGGCGCTGTGGGGAAAAGTGATGCAATGCGCAGCAGAATCTATGCTACGAGCAGTACTGCGTGGTGGAGGCAACACTGCGGGTTGCACCAAGGGTTTCTTACTGCTGTGAATCTTCTACTGGAACTGCGAATTACCCACACTTATACTCTACTTGGAAGATCTCGGAAACGTTAAGGCACTGAAATGAATATCACGCATCCATTCATTCAAGTACTTACTGGTTATCTTTCTAGCATTCGTCAAGAACTTGGATTATTACAACGTGAACTAAAATGATCAACACGATTAACTGTGTTGCGTTCCTTCACTGTGCTTAAGAAAGTATTTAAACTTAAATGACTGATTCACGACCTTAACATAGAATTGAAATTCTTGCCATTCATCTGCTTCTGTGGAACCTAGCATATCATTCCCAAACTTCTCCTATTGGTAAATGCATATCAAAGCTCTCATATTACAACATGCAAGGAAACATTCAAGCATTCATTCTACAGAAAATACAGATAGTCTTTCATTCATAAGCATTATCACATAGCACGGGATTTAACGTGGTTCACTTCCCCGGATGGAAAGCTACGTCCACAAGAACGGTTGGTAATATATTTCTTTCAAAAGGGGTGGGGCAACAGTTGTTATTCTGCGCACTCAGCTGCAGACTCTTCTTTCTCTCGGCTAGGTCTCTGCGCACACAGCTGCAGACCCTTTACAATATTCTCATCTCGGAGATATTTTACAATACAAAAAGGTTATCTCCTTAAGTTCTCAACAACAACAAAAGAATAACAATAATACAAAAAGAGAACAACAACCCGAGAACCAACCCCCATCCCATACAAAATGTCTTCTTAAATAGATCATGCCCGAAGGTCATGTCTGTACAATGCCAAAGACCCAAAACCCTAAGGGTTTCCAAAACTGTGTCGGTTTTCAAAACCGGCTTGCTGGCTCCTGGTAGCGTCTGCTTGATCATGGTGGATCTCCACGTCCTCATTCTGTCGCTATCGGCCTTCCTATCGCACACGTGCCTACAGGATGCTTCTGCCGAACCATTTATCTCTAACGGTTTTACCTTCTAAGCGTGCCAAACGTCGCTTTCCTTAACAACCCACACGTGGCCGCCTTCCTGTTTTTCCTACGTCCACTGCTCGGCAATCCTGAAATATCTTTCCAAAAATGGCTGCTATCGGTCGAGCCGGTAGCTACACTTGATACTTGTCCAGCACACTACTTTGTTGGCTCCACGTGGCCTCCTAACTCCGCAGCACTGCTTCGGCGCAGTACTAGTCTTCCCATCACGGCCAAAACTTCGACGCTGCGCGCAACTCTGCAGTCTGGTCAAAAGTTGGATGCTACGCGCAACTTCGCATCATCCTCAATAGTTAGCCAAAATTGTGTTTATGAACTGTGCTCAGCTCAGCTTTCCCTGCTTGCCTCAAAAAGGTGCTTCCAAAACTTCATCTCAACCTGGGCCCAACAAAGACACAGCGATGGAAGAAGTGATTCCAGAAGATCATGAAGGTCGTGACATGTCAGAACCACAAGAACCTGTAGATCCACCTCGTGAGAAGAACTCCCACAAAAGAAGACCATCATGGGTATGAGAAGCAATGCAAGATGCAGAGAAGTATGGTGCTCCAGAGGGGATGCACAGAGAAAGCAAGAGACCCATATCATACTCCTGCTATGTAAATCATTGATAAAGAACCTTCCAACTATGAAGAAGCAGCAGAGAAGAAAGAATGAAAGGATTCCATGATCGAGGAGTACCAGTTGATTATGAAGAATGATGTCTGGGAGATAGTTCTGAGACTAGAAGGGAAGTCTGTTGTGACTTCGAAGTGGATCTACAAGATCAAGCATGTTGAAAATGGTAGCATTGAAATACACAAGGCAAGGTTTGTGGCATGTGGCTTCTCCCAGAAGGAAGGCATAGACTACGAGGAGACATTTGCACATGTAGCAAGGTACAATTCCATCAGATCTATACTTGCATTGGTTGCAGTAATGAAATGGAAGGTACACCAGATGGAAATCAAGACAACATTCTTGAATGGTGTAGTTGAAGAGGAAGTGTACGTGGAGCAGCCACTGGGATTTGAGACACATGACAGACAGACTCATGTGTGCAAATTGAAGAAATCCTTGTACAGATTGAAACAGGCACCCAGGACATTGTACGACGGGATGGACAACTTCCTGATGAGCTTAGGCTTTACCGAGAGTAAAGCAGATTCCAACCTTTACTTCCAGGTTGAAGGTGGAAGACTAGTGATACTTCTGCTATATGTAGATGACATGTTTCTGACATGCGAGGATGATCTCATTGCAGACGTAAAGAAGAGGCTTGCTGTAGAGTTCGAGATGAAGGACCTATGGATGATGCATTATTTCTTAGGCATGGAGGTGTGGCAGAGTGCGGATGGAATCTTCATTGATCGAGGAAAGTATGCAGTAGATATTCTGAAGAGATTCTGAATGATGGACTGCAAGGCAATGGCCACACCAATGGCATCAAACTTGAAGCTACTGTGTGATGCTTCATCAGAGACAATTGATGCCACGCTGTATCGTCAGATGATTGGTTCGTTGATGTATTTGACGAACACGAGACTAGACATATGCTTTGTTGTGAACACCCTAATCCAATTCCTGATGGATCCGAGACATGTTCACCTAATTGCTGTAAAGCATATATTGAGATACCTGAAGGGTACACTTGACTATGGGCTCAAGTATGAGGCGAATCAGAAGATTAACCTGCATGGTTATGTTGATTCAGATTGGGAAGGCAGTGCCAAAGATAGGAAGAGCACTTCAGGATGTTGATTTGTTATGGGATCCAATATGATCTCTTGGTTTAGCAGGAAGCAATCATGTGTGACGCTGAGTACAGTTGAAGCAAGTATGTTGCAACTTGTTTGGCTAGTTGTGAGGCAGTATGGCTTCGGAAGCTACTATCAGATTTGTTTGATCTCTAGTTAGAGGTGACTTGTATCTTCCGTGACAACCAGAGTTGTGTGAAGTTGTCTGAGAACCTAGTGTTCCATGACAAGTCGAAGCATATTAAGATCAAGCACCACTATATCCGGGATATGGTGCAGAGAGGAACAGTCAAGCTCCATTATGTGGTGACAGACGAGCAGATAGTCGATGTGTTGACCAAGCCGTTAGCCAGAGTGAATTTCGAGTACTTCGGAGAGAGGCTTGGTGTTATCCAGACCGAGGTTCCTCAAAAGAGGGAGTGATGAGACTGGAAGACACAAATGCACTAGAGTTGGTTCTCGCATGGTGGAAGATGCAGGTGTTCCTTAGGATGTAATGCACCTAGGGTGATCTGGGTTGTACTCCCATGCTGGAGAAGATGTAGAGCTAGTTCTCGCATGGTGGAAGACGCAGGTGGTCCTTGGGACGTAATGCACCTGGGGTGCTCCTGGTTGTACTCCCATGCTGGAGACGTTGAGAGGTCCATCGGTCACAAAGACACTTTGTGTGTGCCTAGGATGGTTCTCGCATGGTGGAAGACGCAGGTGGTCCTTGGGACGTAATGCACCTGGGGTGATCCTGGTTGTACTCCCATGCTGGAGACGTTGAGAGGTCCATCGGTCACAAAGACACTTTGTGTGTGCCTAGGATGGTTCTCGCATGGTGGAAGACATAGGTGGTCCTTGGGACGTAATGCACCTGGGGTGCTCCTGGTTGTGCTCCCATTCTGGTACATGCGGGTTGACCATTGAGAGACGTAATGCACCTGGGGTGCTACTAGGTTGTACCCATTGGGTGGGAGACGTAGGTGGTCTGTTGGACATGAGGTGTGCATCTAGGATGTGCTCTGTATGATGATGAGATTGTCTAGATACGATGAGATGATAGTAGGAGACGCAAGTGATTGTTGTGGCAGTGTAATGTGTGGTCCTGGGTTGTACCTACTTGATGTCTTGCTCACAGAGATGATAAAGACCTACATAGAGCTATGCCTACATCCAGCATGAAAAAGGGCCAGCTATATAGAAATTATTATGACAGATAGATTCGAGAGATGTCACTAATAAATGATCGACAAAATGAGGATTATGGCAGCAGCGACGATGATGATCAAGTGTTGATGATGATCAAGTGTTGATGATGATGATCTAGTATTTATGATGATGTTCTAACATTGATGATGATCCAATGATGATGACGTTGTCCAAGAATATATGTCCAGAATGATGATGACTGTGGCAAGAGAATACCTTCCTAGTTAAGAGGGAGTGTTGTTGTAAATGTAACTTCGGAAGATATTCATTTGCATTTTATATTTATGATTATTATTATTATTGTATTTTACTTGTACCTTCGATGAAGATGTTTTTCCTCCGTTCAGGGATGTCATTATTATGTTTAGTCATGCAAGGTAATTGAGGTAAAACCTCTATTGTAAGTCAGGGAATTATATCCCCTAAAGTCAAATGTAAAATGTATTATTAAGTCCCCTTAGGACAAGTAGGCCCAATCAGGTTAGTGAGGCCGACCTAATTGGGAATTAGGTCGCCCAAACATAAAGTATAAATAAAGATCTTGCTCTCTCATTTGGACACACCACTCACTCACTCAAGTTCGCATAAGCAAGAGAGAGGATATTGCTAATGTAATTGTAACTTCGGAAGATATTCACTTGTATTTTATATTGTATTTATTATTGTATTTATTATTGTATTTTATTTATACCTCCAACGGAGATGTTTATTCCTCCGATCGGAGAAGTCATTATTGTAATTGGTCATGTAAAGTCATTGAGATTAACCCTCCATTGTAAGTCAAGGAAATAGACCCCGGAGTCAGATTGTAATAGGGTTAATAGAGTCTTCTAGAGAATCTGGCCCAGTCAGGTACAACTGGGGTCGACCTAGTAAGTGAAAAAGGTAAAGTTAAAGTAAAGTATAAATAGAGAGCTAGGCTCTCTCATTTATTCATTCACTCACTCACTAAAGTTCGCATAAGTGAGAGAGAGAGGACAAGTTCGCACAAGTGGAGAAGAGAGAAGTTGCTGAAGACCATCTCTATTTTTGGGTTTTACTTTTGTGACATTGTATGGGTGATCATTCTATCTCCGAGGAAGTTGCGGGGTTTTCTCCTTTATGGTTTCCCCGAGGAAAATCTTTGTGTCTCTTGTGTTATGTTGTGCATTTTATTCTTTCAGTACGATCCTAGATAAGTATTGATTAAAATTGTGAAAAGCTAACATGGTTTCAGAGCTAACCTGAAAAGAAGCCACTATGCAGCTGTGGAAGATAAGGCTTCTTATTTTTTGGACTTATCTCCACAGATCATCAACAAAAGGAGGCTAGGTTAACTCTCCTAAGGAAAGCGCATCTTTCTGTCAAAACAGAAGTTGATTATGAGAATTTTCATTTCTTGACCCATCACTACTATCGTAGGAAAATTAGGGCTTCTCATAGAATTGGAATTTTGGACTGCAATTGGCATAGGGAAGTGCGCCTCTCCTAGATCAAAATTTTGATACCAAGATCGAAATTTTTGGTTGGGTAAAACTCCCAGAAATTCAAACCCTAGTTTGACTTTGGACCAGAAAAATCCAGAAGACTGCAGATCCGAATTTCGCAAGTCAATTTTCAAGGGTGAAATTTTGGAATCTTCAAAAACCAAGTATACTAGCATACTCGCCTCAGTCAAGCACATCTATCTGTCCAATCAGAAGTTCCAAATTCCAAGGCTGAAAATTTAGGGTTTCTCTCACAAACCCTAGGCCAGCCAACTCCAGAACCAATCTCAGCTTAGCATCTCAAATTGGTAAGATATAAACCTTTGTCATTTCCATTTGAGGTTCTCATTAAATATGTCTCACCATACCAAGCTTGAGGATAAGCTTGAAGGGGTTGATAACTTTCGAGCATGGAAGTATAGGATTGGGCTTGTTCTAGAAGAAAATGAATTAGACATATATGTAAATGAAGAAGTTCCAGCACCAGAGGGAGATGAGGCCAAAGCCTTACACAAGAAGAACTTGGTTAAGTCCAAGAGGATCACTGCAGATTCTATTAAGGATCATCTCATCCCACATGTGTCATCTTTGAAGACACCTAAAGAGATGTTTGATGCCTTGACCAATCTATTTGAAGGGAAGAATATAAATCAGAATATGACCTTGAGGAACCAATTGAAGAATGTGAAGATACAAAATGCAGAGACCATGCAGTCTTACTTTACAAGGGTCTCTCAGATCAATGAGCAACTTGAAGCTGTGGGAGAAATTGTGATGACCACCTTGAATGGTCTCCCTAGATCATGGGACTCTTTCATTCAAGGGATTTTTGCTTGAAAGAAGTTAATCACATTTAGTAGGTTGTGGGAAGAATGCTCACGAGCAGAAGCTTGACTTGTGGCTCGATAAGAGAAGATGGGAGAAAATGACGATCAAGCTCTCACAGCACACTCCAGGAGGAATAATAACAAGAGGGAGCACCATCACAGTAAGAGGGAGAAACACCACCACCAAAGTCAGAGGGATAACTTTAGAAGATTCAGAAAACATCTATCCAACATTAGATGTTATACATGTGATGAGAACGGACACTACTCCATAGATTGTCCCAAAAACAAAAGTGTCTCCAACAAAAAGAAGACCAACAAGGAAAGACATCATGCTCACACCATTGAAGATGATGAACCCGTAAGGAAAAGAACCAGAGAAGAAGAAAGAGATGACTCTTCAAGTGATGAAGAATATGTATTGTAATGAAGGTAACCAGTCACAAGGGTTCATTCAGAAGGTTCCACCTCATAAGGTGAAGCTAGAGATGACTTTCAGTATTATATGAAAGGAGTAAGAAAATATCCTACAAAGTTGGACTCCAAAAACAAATAAGGATCAATGCTCTATGGAAGATACTCTCATCAATTTCGGCATTGGTTAAGATGCAGAAGAAAGGATAACACAAAGTCTATTCCATTACAAAGAACAAGTGATCTACAATGTAGTGATACTTGCTCAACATTTCCGATCATAAGCAAGAAAGGAACTGGACATCAGAATCAGACGATGAAGAAAAACACTATGTCAGAGACTCCAGTAGTTCCTGCAAGGAAGCAAATATCAAGAGGGAGTCCACCCAACAAACAAACAAAGATAAGTATTTGAATTGTCATTTCTTATATATCTAGTTTATTGTTCAGTGGTGTGCATACTTATGTTCCTATATTTAGGTTGTGTATTATGTATATTAGGATATTTGCATTAATGAACAGTATACTACTAATATGCGTGTAACGAGTAAGTGGCCTATGGTACTGTACAACATTCCATTGCTACTTATCTAGAATGAAACCTTTTTGCTGACATATTGGGAGTAATGCACACTCTTAACAATGTTCTGGTAGAGATGGAAGGAATCTAGAAAGTTACAAGATATGGATGAATGTTGTATTGAAGCATTGTCTAAGATAATTGCATGACTGTATGACCTATGTCTTTATGTGTAAGAATTTGTTCTGAAAACTATGAGAAGTTTCTAATCATGCAATTGAATTTGACTTGTAGGAAAGATCGTGTACCATCACCTACAAGAGAGAATTGTTTCTAAAAACAAGC
This sequence comes from Larix kaempferi, assembly GCA_027924585.1. Taxonomy (NCBI): domain Eukaryota; kingdom Viridiplantae; phylum Streptophyta; class Pinopsida; order Pinales; family Pinaceae; genus Larix; species Larix kaempferi. The sequence continues at coordinate 26,350,896 of BSBM01000877.1, read as the reverse complement.
GACAAAGACTCGACATACATCATAAAACTACCTACTGAATATATTGAAGAAACCTGAAGTTCCTAGGATTCGAGATACAATAATGGAAGAATAAATTCTAGAAGATAATGAAGATCAGGAGATCGAAGAACCATAAGAACCTGTAGATCCACCTCGTGAGAAGAAATCCCACAAGAGGAAACCAGCATGGGTACGGGATGTAGAGAGGTATGGCGATCCAGAAGGGATGAACAAAGAAAGAAAGAGACCTAAGCCATACTCCAGATATGTAGCCCTGTTGTGCGACATCATTGACAAAGAAACTTCCAACTATGAGGAATTTGCTGAGAAGAAAGAATGGAAGGATGCCATGATCGAGGAGTACCAGTCGATCATGAAGAATGATGTCTGGGAGGTAGTTCCAAGACTAGAAGGGAAGTCTGTTGTGAATTCTAAGTGGATCTATAGGATCAAGCATGCTGCAGATGGCAGCATCAAGAAACACAATGCAAGGTTCGTGGCACGTGGCTTCTCCCAGAAGGAAGGGATAGATTATGAGGAGACATTTGCACCTGTAGCCAGATACACTTCCATTAGATCAGTACTCGCATTGGTTGCAGTGATGAAATGGAAGGTACACCAGATGGATGTCAAGACAATAGTCTTGAATGGTGTAGTAGAAGAGGAAGTGTACGTGTATCAGCCACTCATATTTGAGACACATGACAGGCAGACTCATGTCTGCAAATTGAAGAAGGCCTTGTACGAATTGAAACAGGCACCCAGGACGTGGTACGGCAGGATGGATAGTTTCCTGATGAGCTTGGGATTTACCAAGAGTAAAGCAGATTCCAACATTTACTAGAAGTTTGAAGTGGGAAATCCAGTGATACTTCTACTCTATGTAGATGACATGTTTGTAATAGGGGAGGATGGGCTCATTATAGATACAAAGAGGAAAAATTCTCGCAGAGTTCGAGATGAAGGAACTGGGCATGATGCATTATTTCCTAGGCATGGAGGTGTGGCAGAGTGCAGATGGAATCTTCCTTGGACAAGGGAAATATGTAGTGGAGATCCTGAAGAGGTTTGGGATGATGGAATGCAAGGACATGGCCACACTTATGCCATCGAACCTAAATCTATTGAGTGATGCTTCATCAGAGTCAGTTGATGCCACAATCTATCGTCAGATGATTGGGTCATTGTTGTACCTGACGAATACAAGACCAGACATATGCTTTGTTGTGAACACATTGAGCCAGTTCATGATGGATCTGAGACATGTTCACTTGATTGCTACAAATCATATTCTGAGGTACCTGAAGGGTACAATTGATTATGGGCTCAAGTATGACGCGAACCAAAATATTAACCTAGAGGGTTATGTTGATTCGGATTGGGCAGGAAGTGCCGCTGATAGGAAGAGCACTTCGAGATGCTGCTTCAATATGGGATCCGGTATGATCTCCTGGTTTAGAAGGAAGCAGTTGTGCATGGCACTAAGTACGTTGCAGCTTGTTCGACTAGTTGTGAGGCAGTATGGATTAGGAAGCTACTGTCTAATTTGTTTGATCTCTAGTTAGATGCGACTTGTATATTCTGTGACAACCAAAGTTGTGTGAAGTTTTCCAAGAACCTGGTGTTCCACAACAAGTCGAAGCATATTGAGATCAAGTATCATTATATCAGGGATATGGTGCAGAGAGGAGCAGTGAAGCTCCAGTATATTGGGATGGACGAGCAGATAGCCGACGTGTTGTCTAAGCCACTAGCCAGAGTGAAGTTCGAGTACTTCAGAGAGAAGCTTGGTGTACTCCAGATCAAGGTTCCTTCCAAGGGGAAGTGATGAGTCCAGAAGACGTAGATGCACATGGGCCATTCTGGCATGGTGGCAGGAAATTCCTCCCATGGACATTGATATAAATTTCGGGCCATTCCAGCATGGTGACAAGAAAGTCCTCCCATGGCCATTGATATAAGTGCCGATCCATTTCGACATGGTGGTAGTAAATTCCTCCAATGGCCGTTGATATAAGTGCTGATCCATTATGGCATGGTGGCAGGAAATCACTCTCATGGCCATTGATATAAGTGCTGATCCATTCTGTCATGGTGGCAGGAAATTCCTCCCATGGTCGTTGATGTAAGTGATGTGCTTTTCCTGAATGGTGGTAGTAAATTCCTCCCATGTCGGTTGATGTAAGTGCAGTGCCTTTCCCAAATGGTGGTAGGAGAGCCCTCCCATGTCAGTTGATGTAAGTGTTGAGCCTTTCCCGAATGGTGGTAGGAAATTCCTCCCATGTCGGTCGATGTAAGTGTTGTGTCTGACATGGTGGTAGGTTGGTCCTCCCATGTTGGTAGACTTGTTATGTGCATCTATGTTGTGCTCCCTGTGACAATGAGATTATCTGTACGTGATGAGGCAATAGTGGGAGATGCAGGTGATTGTTGTGGCAATGTAATGATTGGTCCTAGGTTGTACCTACTTGATGGCTTGCTCACGGAGATGATGGAGACCTACATGGAGGCTAGGCCTACATCCAGCATGAAAAAGGGTTGGCTCTGTAGAAATTCCTAAGACGATTAGATTCGAGAGATGTCACCAATCGATGATCGAGATGATGAGGATTGCAGCAGCAACGACGACGATGATCCAATGAAGATGATCCAGCATTGAAGACTTGTGTTGATGTCTGTGTCAAGAGAATACATTCCTAGTTAAGAGGGAGTGTTAATGTAATTGTAACTTCGTAAGATATTCACTTGTATTTTATATTGTATTTTATTTGTACCTCAGATGGAGATGTTTATTCCTCCGGTCGGAGAATTCATTATTGTAATTGGTCATGTAAATTCATCTAGGCTAAACCTCCATTGTAAGTTGGGGAAATAGACCCCAGAGTCATATTGTATTAGGGTTAATAGAGTCTTCTAGAGAAGTTGGCCCAGTCAGGTACAACTGGGGCCAACCTAGTTAGTGAAAAGGGTAAAGTGAAAGTAAAGTATAAATAGAGATCTAGGCTCTCTCATTTATTCATTCACTCACTCACTAAAGTTCACATAAGTGAGAGAGAGGACAAGTTCGCACAAGTGGAGATGAGAGAAGTTGCTGAAGACCATCTCTATTTTTGGGTTTTATTTTTGTGACATTGTATTGGTGATCATTCTATCTCTGAGGACGTTGCAGGGTTTTCTCCTTTATGGTTTCCCCGAGGAAAATATTTGTGTCTCTTGTGTTATGTTGTGCATGTTATTCTTTTAGTAAGATCCTAGATAAGTATTGATTAAAATTGTGAAAAACTAACAAAGACAAGTTCGTTGAGGAGAAAGAAGAGAGAGATGCAGAAGACTTCCTATTTTTGGGTGTTCCATTTTGTGATATTGGATTAATGACGAATCTATCTTTGAGGAAGTTGCGGGGTTTTCTCCTTTATGGTTTCCCCGAGGAAAACTATTGTGTCTATTTTGTTTTGTTGTGCTTGTTTTTCTTTCAGTTAAAGATCCTAGTTAACATTGAATTAAAGTGCAAACTCTAACAATATATATATATATATATAAGAATAATCTAATTTTAAGGCCATAGCCTAGTCAAACATGAAATTGATATAAGGGATCACCTGGTTTGTGGGACAAGAGATTCTCTCCATGAAACAATCTGATTGCTTAAGTCCCAAGGGTTAGATCAAGTGGTTGTGAGCTAGATGCGATATATCTTTCCACAAAGTTGGGGAGGTCATGGGTTTGACTCTCTTGATCCCGTCGAGGTTAGGATCCATAATCAAGGTTGAAAATTTACCCCATTTATTATTTATGGATAATGGGGAAGTACTCGAAGGGTTTTCCAAGATTCATTCCATCGAAAAAATTAAGTTTCTCTGCTTAATTTATGGAGGTGTACATACTCTAGCCCATTTGTACTCAAACATGAGATTGTAAAACAAAATGTTAGGGATTATATTATAAAGTGGAAGAAAAATAATAATCGAGTTACAATGAACAATTGTCAATCACGTACAATAATTTTAAATTGACATGAAATTCAAACTATCTATCTTATGTGTTACGTTAGATAAAAATGTAATATCTTGATTGATAATTACATTTAAAACTCTATATACATTACTTTCATTGCCTACACAAGCCATTGTTTTGACCTCCAAACTAACAAGAATAATTTATGATAACTGTCTGGCCAAATGAGATTAATGAGATAGTATGAATGTCCAATCATGGAGATGATATTAGCTTCAAGAAATAGATAACAATGCACCACTAAAAAACCATTTGAGTCATCATTCATTATGATGAATTTCAAAGAGGAAGGGTCAACTTTGTAATTCAGTGTGATGCCCCTTATCTTTATTGTGTCACATGCTAAATACCATTGGCCTTGCTCCTAATTATAAATGCATTGAATGCTTTTTTTATTGAAACAATTAGTTATTGAATTAAAGAAGTGTTGCAGCCTCACTGCTCAATAGGAGGGATTTTTTAAAGCTGACTATTTAGGATACGCCCAAAAAACTAAAGAGTTTACAAAAAAAAATATGTTCTTTTCCTTCACATAGGAATTAAAAAAATGGTAGCTAATATATTTGCTAATAAACAAGCCTAAAATCATAACTACTTTGGAAATCATAGGAAAAAAGTGGAATTAGTGAAAGACATGTTCACTATGAGCATCATTATGTTCCTTTGTAGGTGACTTGATTTCTTGATCCACGCATTCCATTTCGACATAGCTAGGGGGTTGTTGAATTGTCTCTTCTTCTTTACTTCATTTGGGACCTACCCAAATGACATTCTTTGTATAAGTACTATCAATTGCAAGCTCCTTTCCAAGCTAATAACCAAACGATGCATAATTCCACACTCTACCTCCAATTTCTTTATTTATATTTTCTATTGTGTCACTATTTCTATAATTTGTGCATATTCATTGTTTTGAGATTCTTTTAGAGATAACATTATTCTTGAAACATTGAAGATGAAAGTTTGGTTGTCAACCAAGAGACTCTCATGCCTTCAAAAAACTCAACGGATGCTCGTAGCATCACATAATGGACAATGACTTGGGTGATTATGATGCTCCAATATGCCAAATTTCTAGAGTGCTTTTGAGTAATGGTTCAATTCCCCCTTGTTGTAAGTTATTGTGAACGTGAAGGATCCGCTCCACCATGACTCAAACAATAGAACAAAGGAAGGCAAGAGGGGTTTTCTCCACACTAAATAGCTACAATATACTAACTTTGAGACTCGGGCTAATTCACTAAGGCATGCCCCCAATTCTAGAGTTAAATGACGTGCTTAATACCTTAGAAGATATCTCCATTTGGTGAGGAAGGAAACCAAACTAGACTTCAAAGTTCTCCCACCTTCATCCACTGCATTAACAAAAGGCAACATAAAAAACTATTATGTCATTGAACTCCAAATGTGTCAGCGTACCATGATTATCCAAAGTATTAATACCTATTCTCTCGACTTAAATTTTGAGTGCCACTTGTCATGGATTGTAGCATGCATAATAAACATTGTAATACCCTTCATATGATATGCTAAGTGATGGGTGATAATACAATTCGATGTTTTTCTCGTAGTTTCCCCATCTCTAAACAAAAGGGTTTATCTACTTGATAATTTCAGGCTCTTAGGATGTGATAATGTTCTATAGAATCATATAATTTTGGTTTGATTTATAGAATCATATAATTTCTCATTATGAGCCTTACCAAACTACCAACAGGTTGTTGGAATTGTGCATACATCTAATTATAATTGTTGAGTATCCAATAACTAATAAATTCCTTATCTATCTTGGGTCAAAGCCCAGATTAATCCCATTCCAAACTTATTTATGGCTGTTTATCGAGATTAATAATAACTCTCCTACACCTACCACCCTTTATAAATACCCGTTGAATGGTAAAAATAAAAGCACAAGTAAAAGTTTGAATTCCTTCATGATTCAAAACAAACAAGAGCCACATGGTGGCAATGTTCCCAACATTGCCATTACCAAGTACTATTGCAAGATGGGAAATGTTGGAGGAGGAGTAAGAAGATATTGTCATGTTCCATTGCTAACATGGAGAATGCTCCCAAAAAATGTAATTGTAGTTAATCCACCTCAATCTACAGCCTCCAAGAGACCAAAGTGAAAGTGCAAGTTTATAGGCCTGTTTCTCAAAATCTTAATAATTGCATATAAGCATTTAAATCATATATATGTGTATGAGCTTTAATTGAATTTTATGTTTGTAACACTTAAATAACAATATAATTAAAAAACACTCGATATTCATTTATTGTCATCGGTCTAATGGAATATAGTGATGGCCATATATATGTTTTTCACATCAAAACAAAGAGAAAACGGTAAGAAGTGTCCCAATAACCTCTTTCATTGCACAGATGTCTAAAACCAATCCTATTTGAGGTCATAACACTACAATTTCAAATGCTTTTGCCTCGTAGGGATTGAAACCTTGGGGCCTAGTGATCCGCACGCGCCCAGGTGCACGAGGGGGACAATAGTTCGACTAAATGAGTCGGTTTTGTTATGGAGGAAGCATAATAAATAGAATAAGCAAAGCATGAATACACTACACAGATAAACACAGATACACACAGACAATATGCAGGAATGCGAACTGTTCTTCTCTATTATTGGAAAACAAATAGATTAGATACAATCGATGTATGTTACAATATTATACATGCTTATATAGAATGTTGAGATGCTTGGGTGCCTTCACGTTACGTTCAGTTACAAGATAAGTTAGAACGCTTTCGGAAGTTCAACCGTTATAGTCGACTGGAAGACAGAGAGACAATCTGTCGTAGTTCGTCAGTCGTTAGTCGATGCTGCATGTTGACATCATGAAATTGTCGAGGTTTTTGAACTTGTCGAAGTTGTTGAGTTTGTCAAAGTCAATGACTTGTCGCAGTCGATGTTGGCATTCGACAACAATTCCAACTGCTGAGTGGATCAGACCTCTTTCCTTAAGAAACAATGGTCTCCATTGTTTGCTCGGTTAGGTGAGGAAACTTGTTGGCCAGTTCAGTAGCAGAGTATCACTTTACTCGGGATGGGAGTTGTTTGAATTTAGCAACCTGAAAAAAGGGAATTGTGTTCGTCCTCGTATGGGGTAATCGCCGTCCCACGATGGTGTCGCAAGGAAGAGGATGCTGAACATATGGATGGATGTCTTTGGGTTCTATTGTCTGTAAGTCATTCTGTTCCAACAATGGTGCATGGTATGGTCGAAGTAGATCCACATTGAATACTGGATGTAGACCCAGGCATGCAGGAATGTCGATCTGGAAAGAATTTTCGCCAATCTGTCAAAGAATACTTGACAGACCATATCACAAAGGTTTGAGTTTCTTGTATGGACCGGTGAAGCGCTCCTTCTTAAGATGTAACCAGACCTTATCCCCAATTTGGAATGAATGAGGAATACAATTCTTATCGTGTCGGGCCTTAGCTTTCACATTTGCTCATTGCAACATTTCCTGTGCTTGCTTCTGGATGTCGCAAATCTGATCTCGAAACTTCAAGGCTTTATTAAATTCCCACTGGCTGTAGTCGGTGTCGGATTTTGACTGTGTCGAGGAGCTGATCAAGCCAATAGGAGCTGAGGGTTGAAATCCGTAAGAGATCTCAAATGGACTCTTGCATGTAGAGTTGTGTTTAGCATGGTTGTAAATGTGTTGTATGTATGGAAGACTTTCATCCCATGTTCGTCGATGCTTGTGGTTGTACATGTGAAGTAGTTTTACTACCAAGCGATTCACAACTTTCATTTGTCCGTCGGTCTGAGGATGGAAAGTTGTCAACAATGAGAGTCGTGTTTCCAGCTATTTCCAGAGAGTCTTCCAAAAGATGCTGACGAATCTGGAATCTCGGTCGGAAGTAATGGTTGTCAGTAAACCAAAGTGTTTCCAAACATGTGTGAAGAAGATCTAATCATTCTGATGCGCTGTCATGGTCTTTTTGCACGGAATGAGAATGGTCATCTTGGAAAATTTGTCGACTACTACTAAGATCGCATCATGTTGATGTCTGTTATTAGGATATCCCATCAAGTAGTCCATAGAAATAGATTCCCATGGCCGACTAGGAACTGAAAAAGGTGTGTACAATCCCTATCGCCAATTAGGCGGTTTAGCAATGGCACAAACCACACATGATTGAATGTACTTGTTGACGCCGGTTTTAAGTCTAGGCCAAAAGAAATACTTCTAGAGGATAGCAAGTGTCTTTGCTACTCCAAATTTTCGTGTAGTCTTGTTGTAGTGAGCGTCCCAAATGAGTTGTTGTCGATGCTCACCGGTCGGTACACAAAGTTGTCCAAGCTTGTATAGCAAGGTGTCTTTCAGGAAATAGTTGGAGATCGACGAATTGTCGGTCTATAGTTGTCGATAGACTATTGAAAAATCGTTGTTGTCCTGATACAATTGAGGCCAAGTGGTCATGTCGTATCCCTGCATACTCATCACTGTGAAAGGGAGAGTAATGGGTAGTCGACTTAGACAATCGACAGAGACGTTAGGTTTACCTTTCCAATACTTAATCACCAACTGGAATTGTTGTAGGTAATTAATCCACTTGAGTTTTCAAGTCGTTTGTAGTTTTGACTGGGTCGGAGCGAACTCTAGAGGTTTATGGTCAGTGAGGATGATTGTTTACTTTCTAAGGATGTAATGCCTCCATTGCTTGAAAGCTTGCACAATGGCGTATAGTTCTTTTTCATATATCGAATATATTCTAATTGTGTTGTTAAAAGTTTCGGAATGAAAACTGACTGGGTGACCAAACTGTGTGATCACTGCGCCCAAGGCATAGTCCAATGCATCCGTCTTAATATCAAAGGGTTGATACAAATCAGGTAACACAAATACTGGTGTAGTACAGAGCTTGTGCTTGAGTTGTTCAAAATCTTCTTGTTTTGTCGATGTCCATTTGAAGACAGCTTTTCCATTTCCCTTCGTCAAGTGATTCAAGGGATAGGCTATGTGACTGAAGCCGAGTATGAATCGTCGATAGAAATTCTCCAAACCAAGAAAACTTCTTAGTTCTTGAACGCTTTGACGAATTATGGGCCAATATTTGAGGATTTGAACTTTGTCTGGATCAATGTGAATGCCTGCAGAGTCGATTACATACCCCAAATATTTGATGTTTTTCATCGCAAAGGTGCACTTGTCCATGTTCAAGTAAATTCGATGTTGCTAGAGAGTGTCGAGGACTTGTCGAAGCTGTCCAACATGTTCTTCCCATGATCAATTGAAAATCAGTATGTCGTCGAGATAGACAATGACACATTTTCCGATTAAAGGTCGAAGAATGTTGTCCATGTATCGCATGAAGGTCGCAGGTGCATTGGTTAAGCCGAAAGGCATGACTAACCATTCAAACAATCCTTCCTCGGTCTTGAAAGTAGTTTTCCACACATCTACGGGCTCGATTGGAATCTGATGATATCCCAACTCGAGGTCGAGCTTAGTAAAGAATTTGGCACCTTTCAGACAGTCGATGAGCTCATCTATCCGCAGTAGAGGTTAGCGATTCTTTACCGAAATTTTGTTGAGTGCCCGGTAGTCGATGCACATGCGCCAAGTCCCATATTTCTTTGGAATGAGGATGACTGGACTTCCATAAGGAGAGTCGTTGGGTCGGATATGAACTTTGTCGATCAAATCTTGGATTTGTCTCTGAATCTCTTCATTTTCAAGAATGGATCTTCTATAAACAGATGTGTTAGGAAAAGAAGAACCATGAGCAAGTTCAATGGAGTGTTTTACCTGGAAATGTCGAGGTACTCCGTCCGACTCTTGGAATAAACTCCGATACTCATCAAGAACATTGTCGATCAACTACTTCTATCGGGAGCTACAATGGTCAATGAGTCGACTCGTCACCACAGTCTTCCTATAATGTTGCGGTTTTATCATGATTAATGCGAACTTCTGAGCATGATTTATGAGTTTCATCGTATGTTTAGCAGATATCATTGAGACCATTGGTGTAGGTCGCTGCTTTGGTATGCCGTACCATCGATTTTGGATTCTAACAATCACCTTCTGAGGTCGTGACCCATAACTTCCATGGCGATCCCACAAGTAAGGTTTCCCAAACAAGGCGTAGGCTACAAAGAGTGGTGCCACGTTGCAGAGTACTTCATCTTCAAAAGGTTTTATGAAGTAGGCGATTTTGTATTATCAAGTGATCCGTAGTTCCTATCCATCCTTCATCCAACCGATGTTGCAAGGATGAGGATGCGGAGTGGTGACAAGTCCTAGTTTCTTCACGAGATCTTCAGAAATGAAGTTCTTCTTGCTACCGTTGTCCACAATCATATGTAATGGATTGCTCCAAACCCATATCTGTGTATGTAACAGGTGCTTTCGTTCCTCCTCGTCGACGATAGTCGAGGCTGCTGGAGTGGTCGATGTTGATGTCGATGTCGAAAGGGTCATTGCGTCTGGATCATATTCTTCCATAGTCTTGTTGAATGCGTCGGATGTCGACACTTTTGCTAAAAATGTCTTCTGAGCTTTGCATTCAGACGTATCATGCCAAGATGAGTGGTGGTAATCACACCATTTCTCGGTAGGCGGTTATTTGCTACCTTCCCTTTTCTGAAAAGGATTTTTTCCGTGATATGGCTTTGGCGGGGTTGGCTAAGAAGATTTTGACTTGTCAAAGTCGACTGGTGCCTTCTTGTCTGGTGGTCGTCCTAATGTCGGCTTTGTCGCAAAGCGTGATTTTCCTTTCTGCTTGGTTTCAAGTTTGCTGGAATAGTGGAATGCATCCGCGATCGTATTGACAATAAGAAATTCCATCTCCTGCTGAATGTACTGGGACAATCAACTGATGTACTTTAGAACAAGCAATTTCTCTTCTTCTTGGACGCCAAGTCTAGCCATGAATTGATTGAACTCGTCGGTGTAACTCTGTACTAATTAGTCTTTCCATTTTCTTAGTTGTTGCCACTTCTTATAATGTTGTTCAAGGTATTTGGGTGGGCAAAATTCCTTTCGGACATGTTTGACAAATTTCTCCCATGTGTCGATGGGGTCTCCTCTTTTCTCCATCTTTGTTGAGAGGTTCTCCCACCAGCAATGCATAGATGTTGACATCTTTAAGGATGCAATGATGATCTTTTCAGCTTCTAAGAGTTGATTCACAGAGTAATAGGATTCCAATTGTTGTACCCAATTGTCGACGGATTCCGCGTCAATCTTGCCTTCTAGATTTGGTATGTCCAAATTCATTTGCACTTTAAAGGGGTTGATTTTGTTGGAGTTATTTTTCGTCAAAAATCCTCCGGATGTAAAAGCAAATCGCATGAGAATTTCATTGAACTGGGCAAACATTTCAGCCTATTGTCGAGCCAGTGATTGCTTAATAAGTTGTGTTGTCTCGTTGGCTGCATGTCTATCATATGTTTCTCCTGCCATCTCTAGAGGTAGTGTCTGCTTGTATTGTTGAGATTGAGAGCGTGTTTGAACAGGCATAAGTCAAGTAACTTCGCTAGAAGTGTCTACGCAAAATTTAAGCATGAACAAAACTAATTGCTCTAATACCAATGATCCGCACACGCCCAGATGCACAAGGGGGGCAACAGTTCGACTGAATGAGTTGGTTTTGTTATGGCAGAAGCATAAGAAATAGAATAATCAAAGCAAGAATAGACTACACAGATAAACACAGATACACACAGATACACACAGACTATATGCATGAATGCGAACTATTCTTCTGTATTACTGGCAAATAGATAGATCATATACGATCGATGTATGTTACAATATTATACATGCTTATATAGAATGCTGAGACACTTGGGTTCCTGCCCGTTATGTTCAATTACAAGAGAAGTTAGAACGATTTCAGAAATTTCAACCGTTACAGTCGATTGGAAGACAGAGAGATAACCTGTTGTAGTTCATTATTCGTTAGTAGACGTTGCATGTCGACGTCATGAAACTATCGAGGTTTCTGAACTTGTCGAAGTTGTTGAGTTTGTCGAATTTGGAACTGGTCGAAGTTTTGTCGAAGTCGATGACTTGTCGCAGTCGATGTTAGCATCCGAAAACAATGCCAACTGTTGAGTGGATCACCTAGGAAGCTCAAAATTTCATGACCCTCGCCACTAAACCACAACCCCTTTGGCTTGAATCCTTCCACAACATGGACAACAATGCCTCCCAATTAAAGAAAATTGTTTAAAAGTGAAAATAAACCAAGTCCATAGAAGACATTGACTGAACATAAATTATGTATTTTAATATTTATCACTCTCCTATATCATTTTGTCCAAATGTTTTGAAAATGTCGTACTCACTACTCACCCTTCTGTAACTATGGAACATTAGAATAATAAGAAAAATTCAAAATATTAGCATAAACACACAAAAAGAAAAATGAGATGGAAAACAAAGAGTCTTGGTGGCTAAGGGCCAATAAAGAAGGAAAGATCGAAACAAGAAAACAGGTTCTTTTTATTCATTGCCATGTCTAAATAACCTTCATAGCATGACGAATATGAGAATGAATGGCCATGAGATTTTCCTTAGCTCAATAAAACAATTGAAATAATCCTTTTTATAGAAGTCTCTATATTATATAAATAATAATAGTTCGGAATCATTCAACAACCATATATCAATGATAAAACCCAGACAACATAAAGTTTTTCTTATGGAATCTCTATGTATTTCTCAAAGTTTTGGTCCTACTCTGCCAAGGTTGATTTTATCTCTCCCGAATTATGCATTTCCAACACAATGTCACGACCCCCAATCAGCTCACCCTTGTTATATACTTGAGGATAAGTTGGCCAATTGGAATAGGTCTTTAGGCCTTGTCTCACTTCCTCATCACTCAAAATGTCAAAATACCCAAAGTGCAGACCCTCCTCCCTCAAATCATTCACAACCTTTGAGTTGAAGCCACAATGAGGGGCATCCAGGGTCTATTAACAATCAAATTAACACCCCTAGTCATATGACAGAAGAAGCACATTTTTACCATGCACCTTGTCGAGCACCCTATATGCAGATAAATTATTCCAACATACAGAGCATACGAGATTCATTGTCACCCCGAGAAAGTCTTTTATTTCAAAGGATAAATGCGCAGTATATGCTTAAACACCAAATCACTATAATTGAATACTGTTATCTTCTAACAATTATGTTCATCCCAAAGAGCTGTGTAATCCCAGTTGCTTTCTAAATGCTACAAATTCAATTCCTTCCTACCATGCATCAACAAGAAGTAAAATAAGATTCAAAGACAATTGCAGATAAAAAGAAATCCTATTCACATCCTAGAACAAGTAACTCACTTCTTCAATCTGATCACTTTTGAAAATCGTAAGCATAAACTGAATATTGATCTAGAATTTCAATTACAAAGGATTGAGTTCAACTGATCTAAGAAATTGAATTACAGGAATGAAAGTCAACAATCATAACAGAGAAATAAATTGCAAAGGCTCATGGGATCATAACTTAACTGTGAGATGAACAAGGCTATGTATAATTGTCACACAAATTGCATAAAGTTTCTACTCAGTCGACTGTCACTCTGTATTACTTGCCAATTTCAAAGAAACACAATCTTTATTATACTGGAAATCCACACCAAAATTACCACTGCTGTGTACAAAAGAAATATCATGAACAAACATCTCATAACAATAAATTAAAGAGTCCTAATTTAACTCAGCAATCTTTGTGGAAGACGGGCCCAGCCTTCACACAGAGACGTTGGCTGAACAACGCAAATTCCTTTAACTCAGAAGTAACTCCTTATATTAACAGAAGAATGATTACACAGTTGCTTTTGCTGCTAATACAATGAATTGATTATCTGTTGTTCAACCCCCTGGGTCGAGGCAACTCCCCATATTTATCATACAGATTGTAACATCCGATCCTATTAATGGGCAGCCTTGAAGATCTCTAATCTTCAGGCGCCCTAAATAACACTAGTTGTTACAATACGTGGCAAAGTAGAGACAAAAAAATGTGAGAAAGCTATTCATTGGCCCAGGAGTAGCGATCTTTCCAGATCACAGCTAAACTCGAGTAGCGACATACTAAAGATCTCCAATTATAGCGCATTCTATTACAGCTGCCCTGTCACGGCTCCACCTAGGATGTTACATTGGAATCATGTGCCTTAATCGATGATCCGAGCCCCAAGGATCCTTTTTAAGCAGTGAACACCCTTTCTTTCAAGACTTTGTTCAGCCCCACCTTCCTGCAGTCCACTTATCTCAAACTACCTTCATAAATCAAAACATATTAGCACAATTGAGAGATACATAGCTTTAATTATCACAATCATAAGCATTAATAAGATAAAGCAATGATCAGTCATACCTTGGCAGTTTAGGGGAATAAAGTGAGGATAACATATCTGATTATCATAATAAATGGTGTAGGACAAGGGAAGGAAAGGTGATCAAGGATGCTTAGAAAGGGCCAATTCTGAACTCAACATCTCCCCCCAACTACCCTGTTGCATGTCCTCATGCAACAACTTGCATCATTTGGAATCTGGATCCTGTACTGAACTCTATCCATGGAGAGAGGAAAAATTGTAGGGAGAACTCAGGCACCCCATCTGTCCTTCCAATGCTACCTGCTGGTGTCTGAAAATGTAATTGGTACAAGTGGAAATCACTTCTTCCTGCAGTCTCTTGTATGTTGTGCCTGGGGAGGACTTGAAAAGAAATCTTTAATCTGAATCCAAATCAATGACATTTCTAGGAGGTGGAAGCACTGGTTCTTGTGGGGCAGTGTCTTCCAGCACATCTAAGTTTAATAAGAGAGTTGTTGGTTCTTGTGTAGCAGCAACATCCTTTAATACTTCTTCAGCAGCTACCTTCATTGCTTTTAGAGACACTGGTTCTTGTGTAACAGTGTCTTCTTTGTCCTTCTGCTGCTGAGATTGGATATCCTTCTCATTGTGCAGCTCCTCCTCCAAAATTTCGGTGTCACCTGAGCATGGTGTCTGTACCTGTTCATCTTCACTCCACTGTGTATCAGGAATGATATCCATTCCAGGGTTATCTTTCAAATGAAATTCATGAATTCCTGTTGCAGCCTCCAAGGATGTTGGTTCTTGTGTAGCAACATCCTGGCTTGCCTCTTCATCCTCCTGTTGTTGCAACTCTTCTCCTATGAGATCTGTGTCATGGGAACCCTCTGGGGTTACAACCCAGAGTTCATCATTAAATTCCAGAGTGTCCTCTATTCCAGGTTCTTCTTCCATCTGCTTGGCCGGTTGGACAGGTACACTCAGGGTTGCTGGTTCTTGTGTTATAGCACCTTGTTCAAGTTTATCAATGTCCTGCCCTTGTGGCTCATCTTCTAAAATTTATGTGTCATGGGAACATGCTGGGGTTATAGTATAGAATTATTCATTAGACTCCCGACTGTCCCCCATTCCTGGTTCTTCTCCCATCTGCTCTATAATCTCTGTGTCGTGGGAGCATTCTGGGGTTACAGTCAATTCTTTATCCCCATCATCATACATGATTTCATCCCTTAGCTCCTCTGTTACAGGATTGATGGCAACTTCAGCAAGGATGTGTAAAGATGTTGGTTATTGTGTGGCAGCATCTTCTTTTTCTGCAGCTTCCTCTATTGTGGCTGCAGGCTGTTGTGCTGAGCAGGTACGAAGTATAATTTTGTGGCCTACCTCCTTGAAGATTTCTCCACAGGTGGGACAGAGTATTCGTTCATCCTCCTGTCCAGCTTCAGCAGAATCTGATCCCTCCAGTTGGTCTGCATCCTCTACCAATGTATACATTTTTCTTTCTCCTTGTTTCCTGCAAGTTTCCTTCCACGTTTCCAACTCCCTTCGAAGTACTTGGAGGTCTTCTTTTAATAGTGCATTCTCAGCCAGAAGTCCTTCAATTCTGGGTTCTTCCTCCACTGACCTTTGTGGATCATCCATTGGTCTTGGTACAAGGATCGGGGGTTCAACCTGTGCCTCTAAGGTTGCCCATCTTTTTCTGGCTGCCTCTGCTGCTGTAGCTGATCTAGTTCTTTTCTTTCTGATAAGTGAGGTTATGTTAAATTCATTGATTGCTCTCTTTCTTTTCTTTTGTGGTGTTTTCTTTTGTGGAGATGGGACATAGGGAATCACAGCTGAGGTCGAAGGAATGTTTTCTTTCCTCTCATGCTGTTCTTCCTCAATTAAAGCTCCTCCTTCCCACTCAAGTGAGGATTCAATAGTTACCAGCTCAACGTTTTCTTCTATTGCCCTGGCTCTGTCACCTTCAGGTTCACTTGTCGCAGCATTTAGTGCTGCTCCAATTTCACCTTCTGGTGTCAAAGCTACCCTATTGTCTGGATTTTCCACAGGGTTTTTATCTACATCCTCCCCCAATGGCTCTGCCTGTGATGGGGTTTCATCCCCCAATTGTTCTTCTTCTAATGGAGTTTCATCCCCCCCAAATAGCTCTTCCTGTGCCCCCGGTTTCTCTTCTTCTAATATAGTTTCATCCACCCCGGATGGTCCTGCTTGTGCCCCCAGTTGTTGTTCTTCTACTGTAGTTTAATCCACCCCGGATGGGCCTGCTTGTGCCCCCAGTTGTTGTTCTTATACTGTAGTTTCATCCACCCCGGATGGTCCTGCTTGTGCCCCCGATTGTTGTTCTTCCTCCATTTCATCCCCCCCCCCAACTTCAATGTAGGGACTCCGGTCCTCCTGTTGTGGTGGAACCCGTATCTGCTGTAATGGGACGACCCGCAAGGGAACGGGTTGCTGAGCTCGGGCTGTGAATTGTTCCCAGGTTATATGATGCTGGGCAAGGGTTCTTACAATTATTAGTTTGATAAGGCCATGGTGGGTGAGGGAGGAAAGTGGATGCTTAGCAGACTGGACAAATGCCGCCATATGACGCAAGTCATGCAGTAGATAATATGGAATGTTTAATAAAATGCCATGGCGGAGATGAGAAAGTAAAGGGAGTTCAGAATTATACACAGTTTGATATCTACCTTCACAAGTGATGTACTTCTTGAGGAATACAGCAACCTGGTCCCATGACCGCGGCAATGAGTGCAATGCAATACCTCTTCTTGACGCTTCTACTTGATCCCCCTCCATTAAAAATGCTTCTCGTGCAGTCGTTGCAGGGACTCGTCGGTTAAACCATGGCTTTCCCACCAACGGGATGGCCGTAACCTCGGATATAATGGCCTCAGAGACCTCTATGCGCAGCCCCCACACCGTAGAGTGAGTTTTGGTGAGGTTTAGAGCAAACTGCAAAGCTGCTTCTCGATTGAATCCATCTAGTCGCTCAAAGAACTCGAGCCAGCCGGCGGCTTGAAAAATGGCAAGAACTTGACTATTTTTTCTGAGTTCCTGTGTATTCACAGGTTCATGATGAACTGGAATCCCCATGGTCTTGGCTGCAGGCTGAAGTTGCTATCCCACAGATGGCAGAATCCAAGAATGGAAGTTGCAGCACAGAGGATGCACGAATCGCTGAGCGAAGACGTTGAGAAAATAGGCAAATTTGGAAAGTTGAGCACAGAAAAACGTTCAAAATTTCCATGCCGAATTGGGGAAGGTGGCAGTGATTAGTGTTTACGTCGTACGAGGGAAAGGTTCAATCGGGTATAATGGTAATACGAGTAAAGGTACGACTGATATTGTTTAAATGATATCAACACTTAATCACGTGATAAATAAAAGCCATACCTCATGAGACTGTGCGTCGGATAACCTGCGGAGAATGGTGGAGCGTGCAGTTGGTGACGTTGCGGAACCAGACTCGTGCACAGTCATAAATAATGTAATAATTCCTTCCGCTAATGAAAGACGAACCATCGCGTCCTCGGGGTCGGAATGATGAATTTGCCGGCAGGACTGGGATGAACCAGAGCCATAGTTTTAGCAGGTTTGGAGCAATTCTTCCATTAACACAGGAGTTACCACTGCAAGTTGCCAGAAATGCTATCACAGCCGACGAAAAAGATGTTGCAGCCGCCAGGAAAGATTCACAGCCACCGAGAAAAAGATTTAGGGGATCGGGAGAAATTACGGCTGTCAGGAAAAAGTTTTACAGCGGCGGGAAATATGTTGCAGTCGCCAGGAAATATGTTGCAGCCGTCGGGAAAGATGTTGCAGCCACCGGAAAACGGTTCACGGCAGCCGGGAAAAGAATTTACGGGATCAGGAAAAATTACGGTTGTCAGGGAAAAGTTTTACGGCGGCGGGAAATATGTCACAGTCGCAGGGAAAAATGTTGCAGCTGCCGGGAAATATGTGTTGCAGCTACCGGAAAATGGTTCACGGCAGCCGGGAAAGAGGTTTTACGACTGTCAGAAAAATGATATTGCAGCCGCTGGGAAATGGTTCGCGGCTGCCGGGAAAAGATGTTGCAGCAGCTGGGACATGGTGTTGCAGCCGCTGAGACATGATGTTGCAGCCGCTGGGAATGGTTCATAGCTGCCGGGAAAAAGGGTTTACGGCTGCCGGGAAAACAATTTTACGATTGACGGGAAACGATAATGTGGCCGCTGGAAAATGATGTTGCAGCCGTTGTGACATGACGTTGCAGTTGCCGGGAAATGTTGTTGTAGCTGCCGAAAAAAAGGTTTACGGCTGCCGGGAAAGCGATTTTAGGTCGACAGGAAATGATATGGCAGCCGCTGGGAAATGATGTTGCAGCCGCTGTGACATGATGTTGCAGCTGCCAGGAAATGTTGTTGCAGCTGCCAGGAAAAAAAGGTTTACGGCTGCCGAGAAAGTGATTTTTACGTCTTGCCGGGAAATCTATCGCGGTTACCGGAAAAGATGTTGCAACTACCGGATTTTTTTATTTTTTTTTTTAGAGGGAAAAAGGGAAATACAGCACAGGGCGACTCTATTTGACAGGCCCAATCTGGTCATTCTCCTGGCGCTTCCCTGGAAATTTTTTGAAAAAAAACAGCAGCAAACGAAAAGATCAAATGCAAAGGGAAAACAATTAAACGCTACAGCAGAAAAGAAAGAAAATTATTTATGTACAGCAATTCAAAGTGCGATTTTTAGTTTAAAGATTGGCAAAAGCAGAGAGAAATTCCTGCCCTAGTGCCAGCTGATAATCCGGATCGGCGGCAATTTGCGAAATGAATGCATCTTTCGAAATAGGCTTACGATACAGTCGCAGTCTGTGGCCATTAGCAAGTAATGGTATGCGGTTTTCATCGATGGTCACTAGACGGACAGTGCCGTTGTCAAATACCCTGTCGACCAAATATGGACCCAGCCATCTTGTACGTAATTTACCTTTAAAATCCCTTTTGAACCTGGAGTCATATAATAGCGCCCAGTCTCCCTCACGCAAGATTTTCTTTTTAATGAATCGGTCATGCCAGTTAGATCTCTGTTGCTGAAGCAACACAGTCTGGTCTACTGCAGCCAACCATTTCTCATCCAATTCATTTAGTTGATTCAATCTTCTCTTCTGGGCTTCTGTTACATCCAGATTCATTTCAGTGGTTGTTTTCAGGGTTTTGATCTCAAACTCAATTGGAAAGATGGCACTCTTCCCATACACTAGATCATAGGGAGAGAATCCTGTGGTGTTGCGCCAAGTTGTGCGATATGCCCACAGCGCTTCGGGAAGCCTGTCAGCCCAATCCTTTCGATGGCTCTTAACTATTTTAGTAAGGATTGCTTCAATAACTTTATTAGTACTTTCCACCTGACCATTGGCCTGAGGGTGGTAAGGTGAAGCCACCCTATGCTGCACATGATACTTTCGGATCAAGGATTCAAATTGGTGTGAGATGAATTGTGGTCCCCCATCGGTAACTACTTCCTTCGGTACCCCAAAGCGGGTAAAGATTTCACTGTACAGAAAATCAATCACCGCCTGGTCATTAGCCTTAGCCAAAGCTATAGCCTCTACCCACTTGGTCATGTAATCAGTACAAACCAGAATGTAAACTTTCTGTCTGGAAGGAGGGCTGATAGGGCCAACAAAATCCAATGCCTATCTATCAAATGGTTCAACTACTACTTGGGGCTGTAGAGGCATCTGATCTGTTTTATTAGGCTAGCCCATCCTTTGGCAGCTGTCACAGGACTGAACATACCTTTTAGCGTCCCTGAATAGAGTCGGCCAATAGTAGCCCATCCACAGCGCTTTATGCCCTGTTCTTTTGTCTGCAAAGTGCCCCCCACAAGGTCCATCATGACAAGCTTTCAGTATATGAAAGATCTCATCTTCCCTTACACATCTCCTAATCTCAAGATCGGGCCCTGTGTAGAAGAGATGACCATTGAGCCAACAATACCTGGCACTTTGCTGGATAATTTTTCTCTTTTCTCATTTAGACATGTGTGGCGGGAGCTTTCCTGCAACCAAATAATTAGCAATGTCTGCATACCAGGGGGAATGAGCTGAAAGTGCAAATAGATGTTCATCTGGAAAAGAATCCTCAACAGGCGAACTGTCATCACTGTTAGTAAAACGAGATAAAAAATCAGCAACAACATTTTCTTTTCCAAGTTTATCTATAATGGTAATATCAAATTCCTGTAATAATAAGAGCCACCTAGTCACTCTGGCATTGGTGACAGGTTTGTTCATTAAATATTTAATGGTAGAGTGATCAGTGTGCACAAACGTAGGATACCCAGTAATGTAATGCCGAAATTTATTAATAGAGTAAACAATAGCAAGGAATTCTTTTTCAGTAACAGTATAATTAAGTTCAGCAGGGGCTAAGTTTTTACTAACATAATAGATGGCATAAGGTACTTGACCATCCTGCTGTCCTAGTACTGCTCCAATGGCGGTATCAGAAGCATCTGAAGAAATGTGGAAGGGTATGGTCCAATTAGGTCCCCTTAGGATAGGAGCTGTGGACAGCTTCTCTTTAAGCTTATCAAACGCTGTCTGGCATGCTTCGTTCCACACAAACTGTGAATCCTTTATTAACAAAGAAAACAAAGGAGAAGCAAGTTTGGAGAAGTTTTCTATAAACCTTCGATAATATCCAGCATGTCCCAGAAAACTTCGCACCTCTTTCTGAGTTGAAGGAGTCGGTATATTTTTTATCACCTTAATTTTTGAAGGATCCACCTGAATGCCATCGGTAGAGATGAAATGTCCTAATACCACTCCCTCACTCATCATCATATGGCATTTTTCAGTGCTTAATGAGAGGCGAGCCTGTTCACAGCGAATTAAAACCTTCTTTAAATTTTCCAGTGCTTCCTCAAAGTCCTTGCCATAGGGAGTAAAATCGTCCATAAAGACTTCCATACTATCATTAACTAATTCAGAGAATATGCCAATTACAGCTCTTTGGAACGTTGCCGGTGCATTACATAAACCAAAGGGAAGCACTTTGTAGGCAAACGTTCCCCAGGGGCAAGTGAAGGTGGTCTTATCCTAGTCCTCAGGAGCAATCTGAATTTGGTTGTACCCATTGAACCCATCTAAGAAGGAGAAGAACTTCTTCCCTGATAGGGTATCAAGTACCTGGTCAATAAAGGGCAGAGGGAAATGATCCTTTTGCGTAGCTTTGTTCAGCTCCCTATAATCAACACAGACTCTCCATTTACCATTTTTCTTGGGCACAATTACGAGTGGGGAAACCCACTCACTATCTGAAATAGGGTATATAAATCCTGCTTCCAAAAGTTTCTGGATTTCCTCCTTCACTATATCCCTCAGATTGGGGTTCATGCATCGTTGAGGTTGACACACAGGCCGGGAGTCATTTTTAATGTAAATATGGTGGGTGCACAGATTAGAGGCGATACCCCTCATGTCTGTATACTCCCAGGCGAATGCCCCCTTATGTTCTTTCAAGAGACTGATTAGGCGCTTCTGTTCCTCTAAGGAGAGACCGGGGTTGATATTCAAAGTCTTTCCAGGTTCTACCTCAATAGGAATACTTTTTGAATTTTTCAAAACTGGGATTATGTTTGTGTCACCGACTAGTGCTTCTCCCGTAAGATTTTCTTGTTCATCCTTACCAAGGGTAATGTTCAGGACTTGATAGACCTCTTTATCCACTGAAGCGGGTTCACTAATAAAATTACTAATAGCATCGTCTTCTGTTTCGTTTTTAAAATTCAAGGCCTTCCCTATAGTTAATAGTGGTTGAACATCCTCCTCCTCCTCCTGCTCTGTCCAAAGGGAAGTCTCAGCTTCTAGACTCGGCCGAGTTGGAGGATACAGGGTGAGGTTTTTAGTCTCAGTACCATCAGATATAGTCATGGACCCTGATCGACAGCTAATGCAAGTGTTAGCTGTGGCCAACCACGGCCTTCCCAGGATCAATGGGTGTCCCCCCAGCTGTGATTTTGGTTGTAATATCAAAAATTCAGCAGGGTACTCCCATGAATCTACTGAGATGACAAGGTCGTCCAGAATCCCTTCAGGTCTAATGGTGGATCTGTCTGCCAATTCTAAAATGGTAGGGGTCAGTCTAAAATTAGTGAGCCCAAGCTTCTTGACAGTCTCAATTGTTATGACATTGATCGCTGCTCCTAAATCAACTAGCACGTTGGGTATCTGTGTCTGTCCTACATGTACAGTGACAGTAGGATTGCCAGGGTCGTCATACTTGGTCACAGGGGTTTTTCCTGTTATCAAAGCGGATAAATTCCCTATGACGTGAACAATGGGAGGATCTCTAGGTTTCCTCCCTGGTTTCTTAGTGCACAAGTCCCGAACGGTTTTGGCATAAATAGGCACATCTTGAAGAGCTTGCAGAAGGGGGATTTTGACATAAAGATTCTTTAACTCTCCTAGGATGTTAAACTGAGGTTGCCCCCCTATTTTTGGTAGCATTAGTCTCTCGGGGTATGGTGGTTGCCTTATCAGCTGGGTAGGCTGCGTATTGTCCAATTTATTGTTTGATGTTTCAGCCGTCCCATCTAAGGGATGCTCAGCACCTTCAGTGATAGGAACTGTATCGGATGGATGTTGTGAACTCTCTCATTCTTCATGCACAGAAGGTGGAGCATCTTCTGTAATTACGGGTTCTATTTTCTTCCCAGATCGTAGACGAATATCATTGCAAGGTACAGGGGAAAGAGAGTAGGCTGGCATATTGATAGTTTCCAATTGATGGACTGTTTTATTATTCGGGTTAGGATTAGGTTGGGCAGGCAGCTGAGGCCGTATTGGTATATTAGAGACAGGATTATTCTGCAGCTGCAGCTGCGACTGCTGAGGTGGATATGGAGGGTATTGAGGAAATTGAGGGTATGGAGGAGAATATGGTAACTGCTGAGGTGGAGGTGGTTGAGGAAACGGGTTCCTAAGAGGGAAGATCCTTCATCCAGGAGACCACGACGTAGGTTGATGTGGTGGTTGTGTCCAAGGACCCCATGAATTAAAATTTTGCATTGCAGGTTGGGGAGGATTCCATGAGCATAATTTGAAGGGAATTGTGTATTCACATTTTGCATGTTATTATTCCAATTGCTCATATTATTCAAAAATGGAAACGAGTCCAGAGGCATACCTTGATTTCGAGGCTGCCAAGGTTTCTTTTGTGCAATGAAATAGGCTGATTCCACTTCTGGAGTTGATGCCTGCAGAACAGCCTTCACTTAGGGAAGTGTGGGACACTCTTTCATGTCATGGTTCAGCTCACACAGCTGACATACTCCTACTTTGTCAAGAGGGCATTCTTTCAGCGGATGATTCTTTCTACATCGGAGACAGAACACACCTAGTGTGAGATCCTCCACTGTCTGTTTTTGTTTTTCCTTCAGGACATCAATCTCCGAAGAGATGGAGCTCATCATTTCTGTTTTAAAATTTTCAAGGAGATTGCCTATCTCTGTGCGGGTAGCTCCTTCGTTGGATGAATTCTGAGTTCTGTCGAAGACATCACATTCCAACTTATCCCGTTTGTCCCGCTTATTGCTCCTGGAAGATCCCCTGGAGTATCTCTTACATAATTCCACAATCGTCTCAAAAGGTTCTTTGGAGATATCTCCCTTTCCTAACAGATTTAACATATCTAAACAATCATCCCTAATCCCTCGAAGCAAGATTATCTTGAGCACATACAGCCCCATGTTCGTCTACCCGGCTCTTTGCACATTGTACAGCAGCCTTTCTACAAAATCCTCCAGACTTTCATCCTCCTTCCCCACCATCTTGAATAATTCCTCTCTTTTGTCCTTGGTGTTGCAATATTCTTGATATTTCTCCAGGAATACTTGTTTCATTTTATTCCAATTAGCAACAGTTCCTCCCCCAAGGCTCATGAACCATCGTAATGCATTGTCCTTCAGGGTGGCGGGAAAAAGTTTCAACTTTTGGGCATCGGTGACATAATCATAGCTGCGACAGAGGATATCAAATTCAAAAAGGAATTCGTCTGGATCTTCTGCTGCCCTTCCATGGAAGCGAGGCAACACCGATGGTGAGATGTTCTTCATAGGGGCTGCCCCTTCTGGCTGCTGAATCGAAAATTGTAGTGTAGCTGTCGTTCCTTCTGGAAGAGAGTAATTTTCATGATGGTATTCCACCATTGCCTCTTCCTCTTCGGTCTCATGTCTATTACTCATCTTCTCTTCTGTATCCTCTTCTTCGTTCGTTCCTGCGTTCTTTTCCTTGTTTGTAACAGCTGCGCCTTCCTTAGTTGTAACAGCTGTGTATTCTTCAGTTGTAATAGCTGCGTATTCCTCAGTTGTAACAGCTGCGTATTCCTCAGTTGTAACAGCTGCGTCAGCTGTACCTTCCTTATCAGGGGTATATAAGGGAGTCACGGCTGCTCGTGTATTCTCCACCGTGGATCCTGACGCTGGCGCCCCAGGATCAGTAGGGCTTCTTCTGATAGGAGTTTCTTGATGACGAGCCCTGGTAGATGAATCAGTTCTGTCAACAAGATCGTTGATGAATGTCCTTCTGCCCAATGGTGGTCCTCGACCACGACCCGAACCACCTGCGTTGTTAGTATTTTGTGGGGTTTTGGGAGTTGGGAGGTGATCGCGTTTTACCCTCCTTGTATTCATGCGAACCGAATCATTTCAGCAAAGAAAAGACTGACTAGAAACAATTACCAGACGCAACTAATGATTAGTGTTTAACTTTTATCCTTCCCCGGCAACGGCGCCAAAATGTCGAGCACCCTATATGCAGATAAATTATTCCAACATACAGAGCATACGAGATTTATTGTCAACCCGAGAAAGTCTTTTATTTCAAAGGATAAATGCACAGTATATGCTTAAACACCAAATCACTATAATTGAATACTGTTATCTTCTAACAATTATGTTCATCCCAAAGAGCTGTGTAATCCCAGTTGCTTTCTAAATGCTACAAATTCAATTCCTTCCTACCATGCATCAACAAGAAGTAAAATAAGATTCAAAGACAATTGCAGATAAAAAGAAATCCTATTCACATCCTAGAACAAGTAACTCACTTCTTCAATCTGATCACTCTTAAAAATCGTAAGCATAAACTGAATATTGATCTAGAATTTCAATTGCAAAGGATTGAGTTCAGCTGATCTAAGAAATTGAATTACAGGAATGAAAGTCAACAATCATAACAGAGAAATAAATTGCAAAGGCTCATGGGATCATAACTTAACTGTGAGATGAACAAGGCTATGTATAATTGTCACACAAATTGCATAAAGTTTCTACTCAGTCGACTGTCACTCTGTATTACTTGCCAATTTCAAAGAAACACAATCTTTATTATACTGGAAATCCACACCAAAATTACCACTGCTGTGTACAAAAGAAATATCATGAACAAACATCTCATAACAATAAATTAAAGAGTCCTAATTTAACTCAGCAATCTTTGTGGAAGACGGGCCCAGCCTTCACACAGAGACGTTGGCTGAACAACGCAAATTCCTTTAACTCAAAAGTAACTCCTTATATTAACAGAAGAATGATTACACAGTTGCTTTTGCTGCTAATAAAATGAATTGATTATCTGTTGTTCAACCCCCTGGGTCGAGGCAGCTCCCCATATTTATCATACAGATTGTAACATCCGATCCTATTAATGGGCAGCCTTGAAGATCTCTAATCTTCAGGCGCCCTAAATAACACTAGTTGTTACAATACGTGGCAAAGTAGAGACAAAAAAATGTGAGAAAGCTATTCATTGGCCCAGGAGTAGCGATCTTTCCAGATCACAGCTAAACTCGAGCAGCAACATACTAAAGATCTCCAATTATAGCGCATTATGTTACAGCTGCCCTATCACAGCTCCACCTAGGATGTTACATTGGAATCATGTGCCTTAATCGATGATCCGAGCCCCAAGGAACCTTTTTAAGCAGCGAACACCCTTTCTTTCAAGACTTTGTTCAGCCCCACCTTCCTGCAGTCCACTTATCTCAAACTACCTTCATAAATCAAAACATATTAGCACAATTGAGAGATACACAGCTTTAATTATCACAATCATAAGCATTAATAAGATAAAGCAATGCTCAGTCATACCTTGGCAGTTTGGGGGAATAAAGTGAGGATAACAGATCTGATTATCATAATAAATGGTGTAGGACAGGGGAAGGAAAGGTGATCAAGGATGCTTAGAAAGGACCAATTCTGAACTCAACACACCCGCAACATGAAGACAGAACATAAGCACATTCAGAGACAAATCCTCTCTGATCTAATCACTTCTCTCATAAATGGAAGGATTAGGTGAAGAAAGTAAGAACCTAAGGAGACCAAGTTCAATAAATTGAACCGCTCAAAAAAGGTCCAAAACTAAGCTACACCAATCAGAAAGTGAAGAAGAATGCATTAATTATGCTTAAAGTATTCTAAGTTGTGCAAAAAGCTTAAAAACTATAGAAAATGAGGTTTTTGAGTGAAAATGATCTAAAATAATGAAAAAGACTAATCCCACATTGTGAGGATAAGCTTGAAGTCCCATTTCCCAATGCTATATAAGAAAGGCATATGGGGCATTGTAAAGTACACAAAGGAAGAGCAAAGGCATGTTGAAAAGATTATGAAGGAGGAGAAGCTCAATTTCTTCAAAAGCAAGGGTGGAGAAAGGAAATCTCATAGCAATGGAAGAGGGATTCACACCAAGATCCATAGTAGGAATGTATCTCTTCATTGTTTTAATATGAAATGATTCAAGTTTGTTCCGAATGTTTGAATGTTGTTTATCTTGCATGATTTAGATGTTTAAAGTGGCATTAGATCTTAGCTTTGCTTATCTTAATTGATGAATGAATGTAGATCCAATTAATAACTTGTGATAATCATTTTAATATGCTGACATAGAGGCTCACCACTTCTTAGTAAAATAATTAAAATAGAGTAGACAAGTCCCTACACTAATTGTTGTTATCAGGGTCCCTTTCATGAATAACATGACAGGAGAAGAATTGATTAAATGTTTCAAGCGATTTTGAAGAGATTCTTTGGGCATCACCCCTTTCTCAGCCAAAACTCTCTTAAGCTCTCCGCGCTTTTGTATCTCTAGCATGATATCTGATCCCCCAATAAACTTGCCTTCCATGTACAATTGTGGATAGATAGACGAGTTAGAATAGTTTTTAAGACCTTCACGCACCTCCTTATCTGTCGGAATGTTGAAACTACCAAATTCTAGTCCCTCCCGTCTACGGATTTCAACAACTTTTGCACTAAAACCACAACGAGGCTCTTTAGGAGTACCCTTTATAAACAACATAATAGGGATGGACTTAATGATGGTCTCTATTCAAGATTTTAGTGATTCACTTATACCCACTGAATCTGCTACTATACCTCCATTATCAAATCCTACGAATTCAACGTCAGATTTTGGCTCAGTTGCACTCTTTTCCACAATTGATTTTCCAGCCTTGTTAGTATTAGGAATCAAGCCATGTTGTTCAAAAACTTTCTTCAATTCACCACTCTGATGCATTTCACAACCTGCAAGCAACTCACCCTTACAATACAGTTGTGGAAAGGTTGGCTAGTTAGAAAATACCTCCATTCCCTAGTGCACTTCTTCATCACTCAGAATATCAAAGCTGCCAAAATCCACACCCATGTCTTTTAAAACCTCCACAACCTTTCTGCTAAATCCACATCGTGGTTGATTAGGGGTGCCTTTCATAAACAAAAGAACAGGTTTGGAGTCCACAAGTTGCTGTAGTTTTCCCTTTAACCGAGTATTTGATGTAGCAATGATGATATCAACCTGTGGAGACCCATTTCTTTCCTTAACTGTCTCAATTACTGTCATACTAGCAGCCATGCCAAGGCTAGCAGGATTAGCTGAGCTCACATGGTTTCAGGATCCAAAAACCTTGGACACTTTATTAGCTAATTCTGATGGATTTGCGCCTTCCAATGTATCTACGACCTTTCCATCCTGCATAAAATAGTATATACGAGGGCACTTGAATTATAACGATTTTCCTAAGATTCAGAACTAGGAAAATAGCTGCAATAATTACTAAACATGCAACCTCAGCATGCCAGGGGATAAAATTAAGCAACCATATTTTTTCTTGTTCTCGAAAGTGTATAAGTTCCACGAACATTTATTATCATAATAATAGAGCCAACGTGAACATTAAAAAAATATGTATCTGAGACTCAAGCTCGACATCCTAAAGAGGTAGAAAAAACATGAAAAAAATATGAAAACATACATATCAAAAGTTTAAAATGCAAGTTTTCAAATAATTGCAAATAAGATTAACATAAACGATAAACACTCAATTTTGTAGGCAATCTATTCAGTTTTCTCCATGAGTTAAGGAATTGAATTTGAGTAGTAATAGATGATATTATACCGTGGATCCAGGAAAAAAATAAGTATATCAGAACTTTTAACCCCCAAAAAGTTATTTTTATCTTAAATGGCAAAAACTTGACAACGGAGAATTACTAGTCTTTGAAATTTTATCCGTCTGAGGCTTCCATTTGATAGTCAGTCAATCAACGCTTTGAAAACATTGGTGGACTGTTTACTACTGAGTTTACCAAGCATGAACCAAATGAACTACTACAGCCCTAAATCCCGTGCTAAAATTCGAACTTAATAACCCTAATCGAGTGATAGGTGAGAAACACAACAAAGATCTTCTGCTAGGTTTCATTCAGGGTTTGACTTGCAAGTATAGGACTAATGAGAGTTTGCACAACTGAAATCCTAGTGAAAAATACAGCAATTTCTAGCTATAATTTGTACACAAATATGGTGCAAGACTTTAAACTTGTATATTTAGTATTGCAATTTATGATTTCCTAATGTTATTAGTTATACCATCAGCCAAACACCATGCCAAAGTGATCAAGGAAACAAAAATATGGATTTAAATTATTCTGAGGGGATGTTTCTTGAAAGAATTAGGCTCCAACAATAATCCCATCGACAAATATCACAATATGTTCTGCTACTAACCTTAATGAAGATGAAATATGGCACTGTTGATACCGAGAATGCCTCCAAAATCTTCGGTTGTTGTTCAAATTCAACCTACTCAATACACATGTACAGTAAGATATCATCCATCCCCTGAATAAAGGAGACATATACAACACCAGGGTACACTGATCATAGAACAATATACTACAGATCATAGAAGGCGACATATACAATTTGTAGTTGAGTACCCATGTACAACATGGATAACGAAGAGATGAGATCTTTGTATAGCATAGAACTCTGAGCTAATAAATAAAAACATTGTTAAACAAGTTTTAGAGCCATTGAAATTGCCTACTTCTTAGCCACTTTGGATACCTCAATGAGGTAAGGCAAAGAGTCTATCAAGTAAGCTTGTATAGTCCCATACACCATACGCTCACGACATTTGTTGAATTCAAAAAAATCTCTGTAAATAAAGTAATCAATGACATCCTGAACAACTGTGCATTCTACAACTATTAGCAAAGGAAGGGAAGTGGCTTCATGGGCTCAACAGAGCTAAAACAACCTTTGCTTTGCTAAAATTAGATAGTTTTCCTCAACTAGAACTGGTCGTACAACTACTAGCAAAGGAATGGAAGCAATTTCATGGGCTCAGCAGAGCTGAAACAACCTTTGCTCTGCTAAAATTAGATAGTTTTCCTCATTGAGAACTGGTAGAGCCTTTGCCTTTCACGGCAGGGTCCACTCGCCAGTTCCATGCAACGATTGACAGAAGTGGCAAGATGGATAAAATTATTATTATAAGGGATGCGTTACCAAGGCGAGCGGTGAGTAGACCTTCTCTCCATGTGGATTACAACCGTTATAGGCCTGCAGGCTCTGGACTGAGGCATAGTTCGGGTAAACGAATGGAAGAGACCATTGAGGAGGGGCGTTACATCTCGATACAGAGGCAACCGTCCATGACATACACAAAAGTGAAAACACTCCAAAGATACCAATGTTTCCATACTTAGGTATGCCCAGCTGTATCCTGGACTGGATTGACACCAAAACGCTCCATGCACCAGTTGATAGACTGACGCCCTGCCCAACACAAACTTCTAAACCAAGATGCATCCGAGCATGCACTCATAGCACATACAAGCCAAGGGGAATCATTCAAACTTGCAAGGAAGTATGGCTAACTCTTTCCGGAGGAAGAAGAGGACATATGGTCGTCATCTTCACATACACGAAACTCAATGGCTTCCACCAAATCCGCAGGATTTAGCGGAAGCAAGAGCATTAAGCTCCATCGATGCGAGTAATCCTCTATAACTATGCTCAATGAATCCAACCACAAATAGCTCCATTGACGTGACCTGTCCTACACGGTTCGCCTACCACATGCATACACTATACGACAACTGCTAAACGTGGTGGCGTAACCTCGCCGCCAAGGCTTAGGGCACAAAATCCCAGACCAACATCAACAGGTACGTGACCAATAGAATGCTAATTAAATCTAAATAAAAAATTATAAAGAAATATTTAATTTTCATGCTATGGTGTAACATTTAGGAAATACAAAAATCAAAATCAAATTTTGAATTAATTCACTTGCATGAATATTAAATGTCGGAGACATAATAACATGCCATTGCAATAGAATATGAAGATATTGGAAATGATTATAGTATAAAGATGCAAACTAGCAAAGGAAAATGATCTAAGTTTGAAAAGAGACAAATATACCCTCTTAACATACAGATAAGTGGAAAATAAAATCCCAATGATACGCCAACAACAAAGGCTGGGACTTCCCTTCACTTGGCCTTTGTTGGGGCCTGCTTGTTTTTTTCCCTGTTTGATGTCGGTAGCTACTGTTTATCCCTCTCCCTTCCTGTTACCCTTTGCTCTTTTTTCCTTTGCTCTCCCTAGGTTTTACGTGGACAGGCCCTAGTCTTGGAGTCAAGCTTGCTTTCTTATGAAACAAGCCCAGTACCAACCAGGCTAATCTAGTGGGAAGTTTATATTATTTTTTTTATAAAACCCAGATCTTGCACCTATTTTACTATTTTTTCCTCATGTTCCGTCTTTCTAAGGTAATCCTGTTAGTTTCAGGGTTTTCTATGTTCTTGTGTTTTTTCTGACTCTTGTTGTCTATTCCAATGGGGGTGGGGGGTACGATTGATGTTGACTTGGGGCGGGGCATTTTGATTGGTGGGTCTCGGTTGTCCTCTTTCAGGACAAACCCTTCGGTGTCGGTGGTGTTAGACTCCTGGCCGGTTGAGCTGGTTTCCCGTAGTCCTCAAGAGTCGATTAGGGTTTCCCCTAGATGGAAGGTTTCTCCTTCTAAGCCAGATTTACACCTTTCTCCGGCAAAGAGTTCGGTCTCTGTTCCTGCTCCCCGAGACATTTGCGTACCTGTTCCTTCTGACTCTCTTATCCATCCCTTAGGTTTCAACATTTCCCCCTCCTCTGTTCCTGATTTGGATGAGGAATCTTCTACTAAGCCCTTTCTCCCTCTTTTTGTTCCGGGTCCTAAGTTATCATTTCCTGTGTATTCGACAAGAGATTAGAGAGATACAGATGTCATCCCTATTTCTTCTATCATGAAGGGTATTGTCACTATAAGGAAGCCCTGTCGTCCAAAAAAAGGTCCAGTTGGGATGGGGGATCCCCCTCTTGTTCTTGTGAACCTTGTGGTATCCTCTCTGTTTGACAAAGGACTGGATGGGTCTTTTCCTTGTGCTCTCCCCTCTGTTTCTATTATCTCGCCCCTTAGAGCTTGCAAGGCCATTGATTCAGTGTCTCCATGTTAATTACCACCTTCAATGCGCGTGGACTCTGCAGCGGTCCTAAGTGAGCTGCACTTAAACTTTTCATTGATCGCTTTAAACCTTCCATTTTGCTCATTCAAGAAACCATGTTGTCATCCTCGGATGCCCTCCAATTCTTTTTTTGTATCAAGCCATACTAGCGGGCTTGTGCAGTGGATGTCGTGGGGTTGTCTGGGGGCATTTTATCGGCTTGGAATCCTAAGGTGGCTAACCTTAGGGCTTTCCAAACGTGTACAGGTATTATGACTGAAGGTAATTTTAAAGGTTTTGACAGGAATGTCTATTTACTGAATTTTTATGCCCCATATCATAACCAAAGATGCTTCTGGGACCAAATTTGTCCAGAGGATTTGTTGCATGATCCGTCACTTATCTTGGCTGGCGACTTCAATTTCACCCTCTCGGAGGCTGAGGTGTGGGGTGCAGGAAGGACCTTGGATCCTCTCGCTGAGTATTTCATAAACCTTTTCGACGGTTCCAACCTTAGAGATGTGGTACCTCCCAAGATGGTACCTACTTGGTCAAATGGCAGGGTCAGTGGGGATGGCATAGCGAAAAGGTTGGATCGGTTCTTCATGGAATAGGACCTATGTTGTTCTATTGGCAGGTATCATACTTGGACTTATGCTACAAGTTTTTTGGACTATAAGGCCGTCACTTTGCAGTTGTATTTTGATTCTCATTTCGAGGTGTTGTTAGGGATTTCTACCTTATAGTGAGAAGATGGACACTACCAACTGGGCGGGGTTGATAGGTAAATGCATTAATTACATTACAACTAGTTCTTACAAATGACGGAGATCGGGATATCGAAAGACATATCTTTACTCGACGGCTGGTCCTAGCTTTCACTTGATCTTCCGCTTGATCTCCCACTTGATGAACCTGCAATACAAAGGATACCTTCCTCAGCGTATCTTGACCATATAACATATGATGAAATTATAAAGCAACTTAACATCAAATATAATCAAGTATTAAGCCAAATAGACATACAATCTAATAGATATCTGATTTGGGACAGGAAGGGTATTTCGACCTTTTTATTGTCAAAGAAACAAGAAATCAATACAATATACCTAACATGTCGAGATGTTTCTGCAACCAGATCCTGGGCTCCTGCTCTTCACTCTGACTTGGGACTTTCCTCCAGCATAACAATGCTTAAATCCTTTATTCTAGGTCCCTCTCTCATGGATCCTCCTCGTATTTAGATCGAGAGGTGGTTGAATTGGTAGGCTGGGGAAGTTGCAGAACCAACTTCAACTAATCCTAATTCGTCAAATTAATATATTTTTTATTTCATCTTAAGATGTGCGCGAGTTTCTCAAGGCATAGTAGCGCACAAGACGCAACTTTTGTGTTTTGCAACAAGCGCCTGCAGCTTTTCCAAGGTGTGCGCTAGTTTCACTTGAGCAAAGTAGGGCATACTAGTAGATGTGCGCTAGTCTTCTGCCTACATAGTAGCGCACATGTCAAAAGATCAGGTAAATCAGGGAAATTCCCAGCTGAAGAGGGTAGGTTCAATCCATACATCATCCAGGGCAATCTAGCTCTTCAATCCATGTTGTCCTTTTGTGTGATCGACAACATAATGTGATCACGGACGGAAAAGTGCAGATTTGACCTATGACATATGCCCCTTAATGTGTGAGGTCAGAGGAAAATGATGGCCGGAATACATTATAAGTCCAAGTCAAAGGAGGAGTAAGAAACCGCAGAACCAAGTAACGAAAAACACCTGAAACAATGATCAAGGTCAGTGAGCAATTACAATCTTGACATCATATAGATGTGTAGTATGATCTCCGATACATAACTAGGAGATGTATATATTGTTCGGGTACACAGGGTACTACCAAAGGATCGAACACCAAGAGCAACCACTTCACACAAACAGATCACAAATCAACACACCGATGTTTTGACGTGGTTTAAACCCTCTTGAGGGAAACACTCCACGGCCCCGGCCAAATAGCTTCTACGGGACAATTTATTATGCAAAGAAATAAAGTTACAAATGAGCTTCTCATAATCGATCAACTAAACAATGACCCTCCATGCTCTTTAAATAGAGATCATGGACCAATCGGGTGTTAAGCCACGGATCAAGGTTAGGTTTAATCTAAGAGAAGTTGAGCCGTCGGATCACTCTATGTCGGGAACATATCGTGACCGTCGGATTAAGTATTTACAAATGCATACTAATGCATACTAAAGAAACACACTATCCCTAACGGATATATTACACAAGTTGATCTTAACTAACTCCTAAGTGTCTAAATATCCTAACATCCCCCCTTAAGAACAACTTGGGATAGAATTGAAGGATTTACAAAAGTGACACTATTAGGAGAAGGAAGGAGGCATTAGAGCCTATCCCCTCTTAATGACAAGTTCCTGAACTACTAACATAGATCGAAGTTTAGAAAACTTCGCTTATGTAAGAGACTTGGTGAAGATGTCTGCAACTTGATCAACTGTAGGGCAAAAGAGCACTTCAAGAACACGATCATGAACAAGATTTCTGATGAAGTGCATATGTAGCTCAATGTGTTTGCTGCGTTGATGTAGAACTGGATCTTTGGCAAGCTTGATGGCACTTTGATTGTCGCACCAAAGTGGAGTAGGCTGCTGCTGCTCAAATCCAAACTCTGAAAGGATCTGTCGAAGCCATAAAGCTTCCTGACTGGCATTAACTGCTGCTCGATATTCTGCCTCTGATGAAGAAAGAGCAAGAGCTTGTTGTTTCTTACAAGCCCAAGTAATAGGTCCAGATCCCAGACTGAAAACATAACCTGCAGTAGACTTTTGATCATCAGGATCGCCGGCCCAATCTCCCTTCCAGTCTGGAGTCAAACTTTCTGCCACTTGTACTTCACCTGAATTCAATGCCACCTTATATCGTCAGCTTGTTGGTAGTCTCTTATACTTGACTCATTCCCGTCCTAACCTTTCCTTTGTCGTTGGTCGTGTTGCCCGTTATATGCAGACACCTCATGAAAGTCACTGGAAAGCAGGTAAAAGAATACTTCGATATATTCGAGGTACAGTTCAGTTTGGGATTCATTACAGTACAGGGGGGAAACCTTTGTTGGTTGGTTTCACTGATTCAGATTGGGCCATGGAGTGTTTCCCTCAAGAGGGTTTAAACCACGTCAAAACATCGGTGTGTTGATCTGTGATCTGTTTGTGTGAAGTGGTTGCTCTTGGTGTTTGGTCCTTTGGTAGTACCCTGTGTATTTTTGTAAAATAAGTGATTTCACTTTTACAATGATATTACTTTTAAATAGTGCAACAATAAAAAAACTTAAGTGAATCACTTGTATTTTTATTTTTTATTATTTAAGTGAGATGCACTTTTACAATAAAGTAACTTGAAAATAGAAATTGCATGCACTTTTTATTTTAAAAGTAACTTCCTAAGACTTGAACTCAAGACCTATCAAGGAATAAAGCAACTTTGAACCAAGTGAGCTAGATTAAAAGGTATGTAAAATATGGGAATGAGGAAGGGGGCTTCCTTTTTTTTTTTACTTTTCTTGTTCGGTTTGCGTGCTTGCCCTTTTTCCTGCAAAACACACCACAAATCGAAACAAAAAAACTTTTCCACACTTGTGGAGTTAGATCTCGTTAGCTTTCCCGGAAAGTCTACGTTTTCTCTCTGTTTCTGATTTGCCGAGATCGCGCAAGGTGCATGGCAAAGAGCATACGCAGCCGAGAAAAACCCTTTCCCTTTCTGTTTCTGATTTGTCGAGATCACTCAAGGTGCACGACAAAGAGCATACGTAGACGGGAAAGCAACAATCCGAACCCAAAAAAAATCTAACAGTACAAAATGATAAAATATGAGATTTTTTCTTTTAAAAACAGAAAATAAAAAAATGCATCACTGTAACATTATACCTTCAGCTCTGATGAAATATGCATTTCTGGAGCAACCGGGAACCGTTTTCGATCAAATGAAAACTATTTCCCAATGGAAACGATGCTCCGGACACAATGGAACACCTCCCACAGCCCAGAAATGCACAGAAATACCACAACTAGAAACCCTTTCGAGTTTCGGCAACAGCAGTTCAAGATCTAGATCACAACCGGAAGCGGCACTTCATAAAAGCTCTGATACCATGTTCGGGTACACAGGGTACTACCAAAGGACCAAACACCAAGAGCAACCACTTCACACAAATAGATCACAGATCAACACACCGATGTTTTGATGTGGTTTAAACCCTCTTGAGGGAAACACTCCACGGCCCCGGCCAAATAGCTTCTACGGGACAATTTATTATGCAAAGAAAGAAAGTTACAAATGAGCTTCTCATAATCGATCAACTAAACAATGACCCTCCATGCTCTTTAAATAGAGATCATGGACCAATCGGGTGTTAAGCCACGGATCAAGGTTAGGTTTGATCTAAGAGAAGTTGAGCCGTCGGATCACTCTATGTCGGGAACATATCGTGACCGTTGGATTAAGTATTTACAAATGCATATTAATGCATACTAAAGAAACACACTATCCCTAACGGATATATTATACAAGTTGATCTTAACTAACTCCTAAGTGTCTAAATATCCTAACATATATAGAGCATGGCCACTGAAATACAAGCGTGGATCTATGTCAAAATGAGAGATCATAGCCATAACAACAAGCTGGATCTATGTCTCATGAAGAGCCAAAAATGAGTGAGGCTCAGTCTTGCGCAACTTGGGTGATAACATAAATATGGTGATGCTATCATAATCCCAAGGTCTTCATCCAAACAACCCAAGGTACAAACCCTAACCATGCGAATAAATGAGCTGAATTCGAACATGGGGGGTATCGTTTGATTACCGGTCATTGATGTATATTGTTAACAAATGCGAGGACTTCCATCGATAATGATAATGGGGTCCAAGGTACCTAGTACGATCCAACAAGTGTGAATAAGAGGACTTGAAGTCGAACACTTGAGGAACCTGTCAAATAAGAGACATTGATGTATTCCCATTTTTTCAATAGCGAGGGAAACTGCCACTGATGACTGCAATCCCCAAGGTACTAACCGAAACTCTAAACTTCATTCCCAGAGAATAATGAGCTAATGTCGATGGGAAGAAGCCCGCTGGAAGGAAGGAATTAATGCATCCTCCATCATCCAACATGGAACACTCACATGTATGAGCTGATGTGGAGTAGGACGAGTAACAAGATGAAACAAAATGACACCAGGATGGTCGACACATGAAGTCAAGATAAACTGCAGAATGGCCGACACAGGCTGTATCCTTGAACAATGAGCACGACACAAAGTGACTTAGGCAATTTTCAACATGAAGAGGAAGATGATATAAGCCTGCAATGTAGGATACATTAACAAACCCTCCATATGGTTGGAAGAATAACCAACCGGGGGAGTAAAAACTCGGAGATCAGGTTCACCCTAAGGCCAAAAACTAAAACCCAACTGACATGAAAGGCTCAAGTAGGTGTTGTGTTCAAGGACATGACTGACATAACTGCCTTTGAAACTGAAAAAGATGTGATATACCCTTCTTATCCCTTATTATTTTTTATAAAAGAATATCCATCTTGTTGTTTTAATGAGTTCAAGAAGAAAAGAAAACTCAATAGGTCCAACCATGTAATAAGTTTAACGAGCCCATGGGAGGAAGACTCGGGACCTTCTTCATTGTTTACAGAGTTCGAAGAAGAGAAAGAAGAATACTCTATAGTATTGATCTCTGGATTTTAATATCGAGCCAAGATTTGTTCTTGCTTGCCGGTGTTTTCAATTTTAAGGAGTCTGAAAAACTTAAACAATAACTCCATACACCTACTCGTGGATTTTAATATCGAGCCCAATTAGGTTAATGCTCGTCGGTGTTTTCCTGTTTATACAGTCTGAAAAACTTAAACAATCCTCTATTTACCCTCTTGTGGATTTCACATCGAGCCCGAGTAGGTGAATGCTCGCTTGGTGTTTTCATGTTTAGAGAGCCTGAAAACCCTAAAGAGAGGCTCCAAAAGTCCTTTTTCATACAGTTAGTCTCCTCCCCCAAAAAAGTATAAAACAATGAGAGGAGAACTCTTCTAGCCACGGATGACTAGAGTATTCCTTTTTCACAAGTGATTCACAAAGGTCCGAAAAAGGGGTAAACTTATACCAAAGTGGATGTCACTTCAAATCCTTTAACGAGTCTGAAAAGACAACTATACTCGGCAATCTTGTCATATTTAAAGAGTCTAACAAGAGCATGAAAGAACTCTATAAAAATCTTTTTCGTAAAGTTTTAACGAGCCTGAAAAAGTAAACTCGTGACCTCCTTACTGTTTTTAATGGGCTCAAAGGAGATAAGAAGAATGCTCATAACTTCCTTATTGTTTTTAACGAGCTCAAAGTGAAGGTGGAAGAAATGCTCGTAGCTTCCTTACTGTTTTTAACAAGCTCAAAGTGAAGGTGGAAGAAATGCTCGTAGCCTCCTTACTGTTTTTAACGAGCTTGAAGTGAGGGTGGAAGAATGCTCGTCAGTGGATCAATGTCCAAATGAATGGAAAACTACATTATAGACTCTAGGAAAACTTCATCAGATGGAAGTATATCATCCCAAATAGAACGCATGTCTAAACATTCAGATGGAGTCATCACCTAGTCAATTACCGGGACCCAGTCCCGAGAAGGTAAGCATGAATTCAAAGGCTTCTTCTCAGTAGCAATTGGACTCAAGGAACAATATGCCACAATATTTGATTGTGACATGGTAGTGCCTACTGGCGAGGGATATACTTGGTCTATAGTTGGGTAATAAGAGGAATCAACAAATGTAAGTTGATCGATAGTGATAATGCTTTCGTTGTAAGAAAAATGCATCACACAAAAGAGCGTAGACACCACAGCCTGCATAACATATACGTAATTACACCCGAGGATCATATCAAAATCCATCGAGTCATTTAAAACCATAAAATCAACTAAGACCGTTTTTCCACCCAAAGTAACAAGTACTTGAGGGAGGAATCCCAAAGGTTCACTAAGTCTTTTATCGAAAGTCAATGACCAATTAACAGTTGGAACAAGTTTAGGAAAACCTAAATCTCTCCAAGCATAAGGGGATAAGATGCTAACAGAGGTTCCTTCATCTACAATACATCGATGAACCGCATGGTTTCCGATATCAACCTTTATCTGAAAAGGTGCAGTAGAAGGAAGGCGAGGCCCAGCTAGACTATTCGAATCAAGGGAAATGATCCCAAAGCTTGGTAGGGGTTTACTCAGCACAGATGAAGTGCCCCCCACTTCCGAAACATCCGAACTGGTAATGCAGAAGACTTCAGGGATAGGTGCATCAGTCTCCGAAGGACTGATGGGATCGATCGAAGATTGCATCAATTCGATCACTTCACTCTCCGAAAGAAGAGTGGGGTTGACCAAATATTGCATTGGTTCAACCACTTCATCAACCAAAGGTTGATCCGCCTGTTGGGAATCTATAGACAATTCAGGAGCAGAGGATCCTTCAAACATGGACCACACTCTCCGCACCTTTGGAATAGCAGGACACAGGTGAGTAAGGTGATCTCCCTTACAAAGTTTACAAGGGAACTTTGGCTTGCGTCCTATAAGATTAGACTCCTTTACAAAAATAGTACTCTCAGCATGACTAGCATTGGCTGACAGCTTGCCCCCAGCATGACTTGCAGTGGCTGGTTGCTCAGAAGGAGAATACTTTTGAACTATGGACCACACTCTTTGCATTTCTGGAAGTACAGGGCACAAATAGGTCAGGTGGTCTCCCTCGCAAAACTTACAAGGGAACTTGAGCTTCTGTTTATTAGGTTTGTCAACAATGCCAACTTTTTCAGCATGACTTGCAGTGGCTGATTCAGTGTCTCCAGTATGACTCTCAATAATTGGTGACTTGTCATTAATATGACCAGCAGTGATCAATGACGTGTCCTCAACATGAGCAACAATGGTTGAAGACATGATTTCAATATGATTTGCAGTGACCGAAAGTTTTCCCCCAACATGACCTCCAGAGGTTGGGTGGGTGCCCCCAGCATGACTTCCAAAGGCTGGGTGGGTGGGTTTAGTGTGATTTACAGTGACTGAGCGAGTTCTCCCAACATGACCACCAGAGGTTGGGTAGGTTCCCCCAACATGACTTTCAGAGGCTGGGTGACAAGGTTCAGTATGATTTCCAGTGTCTGAATGAGTTTTCCCAACATGACTACCAGAGGTTGGGTAGGTGCCCCCAGCATGACCTTCAGAGGCTAGGTGGCTGCCCCCTTGCTTTGGCATCTTCTTCCTATTCTTCCTTCATCTGTTCCTTTTAGACTGCTGGTTACTAGTATTACTACTTTCACCGCATGAGGTAGAAGAAGGAGGAGAATATGTTGCTGGCGAAGCAGGCATAGGGTTTTGATGCTCTTGATGTGAGGTGCTTACTTGAGTAGCATCAGGAGCATGCAAGGCATTCGGAGTGGAAAACAACCAAACCGGTAGCCCTATAGTGAATCCCGGAATATTCAAAGTAGCCATTAAGGGAGTACCAATGTTCCCAATGAATGGAAAAGCACAAGGGACCCCTTCAATAGGGGTGCCTTGATTGGTGCTCACCTGGATGCTATCCATAGTTTCTGATTCAATGGGCCAGAAATATCTAAGGCCAAAATACAAGCGGCACAAAGAGCACACCACTAAAAATTTCCTAGGTAATCAAACCAGGCAAACAATGGCAAATACTCTCTGAAGCAAGTATGGGATGATTAGGGCCCAGAACAGACTAACAGAGTATCGACGGCCAGTTCCGTGACATCCTCCGGAGGTCCACTGGGTGCAAGCGCTAGAATCACCAAACCACTTCCCCAAGATTACTGCCAGAGGGTTACCTTCCACGTCTGTCCAAGGTGAAGTGGGAATAACCACCCACTCTACCTGTGTAGAGTCCTAGAGGTATGATACTAAGGCTACCCTCAATACGAAATAACTTAGGGGGATAGTCGTCAGCCTAGTCGAAACGCATGGGCAGGGTAGCAAAGCTCGAAGTCCGGAAGGACTCCCGTACGCGAGTCAACTCTGGTTTATGGTTGAGAGGAAAGTGAGGGGATATCCTCAATAGTTCCAATCGCCCACGGCCTCGTGCTTAGCTTTGGTTTAAGTAGAGTTTCCCAGGACTATTTGATATAGATGGATT
Organism: Larix kaempferi; assembly: GCA_027924585.1. Classification (NCBI taxonomy): domain Eukaryota; kingdom Viridiplantae; phylum Streptophyta; class Pinopsida; order Pinales; family Pinaceae; genus Larix; species Larix kaempferi. The sequence continues at coordinate 26,309,525 of BSBM01000877.1, read as the reverse complement.
TACCTAAATGAAATTCGTACTACGATTGTTGAGTAATGAAGTCAGTTCCGAGTAGTTTAGGGTGATTTAAGCTCGAAACTCTAGCCTAAGCTAGTTGATGTCGTGTATACCTAAAAAGAAAAATGTTGCTATTAATTTTATTAATAGTTTCTTTTTAAGGGCTACTTGTTACTAAAGGGTTGTAGTGCGGTGTGTGGAATGGTTTGTTATGAAAGTAAAGTGCATGTAAAGTAATGCTTTCAAATTCACAAAAAAAATTCTCTTTCCGTCTATATTCTTTCAAAAATCGAAAACTAGGCAATCCTAAAATCAAAAAATCTTTTTGTATTTTCTTTTAAATATTTCAAAGCAAACTAAGCTACCTCGAAATAATGCAAGACCTTACTACTAAGCTATTTGAACAATTTTTTGTCTTTTCTGATAAATGTAAAAGAAAGAGAATTTGTACAAAAGCAAGCAAGATCTAAATGTAAAGCGTGCGTAAGACAAACATCTAAATGGCTCAAAGCAAACGAATCAAGAGGCTCGATGAAGACTTGACTTACCAAGTTTTTGCAAAAGAAAAACTTGAGGCTTGGAAACAGAATGTAAAAGAAACAAGGACAAGAGACACTCGTAACGGAAAGGCAGACTTAAACAGGTTGCTCCTAAGCATCAAAACCCTAAAGAAAAACACTAAGCCAAGCAAAAGTAAGCAAGTGAACCAAGAATGACTTTAACAACACACAGACTCAACAGAAAGAAGACTAGAAAGATTTGACTTACTTGGACTGAACTGATAAGACAATCAACAAGTATCTAAACCAAGCAACCTTTTGAAAGCAATCCTAAAGACTCAAACTTGAAGCCAAACCCTAATGGAAAGGATAAGACAAAGTGAAAGCGTGCTAAACGTTGCAACAGACAACAAACATTAGGAATGCAGGTTTGTATGACTGCAACAACAACTAGGATAAAAGTATGCAGCTATGTCCAAAAGAGAATAGTGCACGAACTTGAAAAAGGGCTACTAAGCGGCAAAGACACTTAAACAAGTACACAAGCAAGCAAACCAACTAAAAAAGACTCAAGATATGCCAACAAGACTCAAAAGAGACATTGAAGTCTCAAGGGTCAGTCAAGAAGGCAAAGCAACAGGCTGGAAGTGGAAACAAACCATTAAAAATCAAACCCTAACCAAAAACTGGACACTACAGGAAAATGCACTACTGTGCAGTGAAGAAACCAACGCACACTAGGACATGTGCACTGCTATGCAGTGTAAATAGCAGCGCCCATCAGGAGATATGCGCTACTGTTACTAGGGAAGACCAGTGCACACGTGTCAAAGAGACAGAAACAGGCTTTACAACAGCCAACTGAGATGAATCAAGCAGCAAGGAACAGTAAACACAGACCTAACAAGATCTCTCAAAGAATAAAAAACTGAAAATAGGGCTGGAAGAAAACCAAAACTAAGTCTCCTAGAGCAGAATAACTACCGGTTACTCCCCAGCGGAGTCGCTAGTTTGTTCTTCAGGATTTCTGCCTTATAGTGAGAAGATGGACACTACCAATTGGGTGGGGTTGACAGGTAAATACATTAATTGCATTACAACTAGTTCTTACAAATGATAGAGATCGGGATATCGAAAGACATACCTTTACTCAACGGCTGGTCCTAGCTTTCACTTGATCTCCCGCTTGATCTCCCACTTGATGAACCTGCAATACAAAGGATACCTTCCTTAGCGTATCTTGACCATATAACATATGATGAAATTATAAAGCAACTTAACATCAAATATAATCAAGTATTAATCCAAATAGACATACAATCTAATAGATATCTGATTTGGGACAGGAAGGGTATTTCAACCTTTTTATTGTCAATGAAACATGAAATCAATACAATATACCTGACGTGTCGAGATGTTTCTGCAACCGGATCCTGAGATCCTACTCTTCACTCTGACTTGGGACTTTCCTCCAGTGTAACAATGCTTAAAGCCTTTATTCTAGGTCCCTCTCTCATGGATCCTCCTTGTATTTATGGGACAAGGTAGGCAGTTTAGATCGAGAGGTGGTTGAATTGGGAGGTTGGGGAAGTTGCAGAACCAACTTCAACTAATCCCAATTCGTCAAATTAATATATTTTTGATTTCATCTTAATATGTGCACGAGTTTCTTAAGGCATAGTAGCGCACAGGATGCAACTTTTGTGTTTTGCAATAAGCGCCTACAACTTTTCCAAGGTGTGCGCTAGTTTCACTTGAGCAAAGCGGGGCATACTAGCAGATGTGCGCTAGTCTTCTGCCTACATAGTGGCGCACTAGTCAAAAGATCAGGTAAATCAAGGAAATTCCCAGCTGAAGAGGGTAGGTTCAGTCCATACATCATCCAGGGCAATCTAGCTCTTCAATCCATGTTGTCCTTTTGTGTGATCGACAACATAATGTGATCACGGACGGAGAAGTGCAGATTTGACCTATAACATAAGGGTTTTCCATTTAAATTTAATCTTATTTGGCTCGATGATCCAATGTTTGTTGATTTTGTTCGGAATTCTTGGACGGCAAGTGCTAGCGATTTTCAAGGTATTTCCCTCAATACTTTGTCATTGAGGCTTGGCAGGCTTAGAAAGGAGGTATGTGCCTGGGAGAGGAACAAGAAAATTGAAAACTCCAAACGCTTAGAGGAGCTCGACCATGACATTCAATCCCTTGCTTTGCCGGAGGATGATGTGTTTTTTAACCTTGTACGGATGGAGTTGCCGAAATCATTGGAGGAGGAAAAGAGTAGGCTTTTGGGAATGCAGGAGGAAACCTGGAGGCAGAAGAGTCGTGCAATATGGATCAAGGCAGGGGATTCTAATACAAAGTTTTTCCATCAATTTGTGAATCAGCGTCGACTCAATAACTCCATTTGGGAAATCGAGGGTGAACAGGGTCACTTGATCCATGAACAATCACTCCTATGTAAGGTTGCAGTTAGACACTTTAAAGAGATTTATCATCACGATAATTCCAATTGCCTTGAAGATTGGTTGCAGATCATAAATCTATTTCCTAGGATGTGTGACGAGGAGGCCTGCTTGGTCATTGGGCGGCCGGTATCTAAGGTCAAGGTTCTAAAAACCCTGAAGCTTTTCTCTAGGGATAAAGCGTCGGGGCCCAACGGGTGGACGGTTGAATTTTTCCTCCATTTTTTCACCATGCTCGGGACTGATATCACCTTGGTTGTTGAAGATTCGAGAGCTAAGGTGCGTATCCCTGCTAAGCTCAACTCGACTCATATTACTCTCATACCCAAGGTGGAAAAACCGGTTGGTTTTGGTGATTATCGACCCATCTCTTTATGTAACCTTCTGTACAAAGTTGTCACAAAGATCATTTCTGAAAGGATCAAACCTTATTTGGAACGGGTGTCATGTCCCAAATTTGGCATTGGGTCACAATGGCCTAATCACATTGGCCCTATTCATTAGAGTTTGTCAAATTGATGCTAAAGGTCAAATAATTGCGAAGGAGGAAAATTACTAGTTTCCTAGGTTTGGGGTGGAAGCTTTGGGATTTGGAATAATGGAGATAATAAATGATGTTTGAACATTAGAATGGCATAAATATTTAATAAAGGAGATAAATAAATATATACAAGTGAAAATCAAAGTGGCATTTGATAATGAAGACACATGGAGGAAGTGGGTCCCACATATGGCTAGATTTTCCCACTACACTTGGCATCATTCTCTCACCAATTCGAATTCAAGGTGAATGGTAACATACTCGGGGGAGTCCAAAAGGTATTATTCATGGCATGAATCATCCAAGGTCGAAATATAGAGGAAGAGTAACTCCCATGGAAGAGGAAAAGGCAATTTGGAGCTAGTGAGACACTTGGGCTAGATTCCCTAGCTCTATGACAACAATGATGAAGATGCTATGAGACCTATGACACAAATCAGGCCTGAAGGCTGACATATGACATATATGACACGTCAGGGCTAAAAATAGACTCCAAGAGGGTGCTCAAGGGTGTTAGGGCAGCTAAGATGCTTCCACATGTGATTTGGTGGAAGTGGGAGACTAGGAATTGTTGTACAAGTGGCATTCTTTGGAATCTCTTCCCAACTTGAGTTGGCATGAGTCTCTTGGAAGGAATTCGACCCATGGAGGACATTACAACTTTATAAATGTCAATAACAAATAATGAAACTATCTTTTGATCATTTTTAGAATTTGCAATTGCATTTGTGAAGAGGGAGAGCTAGTGGATTACTAGTTTCTTGCCTTAGCCAATTTCGAGGGTAAAAGATTCCCATCCAAGTTGGTAATTGGAAAGGCCATTCAGGAATTTCATTTGGAACTTTAATGGAGTCTTTATTTGCAGGTGTAAGCTATAGGGAAGCTCATGGTTTCTTCTATTGCAACTCACTCCTTCAACCATTTCCAGCTTTAATGGCATATTCTTGATCCTTGAGGGAGGGCGTTTTTGGTGAGCTATTGTACTCTCTGGGGGAGCTTATAATGCCCCATTTCTTTTTTAATATGGAGTGAATACTCTGTTCTTCATCTCCAGAAAGTTTCAGGTCGAAATTCCAAGTAGAAATGTATAAATCTCATTTTTAATGAAAGAACAGTGCCATTTCCCCACTACCTTGTTGTGAACCAATGTAATGCTAATGATTTCGAATGGATGGATGATTCTCTGATGCATTTGTGATTAATGGACTTCCATGGATGTATTTTACAAGTTTCATGTACTGTACTTGAGCATTTGAAGTATTTTTACTCATTTTAATTGCATTGGAAGAAGAAATAGTGCCATTTCTCCAAGGGTCAAATTGATGATTTTTGTAGCTAAATGGAAGAGGGTTGGAACATATATAATAATCAATTAATTCTGCACATGAGACCTTAATAACATCCTTAATACATTCCATACCTTTGTTCATAAATTTGAGTGGTTTTGGAGGCATTTGGGAAGCCATTTTCAGTACTTACCCCAGGGGGATTTGAACCCCAAATTACTAGTACAATTGCATACTTGGTCCAGAATCTTAAGAGAGTTTGGAGAGGTATTTTGGTGGCCATATCTCATCCCTGAACATCATATTCAAGTCCTAATATCATTCATACACCTTCCTTGGATATTTGAAGGCATTTGGAGTCAATTTGAGACCTAGAGACCAATACTAGTCTAAGAGAAATTACTAGTAAAGTTCCCTACATTGGCCAGAATTGAAAGAGGATTTGCAGAAATGTTTTAAAGGTCCAAAAGCATCCCTGAAATACCTATTTATGTTCTAACATCATCCATATACCTTCTCAGAAGATTTAGGAGCAATTGGAACAATTTGGGGACCTAGAGCTCAAAACTAGTCAAAGGTCTAACTAGGGAAAAAAGTGAAAAATTGCCATTTTAATAAAATTCCTAACAAGGGACATTACAACGGGGCATCTTAGCTGAACAGTTTGGGTTTCTTCATAATAGACAATTGTTGGATGTTGTTGGTTTGGCCCAGGAGGGATTTAATTCTATTAAGAAGAAGAATCTTGAAGCCTTTGTTCTTAAATTAGACTTGGTGAAGGCCTATGATAGGCTGGATTGGTCTTTCCTTCGCTTTATCTTACTCCAAGTTGGATTTCCCTTCGAGATGGTGGAATGGATTATGTCTTGTGTCTCAAATGCTAATTATTCGATCTTGGTCAATGGATCCCCATCTGATTCATTTACTGGTGAATGTGGTTTAAGGAAAGGCTGCCCCTTGTCACCCTACTTATTTATACTGGCTATCGAAGGGTTGAGCTTATTGATTCATGATGCCTGTCGTAAGGGTCTCCTCTCTGGAATCAAAGTGGCTTCGGCTCTTTACATTTCACACCTGCGCTTTGTTGATGATGTGCTCTTATTTGGCTCAGGCTCTCTTGGTGAATGGTCTCAATTCAAATCTATAACTAAATGTTTTTGAAATGCTGTAGGACTGGACATCAGTCCATCAAAGTCCTCCTTCCTGTATCAGAGTAAGAATATAGCTTTAAAGGATTAGATTGGTGCTTTATTTCCTTTTCAAATGAAAGAGATTGGTGTAGGTGTTAGATATCTAGGTTATTTTTTGAAACCGGTTGGTTATAATTCGGCTGATTGGGGGTGGCTTATAAAGAAAGTGCAGAGGAGAATTAGTGGCTGCGTGTTCAACTATCTCTCGCTGGGCGGGAGACTTATGCTACTATGCTCGGTGCTCCAGAGTATTCCGGTATTTTGGTTTTCGCTCTTCATAGCACCCTCGAAGGTTATCAATGATTTACGTAAACTATTCTCTAGGTTTTTATGGAACGGTGCTGGTGGTTCTCATACGTGGCATCTTTCGTCTTGGGACTCCATAACACGTCCTAAATGCTTAAATGGTTGGGGCATAAAAAATCTCAGGTTGTTCAACCTATCCCTCTGCGCCAAATCTTTCTGGAGGAGTTTACATAATAATGGACTTTGGGGGCGTGTTGTAAAAGCCAAGTATCTGGGAAGACTTCCGTTACCTATCTGGCTTAGGAATGGGAAGTCGAAAGTGCAGGGTTCTTACATATGGCGAAGCTTTATGAAGGTCTTCCCTATTATCAAATTGGGCATCTGTTGGCCTGTGGGTAGAGGTACGCAGATCTTTGTGGGTCTGAACCCGATTGCTGGTCTCGGGGATGAATTCTGCCTTCCTAATGAGCTTATCTTTTCTTTGCATGATCGAAACATTTATGTATTAAAACAGGTTGTTCGATCTCAGGGAATGGATAATCTCGGTTGGCATTCTGCAGTGGTACCGTTATGTCGGGTGTCTTATTCATGCGGGCATTGCTCTCAACCAGGAGGAGGACGTTATTTGTTGGGGTCATAATCTCTTTAATGGTAATATTACCACGAAGCTGGCTTATTCTCTTTTAATGGATGCTACGTTTGCTGAAACTCTACCTCCACTGTTTACTGTGAATTGGACTGTCAAGTGCCCTCTCAAGATCCTTTGTTTTATGTGGCTTGTTTTGCACAATAAGGTGCTTACATGGAATAATCTTTGCAAACGTGGTTTCAATGGGCCAGGCTTTTGTGCCATGTGTCGGAGGGATGGGGAGGTTGTGAACCATCTCTTTGGTCACTGTCTTGTTTTCAAACAATTATGGTCCTGTCTAAAATCTTCTCTGAATTTCCATTTTGCTTGGAGTGACAGTACCTTTGTCCAAAACTATCTTCGGTGGACTGACTCCCGTCCTTATGAGCCTGCTCTGTTACATGTTACACTCTAGGAGTTATGGAAAGTGCGCAATCGTTGCATTTTCCAGGGAGATCTCATTTCTATCACCCTGTTATGTTCCCGCATTATTGGATACTTCCAGCCGGCCAGTATTCTTGCTGTTAAGAATTCCAGAATTACTATTCCACATGACAAGAATGATATCTGCTTTCCTATCGAATACTTCAACGGTGCTGCCCAGGATGTATTATGTGGGGCTGGTATGTTATTGAAAGTTTCTCTTAATCATTATTATCAGTTGCATATGGGTGCTGGAAACTGTACCAACACCAAAGCCGAACTTTTAGCGTTGTGGGGACTGCTATTCTTTGCTAAACATTTGAGACTGTCTTCACTGAATATTTGCGGTGACTCAATGGTCATCATCGCCTGGGCCAAGGGGGAGCAGCGCCTTACCTCGTTGAAGCTGAGCATTTGGATCAGTCGTGTCCAATTTCTCATTGCTGGTTTCTTTGACATTTCTTTTCGACACATTTTCAAAGAGTTCAATTCTGAGGCTGATAAGTTTTCCAAGCTGGTGCTGGGGGTTATGGATGGTTTCATCCTTATAAAGGAGTTTAAGGATGATACTTTGAGTGGGACTTAGTCTGTTCTTTATGGTTAATGGCCGGTTAGGTCTCTCTTGTTACTGTCACTCTTTGTAGATCGTCCAGCATGGATCTGTTTTGAAAAATTTCTCTATATTTTGATTCGGCTAGTTTTTATTTGGTTTATGGATATTTAGACATCTCGCCTTATATGTAATCTTTAGATACAACTTTTTATTAATAAAAATTGGTTTTTTTCTTTTAAAAAAAAATAAAAAAATCCCAATGTTTATATACATAATTAATATATAAATTAAATGACAATAAAATTCTTATATATATCTATATTATTGTTTGATGAAAGTGGTTCAATTTCCTAGGACATGTCATTCATATATAATGAATCATGATTAAAATATATGGCAATCACTTGTAACCGTGCATCCATTCACATGAATGATTTAACCCTTTTGGAAAGTACTTATTTATCAGTACTTAACATTTAGATATTGATTATTTGTTAGGAGGTTAATATTGCTTTTATTACTCACCTACACCTCAGTACCTTCACCACCCCTATCATGAGAGTGGGAGTGGTGCATAGGCATAGATGTAGATATGAGATTGGGTGTAGGTGAGACTGGGAAGTATTTAATAAAACTATTTTTTTATAAAAAAAAAAAAAATATAAAGTCTTAAATCAAAATAATGGGATAGTGTATTCTTTGTCAACTTCACTTTCATAACTTTTAATAATTAATTCAACAATTATTGACCACCCATTCAACCATTATTGACTACCATTTTGCATTATTTAATTTTTATATCCAAAAATAATTAAATTATTATTTTATATTATTTGAATTTATACTTAAAAAAATAATATTATATTAATTATATAAATAAATAATAAAAGTGAAAATTAAAATACATATATATACTTTTACTTTTATGTTTGACCATATAAATAAAAAAAATTAGAAACATATCATATATATAGCAACACAAAAATTACATATTTTATATAAAAAAGGTGAAAAAATATAATAAAATATTATATTCAATATGTGAAGCAATAAGTTACATACTTTTATTTAGTTGAATGTGACCCACAATCATTTTCATTTGAAAAATAGATTTTCACAATCACATTTTATGCTTCAACCAATGGTTGAGTTGTTTTTGATCTCCTTGGATTAGGGGAATATTATGACAACGAAATGCATAAGAAAATTATTAAAAGGTCATGTTTCAAATGTAATATAACCTAATATTAGTTTAATAATATATATATATATATATATATATATATATATATATTTTTTTTTTTTTTTTGAAAAATTCGATAATTATAAAAACTATTATTATTTATAATAAAGCATGGTTAATATTAGTAAGGTTTACCATTTTTTAAGAATGTTGAATCACATTTTTTAAAAATATATTAAAATAAATGAGAATGACAAATTTGAAAATCCCTTTATTTAAGGACTTTGAATTGTTAGTTAACCTTTCCATGATTCTTTGAAAATTGAATAAATAAACTTGCATGCTCATGAATGACTTGGAGTAAAGTGAATTCAATACCACCCAGTAATGAAAAAATCAAATTATTAGTTACAAGACTAGATCACTGAAAGTTGATCAACTAATAAACTTTGGCACTATAATAAATTTGTATTTGCCAGCCATCTTGAAGTTTGATACTTAGTGTCCTTCACCACCTTGGAGTTCACTAAGGTTTGCCATTTGCCAATGGCTAGCCGTTGGGGTTCATTGAGGATTGGCATTTGCCAATGGCTGGCCTTCACCACCTTGGAGTTCTCAGGGATTGGCATTTGCTTGAAGCTAATTGGACCCCACCTTGGAGTTCATTAAGGTTTGCCATTTGCCAATGGCTGGCCTTCACCACCTTGGAGTTCACTGAGGATTGGCATTTGCTAATGGCTGGCCTTCACCACCTTGGAGTTCTCAGGAATTGGCATTTGCTTGAAACTAATTGGGCCTGCATTTACTAGTGGCCTTCACCACCATGGAGATCACCAGGGATTGGCATTTGCGTGAAACTAATTGGACTTCACCACCCTTAGTTCACCTGGGAATGGTATCATAGCCATTCGCCACCTTAGAGTTCATTATTCACTAGACTTTCCACACTACCCTCATTAGCGGCCTTGGAACCAATACATTAGGATATATACATAGAATATATGAGGAACAACACGTTCAAATGCATGAGAACGATTCAAACGAACTCACCGTTCATAGATCCTAGTCTTCACAACCCTAGAAATCAGTTAATAACATTAAAGAGATAGTATGAGCCGTCAGATGCATGCCAACTAACGTGTCGCCAATCTAAGGCACGTCTCATATATTTGATTTATATCAATGAATTCAACCGAACATAGAATGGAGAATCATAAATAATAAATGAAAAAATAAATGGAAAAACCAATTTGCCCTCTCTTGCCTTAATTGGGTGATATGATAATAATGATGAGGAGGATTGTCTTGGTATGAAATTAGGAATTCGGTTGATTTTCTGCACCGAACTGTATCCTCTGCAATCCCTTTCTCTTGGCTTATGTGAGTTCTTGGAAATATATTTATATTTTTTTAGCCTTTAGATGGGTTGTTTTGATTCATTTTAAAGCTTAGAATGATCAATATGATAGAATAGCAAATACCCATTTTAAAGGCTTTGCAAAATATCAAATGGACTCTGCGTTTTGGCATATTTTTATTCAAGGAAAGTCTGTTTTTGGCCTTTGGTAAAGATAGGGATTGGGAGTTCCAAACTTGAGTAAATTTAGGTGGGCATTCTATATTTTCATCTTGTGATTCTCGTATGATTTTGCTCTAAAATTTTTGGTAAATGCATGGGAATATATGTATATATCCTTGTTGGGGTACGGAGATATATAACTTAAAAAGATTTGTTTTTCCTGTGTGCAAAACATTCAGCTAAGGTGATTCTGTAAGTTCCTTTTGAGTTGTGTTCTTTTGAAAGGCTTATGCATGGTTTTGTTGGGCTTATGTTATGTCTTTTTTATTCAGAGTTGGATATGATTTATTTTATTTTATTTTCCATTAATGTTGGGTGTCTGTTTGTATTGTTTTTTAATGGCTTTGTGTATGCATAGTTTCTGGTTGTTATGTATGGAACAATGCATGGCCGGTTTATGTGTGAGGCTGGCGATGTGGGCGTAAGATTATTTATTTATTTATTTTAATTTAGGTGGGTATATACAGTTTTGGGTGATTTTCTTAGTTTTGGGTGGGCATATCCTAATTCTGGGTTTTCGGTTGTAGATCATAAGGGTATATTGTTCTGGACTGATTCTATAGGTGGGTATCTGCATTAATGGTGATTTTAGAATGTGGGATGTCTGGAAATTTGATTTCTTTCTGTGGGTATATTCAAATTTTCTTCTTTTAGCCAGTTACATTTATTTTCTTAAGCTGGCTACATGCAATTTTATTGATATGTTGCAGAACTAGGACATGTTTTTGTATGTGGGGATATGCATTCATTCTTTCTTTAACGAAAATAATAATCTTCTTGTTTTTTCTTATGCATGTTTTTGCCTTCTAGGTGCTGTCTCCGTGGGGGAAATATTGCTACTACTTTATTTGGGTAAATTGGTAGGAGCGTCTGGCTCCTCTAATTCTTACTCACCCATTATGTCAGGCCACTGTCATAACAATGACAGTTCCCTAGAGGAGCCTCAGAGTGGAAGCCACCATTTGCCTTTAGTTCCAGATTCACCTTGTCTCCAACCTCCGCTGCCTCTAACTTTCCCAAGTGATTCTTTGGTTCATCATTCCTCGCCACAGGGAACGCCGGTATGTAAGGCTTATCCTTCACCAGTCGCCAAGCATGAAGAAGTGGTTGCCAATGGATCTCTGTTCTTAGAGACTCTCGGCAAGTTCCATGCTACTGTTGGTACAAAATTCATGTAAGTTATATTTTGCATTTGAACTTCAAGCATTATTGGCATTTAACAATGAATCTTATTTGAGTAAGGAACTCCTTTGAGTAATAGCAAGGGATTGCTGCGATATTAGAGGCTTCGTTTGTTGAGTATAGTGAGATAAACTTATGCATAGAAGAGAGGTTATGCCATTCATATATATATATTTTGTGAAAGTGCTTCTTTTAAACTAAAGAGAAGCATCACAACTTTTCCAAAGAGGTTGGATGCCACAAACCGCCTGCTAATGCGGGCGAAATGGCCCTAGAGGGGCGAGCCACTGAAATGTCACTTTTCTTTCGCTAAGCTGCCAAGACAAACCCATCAACAAGGGCATACCATATCAGGATGCCATGCATTATAATATAGTTCTCCTTGCCTATTTGTTGCAGGACTCAATTTTCAATCGAAACATTATAACATAGTTTCACTTGCCTCTTCAGATCCTTAATTTTCGGCCTGAGCAATATTGCGGACTCTCTTTTGGTCTTTACATTATGTGGGTTTAGCGTTTTCTTAGATTTTTCATCTTGATATTTGAATTCAAGAGAAATATACAGGTTTATTAGGAGGATGAAACTGATTCCATTATGTGCTAAAAATACACGAAATAGAATTTCATTAAGAAGTGGCTGCAGTATGCACTGGTGCTTGATGAAGGCAAGCAAAGGAGGAGAATAGTCTCTTCAAAACAAGCTCTTAAACCAATATTTCATCATAAAATCTTTGATACCTAATCCTGTTTGTATTTCCTCACACCACTGTTAGACGTCAGGGTAACAATTGCAGTCTTTGTAATTGAAACCTGCATGCAAAAATCTCCAAACCTTGCACCAATTCTGATCTTCCTAAAAGTCTCATGTTCCATTTCCTTGCTTTCCTACTTACCTGCCTGATCGCCTGAAGGATCAACAATAAGCTTGGAAGAGCAAAAGGCCTTCTTCCTTGCAGTAAACTGGAAGTTGAGGCATTCACCACCTTCCAACTCCTAAAATAACTCCTAAGTAAACATCTGAAAATTTTAAAGGGCGTGGATATCCATAGCATAACTGTGTTACTGAACAACAAGGACTAGGTGAATGATCACAAATTTGAATATAAAAATGCTAGTTCAACAAATCCAAATTACTTCACCGTGACCAATATTGGTCCTGCATGAGAACTAGTGAGATGCCTTCTATTCCCCAAACCTGCAAATTGATAACACGTTTAGTTATTTTGGCAGCTGTTGCATGCCCCGAGAACTGATATTTTGGCATAGTACAATGCTGGATGACTTCTTTTGCACCTCAACTTTGCTTCCTAGTTCTATGATTTAGATTTTGTATGGTTGCCTGCTTATAAATACTACACAATATTCTGATTGAGATTGTGTCAAAATGGATTTGGTTGAATGATTAGTAGGTTGCATTCATCAACAATCATTATGAGCCCATTTGCTTTGTAGGCTTCATGCATTCAAACAATACAGTCTCAAATGCTTTATTGGGCATTATTTAGGAGAGGAAACCAAGATATGTCCCATGGTCAATAGAAAACGGTTATCTGTCTCAATGAAAATGAAAGAGTGAGTTGATTTGGTCAAATGATTAGTAGGTTGCATCCAGTAACTTTCATATGAACCCAGTTGCTTTCTAGTCTTCATGCATGCAAACAATACAGCCCCATATGCTTTATTGGGCATTATTTAGGAGAGGAAACCAAGATAGGTCCCATGTCAATTGCAAATGGTTATTTGTGTCAAGGAAATTGAATTAGTTAGCCAGTGAGTTTCTATTAGATCTTTAGTTTTATATTTATTATGTTTTATTGCTTTGTAGGATTCCAATTATCGGAGGGAAAGAACTGGATTTACATCTTCTCTATGTGGAAGTTAGTTCTCGCGGGGGCCTACAGCAAGTAAGAATGTGATCAATTACATTTTCAAGATTCTTTGTTGATGCTATTATTTTTAAAATTTATGATTTGATGGTTAATTTGTATATTGTCAGTGTCATCTCTGTGTTTATAATGATAATTGTTATGTATAATTTCACCATTATAAACCTTTTGCTTGATTTATTTGTGTTAAGTGATGTTGCTCATATATGCATATATGTGGATTTGAACTGCTGATTGTTTCTTAATATCAATGCTGTATGTATATATGGAGTTGAATTGTTGATTTTAGTAAGACCAGTGGCCAGTGCTTGAATTTAAATATGGTTTAGGCAACTAAGTATAACATTTTGTCACTTCAAACATATCCTCATTCTGTTTAAACTTGTTTTGATGAGTACTTATCCTCATATCCAAAATGGATTGTAATAATTGGCCATGCAGCAGGGTTACCTCTTACGCTCAACAAAGTAAGTCTAAACAGGAATGATGCAGGACTGCTAGGGACATTAGCTATAGGTTGATTAATGTTAAAATAGATGTGTGATTTTCTATACCAGGCATATGCATATGGTTCATACTTTATATATGCTTGATGCATTAGGGGAACCGTTTTTCAGTTCTTTTTATTTGGATTGCTTGCATTTCCAAGAACTTTCTGGCAGGATGTTTCCTTGTATTACATCCCTCATTGGATCCATTGTCTTGTGATATATATGGTTGAATAAAGATTTACTTCTCAACGGAGAGGCATTGTAGCCACAAAGATGTGAATCCACACCTCTCAATATGGAAATATACTTTGATGGGAGAAACATTGGTATATACATGTAAAAGAGGGAATTTAATATGAGAGGAGAGACCTATTGTGGGTTTGAAACTTTTGTACATGCATCTAGAATTTTGGTATGACATCAGCTTTGTATACATAGAGTTAGGGTGTGGAAGGTGTTGGGGGAGATTAGGGTCATCTAGAATCGGTATAGAGTTTCCAAGTGAAAATATATGCTGGAAAAAAATGTAAGAAAATCAACCAAACTTTCAGTTTCAAATTTCAATTATATTCCTAGTCATGAATTTTTCCTATGATATCTCCACTGTATTAGATTTTTAGTTTTTTAGAGCACGTGCTAAAACAGTTGGTTCACTTGGATGTAATTGTTGAGTTATTTACGTTTTCAAATGTAAATATACTGTTAGAATAATGTCTTGGCAAGTATCAGTCCAGATTACATATTCAATTTGCATGTTTCTAAATATTGAATTCACTACCAACAGATCTTGATGTGTTGATATGCATTTTACATAAGACTAATATTTTTTTAAATTGTTTGCCTTGTTTGAGGAGGAATTGAGGGCACAGGTAGACGTGCCTTAAACTTTATGAATGTTGAGATTTTCACAAGTTGGCTGCTCTAGGGTGGTTCTTTGGACAACAAAAAAGCTTGAACAACAACCCACTGTAATCATTTTGACCAGGCCCATGCAAATTGTTGTAGTCCATGAGTGCACTCATGTTGATTTCGCCACCCTAGATGGAATTATTTGCCAAAGAAGCCTTATCTGGTTCTTCTAAGGCTAGTTGGGTAAGAGGAGTCGCTGTAAGAGTTTTCCCAGAATTGCCATATAAGTACTTGGCAACTTGCCTTGTACTTGTTGAAGCAGGTGAATAGTCATACAGTATACTAGTACTCAACATAGACAGACAATATAAACAGACAATCATTGATTCTCACAGCCCATAAGGCATAGATAGAAGGACAATGCTTAGATCATAAATGGTAAAATCATTATGATAGAAGACACATTTTTTATATATTTGGACCATAAATATTAAATATTAAATACATGTATTCTCTAATTCTGTTTAGCTCATAACCCATAAGGCCCAAAGGGCATAGACTGCAAAGACATGCTACAAATTTGAAATTACAATGACTTATGAGTCATGACTGCATAATACAAATATTAAACCACAACTATCAACACTAGTCTACTGGTGCTCAAATATGCAAAATTAGCTACTGAATTAGACCCAATTGCAGCACCTATGCATGAACCCTCCATTGGTGCTCTATGGGGTTATGCTTTCGTAGGTAATGTCTGATCCCTTATGTTCTCTTGAGTTGATCCTTCATCTACTCCCTCATCTAGCCAACTTTAGAGCTTACCCTAGAAAACTATGCTCCACATCTTCGAGTGCGCATGAACCTACTGGATATTTGCATTTATTGCTCAGTTAGTTTTCTCCAGCAGTGATCCCACTCCAGCTTCATTGTTCTTGGTTCCTGTGTGCAGCAGCAGAGATAGCGCAGTGCATATGAGGGCATAGCACTAATGGAACAAAGGAGTTGCAACATCAATTATGTAGGAGAGAGATGGAGAGGGTGCATGCATGCCTCCAACGTGCATGCACCAACCTAAGAAAACTTCCATAATTGAACTGTTGTTTGCATTTACCATTCCAGTTAGCTTGAGTTTATTTTTGCATGCATTTATTATCATTAGAGGGCACAGGACCCTAGGACAGCTAGGGTGCTTGCATGAAGAGTTGAGGAAGGTGTATATCCTAAGGAGTGTGCATGCATGCATGACAGAGTTATCCTCCTTGGATGCTTCATGCACCCAACCAACTACATTGTATCATTCCTTCGTCCTATTCTACAAAGGAGATGCAGGGCACACCACTATGTTGGTTGGGGAGTTTTAGTTTTGAGCCATGGTAGTGTAATTTTTCATTTTTTAGTGAATAGAAGAGGGCATAGCACTAGTGGAACAAAGGAGTTGCACACCAATTATGTAGGAGAGAGATGGAGAGGGTGCATGCATGCTTCCAACATGCATGTGCCATCTTTAGAAAAGTTACATAATTAAACTGTTGTTCACATTTATCATTCCAGTTAGCTCAAGTTTATTTTTGCATGCATTTATTATCATTAGAGGGCACATATCCCTAGGACAGCTATTGTGCTTGTGTGAGGAGCTAAGGGAGGTGTAGATCCTAGGGAGTGTGCATGCATGCATGCCATAGTTATTCTCCAGTTGGGGCGCACTATCTTTGGTACTTCTATCCATGTAGGAGGGTAGATTGGTGGAGTAGATTAGGCTTAGGGTTTGAATGATTCACTTTGGAGCTTCATGCACGCGACCAACGACATTGTATGATTTCTTCCTCTACCTATTTTATAAAGGAGATGCAGGGCACACCATTGTGTTGGTTGGAGAGTTCTAGTTGTATTGAGGGTTCCACATTGTTTGTTTGTTGTTTGAAATTTCATGCAATCATGTTTGTAGATTAACGTATTTCAAAGATTGTTGTTTTGATGGATGTTTTTAGGTTTTGATCTACCTAGGTTTAGGTTAATTTATTTGAGTGTAGAATTTGCTTACCATGGTTTGAATTTAACATGGTATTGGAGCATGTTTTTTGAAATTCCTTAGATTCATGTATGGAATGGGATGCTCCATGTGAGAGGGAGTTGTTGGAGGGTTTTAGTGGTTGTGATGCTTAGTGAGTGAAGCAGATCCCGACCAATGATTGGTTGTTGGGTGAGATGCCTAGGATCTTCTAGTGATTGGATGGTTATTATTGGCTCGAGATAGGCAATTTGCCCCTAGGATAGGTTGCAAATATGATTTCTTTTGAGTATGATTTGTTTGTTCAAGTGTGCCTTGGTTTGCAATGTTGCCTAGTTTTGTTCTCCAAGAGTATTTGTAGCGTGTCACTTTGTATTGTGGAAGTGCATGTTGTAAAATCTCTTCGAGGAAGTTGAGATATGGTATCTTGTGGATATGAAGGTCACACATCCCATTGATCCTAAGGAATTGGTAGAACATACTAAAAGATAACCCAAGGCAAAGCAAGTTGTCCTTGATTTGGTGAATGACCACTTAATTAGTGACATTACAAGGAAGTTGGTGAAGTAGATGTTTGATGCCTTAGTCATGTTGTATTAGAGTGTCAAGTTGTCTCGTGAAATGCTTATGAAGAACAAGCCCACCGACATGCGCATGAGCTAGACTAATATTGTAGCGAGCTATCTGATGAAGATCACAGAGTTGAGAAATGAGCTTACTACAATCAGAGAACAAATTGATGAGAGAGAGCTAGTTTGGATCCACTTTGAATGGCTTTGTTCCATTGTGACATTACTTTGTTTTATGTATTTGTGCTTGTGAGAACTTACCAACTTTTGAGAACTATGGGATGAGCAAGTTTGGATCACTTTGAATGGCTTTGGTCCATTATGATAGTACTTTGTTTAGTGTATTTGCACTTGTGAGAAGTTACCCTCCTTTGAGAAACTATGAGATGACTTCGATGGAGAGGAGTCGAGATTTGAGACGATTTCACTAAGTTTTGAGGAAGCTCAAGACCTAGCCCTCATTGAGAATGTGCGGAGAGGAGGAAAGAAGGGAGGATCTGGGAAGGGTTAGAAGAAGGAAGACTTAGGATCTTCGAACCAAGGGAAGAAAGCGTTGAGCCATGCGATGTACTTTAAGTGCCACAAGTTTGGTTACTATGCCTTGTAGTGTCTTGAGAA
The DNA here is from genome assembly GCA_027924585.1 of Larix kaempferi. Lineage (NCBI taxonomy): Eukaryota > Viridiplantae > Streptophyta > Pinopsida > Pinales > Pinaceae > Larix > Larix kaempferi. The sequence goes on along the minus strand of BSBM01000877.1, from coordinate 26,291,323 downwards.
GAATGGGAAAGGTAAGCAATAATAGAAGCAATGTGCAAGGAGTTCAAACTTCAAAGCTTTTATAGGTGTTAACGAGATTGCATCTAGATTGGAGACAACCTTCTCAATGGTGTCTTGTCTTTCCACTAATGCTATTTTTGGTGTTGGGTGGTATGGGGATAATGGACCTTCTAAACATGACAACCAACATATCAACTTTCTTCATACTAAGAGAATGAAATTTTGTCATGTAGGTGGATCTTGGTCATGATGCCAAGTACTCAATGATTGTGATGGGTTCTAGGGTCTAGCTTATTTCACATGCCAACAAGAGAGGTTCTTGAGCTACATGAGGTATTGTATGTTCTTGGTTTAACCAAGAATCTTCATTCACTTTGTTGTCTAACACATCTAAAGTGTATCCTTAGGTTGGATGATCAAGAAGTGATTATAAGAAAAAACAACCTTGATCTTGGTCACTTGCACTATGGAGCTTTGCCTTTACTGAAGGACACGGTGGCGAGACTACTTGATTTCAAGGTGGAGTGGCAAGATTGTGTAAGGGATGTGCACTCGTAAAGTGTGCCAACACTTCTTTCCCAAGTAGTGAACACAAATTTAGAGGAATTCTTGATTTGGTACATTCATATGTTTGTGGATCCATGTCATCAACTTTGTTGATAGGTAATAATAAATATCTATTATGTTGGGTTGTCTTAGAACTCCAATATAGTTTATATCCAGAAAATTTACTTAAGATATTTATTATGTTTCTTTCATTGATGATTCTGCTAGGAAATCTTGGATTTGTTTTATGAAGATCAAGGATGAGCTCTTTAGCAGGTTTCCAAGAGTTTAAAGATCTTGTGCAGAACCATATAGGTAAGAAGATGAAGGTAGTGTGATCTGATAATGGAGGAGAGTACAATGCCTTAACAATGCCTTATCAAAGAAGCAGGGATCAAAAGAGGGATTTAACAATGCCTTATAATTTGCAATACAATGGGGTTCTTGAATGAAAGATTGGGCCCATTGTTGACTCAATGAAAGTATGGTTCATGACCTAGATTTGCCTATGTTCCTTTGGGCGAAGGCATGTAGTACAATGCTCTACATTTTGAATAGGTAAGGACAAAACACCTGGAAAATATTTCATTGGTGAGAAACCTGAGGCATCACAGTTACCTGTTTTAGTTGTCCTATATATATTCATATTTTAAAGGTAAACCAAATTGTGGAACCCTCTAGTGTGATGTGTGTCTTTGTTGGATATATTAAGTTCTTCAAGGCGTATAAGTCTACACTCCATCACATCGGAAGATACTAGTGAGCCGAGATGTGGAATTCGAGGAGTATGCATTGTCTCCAAGGTCTTAGAGGCCTCCGACAGAGGTTGAGGAGGGAGAAACACTTGCTTTCCCAAATGATGATTTAGAGGAATCTTGGATTTTAGAATCAAATCAACAAGGTTATGGAGGTGGAATTGATGCTTCAATACCTTCTAGTTTATCTAGGAAGCCTAGGTGGCTTACTTAGATATTGCAGGATGCACATGAGCAAGTAGGAATGCCAAAAACATCCTTTTGAGTGAGTCATCCTCCTAAAAAGTTTTTGAATTATGTTGCACTAGTGTCTTCCATATTGATGCAGAGCCTTCTAGTTATGAGGATGCAGTAGGTGAGCAAGCATGGCATCAAGTATGGCATAATGCCATTGTGAAGGAGTATAGCTCCATCATAAAGAATGATATTTGGGAGATTGTGTTGAGACTAGTGGGAAGTCATTGGTTTATTGCGAGCGGTTGTACAAGGTGAGGCATGCAATGGATGGCGACAGAGACGTAGAAGGCTCGGTTCATAATGAGAGGATGCCTCCAAAGAGGGAGATGACTATGAGGAGACCTTTGCTCCAATTTCCAAATACACTTCCATTAGGTCCATTTGGCATTATGACTTTAGTGTTAGTTTTTGGTTGACATATATATCACATGGATGTTACGACGATGTGCCCCAATGGTTTCATGGAGGAGCAAGTGTACATCAATTAGTCGAGGGGCTTTGAGGTGCATGGGTGAGGGTCCCACGTATGCATATTGAAGAAGGTACTTTATGGGGTGAATTGGGCACCATGTGCCCGTTACTTATAGTTTGATCATTGATGTATACCTATCAGGTTTGGGCATCACTATAATTGTTGTAGTTCCCAATCTCTATAATTTATTTGATAGATCTGATTTGCTTGTTTTAGTATTATATTTAGATGATCTTATACTTATAGATAGTTCTAAGAAGTTCATAGCATAGTGCAAGATAAAGTTGGCATCTAATCACATGCTTTTTAGCAACCTAATGAGTCTGTCGCAACTTAACCATATACTATTTGATGCTAGGAAGAGTACTGCAGGGTTTTGTTTTAATTTGGGTTCAAGTATGATATTGTGGCTTAGTAGGAATAAGGCAATAGTGGCATTTATTTTGAGAGGCAAAATATATGTCAGCCAACCTTGCTAGTTGTGAAGCTATCATGCTTTGCAAGTTGATTGTACTGTTGATTAGAGGTTGGAGACTATTGTGGTATAGTATGACGATTAGAGTTATATCATACTATTTGAGAGTCTAGTGTTTTACGATTGCTTAGAGCACATAGATATCAATAATATTTCCTTGGGGGTAAAGTTCAGAAGTGGGTAGTGGTTCTTGAATATGTTCCTTTGGATTTGTAGGTTGCAGATTTTCTGATGAATCCCTTGACTAAGGGGAAGCTTGAGATGTTGAGGGAGAGATTGGCTTTGGCAAAGAACTTTCTTCACAAAGGGAGAATTTGATATTTACCTTTGTTGCTCAGTTAGTATTTTGTAGTAGTGATGTTGCTCCAACTTCATTGTTCTTGGTTCCTATGCATAATAGCAAAGAGAGGGCAATGTGTATGAGGGCATGGCACTAGTGGAATAAAGGAGGTGCATCACAGTTACGTAGGTGCATAGACTTGCTTTTTTACAAGGAGCATGAATCACTGTCATGTGGGCCTTTGGATCTTGGGCTCTTGGAAGAATGTAAACTACTAAAAATAGCAATCTCGCACTCTGCTAGCTTTGGAAGGAACTCAGATCAACCTGTATGTCTGGATCAATGTACAGTGGAGCTGGCTTGATGGAATCTTGTTGGATCTTAACCCTCTGGAAGTGCAAGCACAACTTGGGGGTTAACAACACCGAAGGTTGGATTGCCCTCAGGACTTTGGATTAATGGATGGAAACTTCTCCAAGAAATATTGTTGATTAAGTTTCTGAAATGAAACCATTAGAAATGGAAGGAAGGAAACCCCTATTTGTACGAAATTGCAAATAAGTGGTAGAAACCGTAACTTAAACTTAAGTTTCTAATTAAAGTGATAATGCCCTTATTACATAAAAGTGATACTATTGAAATATTGAAATATGATACTATAAAAGCCTAGGGCTTTAATAAGGTACTTGGTACATAAAAGTGGCCTTTGGCCTTTTACAAATATTGAAAGATGTTACTATAAAGGCCTAGGACTATAACATTATTACTTACAAGATCATGAGCTTAAATACAAACTAAGTAACAACTCATGTAAATAAAGTCTGTTGCCTAAAGAATCTGACCTTAATGCTGAAGAATCAAATAGTAGAGGTTAATGCTAAGAAAACTATTGAAATCATGGGAAAATGTATTTATGCCCTAATAGAAGTCCAAGATATGTTGTTTTTAACAGCTCAAAAGATGTGGAAACATGCCTCTAGGTTTGAAGTAAGCATTCTGTTTCCAAAATGTGATAATAAAAATTGCCATTTGGCCTCCATAGTGATTTTTCAAATTGTCGTTATAACAGGAAATCTGGGTTGGCTTAATGATTATAACCTATGTTACCAGAAACTCCATTGTTTCCTTGTATGGAACGTCTCTGAAACATGGTGAAAACATTTTAGTGGTGTTTTAGACTTTTGAAACAATGTATTAGTTGTTTCAACTGGCATTTTGGTTGTTTCAGCTAGCATTTCAGATGTTTTGACCGAAATATCAGCGATTTAGGCTGTCATTTCAATCACTAGAACAAAAAGTTATTTTCTTAATCTAAACGCTAACACTAAATGCTTTCAATTCACTTTATAAATAGAGGGTTTGGATCTCTCTTAATGATAACTCTTTTTTTGTCTTCATTTCCAAATTTGAAATTCATGAACAGTAACCTGAAATTTGTGTGTGTGCGTGTATTTTCCTAGCCGTATCACATCTTGTTCTGTAAAAAAATGTTGTATCCATTTCAGATATTATATACAGCATATCCATTCTCGTCTCTGTGCAACTTAGTGAATAACTCATTGCAACATTAAGGGGCAAAAATTGAACCCCAAACAACTTTATTATCAAAAGCACTACCTTAACCAACTTTATTAAATTCATTGTTATGCCTAAAACATGAAAATAGAAGGGGGGGCTTTTTTTTAAGTTGATAGCTCTCTAGGTACCCTATAGGGCCACCTACAACATGAAAATTGCACTCATCCATTTTATGGCAATATATTCTCCTATTACATTGTAGATCCCCTATATGTGCTTGGAGATGCGTTCGCACTGAAAGTCCACCACATGCCAAGACAAAAAGGATGCATGCCAATTGTTACCTACAACATGATGACTGCTAATCCATTTTATGACCATACATCCTCTTATTAGCTTGCAGACCCCCCTTGTATGCCTCCTGAAAATCCCTATATGTGTTTGGAGATATTTTGTCATTGGAAGTTCACCCTGTGCCAAGAAACTGAGGATGCATACCAATTATTTAACAAAACAACAGGACCAAGGATGCAAAATTCCAAAATTTCACCTTCCCTTGTCAAGTGGGAGCACTAAGAACCTTCCTATAAAACCTACCTTATCTTTTTATACAAGTTTTGAGAAGCCTAGAATATGAGGTTATCTAAAAGGTCTTGCCTCTATACAGTATAGGTGGGTCATGAACACAAAATGGCCTTTCCTCATGTGATCAAATTTTGTGCTATTGAAGCTCTCAAGTGGCATGGCTTTGATGGTACACTCTTTGCAATTCTGTTTAAAGGAGAAAAGATTCTGTTGGTGGGTAATGGGTCATGTACCCAAAGAATAGAATTATTGAATACTAAGGATCACATGCATACCTCCAATCCTTGCAGGTATAATTAGCCACAATAAGTTCCACATTATGGTTGAAACTTGACACCTTTACATTGATTGTGGTTATGGCCCAAAATGATAATGGGGAATTGGTTTAAACTTAGAACTTAGAAGTATCAAGATGGATGCCCAATCTTTAAACTTGTTTTTAATCTAGGATGTTGTGTATGGAGACATAAAATTTGAAGGTAACAAGATGATTAATTCTAGTCATTGCAACAAGTGATATTGAAGGTTCTCTTGATTAAGGGTGGGAATCAACCCTTTGGCACAAGACCGTTATTAAATTGTTCATGTGCATTATCCCCAGTAGGTTCAGATTCTGAGTTAGATTGGTGTAAGTCTTTAGCAATATAAATTTTTGTCAGGCAACATGAAATCACAGAACTAAGATCATGAAAATATGTTCCATTTCTTGTTTGGTATGTCATTTAAACAATGCATGAAGACACTTAGTTACTTACAAGTGTACAAATATGAAGAGTGTCAGAGAAATTCCTAGAAAATTAGTGATCAATCATCGGATGTATTTTACCATACCTTTAATTTTGCGGCTTCATTCTTAACCTATTAATACTGGTATTGTCTATAATTGCTGTTTGAAAACCTCCATCTCCGTTGTAGTCTTCACTTTATAGGTGCGAGGATATATCATAGCAGATGCAAGCATTGAAGATCAATGCAAATCTAGTGGTATACATAGCTTTAGAGTGTGGATATCAATGTTATCATGCAACCATTATTTTGTCACTCTTCTTTCAACCCTGAGTAACGACTATTGTTGAATCTCTTACCTTTTTAATATTTTATAATGTATTTGTTTATTATATACATTTTTACTCATATTTCCCCCTTAATTATATACATTTCTCACCCATTTCCTCATATTATAGGTATTTCTTACCCATTTCCTCAAAAATAAAAATTTATTTATTACTTTCCTCTTGATTTTTCATGGAAACGTTTCAATTTATTAATTATTAATTACCAACGTCCTTCTATCTTAATTCCTATATATTCAACCTTAAACTTTTCATTCTAGAGCAGCTTCATTTGTGATTCCCTGAAGATGGGTGGAGTGTCCACCCAAAATCTCGGTTTCAAAAACTCATGACAGTGAGAATTCCTGAATATATAAACAACCTTTAATAAGCATTGGATATGTACAATTCAAGTTCATTAATGGAACATTATTTGATTCAACATCGCTTTTACAATCACCCATTTCAGTGTTGCATTTATCGTTGATAAGACGATATATCACCCATTTCTGAGGTTGGCAATATTATTGTCGATAATTTCCAGTTTTGAATTTATCACGAGTCAATAGAATATATCAGCCTTCCCATCAAGTCCTCGTTAAAAGCTGAATTTGGGGTTTTTAGTTTGCAAAAGTGAGTTAGGGGATTGAGCTCTGGAGATGCTATGACTATGACTATTTTCCATCAAGCAAACAAGGGGAAATCTGTAGTTTTTATTGCCATCAATCGAGCAATCATGGAGTGGGTATTTACTACGATCTTACCATATCCATATTCCTAGGTATGTAAAATAATTTATGCTTGCATTTTCTTTGTTTTTCAAGATCTGGTATAGGGTTTGCAATGTCCATTAGATATACTGGTTCTTTCCATTTTTAGTGGGAGATTTATTTGCAGCTACGGTCAGCATTTTTTGTGTTGGTTAAATTTCCCCATTTATTTTGTGCCTTAGGTTTAATCATTGAATGTGCCCTAGAAAATGCCAAAGCTGAGTTTAACTATGTGGATCAATAGTTTTTGGTGGATTCAGTCGCTTGAAATACCACCTTGCCAAAATCCTGGGGCATGAAGTGGATATTTGCTTTACATCCTACCTCAGAAATTGTCCATATTGCGAATCAATCAATCCTTGATATGATTAGGAAGAAATAGTAGAAGGAAGAATTGAGGATTGAGCTTGTAGATAAATTTGCAAGAAACACGGGAACCACAATCTATTTAGGTGTGGGGAAATCCAATAACTAACCAGACCTTCCACAATGCACTCGCCATCCTCACCTTTCTTTGTGTGGAGGTTAGGGCTGTTAGGGCTTGTGGGACAACCTTCTCTAAATTTGATAATTAAATCAAGAGAAAAGGAAGAGGTCAAAAAGCTTGTGGTCGGATGTTTTCTATGGAGGGACATTCCTTTCAACATTGCCAAGAACAACCCATTCCATCATTCCATGTTTGAATCCGATGCTACTGTTGGACTAGTGTACAAGGGCCCTTTCTATAATGACTTGAGATGGCCTCTCCTTCAAGGGGAGAAGACTGATTGCACTTAGATATTGGCTGAGCTTAGGAAATCATGGGAGATCACTAGATGCATTGTTATGTCAGGATGGTTAGACTCTTGCGTAGATGGGAAGGCCATGTCCAGTCTCAATCTCTTGGTTAATTGTCCTAGGGGGACAATGTTTATCAAATCTGTTGATGCATCTGCATATGTTAATGATGCACAATTACTATGTGAGTTGTCGGATGTGTTCTTTTGGGAGATAGGTCCATAGTATGTTGTAAGTTATTATAGACAATGCTACTAATTATGTTGTTGCTAGCAAGTTGTTTATGGAAAGATATCAAACTTTGTATTGGACTTCTTGTGCTTCCCATTGCATTGATTTGATGTTAAAAGACATGGGCAAAATTTCTTGGATCAAGGAAACTGTTGATCCAACTAGGAGTGCCCTTATATATATATATATATCAATGTTCCATGGGATGTGTCCCATAGGGTTGGGGGTGCATTACCCATGCTTACCATTCTCTCAGGATGGGGTTCTCAGTGAAATGTTTTGCCAAGCCCCCCATTTTTTGAACGCAGGCAATCACAAAAACAAACATTTTGCCAATTGAGGGATGCGTTTTGTAAAATGGGGAGCTTGTGGGCACCCCTCTTGAAAAGTGAGATTCTTGAGTGTCCCCCACAATTAAAAAAAAACCTAAAATGTATTAAAAACGTAAAAAAGTAAAAGTAAAAATTAAAAACCCGAGTAATAACTATGAACAATCGTGATCGATAATTGTGTTTGTATCATTTTGTCATTTTGAATTTAGTATTTTACTATTTACATTGCACAATGATGACTTTACATGGGATGAATTGTTATGTTATATTTCTTTTTATAATTTTGGAGGTGGGGCCCCTTATGCTAGGGACATTGATGTCTTCTTGTCCTCCATGAATTTTTCTAAAATTTGGGGGTTGTCTCCACACATCCTCCATGTGCGTTTTATTGCTCTCGCGTCATGGAAACTTGGTGGAACATTGATATCTATATCTCTCTATATATATAGATATAGATATATATTAGTGTTAGGGATGGACATCTATGTCTTCTTGTCCCCATGATTTTTTCTAAAATTTGGGGGTTGTCTCCACGAATCCTCCATGTGTGTTTTCTTGCTCTTGCATCATGGAAACTTGGTGGAACACTATATATATCTTAAACTCATGAGACAACTCACAGGGAACAAGGAGTTGGTTCGTCCCGCAATCACATGTTTCGCCACTAGCTTCATATCTCTCCAGTCTTTCCACAATTCTATGTTTGCATTATAGAGAATGTAATGCTTGTGTCTACAACATTAAGGTGGATTGGCAAACCATAGCCCAACTTGTGAGACCCAATCAAAGTTTTTGGATGGGAGTGCAGGAGTTGTGTGCCATAGTACCACTAGTGAACCATTGGTAAAGGTTCTTTGGTTGGTCGATGGTGACAAGCCCACAATGGGATACTTGTATGAAGGAGACTATCTATAAGTACTACGAGGACAAGGGCAGGAGGGATTCACTAGACGAGCCTTGATATGGAGTGTGTGTGATTGATGAGCGATGGAACAATAGTCTCCATCGGTCGATTCATGTAGGCCTTTATCTCAACCCCATGTACTCTTATGCATGTGGTTTTAGATTTGATGTTGAGGTGATGGATGGATTTTTCCAATGTGTTCAGAGGATGGCATTGACTCCTACTGAATGCTTGGAGATTTCCAAACAAGTGGAGATATATAGGTTGGCCACTAGGACATTTGGTTTTGATATTGTTATCTAAGATAGGACCACTAGGATGCCAATTAGGCTTGAAGTGCAATTTGTTTCAAACTTTCAAATTTCAATGTCTTTTCTTTGTATCTAATTGCTACAAAATTCGTTGTCTTTCCTTTTTGTATATTCGTTGTAGATGTTTGGTGGACAAACTATGGTAGAAGAGTCCTAGAGTTACAAAACCTTGCCATTTGGGTGCTTAGTCAAACTTGCAGCTCTTCAGGGAGAGAGTGCATTTGGAGTGTCTTTGAAGAAATACACTCCAAGAAGTGCAAGAGGTTAGAAATGTTCAAATTAAAATTTTAATTGATGCCCATGGGCCATCATCCTCTAATTACAAAATGGTCCTCATACAAGTTAGATGTCCACTGCTTCAATGATATGGTATATGTCTACCATGTATATGACATGGTATGGTATATGGTACGTGTCCTGTCATGGAGGAGGCCCCGAGTGGTTGGAGCATGATGATGATGAGTTGGAGGAAGAGGAATTATATGAGGATGTTCCACTTCCAACAGAGATAGATTTGGAGGAGATTGAGAGTGCATCCCACACCGCCTCCACATAGACAGACAACTAGGGGAAGAGTTGGAAGACATTCCACTTCAGCTTCAACCAGAGATAGATTTGGAGGAGATTGAGAGTGCATCCCACACCACCTCCACATAGACAGACAACTAGGGGAAGAGTTGGAAGACATTCCACTTCAGCTTCAACCTTTGCCTCAACACCCTCCATCTTAGTCCCAACAGCTGCACGAGAACCTTCCACCTCAGGATCAACCTCAGCACTTCCACCTGCTGGTGACCTTTGCCCAAAGGGGTAGAGGAAATTGCTGATTCCTTAGTCCCAGCAGTTGCACGGGTACCTCCCACCTGAGGATCAACTCAACACATCCACCTACTGGTGACTTTTGCCCAAAGTGGTAGAGGAAATTGCTGATTCCTTAGTGCATTATGCCTTTAGTATCTAGATGCCTAATGATGATTCATCTCATGAGATACATTTGTTTTTGTTTTGATGTGATTTTGTATCATCTTGTCACGACTTATGGCTCAGGAGACAGGACAGATATCATATTTAAGTATCAATGTGTGATGTACCACTTGACAGAGTTATGACTTGGGAATCAGGACATATATCATATTTCAGTATCAATGTGTGTGATGTACCACTTGCCATAATCTTATATATCTTATATATCAGTTTTATTTTCATATTTATTGCGCCGAGAAGGCACATTTCTACAGCCCGGGTGGAGGGGAAGTGTCTGTCTGTCTGTTAAAAAAATAAAAATAAAAAATAAGAATGCATTCATCAGTGTGCTGTAACATAGTAGTGATAGGGATGTGTGGTGTAGTTTAGTTGTGAAAGGTTTGCAGATTTGATCCCTCTCGGCGCTTTGTAGAACTGTAGTTAGATGGGTTTATACTGGTGTAGCGATGTTTTTGTTTGACGTCGTTGTTGTTTTAGATGTTTAAAAAATTGAAAAAATGATTATTCTTGTATTATTTTTTAAAGTTTCCTAATAATTTCCAATATTTTCTGATATTTTCCCTGATATTGACAGATATCATATTTCAGTATCAATGTGTGTGAGATGTACCACTTGACATAATCTTTATATATATCTTATATATCAGTTTTATTTTCATATTTATGTAGCAATGTGTTTGTTTGACGATGTTGTTTTAAATGTTTAAAAAAATGAAAAAAATGATTATTTTTGAATTTTTTAAAGTTTCTTAACAATTTCCAATATTTTCTGAAATTTTCCCTGATATGGACAGATATCATATTTCAGTATTAATGTGTGTGAGATGTACCACTTGACATAATCTTATATATCTTATATATCAATTTTATTTTCATATTTATGTAGCAAATTGCAATGCGTTTTTTTTTACGTTGTTGTTGTTTTAGATGTTTAAAAAAATGAAAAATATGATTATTTTTGTATCTTTTAAAGTTTCCTAATAATTTCTGATATTTTCCCTGATATTGCCAATTTGTTAGATCCCGAACCCTTGGCGATAAATTTGTTAGACAAGATAAATGTACATTGGCCCATTTTGAATTTTATGCCTTTTCCACTAGGTGTGCTTTTGGGTTGATTAAGATCTTCATTTTTAGATCCCGAACCCTTGGCGATAAATTTGTTCGACAAGATAAATGTACTTTGGCCCATTTTGAATTTTATGCCTTTTCCACTAGGTGTGCTTTTGGGTTGATTAAGATCTTCATTTTTGGATGGTTGTTGTACTTTATACAAAGCAGCGTGCTGCATAATATATTCCTTGGTTTTGCTAGAAATGAGATGGTTAATTAGTTTGACTATTATTTTTTTATCTGAATTTTATGTCTTGGATTTAATTTGTCTTTTCTGTGCCAATTATAAGCATAAACGTTACAATATAGCTATCAAATAGTTTCTGTAGCAAGATCTTTGAACGGCACTTAACAATCAAGTAGTTTCTGTAGCAAGTTTGTTGGACTGCACATTTTGGGCTATGTTTGGAATGAAGAAAACTGATTACTTTCTTGGTTGTTTTATTCTTCACGTGTTGGTGTAATCTTGTGGATTCCTTGATTTTTCTGATTTTGTTCCATCTTTTTCCTTTATAACCAAGCATGTGAAACCCTGGAGACTTCACTGCCATTGATGGGTGGTAGTAGGTAAACTGTTGGTGCCAAAGTTCCAAGCACCTTGTCTTGAGGGGATCAAAAGAGTCAAACCCATGACCTCCCCAATTTGGGGGAGAGATCTCTTGTTTGGATCATGAATATGCTTGAGCTAACCCTCTGGGCTGATTTTGTTCCACTTATATACTAATATGGATAAATTAATGCTCCTGCTCTTCCTGTGTTTTACAGGTCATTAAGGATAGGAAATGGAAGGATATAACCCTCTGGGCTGATTTTGTTCCACTTAAATACTAATAGGGATAAATTAATCCTCCTGCTCTTCCTGTGTTTTACAGGTCATCAAGGATAGGAAATGGAAGGACATAACAGCAATATTCAATTTCCCACCAACGGCAACCAATGCATCATTTGTTCTGCGCAAATACTACATTAGCTTGCTTTATCATTACGAACAAGTTTACTTCTTTGGGGCACAGGGTCAGCCAATCCCCCCACCAGGTAGTTTAAGCTTGCATCATGTTTCTCATGTTCTCTCGTTGCCTACCACATGTGCTGATGGTATCGTAATATATTCTGTTGTATATTTCAGCTGCTTTGCCTGCTCCAAGTTCTGTTTCCCACTCGACGAATATTAATGAGCTTGCCAATCCACCCTCTGTTGAAGCTAAACCTCTGCTTAAGAAAAGAAAAAGAGGTTTCCAACTGCCACTTACTTCAGCATTATTATTCCTTAACAGAGTTTGAAGTTTTCTCTGACTCGATAAATTGATCTTGCTATTTGTTAGGTATGCTTGTTAGATTAATTATGCATGTTTCTTGACTTGGTGATTGCTGCTAACTTGCTAAGATATCCTTCCTTTTTCTGTATCGACAGTTGATCCTATGTCATCCATGGGTCATCCTGTGACTGGAGTTATTGATGGGAAATTCGAGAATGCCTATCTTATCACTGTGATGGTTGGTTCGGAGAAATTAAGAGGGGTTTTGTATGAGATGCCGGCAGGGTTTTCTGGAAAACAGTTTGTGCAAGCACCTAGTTGCACAAACAATTCTAATAATGGCGATCCAGCTTCAGGGGTTCGTCCTCGTCGACGTCGTAGGAGGAAGGATGAAATGAGAAAGAGGGATCCTGATCATCCTAAGCCAAACAGGAGTGGTTACAATTTTTTCTTTGCTGAGCAGCATACAAAGTTGAAAGCCTTGCATCCGGGCAAGGATAGGGAGATCAGCAAAATGATTGGAGAGTCGTGGAATAAATTGACTGAAGAAGCAAAAGCTGTAAGATACAACTGACCTTCGTTTTTGTGGCTATTAGTTAATCTTCACTGTTGTTGGTAACAAACTAAAAGAAAATGAGTTTTGTCTTTCTTAGAGTCCTGACAATTGCTGATTGATGCAGGTTTACCAGGGGCTTGGATTGAAGGATAAGGAAAGGTATAAAAGTGAAATGGAAGAATACAGAGAGAGACAAAAAGCGCATTCTCAGGACAAAGGAATATTGGTTTCTAGAAATGAAGGGTCAAATCAAGGGCTGGAAGATCATATGAAAATGCAGTTTCAAGACCAAGGAGTGGCACTTACAAGAAATGAAGTTTCAAATCAACCACTGGATAATAATTTTGACCTGTTAAAGCACCAGCCTGATCATAGTCTTACCTTACAGGTGGGAATACAAGGCAATGGTTTTAAAGTGGCACAATTATCTGATAAGTCTGGCATGGTTGGTGCAGACATGTCTAGAAAACAAGAGTCTTTGGTGGGAAACCAAATGGCCACTGAACAAGAAAACAGTCAAGGCCGTGACTGTAAGAATATGGTTTTAGAACGATAACTTAAAACAACTGATGACATACATATGAATTAACTGTCTACCACCGAAATTTTGGCTGCGGGTGTAATGCACTGACAGTGCTGTATTTATAGTCTCAGGTCTTCAACCTGAGGGTTGACTGTTTTTAGTTTTGGATTTGGTGTATAGTATATACTAGATCACAGGTGTAACTTACCAGGTTAAAGCAACCAGGATGCAGTACCAGTATTGATGAACAGTCAGTCAAGGAAACTGTAAATTCACGATTTTTCTTTTTTGTGATTAGTGCTTTCAGAAATCTGTTTTGGGACAGAATATGTAACATCGCAAACTTCTCAGAACCTGTTGATCTAGAACTAAAACTTTGCACTTGAAGATACATTCTCAAGATAATCTTTACAAGTCAATTTCTTGTAACCAATTTTACCTCTTATACAAGGCATTTGGTCCGGTTGAAAAAGGAATGTTTTATTATATTACTGTAGGAAATTTGCATGGTATACAAATTTTTTAACCAGAGAGGCATTTTGATTTCTTTCTGTGGCATTTGAAAAGCCTATCTCTTTTACAACTTTTAGTACCAAAAATTGGAGTTTTTTAACCAGAGTGGCATTTTGATTTCTTTCTGTGGCATTTGACTGATGTTGGGCCATTCTGTTTGGCTATCACAACTTTTAACAAAATAAGCCTATCTCTTTTACAACTTTTAGAACCAAAAATTGGAGCAGTAGGCCCCTGATAATGCGTAGCATAATTTTTTTATATTTAATTTTCTGCTGGCCTTTCTGGCCCTGTTCCTCGGAATAGGCGAGTACCTGTCTGAATCTTCAAGTACAAAATCATATGATCAGACGGGAGAGTTTGCTTTGGACATCTTATCTGGTGCTCTGCTTAGTTGGTTAATAGGTACCTCTTCTTCTATCTAGAGTGGCCTTGCATAGTATTCACCGAGTAAAATGTGCAGCTTCCCGGTAATCGTTTTTTCCATTGCCTTATTGAATTCCAAGAGTCGCCTGATTGCTTTGCTTCTTGAGCTACTTCCTTAATGGTGTCCATCATATTCAGCTTGTCCCGTTTCTCCTCCGATGCAGTTGCTCCACTGAGTAAGTTAACACTTTTAATTCCTTTAACAAATCCTCCAGCGCACATTCAAACTGTTGAAGCCTTCCCCGCATTCTTTCTCCAAGATCTGCAGATGCTTCATGGACTTCCAGAAAAGAATAATTCTTTCCTCCGCTTTGAGTGGTGTCTTGCAGAGTCATTGCCATGACTTTTTCTCCCACTACTCGGGTCCTTCTATTGTATCAATGTATCACTGCACCCATACCACTGTTGTATCTTTTTGTTATCACTGCTGTATACTGCACCTATACCACTTCTGTATCTTTTTGTGCTGTATCACTGCACCTATTGTTAGACTATATGATTTGCTTAGCTATACACTTAATTATGCCGTACTCTTTTCGCTTTCTTTTACTTTCCTATTGATATAGGAGTCGAGTTGTTTTCGCACTACATTTCTACTTAATTATGCTGTGCTCTTTTTGCTTTCTTTTAAGTAACTTTTAGGATCCAAGTTGTTTTCGCCATAGTAGCATAATTCGGTCGTATTGGTACTTCGTATACGGAAATTCCGAACAAATTTGAATTCATCGAATATTCGGTGTAGGTATAATATGAATACGAATTCTTACCAATGAATAACTAAATTTTAAAAACCAATTTAAAAAAAAAAACTTTAATTATTTAAACATTATAAAATAGAAATACCATTCAATTTCATATTTTCTTGTTAATATAACTATTAATAACTAGTTGCTGTCTCTCACACTTCCATATCAAAGTTGTTGAGATTTTATATTTTTATTTTTTAAATATATGTTAAATTTTATTATATAAATGTCTATCTCACACTTCCATATCCCAAGTTGAAATTTTATATTTTTGTTTTAGAAATATATATTATATAAATGTCTATGTTTATTTATGGTATATTTGTGAATATTTGATTAAAAGAATTATATATAGGCAAGCTACCTCCGTATTTTATTCGTACTAGATTTTTTCAGTACGTATTTTTTCCGTATCGAATCGTATTCGTATCTGTATTTGTACTCGAATTATGCTACTATGGTTTTCGCACTCCTACATTTCCACATTGTATTCACACTGGATGTACCTTTTAGTCTCATTGACCTATTGTTAATCATTTGTTGGACATTAATAAAATTATTTTATCTTATCTACCAACCTCCTATACCAAATATCCACCTCAGTATATCCCACAGTATACCTTTTAGTCTCATTGACCTATTGTTAATCATTTGTTGGACATTAATAAAATTATTTTATCTTATCTACCAACCTCCTATACCAAATATCCACCTCAGTATATCCCATTGGATGTTTTCTGGCTTCCAGTGAGCCTGGATTTCTTCAAGTCATGCACTTTACAACTTGCCCTTGATCTGACTTCTTTGGCCTCTCCTCCCACATGGTCTGGAGCATATCTCTCTTCGACAAAACCAGCCTCCATAGTTTGCTTCTCGATCTTTCTCTACTGTCCTTCTGCCAAGTGTTCCTCTACTGCGAGATCTCAAAAGCTTTGCTTGGGGTGAGAGAGAAAGGGAGCAGAATCAACCCTTCTCCTTTGATGAGACAACTTCATTGCTTTAGCCTGAATGCTTCTGCCATTACATTCATTGTGATGTAGATTGCCTAAAAATTTAAAAATGGCTGACATATTAATGATATCAAGTTTCAAAGCTCCAATTGTTTTTCCATCCTTCATATTCCTTGAAATCAAATTTGAAATGAATCCACCATACTTGGCAATATCATAGTTGGAAGCCTTTGGTAGGTTTTATTAAAGATCTTTACTTAGCTCGGCATTCCAATCACGATTCTCCCTGTGATTTAAAAAAAGGAACTCCTTTCTCTTTAATTTCAAAAAGGAAATCCGACACATTGGGACCATTCTCCCTCAGTAATTACCATGTGTTGTAATTTGGTTGGTTTGTTGTTCATTTGACATGTTGGAACTCTGCTGCGGGGAGTGCTCCTGCTCCGAAGCTTGCTTCCAAAATGTTCTCAGTTTTGAGAACACGCTCTGATACTTGCTACATACCTCCGCTTTATTAAAAGTTCCTATATTAGGTTGATCATTTGATAACAATGTTATGGTATCTTTTTTCTTTATCAAGTTTCTCTAAAAGTTATTATGGTTGCCATTCTTCCCCAGTGATTACCATGTGTTGTAATTTGGTTGGTTTGTTGTTCATTTGACATGTTGGAACTCTGTTGCGGGGAGTGCTCCCACTCTGAAGCTTCTTCCAAAATATTCCCAGTTTTGCTCCCGAAGCTTGCTTCCAAAATGTTCCCAGTTTTGAGAACGCACTCTGCGACTTGCTACCTACCTCTTCTTTATTAAAAGTTCCTATATTAGGTTGTTCATTTGATAACAATGTTATGGTATCTCTCTTCCTTATCATATCAAGCTTTTATTTTATGGTTGATTATTTGATAACAATGTTATAAGTTATAACTATGTTATATGGTTTAATCTTTGTTTTTTATAACTAATTCAACATCCTATATATTTTTTATTTTTTATTTTTTATTTCTTTTTAATATAAATCCATCGAAATATAGACTATATTGAAGCTGACCTTTTCCAAGATTCTTGATGACTTCACCCAATATTACTATCCTTCCAAATCCCACGAATCCCACGAGAGATTTTTATTTCTGTTTGTTAGGAAGTCTATTATTACCTTAGAAATGCCCTAAAAGGAGAATTATTTTAAATTTCATGCTTAACCTGAGCCTATTCCTCTCTTTAAGCCCTCCGTCTCTGCCTGGCTATTGCTATCCATACCTAGAAACTTAGTGTATATGATAGGAGTCCGCCGTTTCTGTATTTGATTACCCCTCCTGCACATGCTTTCCCGGGATTGCCTTTAGCTGCTTGATTAAAATTGACTTATCCGTGCTGTGGTGGTGACCATGTCTGGCGGGGATTCAATCCCCCCCTGTGAGGTCATCCTTTATTGGGATAAGGATGATTGCTGATAATTATTTCTCGGGGCTTTATTGGGATGGTGATGATAGCTGTAATTGCTTGGGATATTAGTGAATTGATTTACATAACATCTGCCATGTTCTTACTTCATGATGATGGATTTTGGATTTTAGGAAACTTGATCGTTGTTTCTTGTGATCTTAATTTTGAATGTGATTTTTTAATATAATAAATGAACCTCACCATTGTTACGTTATGATGGAATTGAGTGTATAGGAAAATTTCCAGTTTCAAACACTAATCACATGTTACTTTTAACAGGTATGATCGACATCTTGAATGCATGTTGATTGTTTTCTTTTCATGGTCGGGATGCATTTTATGAATAAACCACGCGTTCTCGTTGGTCCTATGACACGAGGCAATCATCATATTTCTTCTTTGTATATATATAAAAGGTTATATTCCCATGAAAACTCGACCACTTAAGATCTAAAAGACTAGCTTTGCCAGTGATGTATTGATTCACCAGTGAGATTGACTGTGTATACTGTGTATACGCTCTCTACCAAGGTTCCATCTTAGCTATGTTATGCCTGTACATGAAGCATGAGTTTTGAAGGATGAGGTGATAGCATGAGTTTTAAAGGGTGAAGTCAGGCTCAAGGCCGGAGCTATCAGTGAGGCTGACTGTATACACTTCATTCACCAGTGAGGTTGACTGTGTATACGCTGTCCGCCAAGGTTTCATTCTAGCTATGCTATGCAATGCATGTACATTAATAGCATAAGTTTTAAAGGATGAAGTCAGGTTCAAGGCCGGAGCGATTTTGGCGGAAACGATATCCCTTCTGTCGAAACTTATCTAAGTCTTTATGAAACTGTGCTTTTTGCAAAGATTAGCTAATAATGATGTTGATAACTTTGAATTCAAGTTCCCAGATATGTTCAACTGGGCGTCCTTGATTAGCTAATGATGTGCATCACAGGGAGAGAATCAGTAAACGGAACGGTTGGTATAAATTTGGATTTCCAAATTTTCCCTATATGAAACAACTAGGTTGATAACTTGAATTTAGGTTATAGTAGAAGATTTCTGGAAGTGGAAGTTAACTGTTCTATAATATAGTTTGAAGCGGTCGATGTTTTGAGTGGACACTCCATCCATCTTCACTTCGTTTCACCATCCATTTTCACTTCGCTGAAAACAAAATATGTTTACTGCTCTATAATATAGTTTGAAGAGGTCGATGTTTTGAGCGGACACTCCATCCATTTTTACTTTGCTGAAATCAAAATAAGTTAAACCCAGTGTCCTCCATCCATCTTCACTTCACCATCCATCTTCACTTCGCTGAAAACGAAATATGTTAAACCCAGTGTCCTTGATTAGCTAATAAAGTAATAATGTGCATCACAAGGTGAAAATCAAATCAAGTTACCTCACCATCCATCTTCACTTCGCTGAAAACGAAATATGTTAAACCCAGTGTCCTTGATTAGCTAATAATGTAATAATGTGCATCACAAGGTGAAAATCAAATCAAGTAAACTGTTGGTATAAATTTAGATTTCCAAATTTTCCCATATGAACTTAGATTTCCAAATTTTCCCCTATTCACCATGTTAATAACTTTGAATTCAGATTCCTAGATTTGTTCAACTGGGCGTCCTTGATTACCCATCTTCACGGGAAAACCAGATGTTTTAAATCGGGTGTCCTTGATTAGCTAATAATGTAATAAAGTAAACTGTTGGTATAAATTCAGATTTCCAAAATTTCCCCTATGAACCATGTTGATGACTTTGAATTCAAATTCCCAGATGTGTTCAACTGGGCGTCCTCGATTAGTTAATGATGCGAATCACAGGGTGAGAATCAAGGAAAACGCTTTGTATAAACTTCAAATCCAATCTTTTCACAAGATAAAGGGTATTCAAAACGCACCATTTTTCTTTGCGCTTTTCTGGCTGAAATCCGGTGGTTGATCTGCGTTTAACGTTGAAATGCAGCTTTCTCAACTTTTTGACGGCTCTTGGCATTTTTTGCGTCTCCGAATCCTTCTGTAACCTCGCTATGGCGTGTTTCAGCTTGGATTCATTAGATTTGTCTGCAGTTTCTTTGCCGGATTTCGAAAAGGGTGGTTGGAAAAGGTTCGTTTGGAGTACCCTTACCCTCGGATGGCTGGAAAAGGTTCGTTTGGAGTACCCTTACCCTCGGATGGCTGGAAAAGGTTCGTTTTGAGGATCCTTACTCTGTCTCTTGTGGTCGCTGATAACCTTGCCAGCACTGTCGATCCAGCTTCTGGTCTCGTATGCTTCATAGTGGAGATAGACATGGTTGTTTCAAAAAAATAAACTCCCATCCCTTTGTTTGTTAAAGCAACCATGAGCTATTTCTATGTGACCTGGATTGTCTATTAACCACAAGAATTCATGAAATAATATCATGAACTCTTTGTCAAATAATATCTTGAACTCAATAAACAAACCTGGCATAATTTTAAAGTCTTAACATCCACACAACTATACAAATTGAAATTTACCCCTTTACAATATTTTTCGATTTCTACTGTTTTTTTTTCAGTTGCGAGCTATTGTTGTGTGGATGGAACTCTGATCTGAAATTTTCTGGATTTAACCGTGAAATTGGATTTTGTGGATTTAGACTGCTGTTGAGCGAGTGAAGTCTGCTGCTGACAGACTGTCAGTAAAATCAGCTAAACGTAGTAAAATTATGTACACATGCACTTCGCTACAAGCTGTAAAATCACAGGGAGAATAAATCATGCTACATACAGTAATGGCATCACAAGAGTATAAATGCATTCACAACAGTAATGGCGCCACAAGAGTATAAGTGCATTCACAACAGAAGGAGATTTGAATTAGAGAAAACCCTTTGAAGATGCAACAAGGGTATTTGAGGGTGATGCTGAATCTGTTTTTACAATTAAAAATAAAATTCAAATAATGAAAAATTAAGATTTGATCAAAAGATTAAATTGGATTTTCATGTTGATAATAAAAAAATTTCAAAAACACAACTCACATCAGGACAACCTTCTTGCCCATTAATGAAAAAGAGTAACATACAAATTGTAAAAAAAAAATTATATAAATAAAAAGTCCAAATCACAACTCTCATAAGTACAACCTTCTTGCCCATTAATGAAAAAGAGTAACATGCAAATTGGTAAAGATGAGAAGTTGTAATTGGTTGTAAATGGAAGGTCACGTGTTCAAATCCCCCCAATCTTACCAGTGCGCCATGGTTCGGGCCATGTGGATGCACCTAGGGGTATAGTGGTAGCGAGATTGGATCCCTGGACCGCGTGTCACGCGAGTACCAGCCCAACTCCAGTTGCCGATTCCCCTACTACAAAAAAAAGGATTCCGAAAAGTTTACCTTTTCTCTCTCCCCTCTCATTTTTATTTCTTGGCTTTTAAATTTTTTATAATCAGCATAGATCCATCTTAAACTCGGATCTATCAGTCACCGAGAGGGATGCAATTTCTTGAGGCGTAATTTTCTTTTTAAATTTTGAACTCAAGAAATTTGATGTATCTCTTGCTTCATAGATTTGGGTTTAAGTTTTAATTTTTAATTTTATATGTTGACATGGATTTTTTGAATTACTTTTCATAATTTTTTATCTATTTTTATTTTTATTTTTGGTAATGTAGTGTTATGTTATGTATGTGATAACATCTTGCTCCTCTTGGTGCAATGATTTCCAAATGTCATTATGTGCATTACTCCTCTTAGTACACTGATTTCCAAATGTCATTATGTGCATTGTGAAATCTTGATTTTTCAAAACTTTAATAGTAATAAATTGGTTCCTGAAATCTTGATTTTTCAAAACTTTGTAAAACCATGTGGTGAAATTTTGATTTTTCAAAAGTTTGTAAAAGCATGTAATAAATGTGGGTTGTGAAATCTTGGTTTTTTGAAATTTTGTAAAACCAGAAGCTTTCATTTGACATTTATGACAAATTTGTCTAATTAAAAAGGTTTCATGTCCTTCCAAAACCGTTAAATCAAGATATTTGTTTTTATTTTTGTATCGGATTACAATTTTTTTTCTCCATTTGGGAGGTTTTTGGTTTCCTTAAGTCAACAAGGAAGCATTGCTGGCAGGTCTTCGGTAGGCTCCAATGCTCTGTTCTAGTTGTTTGTTGGTCTTCTGGCAGGCTCCAATGCTCTGTTTTAGTTGTTGTTGGCTGGTCTTTTGGAAGGCTCCAATGCTCCGTTCTAGTTGTTAGCTCTGGTCTATAGCATTCATAGTTCTGCAATTGATCTTTATTGACATTATGATGTATTTTTCATGTAGTTAGAATGTTGTTGAGCGAGTGAAATTTGCCATTAACAAAACTGTGCTAATGAAAATATCTATAATAAACAAAAATATGTACATGGAGTTTGTTATAATAAGTTAAACTTTCAACTCCTTTCGAGAAGGGAATGAAAACTGAAAACATCAACTCCTTCAACTAAAAACCATGTCGTAAAATTTTGATTTTTCAAAACTTTGTAAAAGCATAAGTGTGGGTTCTAAAATCTTGGTTTTTTGAAATTTTGTTAAACCATAAGCTTTCATTTGACATTTATGACAAGTTTGTCTAACGTGAAAGGTTTTATGTTTTTTCAAAACTCTTAAATCAAGATGATATTTGTTTTTATTTTTGTATCGGATTACAAATTAGACTTTTTTCCATTCTGGTGGTTTTTGGTCTTCATAAGTCAATGAGGAAGCATTGTTGGTTGCTCTTCGGTAGACTCCAATGCTCTGTTCTAGTTGTTGTTGGTTGGTCTTCTAGTTGTTGTTGGTTGGTCTTCTAGTAGGATCCAATGCTTTGTTTTAGTTGTTGTTGGTTGGTCTTTCGGTAGGCTCCAATGCTTTGTTCTAGTTGTTAGCTCTGGTCTATGGCATTCAACTTTGGTTGGGTTTGCATTTTGTTTTTTTTTTCAAGTTTTAATTTATTTTGAAATTGCTATTATACCAATTGATAATTTGAAAGGTTATTGAGTTTATTCCTAAAATCAAAGTGATGTCATTCATTGCGTCTAGAGGCGCTCTACAGCTCAGTATGGGGGAGATCTTGTGAGTCGAGTGTTTGTCGAGTAACAAAATAATACAAAGTAAACAAAAAAAGAATAATACAAAGTAAAAAGTAATAAATATTATGTCAGCCATAAACAAAAAAGAATAATACAAAGTAAAAAGTAAATATGAGACTTAAACTAGAGACTTTAGAGCTTAGGATTAGGTGGTAAATATTATGCCGGCCAAAAACACAAGAATAATACAAAGTAAAAAGTAAATATGAGACTTAAACTAGAGACTTTACTTTTTACTTTTAATACAAAGTAAAATGTAAATATGAGACTTTAGAATGTTTGTAGAGTGTTTGTCTAGTAGCAAAATAATACAAAGTAATCAAAAAATAATAACACAAAGTAAAAAGTAATAAATATTATGTCGGCCATAAACAGAAAAGAATAATACAAAGTAAAAAGTAAATGTGAGACTTAAATTAGAAGTGGCTTAGGTATTGCACTCAAGGAATTATTCAATGATAGGTTTGTACCTCGGGAGATTTGATCCCTCTCGACGCTTGATAGAGCCTAGGATTTGGATCTAGGCTGATAGTTTTGCAATTGATCTTTATTGAAATTATGATGTATTCTTCATGTAGTTAGAATATTATTGAGCAAGTGAAATTTGTCAGACTATGCTAACGAAAATATCTATAATAAACAAAAATACGTACATAAAGTTTGTTATAATAAGTTAAACTCTCAACTCCTTTCTAGAAGGAAATGAAAACCAAAAGCATAAACTCCTTCAACTAAAAACATGGTCAATTTAAAAAAAATTGAAAACACATTTTATACCAAAACAATTTTCATTAATAAAATTATCATAAAAACAATAAAATAACTAAAATATGTAACCATAAAATTAAACTCAAATATTAATTTGTGCACATCCCAACAACTAATTTTCCAAAAAAATTAACATTAAGTTGTGATAATGATAATGCATAACTTTTAAACTTTGATTTTAATATAAATATTTTATATAAAACGTAAATTTTATTTTACACCTATATACCACTTTTAATGGAGGAGGATGTTAATTTTCTAAAATATATTTAATATTATTAATTTACAATGTTGATTTATTAATCCTTTTTTACGTTATTATCTTTCTAATGAGATTTCAAAATTCATATTTAAAACATTTAAATTAAGTACACCTATCCACCTTTATACTTATCCACCTTTATGATAAGATGTCATGTCCCCTTATTAATGATTAGTGGAAGGAGTTCCTAGTCCAACCAATCCTTTGGGTTGAGTAGAAGATTTCATGCACTTGGGGGTTAATTATGAAGTTAAGGCATTAATTAGTTAGGAAGTTTAATTTTATTTTTATACTAAGTTTGAAATATACTTGGTAGAAGTAATTTTTATTAATTAGATATTTTTATTTTGGAATAAAGTGGATAATGCTCCACAAGTGTGCCTTAGAGGATAAGGTTGACTAAGAGGTAACTTGCAAGACAAGAAAAGATAAAGCAGTCAAAGCAAGGAAAGTAGGAAAATGAGAAGAAAGCATAATAAAGCAACAAAGCGCAGGAAAACCAGAACAAAAGTAGAAAAGCAGGACAAAAGCAGAAAAGCAGAAAAGCAGGACAAAGCAGGACAAAAGTAGAAAAGCAGAAAAGCAGGACAAAGTAGGACAAAAGCAGAAAAGCAGGGTAACGCAGAAAACCAAGGAAAAAGAAGGACAAAGCAGAAATGCAGGGTAAGGTAGAAAAGTAGGAAAAAACATGATAGAAAAGCAAAAGCAGGATAAAGAAAAAACAAAAGCAAAAGAAAAAACAAAAGCAAAGCAAAGCACAAAGCAAGGCAAAAGCTAAAGCAGAAAGCAAAGAAACCTTATCCACTCCATGAGGGCGCCTTAGCCTATCTTACTTGCTCAACAAGTCACCTCAATCTATAAAATAATGATTATAACTCCATTTCACATCTTTTGATCATTTGTGATTTGAATTGAGTGCAATTTTGCCTCATTGACCTGAGAGATGTGCCCCTAGTCCTAGTTGGGAGATGTGGCCCATGCTTCTACTGAAAGGATTATGACATCTAGTCTTCATCACTGAGTCTATTGCAGATCCTGAAGCTTGATCCATTGGTTGGTGTTCTCATTGTGCGGTTCAATTCCTTCATTTAGTAGGAACAATGTTGGAGGGCTGAAATAGAGGTTCCGGTTTCGACCTTTCTAAGAATTTTTGTAAATTGATACCTGTTCCATTGCGTCCGTAGCATCGTTTCTAGTAGGAAACAATTTTTGTCTCATCAAAAAGGGTGTCCGGATGAGCAAGTTATTGTAAGTTTTAAATCTTAACAGTGAAGTACAAACTTATATTGATTCTTAAGCATTAACAGAAAATACACAATGGCACACACATTACATAGAGATTTTCACCTGGAAACCCTTAATCGGGAAAAAACCAGCAAAACTTAGAGCCGCACTGCTCATTTTCATTATATGTTTATTTAACCATGTACAATACAATAAATGGTATTCCGCAGCATCTAAAACCCTAATTCGTTTACCCGAAATTAGGTTACAACCCTAATCCCTTTTACCGGGATTAGATAGAGTACAATGGGTCGAAAAACGTGAAAAAGCAAAAAGCAACCCAAAAAATTTTGCGCTTCGCGCGGACTCCGGGGGCCTAACGGCCCCCTCCATGTCGTTTCGGAACCTAGCGGTCCGAAACGAAGGGGGTGGGCTCTGTCGGGCTACCCCCCCCTCTAACCCTCCCCTCCGGACACGCAGCGATCATGTGAAGAGATATAACATACCCAACAGTTATGACCATTTTAGATCCGGGGGTTCCAGCTGTGAAGAACGCGCCATGCTTCCTGTGAGAGGATGATGGAATTCCGTCATTAGAGGATAATGGAATTCATCCACGTTCAATGATTTTATTGCAGGTCCTGTAGCAGATCTATGTCTGATTCAAATTTCAGAGAAGTGACAAGAAGTCTGTGCTTCGAATCCTTCATCTTTAGATCCGAGGGTTCCAGCTGTGAAGAACGCGCCATGCTTCCTGTGAGAGGATGATGGCATTCCGTCATTAGAGGATGATGGAATTCATCCACGTTCAATGATTTTATTGCAGGTCCTGTAGCAGATCTATGTCTGATTCAAATTTCAGAGAAGTGCCAAGAAGTCTGTGCTTCGAATCCTTCATCTTTCTAGTGATTTTCAATGCTAGACTAGTGTATTGAAAGAGAGTTCCATCTTTGGACTAATTCGAGAAGCCTCTTGGATCTGATATGATGTATTTGATGTTGTAATAATCCTTTGATATCAGTGAATAACTTTCATTATGCAGAAATAAAAAATATTCTGAGATTTACTACACCCTTGCTAGATTTGCATTGTTTTGAGCTAGTTTCCAGAATTTAGGCAATAAATGAATGAGCCTTGATACAAAGGGAGTGATTATTGTTTTTGATGTTATTTAACTCAATCCATCTCTGGGATCTAAAATTCATGATCCTCCTTGAACTATTTGGGAGATCTTGAGTTTGACTAGTTGTGCAGTCCTTGAAGCCCAATTTCACTATAAGTTTGTAAGTCCACCTCAGAATCTTCCCAGACTTGCTAGAGCGAACCAAGGCTGTTAGTTGACTGTAATTTGATATTATTGAGCCTCCTTGAGTCATAATCCTTCACCAGTAACTTCCAGTCAATGAATAGTGAGTACTAGTATACATATGTTGAGGTGCCCAGGAGCCTTGTAGTAGATTTCGAACCATCAATGGTCTCAATGCTTTGTGCAGAGGTATTATCAGCTATCATAGCCCTCCTTCCATCCAGAGTATTTGACCTTGCCCACCCACAGTCAAACTAGCTCCCTGAAACCATTGTTTTTAATTAATTCTCTAAGGAAGTAAGTTTTTGTATCACTAATCCTGGTTGGTGTATTATAGTGGTATCAGAGCTCTTTCCTCTAATCCTATGGAAAAAAGATTCTCAATTCGATGAATTTGCAGCCATGTCCATTTTTAGTGAAGAAGATTTTTACTCTTGTGATGATTTTTATGAGCAATATGATGATGACTATGATGAGCAATATGAAGAGTACTGCAGACAGTATGAGGAAGAAAATGTTCAAGAGGTACCTTCTACAAGTATCTCTCATCAGATCATATTTGGAAGGAGAAACTCTGGTTATTCTTATAGCCATATGTATGGAAACGTTGCACGTTCCATAGTCAAAGATCAGCCTATTTGTGAAAAGAGCAGAAAAATATCTGAAGCTTCATTGGATGCACGTGCTTCATACTTGATGAGAATTTTTGAATCTACTTCAAAAAGAGTCTGCAAAGATCTTGATCCTAAGGGAACTAAATAGAAAAAACAAAGTACAAATCAACCATATGAAGAAGATGAGGGTATAATCCTTACTGAGGAGGGTTGTAATCCTGAAGAATCCACCACTGATTCTACTAAGGATCATCTAGTTCTTGATCACAAAGTCACTGTTGAATGGTGCCAAGAAGAGAAATATACTATTGGTTGTTCAAGTTCTAAAGAGGCATCTACTAATGGATGTTATGAAGAGGTACCTACTGATGGGTGCCTAAGTTTTGAGGAGACATCTACTGATGGATGTCCATTCCTCTATGTTGGTGACATAGAGATACCACTTAAGAAGGATACTGCAATTACAAAACCCACTAAATTTGAAGAAGATGAAATCCTTGCAGTCAAGGAAGAGATCCAAGTATCAACCTCAATTTCACCACAAGAGCTTCATGAGGTTGATCCACTAATTGATGATGAGGAGGTTCTCTCTCAACCTTCTCCTTTTGAAAGGCCACTCATGATGAGCGAAAGGAAGATCAATGAGGCCTTACACATTCTCCATGGCACACATGATTCAGTGTCACATTCTTGTTGGAGAGCTGCTTTATTGGAAGATTCATCTTTCCTTGAGGACATGGAGAAGATCCAGAAAGCAATGACTACTATCCAAGGTAATTTTTCACATATGCTTTCTGACATTGATTCTTTGTATGATCTTGTTCACATGTTGCAGGGAGCATCCTTGAATGATGATGAACATATTTGCAAGCTCAATGATGAGTTAATGGCCACCCAAGAATCTTTGAGACGCACTCAAAGTGCCCTCCAAGAATCCAAGATAAAGATGGAGCAACTTCACCAAAAGTTGCAAAGATCACTTGTTCCAGTCAGCGAGTCTCTTATGGTTGGTTGTACTCAAAATTTCATGGAGGAACCTCATGAGATGGTGGTTCATGAGGTGAAGTATGGAATGCATGTGCTTGAGAATTTTTGGAATGCAGTGGTGAGTTCCAAGCACATACTCTCTACCAGAGCGAAATTGAGCTTCTTCATGGAGCAAATCATTCCTCCATTAAGGAGTCAGAAGATATCCTGTGTGATGGACCAACCTTTGATGGAGTTCATGCATCCATTAACTTGATGAATGAGGGTTACAGTAAGGATATTTTTTTCCATGATCCTACCCTTATGAAGCCTTCACATGATGAAACTTTCACTTTATGATCATATGGGTGAGCATTCTCCTACATCCTACACTTCCACATTTTGCAGCATTCATCCTAATGAAGTATGGGTGAAAGGTTTCTTTTTTATGGTGCCGCATGAGGAGTATGAAACTCGTATCCCTCCTTTTGATGATGACATAACTAGAGCACCTTCTTCTTTACATTTTCAATATCAACCTTTGTTTCCTTATGATGATCCACATCTTCATGGATGCACATATGGTACTCCCTTGAGTCCCTTGAAGGCTCATTGTTCCCTTTGTTCCTTACTTGATGGGAGAGTTCCTTCATCCATTGTTTGGGAGAAAGGACACATGGAAGAATTACTTGACACCTTCCACACCTCCTTGGGGCAGCATCCATTGCTCTTATTTAATGGCTTTCACATTCATGGATGTATTGATGATACTTCTTTGAGCCACTTGAAGTCTCCTTGCTTTCTTTGGTTCTTACTTGGTTCAAATTTTGGTGGAGGTTCTTCATTCACTTCTTGGATGAAAAAACACATGGCTGATTATTTTGAAGCATCTTACATTCTTTTGGAGCAGCATTATAGGGCATGGGATCCTCACCTATGTCATTGGATTAGATTTGATTGGTTACTTGATGCTTGTGTGCACTTTGCAAATGGTGGTTTACTTGCTTGGATGGACAAGCACTTTCATGATCCTTTGATGATGCACCTTCTTGATGTACATTTGTATGATGTTTATATGTACTCTGATGATATATCTTTTGTACTTATGATGTTTGGGAGGATGCTCATTAGAGAGTGGGATCCTAGCATCCCCCACCTTGAGGTAAAATTTTGTGTTACTTTGCTCATTGATGGAATGCACCAGTTATGGGATCTTGACATTCCACACTTCGTTGAAATAATTTGGAGGATATTGTACACCTCCTACTTTGAGGTATTGTTTTGGGAGACCTCGTGCATGATAGGAATGCACATTGAGACATGGGTATCCCACATTCTGATTTATATGTGTTCACACTATGTATTGTTGTCGTGCGCAAGTGTTGGGACCCTGTCATCCCATACTTGCTAGATTGGTTCTTGATAATATTGTGTACTAAGAGGGTGCGCAAGCAGTGGGACCCATGCATTGTTGATCATGTGCAGCTCATTGGGAACACATTTTGGTTGGTTGGCTTGAGAAAGCAAGCCTGTTCTCTTCTCCATGGGTTCATCTTTGCAGTAGATGGTGATGGTTTCCTACACAGGAAACATATTTTTGGATGAACTTGTGTTTTTCTTGTAGGGTGTTATGATGCATTTCATGTGATTCTTATGCATTGCATAGGAGAATATACATTGCACCTTGTATTCTCGAGGATCAATTGGGATCCTGGTATCAGTTTTGATTGCTCTCCACACTAAGTGCATGGTTGGATGGTAATAATACAATCTGTTGGGAGAGTTCATGAGCAGTTTATAATCAGAGTGTTGCAGCAGAAGCATGATGTCTGATGATGCTTAGTTGGGTTGGATTTGATTATTGCTTGAGGACAAGCAATCTTGGGAGGGGAGGATTGTCATGTCCCCTCATTGATGATTAGTGGAAGGAGTTCCTAGCCCAACCAATCCTTTGGGTTGAGTAGAATATTTCATGCACTTGGGGGTTAATTATGAAGTTAAGGCATTAATTAGCAATGAAGTTAAATTTTATTTTTACCCTAAGTTTGAAATGCACTTGGTAGAAGTAATTTTTATCAATTAGATATTTTTATTTTGGAATAAAGTGGATAATGCTCCACTATATTCACATCACTATATTTACATCACTGGTGTCAGCGGATCTGGTTGCTGATCTCTTCTTTTTCCTGCACAGGTTTCCAGCATATATACCGTTTCCATAACTCTGTGGCTGACGACTTATCCAAGAGGGATTTGGCTTTAACTACCGACAAAGTGCACTTTAAAGAATTCCTTGGACCTTCTTTGATATCAGAAGGGACCGTGAATCTGATCTCTCTGTAATATCTGCATTTTGCTGTTTGTATCATCCTTTTTTAGGACTGGTCTTTACTGTTTTTTTGCTGACGTCGAGAGCTTGTAGGCTCTCCTGCGTTTTTATACTCGAAGTTTTTTTAGTGTGTTTCTTTTAAGCATCCTGCAGGGGCATTGCTTAGAGGAGCTAGCTTTATTTTCGAACCTGTTACGATATGTTCAATGGTGAAGTCTCCTTGAATTACTTCTGTCTTTTGACCTTTGTAAGCTGACACTTCTTTTTATTAATAGAAAGATGTTATTTTTTTGGGATGAAAAAAAAATAATGCTCCACAAGTGTGCCTTAGAGGATAAGGTTGACTAAGAGGCAACTTGCAAGACAAGAAAATATAAAGCAGTCAAAGCAAGGAAAGTAGGGAAATGAGAAGAAAGCAGAATAAAGCAACAAAGCTCTGGAAAAACAGGACAAAAGCAGAAAAACAAGAAAAAATAGGACAAAGCAGAAAACAGGGTAAGGCAGAAAAACAAGGAAAAAGCAGGACAGAGCAAGTGTTAACACAAAAAAATCCCCCATACATCATAGCCTACTTACCATTTCCACATTATTAAATTTCATACCAAAATCAATATAATGAACCTTCATACACCAAAAAACATACCATGGAAAGTGGACTTATCCCACAAAGTTAGGAAATCCCATCAAAATAGGGATCTCCACCAAAATAGGGAAAAAGCCAACAAAATTGGGGAAATTCCACATAGAAAGAAATTCTTGCTCAAATTCGAAAATTACCAGCGGTAAGATGGAAAAACCACCATGGTTTGGAAACCCTAAGTATTCCTATTTATATGGTATGAAGGTTCCCATTCACATCATCTCCAAATCAAGCACCATTACCTTGCCGAAATTCCCTTTGAGCCATTAACCCTTTGTTATTGCTCTAATTTGACCCTGGTTGAGCTTCAACATCCCCGTGACAAAGTGTGGGAGACATTCGGCTGCCTGGAACCAGGAACATCCATCACTGCACAGCTGCAAGGGCTCATTACTCTTCGAGGTAACTCGAAGCCGAATGTATGAGTCCATCTTCTTTGTCTTAATAAAAGAAATTTCGTTAATAATTCCATGAAGCATGCGTAGAAATGTATGAAATATTTACTGTGTATTTTTATCATTTTACATTTACTGTTACTATTACTGTAGACTTTTACATTTCACGTTTTTAGATATTCATGACCCAGGAACCTTAGATCTTGAGTTATATTTTCATTTATATAGTTTAGTCCTACTTTTTACTACTTTTTACTTGTTTTCACCTCACATCTCTCACACACAGAGCCACGAGAGCCATACCTCCCAGGTTCTCTACCTTGGCTTCTACAAGCCGGTAGCACCCCCAGCTTGGTCACCATTTCTGTTGGTGGTACTCCAACAGGCAGAAGTGGGGGTGCTACCGGCTTATAGAAGCCAAGGTGGAGAGCCTGGGAGGTATGGATCCCGTGGCTGTGTGTGTGAGAAGTAAAAAGTAGGACTAAACTATATAAATGAAAATATAACTCAAGATCTAAGGCTTCTAGGCCATGAATATCTAAAAATGTGAAATGTAAAAATCTACAGTAATAGTAAATAGTAAATCTAAAATGATAACAAATACACAGTAAATATTTCATACATTTCTATGCATGCTTCATGGAATCATTAACAAAATTTCTTTTATTAATACAAAGAAGATGGACTCATACATTTAGCTTCGAGTTACCTCAAAGAGTAATGAGCCCTTGCAGTTGCGCAGTGATGGATGCTCTTGGTTCCAGCCAGCCGAATAACTCCCACACTTTGTCATAGGGGTGTCGAAGCTCAACCAGGGTGAAAGGAGAGCAATAAAAAAGGGTTAATGGCTCAAAGGGAATTTCGATAGGGTAACGGTGCTTGATTTGGAGATGATGTGAATGGGAAACTTCATACCATATAAATAGGAAAATACTTAGGGTTTAGGGTTTCCAAACCATGGTGGGTTTTCCATTTTACCGCTGGTAATTTTTGAATTTGAGCGGGAATTTCTTTCTATGTGGACTTTCCCCAATTTTGCTATCTTTTGCCCTATTTTGGTGGGATTTCCTAACTTTGTGGGATAAGTCCACTTTCCATGGTATGTTTTTGGTGTATGAAGGTTCATTATATTGATTTTGGTATGGAATTTAATAATGTGGAAATGGTAAGTGTTAATTTTTCAGAATTTACTTCAATTTGATCTAGGATCTTAACTGAGAGAACAACATGTACAACATATCTACAGCATATCAATCATGAACACAATAATGCAAGCACACAAGAGACAAAGAGTTTACTTGGGGAAAACCATAAAGGTGAAAAACCCCAATAACTTCCTCAGAGATAGATAGAGCAATGATACAACCCAAGCATAAGAGATAGACATCTCCTAGCAGCAGCTTCTCCTCCTCCACAAGTGCGCCACTCTCCCGAGAGTGTGAGAGAGAATAGAATGATGAAATAGAGTGCCTCCCGCACTCTATTTATACTTGACTTGACTTGCCTAATAACCTTTACTAGGTCGGCCTTAACTTAACCACATAACATAATGTTGACTGGGCCGACACCCAATAGGGTGGTCTAATAACCCTTTGACCCACATGGCCGACCCCCAATAGGGTGGTCTTATAACCCTTCGACCCACATGACTTATACAGGGCCGACCCCAACAAGGTGGTCTAATAACCCATCAAGTATAAGTTACGGCACTTACAATATAAATGACGACACTTCCGTATAGAGGAATAATAACATCTCTATAGGAATACAGACACTTCCGTATAGAGGAATAATACCATCTCTATAGGAGTACAATATACATATATGAAATACATTCCGAAGTTACATATACATCAACAGTAAGTAGGCTATGATGTATGGGGGATTTTTTGTGTTAAGAGTAGGGTAAGGTAGAAAAGAAGGAAAAAGAAGGATAGAAAAGCAAAATCAGGATAAAGAAAAATAAAAAACAAAAGCAGAAAGCAAAGCAAAGCAAAAGGCAAAAGCTAAAGCATAAATCAAAGCAAAGTAGAAAGCAAGGCAAAAGCTAAAGCAGAAAGCAAAGCAACCTTATCCACTCCATGAGGGCGCCTTAGCCTATCTTACTTGCTCAACAAGTCACCTCAATCTATAAAATAATGATTACAACTCCATTTCACATCTTTTGATCATTTGTGATTTGAATTGAGTGCAATTTTGCCTCATTGACCTGTGAGATGTGCCCCTAGTCCTAGCTGGGAGATGTGCCCCTAGTCCTAGCTGGGAGATGTGCCCCATGCTTTTATTGAAAGGATGATGACATCCAATCTTCATCACTGATTCTATTGCAGATCCTAAAGCCTGATCCATTGGTTGGTGTTCTCATTGTGTGGTTCAACTCCTTCATTCAGTAGGAACAATGTTGGAGGGCCGAAATGGAGGTTTTGGTTTTGACCTTTCCAATAATTTATAGACATTGAGATTCGTTCCATTGCATCCGTAGCATCGTTTCCAATAGGAAACAATTTTTGTCTCATCAAAAAAGGTGTCCGGATGAGCAAGTTATGGCTATTTTACTAGATTCGTGGGTTCGAGCTGTGAAGAACGATCCCTGCTTCATGTGAGAGGATGATGGAATTCAGTCATTAGAGCATGATGTAATTCATCCATTTTCAATGATTTATTGTAGGTCCTGTAGCAAATCCATGTCTGATTCAAATTTCAGAGAAGTGCCAAGAAGTTTGTGGTTCGAATCCTTCATCTTTCCAGTGATTTTCAATGCTAGACTAGTGTATTGAAAGAGAGTTCCATATTTGGACTAATTCGAGAAGCCTCTTGGATCTGATATGATGTATTTGATGTTGTAATAATACTCTGATATCAGTGAATAACTTTCATTATGCAGAAATCAGAAATATTCTAAGATTTACTACACCCTTGCTAGATTTGCATTGTTTTGAGCTAGTTTCCCAAATTTATGCAATAAATGAATGAGCCTTGATCCAAATGGAGTGATTCTTGTTTCTGATGTTATTTAACTCAATCCATTTCCGCGATCTGAAATTCGTGACCGTCCTTGAACTATTTGGGAGATCCTGAATTTGACTAGTTGTGCAATCCTCGAAGCCCAATTTCACTATAAGTTTGTAAGTCCACCTCAGAGCCTTCCCAAACTTGCTGGGGTGAACCAAGGATGTTAGTTGACTGTAATTTGATGTTATTGAGCCTCCCCGAGTCATAATCCTTCACTAGTAACTTCCAGTCAATGATTAGTGAGTACTAGTTTGCATATGCTGAGGTGCCCAGGAGCATTGTAGTAGATTTCAGCCTTGTTGATTTCAAACCATCAATGGTCTCAATGATTTGTGCATAAGTATTATCAGATATCATAGCCCTCATTCCATCCAGAGTATTTGATCTTTCCCACCCACAGTCAAACTAGCTCCCTGAAACCATTGTTTTTAATTAATTCTCTAAGGAAGTAAGTTTTTGTATCACTAATCCTGGTTGGTACATTACATAAAAACTAAGCTAGCACACATCACTTCAAAAATGAAGCACCCACTTGTAAAAATTTCATGTATTTTGGAGTAAATAGTATAAAAAATATAGATAATCTAATATATCATAAAAATAGTATAATCTATTGCCATTTATTTATTAATGTTATGCAATGATACCTATTTTATAGCAATATTAATATTTTATTGTATATATAATAAATTTTAAAATGATTGATAGATGTCGTACACAAATTCATTTCTACTTCTTATATTCTATTTTTGAAAAATGATACATGCACATACACATTTACACACACTCATTCCACCTTTGACAAATGACACATATACAAACTCTATTTTTGAGAAATGTTGTACACATTTTTTTCAAGTAATATATTTTGGGAAAACATCTTGGACACTTTCCTCATTTTGAAAATGGTACCAAGGGTAAATTTTAGGGCCTAAGGTCGGGTCAAGTCAAGTCATACATAACATTTATTTAATGAGAGAGAGAGAGAGAGAGAGAGAGAGCCAAGTAGAAAAGTTGTTTCAATTAACTTCCCATCAACAAATATGCCATAGACAATTTTAAATTGATTTTTGCCTCCTTTTTTTCTTCTCAATAATAATAAGTAGGATTATGATTATGCTATAGAAAATTTTAAGTTTATTTTTACCTCTATTTTCCTGTCAACCATAATAAATAGCATTATGTCATGAATGACAGATTCATAATATCCATATATCATTGGAGGCATCAATGATAAAAAAAAATAGGTTTTTAAAAGCCATTCAACCACCCAGCAAAACCCGGATTTTAGACTTAGGTAGTCACTAGTTAAATGACAATTTACAGGCACTTAAAATAATGATCAACAAGATGAAACACTCATGCTAAGACAATTTAGCAACGGAAAAACAATTACAACAATAGTCTGAAAATTGCATGCACAATCAAATTTTGGTCAAAATAGACCCCGGAGAAACCCACAAGGGGAAAACTAGTCCAAGAGCAATTTTTCATTAAGCATTTTCAGGCATAAAATAGAGTTCCAACAACAATAAAATCGGGCATTTAATGGATTGTACCAGCACCTCGATTTCTGTGCCCACCTCGATTTTTGTGCCCAGAACAGCTGTATAGCCCAGCAGACAGTACGGCCTCGATTTCTGTGCCCCAAAAAACAGTACACCCCAGCAGTACAACCCAACAGTATTGTACGACCTTCAACCTCGATTTCTGTGTAGCTGCTCGATTTCTGTGCAACAACAGATTTCTAGAAATGCGCACCAACTGAGAAGTACGACCCAACAATAAATGCAGTAGAGCTTCCTTGGGATGAATCCCTCACCTAAGGAATCGAGCCACCCAAAAGAGAAACTTGCTCTCACTCACAATAAACTCAAAAATGCTAAAATGCTCACACTCTTGGAAAACTGTGTCTTGCACACTACCCTAGGCTTGCTCTTATAATTTGAAAATGACTTTTTACATCCCAATCCATAAATCCAACGGTCAAGATATAATCTTGACTTGATAAGATCAAGGGATGTAATTCATTCCCTACAAAATAAATCACTTACATTTTTAATAAAGTAATTTCACTTTATGAAATACGTGCACTTTTATTTCATAAAGTCACTTTATAATAGACTAGGAACATTACATAAAAGTCACTTTATAAAAATAGCCACTTTATTACAACTTTATAAAAGTCAAGTGCCTGGGTAATGTAAATGCAAGGTCACTCCCGCATACAAGACAAAACTATGCGGAGTGCCTCCTGAGCTAAAAAGCTAACAGTCCCTCTTAGCGAGGGAGTTACTCACTGCCATCACCATCAGCTGGTTCAGTCCTTGGGTCCATCACACTGTTCATAGTAGGAGCTCCCTCTGAACCTGGAGCCAATGCAACCATCTGTACTGAACTCGAATATGAAGACACCCTCCTAAAAACAACCCCGAACCCTGAGCTCCTAGGACAATCCATCCTCCAATCTTGAGCATCGGTCCTCGCATACCAATTGAGCCTCTTGTCGGTACTTTGAAGAGAGTCCCTCTCTTCCATCGAAAATCAAGACTAAAACCTTGGCGCCATTGCAGCCTCAGTAGCCTCTTGCTCCTCTTCCGACTCTAGATCATAAATCATGGGTTATCCACCTAACTTGTACAGCTCACCGAACCGATCACCAATCAACTGTGGATGGATCCATTTCGCTCCCTCTGAGTATATAAGAACATTTCACAGAACTTCCTGTTAGATTTTCTGAATTTACTTCAATATGATCTAGGATCTTAACTGAGAGAACAACATGTACAGCATATCTACAGCATATCAATCATGGAGACAATAATGCAAGCACACAAGAGACACAAAGATTTACTTGGGGAAAACCATAAAGGTGAAAAACCCCAATAACTTCCTCAGAGATAGATAGAGCAATGATACAACCAACCAAGAGAGATAGCCATAACCTAGCAGCAATCCTCCTCCTCCATAAGTGCGCCTCTCCTCCTTGAGAGCATGTGTGAGAAGTGAGTGAGTAAATAGAGTGCCTCTCGCACTCTATTTATACTTGACTTGACTTGCCTTTTTACCTAACTCATGTCGGCTCGAACTTAACCACATAACATAATGCTGAGTGGGCCGACCCCCAATAGGGTGGTCTAATAACCCTTTGACCCACATGGCCGACCCCCAATAGGGTGGTCTAATAACCCTTTGACCCACATGACTTATACAGGGCCGACCCCAAACAAGGTGGTCTAATAACCCATTGACCCACATGACTTATACAGGGCCGACCCCAAACAAGGTGGTCTAATAACCCATCAAGTATAAGTTACGACACTTACAATATAAATGACGACACTTCCTTATAGAGGAATAATACCATCTCTATAGGAATACAATATACATATATGTGAAATACATTCCGAAGTTACATATACATCAACACTCCCTCTTAACTAGGAAGGTATTTCTCAGCACAGTTCTTCTAGCACAAGTCATCTTCTCTGGATCATCGTCACTGGATAATCGTCATCGAGTCATCATCATCGTCACTGCTGCTGCTATCTCAATCAATCTCTGAATCTACTCGTCATAGGAAGTTCTACAGAGCCAGTCCTTTTTCATACTGGATGTAGGCCCACCACCTGCAGGTCTTCGTCATCACTGGCCATACTGTGGAATCCTCAGGACTTATTACGTGCATCACAAAACCTCGAAAGAGCATCCCAGGATGTTACGGGTACACAACTCCGACCTGTAGGATCTCCCAGGGCGCTATTACATGTGACCCCACCACAAAACCTCGCAAGAGCATCTCAGGATGTTACGGGTACACAACTCCGACCTGAAATCTCCCAGGGCACAAATTACATGTGGTCCACCACAAAACCTCGCAAGAGCATCTCAGGATGTTACGGGTACACAACTCCGACCTGAAATCTCCCAGGGCAACGAATTACATGTGGTCGTGGCAAAACCTCGCAAGAGCATCCCAGGACTGTTTACGGGCACACAGCCCAACCTATCGGATCTCCCAGGGAAACGAATTACATGCCATAGGACAAAACCTCGCAAGAGCATCTGCCAGATATCCCAGGGCGCTATTATATGCCATAGGCAAAACCTCGAAAGACTATCTGCAGATCTCCCAGGGCAACGAATTACATGTCCTCCCAGAGCAAAACCTCGAAAGAGCATTTGCCAGATGTCCCAGGGCACCGAATTACATGCCATAGGCAAAACCTCGAAAGACCATCTGCAAATCTCCCAGGGCAACGAATTACATGCTCATCTGCACAACCTGATCCACGGCCATAGAGTATCAACCTGATACTCACCATACATCATCCTGATGTATCCATGATCATCCTGATCATCTTCACTGCAACGTCCTGCTGCATGTCATCTGGAGCAACATCCTGAAGCTCGTCATCTATGATCATCCTGATCATCACTGCAACATCCTGCTGCATGATCCACCTGATCATCAATGCATCTACCTGATGCATACCAAGTATCATACATGATCCTCCTGATCATCAATGTATCCACCTGATACAAATACATGATACATATCATCATACATGATCCTCCTGATCATCAATGCATCTACCTGATGCATACCAAGTATCATACATGATCCTCCTGATCATCAATGTATCCACCTGATACAAATACATGATACATATCATCATACATGATCCTCCTAATCATCAATGCATCTACCTGATGCATACCAAGTATCTACCTGATACATATCATCATACATGATCCTCCTGATCATCAATGTATCCACCTGATACAAATACAAATACATGATACATATCACCATACATGATCCACATGATCATACAATGTATCCACCTGATACATATACAGATACATGGTCCAAGCATCCAACATGATGCATACATACATACATAAAATGATCCAACTGATCATATCCAAGCAGAAACCAGAACATCATCCTGATGCTCATCATCCAGCGCTTACATCCACAGCCATGTGAAGGATCCTCCTTCCAACATGCTTGGAATGGCTTCAGCAAATGTGTCCATCACTTCTTCCTCGAAGTATCCTTGATCTGAAGCTCGCCAAGCCTCTCTCTTAAGTACTCGAACTTCACCCTGGCTAGTGGCTTCATCAGCACATCTTCAATCTGCTCGTCCGTCGCAACATACAGGAGCTTCACAGCTCCTCTCTGCACCATATCCCTGATATAGTGATATTTGATCTCTATGTGTTTCGACCTGTCATGAAACACTGGGTTCTCGGACAGCTTCACACAACTCTGGTTATCACAGAAGATACCAGTAGCCTCCAACGGGAGATCAAATAACTCAGACAGTAGCTTCCGTAGCCATACTGCCTCACAACTAGCTGAACAGGCTGCAACATACTCTGCCTCAGCTGTACTCAGTGCTACGCAGGACTGCTTCCTGCTAAACCAAGAGATCACACCTGATCCCATACTGAAGCAGCACCCAGATGTGCTCTTCCTGTCTGCAGCACTGCCAGCCCAATCTGAATCAACATAACCTTCCAGGTTAAACTTTTGATTCGCCTCATACCTGAGCCCATAATCCACTGTACCCTTCAGGTACCTCAGAACATGCTTTACAGTAACCAGGTGAACACTTCTCCGATCCGTCAGGAACTGGCTCAATGTGTTCACAGCAAAGCAAATGTCTGGTCTCGTGTTCGTCAGGTACATCAAGGACCCAATCATCTGACGATACATAGAGACATCAACTGACTCAGATGAAGCATCACATAGAAGCTTCAGATTCGATGCCATAGGTGTGGCCATGGCCTTGCAATCCATCATCCCGAACCTCTTTGGGATCTCTACTGCATACTTCCCTTGTCCAAGGAAGATTCTATCTGCACTTTGCCACACCTCCATGCCAAAAACAAATAGTGCATCATCCCCAAGTTCTTCATCTCGAACTCGGTAGTAAGCTTCCGCTGCGTGTCGGCAATCAATCTATCTTCACCATACCAAGTTCTGGGAGCTTGCTTCAAGCCATACAAGGCTTTCTTCAATCTGCATACATATGACTCCCTGTCAGGTCTTGGGACTGCATCCCAAACATCTTCTTCATGATCTACGGATCATGGCATTCCATTTCTTCATCCCAGATCCTGGGAACTTCAATATCTTCAATAGATATCTTTCTTGCTGGAACAAATGTTGTAGTCCTTTTGTAGGAGATGGCATATGATCTTTCCTACACAACAAGTTAAATTGCATGATTAGAAAACATCTTATAGTTTTCAGAACAAATTCTTACACATAAAGAAATATGCCATACAGTCATGCAATTATCTTAGCCAATGCTTCAATACAACATTTATCCATATCCCGTAACTTTCTAGATGCCTTCCAATCTCTACCAGAACATTGTTAAGAGTGTGCACAACTCCCAACATGTCAGCAAAGAGGTTTCATTCTAGATAAGTAGCAATGGAATGTTGTACAGTGCCATAGGCTACTTACCCATGCATATTAGTAGTATACTGTTCATCAATGCAATTATTCTAATATGCATAATACACAACCTAATTCTAGGAACATCAGTATATACATTATTGAACAGTATTATTTAAGAAATGACAATTCAAATACTTATCTTTGTTTGTTCGTTGGGTGGACTCCCTCTGAGTCTTTGCTTCCTTGCAGGAGCTACTGGAGTCCTAATCTGAGGTAGCTTCTTCTACACCTTTCTGTTGTGAAATGTAGAGAGATGATCAACTCCCTCTGAATATCTGCATCCTTGCAGAAACTACTGAAGTGTGCTCCTTTGCTTTCTTGCAGGAACAACTGGAGTGTGCTCCTTTGCTTTCTGGCAGGAGCAACTGGAGTGTGCTCCCTCTTGATCTTTGCTTCCTGAATTACCTGTTCTTGAACTCATATTCATCCTTGGTCCCTATGCATGCTTATTAGTATCATGAATGTGTTATCCTTGTGATCTCATATAAAATCATACATTCATTAGTATACTATTAAAACACAATAATCTCAAGCATGTATAGTCATGATCATTTCAAACAGAAATAATAAGCATGAGCATTCAAGGATTCTTATGGTTAGTCAAATCATAAGAAACATAACATGTCTAAACCTGTAATTACTCAAGCCTATGACTCTTCAGGTTAGTTGAATCATCAATCAAGATAAGAGATATAAAATGCATAAAACCTGTGATTATTCAAGCCTATACTTTCATGATTCTTCTGGTTAGTCATATCATCAATTATAATAATATACATCCAACCATGATTATTCAAACCTATGACTTCATGAATAATATTATCAACAACAGTATAAGATCCTAACACAAGGTAGGATTTTAGCTTGATATAGGAAAAACATACCTGGATTAGCATGCTAGCTATTTATGTCTAACATACCCGCATAATGTCTTCTGGTTCTCTTTAGTGACTTGTGCTAGTAACCTGCATGTCTCAAAAGTTAACCATTATAAAACTAAGTTATACATACCTCGAGAATGGATCTTCTATGAGATCCATGGCAATGGATGAATCTTTGTCCTCATGATCATATGTTCTTGAACTAGAACATGATTTGTCTTCTTGGTGTACCTTTCATGTTAGTAGACAACATAAAACTCATACAACATCACAATGTGTTAGTACAAACATAAGTTTCATACTCCTAATAAATGAATGACTTCTATCATGCATTCATAATTTTATTAAGGTGATATGACAAGTCTAAAATCAAGATTGTACTAACCGTGATAATATGAAGACAAGCATACCATAAACTTAATTATGAACAAATCTCAAAACATACCTCGATGAGTCATACCTGTCGAGATCACTTGTAATCTTCTTATGTAAGGCCTTAGCCTCATCTCCCTCTGAAACAGGAACTTCTTCACTTATGCAAGTGATTAACCCAATCCACTTGATTTGCAAGAACTGGACCTTGAGCTGGATATGGGTTTGTCAGAGAAACCCCAAAAATTCAAACTTTGAATTTCAAACTTCTGATAGGATAGAAATATGTGCCTTGATGAGCTGATCAAGTTGGTATATTCAGAATTTGAAAACTGCAAAGTTTCACTCCTCAATTTTGCCTTTGAAACTTCTAGATTCACTGGACGTGACCCTGAACTGGGGTTTGATGAAGCCCACTCTTTTGCCCCATCAAAATGTTTGATCCAAATCTCTAAGCTTCTATTTTTCTGAGGAGCTTCCAGCCGTGGTCACAGATTTCAAAAATTCCCATTTTTATAGAAGCCCTAATTTTCCACTTTTCTGATCAAAGTCCCGAACTAGGGTCTAATCAAGCCCGGCCTTCTGCCCAACCAAAAATTCTGATCTTGGTCTCTAAATTTCTATTTTGATGAGTAGCATCCAGCCGTGGTCTCCGATTACAAAAATTCCAACTTTCTCCAAAGCCCTAAATTCCGGAAGCCATGAATGAAGGTACCAAAAAATAATTCTGTTTTGACATAAATATGTACCTGATTGTTTCTGGTGTAACTCCGAAATTTTTGATCCACAGGGTCTGAAAAAGTTTCTTGAGATAGCCTGACCTGTTATCTTTCCATTCTGATAGGTCTGACCTCAATTGGATTCTCTGAGAGAGAGATATGCCAAATGTCGCAACGTGACCTGTTTTGGGATAAAACAGGAGAGCGAACTTGTACGGCGTGCCACGTGTCACTGTTTTAACTTCAGCCTCTGAAAAAGTTTTCTGAGATATCTCGGACTGTTACCTTTCCATCCTGACAGGTCTGACCTCAATTGGACTCTCTGAGAGAGAGTTATGCCAAATGTCGCAACGTGACCTGTTTATGGGATAATACAGGAGAGCGAACTTGTACGGCGTGCCACGTGTCACTGGTTCGACTTCGGCCTCTGAAAAAGTTTTCTGAGATAGTGCAGACAGTGTACTACCTGTCACTTTTTACGAAATTTCATTTGGAGCTT
Source organism: Larix kaempferi (assembly GCA_027924585.1). NCBI lineage: Eukaryota > Viridiplantae > Streptophyta > Pinopsida > Pinales > Pinaceae > Larix > Larix kaempferi. The sequence continues at coordinate 26,248,023 of BSBM01000877.1, read as the reverse complement.
CCTAGCCCAAGATATGACCTTTTTCCCAAGGTCACCTGATTTTGACTCAGATCTGGAAGAGGCAGAAACCCTATATTGTACAGATCATAAATCACAAAGTACAACGAATTGGAGGTTGTCCTTTGGACACAAGATACCTGGAGATCTTAGCTTCGGCCTGTAACAATTTCAGATCCGAAAACTTTTCCAAAACGGATTTATAGCGAAAGTTCTACGATGACTGGTTTTTGCTATATCAAGCCCTAGCATCGTAAGTGCAACAAGTGTCATACATGCCATATCATGCCTTCTTTCAGGCTAGCTCTGATACCATGTTAGATTTTCTGAATTTACTTCAATATGATCTAGGATCTTAACTGAGAGAACAACATGTACAGCATATCTACAGCATATCAATCATGGAGACAATAATGCAAGCACACAAGAGACACAAAGATTTACTTGGGGAAAACCATAAAGGTGAAAAACCCCAATAACTTCCTCAGAGATAGATAGAGCAATGATACAACCAACCAAGAGAGATAGCCATAACCTAGCAGCAATCCTCCTCCTCCATAAGTGCGCCTCTCCTCCTTGAGAGCATGTGTGAGAAGTGAGTGAGTAAATAGAGTGCCTCCCGCACTCTATTTATACTTGACTTGACTTGCCTTTTTACCTAACTCATGTCGGCTCGAACTTAACCACATAACATAATGCTGAGTGGGCCGACCCCCAATAGGGTGGTCTAATAACCCTTTGACCCACATGGCCGACCCCCAATAGGGTGGTCTAATAACCCTTTGACCCACATGACTTATACAGGGCCGACCCCAAACAAGGTGGTCTAATAACCCATTGACCCACATGACTTATACAGGGCCGACCCCAAACAAGGTGGTCTAATAACCCATTAAGTATAAGTTACGACACTTACAATATAAATGACGACACTTCCCTATAGAGGAATAATACCATCTCTATAGGAATACAATATACATATATGTGAAATACATTCCGAAGTTACATATACATCAACACTTCCCTCTTTGGAAAAATGTACACATGTCCCCTTCGAAACAATGCCGAACACCCTGCATCCTCCAAGGCTGACATAGAGAGCAAGTTCACACTCAACCTTGGAACAAACAAAACTCCATCCTGCTCAAGGATTTCACCATGTCGAACCTGGAATATGACTCTCCCAAATCCCCGCATTAAACGTGTCGTTCCCCCTTCACTCTCAACCATCTGGTCTGGATCTGTCTCAGTAATGCTGCAGAATATATGATACATTCCGGTCATGTGACGAGAGGCTCCACTGTCAATGAAACAACTACTGTTCATCACAAATCCATTGCTGTCGGCACTCGATACAAGAGAGAACATTGAGAAATATTTCTCAAACTTTTGCCTAGAGTCATCTATCTCAACAGTTGCAGCAACATCCTACTCCTTCTTCTTCTCAGGACACTGAGAAGCAAAATGGCCATACTGGTTGCAAGTAAAACATCTGACTTTGCTCAAGTCCTTAGTGGACTTCTTCTTGCCCTTAGCTGAAAGAGAAACATTTTCTTCAACAACATCCTCCTCTGTCCACTTCCCTGAGATCCTTCCCGGATCTCCTCCTGAGTGAAATCGTCCCAAATTCTGCTCCAATATGGAAAATGTCCACGACCAACCACACACTTCACGAAGACTTCCCAGTGTTTGGTGAAGCCTTTCAAGGCTATCCTCACCAACTCAGAATCAGAAATGACCACCCCAACTGCAGCCAACTCATCTTTTACCTGTGCCACCCGGGTAAGATAGGATACCACACGCTCACCCTTGGCCATCTTGGTTGAATGCAATTTATCCTTGAGTGCCATCTTTCGATTCTCATTCTTCGCCTCATACAAGTTTTTCAGTGTGTTCCACATCTCATAAGTTGACTTGTTCTCAGCCAAGTGTGGGATGAGATGGTCCTTGACACCATCTAGAATAACCCTCTGTGCTCTAGCCTCTTTTACTTCATGAATGTCAAGAGCAATAGGGTCAACAGTGGGAGGAGTTATCACAGTGCTGACATTAGCCCACAGTCTGCTTTCTTTAAGTACAATAGTCATCCTGACTTTCCATTGCAAGTAGTTGGAAATGCCATCCAACCGGTCCTCAAATCTGATGCAACCAGAGATCTCTCTCTGCTGTACAAAAGAAAAATAAACCAAGATATCCCTGGTCTACCCAACACCTGCAAAACACTTGCAGATACATTTTTCCAATATACAAGTTGTCAAAATCAACAATAAGCTTGTCCAACAACTCAATATATTGGAACAATAATAATGTACTGTTATCTTAGAGTCCCAGCTCTGATACCATGATTAAAATTAGGCTTTTAAAAGCCATTCAACCACCCAACAAAACCCAGATTTCAGACTTAGGTACTCACTAGTTAAATGACAATTTACAGACACTTAAAATAATGAACAATAAGCTGAAACACTCATGCTGAGACAGTTTAGCAGTGGAAAAACAATTATAATAGCAGTCTGAAAATTGCATGCATAGTGAAATTTTGGTCAAAATAGACCTTGGAAAAACCCACAAGGGGAAATCCAGTCAAAGAGCAATTTTTCATTAAGCATTTTCAGGCATAAAAGAGTTACAAAAACAATAAAATCAACATTTAATGGACTGTACCAGCACCTCGATTTCTGTGCCCACCTTGATTTTTGTGCCCAAAACAGTTGTACACCCCAACAGACAGTACAACCTCAATTTCTGTGCCCAAAAAAGCAGTACGGCCCAGCAGTAATGTACGACCTTCAACCTCGATTTCTGTGCAGATGCTCGATTTCTATGCAGCAACATATTTCTAGAAATGTGTGCCAACTGAGAAGTATGACCCATCAATAAATGCAGTAGATATGCCTTGGGATCAAGCCACTTCCTTTGGGATGAATCCCTCACCTAGGGAATCGAGCCACCCAAAAGAGAAACTTGCTCTCACTCACAATAAACTCAAAAATGCCAAAATGTTCACACCCCTAGAAAAATGTCTTGCACACTACCCTAGGCTTGCTCTTATAATTTGAAAATGACTTTTCACCTTTCCAATCCCTAAATTCAACGGTCAAGATCTAATCTTGTCTTGATAAGATTAAGGGATGTAATTCATTCCCTCCAAAATAAATCACTTACATATTTAATAAAGTAATTTCACTTTATGAATACATGCGCTTTTATTTCATAAAGTCACTTTATAATAGACTAGGAACATTACATAAAAGTCACTTTATAAAAAAAGCCACTTGATTACAACTTTATAAAAGTCAAGTGCCTGGGTAATATAAATGCAAGGTCACTTCCGCATACAAGACAAAACTATGTTGAGTGCCTTGTAAGCTAAAAAACTAACAATAATGCTACTTCTTGTATTATTGCAATGAAGGGCATTGCACAACTATTAGCAAAGTGAGTTCCCTACGATAGAGTGCATATACATCTCTTTGTGCATTATCCTAACTAAACATGTTCATGGTGGAAAAAAATTTGAAAATAGGGATAACATGCAATTAAAACCACTTGAAAGTTTCATGGTGAAAAAATTAAAAACAGGAAATTGAAAATAAGAATAACATGCAATTAAAACTACTTGAAAATTATTATAGTGGTCAATATTTCAACCCTTAACAACCCTAATATGCTAGACAATTCAAGAGATAAGATTCCAATACATTCCAATAAGTTTCAACCCTATAGGGCAATCTTATCATGGTATAACAAATCTAAAAAGCAATTTGATAAGATTCCAATATGTTCCATTAAGTTTCAACCCTCTAGGGAAATCTTATCATGCTATAACAAATCTAAAAAACAATGGCAGTTGTAAATATAGTGGAAAATCTGCCCTTCTTCAATTATAATGTTAAGTCACTTAAATACATTTACCATTAACTTATGTCAAATGAGCAAGACATATGAGTGTTGTAAATTACAAAATCACAAAGAAGTAGGTGGCTGAAAATCAAATCTACACTTTACACAAGTATTGGACAGCTTGGCCTGTTGTCGTGTAGACCAGCTGTCAAAGCCCGTGTAAGCCTTGTACGAGGTTGTCGGTTCAAACCCCGAATAACCCGTGCGCCATTGTGGTGGGCTCGGTAGTTGCACCTAGGGGTATAGTGGTAGCGGTTGGGATTGGATCTCTGGAACCTGTGCCACGCGAGTACTAGCCCCATCCTAGTAGCTAATTCCCCTAATACATAAAAAATAATATTGGATAGCTTGAACTTCTATTAATACTCATTAAGAGGAATTTCATGTACATCGCATATCCTTATCACAAGGCTGGTACAATCTTTTAGCTCTCCAAAACCCTAGTCGAGGGAAAAATAAAAACCCTAGCTCAACCAATGAGATCCAACAAGCATGCATCACAAAACCATGTCCTCCAAGGCAAGACATGTCTTCTTCTTCACATCAATAAGTACAACCTAGGGTTTCATTTCAAAACCCAGCTCCAAGTCTTCAAGGTATGAAAACCACACCTAGCTTCTTAGCAGAGAAGGTTTAGAACACATGCCTATAAATATAATATTATCATATGTCGATCCACTAGGCTCGATATTGAAATTCCAAACAAAAAAAGAAAAAGAAATTCTTGATAACAAAGCTAGCCACCAATTGTTCTCAACTATACAGAGTTTCGATTTTCTCTCTCTCCCAAGTATAGAGAGCCCTTAGTTCCAATCTTCAACAGCCACAAATACAATCCCGACCTTAAAGAAAAATTACAACAATATAAATGACCATCTTCAAAGTCATGAAGATGGGAGGAGTTGTCACCTTAGCCACCATTAGCAATGCCCTCCTCCCCTCGTCTAGTTGACCAAACCTTGAAGACTCCCCATAATACAAGGGATTCCAAGGGACAGTTGAACACAACCTCTCCTTGGCTTCTTACAATGATGTAGTCAAACCTAAATTCAAACCATTAGGGGTGTCCTCGGGCTAGTTCAAGAACTTCTTATCCCCTAGCTTGAGGTGACAAAGTCTCTATCTAGCTTCTAAGCAAGAAAGGTTTAGAACCAGGGATCAAGTTTGAAGGGCAACCTGTTCTTAATTTCAGTTAGAAGGGTATATATTCATGCTACCCATCTATGATAAAAAGCTTTCAAAAAAATCACATTTCAATTGATAATAATAAATTAATTATACACTTCATAAGAAAATATGTTAAATAAAATGTTACATTTCCAATCAAATTTATGGCACTGATAAAATCAATAAATTCAGAATTATCACATTACCATAAACTACATAAACTATGCTGCAAAAACTAATGTTTTAGGGCATGGTGATGATGGAGGTACCATTGCATTGGCTAGTGGAAATGCAGGACCAATAATTGTACATCTCGAATCATCATGCAACTGCTACAATATGATGTGATATACTTGTTGCACCTGGTGGTCAGCTTGATATGTTGACTTCGATCATTTCATTATTTGTTTTTTTCTCTTAAAGATGAACAATAAATTGTTGTTACTAGTCCAAAAGAAAGGGTTATCAAAAGAAGAAAACTCTCATTCTACTACCTTTTTGCTGCAATAATTCATTTTTGTTGTGAGTTATTTGTCATTTCTTAAAGCCACATGCATAAGCAGTTTCTCTATAGCTCAAGCATCACATTTTTTGCAATGTTGGTAGTCTTGTTAAAGAAGCATATGTAGACAAAGCCAAATATAGCTGACAAAAAGTACACTATATTGCTAAAAGATGTAGGTACTTTGTTCTTAGATTTATCAAAAATAAGAAATGATAAATGTTATTAGTGCTTTCACACTCCGACAGGTAAAAATGGAGAGTCTACAGGCTTAGGGAAGCCAAGGTAGAGAGCACACAAGAGAGTGTTTCTTGCGGCTCTGGTGTGTGAAGCAAGTGTAGTAAATAAAATTAAAATCAAGGAAACTTTACGCTAGACTATGGAAATGAAAAAAATTCAACCACAATAACTATATGTAATGTGTGCAGCCGAGAGGCATAAAAGCTAAATAGCAAACATGAAGTCTAAAACGTAAGTAACCGTTGTAAACCCTAGTAAACAGTAAAATGAAATACAAACAAATTTATTTTGGGTAAAGCATATGCAAAAAAAAAATTAAACTACCATTATCATTCTCATGCACGAAGGAAGTAAAGAAAGCATTCCTTTTCATTTATTTTGTAAAAAGGGGTTACAATAATTTGAAATTTACCTCTGAATGTTAGCAGGACCCCTATAGGTGGTAGAAGCTGCCAAGTACTTGGTGTCCAAGCTACTTCATGGGTTCTCCACATACACAACCGACACAAAGGGGTGGACAAGATTCGGGAAGAAGAGAAGTAGGAAGACAATTGGGGGCTTCGGTAATCTCTGGTAAGAATCCGACAGAGTGATGGTAGGGTAAGGATGGATAATCAAATGTGAGCCTTCACCGCTTATTTATAAGCATTTTGCCTTAGGTTTTCCCATCTGTGGTATTTAGGTGGCCCATGTTTTTGACTCATGGTTTTAGGTGGCTCATTAGGGTTTCCCTCCTTTTGTTTTTTTTAATATTTTCCCATTTTTCTTTTTCTTTTTTGCACATTTGGGGGGGATTTTGATAATTCTTCTTTCATTAGGAGGGGTTTAGGCCACATTTCCCCTTTTTTGATGGGAAATAATATTTGTGAGTCAAATATGGATTTTGGACTTAGGCTTTGTGGATTAGTGACAACTCTTTGTAGGGAAAATTAAGGATCATGATAATGAGGCTAGGGGATGAGCATAGTGAGAGATTTTTTGGTATTAAAAATAAGCATATGATGCAGACTCCTTACATTTAAAACGGTATGTGAAGTTTGTTGGAGAGGCAACAATGAACATGCCGATTGAAATTAATTCCACAACAACTTGATTTAGGAAGTTACCTCTACAAAAAGTCACATTTGTTTGGATACTTTCCATGACACAGCTACAACAACCCTTACTCACCCAGTTGTGCATCCTTATCTATAAATCATGGATAGAAAACTAGGATGCTTGAGTATCCTCGTTGTGTAGTCCTTACTCGCTTGGATTATGGTTGGTTTCTTTGAACTCAGATGTATCCAAGAAACATCGTCTAGCCTTCTTTGGGGTAACTCATTAGCATCTGTCACATCTACTTCAAAGGTAGTGGAGCCATCATAGAAGCAACGGTTTTTCATAAAACCTCTAGGGAATTGAACCACAGACAAATAAATTTCAACCTGGTGTTAAAATAATGAAATGGAGCCTACTGTAAAAGGAAACATTGAACTGATAAACTGTCGTCAGATGTGCTCCTGTATTGATTTGGGGGATGGCATCATAAATGTCCTCATAACTACCAAAAGTACTAAACACAGGATTTAGTGTTGATGTGGCTTCTTCGTTCTTAATTGTTGAGAAATCCCATCAATCGCCTCATCAGGAAACTGATAGTGGTTCTGCTATCCTCACATGATCATCTATCCTTATGTATCCTCGCCTCCTCGAGAAACTGATAGTGGTTTCGTCATCTATACTCGTGGTTTTGCTATCCTCGGGAAAAGTTGATCCTTGGCAAGTTAGCAACAACATGCAGAATTAATGTTTGATGGGCAGTTCGTAGCAAGGGTCTTGGGAGCGCGGAGCGGGAGCGAAAAGCGAAATTTCCAAAAGCTTCCGTTTTGGGAGTGTTTTTTTATATAATATATATTTTAATATATTTTGATGCATATATATTAAAAAAAACATGTATTATGCCAAATTAGCTATAGAAAACATGAAAACATAGATATTCATATAACCATTTAGTACACATTGATATAACATCAATCATCTAGGAGCTATAACTTATAACATTGTCATTAAATGATCAAATCATCAACACCATCAACCTTCAAATTTCAACATATAATATTTGCCATCAAACTAGGCCATAATGTTTTACATGAAAACATAGATATTCATATAGCCATTTAGTACAGATTGATATAACATCAATCATCTAGGAGCTATAACTTATAACATTGTCATTAAATAATTAAATCATCAATCATCAACAACATCAACCTTCAAATTTCAACATATAATATTTGCCATCAAACTAGGCCATAATGTTCACAAAATAGGCCGTAATAAATATGAAATACAAAGTACGACAATACTATCTAGTATCTACGAAGCTTTATGCTTGCCACGAGAAACTTCCAATTTCTTTTCTCGTGGTCTAGGTGGAATAGGACCTGCTGGAAGTGATTGTGGAACATGAGAAGAAGATGAATGCCCCCCACAAATTGTTGGACATCGTGAAGCTAAAGGCAAAACTCCTACACCTGGAAAGCTACAGCTGCTTGGTGGTGGTATCTCTGTACAGGTACATGTAGTATGAATTGGATCACGATCACCATCATGATCACCCAATAGTTCAACCTCCAAGCGCTCTAATGCTATGGCTCCATCCTCCACATTAGCCTCCTCTGGATTGTTGTCCTAAGTAAAAAATGTTCTATCATTCTTGGCCACCTCACAATAATGGGACAACAACCTCAAGTTGTAGTGCACATAAACCAAGCTTTCTGCGTGTTCTACATTCAAACTGTTTCTCTTTACACTATGGATGAAACTGTAGGTGCTCCAACACCTTTCTGCAGAAGAGATATTAACAACCTGTGAAAGCACCCTCACTGCCAATTTATGCAAATATGAGGCTCCAAAGCCATACATGTTCCACCAACAGATAGGATCCAATCTATCTCGATCTTTGGTTGCATGCAGGGTACCAAAGACTCCATGCTCACTGATGTATTCGCTCAATTCACTCTGTACTTGAGCACACTCCTCCTCATCAAGGACCAACTTGTCTAATTGCAAGCATATACCCATTTTGCACCTCTGGATCTGTGTGGGGTTTTTTCCTAACTCCACCCCCAGGTGCAAGTTGGGCCAACCAAATTGGAGAATAGTATTTTGGGGTAAGGACATATGCAAAGGCATGGAGTGGAACATTTAAATTATCCCACCTTTTGACCACATGTTTATGAATATGGTCATACAAGATTGCATCTCTTTGCTCAACAATGTCTTTGATTTGACCAAGCATGCTATCCATCTACTCATATACCTCCCCAATCACCGACTGATTTGTCTCTACAAAACGAATCATGTTATTGATGAACTGTAGAACATAATTAACTTGTGACCAGAAATGACCATTAAGAACGGTGTCCTCCACCTCCTGAAAGTCATGTCTATCAGATGTGCTTGCAGGTCTGTCTTTTAATTCTTGCCATGGATCACTTGAGACCATACTAGACAATGCCTCTCTTACCTTCAAAAGCCTCCTCAAGGTGAGGTAGTAGCTAGCAAATCTAGTCTTTGCAATCTTCAATAGCTCCAACCTCGAGTGATTGAGAAAAATGTGGCGGGCCATGCTATGATTGGTAATAAATTTGATCATTTTCTTACCTCTCTTGTACAAGGCACCAATCCATCGGTAATTAGGGTCCTTCATCTTAACAATATCATGCATCAAAAGGTTCAATGTGTGAACCGAACACCCTGACCAAAATATGTTGGGATACTTATCCTCAATGATTGCTCCTGCTGCCTTACAATTAGTAGCATTATCAGTGATGACTTGAATGACATTGTATGGCCCAATCTCCTAAATGGTTTTAAGTAAAGGTTGTGCAATATTAATACCGGTTTTGTAGCGATCTGAGTAGTCATGGGCTGAAAGGAAGATCGCATCGCTAGTAGAAACGCCAAGAATATTTATCAATGGCTTGCCTTTAACATTTGTCCACCCATCAGATACAATGGATACCCCCCATAGTTGGACCAATCATTTGTAAACTTTCCAAGAGCACCATTGATTTTGGCTCTTTCCCTGTCAAGTCCCACGGTTCTAGCTTTGTCATACCCAGGGCTTCTGTATCCTTTAGGGGCACCATTGATGGCTTGTACCATTTCATGCCAATAGGGTGAGTGAAGAACATTGAATGGCACACCACATGTATAGAGAAACCTATAAACTTTTGAATCCACATCATCTCTACAACCTTGGTCAAGGAAATCCGATAATGTTCTTCGCATAGGCAAGATTCCACTACCATGGGGAGATGAGGGTCCCGATCGAGCCGGTGATGATCCAGTTCCACCACCAAACATTCTATGTGAGGATTCAGATTCAACCCTTGATCTCTTGGAATTGTTTTGAGTGGCCTCTTCTTCCATCTTGTATTTGTTTCTCTCTTTAGCTGGCACTTTGTCACAGGTTTTGACTCCAGTAGCCTTACCTTGATCGCATGGCATAATCCCACACAAATGCTTTCTCACGCGAGTATATGAACCTGTGTAAGTTTTATTACAATGGGGGCATATAAACTTTGTGGTTCCAGCCCCTCTCCCTCCCCCAAGCCTTGTCACATCATCACCCTCTTCCCCTTCCTCCTCTTCTCCATGGTATGTGTCACTCTCTACCTCTTCCCCCTCATCACTACCACCACCATATTTGCTTCCCAACACCATCATAATGAGAAGAAGTGGAACCAAAAGCCAAAACCACATACCCATCATGTTTCTTGATTCAAGATGAGAGTCACTTGTTGCCTGCAATAGAATGATGGAGAAGAAGAAATTGGAAAGAGTAGGAGAAGAGAACATTGCAAGGTTTAAATTTTTTAACATAGTGAAATATTTTTTAAAAAACAAACAAATATTGGGTTTTTAGAGCCCACCTCTTTAGCTCTTCAATGGTGGTTGAATGTCTTTATGGAAGCCTTCAATCTCCCTCCCAAGCTCTCACAAATAAAAGCCTTCAATCTCCCCTTCAAGCACCCCTCCAAGCTCCCACAAATTTACTTTCAAACAACTAGCAAACCCACTCAAAGCCCTAGCAAGAGAAGTGAAATCAATGAAATGAGGAATAGAATGAGTCCAAATGGAGTTCAATAGACTTTACTTGCCTAAATGAATCCTAGCCAATCCCTAAAAGACAAAAAAAAATTGCAAATTTGAGAAAAATTGGACTCAAGTCCACCAAGCCCACGGAATCGCTCAGGAAGCATTGTCGGGAGCGATTTTTTTGGTCCGGGATCGCTGAGAGAGCGATGAGGAATCGCTCTGGAAGCGTTGATTCCTCATCGCTCCCTCAGCAATTCATGAAAAACCAGGGATTGTTTTTTTTGCCCCGGAATCACGAATTGAAAAATCGATCCCGGGAGGAAGCGAAAAGGAATCGCAATTCCGGGATTGATTCCTCATCGCTTCCTCCGGGATCTCGAATTGGGAGCGAAGCGGAGGGGGGATAGAGCGATTCCCCGCAGCTTAAGTTCGTAGGACAACCCATTTAATAAAATTTAAATCCAAATCCCGCATTTTTTTTAAATGTCAAAAATAAAAAATAACATTTTTTATGACAGCCAATTTTTGAATGGCACTTCTAGGACATGCCGGGAGCCCTTTGACAAGCTGTGACGTGTTCAATTTTGATCCCTGTTTAGAACCCATGTCTATAAATATAAAGCTATCATCTGTCGATTCACTAGGCTTGAGACTGAAATTCCAAAACAAAAAAAGAAAAAGAAATTCTAGGTAACAAAACTAGCCATAGCTGTTCTCATATAGAGTTTCATTTTTTTCTTTCTCCCAAGAACAGACAGCCCAACGTTCCAATCTTCAACACCCACTTTAACAGACACAAATACGACCGACCTTAAATAGAAATTACAAAAATATAAAGCAATAATTAAGCATATATTCTGAAAAGCCTTGAAATACATAGATATTCTCAAACCCTCCATAAACTTAACTCTTCTAGGAATCTAGAGTTGACCATGTCAAGAAACATGATAAGCACCCATGCAAAGAAAATCAAAGTGCCAAACAGAAATATTGCCCATGAATTAAGTTGCGGTGGCAAGCACTTACTGGCTTCAAACCTTCACCAAATTCTAACAGAAACAAGCAATATTCTCTAATAATTTGGCTTGCATAGTAATTAATCAAAGACTCAATAACTAACAAATTTAACACTTCTAGACTCAGATTTTGTTGAATCTTGCACAAAATTTCACCTCAAATGTATTCATGGTTCTAAAATATATCCACATAGAAGACTCATTAATCCAAGAGTGAACTGCAGTGTGGCAAAAAATAGAAATAAAAGACTCGTCAATCCTAGGGTAAATTACAGTGTGCATTACACTCTGAACAATCTTAGGATGAATCTCCATCCGAACTGTAAAGGATAAAGTTGGACAGGTTTTATTGATAGGGTCAAAAAAGTATTTGGCTGATAAATAAAATATTTATAGTTGAAGTATATTTTATTGGCTCAACTTTAGAAAGTATTACAATATAAAAGTTCACCAATTGAATATTTTAACACCTAAGATTTCACCCAATGGCGAAATCTTGCCCTAAAATTTTTCACTGATCAAGAAGACATTATTTGCTGCTTAGTTGGTTGATAACTTGAACAGACATCCGATTCACATTTAAACCAGTGGACTCTTGCAACCTTGCAAAAATGTAAAAGCCCACTTTTCTTCTTGAAGAGGAACACTGCATCTGTTCCTAAATTTTCACCACCAAAAGGTTGCTGATGAGCTTCTAAATAGAAGAGCATTCTATAAACTTTCATCCACCAGATTCAACTGCTAAGTTTGAAGATAAAGAAACTGAAACACAAGCAGCCAACATGGATCACATCTGAAAAAAAGCCAACACAAATATTAATTGGTGAAGAGATTGACTAACCACCAAAGGGTTGCTGATGAGCTTCTAAGTAGAAGAGCATTCTATAGACTTTCATCCACCAGATTCAACTGCTAAGTTTGAAGATAAAGAAACTGAAACACAAGCAGCCAACATGGATCACATCTGAAGAAAGCCAACACAAATATTAATTGGTGAAGAGATTGACCAACTGTAACTGAAGTGTCCTATGGAATGATCAAATTTGCAAGTTGGTCAAAATTTGCATGTCGGTCCCCAACTCCCCCCTGTTTAATCACACGACCTAGACTGAGATTCGGGATGAAATAAAGTGAGAGACAAAAGAGAAGTGCAATGGTTAAGGGAAAAAAATGCAACATAGAAGGTGAGAAGAGTGTACTCAAACAAATGGTAATGCAATTCTTGTGGGTATACTCCAGAAATTGAGGCAAGCACATTAGTTGTTCAATGTATAACCTTAAGCCAGGTAAATCATTGATATAAAACTTAAATAGCGAGATAAGTAAAAGTTTCAATTTCACCTCCAAATTATGCATCAAAGAGGTATCTTTGATTGAGGCATTCAGAGCCTTGTACTGCTTAAGGAGATATTCTTTATCAAGAACTGAAGTTAACCTACTCTGAGTCAAAGTACCTCCCAGAAAGCAAGATAGGAAGTAAAAGTTTCAATTTTACCTCCAAATTCTACTTCAAAGAGGTATCTTTGATTGACGTATTCAAAGCCTTGTATTGCTCATGGAGATATTCTTTCTCAAGATCTGAAGTTAACCTACTCTGAGTTAAAGCACCTCCCAGAAAGCATTTGTTCCTTCAGAGAGTAAGTTGTGCTTGCATATCAATAGATATACGCATTATATTAATGTGAGAGGGAGGTGAAACATCGAAAAGAATGTGACTGTAGGCATCACAATTAAAGCAGCTTCCAAGAAAAACACATACAAAAGTAATTCTAAAATGTGCCACTGCACATACAAAGGTAGTTATAAATTGCCCCAATGCGACTCTTCTCACAAACGCATCAACATTTAAATAGGATAAAAGGAATAAAAATGATTACACCTCAACCACAGAAAATGCCTAGAAACGTAGGCTGTCATGCAACAAGGTAAACAGTTAAAACACATTAAACGTTTATCAACATCAAAGCAAGATCTGGCACAAACATCCACTTCCAATTTTATGAAGAAAAATTAAAGCAGAACATGACAGAAGGAATAAGCAAGCTGCGAAGTCTTACCGTACAGTGTAGACCAAGAGGATTGGGGGCTCAGTTTGGTGTGGGAATGATCCTTTCTTTAGAATGGTACGTATCTGGCACATTCATCTACTTCCAATTTTATGAAGAAAAATTAAAGCAGAACATGAGAGAAGGAATAAGCAAGCTGCAAAGTCTTACCGTACAGTGTGGACCAAGAGGATTGGGGGCTCAGTTTGGTGTGGGAATGATCCTTTCTTTAGAATGGTACGTATCTGGCACATTCATCTACTTCCAATTTAATGAAGAAAAATTAAAGCAGAACATGACAGAAGGAATAAGCAAGCTGCAAAGTCTTACCGTACAGTGTAGACCAAGAGGATTGGGGGCTCATTTTGGTGTCGGAATGATCCTTTCTTTAGAATGGTACGTACATGTCATGCCAAATTTAGTCACCTATCTTCATGTAACATTGGTATTGTAGTTGACCAGGGTGCAAAGTACTACTCAATAGATCTAAGGTCAGTAAATGCAAGATATGCAATTATGCAACAAACTATTTCACACGGGCTTAATAGTCGAAACCATAACAAAAAGAAGGCATGCCAAAGCAAGCTGCAAAATTGCAAACAACTCTCAGTGGAGGGCATAATAGAGGGCTAGTCCATTTCATAAAAAAAGAAACATCCAACTATCTTTACCTGTTTCAGGCTAGTACAATATTGCCAAAGTCACCCTGGACTTCGTGAATTGCAATTGAGTCCCTATTACTGAATCTTACACGTTTCATTTCAGCAATATGTTTACAGAAACTGTTATTCACTGCTAAATATGTCATGCAGTAGTTTATTGGCCTCTTGCTGTGTGCCTTCCTTGCATATTCCATCCATGAGAATGGCATATGTAATCATATTAGGGACATGACCGCTATCTGTCATCTGTTTAAATAACTTTATTGCCTCCTTGAGATTACACACTTTGCAGAATCCATTAATCAATGTGTTGTACGTAACAACATCAGAGCTCAAACTCTGCTTTCGGGTCTCATAGAAGATTTGTAAAGCTTTGTCTATCTTGCCATGCTTGCAAAACCCATTTATTAATGTAGTATAGCTAACTATGTTAGGTCTACATCCTTTCTCCGACATCTCTTGAAAGAGTGCCCCGGCCTTCTCTAGATTACCCACCATGCAAAACCCATTTATAAGTATATTGTATGTGATTTCATTAGGCTGATGGCCTATTTGCCCCATAACATCTAACAATTGGAGAGCTTCTTGAAGCTTGCCTTCTTTGCTAAGACCATCAATAAGAGTATTGCATGTGATAACATCCAGATTGTAACCCTTGTCTAGCATTTCAATAAGTATTTTGTTGGCCTCTTGCCATTTCTTTTCCTTACAGAAACCATCAATAAGCCCTCTAAACGTAATGTCATTAGGGCATATGTTTTTGCTCGGCATTTCATGGAGGAGCTCCATAGCTTCTTCCAGCTTGCCCTCTTTACAGAAACCATCAATAAGCCCATTGTACGTGACAACATTAGGCCATATGTTTTTGCTGGCCATTTCATCAAGGAGTTCCATAGCCTCTTCTAGCTTACCTTCCTTGCAGAAACCATCAATAAGACCATTGTATGTGACAATATCAGGGCATATGTTTTTACAGGCCATTTCATGAAGGAGCTCCATAGCTTTTTCCAGCATGCCTTCCTTACAGAAACCTTCAATAAGCCCACTGTACGTGACAACATTGGGGCATATGTTTTTGCTGGGCATTTCATGGAGGAGCTCCATAGCCTCTTCCAGCTTGCCTTCCTTACAGAAACCATCAATAAGCCCACTGTACGTGACAACATTAGGGCATATGTTTTTGTGGGGCATTTCATGGAGGAGCTCCATAGCCTCTTCCAGCCTGCCTTCCTTACAGAAGCCATCAATAAGCCCATTGTAAGTGACAACATCAGGGCATATGTTTATGCCCCACATTTCATGGAGGAGCTCCATAGCCTCTTCCAGCTTGCCTTCCTTACAGAAACCATCAATAAGCCCACTGTACGTGACAACATTAGGGTATACGTTTTTGCCGGGCATTTCATGGAGGAGCTCCATAGCCTCTTCCATCTTGCCTTCCTTGCAGAAACCATTAATAAGCACATTGTAGGTGACAACATCAGGGCATAAGTTTCTGTTTGGCATTTCATAAAAGAGCTTCCGAGCCTCGTCCAGCTTGCCTTCTTTGCAAAGACCATCAATCAGACGTGTACATGGAATAGCATTAGGGTTATGCACTTCTTTTAACATCTGATACAGTAGTTTCTTGGCCTCTTGGAGTTTACCGTCTTTGCGTACTCGATCGATGAGGATGGTGAACGTGACTGCATCAGGCTCATAGCCCATTTGTAGCATAACAGCTAACCATCCAAACGCCTCGTGGGATTTCCCAGTCTTGCAGAGCCCGTCTATTAGAATATTATAAGTAAAAAGATCAGGAACCAGTTGTTTGCTCACCATTTGATTGAAAAAATTGACAGCCTCCTCCATACTGCCCTTCTTGCAAAGCCCTTTGATGAGGGTAGTGAAGGTTATGACATCTGGAATATAGCCATGTGCTTCCATTCCTTCGAACACTTTGAATGCATAATCCGTTCTACCTCTTTGACAGTGACAATTGATGACAATATTCAAAGTTATCAGATTTGGAAGAATGTCTGCTTTAACCATACATCTGTAAACAGATAATGCTGATTCATGTTGATTCTGTGTGAGTAGGCTACTTAACAAAAGATTGCAGGTGGTGAGAGTGGGCATCGATTCAGATTTCGCTGAAAGAAGATACTTCAATACCTCCACTGCCTCTTGAAGCCTGTTGGTGTGACATAACGTTTTAATGCGTGCATCGGCAGGGGCATTGAAAGTGTGGAAGGAGCGTTGAGCAACTGAAAGGATTGTCCTCCTCGCAGTCGCCGCCATGGCCATTTTTTGAGCAGAAATTGATTGGTGTAACACTTTATCCTTTGAAATACTAAAGCCTATGTATCATCCATCCGCCGCTTTATCCTACTCGCTGTCGCCGCCATGACTTACAGTGGTGCTTGATTTATGTAAGTCTTGGGAAGTGTTCTCTTTTAGGCTATCTTCGGACCAAGAAGATCCGTATTTCGATGGGAACTCTAGGGTTTGAAGGTGAGAGGAAGAATGGCGGCTCTGGTTAGCTCTAGGATTTGAAGAGGATAGATAGAATGGTGGCGGCTCTGGTTACGGGGATAGGTAGAATGGTGGTTCCTGAATAGCTCTCGCGTTATTTATCTTCTGGCATGGTTTTGCACAGAGTCACATCTTCCTGAATGACCTGGAGATGTGATGGTCTGGGGAATATTTTTCTTGCTTACTGATCATTCGTTGACTCTGGCAGTTTTTAGTGTTACTGGACGGGGACCCTTTGGTTATTGTATTCATTCTGGCTGTCTGGGATACCTCATAGCCCTTGTGCAGTGACGTTCTTTCTTGTCAGTTTAGCCTTTGTCTCACATTTTCATTATGGCAAACCTTGCTGAGACGGCCTCGACACTCACAACGGAGAATGGGGTGGGGCCTGCTCTGGAACAGACACCAGGTTGGTCTGACCCACTACTCTGTGGGGGCACTGATATTGGGGGGAATCAGTGGAAGATTCGGGCTCCGACAGGGAGTTCTACCAACCTTGTGATAATGTACGTCGGGTGGTGGACTATCTTGGAGGGCAACCAATATCGACCCCGCAGCAGAGTGTTTAATGCTCTTGCTGCGGGGGTCTAACGGTATGTCAGCGCCGTAGGAATGGGCACTCTGCCGGGGAAATGGGGCCAGGAAATGGAGCGGTCGCCGGCCGTCGACGGGGGATGCATTGCCATGCATCATGGCATCATGGCATAGCCATTTCAGATCGGCCCGAACCCACCATCATCCGTCCATGCCATCCGTCATTGCTGCGCGAGGCTCAATGAGATTGGCCGTAGCAGACAACGCAGTCTCGGATCCGTGCAGGGCTGCTCAGGGCTCAAGGAGATCGGCGGGAGATCGGCCGTAGATCGGCCCACATGGGCTGGCTGCATGGTGAGGGGAGGCCGTAGCAAGAACACGGAATCGCAGCACTGCAGAGAGCAATCTGAACCTGGAACCTGCAACCAGCCGAAGAAGCGAGCATCCACCAGCCGAACACGCGAATGTAAAGTTGGACCATATCGACACAGATTTACAAACTGAATGTAAAGTTGTATTGGTTGCCATAATGTAAAGTTGTATTTACAAACCATCGACTGCTACAGGCTTCGGAAACATAAGTTTGAATTCGTCGTTAAAAATTTAGTCACTGCTACAGGGACTCATAAATATTTTCCAAGCTTGAAAAGTGTTCCACCAAACAAGAGTATTCTCAACTGATTATTGCCTTATAGTGATTTCCTCAAAACATAACTTCAAGATGGAAAGGAGTTGTGTATCTAACTTGACCCAGGATGTCATCAAATTATTGCATAAGAAAACAACCACTGCAATTAGTTTCAATAAGGAAAAGAAAGAAATTATGTAGCAACATGTTGCTACAGAAATTTATTACTGCCAACCATACCTGGAAAAGGCAACAATTTATTTACAGCCTCGATTAAATCAAATAGGTAGATTGAACTAGTTTAGGTCTTGAATTTTTAAAGAGAAATAAACCATTAAAATCACACGTAAGATTGAGGGGGGGATTAATTCTAAAAAAACGAATACAGTAATAGATTTGAAAATTATAACATCTATTGAACATAATTCTAGTTCGACTTCCCTCACAGTTCCATATGGATATGTGTGCTCCTTAAGCGATCAAGAAAATAAAGTCTTCTTGCTATATAACTGACAAATTCAGGACAAAATCGGTTGAAAGTAAGGACAGTGGATCCATTTATTTTCGAAACAAAAATTCAAGAGAAAACCTGAAAATGAAAACTAGCTGTCATACGGCACACAAAAATCAACAAAATCATTCAAGCACACTAAAAAGTGAATTCAAATGCTATGCATAGGACTAATCTCGCATAAGATCAAAAAAATTATCTTTTCAAGATCTTCTCGTTAACTAGTAAGCCCTCAACACGCCCTTCCAGTGTTTGCAGGCGAAAAGTGCTTGGTCCAAGTTGTTCTTTGATAACAAAGGATCCCAACCAAAGCTGTTGAAACTTGGTGTGTTCTCCTTTGTCCTTGTGGGCCTTATCCCATTTCAACACAAGATCGCCCACCCGTAAGTCTCTATTGGAGGAAGATCAGTCATAAAACCACTGCTTAACTGTTTGTTGATGTTGGAGAAATTTGTGCTTAGCAGCTTCCCATTCTTCCTCTAATTTCAACAGAGCGTCAATCCTATGTTGAATTGCAAGGCAGTTTACTTGTTCCACTGACTGGGCCAAATGGAGAGAAGGGAGGAAGATGTTTGGGGGCAGGATTTCTTTTCTCCTGTATACAAGATAAAATGGTGAACTCCTTATAACAGACTTAGGAGTAACTTGATCTTCCCATAAGGCATTTGGCAACTCATTGTGCCAATTTTTTTGATGATCTGCCACTATACCCGTAGTGAAACAGCCTTATCCCACCTACTTCGGCATTCTATAATCATGATTTGAATTCGTCATTAAAAATTTGGCATTCTATAATCATGATTTAAATTCATTAATAATTATAGGATCAAGACTACTAAGTAAGGACATATGATTTGCTTCTTAGAATGGACCTCACTAATTTTGATTATATTCATAAAAAGTTTGGCCACTATATACAAAAATTATATGTATGAATCCTCTTTATTGCGATAAAAACCATTACTCCTCTTTAGGGCAGTAGAAACCATTACTTATCCACGAAGGACACATGATTACATTAGGGAATTCATTATGATAGATTATGGTTATATTTATGAAGAATCATTGGTATTTAGTATAAAGATGAGTTTGAGAAGAGTATTTCTTATTTAGAGGAGTATTTCTTATTTAGAGGATATGCATAGGGTGTTCTTTCCCTCGTAAAGAGTCTTGTATGTTAATTTGATATATGGTTAGGTTTTTAAATTAGATTATTACTATAATAATATTATTGATAATAATCACAAATTAATATTTTTAGAGTTATATATGTAGTTCTACTAGTTATTTAGGTTTTTTTTGTTATTAAACTTTAGGAGGTTGGGAGTTCAAATCCGCCAATAACTACTACAGGTATCTTGAGTGCCACTAAGAGGTATGTAGTCTAATTTTAGGGTAGTTGTGACAGGTCTCAAGTTGGATGAAGGATACGAATATAATGAACCCAAAGTGATAGCCAACAGGTTATTTATGTTTACTCAAGCGCTTATAACAAAGTGATTGTGGAGGAAAATCCCTTGATTGAAAAAACATAAACATAAACAAAAACAACTAAACACTTAAGACGATTTATAAGGCATAGTATAATGAGGAAATATATTATTATATTAATTTTGTAATTATGTTTTAAAACATATCTTTGAATTGGTACATTCTTAAGTGTGAGAATGTCTTATAAACCATCTCTAGCTATTATTTGTTATGAGTGTAGGATTATTTGCAACACACAACTAATAAAAAAGTAATTATGTAAAATGAAATCCCATAGTACAAAAATTTCCATTATAGCAAGATAGATTATAATATTGTTGAGGGGTCAATAACTCGAATGGTGAGGAGGTAAGTTTTACAATATCCACACTCGGGTTCAAATCCCCAATGAGACATTGGCCTTATTTTGATAAGGCTAGAAGTGTAGGCACCACTATTGTCACATACCCCAATTTTTGCAAAAATAATGTAATTGTTTTATTAATATTCCTGAGACATTATGTTAAATTTAATGCTAAGAAGGAATTGATGACTCAGCAGAGTCATAGAAATGGAATGTAAATTCTGAATATTTTTATTATTTATAAATAAATTATGGAGACAACAGCATGGGAGAGCTGTTAAAAGAGGTTACTGGTCTAACTGGTGGATGGAACTAGGTGGAAAGGCAAAAAGACAAGTGGCAGCATCCTCAAACACTTCCTAAGTTGCAGGTGGCAACTTCCCTATATTTTGGGGTCATGATTCCCCAAGAAAGTGGAATCTGAGCAGGTGGCTCATTAATGACAGTTAACCCAACTAAGACCTAGGCAATCTTTTAAATAGTACTCAATGAACTGAGCTGGGGGTTCAACAGAGTTCTGGAGGGAGAATACATTCAGGTGAATGTTATTCAGGAGTCCCATTGAGGAAGAGGGAAAAACAGTAAGGAAGTGTTTCGAGATAGGAAGCTGCAGTAACTTGGTTCCAGTTTAGCTATTTGGCTGTGGGAATTGTTCTGCTGCACCTAGTTCCAGCCAGGGAGACCAGAGCAAGCTCGGGGGTCCTGAGAAGTGCTGTCTGGGCACTCTCCAGGAGTTGGTAGGGAGGAACAGCCTCCCATTGCTGTTGTTTTCCACAGTTTGAAATAGGTTCTGCTACTTATCCTTGCTGTTTTATTTAGTATAAAAGACTGTATGATATGTTTATCTTCATTCTGTCTGATTAGTAATTAATTTAGTAAAAAAAAGAAATTTACAATCCCTAAATATCAGTAGTAGTTTTTAATACGGAGTTACTGTGTTTCAGTTTTCTTTCCTATTTTTATTATTGTTTTTACAGATAAAATGTTCACAATGCATACTGTACAGTAGATATACTGTAAGCGATATTTACTTCCTATAAATTCTTAACCGTAGTTTTTCTTTCTCTTATTTTATAATTCGTTAAATAACCAAAGGAACAGTAATAGGTATAGTCTTTGGATTCACAGTGTTAATATCAAATTATCAATGCCTTTGGGTCAGTTATAACTAATACTAGAGATAACATCTGAAAATATTAACTATTAAACCAAACCGTGATACAGAGAATCTAACAGAAGATCGACATAGGTATTATCTACAGTTAACAAAATTACGTGGTTAGACATAGGTTAGATAACAGAAATCAAGATTAGCTCGACATCGAATTTAAATTGTTTCAACAGAGTCCTATTTAAACGATAGATTAAACATCTAATTTAAAATTGTATCCACAGAGTTATCATTTGAATCAAACCCTACCACTCTAAGTTATTAACAATAAGAAATTTATTTCAGTTATTTAAACTCTGAACAGTAATATAATGACTCTACCACAGTCGCAGCTCTTTTATACTACCTAATATAATGTTAAACAAGGAATCTATGACAAGCAACTAAACCAAATTACGAAGGTGTGTTCATTCAAACCTTTTAAATTCCGGTTTATAACAAGAGGAATTTAGCAGTAGGCGAAACCCTAGATTACGTTTAAACAAACCAGACGAAACAAACAGAATTCTTTTCAGCTCATTATCGAGACTTCTTTATTACTACATCATCTTTCTTTCGTTCTACAATTTATCAACAAAAGAATATCATAGCGACAGGGTTAACTTTTAGACCAACCCATCACAGTAGTTTTGGATTTTGATTCATACTTTCTGACTTTACTTGTAGAAGAAATAGTAAGAACCATTAAACTACGAATTCACAACGGCCGTAATTCTTATCACTACATACAGCTTATAAAAACACAGAATCTTTATATATGGAGAAACCCTGTAAATTTTAAATCAGAATAGTAGAACAATTCAAGTAAATAAAACAAGATTTCACCAGTTTAAATACTAAAACGTATTAGCAAACCCTGAGTACATTTGTCGAAGCCCTGTATTAAAAACTACGAGGCCATAATGTCATTTACAGGCCGGCTCCAAAGTTATCTTACCGAGCTTCTGTCTTCTTTTACACAGTATTACTCCACAGAAGTTCTCAACACAAAAATAAAACTAGAGTTACAAATAGAACCATGGCCGTAACATTATTTACAACCCAGGAGCAATGCCCTTAACTTTTCTTAAAAAAAAACATCACACATGCTGCTGTAAACCCTATATCACTTCATGCAACACAGGCCCTAAGACCTACAACCAAGGAGGAAGGCCATGGCTATCGACCAGGCTTACCCGGAGAAGCCACCGATTAAGGAAAACGCCAGGTACCCAGCACGAGCAGACAGGTCCTGCGTGAACATTTGAACACCAGTTAATAAAACGTATTTATATAAAACCTAAATTTTCAAACCTTAAAGACAAGGGTGAAGTCCTGAAACTTACCCCTTTCAAGAAGCAGGTGTAGCACTGTATCCGGCATATAAAATACAAGCAAAGGAAGCGTAAGAACCCCAACTCTCATCAACAAATGCCACGAACTGGTAGAGATAGAATAGTTATCACATTGACAACTTTATCAGGACCAAACCGAGAACATGGTATCGCATTACCAGAACTGAATCTTGAAATGAAAAGGATAAAATGCTGGGATTTCACCAACTACAGTCACCTTCAATCGAAAACATATTAACTCTCTGGTAACGAGGTGGCTAAGCACGAAAGATTTAGAGTTGCAGCAAAGCTGTGTTCGTTCACCTCTCAGTAGGGTTCGGATTCAGACAGGAGGGTTTCAACAGGAGGATCAGGCCCGAAGGCAAAGGAAAAATGCCGGGTTAGGGTTGCTTCAACTCTTAAATATCATAAACACTGGGTGTAGAGACTTCCACGTTGCCTTTTAATATTTCCTCATGCAGTGGGTTACGTCCTATAGTTCCTTGATGGGCTACAATCCATTGTTAATCAATTAAAAATCATAGAGGAGTTGCACGTTGATCATGGTTTGGATATTCCCTTATGGTCATGGTACCATAGTGAAAGCGTACACTATACCTCTCATTGCAAAACTATGCCCTCGAACACGAATAGGCAAACCATACCATATATTACCCTACAAATATTAAAATCAGACCTCGTCAATAAAAAATGCAAGGGTAATGAGACCCTCATCATCGTTTGATGAAATCAAATCATAGTACGAGTAATATAAATGTTGATTGGCTATTCTTCAGATTTACAACAACATAGATACATGTTATCTTTCATAATCACGCCTTATGATAATATTTATTTAACCTAGCATTTTCTAATTTAAACAATGAATTATTATTCATGCAATTGATGGTTGAAACACTCAGTTAGGAGGTAATCTAGTTATGGAGAAACAATTACTTTATAAAAGTTATTCGAAAGGAAAGTCTTTAAATAGTATAGAACAACTTATCATTATTTACGTCTTAACCTAGCCTCATGAGACTTAGCAAGGGGTATGTCAAAATCTTTGATTTTACAAAATATTAAAGGTGAAGACAAGTACGATGACATACAACTCTACGATACCATTGTCAGTTAAGATAGCTGATAGCCTTGTTTGTTTTATTTCTAGAAATAGGAATAGTGGGTCATCGAAGCAACCTTAAAGGAATGTCATAAGAAGATATGGACTGACAGAATCTCATACAAGTGCAAGTAATAAGTTATTTATACACTGCAAAAACTTCTAGATCCTTAGAAGTGAAATCATACATCATACAGTAACCACATATAAGCAAAATAATTTAATTTCCATTTGCACGTGACATTTCATGATACGAGCTAAAAGATATTATTGCGACACAATAATAATAGCAAGAACAATACTCCATGAGGGTAAGTAAGACAGTCTGAAAAAGAACAATACCTATCTTATTATCATACAACATTGGTCAACCCTCTAACAGTAAGAATATATGAATATTACAGGGATAAAACTTCCACCTTGTTTATTTGACAACCTGCCTCGCATGTTTAAGTTTTACTGGGCATTTTGGTACAGCAAAAGGAATTAAAATGTTTACCATACTTTACCTGCATACCTGTAAATGAAAGACATTTGGATGCATTAGCTCGGGAGCTAAGTAAGCCCAGTCGGCAATGACAATTTCCCCCTTGCGGTTGAAAACAGAAAACAATCAACAAACAATTAAGAAACTCATAATAATATTTAAGTACAACAAAGACCATTTAGACATCCGTACAATCGCATAAGTTTAACATATAATTGATTGACTGCAATTAATAATATTTATTGCTATCTTAAAATTTTTTAATTTTCTGAAATTTTTGGGTTTTGACATGTGGTATCAGAGCGAGGTTCAGACACTAGCCCTTCATATGGCCCCACTAGTTTCCGCAGAACAGTGCAATGACAATAAAATTATATATATATATGTTATGTACTAACTTATACTTTCTGTTTCGTAAAGACAAAGCAGAAAATTTCTTTTCTGAATCCAACAGGCAGGTATGGAAAAACTGGGAGAATATGCTGAGGAAGAATCTCCAAACACTGCGACAAGACAGATGTCGAGAGAACCGGTGACAGAGGAGGTAATTGCTCACTCCTCGGAACTGATGCAGACCATAAAAGATTTAAAGACAGAAATAGAAAGAGTCAAGAAGGATAATGAAAGAATTCTGAAAACTCAAGAGTAGCTAAATCAGCTATTGATAGAAAAATTTCAGACAGAAGGAAGGAGCAAAAGAGCTGACTCAGAAGAAGCTAGCCATCAAAGAGGGTCTAAAAGGATGAAACCAGCTAAGTCTGACAGCAGTTCATCATCGGAAGAAAGAAGGGAACAACACAGTTATCGCACTACTAGTGACAGCAGTGAAGCTGAGCTGCACAATAGAAGGAAAAAGTACAGGCCTTATGAAGAGATTTCCGGGGAGTTTAAGAAAATAAAACCCCCAACTTTCAACGGAGAATCTGAAACAGGAGAAGAGGCAGAATCCTGGTTATCCGGGATGAGAAAATATTTCCAGATTTATAACTATTCAAATCAGCTGAAGGCACGAATGGCCATCTACAACCTTTCTGGAAAGGCGGACATATGGTGGCAAGACTTGAAAAGGGTCAAGGGGATTAAAGAAAAAGAAGTTAATTGGAGTACCTTTAAAAGATACTTCAAGAAGAAATTTCTGTCTGAACAGTACTATGAGGAGAGGGCCAAGGAATTTTATGAACTGAAGCTAGGATCTATGACGATGAAGGACTTAAACAGTAAGTTCTTAAGTCTGTTAAGGTATGTACCGTATTTTGTCGAAGAGAAACCAAAAATACAGCGGTTTCTTAGCTGTCTGCCATATCATATCAAGGACAAAATTGAATATGACAACCCCAAAACACTGGAAGAAGCCATGCGAAAGGCTAATTTCTGTTATGAACAGAATAAAAAGAAAGAAGGGATAGCCAGCTGGAAAGCCAAAAAGAACAGTAATCATCTTGAGTACAAGAAAAAGAAGTTTGTTCCCCATAAAAGTTTCAAGAATAACAAGAACGGAAACCATTTTAATGGTAAAGGTTTCCAGGGAAACAAAAATGGAGCTGCTAGTCATTCCAACAATTTCAAAAGCAGCAAGGAAGCTCCTAACAATCATGGAAACTACACTAAGAATTTTGAGCGGAAGGAACCTGTTAAGTGCTGGGAGTGTAATGGCCCACATTATGCATCAGTTTGCCCAAATCGAAAGAAACAAATCAGCAATATTCATACTATTCAAGATGAAATGACTGTTGGAGACTTTGCAGGGACGATGCCCCGAATCAATGCAGCGTTGGAAAACCGCCAAGCTGACTATCAAACTTCCATGGTGGAAGTAGGAGGTATGATTAACAAAACCCCTGTAACTATTTTAATAGATCCGGGTGCTAGTCTTAGTTATATTTCACCCCAGCTAGTAGAAAAATGTAATTTGACTGTTGAAAGATTTGATAATTCTTGGTCTGTACAACTAGCTACTGGGGCAAAAAGGAAAGTAAACTGTTATGTTAAGGAATGTATCTTAGATATGAATGATTTTAAGACTACAGTTAAATTAAATGTCTTGCCACTTGGCTCTTATGACATACTTATTGGAATGGACTGGTTGGAACAGCATAGGGTAGTTTTAAACTGTTTTGACAAAACTTTTAGATGTGTAAACAGTAATGGACAGCCTGTAACTGTTAGGGGTATTCCTAGGAAAACATTAGTCAGGCAGATTTCTGCTTTACAACTTAAAAGGGCAGTCAGAAAAGGGTGTAAAGCCTATGCTGTAACTATTACAGATGAGACAGATAAGTCTGAAAGCAGCAAGATAACAGTAGAAAACATCCCTGTAGTCAATGAATTTATGGATGTTTTTCCTGAGGAAATCCCAGAATTACCTCCAAAGAGGGAGCTGGAATTTACAATTGAGCTGGTACCAGGTGCTGTACCTAGTTCAAAAGCCCCGTATCGTATGAATATTTTAGAGCTTAATGAATTAAAAACTCAGTTAAAGGAGTTAATAGACAAAAATTACATTCGACCCAGTGTATCCCCTTGGGGAGCACCAATAATTTTTGTTAAAAAGAAGGACGGAACTATGCGACTTTGCATAGATTACCGTCAACTGAACAAGATGACGATTAAAAACAGATATCCGTTGCCTCACATAGATGATCTGTTTGATCAGCTACGTGGAGCTACGGTGTTCTCTAAGATAGATCTGAGATCGGGTTATCATCAGGTGAGGATTAAAGAAGAAGACATTTTCAAAACAGCTTTTAGAACAAGGTATGGACATTACGAATTTGTCGTAATGCCATTTGGGCTTACTAATGCCCCAGCTGTCTTTATGTGCTTAATGAATAACATAATGCATAAGTACTTAGATAAATTTGTTGTCGTATTCATCGATGACATTTTAGTTTATTCTAAGAATGAAGAGGAGCATAAAGAACACTTACGTATAGTCTTACAAGAACTAAGAGAGCAGCAGCTCTTTGCGAAGTTCAGTAAGTGTGACTTCTTTAAAGACGAAATCCAGTACTTAGGACATGTAGTCACCAAGGAAGGGATTTCAGTTGATCCTGAAAAGATTCGGGCAATTGAAGAGTGGCCGGTACCAAAAGATGTAACCGATGTTAGATCCTTCATGGGAATTACCGGTTACTACCGGAGATTTATTGAAGGCTTTTCAAAAATAGCCAACCCAATTACTTCCTTGCAAAAGAAAGGCAAGAAGTTTGATTGGAACATGAAGTGTGAAGAAAGCTTTAAGAAACTTAAGACTTTATTGACAACAGCGCCTATTCTCAGAATAACGGACCCTAATAAAGATTTCGTGGTTTGCACCGATGCTTGTAATGACGGTCTAGGCGGAGTGTTGACTCAGGATGGACATGTCATTGCCTACAAATCGAGGAAGCTGAAAATTCATGAAAAGAATTATGCCACTTATGATTTGGAACTGGCTGCTGTTATCCATGCTTTAAAGATGTGGCGACACCACTTGATAGGCAGAAAATTTACTCTACTGACTGATAATAAGGGTCTGAAATACCTTTTAGATCAGCCTAATTTAAATGCAAGACAAGCCAGGTGGTTGGCCTTCTTAAGTGAATACGATTTCGAAATTCAGCACATAAAAGGAAAGGAAAATAAGGTGGCTGATGCTTTGAGCAGAAATGCAAGGCTGAATTTTGTATCAGCCAGCAGCACTTATACCTCTGATTTGAATGAACAGTTGGCTGAAGGGATAAAATCAGATGAGAATTATCAGCACTTACAAACTACAGCTAAAGAAACACCTACAGAAAGTTTGATAAAAGGTTATAGTCTAAATAAAGAGGGATTTTTATTGTTTAAAGACAGGCTGTATGTTCCAAATGTACCTAAAGTTAAACTGTTAATTCTGGACGAAGTTCATAAAACCCCTTACTCAGGGCATCCAGGCTACCAGAAAACTGTCACTATGCTGCGAAAAGATTATTTCTGGCCTAATATGAAATCTGAAACAACTGAGTATATAGCTAGATGTTTAGACTGTCAACATGTAAAAACAGAACACCAGCATCCAGCTGGGTTACTGCAACCTTTGCCTATTCCTAGTTGGAAATGGGAGATAATTAGTTTAGATTTCATTACCGGATTACCCAAAAATCAGCATCAGAATGATTCAATTATGGTGGTAGTCGATAAATTAAGCAAATCAGCACACTTTATTCCTGTTAAAACCACTTACAAGGCTGCAAACATAGCAGATATCTTTCTAAAACAGATTTTTCGGTTACATGGTGTCCCAAAAATTATTGTTTCAGACAGGGATCCTAAATTCACAGGGAATTTTTGGAAATCTTTGTTTAAAGGATTAAACACAACTCTGAATTTCAGCAGTTCCTTCCATCCTCAGACGGACGGGCAAACTGAAAGAGTTAATCAGGTACTGGAAGATCTGTTAAGAATGTATGTTAAAGATCAACCAGGTAAGTGGGAGGATTATTTGCATTTAGCAGAATTTGCATACAATAACAGCTATCAATCGTCAGCTAAGTTTAGTCCTTTTGAAATCCTATATGGACGTAAATGTAACACTCCTATCTCTTGGAGTAATCCAGTAGATAGATTAGTGTTAGGTCCTGATTTGTTAAAAGAGATGGAACAGATTGTGAAACAAGTGCAGGTAAATTTGAAGATTGCCCAAGATCGGCAAAAGAGTCAAGCAGATTTGAAAAGAACTCCTACAGAGTTCCAGGTAGGTGAACATGTGTTCATCAAGGTAAGGCCAAAGAAGAGTTCCCTAAGATTGGGAAGTTGTGCAAAATTAGCGCCACGTTATTGTGGTCCATTTGAAATTTTATCTAGAATCGGTCAAGTTGCTTATCAATTAGCATTACCACCTAATTTAAAGGTACACAATGTTTTTCATATTTCTGTTCTGAAAAAGTATGTTCGTGATGCTACTCATGTTATTGACTGGAACATTGTACAGGTAGAACCAGAAGGGGAAGTTCTGGTGGAACCGGATTGTATCCTCGGGAGGAGGGAAATTACTCTGCGGAACCGCACAATTGGACAGCTGAAGGTGCAATGGAAGCACCTTAGTCCTGAAGAAGCTACCTGGGAACTGGAAAGTAAGATGCGGGAAGAATACCCAAATGTATTCCAGCAGGTAGTTGAAGATGAAGAATAAGTAACATCGAGGACGATGTTACATTTTAAGGGGGTGTGTATGTCACATACCCCAATTTTTGCAAAAATAATGTAATTGTTTTATTAATATTCCTGAGACATTATGTTAAATTTAATGCTAAGAAGGAATTGATGACTCAGCAGAGTCATAGAAATGGAATGTAAATTCTGAATATTTTTATTATTTATAAATAAATTATGGAGACAACAGCATGGGAGAGCTGTTAAAAGAGGTTACTGGTCTAACTGGTGGATGGAACTAGGTGGAAAGGCAAAAAGACAAGTGGCAGCATCCTCAAACACTTCCTAAGTTGCAGGTGGCAACTTCCCTATATTTTGGGGTCATGATTCCCCAAGAAAGTGGAATCTGAGCAGGTGGCTCATTAATGACAATTAACCCAACTAAGACCTAGGCAATCTTTTAAATAGTACTCAATGAACTGAGCTGGGGGCTCAAAAGAGTTCTGGAGGGAGAATACATTCAGGTGAATGTTATTCAGGAGTCCCATTGAGGAAGAGGGAAAAACAGTAAGGAAGTGTTTCGAGATAGGAAGCTGCAGTAACTTGGTTCCAGTTTAGCTATTTGGCTGTGGGAATTGTTCTGCTGCACCTAGTTCCAGCCAGGGAGACCAGAGCAAGCTCGGGGGTCCTGAGAAGTGCTGTCTGGGCACTCTCCAGGAGTTGGTAGGGAGGAACAGCCTCCCATTGCTGTTGTTTTCCACAGTTTGAAATAGGTTCTGCTACTTATCCTTGCTGTTTTATTTAGTATAAAAGACTGTATGATATGTTTATCTTCATTCTGTCTGAGTAGTAATTAATTTAGTAAAAAAAAGAAATTTACAATCCCTAAATATCAGTAGTAGTTTTTAATACGGAGTTACTGTGTTTCAGTTTTCTTTCCTATTTTTATTATTGTTTTTACAGATAAAATGTTCACAATGCATACTGTACAGTAGATATACTGTAAGCGATATTTACTTCCTATAAATTCTTAACCGTAGTTTTTCTTTCTCTTATTTTATAATTCGTTAAATAACCAAAGGCACAATAATAGGTATAGTCTTTGGATTCACAGTGTTAATATCAAATTATCAATGCCTTTCGGGTCAGTTATAACTAATACTAGAGATAACATCTGAAAATATTAACTATTAAACCAAACCGTGATACAGAGAATCTAACAGAAGATCGACATAGGTATTATCTACAGTTAACAAAATTACGTGGTTAGACATAGGTTAGATAACATAAATCAAGATTAGCTCGACATCGAATTTAAATTGTTTCAACAGAGTCCTATTTAAACGATAGATTAAACATCTAATTTAAAATTGTATCCACAGAGTTATCATTTGAATCAAACCCTACCACTCTAAGTTATTAACAATAAGAAATTTATTTCAGTTATTTAAACTCTGAACAGTAATATAATGACTCTACCACAGTCGCAGCTCTTTTATACTACCTAATATAATGTTAAACAAGGAAGCTATGACAAGCAACTAAACCAAATTACGAAGGTGTGTTCATTCAAACCTTTTAAATTCCGGTTTATAACAAGAGGAATTTAGGAGTAGGCGAAACCCTAGATTACGTTTAAACAAACCAGACGAAACAAACAGAATTCTTTTCAGCTCATTATCGAGACTTCTTTATTACTACATCATCTTTCTTTCGTTCTACAATTTATCAACAAAAGAATATCATAGCGACAGGGTTAACTTTTAGACCAACCCATCACAGTAGTTTTGGATTTTGATTCATACTTTCTGACTTTACTTGTAGAAGAAATAGTAAGAACCATTAAACTACGAATTCACAACGGCCGTAATTCTTATCACTACATACAGCTTATAAAAACACAGAATCTTTATATATGGAGAAACCCTGTAAATTTTAAATCAGAATAGTAGAACAATTCAAGGAAATAAAACAAGATTTCACCAGTTTAAATACTAAAACGTATTAGCAAACCCTGAGTACATTTGTCGAAGCCCTGTATTAAAAACTACGAGGCCATAATGTCATTTACAGGCCGGCTCCAAAGTTATCTTACCGAGCTTCTGTCTTCTTTTACACAGTATTACTCCACAGAAGTTCTCAACACAAAAATAAAACTAGAGTTACAAATAGAACCATGGCCGTAACATTATTTACAACCCAGGAGCAATGCCCTTAACTTTTCTTAAAAAAAAACATCACACATGCTGCTGTAAACCCTATATCACTTCATGCAACACAGACCCTAAGACCTACAACCAAGGAGGAAGGCCATGGCTATCGACCAGGCTTACCCGGAGAAGCCACCGATTAAGGAAAACGCCAGGTACCCAGCACGAGCAGACAGGTCCTGCGTGAACATTTGAACACCAGTTAATAAAACGTATTTATATAAAATCTAAATTTTCAAACCTTAAAGACAAGGGTGAAGTCCTGAAACTTACCCCTTTCAAGAAGCAGGTGTAGCACTGTATCCGGCATATAAAATACAAGCAAAGGAAGCGTAAGAACCCCAACTCTCGTCAACAAATGCCACGAACTGGTAGAGATAGAATAGTTATCACATTGACAACTTTATCAGGACCAAACCGAGAACATGGTATCGCATTACCAGAACTGAATCTTGAAATGAAAAGGATAAAATGCTGGGATTTCACCAACTACAGTCACCTTCAATCGAAAACATATTAACTCTCTGGTAACGAGGTGGCTAAGCACGAAAGATTTAGAGTTGCAGCAAAGCTGTGTTCGTTCACCTCTCAGTAGGGTTCGGATTCAGACAGGAGGGTTTCAACAGGAGGATCAGGCCCGAAGGCAAAGGAAAAATGCCGGGTTAGGGTTGCTTCAACTCTTAAATATCATAAACACTGGGTGTAGAGACTTCCACGTTGCCTTTTAATATTTCCTCATGCAGTGGGTTACGTCCTATAGTTCCTTGATGGGCTACAATCCATTGTTAATCAATTAAAAATCATAGAGGAGTTGCACGTTGATCATGGTTTGGATATTCCCTTATGGTCATGGTACCATAGTGAAAGCGTACACTATACCTCTCATTGCAAAACTATGCCCTCGAACACGAATAGGCAAACCATACCATATATTACCCTACAAATATTAAAATCAGACCTCGTCAATAAAAAATGCAAGGGTAATGAGACCCTCATCATCGTTTGATGAAATCAAATCATAGTACGAGTAATATAAATGTTGATTGGCTATTCTTCAGATTTACAACAACATAGATACATGTTATCTTTCATAATCACTCCTTATGATAATATTTATTTAACCTAGCATTTTCTAATTTAAACAATGAATTATTATTCATGCAATTGATGGTTGAAACACTCAGTTAGGAGGTAATCTAGTTATGGAGAAACAATTACTTTATAAAAGTTATTTGAAAGGAAAGTCTTTAAATAGTATAGAACAACTTATCATTATTTACGTCTTAACCTAGCCTCATGAGACTTAGCAAGGGGTATGTCAAAATCTTTGATTTTACAAAATATTAAAGGTGAAGACAAGTACGATGACATACAAATCTACGATACCATTGTCAGTTAAGATAGCTGATAGCCTTGTTTGTTTTATTTCTAGAAATAGGAATAGTGGGTCATCGAAGCAACCTTAAAGGAATGTCATAAGAAGATATGAACTGACAGAATCTCATACAAGTGCAAGTAATAAGTTATTTATACACTGCAAAAACTTCTAGATCCTTATAAGTGAAATCATACATCATACAGTAACCGCATATAAGCAAAATAATTTAATTTCCATTTGCACGTGACATTTCATGATACGAGCTAAAAGATATTATTGCGACACAATAATAATAGCAAGAACAATACTCCATGAGGGTAAGTAAGACAATCTGAAAAAGAACAATACCTATCTTATTATCATACAACATTGGTCAACCCTCTAACAGTAAGAATATATGAATATTACAGGGATAAAACTTCCACCTTGTTTATTTGACAACCTGCCTCGCATGTTTAAGTTTTACTGGGCATTTTGGTACAGCAAAAGGAATTAAAATGTTTACCATACTTTACCTGCATACCTGTAAATGAAAGACATTTGGATGCATTAGCTCGGGAGCTAAGTAAGCCCAGTCGGCAATTACAACTTCCCCCTTGCGGTTGAAAACAGAAAACAATCAGCAAACAATTAAGAAACTCATAATAATATTTAAGTACAACAAAGACCATTTAGACATCCGTACAATCGCATAAGTTTAACATATAATTGATTGACTGCAATTAATAATATTTATTGCTATCTTAAAAATTTTTAATTTTCTGAAATTTTTGGGTTTTGACAACTATGGAGTGGGACCCCCATATTGGTTGTGTTAATGAAATTCGTATCCCTTGCCAAGTCACGAGTTATTGGTATATTTGGTTTGCATGTTGTTGGATATACTCTTGGGTTATAGTGGGAACCATTGTCTTTAAACTTGGGCCTCATCTAGGTAATTCAAATGAGTTACTAATTCCCACTCAACCCATAAATAATGTTTGCATCAAAGTGAAGGAGCATGCTATCACATCAATGCATAGAATAACATCCCAAATCTAACTCTCTAGATTGAAAAAACTTTCAAGTAATACTTAAACATGTGGTATTATTTACAATATACATCCAATAATAAAAATATTAATATACATAATTTAAAAGAAAAATATTAATTCTTGAACAAAATCTTAAGATAGTAATATTTCATTGTGACTAGATACCCTATAATATTATATAGATACCAACAACAACCGTCACAAAACATGAAGGGGTTATCAAGCTTTGATAATCCAATCTAATACGTCTCCACCTTTGACAAAATCACTTTGTTTTTTAGAAAATATTGTCACTTGGATTTGTTTAATGTGGTTACTTTGGAGATAATTTAAATATTTGTCATTTGATTACATTAGTGATTATTGTTCTCTCTTTGTACTAGTGAGAGTGTAGATGGATCTCCCTCCACTATCCTAATGTTATTCTTTGAAAAGTTGCTTTATCTTTTAGGGAAACTAGTTTATTTCTAAGGAATCCCTATATGCCATAGTTTATTCTAGAGTATTTCCTTTGTGTTTGTTGGCATTTCTTAACGCAAAATCCATATATCTCGATCTCTAGCGACCAATAATATTTGAGGTTGATTCATCACGGGCTTCTAAATATTGGTGCACATATTGCATACCTAGTTGGCCACAATAATCTAACAATCTTAGAGCTCATTGATTGCTTCATGGCGCATCGATTCCAAGAATTTTCCCAAAAGCGTGTTGATCTTCCATCTTGTATCTCCTAGAAGCTACCTTCAAATGATCAAACTCATCCTCTTTTCACACTATTCCAAATAGAAGATCCATCATGGAATGTAATAATTTTGGTAGATCTTGCCAAGGAATGTTTGGTGCATATTTCACTATATTTGGGCTGAGATTTTTTATCTTCTTTATGCCATCTCCAAATTAGTTTACTTGATAAAGCGATGTTGAAATTTTCCATGTTTTTGAGTCCAAAACCTCTCTTATTCTTGAGGTTGTAGATCTTTTTCCATGCAATCAAGGGACAAGGGCCCATTTTTTCTCAACCCATAATAAGTTTTTTTTAGTTTACATCGACTACGTGCAAACCTATTTTCATTACGGTGACTTGATCAACGAGGGAAAACAAATAAAATTTCATAATGTTTTTTATTGATCTTAGATAGAGATTCCTCCAATTTAACTCCCTTCCGCTATTCACAACCAAGGGTACTCCCGAATACTTATTTGGTAATTAAGATCTAAGGAAAATGTGTACTGTTCCATATGCACTTAAGTCGCTAATGGGGTGTTGGAAAAAAATAGATGAGTTGATCGCCCAACAACATATTTTATTCTAATTCTTTTTCTCTCTGGTCTCCATTTGATTTTCTTCCCTAGTGAGAGGAGGATAGGGATGAGGAATATTCACCAAAAATCTAGCATAAGAAGGAAGATTGTACAAATTTCATGAGTTCGAGCTGTGAGTCTTTCGGAGCTAGGCCTTCTCTCCAAAGGTCAACAGTTTACCACCCTTGAGTTCAATTTGGATGTAGTGATGCAATCCACTCTAATACTTAAGTATTTCATCATGCTCAATCTCTTGGATGTCCAAATGAGGAAAAATCCATGCAACTCATTCATGTTGTTTTGAACAGATTGATCAAGTTGTTGATGAAGTTATCTGCATCAAATGTTTCTAGTATTGACAATTCTTAATGGGCTAGAACTCACTGAATTCCATGTATATTTGTCTTGCTAAGATTTTGATTTTATCTCCTTTGTTTGTGCATTATTAACTATGAGACTTCCAATATCTAAGTGCATTAATTTTGATGGAAATGTGAGTGTAGAAAAGGTCACTATATTGTCTTCATTGTTAAATCAGTTGACTAAATGATGTTAAATCAGTTGACTACAACCTTAGTCATATTTAGTGTTTAAGAGTATGCACAATTTCATTTATTAAAAATGTTCGCAATAAGTGAACATTTACTATCTCCCACTTTGATTGTGCTCTTTTCTCCCATCCTTCCTTTTCAGGTCAATTCCCAATACATTGAACTTTATTACTTTTATTAGTAAATAATAATATTGATTAAATGTACTTTTTACTTTTATATAATTATGGAGACCTTATAAACACTCACCAATTAGTAAATATACATTATTTGTTTATCTACTTTTTAAGTAATTATTTTCAATGTCGTATTAGAATAGTTTATCAAGATTTTATTTCTGTACGTGATTGTGTAGAGGTG
The DNA here is from genome assembly GCA_027924585.1 of Larix kaempferi. Taxonomy (NCBI): domain Eukaryota; kingdom Viridiplantae; phylum Streptophyta; class Pinopsida; order Pinales; family Pinaceae; genus Larix; species Larix kaempferi. The sequence continues at coordinate 26,211,338 of BSBM01000877.1, read as the reverse complement.
TTAAAATGGGAAAGTGGGAGGAGATAAATGGGTTGGAGGTTGAAGATCCGGAAGATATGGTAGAGTTTTCTGTCGAAGATTTGACATGGATAGAAATTTGGGGGGACCAAGTCGCAATTATTCCGTATTGTAGACTTCAGGATTTTATAAGAGGAGAGCAAGCAAGAGAAAGCGCTCCTACTCAATTTGTTGTTCATACTCGACGAACTCGAAAACTTGAGGAGATCAAAAGAATTCATTTTGACACGTATTTGGAGTATGCTATGTGAGTCTCTATAATTACTCATAATTGATTGTGTGAAACATGCTTAGATATTTTGTTAACTTATCATTCAAGTTGATTAAGAAAAACATTCATCTATAACTTTAATTTATTGTAACGATATGTAATAGGTATTGGTGTTCATATGGTCCGGACTCCACTTGTAAAGTCCAAGGTGATAGTCGTACAACAACAACATTTGAAAATACAATGAAGAAACGCAGTTCGCGACAAAGCATTAAAGTTGGTTGTCAATGCCACTTCATCGTGCGTCGGCTTGTCATGAGACCAACTGATGTTGTTATTATATATACAACATGCAAGCATATTGACAAATATGGTGTTGTGTGTCATGGGAAGGATGCAGTTGGAAGGCCTCAGGCTTTCAATTATGCTCCACATCTAACAGATAATCTACGAGCTAGTGTGAGACAGATGGTTCAAGATGGTTTTAACGTCACAATGATATGGGATAAATTCATTAATGATGTGGAGCATCAATGTGGTCAGTTGTTCACAGGGACAACTCGAGATGCCTTAATGACAAGACAAGATATTTTAAACATGTACAATGAACTAAAAAGACAAGAATATGTCAAGGACGAGAGTGATCCAATTAGCGTGGACTGTTGGTACAATCAATTTCCAGATAAGTTTTTTTTCTACCAACAACAAGATGTTGTGCAAAACAAGCCATTCATCATTGGTATACAAACAAGCTGGATGCGTTCTATGATGATAAAGTACTCACATAACAATGCTATATCCATGGACTCTACATTTAGCACGAACAAATATGGGGTGAGTACACATATATCGTGATTCTCACTTAATTATAGTTATTGAAATGATTTCCAACGTGTGGACTTTGTATAATATAATTATGTGTTTATTTGAATGTAGTATCAACTTTATACATTGATGGTTTTCGACAAACACCATAATGGTGTCCCGATAGCTTGGGTTATTTCCTCACGAAATACATCGGAGGATATTAAAAAATGGTTGGCAGCATTATTTAAAGTCGGAATGAAAGAGCGTCCAGATTGGCATGTTCATGCTTTTATTACAGATGATGCTGCAGTTGAGATTGAGGCTTTAAGGTGACTTGATTAATTATTTGTAGAGGGGAGCGGGAGAGAAGATTAATGTTTCATTACATATATACGTACATTAATCTCTTTAACTGTAATGTCATTTCAGGTGTTTAACTAATTCATCAATATTATTATGCGTATGGCATGTTCGTCGTGCATGGATGAAGAATATTTTAAGCAAAGTCAATGGAAAGGAAACTAGAGTCTCAATTTTTCGTGCTTTAGGAGACATCATGCATTCATGTCCGGACGACCGCTCAGTACAAGATGCAGTTGCACGGATCTTTGATGAATTTCAAGGTCAAGAAAAGTTTTTGAATTATTTCAGAACTAATTGGCCAGACAACAACAAAATTTGTAAGTACTGTCTACATCTTTGTGTTTTAACTATGTAATCTATTTCATTATTTTTAGCTTCTACTTTGTCACTGACCCCCTTCACTTTCTAGATTTGTGGGCGAAAGCTTATAGAAATTTTCCCCATTCAAATCAAGATACCAACAATGCAATCGAGTCATACCACAGGTACTTAAAGAAAAGGTACCTTGATGAGAAAAGCAATGCATGCCACAGGCGGGTTGACTGGGGTATTCATGTGTTGTTGGAAAATGTTGAACCTTATTACATTCACATGCAACGTTTAAAGGAAGCTGGTATTATACGACCTAAAAAATCCAATGAACAACTAGCTAGATCCCAGTGCAAAGCAGATGCAATCCCAGATGAAGAATGTGCATGTGATCAAATAAATACCAATGAATATCGGGTTCGTAGCCAAAATAAGAATACTCGTGATACTTGGTATAAGGTCATATATGCAGGGCCAGATTTTTTCTTCTGTAACTGTGCTTGGGCATTGAATGGCAATGTTTGTAAACATGCCTTAAAGGTTGGCATGTTGGTAGGAAAAAATGCCCTTGGTGAGCATGCATCACCAAATGTTTCTAGTATTTTTGAGAGGCCTAGATTTCTAGTTGATTTAAATGAAACAGTTGCTCCCAACCCAGAATTCCAAGAAGAGCTTCCCCTAGGATTTGATTCTCCTATCGGTAATTCCTCTGACCATGTTGATTCAACAACTATAAGACTAGACAATGCCATGTCTGAGGCCGATGAGATGGAATTTCTTATGTCATCAACTCATCAAACACTAAGGCGTTTACTAGATATTAAACCTACTAGTTTGGAGCATGCACGTGCACTTAACACCTTGGTATACAATGTGGGTCAGGAGTGTAATAAAATGTTTAATTGTTGTATAACTCCATCTAAGATCACTAAACAAAGACACCATAGTTTTTTGAGCCCGCTCAATAAAAAAAGACAACGTGGTCAAGCATTGCATTCAAGAAAAGATGCAACAAAATTTCAAAGGGTCGGACGAGCTCGCACAAAAAAGAAAAGCATGGATGAACAAATGAAGATTTCTTCTCAAAAACAAAGAAATGTCGATCACAGATCAGATATAGTGCAACGTTGTATTCCATACAATAGAGGTATTTCAATATGATACTGAATTTTGTTTAATTTGAAATAAGGTATATTATTCAACCCAATGCCATAATCTAATTATTTTGGTGATTATTGTTACAGTTGAGGGATCCACTTCTCAATCTATTCCAAGTTGTCGACTTCGATTATTTCATGATAGTGCTATCGATGATACCTCATTGTTGCCTAATCATTCAATAGCAGAAATAGAAGGGAATGATACATTCAACCCACCACAACATAGTCACGAGACTTGTAGACAACAAGGAGATGTGGAACATAGGTCAGATTCAATGCAACATTGGACTCTACGCAATAGAGGTATATCGGTTTGATAATATTTGTTGATTTCCATTAACTATGGCATATTTGATTGTTTCACTGGGCCTACTGTCATTGTCTTATTATTTTGGTGATCATTGTTACAGTTGAGGGAGGCACATCTCAAGTTATTCAAACTTGTCGACCTCGATTATTGCACGATAATATTGCTACGGGTAGCTCGTTTTTGGTTGATACAACAACAGTAGCTGTAGAAGTGAATGATACATGCAATCTACTACACCAGAGATCGTTGTCAAACTTAGCCATTGCAACTAATTTTTTGGTGCCAACCACATCAAAGACAGGTCCAACATTGCCATTAATTCCGGACTTGAACACATGACATTGTTTGTTCAAAGGTGAAAATATTTGACAAAAGATTAATAGATTTAAAATATTTGATAGTTTCAACACAATAGTTCAATCAGTTTTCTCTAAGTGTCAAGACACTTTGTCCTCGAAAATCAATTAACTTCTTCTTGAAAGTATGGTTACTAAATATATCACATAGTGTAGTAGTGTAGTTCTTTTCATATTGTGATAATAATTTTTTTTATTAGCTACTGATTAAGTATTTCAAGATTCTAAATTTGATGTGTTTTTTCTTTCTTCAGTACAAACTATTCATTTGCTAATTATTCCAATATTTATCTACCAAAAATTTCAACTAATATTGATTCCAACATGAGTTTTCATCATCATATATGTATTTATGTTATGAAAGAAATTTCATTTTATGTGTTAACTTCACATCTTCAACATTATCAACTCATAAAGTGGTTGATGCTGTATTTTGTAATGTTTTTAACAATTGTTACAAATGATGGATGTCAACCTCTCTAATTATATGTGGGTATGCGTATTTTTTGTATTTGTGATAGTTGTAGGCGTTGCAAATCTATGATTATTGTTTTATAGGTTATGAAGGTATAACAATTTAATCTTGATATTACTTGTAATACCCATTTTCATTTGTAGTAACGATAAATTTTCTTATATATACTAAAATCTAAAATATTTGTTTTTCTTTACAGTTATGGACAATGCATATGTTTCAAAATTTCTCTTTGCTATCCATGAAATAAGCCAACAAGAACATTTTATTTCCTACTTTCGAAACAAGATTAGCAAGGGAAATGGTTTTCCATGCCGGCTATTTGATGATATACTTAATTTTTTATCAAAGATTAAGCAAATACTTCGCCAATTTGAGCATGTTTGTCAAAGAGAGGCCGGTAGAAAGTTAAGGAGAGAATGGTTACAAAGACAAAGGGATGGTGATGTAAGCGTTGATGTGAATTGGTGTTCCATGTGTCATACATCCGGTTGCAGATTTGAATTTGGAGAGAGCATGATAAGAAATAGTACTATCAATAATGTTTCTTGTAATAGGTATGTGTATTACTTTTTATTATTTTGTTTAATAAATCCTTTAATCATATTGCTTGATTTTAATAAATATATTTAATAAGTGATTTATTAATATTATTTTTTTTGTGATGCAGAGTTACTACAAATGCTTCTTCCAAATTTAGATGGGCATCCTCTGAGATTGAAAAACATGAAGAATTTATTGTCCATATACATCATACGATCTCTCGCGTGATTGGATCCGAATGTCATCTTTTTGAATATACACTTAAATTTTTTTCTGGGATGAGGGCATCACTCTTCCAACTTGAACATATTTGTGAAATCCATGGCGTTGATGTAAGTTGGCCCTGCATATGTCATAGAGGTAGCATATAATTATTTCTAAAATTGTTGATGTAGATCAATTTTGATACAATTTGGAGTGGAGATGTTAAATTTGAGTAAATGATGTTATATTTGAAATAAGCATGGCATTTGTTTTGATTAAGGATGTGTAATTTTAAATTCCTGATAAAGATGCACAAATTTCAAAATTGGATTGTAACTTTTAATATCACCTTTATTACAACTATCATTGTTTCTAGTAAAATATGCGATGGCGATAAAACATATATTTTCCAAATATCTTTGTTCCAAAGTTTTTGTATGAAATGTTTGATAAATTATATGTTTTTCAAATATTTGTTTTCTATAACTTTAAGAATATGTAAGGGCTGCATTAAATGTCTCGTTTATTTTAATAAACTACTTCAAAATATTATCAAATCAACTCCTATTAATCTAATTAAATAATTATGTTCACAATTGTCATTATCCTTCTGTATAAGGACTGTAGCTATAAACTAGTAAAAAGTGGAGATATATAGTAATAAAAGATTATCAAATTAGAGGGGTGTGCAATTCTCTTTTTTAATTTTTCAATTTAAAAATCATTTATATACATGTATTGAATTGAATTCTAAAATTTGGACATTATAAACTTTTATAAATGATCATTTCATAAAAATTAAATTGATGAATATGTTATTATTTTTTAAAATATTATAATAATCAATTTATAAACATTATAAAAACTATATTAAAAAAATGGTTTCATAAAATTATATATAAATTGTATTTATAAATAAAATGAAATTTATATATATATATATATATATAATGAAATGTTATGTTTATATCTATCAATATCATTATATAAAATTACTTGTTGGGAAAAGATGTTAATAAAGAACAATCCTTAATTTTAAAGAATAAATGATAATATAGAAAATAACATTCTATATCATCTTATGCCATAAATTGGTATTTTTATATTTTCACATAAGTTATTATATATCTTCACATAAATTATTAATTAAAATTAAACTTCCAACTCATTATAAGAACACATCACGATTCAACCATAAAAGTTAAAAATCAAGTTCAAAGTTGAAAATTTTCTGACTCATATGAATTAAGGATTTATAAATTCTCATTTTAAATATATACTTACTCAGACTCACATACAACATATATATATTTGGATTTATTTTTAGGCTTGTAGAGGACCCACAATGCTCACTATTTTAAGTCTGGAGGACGTGAAAAAAAATTCAAAGGTATATCTATAATTAACAAGGTAATGCTCACTCTGATCCTTGCAATTCCAAATTTCTGATAGCGTGTGGATCAACACGGTTCATGTTTTGCAAATCTAGTGTCCTTCTAAAAGTAATTGGATAGAGCGGTAGGTAAAATGTTTATGCAATATAAACTCTATAGGCCTTGTTGTCATAGAATGTTCATATTTTATAGATTAATATGGATCATGTTTTTGCACTGAGAGTAGCAAGTGCTTTATGGTTCATTTTGACACTGGTGTATATACCAGTATATACACTGGTGTATATACCGGTATTTCGGTATATACACTGGTGTATATACTGGTATATACACCAGTCTATATACCGAAATATACACCAAGTTATATATTGGTATATACACCTGTGTATATTCCGATATATACACTGGTGTATATACCTGAATATACACCAGTGTATATACTGAAATATACACCAGTGTATATTCTGATGGTGATGAAGATGATGATGATGATGAGGAGGACGATGTCAACGATTATGATGACGAAAATGGTGATGACGACGACGACGACGACGATGATGGTGGTGGTGGTGATGACGACGACAATAATGTCGATGATGATGATGAAGATGGTGATGACGATGATGATGATGATGAATATGAAACAATCAAATCTACTGGAATATACACTGGTGTATATACCGGTATGCCTATATACCAGAATATACACCAGTCTAGATACTATAATATACACCAGTCTATATATCAAAATATACGCTAGTGTATATATACCGTGTACATCATCATCAACATCTTCGTCCTGATGCTCATCATCAATGCCATCACCCTAACGGAATAATACACTGGTGTATATACCAGAATATACACCAATGCATATACCGGTATATACACCAGTGTATATACCGGTATATACACCAGTGTATATACCGGTATATACACCAGTGTATATACCGGTATATACACCAGTGTATATTCTGAAATATAGATTGGTGTATATACCGGAATATACACCAGTGTATATAACGGTATATACACTAGTGTATATTCTGATGGTGATGAAGATGATGATGATGATGATGATGATGAGGACGATGTCAATGATTACGATGATGAAGATGGTGATGACAATGACGATGATGATGATGATGGTGGTGGTGGTGATGACGACGACAACGATGTCGATGATGATGATGAAGATGGTGATGACGATGATGAAGATGATGATGATGAGTATATTCCGGTAGGGTGATGGCATTGATGATGAGGACTGGGTTATATTCCGGTATATAGATTATTGTATATACTGATATATAGACTGGTGTATATTCCGGTATATAGGCATACCGGTATATACACCAGTCTCTATTCCGGTATATACACCAGTCTATATTCCACTGGTGTATATACCGGTATATAGACTGGTGTATATACCGATATATAGACTGGTGTATATACCGGTATATACACCAGTCTATATACCGGAATATAGACTGGTGTATATACCGGTATATACACTGGTGTATATACCGATATATAGACTGGTGTATATACCGGTATATACACCAATCTATATACCGATATATACACCAATGTATATATCGTCCTCCTCCTCCTCATCATCATCTTCATCACCATCAGAATATACACTGGTGTATATACCGATATATAGACTGGTGTATATACCAGTATATACACTGGTGTATATACCGATATATAGACTGGTGTATATACCGGTATATACACCAGTCTATATACCGATATATACACCAGTGTATACATCGTCCTCCTCCTCCTCATCATCATCTTCATCACCATCAGAATATACACTGGTGTATATACCGATATATAGATTGGTGTATATACCGGTATATACACCAGTCTATATACCGGAATATAGACTGGTGTATATACGGTATATACATTGGTGTATATACCGATATATAGACTGGTGTATATACCGATATATAGACTGGTGTATATACCGGTATATACACCAGTCTATATACCGATATATACACCAGTGTATATACCGGTATATACACCAGTCTATATTCCGGTATATAGACTGGTGTATATACAGGTATATACACCAGTCTATATATCGGTATATACACCAGTGTATATTCTGATGGTGATGAAGATGATGATGATGAGGAGGAGGACGATGTCAACGATTATGATGACGAAAATGGTGATGACGACGACGACGATGATGATGATGGTGGTGGTGGTGATGACGACGACAATGATGTCGATGATGATGATGAAGATGGTGATGACGATGATGATGATGATGAATATGAAACAATCAAATCTACTGGAATATACACTGGTGTATATACCGGTATGCCTATATACCAGAATATACACCAGTCTAGATACTATAATATACACCAGTCTATATATCAAAATATACGCTAGTGTATATATACCGTGTACATCATCATCAACATCTTCGTCCTGATGCTCATCATCAACGCCATCACCCTAACGGAATAATACACTGGTGTATATACCAGAATATACACCAATGTATATACCGGTATATACACCAGTGTATATACCGGTATATACACCATTGTATATTCTGAAATATAGACTGGTGTATATACCGAAATATACACCAGTGTATATAACGGTATATACACCAGTGTATATTCTGATGGTGATGAAGATGATGATGATGATGATGATGATGAGGACGATGTCAATGATTACGATGATGAAGATGGTGATGACAACGACGACGACGATGATGATGGTGGTGGTGGTGATGACGATGACAACGATGTCGATGATGATGATGAAGATGGTGATGACGATGATGAAGATGATGATGAAGATGATGATGATGAGTATATTCCGGTAGGGTGATGGCATTGATGATGGGGACTGGGTTATATTCCGGTATATAGATTATTGTATATACTGATATATAGACTGGTGTATATTCCGGTATATAGGCATACCGGTATATACACCAGTCTATATTCCACTGGTGTATATATCGGTATATAGACTGGTGTATATACCGGTATATACACCAGTCTATATACCACTGGTGTATATACCGGTATATACACCAGTCTATATACCGAAATATACACCAGTGTATATACCGGTATATACACCAGTCTATATTCCGGTATATAGACTGGTGTATATATCGGTATATACACCAGTCTATATATCGGTATATACACTAGTCTATATACCGGTATATACACACCAATGTATATACCGGTATATACACAGGTGTATATACCGGTATATACACTGGTGTATATTCCGGTATATACACTGGTGTATATTCCGGTATATACACTGGTGTATATACTGGTATATACACTAGTCTATATATCGGAATATACACCAATTTATATATCGGTATATACACCTGTGTATATTTCAATATATAGACTGGTTTATATACCAGAATATACACCAGTGTATATACTGAAATATACACCAGTGTATATACCAGAATATACACCAGTGTATATACTGAAATATACACCAGTGTATATTCTGATGGTGATGAAGATGATGATGATGATGATGAGGACGATGTCAACGATTATGATGATGAAAATGGTGATGACGACGACGACGATGATGATGGTGGTGGTGGTGGTGATGACGACGACAATGATGTCGATGATGATGATGAAGATGGTGATGACAATGATGATGATGATGAATATGAAACAATCAAATCTACCGGAATATACACTGGTGTATATACCGGTATGCCTATATACCAAAATATACACTAGTCTAGATACTATAATATACACCAGTCTATATACCAAAATATACGCTAGTGTATATATACCGTGTACATCATCATCAACATCTTCGTCCTGATGCTCGTCATCAACGCCATCACCCTAACGGAATAATACACTGGTGTATATTCCAGTATATACACCAGTCTATATACCGGTATATACACCAATGTATATACCGGTATATACACCAGTGTATATTCTGAAATATAGACTGGTGTATATACCGGAATATACACCAGTGTATATACCGGTATATACACCAGTGTATATTCTGATGGTGATGAAGATGATGATGATGATGATGATGATGATGAGGATGATGTCAATGATTACGATGATGAAGATGGTGATGACAACAACGATGATGATGATGATGGTGGTGGTGGTGATGACGACAACAACGATGTCGATGATGATGATGAAGATGGTGATGACGATGATGAAGATGATGATGAAGATGATGATGATGAGTATATTCCAGTAGGGTGATGGCATTGATGATGAGGACTGGGTTATATTCCGGTATATAGATGATTGTATATACTGATATATAGACTGGTGTATATACCGGTATATACACCAGTCTATATACCAGAATATAGACTGGTGTATATACCGGTATATACACTGGTGTATATTTCGATATATAGACTGGTGTATATACCGGTATATACACCAGTCTATATATCGAAATATACACCAGTGTATATACCGGTATATACACCAGTCTATATTCTGGTATATAGACTGGTGTATATACCGGTATATACACCAGTCTATATATCGGTATATACACCAGTCTATATACCGGTATATACACACCAATGTATATACCGGTATATACACTGGTGTATATTCCGGTATATACACTGGTGTATATACTGGTATATACACCAGTCTATATACCGAAATATACACCAATTTATATATCGGTATATACACCTGTGTATATTTCGATATATAGACTGGTGTATATACCAGAATATACACCAGTGTATATACTGAAATATACACTAGTGTATATACTGAAATATACACCAGTGTATATACTGAAATATACACCAGTGTATATTCTGATGGTGATGAAGATGATGATGATGATGATGAGGATGATGTCAACGATTATGATGATGAAAATGGTGATGACGACGACGACGATGATGATGATGGTGGTGGTGGTGATGACGACGACAATGATGTCGATGATGATGATGAAGATGGTGATGACGATGATGATGATGATGAATATGATACAATCAAATCTACCGAAATATACACTGGTGTATATACTGGTACGCCTATATACCAGAATATACACCAGTCTAGATACAACTTTAGTAAATTTTAATAAAATAAAAAAGATACAAGAATAAGTACACTTTTTTCCACAATAAATAAAAGCATAAAAAGTACAAGTTATAAATTAAGGCGCTTTATTCTTTGTTATCCATTCAAATCAAATTTTGTATTCATATTCAAATCTTGCTTCTTGTTGCACTAATTGAAACGTCCTTTTTATTGAAAAGTATCACCTCTCTAAAGGTGAATTGAATACTTTCTTGGATTTATATGTTTATATCAATAATTGTGTACAATGTAAATGATTTAGATAAACTACCATTTTACATGTATGTTGTACGTATGGGAAATGAGGAAGATAATTCTTTGTTTCAATTTCCTCAAACCTCATATTCTAAGCATAATGCTCTCGCAACAAAATATAAATAAACCTTCATATGATAGAAATAGCGTACATACAATTATTTTAAAAAAACCCAATATTTAAACAATGAAAATAACTATCACCCACACACTATTTAGGAATTCCTTTGTCTCTTCTATGAGAGAGAGTATAAGATGTACATGTTAGGTGCATGCCTTAGGTGTGTACATAAATACATTAGGTTAGGTGGTTAGGTGTATAATATATAGGTGGTTAGGTGTGAGGTTTAGGCGGTTTAGGTTAGTTTCTTAGGTCAATTACATGGATTAGGTTATTATCTTGCGTGATTTAGGTGTGTAGATGAAGCTTGACATGTTGAAATTATGTTTATCTTATTAGTGTCATGAGGGTAAAAGTATTGATTATACATACTTTAACGCTTTAATGTGAACTATCCAAGAAATTTATCTAATGTCAATTATCCATCCAAGTTACATATAGCATGTAAGGATACCATTTAGTTATTTTTATTATTTAGCTTTACAGTGTATAACATTTATACTAAAATTTTAATAGTAGTTTTCCTTTCTATATTATATATTGTTTATACTTTTCATTTATATTTATATTGAAAATATTTTTTTGATTTTAGAATATTGAAAACAATTATCAAATTTATTATTTAAAAAAATCATAATTTATAATTTTTTATAAAAGTAAAATTGACAAAATATTAATTAAATGATCATAAAAAATAGAATACCATAATTTTTTAAATATTTTTTCTTTTATCAATATTAAACTCTAATAAATTCACTTATATATCCTCACTTTGATATGACACTAAACTTTTATTATTATAATAAATACATTTTAATTATTTTTATTACTTATATGATACTAACCTTTTTTATAATAAATGTGTTTTAATTATTTTTACTACAAGTTTTAAATATCATGTAGCTTGAAATATATCTCTTATTTATATTAATCTTTAATGCCTTTATTTTGGATTTCAATTATCATTTTGAAAAATTATTATATATAATTATTCTTTTCTATCTATAAAAATCTTTTTATTATTATTTATTTATAAATAATTAATTATTATTATTATTTTATTAAAATAATTAAATAAATCATATCATTGAATAATTAAATGATCATATCATTAAAAAGATCATTGAATAATTAAATCATCATATCATTAAAAAGATTTAGAAAAAAATATGCACTTAAAAGATACAAAATACTTTATAAGTTTGATAAGGTAGTGTGAAACATTTCAAATACAAAAGACCTTAGAAACTCAAAAACAGGAAAAAAGAAAAAAAATATACATGTAAAAGATACAAAATATTTTATAAATTTGGTAAGGTAGTGTGAAAATTACATTTCAAATATAAAAGACCTTCGAAGTTAAAAAACAAGGATAAGGTAATTGTATTTAATTTTAATCACAAACAATAATAAGAATTCAACATCTATATTTTAGTGTTGGTCCAATTTCATATTAATTATTTAAGAAAGGTTAAATTTGTACAATATTATAAAATGTACAAACTCAAATAAATAGTGAATTATAATGATAAATTTTTTAATTGAATATAAAGAATAATGTAAATGGAAGGAAAACATATAACATTTTAACAAATAATTAAAACTAAAAAAATTATATAAATTTAAACATAATATATAATGGGATTTACTATTTTATTCATAACAATTAATTATAAATAAAAATAAAATGTTCAAATAATCACATCTAAATTAATGCAAACAAAATCAGTTTAGATATTTACACAAATTCAGAAAGCAATTGCTATATTTACACAAATCCATAAATGAATTAGTAAAAAAAATTAATTAGTTATAAACACATAGTTTTGAAATTTAAATTAGTTATAGAAACAATACAATTTAAAGATCCAATGAAAGCTTTAGTGAACATATCTATGTTATTTTTTACATTGACTGTTTCCATGAATAGATGCTATTCTGACAGGCTTTCTTCTAGCAATAAGGTTGGATTGCATATGACTCAACCAAGCAACTCTATTCCTAAATCCAACTTGACCCAAGTTCTTAGGTGTAAGTTTTGTGTGTTTTATAACTCTTTCTTGTTGAGCTCTAGTTTTTCCATTTACCTATACAAGAAAAAAAATGTTAGTAAATACACAATAAAGTCCACTCATCAAGGAATTCACTTATATTAACATTTCAAAATGTGAATATAAAATTTTAAAATGTATCAAAAATATTTACTCACAATCGAATCAGGAGTGTTGTGGATACTAGGTGTGTAGTGTTTGCCATCCAATAGCGGATCACTTTGGAAAAACTCTTCTATAAAACCCTATATATAATTACACACACAATATATAAATCTTTAGTAAATTTTAATAAAATAAAAAAGATACAAGAATAAGTACACTTTTTTCCACAATAAATAAAAGCATAAAAAGTACAAGTAATATACTTACAGAGCTATATTGATTCATCTCATAGGCCATGGTCTTCTTACTATTGTGATCTATGACATTAGGTGTTATTGAGCATTGCTTGACTTGCCCTATAGAATCCTGTATAATTGCATGCATGTGCAAATGAGTTTAACATGATCAATATTATAAAAGAAATAGATAAAAACATCTGGTAAAATACGTACTTCAATCATATGATTGTTGGATGCATTAGTAGTCCCCTCCATAGTAGAAGATGAACATTCCTCTTCTACATTCAATCCATTGAACATTTCCATTGTTTCTTGTAGCTCTTGGAAATGTTGCTTCTCCGATTCTATAGAAATCTATATAATATGCACCCATGTTAGCACTACAACTATAAAATTCATGTCAACACTACAACATATGAAAACAACAAATTTGATATTAAAATGTCTTATAAAGATACTATTTCACTTACTTCATTGATAGAATGAGTGTATGCACCACTAATGCTGTCCATGGTTGAAGATGACCCTTCATTAGAACTAGTTAACTCATTGAACACTTTTTTAATTTCAATCCTTCTTAAAGTGTCTTCACGCCTTTTCATCTCATTTGATTTATATGCATCCAAGCGATGCGAAATTCTCTCCAAGGCTTCATTACTCATCTCATGTTCATGATTCACATTCTATTTAGAAAACACATACACATAATTAATATTTATAGAACTAGATAAAGAGAAACGAAAAACGAAGCTTATATATATATATATATATATATATGAAGTCAACATAACTAGTATTTATAAAACAAGATAAAATGAAAGTAAAATATGAAGCTTTAATATGAGCATACCTCTTTAGATATCTCTTGTTCTAATAGACGTTTTTTAAAGTTTTTGAGAGCCATTTCCATGCGACATTCAACACGAAGGCTCCTTAGTTCATTGTTCTTTTGAATTTCCTTGGGATCTTTTTTTGGCCAATGAGAATCTTGAGCACGTGGACGACCCTTCTGACGAGGTGGAATTGGACCAAGTTGATGTACTCGTTGTCTATGTTTATTTAATGCATCAACTGTAGTGACTCCATACTTACTCTTGCATACACCAATCATGCAATAATGAAGTGGGTGTAAACCTGGTCTTTTAACTATTTTGAAATCCAATTCTTCTTGTTGATGCTCCATAATAAATTGTTGGAAAACTGTAAAACATATTTTTTTTCTCAATCAAAACTGCAGATATATAATTTTTCACATATGTTATATCAAAGTATACATTTTTTCCTATTTTTTTAATAAATTATCGCAAATGATCGATTTCTTTTTGTGTGTCAATTTCATCGAGAAAAATCACTTTTTGCAAAGGTAAAAATCAGAATTAGTAATTGGTCCATCAAATTGTTGGCCACTGAACAATAGCTAAAAAGGGGGGACTAGTTTCCCTAGCACATTAAAAGGTTCTTATTCTCTTATTGTAATAATTTTAGCATATTGAGTCATCTACATAATTCAATTATCCAAAATAACGAAATAGAAATACATAATTTGATAAAAGAAAATCTAATACATAACTTGATAAATAAAATTAATATTTAATTTTAATACAAAAACATGCATAATTTTAGTACCAATATTGTCTAAATATTCATATCTAAATAGAAAGTTTGGTTAATAGTTATGGGCCATTGCATAAAGACTTGGACTCTAGCTTTGCGAGTTGAGAGTTTGTGTATTTTTTTTCAGAAGCAAGTGACTGGGAAACTCTTAAAATATTAATTTGTGATTATTATCAATAATATTATTATAGTAATAATCTAATTTAAAAACCTAACCATATATCAAATTAACATACAAGACTCTTTACGAGGGAAAGAACACCCTATGCATATCCTCTAAATAAGAAATACTCTTCTCAAACTCATCTTTATATTAAATACCAATGATTCTTCATAAATATAACCACAATCTATCATAATGAATTCCCTAATGTAATCATGTGTCCTTCGTGGATAAGTAATGGTTTCCACTGCCCTAAAGAGGAGTAGATCTATATTAGGGACCAGAAAGTGTATGGCATATAGGGATTCCTTAGAAATAAACTAGTTTCCCTAAAAGATAAAGCAAATTTTCAAAGAATAACATTAGGATAGTGGAGGGAGATCCATCTACACTCTCACTAGTACAAAGAGAGAACAATAATCACTCATGTAATCAAATGACAAATATTTAAATTATCTCCAAAGTAACCACATTAAACAAATCCAAGTGACAATATTTTCTAAAAAACAAAGTGATTTTGTCAAAGGTGGAGACGTATTAGATTGGATTATCAAAGCTTGATAACCCCTTCATGTTTTGTGACGGTTGTTGTTGGTATCTATATAATATTATAGGGTATCTAGTCACAATGAAATATTACTATCTTAAGATTTTGTTAAAGAATTAATATTTTTCTTTTAAATTATGTATATTAATATTTTTATTATTGGATGTATATTGTAAATAATACCACATGTTTAAGTATTACTTGAAAGTTTTTTCAATCTAGAGAGTTAGCTTTGGGATGTTATTCTATGCATTGATAAACCCTAAATGTTAAGTAGGATAAACTCTGAGTTTTAACCTTTAAATAATTTCTTAACACCACCATTGCCAGGTTTCAAACCCTGTCAGTTTCCCAAGTTAATACTTGACGATAGACCCTATTTACTCAAGGAGTGGAACGTTTTTTTTACAAGTATGCGCAGTCTTAATGGTAATGCGTAATTTTTAACTTTCAAGAAATAATGGAATAAAATTTGAAAACAAAGCAAACATTCTCCATCTTCGAAGCAAATGCTCATGCAACATTACCCTACTTTAAAGTTTAATAAAAAATCACACTTACAATAGGGAAGTTTTAGTTACCCAAAACAGTCAGCCTACAAACCCCTGGAAGAAGATTTTTTTTTATAAACGAAAACTTCCAGTTTAATAATAAAACTTGTTACAAACTCATGAATTAAAATAACGCAGACAAGGTTACTGTAAGTCAGAGTCAAAATGATACACTGGTGTGGATTAGAATCATGTTAATTAAAAGTAATTAAAAACACCTGGAATATAATAGTTTACATTGGGTGAAACCCCAGTTTCGACATAATAAGCTAGCCTCAGTAATATCAAAACGCCGAAGCCAAAGGTATTGCTTCACGACTATATTGGTGGTTAACAAAAACTTAAATTAAGTAAAACATTAAATTTCTTTTAACTGGCAGAAGTCGTATTTTTCCTCAGATCTCTCAAGAATGCAGATCAGACTGTTGGTATTCGCCAATTGTGACTGCTAACTGATAAAATGAGGAATCGATGGTTTGTAAATACAACTTTACATTATGGCAACCAATACAACTTTACATTCAGTTTGTAAATCTGTGTCGATATGGTCCAATGTTTCTGTGGTTTAGAGTAACATACCCGGTGGTTTTGCGTGTTCGGCTAGTGGATGCTCGCTTCTTCGGCTGGTGGATGCTCACTTCTTCGGCTGGTTGCAGGTTCCAGGTTCAGATTGCTCTTTGCAGTGCTGCGATTCCGTGTTCTTGCTGCGGCCTCCCCTCACCATGCAGCCAGCCCATGTGGGCCAATCTACGGCCGATCTCCCGCCGATCTCCTTGAGCCCTGAGCAGCCCTGCACGGATCCGAGACTGTGTTGTCTGCTACGGCCGATCTCATTGAGCCTCGCGCAGCAATGACGAATGGCATGGACGGATGATGGTGGGTTCGGGCCGATCTGAAATGGCTATGCCATGATGCCATGATGCATGGAAATGCATCCCCCGTCGACGGCCGGCGATCGCTCCATTTCCCGGCCCCATTTCCCCGGCAGAGTGTCCATTCCTACGGCGATGACATACCGTTAGACCCCCGCAGCAAGAGCATTAAACACTCTGATGCGGGGTCGATATTGGTTGCCATCTTGGAGTGGCGGTGCAAAGACCCGTAATAATCGTTTCTTGAAAAATATAAAATGTCGTGGTGAAGGAAACGAAATGGTCCTTGGAAAGGATGTCCAAATGGTTCGGGTATTAAGCCTCTCTGCTCGGGCTTTGGTGGGTAAACTTTGCTACATGGATATCTACAGGTCAGACCTCATTTCCTGGGTTAGTACTCACTGGAAACCTTTACTAAACTACACGTCGAGGATTCATATGCTAGTAAACAACTGGGTTGTTATCCACTTTCTGGATGAGGAACATGCTGCCATGATCTTGGGGCGGATCTGGGTGATTGATCGGGGCTCCCTTTGCTTAAAGAAGTGGCACATGGACTTTAATCCAGCTACTGAACAACTACAGTCAAACCACTTCTGGGTTTTACTCAAAGGTTTCCCTTTGGTACTTTGGTCTCGCGAGGTCTTCATCAGCCTGGCAAACCATATTGGTACCTTTGTCTTCTTTGATGATAAGTCTCTCTATCATGAGGATAAGAGATGTGCTTGGGTTTTTTGGTGGAACTGGATATTTCTTTGGGACTTCCAGAGTTTGTTCAGATTAGATGGGGTGACAGGGTCATACACTAGGAACTGGACTATTGGCAGACCCCTTTCAGGTGCTACTCTTGTGGAAATATTGGTCACCTGCGGAAGGATTGTGAACGTGGAAAAAACCCTAGACAAACTGGCATGGCTACTACAGTTGCAGAACACCTATTTGATTTAGGGTTGGAGGAGGGTCGGGAACCGACAGTTTGTATGGAACAGTCGACCTTTTCTGGTAAGTTCAAAACCCTTTTCCCTGATATATTTAACTCTTTATCTATGAATGAGTTAAATAAGTTGGAAGGGTGGGGTAAGGAATTTATGCCTCTAGATTCCCTACATGTCTCTGGTTTATCACAAGTTACTCCGGTTCTGGGTAATTTGGGGAACTCTACTGATGTGGAGGGTTCTGTTGAAGAAGCTTTCGTACTACCTTCTCTCTCTGATTCACAACTCCTACAAGCTGAATCCTCCTACTTACAGACCTTGACACCTACACCCCTGACTGAATCCCCTGTAGAAGGTGATCTTGGTGTGAAATAGGGTCTCTTTACAACACCATTACCTGTCTTCTGTGAGGGTTTATTGATCCCTGAATCTGAGTTTCCCCCTCTCCCAAATGTTACCATATGGAAAAAAGATGGGGGGAGACGTAAAAAGGAGCTAGCTAGGGCTACCAATGGGGGTTTGGTGAACCCACTATTTTCGATTGAGGATTCTGTGGAGCCATGCGATGATCAAATGTAACCCATGATTTTTCGGCCACTTAGAGCAGTGGAGGCCAACCCGTGGTTTACATAATGATTACTATGACTTTAAACATTCATGGAGTTGGAGGTGCCCCCAAATGCTACGCCTTCCGTCGACTGCTAGCACTTACTAGACCTGACCTTATACTGTTACAGGAAACTCTTTGTGATGATTTGAAAGCTTGGGATTTTATCACTTCATTTATGCCCTCCTGGCATGTGTGTACTATTGGGGCTTCGAGGAGGTACGGTGGACTTCTCTCTGCATGGAACCCTAACCTTTTTTTGTTTAAATCCTATGTCTTGGGAGGGGGCATCTTACTCTCTGGTAGGAGTAGGGTATTAGATGGTTCTCTCAATGTGTTCAACTGTTACGGCCCACAGGTGGAGAAAAACTCCTATTGGGTGGGACTTGCGGAAACTGGTTTATTGGGCTTGGAGGACCTGGTATTGGCTGGGGATTTAAATCTTACATTGGGTACCCGGGACTCTTGGGGAACTCGGGCACAACCCTTATTAAACTCCTGGTTTTGTAATCTTTTGGATGCTTTTGGACTTACAGATATTCTGCCTTGCCCCTTGGTGCCTACTTGGTGCAATGGGAGAAGAGGTGATTCGGCAGTGGCAAAGAGACTAGATCATTTCTTGATACACGAGGAGCTTCTTGGCACACTTACACAATGCACATCCTGGGTGGATACTACTCACATTTCAGATCATTCTCCTGTCTTTCTTCGGATTGGAATGGCAGATCTACCTACTTACTTTCCCTTCAAATATTGCCATTTATGGTCTCATGATGACTACTTCACTGGTATGGTTCGGCACTTATGGTCCACTATATTGAAGGACTCGGCTTCACCTGCTATGACTTGTCTTCCTAGTTTCCTACGCTTATTGAAATCAAAAGTTGCACCATGGATCTGGAAAAAGAAGGAACTCTTGAGTTTGGACCCGCGGGAGGTGGAATTGGCTATATCCACTATGATGGCACGTCTATATGTGGAGACTACTACTCCTTCATTTATGGCTGAGATTGGCACTGTGGAACAACAGAAGGCCTCACTACTTGCTACAGAGGAGGCTATATGGAGACTAAAAAGTCGATTCCTTTGGCTTTCTTATGGAGACCAAAACACAAAGTATTTCCATGCTTTTGCAGATGGTAGGAGGAAGAAGAAAGCTATATGGGACATCAAGGATTCTATGGGCAACACTATTTCGGATGGGCCTGGGATTGCAGATGAGGCTGTGAAATACTTTTCTGATATTTATAAAAAACCATGTACAAACAACTTGCTAGAACATATGAAGATTCTGTAGGTTATGCCCCACATGTTCTCGAATATGGACTGTACTGGGATCTATGGCCCGATTACTCTACAGGAGATTGAGAATATATTGAATGATATGGAAAAGGATAAAAGCCTTGGGTCGGATGGCTGGACTTGTGAATTTTTCACACAATTCTATGATATCCTAGGCCCGGAATTAGTCCGATTAGTGGAAGATGATCGGACTACAGGCAGGGTAACTGGTGATGTAAATTCTACTTTTATTTCCTTGATACCAAAGATCTCAAATCCGATCTCCTTTCAGGACTTCCGACCCATATCACTTTGCAATCTGATTTATAAATTGATTTCAAAACCAATTGCTCAAAGGATAAAGGCGGGACTGTCTAGTGGTATTTCAGCTGAACAATTTGGCTTTTTAAATAAGAGGTTGATCTTTGATGTAGTGGGGTCGGTGCAGGAGGTGTTGCCTACCATTAAATCCAAAAAGCTGGATTCTTTGGCTCTGAAGCTAGACCTAATAAAGGCCTATGATCTTGTCGACTGGTCTTTCCTTAAATTACTTCTTTTAAATGCTGGCCTGGATTTCTGGATTACACAGTGGATAATGGGATGTATAAAATCCACTAATTTTGCCATTCTTGTCAATGGATGTCCTACCACTTTTTTTCAAGCTTCTCGGGGCCTCCACTAGGGATGCTCATTATCACCTCTCCTTTTTATCCTTATCATCGAAGTGTAAAATTAGTCACAGCAGATCTAATGAACAAGTAAATCAATCACAACAGATGAACATAGAAAATATGGTGCAAAACTGTGCAAAACATGCAGCAGTGCTCTCTATCCCAGAAAGGGTGAATGAATTACAATACAAACTGTCACAATGACAGAGCAATTCGAATTGCCTAAGGAGGTCATTCAAATCACTGAATGGAGTAACTTGACTCTATCTAGGAGTCCTCATCAATCAATCGGTGGTGCTCATCAATCACAACAACCAGTCATCCAGGTGTCAATCGGAGTCTAACTGAGTGTAATAAGTGTAACTGAAGTGTGTAGCACTGATTAAGGATCAGGAGGCTCAGTGGGGGCGCATGGGAGGCTAACTGAAGTCAGAACAAGTCACCTAATCAAACTGGAGGTCAAACGGAAGTGATACAGTCAGTCAGGAGTGAAACTAGCCTCAAATCAGGGAGAATCAGAGCTAACTGAATGTAACTGAAGTGAAACTGCAGTGGTAGGTGAACAAGTGTGCCCTTCTCTGGCAGTAGGTGAGAAGTGGGCGCCTTTCAGTTTAGGAGGGCTAAAACTCTGTGGTAGGTGGCTCCTGGGTGCTAGAAGAAGGTGGATAAGGTGCTGGAGGCATCAAACTGGTGACTGGGATGCATGCCAGTGCATGCAGGTGCATGCAAACCCTAGATTCTGCATGCAAACCCTAATTTGCATGCAAGATCCTGAAAAAGATGATGTGGATATCCGAACACCCCCCCTCAAGCTAGACTATGATGTGCCAACAAAAATAATGTGGGGCCCTGGTAACTAAGACCAAAGGTCACCCCAATACAATAATCCAAAAAATGCTGAAAATAAACTAAGTGAGGAAAGAGGGAAAACCTAGTGGGAAGAAATCCCCCCCTCAAGCTAAAGCATAATAATGAATCAATCTGTCTCCACCATGATGGAACTCACCCCCAACAGTGAACGGAGGTAAGAGAACTTCTTCTCAGTGAAGCTCTTGGTGAAGATGTCTGCAATTTGCTCATCAGTAGGGCAATATTGCAGAATGATGGTGCGGTCATGCACCAACTGTCGAATGTAATGCATATGAATCTCAATGTGTTTGGTCCTCTGCCGCTGAACTGGATCTGTGGAGATCTTGATAGCACTTTGATTGTCACAAAATAGGACAGTCGAAGTAGTTCCACCAAAACCAAACTCGGAAAGAATACCCTGCAACCAAACTGCCTGAATGCAGGCATTGACTGCCCCTCGATACTCTGCCTCTGCTGAAGAAAGTGCAATGGCTGCTTGCTTTATGCTGGACCAGCAAATAGCACCATGACCAATCATGAAAACATAACCGGAAGTGGACTTCCGATCAATGCTATCACCTGCCCAATCTGAATCAGTAAAACCAATGAAATCTAGCTCAGAATCTGCAGCATAGTGTATGCCAAACTGTCTCGTACCTTGCACATACTGCAAGATCCGCTTGGCTGCTCGCCAATGAAGCTCATGTGGCTGCTGCATATATCTTGACACGGCACTCACGGCATATGAGATATCAGGCCATGAATGTGTCAAATAAAGTAGTGAACCAATCAACTGTCGATACATACTGCAATCTGCAAGCGGTGTGGAATCTCCCTCCTCAAGACTGATTCCTGAGAGGAATGGGAACGGGGCTGCCTTACATTCAGCCATATTAAACTTCAATAACAGGTCGGAAGCATATTTTTGCTGAGATATAGTGATCCCATCAAAATTTTGAGCTATCTCCAAGCCCAAAAAGTGACTCAGCAAGCCCAAATCACTCATGTCAAAAGCTAGATTTAAGGCAGATTTTAGCTTGTTTATTGAAGTAAGTGTGCTACCAGTAATAAGCAGATCATCAACATAAAGTACAATAACCAACAAATTACCTTTAACTCGCTGAAGATACACATTCGGATCAGATTTGCATCTTTGGAAATTCTGAGAAAGAAGGAAGGAGTCCATCTTTGCGTACCAAGCTCTTGGGGCCTGTTTTAACCCGTACAAAGATTTCTTCAATCTACAAACCAATGATGGATCTGATGTATAACCCTCTGGCTGCTGCATATAGACCTCTTCAGCAAGGTCTCCATGTAAAAATGCACTCTTCACATCCATGTGGTGCACTTCCCAGTGCTTGGATGCGGCAATAGCTAAAACAAGGCGGATGGAATCCATCTTTGCAACCGGTGCAAAGGTCTCTGTGTAGTCCACTCCTTGGACTTGGGAAAAACCTTTTGCCACCAACCTTGCTTTGTATTTGCTGATAGTGCCATCAGCAGCAACTTTAGTGCGGCAGACCCATTTACACTTCACTAATTTTCTTCCAGGTGGAAGAGAAACTAGCTCCCATGTATTGTTCTTTTGAAGAGAACTATACTCTTCATCCATGGCACTTTTCCATCTCGGATCTCGATGGGATGAATAGTATGATGTAGGATCTGAACCAGCCATCAAATAACAAATCTCAGGAAGAAATGGATCAGCAATAGAAAGAGCCATACCTGCTCTTTGAAAGTCTCCTCTTGTTCGTCTCGGATCAGCAGGATTTCCAAGATTCGAACCAGCAGATTGTAGAGTGTTTTGGGCCCACTTTGGTAACTGAGGAGGATCATAATGATCGGATTCCGAACCTGATATGTCATGATCATCATATGCTGCTACAATATCAGAAATATCAGAACTCATACCTTCATTATCGCTGCTCGAATCTTCTTCTGGTGAAGGCAGTGAATCGGCAGTTTTCTCCTCGACTAGTTGCAATTCTTGAAGCGGTTCTTCAAACTGCACACTGCGCTCTATGAATATCTTTTTAGATCTGATATCCATGAGTTTATATGCTTTTGATTCTTCCCCATATCCTATCAATATGCACTCGATACTTTGTGGATCCAAAGCTCGTCTCTTCTCAGAAGGAATTGTAGCCCATGCAGTAGAGCCAAAAACTCTCAAATTTGACACATCCGGTTTGTGACCAAAGAATGCTTCGAAAGGAGTCATACCTTTCACGGATGAATGTGGA
Source organism: Larix kaempferi (assembly GCA_027924585.1). NCBI lineage: Eukaryota > Viridiplantae > Streptophyta > Pinopsida > Pinales > Pinaceae > Larix > Larix kaempferi. Next base: position 26,186,946 of record BSBM01000877.1, on the reverse strand, counting down.
ACACGGTTCTGTATATATGCAGCAACATTGATTGCTTCAGCCCAAATATTTGCAGCCAAACCTTTCGATTCAATCATGCATGTAGCCATCTCTTTCAGTGACCGGTTTTTCCTTTCCGCTACACCGTTCTGCTGGGGTGTGTAGGGAACTGTATGTTGGATCTTGATTCCGCTTTGGGCACAAAGTTGCAGCAACTAGGACTTGATATATTCCCCACCATTATCAGATCTAAGAGCTTTGATCTTGCTCTCAGTGGTGGTCTCAACAGAAGCCTTAAAATCCTTGAATTTTCCAAGCACTTCTGACTTGTTTTTGAGAAAGAATACCCATGTAAAGCGGGAAAAATCGTCAATAAATGTCAAAACATACCTTGAACCATTTAATGACATATGGGGCAGCGGACCACTGATATCAGAATGGATAAATCCCAGAATAGTAGAAGCTCTGCTAGCTTTGCCGCGGTCGAATCTGTGCTCGGGGTGCTTCCCAATAATGCAACCAGTGCATATTCCCTTCGAGGAACGGAGTTGTGGAAGCCCATCTACCATGGATTTATTTGATAGCAGCAGAAAATACTTATAATTTAGATGTCCAAATCTTTCATGCCAAATCCTGCTAACCTCATTACCATGTGTGCGAAGAGCAGTGGGCTTTGCAAGCGGAATAAAGTGCAAAAACTCATAACATTTTGCAGTGTGGTTTGCCTTTCCAACCGCAACTAGTCTTCCACTTTTGATATCAGAAATTTCAACTGTATTAGGGCTGAATGTAACTTGCTTTGGATCACCAGTATGTGTCATTTGATACACAGAAAGGAGATTTGAAGCCAAGGAAGGCACATAGAGAACATTCTGAAAGCTTCCATGTTCTACATGAATCATACCTTTGCCCTTTGAAGAAATTTTTGAGTCATCTCCCAAATGGATGGGGATGGAGCTGTTTGGATCGAATGAGGAAAAAGAATCAATATTTGCAGCCATATGATTTGATGCACCCGAATCTATCAAGAGAGTAGTGGGCTTCGAAACCGTTGCCATGAGTGCTTGTCCTATTTCATGATCATCATTCCGATCCTTCTTCCTTGCACCGTCAGGAAGGGTTATGTTGTTCTTTTCCAAAAGGAGGGCCATTTGATCTATAGTCTTCTTCATACATGAACTTTCGGGATTAAAGCCACGGTTACAATAAGTACATTTAGATTTTTGGTTACCTTCTTTTCCCTTTTGCTTGGATTTCGAACTGGATGGTGCATCCGTTTGCTTGCCTTTGTCTTTTTGCATGTGAGGCTCGAATTTGGGCTTCTCCTTGTTTTGCTTTCCTTTACCATTCGAGATCTTGGGTCCTTGAACAAATAGGGCTGAATCTTTGGAGCTTATGGACCCCATTTGAATCAACTTGTCATGCTCTTTTGTAACGGACTCAATGAAGGCATTCAAGGTAGGCATCTTCCAATTCGGGGTAGTTAGCTGACCGGAATTGAAAGTAGAGACAAATACCGAATAATCTTTCCCAAGCTTGCTTAGAATGGAGAGGATCAACTGTTTATCCTCTTTGATAACACCACTGTTCTTCAATTGCAAGTTCAAGTTCTTGAATTTTGTGAAGAATTCATTGATGGTCTCGAAATTCTCAGGATTAAGGCCAATCAATTCATTCTCTAATTGAAAAGCCCTAAGCTCATCCTGCTTGCCGAATAGTGTTTCAAGTTGCTCCCATATGGCTTTTGGAGTCTTCAATCCGCTGAGATGGAAGTGAAGATCTTTGGAGATGGAGAGACAAAGAAGACCATAAGCTTCATCAAGCTTGTTGTAGTGTTTGGTTCGATCTGATACATTGTTTGGCTCCAATTCAAGACCAATAGTGACTCGGTAGTAACCTTTTGAACGTAATATGATCTCCATATCATCTTTCCAATCAAAATAATTGAATGGGGTGAGGATAGGCTTTGAAGAAGAGTATTCCATTGCAAGGAGCGAGTCAACTGATGAAGAGGAAGCTTGCATGCAGACTATAGCGAATGCAATTGCTGTAGGGAAGCTTGCATGCAGAAGATAGCGAGTGCAATTGGAGGAGACAATAAACCTGCAAATCACATAAAAACAACCACAATAAGGTCGAACAATCCACCCTTTGAGAGTTGCATCACACCTGGGATTGGATTTCAAGCAATGTTGAATAGGTCCAATGTATCAGATCCAGGAATTATGTGGTAACTCAAGCTTCTGGAGTGGTATTGGAATAATTTTCAAGCTTTGCATGCACAGGAGCGAATGCCCTTGAGATATCTCATGCCAAACTTTTTGCAATTTTTAGCAATTCAGTCAAATCTTCTTGTAGAAGCACCTGTAGAAAAGAGATCTTGTCCCTGCAATGGCTCTGATACCATGTAAAATTAGTCACATTAGATCTAATGAACAAGTAAATCAATCACAACAGATGAACATAGAAAATATGGTGCAAAACTGTGCAAAACATGCAGCAGTGCTCTCTATCCCAGAAAGGGTGAATGAATTACAATACAAACTGTCACAATGACAGAGCAATTCGAATTGCCTAAGGAGGTCATTCAAATCACTGAATGGAGTAGCTTGACTCTATCTAGGAGTCCTCATCAATCAATCGGTGGTGCTCATCAATCACAACAACTAGTCATCCAGGTGTCAATCGGAGTCTAACTGAGTGTAATAAGTGTAACTGAAGTGTGTAGCACTGATTAAGGATCAGGAGGCTCAGTGGGGGCGCATGGGAGGCTAACTGAAGTCAGAACAAGTCACCTAATCAAACTGGAGGTCAAACGGAAGTGATACAGTCAGTCAGGAGTGAAACTAGCCTCAAATCAGGGAGAATCGGAGTTAACTGAATGTAACTGAAGTGGAACTGCAGTGGTAGGTGAACAAGTGCACCCTTCTCTGGCAGTAGGTGAGAAGTGGGCGCCTTTCAGCTTAGGAGGGCTAAAACTCTGTGGTAGGTGGCTCCCGGGTGCTAGAAGAAGGTGGATAAGGTGCTGGAGGTATCAAACTGGTGACTGGGATGCATGCCAGTGCATGCAGGTGCATGCAAACCCTAGATTCTGCATGCAAACCCTAATTTGCATGCAAGATCTTGAAAAAGATGATGTGGATATCCGAACACGAAGGACTCAGTCGACTTATACATCAGGCAAAGGAGGAGGGACTTATCACTGGTATATGGGCCTCTCCACATCTGGTCATTACACATTTGTTGTTTGTAGATGATATTCTCATCTTCGGTCTTGGAAAGGAACAAGAATGGTTGCATTTTAAGTATATATTGGACACTTTTTGTACTGCCGCTGGAATGCAAATCAATTATGAAAAGTCCCGCCTATATGCTATAAATCTGCAGGAGGACGTTAGACAATCCATGAATAATTTATTCCCTCTTGATATCCTCGATCTGAGGCAGGGATTGACATACCTGTGGTATTTTTTGAAACCAAATGCATATATGGTTAATGACTGGCTATGGATTGTATAAAGGGTGGAGAACAGGATTCTCTGCTGGCAGAATAGAAAGCTCACTATGGGTGGCAGGTTGGTGCTACTAAATTCTGTATTGGCTAATATGCCAATTTATTGGTTCAGCCTGGCATCTGTTCCATTGTCCATTCTACATATGATTCGAAAACTGTTATTTAGTTTTCTATGGAAGGGTCAGACAGTTTCTTAGGGATGCCACTTAGCAGCATGGGAGACCATTTCAAGACCGAAGCACGATGGTGGATGGGGTATTAGAAATATTTTTTGGGTCCACATGGAATTACATTTAAAGTCACTTTGGCGTGGTATTTCTGATGGGGGATTATGCGGAATGTTGATTAGAGATAAGTATATCAATCCTGAATCAGTCTCTGGATGGCTGTGATCTGGAAAATTCCTGAAATGGAACTCCTCGGTCGTATGGGCTGGCTTGGTAAAAATGATCCCTACCTATAGTGTTGGTTATACTAGTAGGAAGGCAATGGGTATCAGATTGTTACTGGCAAAGATAATATTATTGGACACCCACATTCAAGTTTATCGAAGGAAACTTGTTTGATTCTTCGGGGTATGGGTCTTCAGTTTTTAAATCAGATAAAAAAGACTCACCCAGGCCTTAGGAACAATGGGGATTGGATGAGTGCCGCGGATTTGGAACTGAGTGGTATTGTGGCATGCAAATGGGAATTATTTCTCACTGGACTTCGTCATGCAGGTATTAGTCTCAATACGGATCATGGCACTCTAGTTTGGGATTATGGTTATGGTGATGGAGCGGTGACAGCAGCACATGCCTATATGGCATTGGCATCCGAGGCAGAAATTTTATCAAAATCTTGGTGGACTAATTTACTGTGGCATTGGTGCATACTTGAGAAATTAAAATTGTTCCTTTGGCTTGCTTTAAATTACAGAATATACACTGGTGATAGATACAGGTTGCATGGGGGGTATGGGCCATTGGTGTGTTTTCTGTGTCTACGGGCTGAGGAGACATGTGATCATCTATTCACCACATTCACTTATACTCTTCACTTATGGGAGGAGATTACACTGATTTTTGGGCAATATGGGTCGTGGATGGGAAGAACCCTCTCAGACTATTTGAAAGGCTGGTATGAAAGGCTGGTATGACATCTATAAATCTGCTATGGCATTCCCTATCAGCTTTATCTGGGGGCGTTTGGAGGGCTTCGAAATACTATTCTCTTTGACCACAAATCCCACTCTTTTATAAACTCGGTGGCCTTCATTAAAAGTTATACGATTGAGATGGTATGGAAACATTCTCCTCAGAAGGATGCTCTTCTGAAAACTCCGGTGATCGAATCCACAAATCCTGTTGGATTCTTCGATGGGGCTACATAGAGGGGGAGATGTGGTGCAGGTTGCTACATAAAGCGGGATAAGGATTAGTGGACAGAATTATACTTTGGATGTGGTATGGGAAGTAATACTAGATTGGAACTTATTGCATTATGGGGCACTCTCTATCTGGTGCAATACATGGGGATCAACACAATTGATGTATTTGGGGACTCCAATGCGATCATTGAATGGGTTTTACTGAAGCATAAACTTCAGTTCCCTGCCCTCACAGGCCTTGAAAAACAAAGATTTTAGGGATCATTGGATGCTTTAATGCTACAATCTTTCTGTCATGTGAGTAGAGACTACAATCAAAAGGCTGATCAACTATCTAAGATGGGGTCTTTACTTTGGAGGCGTGCAATGCCATTATGAGACATTTTTATCGAGGCCAGCATGTGGAGGAAAAGTGTTTCATTCTTTACTGAAGGTTGCTCTCTTTTATTTTTTGTAATGATAGTTAATATACTTCGAGACACTGTATGATGGCAAGAGATTGCCTTTTTTCTGACATACTAGAGACTGCAGAAACTCAGTGTTTCTTTGAATTATTAGTATTAAAAAGCTTTTGGTGGAGTATTAGAATATTTTCTGATCTGTACCCTATTTTCTTATTGGAGAACTTCTGGACTTTTCCCTGACAGGGTTATTAGCAAGCTGCTGATATGTTTTGACGGAGGATCAGAATAGATGTAATTGTCTTTATGACCAGAGACTTTGTGTAGTTTCTTTGATTCACTTATGAATAGCAGGAAACTCTTTTTCTTTTGAAAAAAAAGGCTATCAAATTATCTTCTTTTCATTGTTGAGGGTTAAAAGGAAAAAGGAAAAAGGAAAAGGAAAAGGAAAAGGATAAGGATTCATGAGACCCATTTTCATTTTAAATGTTTCTCAACTTCATAAGTTGTGCTATGAGCGTTATAAAATTGTAGAGTATTGTTTCCCATCCAAAGGGTGTGAGAGTTGGATAGTGTGAGATTTGAATAATATGGTGGGATTTTTAAATTATGGTGTTTTTTTTATGATTATGAATGTTAGATTGGTGTTTCTCATTAAAGTTATAAAGTCATTTGAAATAGCATTTATAATGACGAGATGTAAGATTAAATGCTAAATTTTATAGCATTTTGAAAGCTAACCCTAAAAATTAAATTTGACACATAGTTAATTTCATAAATTAATTTAAACAATATGAGGATATGTGGAAATCTACATTCTTTTAATCTTGAAAGTTAACGAGGTCATATGACAAAGTGGGGGTAGGGTGTAGATGTGAGCTCAAATCCATTAGTTCAATGGGTGATAGGTTGTCAAAGTTCTTTTTCCAAAGCCTTGGCTACAAAAGAGGAAGGAGACTCAAAATGAGTGTTCTCATTGAAATAGTGGTTCATTATCTCATTAGCAAGGAAAAACTTGAAGAGGAGTTTATCAACCATTTTAAATTGGTTATTTAATCTCAGGGGCTTTAAGAAGAATGTAAATGGGCATGCAAAAGTCACTAGATGTGATGTCTCAATCCCAATTAGAGGAACACTTGAGGGCATGTGATTAAGCATAATGTCTAAATGAGTTGGAAACGACATAATTTGAAATGGGTAATGACAAGTCCCTAAGATTCGATGGGTTCACATAAGGGTTCTAAAAGTAACATGGGACTTTGTTGTGTTGGGTCTTCTCCAAGGGTACAAGGAATCACTTAAGAAATAATCATTGGAAATAATTATCAATGAGGGTGTTAGCAAGATTCACTTTCAAACCTAATGACCTTGAGAACATAACATTGGTCAAGATGCTTTGTATATTAATATTGACTTAGAGAAAACTTATGATAGGGTGGATAGGATTTACTCTTCATCATGCTTAAATCTTTCACTACTACAACACACTACTCTAGCGTTGTCATTGGCATTGTTGTGCAGTATACTTTTTTTCAAAAAAATAAGTGCGGATGACAATAGACACAACACATTAAGGGGTGGCATGTTTTGTGTCACATTTGTGTCATGAGAAAACTTTCAATCATCATTTATTTAAAAAAACATATTTATCATCAATCTTTCATTGTTTTAACGTTGCACATGAGTTTTTTGCATCGCATTAACGTCGTTGTGCTTCAATATTTTCTACTTGTGTGTCATATGCATGTCATAGTGGCATTGAAGTTTGGAACTCTATAATTGTATCGTATGACATCAACTATGCATCATGTATCATGATAGTCAGAGTTGCATCAAGAATTTCATCACATTTCGTCAACGGTTGTCACATTTATTCATAATTGCATTGCACTAGCATCAAAATTGCATCATTTCGTTTTGGTACTAGGGGAATTCACAATTGGGGTGAGGCTCGTACTCACGTGACATGTGGTAAATTCCCGTCCGCTGCCACTATACCCCTAGGTGCACCAACACAACCTGCTAGCATGGGGCACGGGTTCTCCAAGGTTTGAACTTGTGACCTCTTTACAATGTGTCGTCATTTCATTCCTTTGCCAACCGATCAAAACCCCTGTGGGCCAAAATTGCATCATGTTAGCATCAAATTTGCGATGTAATTGTTATTGACTACTTAATCATTATTATTAATTATTCTTATTGTTATTGATTATTTAATTATAATTGTGTATTAATCTAATTTTTCTAATTATTATGTTTTACAATATTTAAATATTGATGAGATTTATTATTAGTATGTGTTCTTTTAATGCATACTAATCATGAGAGAAAAAAACCATGTAGATATAAAGACAATTATGAAATTTTACCACACTAACATTCAATCAATTTCATACCATGACGGAAAAAAACATGTATCCATAAATGCAATTATGAATTTTTTTACCCCACTAACATTTAATCAAGTTCATAACATTAGAGCAAAACAACATGAATCCATAAACTCAATTATGAGTTTTTTTACCACACTAACATTCAATCAATTTCATACCATGTCATGTCCCCAATTTTGGGTCATTCAGTTACCATGGTAAAAAGGGGGACAAAATAACCCTTAGGTAAATAATTTAATTTCATTAGGTGTGCATAGGATTAAATTTAGCCTAAGTGAAATGGAGGAATTATTTTTATTAATCTTAATTAATTTTTGTAATTAATTTCCTAAATAATGGAGCAAGTGGGCCAAGAGGGCGCTCTCATGGAGATAAGGTTTCCAAATTGGATCTAGAGACAAGAAAATAGAAATATGGCTAAGTCAATTTGTGGATTTAGGAAAAGAACAAAAGAAGGAAAGGTGTAAGAGTTTCTAAAAGTAAGAAAATGGAAACAACCAGAAAAAGAAAAAGGAGGGCGCAGTTTCCAAAAAGGAGTCTATTTTACAAATCAAGCAACTTTTACAAAGCAGGAAACATTTGGAGACAAAGGGGGGCGCAGTTTCTAAAGGAGAAAAGCTTGTAAGGAAAAATAAAGGAAAGTATGTCCACTCACCGGTGACCTATTCTCACAGGTCACCAAGCTCTTCAACTTGCTCAGCAGGTCATCATGAAGTTTATAAAAGAAGCCAACCAACTCCATTTCACAACTTTTGTCATTGTGAGTTTATGAGTGAAGCATTTTAGCTTCTCAAGGTTTGGTGATGTGCCCAAGCCAATCAATGGGTGATATGCCCCATTCTTATACTCTACTTCTCTTCTCTAATATTATCTTAGGATTTGCAGCCATGGAGATCTGATATGCAGGTCCATATACTCCAATAATAAGAAGTCCCCAAGCATACAAGGATTTATCATCATACAGGGTACATTCGGAGGAGACAACATTGAAGGGCCGAAATGGAGGTTTCGGGTTCAGAACTTCTGATCATTTATGGTTTGTGAGACCCATTCCATTACGTCCGGAGGGCCATTTTCAGTAGGAAACATTTTTTGTCTCATCGAAAAAGGTGTCCAAATGACCAAGATACACCCATTTTCACTAGAGCCAAGGTGTTAAATTTTGAGCATTAATTCACAATACTCTAGGATCTTTGCTGAGAGAATAACATATACAGTATATCAATGCATGACAATCACAATATGACAAGCATCATAAGAATCAAAAGCATAAGAGACAAGAGACACAGAGTTTCCGTGGGGAAAACCCTAAGGTGAAAAACCCCACAACTTCCTCAGAGATAGAGAGAGCAATGGCTCAACCAAAGTACAACCAAATAACACTGAGATAGTCTCCTAGTAGCAGATGATCCTCCTCCTCACTAGTGCGCCACTTTCTGAGTGAGAGTGAGTTACTTTTCCGAGTGAGTAAAATAGAGATCTCCGATCTCTATTTATACTAACCTTTTTGCCCAGTGACCTTATGGGGCCGACTTGTCTAGCTAGGTACATCCACATTATATTATATATAATTCAAGGCCGACCCCACAAGGTGGTCTAATAACCCATCGGCAAGTACACACACTTGCAACACTTGTCAATCCACATGACGACACTTCCTTATAGAGGAATGACACATCTCTTATAAGGGTACAATAAATATATATAAAATACACAGATGAAATACATTCCGAAGTTACACATACATCAACACAAGGTTTCATGTGTTAAGGAGCACACGTGTGAAGTTCCAGTTCAGTGAATGCGACCATGAAAACTTAGGAAGCTCAGTGTGCCCTCATACTCTATCTCAGACTTGTTGTAGACCCAAGTACACTTTCAGATCAGATATTTAATCATCTCATCTCTTCTTATAGCTCTTCTGTGGCTCTATGTATGGATTTTCTAGTCTATAAGACATTGTACCATTGAGGAGCCATTAAATGAATACAAGCTTGGTTCATTGAGTTATATTTCGACTTACTGCTGTTTAATATATTATATCAGAACATTATAATACTTCAGAACAGAGTATTTCAGTTAATGAAATCCATTTAGTAATCCAGATTGAAAGACTAGCTCATTGAGCACTATTTAGTGACTAGTTTTACTGAAATGATTGCCAAATTCATTCTGAGTGTCAGTTTTTCTTTTCTTAAGTTGTAGGATGTTAATAATACATTATATTTACCATATCAGTCCTTACTTTAAGAATTTGGAAGAATTTAACTCCTTTTTGTAAAGATTGGAAATTAACTAGCTCAACAATCCTCAATTGGATTAAAACTTCCAAACCAATCCTACTCTCTCCAATCTAGTGCATCCATTGAACTTATTTGACTGTCATAGATCAGCCTTGGACTCCCAGTATGCCCACCTATCTAGTATGCATATGCTAGCTGCCCAGGAAGCCTCGAAGTAGGCAACAGTGCACATTGTTGTTGAAAAGTGAATGGTTCTGGTACATGGTGCATATGACATCTCTAATTTGAAAATTTGAACTGTTGTTGCACCTCATTCCATACATTTTCCAAAATTGAATGTTCATCCTACCACCCTCATATCTTTCCTCAGCACCCATCACTTACTTCCTACTCTGCTCGGAAAAATTGTCAGAAACTTGACTAGTGCATTTTATCAAAAATTTGAAGTTAGAGTTAATATCTTGGTTGAATCTTCCCAAGGATACTACATACCATTACAGCAAAAGAACATGTGCCCATAAATGCAATTATGAGTTTTTTTACCACACTAACATTCAAGCAATTTCACACCATGAAAGCAAAAATCCATGTATATATAAATGCAATGATTAGTAAGTATTGAGGATAGATGAAGATCTTTGACAAGCCTTGGATTTAGCATCTTTTTATCATCATTTCACCTTATCTATAATATTTTTTTCTTATCCATAATCATGTGTTAATCCCTTCTAATGTTCATATGCAGATTTTAGGCTGAAGGTGTTTTACATTACATGTTTTAGTATTTCATTTGATTTTTTACTAACATTAGGGGAATTAGTGTACTATGTATTTGCTTTGAATATTGACTCATTTGTTAGGAATCGACTACAAAATATTTGAGGGAGTTCTATAGCATTTGTAGATCCTCTACAGGTATATTTTGAAGGTTGCAGAACCTTTGTAGGTAGTTACATAAACTCTACAGGCAACTACAGTACCTTTATATGCAGCTAAGGAAACTCTACAGGAAATTACAAAACCTTTACATCAGTCGCATAACCTTTTGTAGGCTACAAAACCTACGAGCCGTGAATCATATACAGAACCTACAAGCTACGGATCCTCCTGCAGAAGCTACAGAACCTCCTACAGAAGCTACAGAACCTGCTACAAAGCCTACGAGCTGCAGATCCTCTACAAAACTAGAAATTCAAGGGCATACTTGGCTTATCCATAAATATTTGAAGATCTCTATCAAATATATGATGGACCTAAGAAGTCAAAATTTTTTATGAGACATTTGGGATGAGTTTTGACTATTTTATTATAGCCTCTCTCCATAAATTCGAATTTGACTTTAAAGGTATCTTAAATAACATTTAGTTAGCAAATATCTTGGAATTAGTTTTGAAGATCCAAATTATTAGCAAATTGTTGAGGATATTTTGGATCTTTATTTATTATTTGTTAAGGAGAACTCATGTATAAATAAGAGCTCTTTCTCCATTCCAAATTGAAGAACTCTTAGAGCAATAGTCCAAATAATGATGGAATAAAGCTATACTTTCATCTTGATTCAATATAGGTCTTCTTTTTTTATAATTTTTTTCAATGTGTTTTTATTTATTTTATGATCATTCAGTTTTAATTTGCTACTTTGTTTTAATTAGATAATTTTGCATCTCTCGTTATGTAGTTTATTTCTGCGATGTAATTTTAATCTGTAGATTAGTGATTGAGAAGTTTATTTTACAATTCATGAATGCAATGAATGTGCTTATTGCTATAATGTTATTTACTACCTTGGATCATAAACAATAACTTGTATTTGGAAAGGATAGCTTTCACATTTCATTTATGCAATTTACCTTTCTGTCAAGTGTGATTTAGTTTTAGAATTACTTTTCTCGCACAATGTGACTTAGTTTTAGAATTTACTTTTTTCGCATAGTGTGAATGTAGTTTTAGAATTTACTTCCAGTAGATTGTGAATTCGTTTTAACCTTTACTTTCAAGCAAAGTGTGAATTTAGTTTTAAAGCATTTACTTTCCTATCATGTGATTTACTTTCCTTGCAACTTAGCTTTGGTAGTTGTTTAGCTAGCTAGTTCCTTTACAAGACTATATAACTGTCATACCACTATTTGTAAGTAAGGTTATTGAACTACAACTTCACAGTAGACAAACCAATGCAAGATGACATTGTGGCTTGCACATACAATGCATGGTAACTCACAAGTTTCAAACGAACCTCGGGTTGACAATTATGTACAGACTTTTTACTTATCCTTTGAGAAATTATAAGGTAAATAAAAGCCCGTAATTTTTCATCAAATTAATTTTATGATGTTTTTTTTCTTCTTGAAAATAAAGACCCAAGAGGATGATCATGTGGTGCAGTAAGAGCCATCCAAATTACTAATTTTTCTTTTGCAAGAAGCTTGGAAAGAGGAAGAAGACTTGGTGAAAGAAGATTTTGTTGAAGAAGTCAAGGGGAAGCCATTGAATAAGGAGTACACAAGACTCAAAAATTTCAAAAGGGGTATGTAATATGTCATTTGATTCATAAAAATACATCATGTAGCATTGAAATACATTGTTTTTAAGTTGGGCTATAATCATTTATTGATATCTTGCAAACTTTTTAGTTTTTTTGGGATCAGTAGCTAAGCTGCAGATCCTTCAAAGCGCATGTGTATGTCAACTTAGGATTTGGATTCTTGAATTTTCTTGTTATTTGGATGCTTTACATTGAAATTATACCCCTACAAACATTCACTCCCATCTAGATCATCATTTTGGTGAGAAATTAGCTATTGGGGTATTTTGGCTTGTTAGATTTATTGAAAACATAGTTGAGACAATCATGTTTTGAGGGACTATATTGGCGCATTTTAAAAAAAAAATTCTATTCAAATTAGTCCTTGAATTCTAGTTTCTAATCCAATTTGAATTTTCCAATTTGGGTATCAAACGAAAAAGATATGGTCAAAACACTGATTGAGTGTAGAGTAGGAAACTTAAGAACATAGTTGGGACAATCACTTTTTAGGTGCCCAAATGGATGAATTTCTCAGACCTGTTACTAATGAATATTTTTCTATTAATCTAGTTTACAAATCAATTTGAATCACTCAATTTTGATATCATACGAGAAAGTTATTCCCAAAACACTAACTTCCTATCCTAAATCAGCACTCTTAAAACTTTGTCTCCTAGGCTGTTCATCGGAATATTTGACCCATCAATTCTTCTTAGAATTAAAAATTGTTTCTATTGGAGGTACATATGAGAATATAATTTAATCTCCAATTTGAATCGATTCAATCCGCCGTCAAATGAAAAAGTTATGTTCAAATTAATGACTATTGGTCTAGGATGGAAATTGCAAACAAACATGTCATGCAGGATGTTATTTATCATATTTGGCATACCATGTTAATGAATTTTGAAAATATGTTTCTACTGGAGGTATCCCTCTAAATCCGCTTTCATTTGGTTTTGGAATCACTCAAATCGGTTGTGAAATGAAAAATTTATTCACAAAACAACGTTGGGTAGTCTAGGTTGGTCACCGCTCTCCAATAGGTAAAAAGTGCATTTTGTTTTGTTTATCTTCCTTGGATTTGTTTTATAAGAAATTTTTGTATTTATCTTGCATATTTATACTATTAAGAGATATTGATAACCTCTATTCTTCCACGAGCTCACGTTTTATTTCAGGTAAGTGTTATTTTTTTGCAGGTCTTAGGAAGATCAAGAAGATCAACCTATGCATGAGTGATTCGTAAAGACCAAATTTCATGTCAAATGGGCATGCTCTCCATAAATCCAACAATGAATATTCAATATCATGAGATGTTTTTCTTAAATCTCAAGTTCCTTGAAGTCTAATCTAGCAGTGTCTTACTTGAAGACAACAACAAGAAGACATTTTTATAATCAAAAGTTGCAGATGGATCCAGAATGAGACACATGAAGAATTGATTTGAAGAATTTGAATACCATTATTCAAGAGGTTAAGTGCCACTGCCATATTCCCCATTTCTACATCTACTACACCATTGTTACAAAAGAATCCTTCCGGAAGACCTAAAGTTCATCATGCTCATTCACCAATGCCATGGTATGCCTATGTATTTCCTTCTTCCCATATACATGCATGCTGAAGTTATTAAATATTTTATTTTCTTTTTGGTTGATAACCCTTGATCATGAACATAATTCATGTCACCACTTACATCAGATTAACTTCAACCTCCACCATTTAATCACTTCCATGAATTTTTGCTCCATCCATCCCTCACCCACACAATAAAGTTAGCTTGGATCACTTACAATGCCAAGCTCCCTCATTGCCATACCTCATTTCCGAATATGGTGAAAACCTGTCTCAGGCGCCATCAGACCTTGGAATGCTTGAAAACAAGCTTGTTGGAAGGCATTCTCCGGGAATAAAAATTCTGACTATGAAAACCCTTTGGGCACAGTTAGACAAAGCTTGTTTGAAAACTAGCTTGCTAGCATACAAGGTTTTCAAATAAGTGAGAAATAAACTATTCCATCCAAGTTGATATTTAAATAAAGTTTCCAGGATTTGATACTCCATCAAAAGATCATTTTCAGCTCCATGTCTCAGTTGCAATTCATCATGTTATGAGCTCCAAATTCCACATTTCTTGCAAGTTTCTACATCATTGTGGACCACATCAGATCTTCAATTTAGAAGGATGTTGCTACACATTTCATGATATTCTTAGGTAGGTACATGTATGTTTATTTTCCTTATCATTAGTCAAGTTCATTGAATACTATAGATTTGTATTTGGAAAATCACTTGAGCCTTTTTCCCTACTTCCTCCTATATTTCTAAGGGTAGTAAAAGCTTTCAGTTTGGGGGAAGGGGCACACCATTACCTACCACGACCACACCATTACCCATCATAATCCTTAAATTATTCATCATCATGATTGCCTATCCCATACCATTCTTTCTCAACCCAAAGCCTCATCCTTTCATTTAAGCATTACCTCATCTTTACTTCCCTAACTTAGCCCACTCTGACATCTCCTAACACCCAAGCATGAAAATGATGTCGCTAGACAATCCTTGTTGTTGTCACACAAGAACCAACAATAGGAAGTCTTGTTGCTGCCACATAAGAACCAACAGTGAGAAGAAAAGAACATCTGATGCACATGGACAAGCCAAAGAAACTGCTAACTTGCTGCTACCACACAAGAACCAACAGGAGAAGCATAAGAAGTTTTGATGCTTCCACACAAGAACCAACAATAAGGAGAGATGGACAACCGATCAACATGGACAAGCCAAGGCCACTATAGGAGAAAGGGAATAGGCTGGCCACAAGAACCTACAACTGAATAAACTAATGTAGAAGTTATTCTTACAAGAGGGTGGAAATAAATGTATGAGTCTCTTAATTTATTCATGTGTACAAGATTGGTTCACATCTTCAAAGAATAGATCAAGCTGACAACTATTGGGACTGCATTACATATGGTCTTTGTTTGGGGTTGGATCTTAGTACATTTGACAAAGCAACTCTTGATAAGCATGTGAAATCACATATTCAGATTTCTCTATGCAGATCACTCATCCCCGTTTTGAGGAAGTATTGAGAACAAGTATCTTTAGATGGATGTACTAGTTCTTTACTCATGTTTTTTTAATAAAATTTCAACTCTCTGCCTCAATCACAAAATATTAGCCCATAGTTTTCAGTCTGATTTGAAAGGTTTTCAATTTAAGGAAATTATTTGACATCGTTGAAATTAGAAGGCTAAGATTTAGCAAGAAAACCTGTTGATGTATATGTAACTTCAGAATGTATTTCATCAATGTATATTGTACTCCTATAGAGATGTGTTATTCCTCTATAAGGAAGTGTCGTCATTTGTATTGACAAGTGTCGCAAGTGTCATAACTTGCCGATGGGTTATTAGACCACCATGTGTGGGGTCGGCCCTGATTAAGTTAACCATGGGTTATTATTCTAAGCTAGACAAGTCGGCCCCATAAGTTTATTGGGCAGTCAGGACAAGTATAAATAGAGATCGGGAGATCTCTATTTTGATCATCTCATTATCTCACTCTACATCACTCGGAAAGTGGCGCACATGTGAGGAGGAGGATCAACTGCTAGGAGAAGACTATCTCTGTGTACTTGGGTTGTAATTTGGTTGTATCATTGCTCTATCTGTCTCTGAGGAAGTTGTGGGGTTTTTCACCTTAGGGTTTTCCCCACGGAAACTCTGTGTGTCTATTGTCTCTTATGTTTGCATCTTGTGATGATTGATATGCTTGCTATGATTGATATGCATTGATATACTGTACATGTTATTCTCTCAGTAAAGATCCTAAAGTATATTGAATTAATGCTCAAAAATTAACATGGTATCATAGCTAACCTGAGAAGAAGACACTTTGCAGTTGCAGAAGCTAGGGCTTCTTTTTTTTGGGTTTCTCTCCATAGATTTTGGAAAAGAAATATGATAGATTGACTCTCCTCAGCAAGGTGAATCTTTCTATCCAATCAGAATTCAGTTCTGAGCACTTTCAGTTTTGGCCCTAAAAATTAGGGTTTCCACAAAAATAGTAATTTCTGAAATCTGAAGACATAGCTGGAAGATCCTTGGAAAAATCGAAGTTTAGAGCTTTTGATTGAGATTTTTGGCTAGGTAAATCTTCGGGAAACTCAAACCCTAATTCAGGGTCCTCCCATGTGAATCCGAGAGATTGAAAAGCATTTATGAAGGGTGAAACTTTGTAGTTTTCAAATTCTGAGTATACCAGGCTGATCAGCTCATCAAGGCGCATCTTTCTATCCTTTCAAAAAGTTGAAATTCACATTCTGAATTTTTAGGGTTTCTCTGACAAACCCTAATCCTGGACCAGATCCAGTTTTCAACAAATCAAGTGGTAAGACCTAAATCCTTTCTATTTCCATTTGAAGTACTCTTTAAGATGTCTCACCACACCAAGCTTGAGGATAAGCTTGAAGGGGCTAATAACTTCCGAGCCTGGAAGTATATGATTGGGTTAATCCCGGAAGAAAATGAATTGGACACCTACATCAGCTCTGAGGTCCCTATCCCAAAGGATTAAGAGGCTAAGGCATTGCATAAGAAGAACTTGGTCAAGGCAAAGAGAATCATTGCTGATTCTATCAAAGACCATCTCATACCAAATGTGTCATCTCTGAAGACACCCAAGGAGATGTTTGACTCTTTGACCAAGCTATTTGAAGGGAAGAACATAAATTGGAAGATGACTCTGCGGAATCAATTGAAAGGGGTCAAGCTGTTGAATGGAGAAACCATTCAATCTTACTTCTCCAAGGTCTCTCAGATCAAGGAACAACTTGAAGCTGTGGATGAAGTAGTGGACAATGGTGAAGTTCTTATGACCACTCTGAATGGCCTACCTAGGTCATGGGACTCTTTTATTCAAGGAATCTGTGCAAGAAAGAAATTGATCTCTTTCAGTAGACTGTGGGAGGAATGCTCTCAAGAAGAAACTAGGATCGTGGCCCGAGAAGAAAAGATGGGAAATGAAGATCAAGCTCTCATAGCACATAACAAGAAAGGTAAGTTCAAGAAGGAGCCATCTCATAACAAAAGACCTTCTCACCACCATCACCAAAAGGGTAAGAAGGATCTGAGATGCTTCACCTGTAATGAGAAGGGACAATTTGCTATAGATTGTCCCAAGAACAAAAAGGGTTCCAAAAACAACAAGAAGAAGGGAAACAAGAAGAGATATCATGCTCATGCTATTGAGGATGATGAACCTCCCAAGAAGAAGGCTAGAGCAGAAAGTGATGATGATGACTCATCAAGCGAAGAAGAGTATGTTCTAATCTCTGCTCTCACAGGTACTATCTCTCATGGTTGTAATGATTGGCTTATTGACAATGGGGCTTCAAAACACATGATTGGGTTTAAAGAATCATTTGCTAATCTATCTGAACATGAGTCACCCCATAAGGTGAAACTTGGGGATGACTATCAATATCCTATCAAAGGAAGTGGTGAAGCCTCCTACAACCTAGACTCTGGGAAGTCTTTGAAGATGAAAGAGGTTCTATATGTACCTGGGCTCAAGAAGAACTTACTCTCCATATCTGCATTGGATGCAAAAGGCATGAGGGTTGCATTTGTAGATGGCCAAGTTCTAATGTGGCCAAAAGGTAAAAATATAGATGATGCGGTGGTGATTGGAGAGCAAGAGGGAGGATTGTATAAATTGAAGGGACAACCTGAACATGCCATGGTACATGAATCCATGGAGCCAAGTGAACTTTGGCATAGAAGGCTTGCTCATGTGCACTATAAAGCACTACCAATTGCAAGCAAAGCTGTAGAGGGTCTTCCTGAAATCAATACCAAACATGAGGTGTTTGCAAAGGATGTGCAAAAGGAAAGAACATAAAGAAGGCATTTCCAAGTAGTGAAAGCAAGGAAAAAGGAATCTTGGAAATCATCCACTCTGATGTATGCGGTCCGATGTGATCCAGTTCTCTCAGTGGGTATGTTTACTATGTCTCCTTCATTAATGACTTCTCCAGGAAGACTTGGGTTTACTTCTTAAAGAACAATGATGAAGTGTTTGATAAATTCAAGGAATTCAAAACCTTGATGGAAAACCAAACTGATAAGAAGATCAAGACATTCAGATCTGATAATGATGGAGAATTCACTTCAGGTGACTTCAAAAGACTTTGCAGTGATTCAGGGATTAAGAGGGAGTTGACTGCTCCTTACAATCCACAACAGAATGGAGTTGCAGAAAGGAAGAATCGAACAATCATGGAAGTAGCATGGGCAATGCTGCATGACCAGGAGCTACCTATGCATCTATGGGCAGAAGCAGCTAGGACAACTGTATATGTGCAGAACAGAACACCCCACAAGATATTGGACAACAAGACACCAGAAGAGATCTTCTCTGGTAAGAAACCTGAAGTCAGCCATCTCAGAATATTTGGTTGTCCAGTATATACTCATGTCCCAAAGGAAAAGAGGACTAAGCTAGATCCTTTAGGAAAGAAGGGTATCTTTGTGGGTTATAGTGAAAGCTCGAAGGCTTACAAAATATACTTTCTAGGGTTCAAGAAGATTGATTTTAGCAGGGATGTAACATTTGATGAAAACTCAGCATTCATCAAAACAAGGAAGACACCTGTTGAAGATCATGAAGAACCAAAGGAAACCAGATTTCAAGATAATAGCATGACTGAAGCAATTCCAGATGCTGATCGTGAAATTGAAGATCCACAAGAACCTGTAGATCCACCTCATGAGAAGGAATCTAACAAGATGAAACTTGCATGGGCTAGAGAGCTCATTCAAGATGCAAAAAGATATGGCATTCCAGAAGAAGAACACAGAGCAAAGAAGAGAACTAGATCACATACCAGCTATGTTGTTTTACTCTGTGATATCATGAACAAAGAACCTTCAAGTTATGAAGAAGCAGCGTAAAAGAAAGAATGGAAGGATGCCATGGTCGAGGAATACCAATCAATAATGAAGAATGATGTTTGGGATGTAGTCCCAAGACCTGAAGGGAAGTTTGTTGTGACTTCCAAATGGATCTACAAGATCAAGCATGCTGCAGATGGCAGCATAGAGAAATATAAAGAAAGATTTGTAGCTCGTGGATTCTCCCAGAAAGAAGGGATTGACTATGAAGAGACCTTTGCTCCTGTGGCCAGATACACTTCCATCAGAATAGTACTTGCTCTGGCTGCAGTGATAAAATGAAAGATACACCAGATGGATGTCAAGACAGCCTTCTTGAATGGTGTAGTCGAGGAGGAAGTGTATGTGGAGCAGCCACTTGGTTTTGAGACACATGACAAGAAGTCATATGTGTGCAGTTTGAAGAAAGCCTTATATGGCTTGAAGCAAGCTCCTAGGACTTGGTATGGTAGGATGGACAGTTTCCTATCTAGTTTGGGATTTACCAAGAGTAAAGCAGATTCCAACATTTACTATAAGGTTGAGGAAGGCAATCCTATGATACTACTCCTTTATGTGGATGACCTGTTTGTTACAGGTAATGATAGTTTGATTGCTGATACCAAGAGGAAGCTTGTTGCCGAGTTCGAGATGAACGAATTGGGGATGATGCACTATTTTCTAGGCATGGAGGTGTGGCAGAGTGCAGATGGGATCTTCCTTGGACAAGGGAAGTATGCAGTAGAGATCCTGAAGAGGTTTGGGATGATGGACTGCAAGGCCATGGCCACACCTATGGCATCGAACCTGAAGCTTCTGTGTGATGCTTCATCTGATCCGGTTGATGTCACGATGTATCGTCAGATGATTGGGTCCTTCATGTACTTGACAAACATGAGACCAGATATTTGCTGTGCGGTGAACACATTGAGCCAGTTCCTGACAGACCCCAGAGGTGTTCACCTGGTTGCTGTAAAGGATATTCTGAGGTACCTGAAGGGTACGGTTGACTATGGGCTCAAGTATGATGCGAATCAAAAGTTTAACATGTAGTGTTATGTTGATTCGGATTGGACAAGTAGTGCTACAGATAGGAAGAGCACTTCTGGGTGTTGCTTCAGTATGGGATCAGGTGTGATCTCTTGGTTTAGCAGGAAGCAGTCCTGCGTAGCACTGAGTACAGCTGAAGCAGAGTATGTTGCAGCTAGTTGTGAGGCAGTATGGCTTCGGAAGCTACTGTCTGAGTTATTTGATCTCCCACTGGAGGCTACTGGTATCTTTTGTGACAACCAGAGTTGTGTGACGCTGTCTGAGAATACAGTGTTCCACGACAGGTCGAAACACATTGAGATCAAATATCACTATATAAAGGATATGGTGTAGAGAGGAGCAGTAAAGCTCCTGTATATTGCAACGGATGAGTAGGTTGCAGATGTGCTGACGAAGCCACTAGCCAGAGTGAAGTTCGATTACTTCAAAGAGAGGCCTGGTGTTCTTCAGATTGATGACACTTCGAGGAAGAAGTGATGGACACATTTGCAGGAGCCATTCCGAGCATGGTGAGAGGAGGATCCTTCCATGGCTGTGGATATAAGCACTGGATGATGAGCATCAGGACGATGCTCCAGTTACTGTTCTGTATGTATATGTATGTACGCATCATTTTGGATGTTGGATATGATCAGTTGGATCATTTATATGTATATGTATGTATGCATCATGTTGGATGCTAGATATGATCAGTTGGATCATTTGTATATGTATGTACGCATCATGTTGGATCTTGGATATGATTAGTTGGATCATTTGTATGTATATGTATGTATGCATCATGTTGGATGTTGGATCATGTGTATGTATCAAGTGGATACATTGTATGATCAGGTAGATCATGCATGTTGATATGTATCAGGTATAATCAGGTGGATCATGTATTTATATATGTATCAGGTGGATACATTTTATGATCAGGTAGATCATGTATGATGATATGTATCAGGAATATACTGTGTATGCATCAGGTGGATGCATTGTATGATCAAGATGATCATGGATGACTAGCTTCAGGATGTTGCTCCAGATGACATGCATTAGGACGATGCAGTGTTGATGATCAGGATGATCATGTGCACATCAGGATGATGTATGGTGAGTATCAGGTTGATACTCTGTGGCCATGGACAGGTTGTGTAGATGAGCATGTAAGTAGACCTGGGAGATCTAGATGGGATGAAAAAGGCCTCAGATGCTCTTTCGAGGCATTGCTCTGGGAGGACATGTAAGTAGACTTGGGAGATCTGGACAGGATGAAAAAGGCCTTAGATGCTCTTTCGAGGCATTTTTCTATGGCATGTAAGTAGACCTGGGAGATCTGGACAGGATGAAAAAGGCCTCAGATGCTCTTTCGAGGCATTTCCATGACCACATGTAATCAGACCTAGAGATCTGGACAAGATGAAAAAGGCCTCAGATGCTCTTTAGGGTTCTTGCTTGGCAAGACACCCTTTTAAGGTTTTGTGGTAGGAGTCAGATGTAATCAAACCTGGAGATCTGGACAGGATGAAAAAGGCCTCATATGCTCTTTAGGGTTCTTGCTTGGCAAGACACCCTTTTAAGGTTTTGTGACTGTCACATGTAAAAGATCCTGGGAGATCCTATAGGTTGGAGTTGTGTACCCGTAACAGCCTGGGATGCTCTTTCGAGGTTTTGTGACGCACGTAATAAGTCCCGAGGATTCCACAGTATGGCCAGTAATGATGAAGACCTACAAGTGGTGGGCCTACATCCAGTATGAAAAAGGACTGGCTTTGTAGAACTTCCTATGATGAGTAGATTCAGAGATTGACTGAGATAGCAGTAGCAGTGATGATGATGATGATTCGAGGACGATGATTCGCTGATGATGATCTAGAGAAGAAGACTTGTGCTAGCAGATCTGTGTCGAGAAATACATTCCTATTTAAGAGGGAGTGTTGATGTATATGTAATTTCGGAATGTATTTCATCTATGTATATTGCACTCCTATAGAGATGTGTTATTCCTCTATAAGGAAGTGTCGTCATTTGTATTGACAAGTGTCGCAAGTGTCGTAACTTGCTGATGGGTTATTAGACCACCATGTGTGGGGTCGGCCCTAATTAAGTTAACCATGGGTTATTATGCTAAGCTAGACAAGTCGGTCCCATAAGTTTATTGGGCAGTCAGGACAAGTATAAATAGAGATCGGGAGATCTCTATTTTGATCATCTCATTATCTCACTCTACATCACTCGAAAAGTGGCGCACATGTGAGGAGGAGGATCAACTGCTAGGAGAAGACTATCTCTGTGTACTTGGGTTGTACTTTGGTTGTATCATTGCTCTATCTATCTCCGAGGAAGTTGTGGGGTTTTTCACCTTAGGGTTTTCTCCACGGAAACTATGTGTGTCTGTTGTCTCTTATGTTTGCATCTTGTGATGATTGATATGCTTGCTATGATTGATATGCATTGATATACTGTACATGTTATTCTCTCAGTAAAGATCCTAGAGTATATTGAATTAATGCTCAAAAATTAACAAAACCTTTTTTTTTGCCTTTGATTTTCAGAACTATGAATACAAAATATGGCCAAACATAGAGATTGGAAATATGGGGATGCTGTGCTGTTTATGCCATATTGAAGAAGAGAACATAACATAGATATGGAGGAGAAAACAATGGGATTGCTTATTATTTTGTGTGAAGAACCTGCAACAATTAATTGATAAAATGCACAATATATGAGATCATAAAATATTTTATTGATCGCAAGCCACTTCGAGGGGGAAACCTCCTTTGAGCAGGCTCAATACAAAATAACTTCACGGTGCCTTCATTGGCATCAACACAAACTTATATACTAGTCTATGCGGCAATACTATGGGTCAATGCCATGGGACATATAATACTACGGGACGACTTACAAAGCATATGCATCCAATACTATGGGATAATACAAACTATGGATCAACAAATACTACGGGACGTCTTACAAAGCATATGCATCCAACAACAATATACTAACAAAGTAAATACATGGGTTCCTAAAATCCCCTCTCCCTTAGAAAAAGATTTGTCCTCGAAGCTTTAGATGTGGAAATTGATGTTGAATCTGAAGGAGTGGTGCCCATGTAGCATCCTCTGGTTTCATGTCGTGTCACTGAATGAATACCTCTATGATAGAGAGAGAGAGAAGCATAAGCCCTTTGAGTGTCAGGGAGGATTGCTTGGAAGGATGTAGACAAAGAAAAACCATATCAATTGCTTGAAAAGTGTGCTAAGAATGGCGTTGATCGGCTTGTTGTTTCATTCGAATTCTGGCCATGTGAAGAGTGTCCTACAAAATGCGAAGAATTTGATCACGGTTTCGAAGAACCATGTCAATTGCCTGAACTAGTGCACTGTTAAGGGTGTATGGAAGAAGAAATTGTGGTGCTTGACCATAGATTGCTTCATCTAAAGTAATTTTAGATGCAGTAGGGTACCACCATTCAGCGATAAGGAGCCATTTCTTCCATTGAGGTTGTTGTGCAGAGGTGAAGCAACGAAGATAAGTTTCCAAACATTTATTGGTAATATCAGTCTGCCCTCCAGATTTAGGGATCCCTTCAATAAATTCTAGAGACATATCTGTCCAGATCCGTGTAGGGATGGGTATGGGTTCGAGCAATCCCGGAAGGAGCTGGAAAGTATCATATGCAACCACCATCTGTTGAATTGTCCTTTTCATTCCTTGCCAAAAGAAGGTATGTTGTGCCTGCTCACACGTTTGGAGGAACCCAGAGTGCTTGACCAATGGAGACGCATGGAGTTCAGAGAAGATAGCCTATTGAAGATCTGTGCTCTAGTGAAGCACAAGATGACCCTTGTATCTCAGGGAAGTTCCATCCCAAAAGTAATGCGGTACAGTAGAAGGGTTGTTGGCCAACCGTTGGATGAGTTGAGATAAGGAGGAATCATTGACATAGCCCTGTTGAATAGATTGCAACCAATTTGGAACATGCATAGAAATAACTGAAAGAGAAACTTGGCAATCAAATGTGTGATAAAGAGCATTTGCCACGAAATTGTCCTGACCTGTCATGTAAGTGATCTCATAGGCATAACCCAGGAGTTGGTGAACCCATTTCAGTTGTGCGGGTGAGGAGACCCGTTGTTCTAGGAAATATTGCAGACTCTGGGGAGCAGTCTTGATGCAAAAATAATTCCTGAATAGGTATGGCTACCACGTCTGTACTGCATGCAAAATAGCCATAATTTACTTCTTAGATGTAGAGGCAACTAAATTCTTACCTGAAAGGTCTCTTGAAAGAGGAAATTCCACTGGTTCAGCAAAGACACCTGTATATCTCACCAAAATTTGTTGGAGATCCAAGGGAGTATGTAATATCCCGATTTTGACCCTATTGCATTAAAATTGTAAATGATGTAAATATCATTATTAAATCATGGTGAGGAGTTCAAGGACAAGGCCCCGCCATCGATTTAGCATTGTATGTATCGGAAATTAAAAATAGATGCCTATGGTTCTTGTGCTAGATAGACACAATGTAAATTAAGACATCATGTAAATGTGAATTTTAATGAAATACCCACAACTAGCTATGTAATGCAACAAAAAGATGGGGGCATGATTCTACAAGGAATACGGAGGGAAATTATTCAAACCCTTGAGCCAATGGTGTTAACCCAAATGTCAATGAAGGAACCCATAAACCCTCAACTAGCCGTTTTGACTTATGCACGCAATCATTTAATTCTTCCAAGAGTTGGTTGAGGTAGTTAATGCCTTGGGAATGAAGAGGTATGGCAGCCAATTTCGTGTATGGGCAAGCCATCAACCTGGAAAATCGTATTTTGTCTCCGTGGGCAAGAATACACCCACGAAATTGACCCCAAAGCCATTCTTCACCCATGGCCTTTTCTCTCTCACGTAGTCTGAGCTAGCTGGGGTTTTCCCTTCACGTTTTCTACCATTTTTCCTGCATTTTCCATGGATGGGAACTCGTTTTTGGTTGGTACAGTGACTGGGAGAGGAGAGCCACGAATTGGGGGTTTGATGGAGGCCGTTTTTGCTCCTGGGTTGTCCATAAACGTTTTCTGAAAACAAATTTTCCTTCCCAAGGGTTATTCCTCATTTGCCATTTCATTTATGGTTGCCCTTTTTTTTTTTTTTTTTTTTTTTCTTCTGAAGCTCATGGAAACCCCATTTTGTGCATCCCACTGTAAAAAAGTTTCTCTTCATGCCCAACACTTGTGTTTTTGCTGTTATGTGCATCCCCGTTCTGGTTTGATATTGTGAGCAGGAATTTAGGAGTGGAAGAGGACATAATTGGCTTGATGAGCCGAGTGAGGAGGTAACCTCTCAAGAAGATCAAGAGGGCTGACTACTCTTCTAGGCACACCTTGAACAATACTATATTGGAAGGTATGGCCTGAGGGACTGTGTGGTAGTGAAGGGAATACTTCCTTGTATTGGGTGTGTAGGTAATGTGGGTACCAAGCTAGATAGATCTGGTAGAGGTATCCATAGCTCCGTGGATGAGCCACTAGCTTAGCAATTCATTTCCTTCCATTGCCTTAGCAGCATGATAAGCCCAATTGTAGATTGGCTTGGCTGATTCTGGTGTATCTTTGGGCTGTGTGTGAGTCTGTTGTTCCCTGGTTCCTTGTAGAGATCATGCCCATCTCGGGGGGTGGCAGTGTGTTGAGATATTGATGATCACAAATGGCCTATGGTTGGGAGGAACGTTGCAGTTGCATAGCTTATTGCTCGGGACTACCTTGTTGTAAGATAAGTACTCTCTTGTGTTAACTTTGCAATTTATTTATTTGATGAATCTCATGAATATCTTGAATGTATGATGGATGTGTAATTGAATCTATCTCCACTATGTTTCTTATATTTATACATTTTCATATGTCTTTTTATATTATGTGAATGTTTTATTTAATAAGTACGGGGCTAGTTGCCCGGTTTTAACCTCACGATTCTCTCCATCACACTGGTATGATGGGTGGGGATGTGACAGTGTGGTATCGGAGCCATAGGCTACAACATTGGGCCTCTATGGGCAGAATCTGATTACAATTACAAGGGAAGATTCCTTCCTGATCACCATAGGTTACAACATCAAGACTAAACAGGCTAAGTTGGATAATTGTAGAGGTAAGATCACCTCCTATTGAGCAGTGAGCATCCCAGAAAGAAAGAAAAATTTGAAATTGTTCTAAGTGTTTTTGAAAAATTTTCTAAGTCTATATCGGAAGGAACTTGCGATATTTTCGCCGAAACGGCGGAAGGAACTTGTGAGATTTTCACCGAAACGGCGGAAGGAACTTGCGAGATTTTTTCCGAAGTTGGCGGAGGAACTTGGCGAGTTGTTCCGCAACGATTCGACAGAAAATCAATAAGTTCGCCAAAAAAGGAAGGAAAATTTCGGCGGAAAGTTATGATTTTTGGGCCGAAACGACGGAAAGAGTTGGCGAGTTTTCGCCGAAATGGCGGAAAGAGTTGGCGAGTTTTCGCCGAAGTGGTGGAAAGAACTGTTGAGTTTGCGCCAGAGTTGTCGGAAGGAAAAGCTAAGTTTTCGGCAGAAGAACTTGGCGAGTTCGCCTGCAATGGCGGAGATACTCGGCGAGTTCGTTTGCAACGACGGAGAAACTCGGCGAGTTCGTCTGCAACGGCGGAGAAACTCGGCGAGTTCATCCGCAACTGGCCGGAGAACCGGCGAAACTCAGTGAGTTCGTATGCAATAGGTCGGAAGAGAATGATGAAGTCCACCGAAACAGAGGATTTCTGCAGTTTTCTAGTGACATTTTCAAGTGGCGAAAATGGGAAAATCACCATGAAACTTATGCGCCAGATTGCGCGAAATCGAAGAATTACAAAAAAAAAAAAAAAACGAGGGCGTTGCCCTCGACCCGCCCTGTAGTGGCATAGGGAAGCCACAAGGGGGCAAGCCCCCTTGACCCCCATCATCCCCCTCATATGTCGTTGATTGTGAGAAAATTCTATGATTTGACAAATCATCAATATAATATTTTTCCACGTGCATGAAGTAATTTATGAATTTATGAGAATATAATGCAGCTAACAATTGTGTTGATGAACACATTTTGCAGAATCACAGTTACATCAGGGCAGCACTCTAGATAGTACAGTTAGAATTTTTGGGTCTTGGTTGGGCCAAGAAAATCAACATCATGGATGAGGCATCAGATCCGTATGAGCCTGAGACAGATGCCATGGGGGATAACATACATGTTGAAAATGCTGAAACAGAATCTAATGGGAGAAGAAATCAAGAGACTCCCCCAGGTATTGCAGCCACCATGAGGAGCCTAAGGGTGGAGTTACAAAGCTGTAGAGAAGATAATGAAAGGATCATTAAAGCTCAGGAAGAAAAAAATCAGTTGAATGCAGCCATGCTGCAGAGTTTGACAAACATCCAAAGGCAAATAAACTCTGGGCATCAGACATCAAATCCAGAAAGGGGTGGGAGTAGTTCTAGGAGGAATTCCCGCAAGAGGGCCAGTAGCTCAGGAATAGTTTCTACAGACCGTACTTATACTCCAGAAATCTCTTCTAGTGGATCATCCTATGAAGAATCCATTGAGGGTTCAAGCTCTTCATCTCACAGAAGTAAGAGGAAGAGGCAATGCAAGAACAATTCGCATGGGGAATTTAAGAAGGAAAAACCTCCTACATTCGATGGAGAGGTAAAGTCTGGTCAAGAAGCTGAAGCTTGGCTTCTTGGGATGAGAAAGTATTTCCAAGTCTAAGACTACTCTGGGAATATGAAGGCAAGGGTTTCCATCTTCAACTTGAATGGAAGAGCATCTATATGGTGGGAACACATTAGGCAAGTGAGGAGTATCAATGAAAGGAATATTGTGTGGAAGCAGTTCAAGAAATACTTAAAGCAGAAGTACCTCTCTGATAGGTACTACGATGATAAGATCAAAGAGTTCCATGAGCTGAGATTAGGACAATTGACCATGAAATAATATGCAAACAAATTCTTGGAGCTGCTAAGGTATGTCAAGTATATTCGAGATGATAAGGTGAAAATTCAACGTTTTCTAAGTGGGCTACCTCAGTCATATAAAGACAGGATTGAGTTTGATGAACCTCGAACTCTAGAGGAGGCAATAAGGAAGGCCAAGTATTGCTTTGATCAAAACAAAAGCAAACCAGAATTCCATAAGGCATGGAAGGATAAGAAAAAGGAAAGTTTGATCAAAGGAAGCTAGGTTTCAAACCACCTCAATTCAGGAATCAGCAAAGGCAGCCATCACAGGTTGTGACTAAGCCAACTAGGATGATGGGAGACAAGCCAAGACATCTAAAGGAGCCAAGAGAACCACTTCAATGTTGGGGTTGTGGAGGGGACCACATGCTTAGGAATTGTCCACACTGAAATGGGAATGCAAATCAGGTTCACAACATCCAAGAAGCTGAAACTGTGGGTCAAGTGGCGAGGACAATCCCTAGAATCTATGCAGCACTAGATGACTGCCAGGCAGATCATCAATCAACTGTGGTTGAAGTTGAAGGTAAGATTGCTAAGGAATCTATTTCTATTTTGATTGATCTTGGATCTACTCACAGTTATGTCAGTCCTAGAATTGTTGAGATTTGTGCTTTTAATAAATTAAAGCATAGTAAATCTTGGTTAGTTCAACTAGCCACTGGAACCAAGAGAAAAGTTAATGAAATCATAGAGAAATGTCCATTAGAGATGGATGGGCTATTCACTTATGCAAATCTAAATATTTTTCCACTTGGTTCCTATGATATTCTCATTGGGATGGATTGGTTAGAAGCACATAGGGTTAAACTTGACTGCTACAATAAGACGTTTGAATGCATGGACAAAGAAGGAAACCCAAGGGTTGTAAAAGGAATTCCAAAGGTCACTTCTGTTAGGCAGGTTTCAACCATGGAATTGAATAAATTTTGTAGAAAGGGTTGTCAATTGTATGCAGCCCACGTTTTAGAGGCAGCAGAGAATGAAACTCTTAAATTGGAGGACTATCATGTATTGCAAGAATTCAAGGATGTTTTTCTTGATGAGATGCCAGGACTCCCTCCAAAGAGAGACATTGATTTTACAATTGAACTTGTGCCTAGAGTTGCACCAGTGTCTAAGACACCCTACAGGATGAGTACACCGAAATTGCTAGAATTGAAAATGTAATTGCAAGAGTTGTTGGAAAAGAAATATATCAGGCCAAGTGTGTCCCCGTGGGGAGCACCTGTTCTATTTGTGAAAAAGAAAGATGGAACACTCAGGTTATGTATTGAATACAAGCAATTGAACAAAGTTACTGTGAAGAACAAATACCCATTGCCCTGAATTGATGACCTTTTTGATCAAATGAGAGGAGCAAAGGTATTTTCAAAGATTGACTTGAGGTCTGGTTACCATTAGGTGAGAATCAAAGAGGAAGATATTCATAAGATAGCCTTTAGAACAAGGTATGGGCACTATGAGTTTGTGGTGGTACCATTTGGTCTCACAAATGCACCAGCTACATTCATGTGTCTCATGAATAGTGTTTTCAGCACGTATTTAGACAAGTTTGTTCTTGTTTTTCTAGACGGCATTCTCATCTATTCTAAGAATGAAGGAGAGCATGAAGAACATTTGAGAATGACATTGCAATTTCTAAGGGAGCATAAGTTGTATGCAAAGTTAAGCAAATGTGACTTTTATAAAGATAAAATTCATTATTTGGGTCACATTATCTTAGACGAAGGAATATCTGTGGACCCTGAGAAGATTGAAGCCATTATGAATTGGCCAACTCCAAGGAATGGGACAGACGTGAGATCTTTTATGGGCCTTGCTGGTTACTACAGGAGGTTTATTGAAGGATTCTCTAAGGTCGCAAACCCGATTACGTCTTTGCAAAAGAAGGGGATAAAGTTTGAATGGTCACCAAGATGTGAGGAAAGTTTCCAATGGTTGAAGAATCTTCTTACGAGTGCACCAATTTTGAAAATTGCAGACCCAGAAAAAGACTTTGTGGTGTGTACTGATGCATGCAATCAAGGACTTGGAGGAGTTCTTATGCAAGACAATCACGTGATAAGCTATGAGTCAAGAAAGTTGAAGGAGCACGAGAAGAACTACGCTACTCATGATTTAGAACTTGCAGCCATAGTACATGCTTTAAAGATGTGGAGGCATTACTTAATGGGAAGGAGATTTGAGCTAAGGACAGACCATTGTGGTCTTAAGTACTTATTCGATCAGCCAAATTTGAATTCTAGGCAAGCTAGATGGTTGGAATTTTTGTGTGAATTTGATTTTGAAATCAAACACATAAAAGGGAAAGAAAACAAGGTAGCAGACGCACTCAGTAGGAAAGTACATGAAACGCATGTGGCAGTGATTAGTACTTGCCAACTAGATTTGAGGCAACATATTGTTAACCATATTGTTGAGGATGAAGTGTATGTGTAGATAAAGGACAAATTGCAGCAGCAAGACCTTGAAAAGAGGTATGAAGGATACCATTTGGAAGAAGATGAACTTCTTACCTATAAGAATAGAGCCTATATTCCAAATGTGGCAGGTTTGAGGAGGATTGTTATGGATGAAATCCATAAAGCTCCATACTCCAGTCACCCGGGATATCAGAAAAAAATTGCTACAGCAAGAAAATATTATTTCTGGCCAGGGATGAAGAAGGATGTCACTGAATACATTTCCAGGTGCATGACATGTCAGCAGGTGAAGGTTGAACACCAACACCCAGCAGGTTAATTGCATCCATTGCCAATTCCTGAATGGAAGTGGGAAGTAATTTCCATGGATTTTATTACAGGTTTGCCAATGACAGTGAGACAACATGATTCCATCATGGTTGTGGTGGACAAGTTAACAAAGGCAACACATTTTATACCGGTTAAGTCCACACATAAAGCTGATGCCATTGCAAATATTTTCATGAAGGCAATTTTTAGATTACATGGGTTGCCTAAGGAAATAATTTCTGACACGGATACCAAGTTCACTTCAAATTTTTGGAAGGGTCTTTTCAAAGATTTGTGTACGTAGTTGAACTTTAGTACCGCATACCATCCTCAAATAGACGGGCAGACAAAAAGAGTAAACCAGGTGCTTGAAGAAATGCTTCGCATGTATGTAATGGACAAACCATCCAAGTGGGAGGATTATCTACATTTGGTGGAGTTTGCATATAACAACGGGAAGAAATCATCATTGGGAATGAGTCCATATGAGGTTTTGTATGGTAGAAGGTGCAGGACACTAGTTACTTGGGACAATCCAGTGAACAGAATTGTACTTGGGCAAGAATTGCTTAAGGAAATGGAACAAGGGGTTGCAAAGATCAAGTAGAATTTAAAAGCAGCCCAGGATAGATAGAAAAACTATGTAGATAAACTTAGAGTGCATAGGGAATTCAATGTTGGTGATCATGTTTACCTTACAGTGAGGCCAAGGAAGAGTTCCTTGAAGCTTGGGAGTTGTGCCAAGCTATCACCTAGATATCGTGGGCCGTTTGAAGTGTTCGAAAGAATAGGGCCAGTTGCATATAGAATTGCATTGCCTGCTAGCACTAGAGCTCATAATGTTTTTCATGTCTCTTTTCTTAAGAAATATGTACATGATCCTAACCATGTGATTAATTGGTATGTGATCTAGGTGGAACCCGAAGGAGAGTTCCAAACTGATCCATTGCGAATCCTAGACCAGAAGGTAACATTGCTTCTGAACCGAGCCATTGGACAGGTAAAGGTGCAATGGAAGCACTACGGTTCCGATG
This sequence comes from Larix kaempferi, assembly GCA_027924585.1. NCBI lineage: Eukaryota > Viridiplantae > Streptophyta > Pinopsida > Pinales > Pinaceae > Larix > Larix kaempferi. The sequence continues at coordinate 26,154,752 of BSBM01000877.1, read as the reverse complement.
AGGCTACATGGGAGTTGGAGGATGCCATGAGAGTGGCATATCCATTTTTGTTCAATTTTGAAGAGCACTGAGGACAATGCTAATGTAAGGGGCAGGGGAATGTAATATCCCGATTTTGACCCTATTGCATTAAAATTGTAAATGATGTAAATATCGTTGTTAAATCATGGTGAGGAGTTCAAGGCCAAGGCCCTGCCATCGATTTAGCATTGTATGTATCGGAAATTAAAAATAGATGCCTATGGTTCTTGTGCTAGACAGGCATAATGTAAATTAAGACATCATGCAAATGCGAATTTTAATGAAATACCTACAACTAGCTGTGCAATGCAACAAAGAGATGGGGGCATGATTCTACAAGGAATAAGGAGCGAAATTATTCAAACCCTTGAACCAATGGTGTTAACCCAAATTTCAATGAAGGAACCCATAAACCCTCATCTACCCTTTTTGACTTATGCACCCAATCATTTAATTCTTCCAAGAGTTGGTTGAGGTAGTTAATGCCTTGGGAATGAAGAGGTATGGAAACCAATTTCGTGTATGGGCAAGCCATCAACCTGGAAAATCGTATTTTATCTCCTTGGGCAAGAAAACACCCACGAAATTGACCCAAAAGTCATTCTTCACCCATGGCTTTTGTTCTCTCATGCAGTCTGAGCTAGATGGGGTTTTCCCTTCATGTTTTCTACCATTTTTTCTACATTTTCCATGGCTGGGAACTCATTTTTGGTGTAATGTACCCACCTGCTGACCCAATGCAAGGAAGGGAACATGGCACTAAAATCTGGGCATTTCATAATACTCAGCCCACTAATTAGAATCATAAGAATATAAACATTGGTGTGCAGATACAAATTAGGCAATATGCACAATGGAATTAAAACTAATCCACACACACAATTCATGCCCATCCAGCATATCAAAACAGTCATCAAATTAATGCATTGCAGAAGTAAATACATAGACATAAAACACTTATCTTCATTGTGCAATTGTCCCAAGCAACTAGCTATGTCGCTGCAACGTTCCACCCAACCATAGGCTCTTTGACAATGTATACTGAGTCCGTCCGAAGGCCACCCCCGAGCTGGGCATGATTCTCACAAGGAAAGGGAGCATTCCAGCTTATTCATAGCCAATTGATCATTTCATCAACAGGTTGGCCAAGGGTTTTCCCAAATCGTTTCCAGTCAACAATGGATTAAGGGATGGGCAAAACAATCATAGGGGAAAACGAGTTCTTCCCCAGCTAATTAGGCATTCAACGGTCCAAAACAACCTCTATGTAACCCCAAGTCAGTTCCTCTTCTTCCTCACTGGTAGACAACACAAAAACGCCCTTCTCCCGGCTGAGAAAACAAGGACAACTAGAAAAACGTGGCTGCAAAGCACCCAAGTAGCTCCCCACTCGTGAGGGAGGAAGACTGGTTGATGGGTAATGGCTTGGGGAGCAATTCATGGCTCTTTTCTTGCCCAAGAAGCAAAACGCGATTTCCCATGAAGGGTGGCTTTCCCATACTCGAATTTGGACAGCCATACCTCCCATTCTCCAAGGCATTAACTACCTCAACCAACTCTTGGGAGAAATCAATGATTGGGTACAAAAGTCAACATGGGTAGTTGAGGGTTTGATGGGTTCTCTCATTGACACTTGGCTTGACTTGGTTGGCTCAAGGGTTTGAATGTTTTCCCTCCCAATTCCTTGTAAAATCATGCCCCCATCTCTTGTTGCATTGCATAGCTAGTTGTGGGTATTTTTTTTATTAAAATGCATATTACATGATGTTGAAATTCCAACGTGCCTGGCTATCGCGCAAACCGTATGCATCAATAAATTGATGGCGGGGCCTTGGCCTTGAGCTCCTCACCACGATTTATAACAATATTACATCATTTACAATTTAATGCCATAGGGTCAAACTGGGGACATTACATTTCCCTCCCCCTTGAAATAACACCGTCCTCGGTGTTCCAACACTTAGGAGTATATACCCACTTTACATATGTCCCAAAATCTCACAAAATGTGGCAGGTCTGTCCGACGTTCATCTCTTTTCTTTGAACTTTCAGGATCAAGTCCTTTGGCTTCCATAAGCTGCTCCTGTTGGCTTTGGTCTTCCAGTTCTGCAAGTGGGCATCGCTCCACAACAATCCCTTCCGTTTGTTTATCTTCCAGCTGATCTACAAGTCTGGAATTTCATGGATTTCATCTTTCTTGTTGTCCTAGCAATTATCTGGGGAATATTTCCAGCCAAAACAAATAGCTCTCGGTCTGCTGCCATGATTAATATGCACAACTAGCCCACACTTTGATCACTAGCAACACTTGGCTAGTAACTGCTGCAACAGATGGCTCTCAATGTCTCACCTGTGAGACTTATCATGGCAATCCCTGTTAGGACAAGCATAGCACAATATTAAAATTAGTCAATTAATTTCCCAATTGACATGGAACGTCCATGCTTTACTCATGCGACTTCCACACGTTTCATGCTTCCCTAACATACACATGAACTCACTCATGTTCACCTTCCATAGGAATATAACCATTTCAACATTCACAATTTATTTCAAGCAATAAACACAATCAACTTCATCTATGACATGCACTCAACAATATTTTATTTCTAAGATGCATCAGTCAAAAGGAAAGAGAAGAGTAAAAGTTTCCCCCTCTTAGCCTTGTTCCAATCCGGAGCCACACCATCACTTGTGGTTCTATGCTCCTTAGCCTCTTTCACTTCAATGTGAATGCTTGACTTGCCCTTTCTTGGCTATGACACATAGTGTCTAAGGTCTGTTTGAGGATTTTCAACCAGGGAACCTTTTCCCATTGTTGCTTACAGAACCTTTGGCTGCTAGGACCTACACATGTCCACTAGCACCATCTTTCATTACTTCTCATACCGAGCTCTCTCTTAGGACGGTCACATGTCCACATGCATCCTCCAGATGCTTTCATAGTCCTTACTTCCAGCAATACCTACACTCAAATATTGAATCAATTCACATGTTTAGTTTATTTCATAAGGTTTTCCTCTAAACAAGGGTTTGAGAAATCATAACCAAATCATATACACACGTATATTCATAAGCAAGAAGCTGCAAGGTAACTAAATACTTATCTGTATTGGATGTCTTCACTTTATTCCACGGGATCCTTCTTTGCTTTACGAGCCTTATGGATTTCCCCGTGAACACAATTATGAATGTTGGGCCAGCACGTAAGCTACTCCACAATCATTCGAATAGGCAATGCCAGGCCAGTACGCTGACTGGTTTGATCAATTGTTTAAGGGGTATTGGGCTAGCATACACTCTGTTTCACAATATTAAGTAGTGAATGCCCAACCAGTTACTCTCTGGATTTATCAAAATTTCATATCGCCTACTCATTTAATCTCTGGATTTACCAGTAATTTTATAGTGCCCGACCAGTTACTCTCTGGTTCTACCAAGGAATTTATAGTGCACAACTAGTTACTCTCTGGTTTTATCAAGAATTTCATAGTGCACAACTAGTTACTCTCTGGATTACCAAGCATTTGTGGCTCTTTCAGAGTCCTTACTTCCTGCAATGGCCAAGGTTTCCAAAGAAACAACAGTGTATTAGCTTGGTTGTCATAAGACTTATACTTGAAATATTCATTATTCCAAACAAGACGTAAATGAAAATGAATACTTATCTGTATTGTGTGTTTCCCCTCTAGTCCACAGGATCTTGCTTCGCTTTGCAAGCCTTGGGATCGCCTGTGGACTTGGATGTAGTTAATGCTTCACCAGTACACCTTCACGCCGACTAGATTTACCAAGCATTTGGGGGTGCCCAACCAGTCCCATACCTGGTTGGCCCTCTCCAGTACCGATCCAACACATTCGTCTAGGTCATCGACCAATGGAAGGAAACTACGCCACCTGACCATTATAGGTCAAGGTTCTACTATGGAGCCATAGGTATCTCAGGGTTTCCAGTTAGTCTTCGGCGCCCGCCCTTCCACTGCTGTCCCAATAGAGATTTCAGGGTTTTTAGTTAGTCTTCGGCGCCCGCCCTCCCACTGCTGACCCAATAGGCATCTCAGGGTTTTCAGTCAGTCCTCGGCGCCCGCCCTCCCACTGCTAACCCAATAGATATTTCATGCCTTTACCAATGTCACCACACTTTCTTGCACCGTAACCCTTCACACACATCAACTCTTGATTCATACAAGGACGCCACTCCTTCTCTGGTGCAAATCAGTGGTTCCTTTTAGGAACTTTATAGGTGACTTTCTTGACTACAGGTTAACTTGACCCCTACTCACACAAGGATGATACCTCTTCTTATTACACAACTCTTCGGGCCTGTCCATCCCTTCTGGTAATATTTCACGTGAGCATAGAAAGGTTTCCAATTCCCATACAGTCCTTTTGCATACCCTTCTTCACTTTGCCCTTTAATGTGCAGTATTAATCTGCATCTATGTAGGCTGACAACATAAGAAGGATAAGCAAGCTCATCAGTATTGCTGTTCAAATTCTTAACCACATTTCATATCATTCACTATCAAGTATTGAAACACCAGGAATGCGTCCATTCCCTTAGGGTGTAGTCAATAGTGAAAACCCTATCATGACCCAGCACCAGACAAGGTGTGCACCCCCTTTCCGATGTGTGCCATGTAGGCCCCAATCATACTCAAGCAGTCTGCAATGATATAAACAAAATATAGCATGCTCTGCATATTAACCCTAATAATTTAGACATGCATGTTCTAGTCTAGGGTCTCAGAATAGTCATTCATTTTGCAGATGTGTCTCACATGCCTTCGTGGCATAGCTTTACCATCTCACTTTCATGGTTTACCGACATGCGGTTTGGCTGAGACATTATCAATGGCGTTTCACCCAAAACCCATTTCCAAAGCATGGGGTCTTTCCCATCTAGTTTGGCTTTTGCAGGCCATCACACATGGTCTTCCTGCAATGTGTCATCCCGGAACACTTATCAAATAGCCAAATAGTCAGCAACATTTAACAATAACTTCAAATATGATTGTTACATAACCAATCAATAACATCAATAATTAAATTCAACATGAATTTACAATTCTGTCTCCTTCAGAAATTGATTTGCTTAGCAATGAGGCTATCCTCATATTGTTTGGCTCTCGTAAGTGGTATCACTCTGTCCATTATGGTTTCATCCTTGCTACCATACATGAACATCCACCTACAACATGTCATTCTGACACAATTCTATATAAGCCAAATAGTCATTAACAATTATAAGCAAATTCTCAAATCTGAAATTTGTAAATCTGTTTTTCTACAGAAATTAGATTTGTAACCATGAGACTATTCTCATAAACTTAAACCAGACAATTTTCAGATTTGTTTCATGCATAAATTACAACCATGAGAACCTTTTCATAACCTTTGGCTTCTGCACATGGTAGATCTCGGTCTTTACTATGGACTTATCCTCATTTCCATACGCAAGACTTTTTCTACCTGAAAACTGAAACTTCAATCAGCCAAACACTTTGTGAGTATCTATACATTTAATCCTTTCATTGCTACAACAGTCACTGAAGTGATATCATAATTATAACACTCAATAATTCAAACACCTTCAGCTATTAACATTTGAGATGAGATGAAATATATACATCTCTATATAGGCATTATTATCAAAATAAAATTGCAAGACACAATCATGTCATTTATGCAATTTAAATGAAGCTTAGATACTCGTTACTTCGCATTCCATGCAACTCTGTCCTTCCAATAGAATGCTTTGGTAGCCCATCACATGTCTACCTTCTTCATGCATTCCTTCTCCTGCATTCATAGCAGCTCATGAAATGGTCTCAGGATTAGCAATAGTCCACCATCTCATCCATTATCTAACTGCATTGAAACATATATATATGTCACACCCATGCATTCACACAATGCATAATCACAACATTTACATCACTCACATAATCTTTCAATACAACCTTGCATTAATTCATGAATACTATGCATTCCAACACATTATGGCCTAACCATGTCTGTCTCATATGGCATACACTACAACATGACCATAAGTCATCACTTGCTTTGGTTGTTAAACTCACAACCAACATACACAAATGGTATGATATAATTTTCATATGAATGCATTGAGGTTTCTAAGAAACTATAGGGTGTAAGGCTCCTTTCCTTTACTTACCCACACCTCACCATACTCGGTAGGTTGACATTCGCATTTAGGCACTCAATACCACATGCAAACCAATCAATCATAGTTTGAACATAGTTGAAGGGATCTCACCAAATCCTCTTTCAACATTTATGCAATTAAGTACAGTTAATCCTTACCTGCATGGTTGTCATTAACATCGCTTGATGTTACTTGATCAGTTGGCCTCTTACCAAGGCTTCGCAATTCTTTTTCCAACTTTACGATCATAGATTTGTTGCACCATCCTTTCTTCACAAGGTTGTATGCAACAATCATCATCCACATCCTTAGCCATGCTTCGGTTGTCTTTGGTCCTACAACCAATGCGAACACAACTAACTTATTAGCAACCACAATAATTATGTTAAGTGGCTCATTGCATATGTAAAACCTCACTTTTTACCAATATGCAATATCATATATATGCACAAACATTTTCACATTCACTGTGCAATGTTTATCAATATGCCATCTAGTGCATATCTATTTCAGCTATCTAATCTCTTACATTTTCAATCATGCTTCTATGGTATGATTCATACAACCATTATCAACAACATTACTGGTGATCAACCATAATCAATACCATTAATGGGCTATTGCATGTGTAACTTCATTATTTTATCAATATGCAACATCATGCTCATGCATAAGCAATTCACATGCATTATGCAATGTCTCTCTAATCATGCCCACTAATTCATATGCATTACTTTCTTGCATTTCCAGCATCCCTATGCCATAATTTTCAGTTTATAAAACTTGGGAATATAAATACAATAGCAAGAGAGGAGTTAAGGAATTCTCCCTTTCCATTCCCCCTCATGACATGGAGTTCCTCCTCCACATCACAGCTGGTCCTTTTCTTGGCTTCCCTACCAAGCATAAAAGCAATCATTAGCTATGATCTTCCCACGAATTAGCAATTCAGTATATACATACATGTATAACATTCATTTTTGCTATTTCCCAAACATGCAATTCTTATGCGATAAACATAAATAGTTTAGGGTGAGGAATTTCCCTTACAACCTCCATAATGGATATTACAAGCCATTACTCTTATTGAGATTCCACAACCCCTTCTATGCAATTTCTGCTTTTCATTCCAAGCATAGAGAATGCATTTCACACTTTCAACGACTGTCTCCGGGGGATGACGGGGGTCAAGGGGGTTTACCCCCTTGTGGGTCACTACAGGGCGGGTTGAGGGCTGTGCCCTCATTTTTTTTTTTTTTTAATTTCACACAATCTGGTGCATGAGTTCAAAGCGATTTTTCTCTTTCGAGCACCTAAAAATTTCACTGAAAAACTACTGTATTTTCTCTATTTCGGCGGACTTCGTCATTCTCTTCCGTCATTGTGGACGAACTTGTCGAGTCCTTCCGACGTGTTGCGGATGATCTCGCGGAGTCCTTCCGACTTTGTGGACTCTCTTCCGGCCCGTTGCGGCGAAGACTTCCGAGTTTCTTCCGCCGTTTCGGAAAGAACTTCCAAGTTCTTTCCGCCGTTTCGGTGAGAACTTCCAAGCTTCTTCTGGAACTTTCCCCTTGGACGCCGAGAACTCTTAGAAAACTTTTTCGCTGTTTCAGGTCAAATCGGCGAGTTCTTCCGCCGTTGCGGACCAACTCGCTGAGTCCTTCCAAAACTTTCCCTTTGACGCCAAACACTTAGAAAATTTTTGAAATTTTTTGGACCAACTCGCCGAGTCCTTCCACCGTTGCGGACTAACTAGCCGAGTTCTTCCACCACTGCGGAGCAACTCGCCAAGTTCTCCCGCCGTTTCGGAGCAACTCACCAAGTTTTCCCGAAATTTCCCCTTTGACCGAAAACACTTAGAAAGTTTTTCGGACCAACTCGCCGAGTCCTTCCGACGTTGCGAGGCGACTTGCTGAGTTCTTCCGATCGAACTCAGCTTTTCCTTCCAAAATTTTTCCATCTTTTTCGCCGAACTTAAAATTTCTGGGCGATCCGTCGCGAAGCAACTCGCCGATCTCTTTCGCCATTGCGGAAGAACTTGTTGAGTTCTTCCTCCATTGCGGACGAACTTGTTGAGTTCCTCCGCCGTTGGGGACCAATTTGCCGAGATTCACCGTCACAGTTTTTGGCAGTTACTCATAGACACTTAGAAAAATTTTGAAAATTTGAAAATTTTGAATTTTTTTTTCTTAACTATCAGTGCTGAGCAGGAAGCATACTTACCTCTGCAACTATGATAGGTAGCCCATAAAGGCCCAATGCTGCAACCAACAACTCTGATACCAAAATGTAATGTACCCACCTACTGACCCAATGCAAGGAAGGGAACATGGCACTAAAATCTGGGCATTTCATAATACTCAGCCCACTAATTAGAATCATAAGAATATAAACATTGGTGTGCATATACAAATTAGGCAATATGCACAGCGGAATTAAAACTAATCCACACACACAATTCATGCCCATCCAGCATATCAAAACAGTCATCAAATTAATGCATTGCAGAAGTAAATACATAGACAGAAAACACTTATCTTCATTGTGTAATTGTCCCAAGCAACTAGCTATGTCGCTGCAACGTTCCACCCAACCATAGGCTCTTCGACAGCTTATATTGAGTCCGTCCGAAGGCCACCCCCGAGCTGGGCATGATTCTCACAAGGAAAGGGAGCATTCCAACTTATTCATAGCCAATTGATCATTTCATCAACAGGTTGGCCAAGGGTTTTCCCAAATCGTTTCCAGTCAACAATGGATTAAGGGATGGGCAAAACAATCACAGGGGAAAATGAGTTCTTCCCGAGCTAATTAGGCATTCAACAGTCCAAAATGACCTCTATGGAACCCCAAGTCAGGTCCTCTTCTTCCCCACTGGTAGACAACACAAAAACGCCCTTCTCCCGGCTGAGAAAATAAGGATAACCAGAAAAACGTGGTTGCAAAGCACCCAGGTAGCTCCCCACTCGTGAGGGAGGAAGACTGGTTGATGGGTAATGGCTTGGGGAGCAATTCATGGCTCTTTTCTTGCCCAAGAAGCAAAACGCGATTTCCCATGAAGGGTGGCTTGCCCATACTCGAATTTGGACAGCCATACCTCCCATTCTCCAAGGCATTAACTACCTCAACCAACTCTTGGGAGAAATCAATGATTGGGTACAAAAGTCAACATGGGTAGTTGAGGGTTTGATGGGTTCTCTCATTGACACTTGGCTTGACTTGGTTGGCTCAAGGGTTTGAATGTTTTCACTCCCAATTCCTTGTAAAATCATGCTCCCATCTCTTGTTGCATTGCATAGCTAGTTGTGGGTTTTTTATATTAAAATGCATATTACATGATGTTGAAATTCCAACGTGCCTGGCTATCGCGCAAACCGTATGCATCAATAAATCGATGGCGGGGCCTTGGCCTTGAGCTCCTCACCATGATTTATAACAATATTACATCATTTACAATTTAATGCCATGGGGTCAAACTGGGGACATTACATTTGGTTGGTACAGTGACTGGGAGAGGAGAGCCACGAATTGGGGGTTTGATGGAGGCCATTTTTTCTCCTAGGTTGTCCATAAATGTTTTCTGAAAACGAATTTGCCTTCCCAGGGTTTTTTCCCCATTTTCCATTTCGTTTATGGTTGCCCATTTTTTTTTTTCTGAAGCTCATGGAAACCCCATTTTGTGCATCCCACTGTACAAACGTTTCTCTTCATGCCCAACACTTGTGTTTTTGCTGTTATGTGCATCCCTGTTTTGGTTTGATATTGTGAGCAGGAATTTAGGAGTGGAAGAGGACAAAATTGGCTTGATGAGCCTAGTGAGGAGGTAACCTATCAAGAAGATCAAGAGGGTTGGTTACTCTTCTATGCACACTTTGAACAATACTAGATTGGAAGGTATGGCCTGAGGGGCTGTGTGGTAGTGAAGGGAATAATTCATTGTATTGGGTGTGTAGGTAATGTGGGTACCAAGCTAGATAGATCTGGTAGAGGTATCCATACTTCCGTGGATGAGCCACTATCTTAGCAATTCATTTCCTTCCATTGCCTTAGCAGCCTGATAAGCCCAACTGTAGATTGGATTGGCTGATTCTGGTGTATCTTTGGGCTATTTGTGAGTCTGTTGTTCCCTGGTTCCTTGTAGAGATCATGCCCAGCTCGGGGGGTAGCAGTGTGTTGAGATATTGATGATCACAACTGGCCTATGGTTGGGTGGAACGTTGCAGTTGCATAGCCAGTTGCTCGGGACTACTTTGTTATAAGATAAGTACTCTCTTATGTTAACTTTTCAATTTATTTATTTGATGAATCTCATGAATATCTTGAATGTATGATCGATGTGTAATTGAATCTATCTCCGTTATGTTTCTTATATTTATACATTTGCATATGTCTTTTTATATTATGTGAATATTTTATTTAATAAGTATGGGGCTAGTTTCCCGATTTTAGCATCACGATCCTCTCCATCACACTGGTATGATGGTTGGGGATGTGATAGAGTAGTAGAGACCGTTGATGTGTGCATCTGAATGGAATGGAGATGAGCGATGATACCATGTGAACTCTTCTTAAAGAGATTTTCCAGGCGATGTGAACTGATGATGCGGAGAGACCTTGGTTGTAAGCCTGTAAATGTGTGTTTTTTCCATTGAGTGAAAAATGCATCTAAAGTTTAGAAAAATCCCATAAGATGGGTCCAAGTGTGCGTAACCATTGAACACCCAAAACCACATCACATCCGCCTAAGGCCAAGGAAAACATGTCAGAACACAAGTTATAATCTTCCATAGAGATACACACATTATGACACTTCCCATTGCAAGGTAAGGTGCTCCCATTGGAAACCATGACTTCAAAGTTGGAGCAAGGATGCACAAAAAAATCAGCTTGTTTGGCGATCCGAGGGTCAATGAAGTTATGAGTTCTACCAGAATCAATGAGTATAGTAAGAGGGAGATTCTTGAAGTAACCCCTGACCCGCATTGTTTGGGGGGTGGTGACGCCGGATAAAGCATGGAGAGATATCTTTGGTTGGTCAGCCTGAGATGGGGGTTCAACAGGCTGCTGCTAAATGTCGACCTAATCATCTATTGTATCTGGAGCATCTTCACCAAGTTCAGAGGCAGGCAGAGAATCCACATCCAAGAGATAGAGCTTGTGCTCAACACATCTATGCCCTCGAGTGAATTTCTCATCATAATTATAACAAAGCCGTTTTTCTTGGCGTGCCCGCATCTCTGCTTCAGACAAATGCTTGATAGGAGTTGGTCGAGGCGCTGGCGTGATGGGAGGTCGTTGGGAACCCATATTTCTGAAGGGAACAAAGGTGGGTTTGGAGCCAACCCTGGGAATTCCAACATTGTGTTGGGACATAAAATTTTAACCTCTGAGCGGATTTCATCCTTGAGACCGCTAATAAAACAACATTGGTCAAGGGCTGCGATCTTGTCCTCTGCCAACTTAGCCAACCCTAGGAATTCCATCATTGTGATGGGACAAAATTTTTTAACCTCTGAGCAGATTTCATCCTTGAGATCACTAATAAAACAACTCCCATAGAATTCATTAGACAATCCTTCTGTGTGATTGGCTAGTTTCTCAAATTCTGTCTAATACTCTCTCACAGTGCTAATTTGGCGAAGTTTAGTGAGTGCTCCTGTGAAGTCATCAAAAGCACTAGGACCAAATCGTTGCAAAAGGAGTTGGCAAAGAACTGTCCAGTTTGGCTTGTGATGAGCTCTGATGTACCAACGGTACCATTGAAGGGCTTCCCGTTCCAAATGAAAAGATGCAAGTGGAACTTTTTGGACATCAAAAGTATTATGCAGAATGTAATATTGGTCTTCCCGGTATATCCATCCAGTAGGATTAGTACCATTGAAGCGAGGAAATTCAAGCTTCGGCCCACGAAAATTGCTGGAAGAACCCACTGGTTGCAGAAGATTCTGGTTGTCGGTTATTGTTCATGGCTGAATGCTGAAGAAGGAGGCTGAGAATTTTTTCATCTGGATCTTGGAGTTTGGTTTTGAGGGTTGTAAGTTCTTCCTCTATGATTTGTGCTCCTGTACGGGTGACAACCATAACCAGGAGTTTTTTTTTTTTTGAATGGGTAGAAAAACAAAAACAGAAACTGTTTTAGTAAAGGAAAATTTGGACTTGGGAAAAAATCGGATGGGTAATTTGGGTTTGACTAGCTTTTGGACACTTTCTGATGGATAGGGAAGCAAAAAATGGGGATTTCAGAAGCGGGGTGAAAGAATGAGAGAATTTGGCAGAGAGGAACAAAGAAGCAGAAATAGTAAATGAACATTGTGGTAAAATTTGAAGGCGAGTGGGTGAAAATTGAATAAGTTATGGCAAACCCTAAAAATAGACAAATGTGAGATTTCTGGCTTTGGGAAGTGGAATTTGGGATAGGGTACTCAAGAATGAAATATGCAGAATGGGAGTGCAGGGGTGTCAGGGAAGTTTCAAGGGAAACAGAGTTAAAACAAGGGAGATATGGAGAAAAAACAGATTTATTTATTTATTTTTTTCAGAAATGGATTTGCAACGGCGCAAAAGAGATCGGAACAATTCGATCTACAACGACTCGGAAGGGATCGACAACAGATGGATCTGAAACGACGCGGAAGGGATCGACAACACATAGATCTGAAACGACGCGAAAGTGATCGACAATAGTTCTGGATAGAGGAAATATGCAATTTATCAGCTGGAAATAGATATGGACCCCATATGCTCGACGTCCTAACAGTTCAAGGGACTCACTCGGCCACCAATGTTTTCTGACGACTTGTATGTTGGGGCAGTACCCCTCACTCCACGGCTCAGGTAAAACTGATAACCGCTTTTCCACAAACGATAGCTCTTGGTTTACCTCATGGGTGGGAACTAGTCAATTAGGTAGGGGTCGTTGCCCATTTCGCTGGCAGGTCCTCTCAATGGGAAAGCTACTTTGGGGTTCCTGTGGTACTCCTCACAATGAGTTTTAGGGATTATGCCCAAGTACTTCCCACAGTTAAGCGGATAGGGATTATTCCCAGATCCGAACCTGCAATAGATGCAAAAATGTTTTTTGGCAGAAATTTAACCCAACGAGCCCAAGAAAGTGCTCTGATACCAGATATGAAGAACCTGCAACAATTAATTGATAAAATGCACAATATATGAGATCACATAATATTTTATTGATCGCATGCCACTTCGAGGGGGAAACCTCCTTTGAGCAAGCTCAATACAAAATAACTTCACGGTGCCTTCATTGGCATCAAGACAAACTTATATACTAGTCTATGCGGCAATACTATGGGTCAATACCATGGGACATATAATACTACGGGACGACTTAAAAAGCATATGCATCCAATACTATGGGCTAATACAAACTATGGATCAACAGATACTACGAGACGTCTTACAAAGCATATGCCTCCAATACTATGGATCAATACTATGGGCTAATACAAACTATGGATCAACAAATACTACGAGACGTCTTACAAAGCATATGCGTCCAACAAAAATATACTAACAAAGTAGACATGGGTTCCTAACATTTTTATGATCATAAAATATGTTGTTTCTCTATGCACATAATCAGTTTGGGTCATGAATGCAAGTTTGAGGTACATAGGAAATTTTCATGTGATCCTTATCCATGTATTTATGATTATTTTGCTTCATGCTCTCTGATTGTTCTCCCATTACAGAGCTGGAAGCAATGGTTTTGAAAGTGTAAAAGAACCGGAAAGCATACATATTGAGTATATTCAAACAATCTTGTGTCAAGGTTCAGAACAACTGCATGCAGAATCATATAGAAATCCAACCATCATTGCAATAACCAAAATTGTTGAGACCCTCCCAATAAGAGACAATGCACAAACAACATGATGCTAGGAATGGAGGCATCTCATGTAAAAGCTTATTAACCATATAAGAGAGAAGACACCAAGAAATGTAAGTGTTGGTATTGTGCATCATAATTATTTCATGTGATTGTATGGATTATTCAACATTCCTATAGTTGAGTTCAACAATCATATTACATGATTTGGCTATTTAGATCATGCCTGCAACAAGTTGGAATTCTTGCGCATAAATTACTATGTGCAGGAATTCATCTCTTTTGTTGGGTTCAAATTAGTTGAGAATGAGGCATATACCCATATGGCTTGAATCAGTTTGAGTACATTATTTCTAGCATACGAGGGAATATAAAGTGACAAGGAGTTGATGAGCTACAAATACTCCATGACTACAAATTGAACCATACATTGGGCTCCGCTTCTATTGTCAGAGAAATATGCATGTGGACATGCTTTGCATTTAGTTTGGGGGAGATAAAGAGGATAATCTTCAACGAACATTGACAACTTATCATGGTTTGATTTGAGGAAACATTTAAGCATCAAGATCATACTTTTACCCTCAAATACTTCATACAAATCAATGTTTTTTTTTTTTTTGACAAAAACGGGTAGGTTTTATATTAATAAAACAGTGATAGAGTCACCAGAGAGTTTACAGTTCCAAAACAAGGAAATCCACATGAACGTTCAAACTTTAAATACAGATGCCTGTAAATAACAAAATCAGGACTTTTGTAAAGAGGTAGCAGTAAAAGAGAGCAGTAAAAGACAGAAACTAGACTGATGTCAACGATGACGAGCCCCAGAAGCTGGCTTGGTGGCCGGTTGATTCTTGTCGTGTCCTGCATTCTCGGCTTTTCGCAGGTTTTCCAGGGCTGCCTCCGCACGTTGCAGCCTGAGGTCCAGATTTTCCGGTGCAACCATAACTTTTTCTTCCAAAGCCTCGAAGGCTTCCTTGAAGTCCGAGCGAATGAGAGCTAATTCGTCCTCAATTCTGTCTAGGCGTCGCCCTCCCTAATGGTCCAGCTGCTGCATGAAGTTCCCTTGGTGACGTACCCTTCGCCGCAAGACACGGACTTCAGCTTCCAGTTCCTGCAATGGGTCCGGGGAGGAGGTTGCCGATTCCCCTGAGTCCGCCATTCCAACCGTCTGCACTGAAACGAAGGGATATACAGCAATAGGCTCAAAGCGAGGAACCCAGGACCTTCGCCACCCAGAAGATAGCTCAAACAGGGAGTAGATTAAGCTTTTTGAAGCAGCACGATGGGGATTTCGTATATTACCCCGCTGGGTTACCATATGATAAATAGGAAGCTTAAATGCCTTAAGCCTGGGGCATGCTTCAGGGCCCATCATCAGAATACGAGGATCATCGATTACCAGACCCGTACTTCCCTTTACATACCGGCTCATAGTGCTGATTAATGAAACCTTATGCGGAACCGGAGAGTAAGCATCGTCATTGCCAGACGAGGTACCTTCCGTCCCAAAATTAATGGCAACGAGAGGATTAACCGCAAGTGAATCAGCCCAGTGAAGGGACCTGCTATGATTGCAAGAGCTCCTTGGCTTATATGAGATCTTTCCCGTTAAGTTCCCATGCCCGGAAGTACAGATGCTGGTACACTCCCACATCAGCATGAGCGAAACGACATCATTTTGGAGATGGGAGGAAGTACGAGCTGAAAGGTATTAAAAACCAGGACAGTAGGTGCCACGCCTTGCTTGAAAACCATCAGGTAGCGGGAGGATGTGACAACTGGCCTATGATCCGTTCTCCAAGTGTCCCATACGCTTGTATGCATATCCAACCATAGAAAATTAGGGAATGGGAGTCCAGCTAAGTACATCATTGATCTTAAGAGCCCCTTTACCCAGGGATATAGCCTCGTTTGCCGCTTTATCCGCATGGCCATTATGCTCTCTCAAGACATGGTAGAACTCGATATCACGGAAGAGGGGGATGAGCAGGGAAATTCTTCTGAGAACTCGACGAAGGCGATTGGAAGCGGGAAAATTCTTAGAATTGATGCACTGGATGATCATCCTTGAATCCCCAACAACGGTGAGGACCTGGGTGCCATGAAGAAGGGCTTGGTTTAATCCTTGCCAAAGAGCCAATGCTTCAGCTATATTGTTGGATTCAATACCCAAATTCTAGGAGTAAGTGAAAACCAAGTCTCCAGCGGGGTCAAAAAGCACCCCTCCCCCTCCTGCCTCCCCTGGGTTACCTTTTGAAGCTCTGTCAAAGCACAAGAGATTTTTCCCCAACTCTTTGCACCAGAGGTCATAATCCTTCCCATCCTTCCTGATATCCTAGCTTTGCAGCCTGGGAGGTTTATGAGGGGGATTAGCAAAAGAGCCTGGGTTCAAGCTTTGAAACCAGTTGGCTTCCTCATGAGTCATAGGAGAATGATTGTAGAGAGAAGAGCGAGATCGAATGAAGTCCCCGAGCAAGGCTTTTATTTTGGTCACGACCTGAATAGGGGAGGATCGAATTCCTCTGAAGATCCTGTTGTTACGTTCGAGCCACAGCATCCAGCAGATAAACTTAGGGAGTGACAACCAAGCAACGGCTAGAGGGTCTTTCGCATGGGTCCTTACAGGAGAGGAATTAGCCCAGCTACAGAGGAGGGGAGAGATCCCATCATAGTTCAGGGGGACGAGCCAGGGGAGGGTCATTAAATTCCAAACAAAGGAGGAAAAAGGGCAGGAGATGAAAAGATGAGGGGACGACTCTTCCTCCTCTAAACAGAGAGGGCAGCGTGACGGCCCTTCCCATCCTTTTCTCCGGAGGACTTCCGCAGTGAGGACACTATTATGAGCAAGGGTCCAGACAAAATGATCAATTTTGGGGAGAGATTTGGTTGACCAGATGTATTTCCAAATTGCGGGGTTTCTAGGAACATTAGGTATGGCTTTGATGCATCTATAACCCTACGCCACAGAGTAGTGACCGGATCTGGAACCCCATCCCCTTACATCTTTGAGGTGTTTGGCCACCGGTGATTTCCCATTCAGACAAAGAAGGAGAAGATCCTTTTCTTTTTCAAGATGTGAAGGGCAGTTCGGAATGTCCCATCCAATCCAACAGTGGTGTCCCTCCGGATGCCATTTTGATATGTCCGAAAGCTTGGAAATCCCAAGGTTTGAAAGATGTCTCCTAATACCATCCAGTCCTTCCATGTGACCAATTGGTGGGTTTCCAGATATGGAATCTTCCCAAATTCTGATTTTTTTCCCATTTCCGGGGGTCCACGTTAGGCCTTCAGAGAAGAAGGGCAGAGCTTTGGAACAGAGCGCGAATATGGGGGATCCTTTGGCCACCTTCGGTCCATTGTCCACGCACCTGAGCCTAGTCCCTGGGAAGTATTTTTTCCATAACACTTGTTTGCTCCAGGAGGAGTTCCCTGAAACCAGACTCCAGAGAAGCTTGGCCCCCAATGCTAGATTTTGGGTTCGAAGATCCCGAAGATGCAGTCCCCCTTCATGATAAGGAGCAGTGACTTTCTCCCATTTGACCAGGTGGAGCCTGTTTTCATTATGCATCCCTCCTTTCCAAAGAAATTGTCGGAGAAGGGCTTCAATTTTCTTAAGAACAGAAACAGGAGCCAAAAGCAGGGCACATTGGAAGACCGACATGCTTGCGAGGACTGCTTTGATAAGCACTGCTTTCCCAGCAAGATTGAGCCAAGAGGCTCCCCAAGCCTTGATTTTCGAATTCAGTTTTTCAATCAGTGGATCCCAACTGGAGACTTTAGGTTTGTCCTTAAAAATTGGCACTCCAAGGTATTTAAATTCCGTCCAGTGGTACTTCCCTTCTATTTCCAAGATACGGGATATAGCTTGCAGCTCCAATGGAGTACAGTTCCAACCAAAGATCTGGCTTTTAGAATAGTTGATCTTGCTTCCTGAAATGTCCTGGTAATTATCAAGAACCTCTTTGAACTTTCTAGCATTGGAAGGGCTCGCTCCACTCAGAAGGAGAGTATCATCAGCGAATTGAGTATGGTTAACTTCTTTAACCCCCCTCACAATCCTTAGCCCAAGTAAATCTTCATGAACACGGAAGTGTTCCAGCAGAAAACTTAGGGAGGCCGCTTGGATGGCATAAAGCAAGGGGGAGAGAGGGAAACCCTGACGAAGTCCCCACGACGCTTGAAAGAAGTTAGCTGCTCTCCCATTAACCAGGGGGGCGATCCAAGGAAAGCAGATACAGGATTTGATCCAAGAGATCAGCCCTGGGGCAAACCCAAATCTGGACATGACCTGAAACAGGAAATCATGGCGAACTCTATCAAAGGCGTTAGTTAAATCCAATTTAATAGCCATACCTTTTTCTTTTCTCGCCACACTTGAATGGATGGCTTCTTGGACTAAGATAATGTTATCAGAGATTTGCCTGCCTTTAATGAACCCTCCTTGATTTTCAGGAATAATGAGAGGAAGAACAGCTTTCAATCGGTTTGCTAGAATTTTGGTGGTAACCTTATAGCTAATATTGCAGAGGGAGATAGGTCGAAAGCGGGAATAAGAGGTGGCTCCTTTTTCTTTGGGGATGAGGGCAAGGAAGGAGGAATTGGTCCCTCCGCCGAGTTTGAGACAGGTCTGGGATTTTTGGACCATCCTAAACAGGTCGGACTGGATTATGGGCCAACAAGCAGTGAGGAATCTGGCCGTGAAGCCGTCCGGTCCTGGGGCCTTATCAGGGCTCATGCAATCCACAACAAACTTAAGTTCTTCAAGGGAGACAGGTCGAAGGAGCGATAGGTTCAATTGATCGGGAACAAGATGAGGGATATTATCCAGCAGGTCCGAATGAGTAAAAACCATCCCAGGAGAAGTTTCAGTGTAGATCTCCAGAAAGTGGTCATGAGCTGCTTTTTTAATTTCATCAAAGTCGGATAATTGTTTCCCCAGATGATCAATTTGGGAGACATTCTTAAAATGTTTTCTGATCTCTGCTTGTTTATGAAAAAACTTAGTATTTTTATCCCCCTCTTGAAGCCAAGTATTCCTGGATTTGATCTTCCAATAATTTTCTTTGAACCTACAGGCTTCATGGAGCTTGTTATGAAGAGTGACTTCTTTATCCAAAGTGGCTTGGGAAAGTCTCCCTTCATTGCTGAGTAGATGTTCCTCCAGTGCTTTTTCTGCTTCCATCCTTTGCTTCTTGGGAGACTTGATCAGTTTCACCCAATCTTTAAGATCCTTTTTAACCTTCCTGAGCTTTTCTTCCCACACATAGAAAGCAGATCCTCTAATTTTAGTTTTCCAGGCTGCATCCACTATGTCCAAGAAGCCATCCATTTGGATCCAAGCTGGGTTGAACCTGAAGGGGATAGGGCCCAAGTTCTGATCTTTGGCGAGGGAGAGCGAGATCGGCTTATGATCTGAGGCACTAAATGGGAGAATGGCAGAGGTAGGATCATACCCATGAACATGAAGAGACTGTTGAACAAGGAACCTGTCAAGTCTTGCAGCAATGTGACCCGGGCCCAACCTTTTATTAGTCCAAGTATACCTCCCTTTTACAAGTTTTATATCTTCCAGATCCCATTCCGAAATGATATCATCCACCCATTCTCTGGCCGGGTCTCTGACTGTAAAATCTCAATCACAGCAGGACCTAGCTACTGTGGATTCCTCACTAGTGAAAGATTGCACAACATTTGCAAGAATAGCATAAATCTGTAAATGAATGAAGAACAATACACATCAAATTGGTGAATAATGTCAATATTATTAACTTTCCAACCTTAACATAGGTTAAGAACACCCATATATACAAATCTGGAAGAATTCGAATCCATCTGGAGTGTTCACACTGATCTAGCTTAGAAATAGCTCAAACCCCCCTAGGTTGACCAAAATATCCCAAACCATCCCAAACTGGTTCGAATCAGCTGTGTGAATGCTAGGAATGACTGGACAGGCCCATGTGACCTCACACATGTGAAGAAACTGGTTGGTTAGAGGTTTGGTAGCTAAAATTGGCCAAAAATATGACAAAGTTGGCAAGATTGTCCACAAACTGAGCAAATGCGCCCTAGGTAGAAGAGAAGCATGCTGAGTGCATTAAATGACCTGAGGAGGGCGCTCTAGGCATGCTGAATGCATTAATTGCCCTGGGGAGCGCTCCACATAGCTGGTTTGACTCAGCACTTGTTCACATTGCTAACTAGTTCAAGATAGTTTGACCATTTAGTAGCTAACCAACTTAGGGATGTAATAATTAATCACTTGGGCACAAATTAACCATCATTAATAAATGATTAATGTACATAGGTGTAAAAATGCTCTAACACTGACAATATTACCCCCTCATTTTTCTTCAGAGGAGAGGGTGAGATTTAGGTCTCCTGCTATGACGAAATTCTCCAGATGGGTAGAAATCATATGGTCGTTCAGGGTAGACCAGCACAATTACTTTTCAGTAACAGCTATGGGGGCATAGACATTAAAAAGACTTATACGGAGATTTGCTTCTTTAAAGAGCATTTCAGTGAAAATCCAATGAGGGGAGATTGATTGACTTACCACTTCAACCTTTGAGGGATCCCAGAGCGTTGCAATGCCTCCATAAGCTCCTCTAGAGCTAACCGCTATACATTTTGCATGGAACCAGAACAAGGGGGCTGTCTGAAGAACGACTTGCTCTTCCATTTTCGTCTCCTGGACCAGAAGGATGTAGGGTTTCGAGATTTTGATTAAATCTTTCATTGATAACATTTTCGATTTGCTTCCTAACCCCCTACAGTTCCAGGAGACTATCAGCATTACTTACCTTTAGAGATAGTGGTTGCCCCTTTTGAGGCATTTCCTTGTTGTCTGGTATTTCTTGGAGTTAGGTGTTTTTCCAGGGTAGATTGGACTCCGGCTAGCCGATCTCGATAGGTGGCGACTTCCCTTTTTTCCTTATCCGTTTTCCTTCCTCGACGATCTTTTTTCGCCGGTATCGTGGGGTCTGGGTCATCCTCCTCTGATCCCTCTTCCTCTGTGCCTCCTTCGATAGCTGGGTCTTGCTGCAGATCCTCCTTTGATAAGATAGCTTCTGGGTCTGCAGACTGGTTTTCTATTGTTCTAACTTCGATTCTTTTTGCCTTGGTAGGGGAGGTCACAGGGGAAATTTCCCCTTCTTCATTTAAAGTTTCCATTGGTTCCTGTTCGCTAAGGATAGCGAAGCTATTGTCAGATCCAGATTTTTGTGTGCTTTTTTGGCCTTTCGAAGATTCCGGGGCCTCAGAAGATTTCAGGTGACCTTCCGGCGGGGTTCCTTTGGATCCCTTTCTTCTAGGATTTGATTTTTGTTTCTTGGTTTGCTGCCAACCTTCTTCCATTGCCTTCTCAGTTTCTGCTTTTTGGAGTTTCGGACAGTTCCTTTGAAAATGCCCATATTCATGGCAATGCCTGCACTTGAAGGGTAGCTGTTCGTAGTCGAGTTGCTGATAATGCTGCCATCCTTTGATAGTGAGTTTGACAGCTTCTGGTATTCCCGCCTCTAGATCAACTTCTACACAGATTCTATCAAAGGAGTATTGACCCTTTGGGTCAGCTTTATCAATATATTTGCCAAGGCCATTACCGATGGAGCGGAGAGACTCTTCGCTCCAACAATGCATGGGAAGGTTGGGAAGGCACACCCAGACTGGGACCGCTTTTGGGATATCCATAGCAGGATCAAAGTCAGGGGTCCAACGATTCAAATATAATCCCTGGGGTCCCATAAAATAAGGACCGCTTCTGAATATCAGGTCCCTATCATCTTTAGATACAAAATCAAAGAGGAAATACCCTCTTCCGATTGCATAGCTTGTAACTTCCTGAGAGATCAGAGGTCGCCAATTGTTCTGAATCCAAATTTCGGTGGAGCGAGGAGATGGCCACAGGCCCATGAACTGCCCAATGAGGGCCCTGTCTGCGAGCGAAACGACAAGGTGAATGGGCTTCTCAGGTGGAAGTTCGATCTCCGGGATGGCATCCAGTTTTTTGACAAATTTCGGCGGCGGTGCAAGACCAACCTTCTTCCCATTTTCATTAATCAACCTTGCAAAGGCGGCTTCATCAGCAGACAGAGAGGGAGGAGGCGGCGGTCCTCCTCCAGAGGGGCTCATCCTCGTCGAGCCCAAAACGCAGAGAGCGACAAACCCTAGCAGAGTCCAGAGCTTCTCTCCTTTTGTATAAAATACTTCATCAACAGTTTTCACTTCATACAAATCAATGTTAATATGACATTACCATGGGAATAACACAAATCAACAAATAAAAGATCCCTTGGTAGCTCATTTTGCAGCAGGAGTATGGTTACAAGCCAAATGGTGTGGTAGAGTATAGGTTGATTCTTCAATTTGTCATTCCAACGTTTGAACCAACACAATAAAGTTCAGAAATGGAGGGCACATATAAAGAAATCTTTAGGCATATTTCTCAGGATTCCATTGGTATTTTTGTGTCTGCCAATACCAACAATGTTACCTTCGAAACACATCAATTATTAACAAGTATCTAGTGAAACAATTGTTGTAGCGGTAATTTGTACCATCTTGTGTAGGGAAATTTCTCTTTTACAAATTTTCTTAACATCTACACCAAGACAAGAGATGGTATGCTTGTTGTTTCATTAGCTTACATATTCCATTGAACACAAATCAGTGGGCACTGAGAACATCATTTGCATTCAAGCTCATGATTTTTACTCATTCACGTTTTTAAAAAAAATGCAGAAATTGATTCGATGATATTTCCCAAAAGAAAAAGCTCACCAAAAATTAGCTCAATACAATGTCTAGTTTTTTAGAAAATGGGCACTATCACCTACAACCAATTTTCCTTTATCTCGAAATTCGTGATGTGGGTATTTCTCGAGAAATCTAGCATAAACACCTACAACAATTTCTCATTTTCTCAAAAACTGTGATGTGGGTTTCTCCAATTTTTGGCCGAGAGAAGCATAATTGAATTCCTAACACCCTTGCAACGTTTTCCTGAAACACAATTTACATTTTTGGAGAAATCGTGTTTTTTTAAAGCTGCAGATCGCCAGTCCATCTACAAATCGCTAGTCCCTTGGCTACAAAACCTAGTTTTCTTGTATTTTTGCCATGAAAATGTTATTTTTGAAGGTGTGTTGGCATGGATAATTGTTCAGGATGATATTTCACACCTATTGATGATCATATACATTGGTGGTGGCATGTTGATGATGAATTTTGAGGCATGCATTAAAAATGAACATTATTCAACTTGGTTGACACAGGGTTGCATGATGACATGCAACATTTTTAGTTTGGGTGAGATGAAGGGCCTTAGATTTAGCATCTTTTTATCATAATTTCACCTCATCTATAATAATTTTTTCTTGTCCATAATAATGTATTAATCCCTTCTAATGCTCATATGCAAATTTTAAGTGGAAGGTGTTTTTTCATTACATGTCTTAGTATTTCATTTGATTTTTGACTAACATTAGGGGAATTAGTGTACTATGTATGAATAATGGCTAATTTGTTAGGAAGAAACTACAAAATATTTGAGGGAGTTCTGTAGCAATTGTAGATCCTCTACAGGTATATTGTGAAGGTTGCATAACCTTTGTAGGTAGCTACATAAACTCTACAGGTAGCTACAGAACCTTTGTATGCAGCTACAAAAACTCTAAAGGAAACTACAGAACCTTTACAAGCTGCTGCAAAACATTTACATCAGTTGTGGAACCTTTTGCAGGCTACAAAACCTACGAACTACTAATCCTCTACAGAACCTACAAGCCGTAGAACCTCCTAAAAAACCTGCGAGCTGCTGAGCCTCCTACAAAACCTGTGAGATGCAGAACCTCTACAAAACCTACTAGCTACAGAACCTCCTACAAAACCTATGAGCTGTAGAACCTCCTACAAAACCCGCCAAAGCTACGTATCCTCTATAGAACCTACAAAAGTTGTAAAAAGACAATAATTCAAGTTTACCTTCAACCACCAACTTTGGAGAAATATATTAATTAGGGGTAATGGATTTTTATAAATCCATTATTTCTGTCATTCTTATATCTCTCAAATCATGATGTTAAGTTATTTGAAAATTAAAGGTGGTAAATGGAGGTGGATATGAGTGCATATTTGGCTTATCCACAAAGATTTGAATATATTGATCAAATATATGATGGACCTAAGAAGTCAAAAGTTGTTAGGAGACATTTGGGATGAGTTTTCACTATTTTATTATAGCTTTTCTCCATAAATTCAAATTTGAATTCAAATGTATCATAAATAGCATGTAGTTAGCAAAGATCCTGGAATTAGTTTTGAAGATCCAAATTATTAGCAAATTGTTGAGGATATTTTGGATCTTCATTTATTATTTGTTATGGAGAACTCATGTATAAATATGAGCTCTTTCTCCATTCCAAATTGAAGGAATCTTAGAGAAATATTCCAAACATTGATGGAATAAATATATACTTTCATCTTGATTCAATATAGATCTTCTTTTCTTTTATTAATTTTTTGCAATGTGTTTTTATTAATTTTATGATCATGTAGTTTTAATTTTCTACTTTGTTTTAATTGGATAAGTTTGCATCTCTCGTTATGTAGTTTATTTCTGCAATGTAATTTTAATCTGTAGATTAATGTCTGGGAAGTTTATTTTACAATTCATGAATGCAATGAATGTGCTTAATGCAATAATGTTATTTACTACCTTGGATCATAAACAGTAACTCATATTTGGCAAGGATAAATTTTAGATTTCATTTTTGCAATTTACCTTTCTGTCAAGTGTGATATAGGTTTAGAATTTATTTTTTTTCACACATTGTGATTTAGTTTTAGAATTTACTTTTGTCGCACAGTGTGATTTAGTTTTATAATTTACTTTTCCGCATAGTGTGAACGTAGTTTTAGAATTTATTTTCCAGCAGATTGTGAATTAGTTTTAGCCTTTACTTTCAAGCAAAGTGTGAATTTAGTTTTAGCATTTACTTTCCAGCATGGTGTGACTTTACTTTCATGTCGTGTGATTTACTTTCATTGCAACTTAGTTTTAGTAGTTGTTTAACTGGATAGTTCTTTGCTAAGACCATGTAATTGTTCATACCACTGTTTGTAAGTAAGATTATTGAACTACAACTTCACAACAGATAAACCAATGTAAGAGGACATTGTGGCTTGCACATACAGTGCATGCTAACTCGCAAGTTTCAACAAACCCCAGGTTGACAATTAATGTACAAAATTTTTACTTATCCTCTGAGAAATGATAAGGTGAATAAAAATCACATCAACCTTGTTGATTTATTAGACGATGCCACAAGATCTAGTCTTGTCCAAACATTATGGGTTTAGACGATGCCACAAGATGTAAAAAATTCTAAGTCCTTAGGGCATTCAATACTAGAGGAAAATACTTTGGAAACACATTCAACAATAGTTAAAAATCTTGATGGCGGTGGCACAAAGTGTTATGACAAAGGAATTTATTGTTTGTCATATCATATGCCTAGTCCATATGATGTAGGTGTGAACTTGCAATTGGGGATGTCAAGAGAGGACCTCTTGGTATTGAGTTATTGTACATATGGCTATGCTTAATGTAATATGCTTAAGCCCATAAATTCATAGGAAAGATAGAATATACAAGAAGAATAGATGACAATGTTCACTTTACTCTTGAAGGGGGCAACCTCCAAGAGCACAAACTCCAAATACAATGACAATTATTTACTTCACATTACATATCTTAATACTATATATATATTATTTCAATAGCCCAATTCTAACTAATTGTGGTCCCTCTATTAATGAGGGATGACCACCTAAGGACCTTTAGTTAATAAGAAAGGCCCTTTTACATTAAGCATCTACCCTCTAAATAACTAATGGGTCTTATGGCCTTGTGCATAGATAAAGTAGGACCCTAACATGTCCTCCCCTTCAAAAGCAACATTGTCCTAAATGTTGGAGATGGGGAAACTGCTGCAAAATTGTTGATGGTTCCCAAGTAGCATATTTTGGTTAGGTATCCTTCCACTGAATCAAGAATTCACAAATAGTGTGTTGATGTAGTTGATGTTCCCTAATTTCCAAAAATGCTTATGTTTGGATTCAAATGGATACTCCTTCATCTAGTTCAGGTAATGTAGTTTGAACTCGACAATTCTGACCCACTACCTTTTTCAAACAAGAGACATGAAATATTGGGTGACTCTTGGAGTGTGTTGGGAGTGTTAATTTGTAGGCCACCTGACTAATGCATTGAACAATCTGACATGGGATGTAAGACTTTGGTGTGAGTTTCTGATGGCCTTTAACTTTGAGAGAGTTTTCTTATAAGGTTGGAGACGAAGGAACACCTGGTCACCTTCTAGAAATGAACATTCTAAGCGGTGATGGTCTACTTTTTGCTTCATGATATTTGGGACATTGCTAAATTTTCCTTGAGTGTGCAAAGAGTGATATCACGATTATGAAGCATCATAAATTGCATGTACTTACGAAGTACCTGGTAGATAGAAACCATTGAGGGTGGTTGTTGGCCATAGGTTGCTTCATATATGTCATTTTGTAGTCTCATGATAAGTGGTATTCTACCACCAGTATGCTAATGGTATCCATTGTACCCATTGGTGTTTTTTTCGGATGCAAAGCATCGCAAATAGGTTTCAAGGAACTTATTGATTGCTTCTATTTGGCCATATGTTTGTGAATGATAAGATGTGATCCTAGTTTAAATAGTTCTTGCCAAATTTTGCTCATGAATGTGGGATCACGATATGACACAATGGAGCTAGGCATTCCATGAAGTTTGAAAAAATGGTCTAGAAACATTTGGGCCATCGTTGTTGGGGTAAATGGGTGTTGGAGAGCACAAAAGTGGGCATATTTGGAAATTCAATCAACTACCACCATGATGATTGATTTGTTACCTGTTTTCGGAAGACCAACAATAAAATCCATGGAAATGTCGATCCAAATGTTGGTTGGGATTGGTAATGGATGCGATTCCCCAAGAGTCTTTACTGTCTCACTTGTGTTCCTTTGGAAAGTGTCTCATTCTACTACAAATTTAAGGATATCCTTTTTCATGCCTTCCCAAAAGAATGAGCACCTTGCACATGCATAAGTTTTCTGAAATCCTGAGTGACCTATGAGAAGAGATGAATGCAACTTTGTTAATATTGTCTATTTTAAGGCAGGTTTAGGTACCACAAAAAGACGACCTTTATATCACAATGTATCTTACTGCCAAGTGGAACCCTGGGGATGGTTAGGACCCTCCTGGAGACGCTTAATTAGCTTATATGTAGTAGAATTTGTTACCCATTCTTGTTGTGCTTCATATAACCATTTAGATACTATAGAGGATAAGGCAAAGAGTAATCCCTCTTCCTCATGTTTCCTTGACAAGGCTTTTGCCACAACATTGTCTTTTCCCTTTTTGTAGATGATCTCATTATCATATCCAAGCATTTTGGTGACCCATTTTTTTTGTTAAGGAGATGACAAACTTTGCTCCAAAAAATATTTTAGGCTATCATGATTTGTCTTGATCTGGAAACGTCTCCCTATTATATACACTCACCATTTTCAATGCATGCAGGATGGGCATCATTTCTTTCTCATAGGTATACTTCCCCAAGTTATTATCACATAACTGCTTACTTGTGAATGATAAGGATCTTCCTTCTTGCATTAAAACTGCACCCAATTCTTTTCCAGAAACATCACATTCTAATACAAAAGTCTTATTAAAATCAGGCATTGCTAAGATTGGTGCGGTGCACATGCCTTGCTTTAGAACTGAGAATGCTTGTTCTACCATTTTGTTCCATGCAAAGGCATTTTTCTTGAGCAGGGTTGTCAATGGGGCTACAATTTTACCATAGTTCTTCAAAAAATTCCTATAGTAACCTGTAAGGCCTAAAAAGCCATGTAAGCTCTTTAAGGTTTTAAGGCGGGGCCATTCTTGCATTGTTGCAATCTTATTAGGATCCAATTTCATCCCATCTTGTCCAACAATGTGACCCAAGTATTCAAACTCTGAGACCCCAAAAGCACATTAGGAACGTTTGATGAATAATTGATGGTCCCGAGGGAGTTGCAAGTTTTTATCAACATGTTGTAAATGGGCATCCCAAGTTTTACTATAAATCAAAATATCATCAAAGAAAACCATCACGAAATAAAAAAAGATATGGCCTAAAATTTGTATTCATGAGGCTTTGAAAAGTAGAAGGGGCATTACACAATCCAAAGGGAATTACCAAGAACTCATAATGGCCTTCATGTGTTCAGAAAGTTGCCTTTGGAATGTTGGCCTCTTTCATCCTTATTTGGTGGTATCATGAATGAAGTTCAAGTTTGGTGAAAAATTTATCCCCATGGAGCTCATCCAAAATATCATCCATTATTGGGATGGGAAATTTATTTTTGATCGTCAACTTATTGAGGGCACGGAAATCATGACACATGTGTTGATCGCCTTCTTTCTTTAAAACCATGACCATTGGGGATGAATATGGGCTAGTGCTAGGATGTATGAGTACTCTTGCCTCTATTAACTCATGAATTATCTTTTGAATTTCATTCCTTTGTGCAAATGGATGCCTATATGATCTTACATTTGGTGGTTGAATTCCTAGAATCAAGGGAATTCCATGATCGCACTCTCCTATTGATGGAGGTAAACCCTTTGGTGTCTCAAAGACCTGTTGATGTTTTCAAAAAACCCTTTGCGGGTCAAGATGGATTTCGGGTGTGGTGTTATCCAGATCCTGGATAGCATGGAACTGAGCAATAATTTCAGAGTGACCTTTCTTTAATAATTGTTTCTATTCGGTGATAACTTATTATTTGAGGGGAGCCTGCTTGGAGCCCTTTGATGGTGTGAGTATGAGAGTCTCGAGTCCTTGAAGTCCATGGTAACTAGCCTCAATGTACATAGCCATTTTGCCCCAAAAAATATATCACAACCACCCATTTACGGCCAACATATGAGTTTTGAGATGACAATCACCCAATTGGAGTTTTATATTTTCACAACGCCCATGACATTTCATCATCCCTCCATTAGCTATCATAATTTCAAAGTTGGGCATTAGGTGTATATAAAAATGGACTTCCTCAACCAATCATTGGTGAATAAAGTTGTGGGTGCTACCACTATCAAACAAAACTACCACTTTGTGATGCTTAATGTAACCCTAAAGTTTCAAGGTTTGGGGGGATGAAACACTGGATAAAGTGTGAAGAAAGATGAGTGGTTCTTCTTGATGAACTTCATTTTCCACTTCTTCTTGTGTGGGAGGAGTTATTCAATAGCCTCAAGCATAGGGGTATTGTCACGTCCCCTCCCATGGATCCCACTCAAGGAAGGGAACATGACTAAATATTGTAGGGATTTAAAACTCAGCCCCATTCATCAGATTCATACAAATAAAAACACATGTGTGTGTAGATGTATAAATCTATTAAACACAGCGGAAATAAAATTATTCTACACACACATATATCATGCATTTTCCAGCATATTGATAACCGTCATCAAATAAAAACAATGCAGAATTAAAACACGTAGAGAATACTTATCTTGATGGTGAATTTGTCTCAAGCAACTAGCTCTGTCACTACAACGTTCCACCCAACCATAGGCTAGTTGTGTTCATCAATCTCTCAACACAAATTCCACCACCAAGCTAGGCATGATTTCTACAAGGAATGGGAACGCTCAAGCTCATGCACAACAAAATGAACATCACATTTAAGTCAAGATAGTCCATAATTGGGGTTTATCAAGGCAAAACTAAACCCTTTCATTTCTGGATGATTGCACTCAAGCTCAAGCCAAAACAATGGATACCCATAACTCAAACCACAACATTATCTCCCACATGCAGCAAAACACATATGTTGGGCACAGGGAATTTTTTTTTAACTATGGGATTTGCAAGAAAATATGTCCAAGGGTTTTCCCCAAATCGTGGGCAGCCAAAAAAAGATTGTGGGAAGGGGAAAATCGACCACAGGGAAAGAAACGATTTTTCCATGGGTATTTGAGCATCCAAATGGACAAAAATAGCCTCAATGAAACCCCAGGGACCCCAAATCGGTTTCCTCTTCTTCCCCACTATTCTATATCACAAAAACGCCCTTCTCCTAGTTGAGAATGAAGGAAAACACAAAAAAATCATGGAGAAAAACGCCTAGCAAGCTCCAAACTCATGAGAGAGAAAAAACCATGCATGAAGAATGGCTTGGGGAGAAAATTCGTGGCTCTTTTCTTGCCCAAGAAGCGAAACACTAATTTCCACAAATGGTGGCTTTCCCATACTCGAATTAGGATAACCATACCTCTCCATTTCCCAAAATAATAACTATTTCAACCAACTCTTGGGAGAAATAAACGATTGGGTACAAAAGTCAACATGGGTAGTTGAAAGTTCATGGATTCTCTCATTGACACTTGGCTTGGATTTATTGGATCCAAGGGTTTGAATATTTCCCTCCCAATTCCTTGTAAAAATCTTGTCCCCATCTCTTGTTACATTGCATTGCATAGCTAGTTGTGGGTATTTTATTAAAATGCATATTTACATGATATTTGCGATTTCTATTGTGCCTGGATAGCACGCAAAACATATGCATCAATTTTAACACTAAATCCATGGTGGGGCCTTGGTCTTGAGCTCCTCACCACGATTTCAGAATGATATTACATCATTTACATGTTAATTGAATTGGGGTCAAAATCGAGATACTACAGGTATCTTCCATAATGATGTCTTTAGAATTGGTAGGAGTTGTCACATCAATGTGGAATAACTTTTTTTTTCTTTTTTCTTTTTTCTATACATTCATGAACTGGAGCATACTTTTCATCACTCTTATAGCGAATACCTCATCTTTGTCGGTATTCCATTCTGATGGAGACAATTTTGGTACCTTCCATGGAGGAGAATACATTGTGCTTGAGGAATTGACTTGTGCAGGGCGTGAGGGAGGAACGGAAGAGGGTTTGATGGTTTGTGCATTGGTCACTGTATTTGCTTCTAGATCCCTATGCGATGCCTCCAACCAGGTAGCAGGATGTTGCATTCTGACTTGTGCTTTAATTGCCTCCTTGAGGCCACTAATGAAACATTATTTATATAAACAACATGTTAAGTTCTCTTTACAAATGGCTAATTGCTCAAAGGATGAAATAAAGTCTGTGACTAACCTTGTTTGGTGTAACTTGGTAAGCCACCCCAAATAGTGAGGATCTCTCTCATAAAACTCATGGAGAGCTTTAACAAATAAACCCCAAGCAATGTAGCACACATAGGACTTTTTATGCCACTTCCACAATCACAATCTTTCTAGATCCAAATAAAAGACCCCCAACTTAAGTTTCATCATGTCATTTGTAATACCATGAAGAGAAAAGTAGTAGTCCATATGAGTAACCAATCTTGATGGGTTAAAACCATCAAAATTGTTTAATTCTACTTTAGGAAAATTATTCCATGTGTAATTATCCATAGAGTGTGGTTTATCACTATGAGGACCAAATCGAGGTTGATGTAGGCTAAATAGTCCCGACTGAGAAGTTTCTTCATAGTGTGGTTCATTATGTTGTGAATTCCCATGTTCTTCTACATGTGTGGCATTGACTATCACATTTGTCAACTTCTCATCTAAATTATTCTCCCAATGGTCTAATTTTTTATCCAACTTTTTTACATATGTCTGATCCCAATTGTTGATGATCTCTTGAATATGTTGACTTCATCTACTAAATTTTGTTTATTGAGATTCCAAGTTATCCAACCTTCTATTAGTATAATGGGTGGCCATATTGTTTGTAGGGGTGCTAGTGTGAGGTGGTTTATAGGGTTCCACCATGAGTGGGATCTATTAGATCTCGAGAATGAGACTTCTGTAATTCTGAAAATTTTGCACTTATGGTGTGTACTTCTGTTGGTTGTGGAGCCAGATCTTCAGTCTCATAGATGATGATTCAGATGTGTTTGAATCCCAGGTTTGGTTATGATCTCGGCACGATCCCCAGGGGGTCCGGGGGAGTGCTTTGCACTCCCCTGGTTGGGGGGCACGAGGGCTAGTGCCCCCGAGGAAAATTTTTGGGGTTGTTTTCGCCAACAGTTTTCGAGCCCATGGTTTGGGTAACCCATGGTATTTTCCCATTGTATTTCTCTTATAAAGAAATACATTGTAATACAGCTAGGGTTGATGCATTAGGTATTATGCATTCAAAAGATCTCTGAGATCGGAAGAGAGACTGTGAGACAGTGAAGAGGAAGTGCAGCGGTTGTGCTGCATGTTGTATCCCTTCACTTTGCTGGATGGTATAATAATAAGGACTTGAAATTTTAGTGTGGACGTAGCCCATCTTGGGTGAACCACGATATATCTGTGTCTCTCTTGTAATGTGTTTGTGTGATTATATTTGCATTTTTGTTAATTGTTATTGCTCTGCGATCCTGTTTTTCTAACATACTTCCAACCCCAATATATTGACAATACTATAAAAAAATTATAATATTATTCTTCCAACATATTCTCCCGTGTTTCATCTTTTCAATGGATTTTGAATCATGTAACTCAAACCTTCCATCAAACTTTTATGCAAATTTAAAATAACATACCTTTTAAATCCCTAATTTGGAGACTGTTTTGGTGGTCAACCTTCCAACTGAGGTATCTTTGTAATTCCAGCCCCTTTGAGTCTAAAACTTTGTCCTGTAGTATCTTGATATGTCTTCTCTTCAATGCCACAAGTTTGACCTAATTTATATATGCTGATAAAAGTTTATGGCAAGTTTCCCAACACTTGTTATTTTTGGCCCTTTCAAGATTGTGAAAGTGTACGGACTGCCATGTGTCCATATTTTCAGATATGAATATGAAATTGCTACCAAAAATACTATAGTCCATTTTATTTATGATAAAAAATGTCTCACTCAATTTGGAGCTTGTTTTCTCTAGATATAATAGTTTTCCTCAGAACACTTGCTTGAGACTAGTTTTTGGACTAGTCAGAAACCCTAACTTCCAAGGGGTATAACTTCGAACCTGTAATGATTCAAAATTTGAAAATTGTACTAGATATAAAATGTTCTATATTCTACTTCACATTTGATTTTCACTATCCAAAAAATTTTAGGAAAAAAATCATAGCTAAAATTCCAAGATGACTAATTTGGAAGGGCCAAACCCCAAGAAAACTTCCATTAACTTTGATCAAGTATATCTCCAAAACTATAGTGATCCAAAACTTGAAAATCAGACACAAGTTATCATCTTATATATTTTATGTACTTTGTGATATTCATATATTGAAGCGGTACACAAACAAATTGCAGTGAAAATGGAAAGATTACTTGTTTGAAGAGCCAAACCCTAGAAAATTATTCCCTTTTGACCCAAGAAAGAGCTCCGATACCACTTCAAATATTCTTAAACCCATAAATTCATAGAAAAGATAGAAAATACAAGAAGAATAAATTAAATAGCTGAAAATTTTCACTTGCCTCTTTAAGGGGGCAACCTCCAAGAGCACAGGCTCCAAATACAATGAAAATGCTTGACTTCACTTTACATATCTTACTACTCTATATATAGATAAAGTAGGGGGGTTAGGGTAGGACCCTAACACTCAATATGTATTGAGGTTTGGGGAACCAAATCCTAGTGAAGTGGAACACTTAATTTTATTTCTCTAGAGAATTTCATATCAACTTCGTTACTACAAGAAGTTCACCGGAGTCTGTTGACGCTTGTCCTGCATTGATTCTTAATCAGATTTCTCAGTCTTAGGAGGTTTTTGTGTGGAATTTTATCTAATTGGACAAGTGGTGAGGAGTTTGGTAATTGAGACTATGATTTAATTAAACTACAAGTTTTGTGTGGAGGATCACTTAGGGAAATACTACAAGTACTCATTTGGGTGACATTATAACTCCTGACTCTAGTGAGACTAAAAGAAGACCCATTTAAAAGTCTACAAAAGTTGGTGAGGGAAGTGGAGCTTGGAAGAGGCGGAAGTGTATGAAGAAAAAGAAGGATCCCATGAATTTGGTATTGGTGGAGAATGTAAATCAAATTAGGTTATGGAATGGTAGGTGTGGTGCTTGTTGGAAGGTTTTAGGGTAGGTGAATGGGGGACAAAACCCTAAAATAAAGGGTGAAGGATAATTTGGAGCCATTCTTGGGTTATTCTCCAAAATGTTTCTCTATCTCAAGGGTGGTTAGCATTAGTGTTTGGTCTCCTGAAGAAGCAAATAGGGTTTTAAATTATCATTGGAAGTGGGGTTTTCAGCCTCTACTCCTAACAGGTGGACCTCGACTTTTAACGTAAAAACTAAAAGGTTGGAATGTGTCTCAGTTTAGGTTAAATTTCTAATCCTTCCATTTATATTCTGGTTTGAAGAAGTATTCATAGAAATTGAAAATTCCTTAGGTGTGTTCTAAGAGGCATATTAATCTTTTATGATTTCCATATCTTTGAATGTTGCTTGTATCCTTATTGGTTTGGATTTAAGAGAGAGGATTATGGAATTGATTAAGAGGATCTATGGAATTGATACATACATTGGACTACAAAGGGGTTCCCTTTGCCATGTTTATGGACATCTTGCAAAGGGATTTCGTTTTCCTAATTGGAGATATAATTGGGTTGACAAATTGACGGTTGTGGTAACAATGTCTAGTCTTGGAGGAGAGACTAAGGATCCGTTGGTACCTATATCTCTAGGTGATGCTACAAAGGCTTTGGAGAAAGTTCTACAACTCCTACAAGTCTTTGTGGATAATCTAAAAGAAATGGATATCCTTTAAATTACACATTTCTTTACCAACTTTGTAAACCTTGAGGAAAATCAAAGCTAATGGAGGAAGTTAGCAAGGAAGGATTAATATCAATTCTACTAAGTTTTCATAAAGATAAAAGTTATGGTCTAGATGGTTTTTCCAATGTAATATTTTCTAGGTTGTTTTGATTTTGTTGAATAGGACATGAGGAAGGTTATTAAGGAATCCAAAACTACTAGAAAAATATTGGCAACTTATAATGCTACTTTTATTACTTTGATTCCAAAGCCTGGCAATACCACATCCTTTAACAATTTTAGGCCCATTGCACTTTGTAATTGTATTTACAAAATGCTATAAAAAATAATTGCAAGGAGGTTAAAGGTGATATTGTCAAATCATATTTTTAGTGAGAAATTTGGATTTATGAAAGAGAGATAGATTCAAGAAGTTGTGGGGGTGGCACAAGAAATTTCACACCCAATCAAAGTTAAGAGGCTCAAGGAAATGGTGGTGAAGGTTGATCTATCAAAGGTCTGTGATAGAGTCAACACGCTCTATATAAAATTAATGCTTATTCATTTGGGATTCAATTCTTAGTTTTCTACATGGGTGATGAATTATGTCATATCTGTTCCTTTCTCTATACTTATGAATGGTGCATCAAATCCTTTCTAGATTCCTGAGAGGGGATTACGCCAAGGTTTCCCTCCTTCCCCTTGTTTGTTCTTACTTGTATCAAAAGGGATCAATAGGTATTTGAGGGAAGCTCTCAAGGATGGCACTTTCAAGGGCATTAAAGTAGAAAATCGATGTTCACTGTCTCACCTCTTTGTAGATGATATATTTCTTTTTGTGATGGAAGTAGACAGGTGAAATACCTTGACTTTGATCCCTGGAATGCATTTGATCATATCATGTGACTATTCTAAGTATGGATTCCCAGTGTGGTTGATGCAGGAGCATAAATGCTGAGTCAACAATGTGATTGTTCACATGTTGTGACTAGCAGGAGGACGAGCTGTCATGAAGGGAATTCATTCTGTTAAGTAGTTTGAGATATTTACATAATATGTAACTGCCTTGTGCATTTTCAGTTTTGAGTAAATAGAAGTAGTGGCAATTTGATACTCCCTGCGTGGAGATCAAGCCAATTAGCTAGTTAGTTGAATAATGATAGTGACCCCTTCAGTGAGGGAGGAGATTCTGTTAGGAGTTTGTTTGCGGTTCAACCATTCTGTTTTGGGGGAGCCAAAGGGATAAAAAGGATAGAGATGAAGGAGAAAGGGCTTGGGTATAAGGTTCGAGTTGGTTCATGAGTCAGTGAGGTTGGTTGCTTTGGGGGTTCGGTCCAGAAGAAGTGAGAGCTCTGCGTAAGAAGGAGTCGTGGGGTACTTTACTGCCTACCAGAGGAGAATACGACTGTATAGATGTCTCTGCTTTTGAATTAATGAAATTAGCCAGTTCTGTGTGTTAATGGTGTCACTATGCATTTGATTGACAAGCTTAGATTCTATCAGGTAGAGCTGTGTGCGAATGATAACCTGATGTCTGTGTGAAAGGATGTTCGTCTTTGTATTTGCACGAACAATAAGAACATCCAAACCCTTTGTAAATGGACCATTAGTACATAGCCAAGTTAATCCCATGCTGTGTTTTAGTCCTCATCATATCCGAACGAATATCAAAGCGGGATTGATCGATCCTCTGATCGATCCGCGAAGAAATCGTAGCGTGCAAGTCGAAGCGACTAAACAGAGATCAGACGACTCAGATTCAAGCCGAAAGCAAGATCAACGGTGGGGAAAGAGTCGACTAAGTGAACGCACGCAGGAAATAGTATTTCCACAATCCAATGCGAAGAGTTCCGCATTGATCAAGATCAATGGAAGAGATCCCATCCATAAATGATCGACGGTTGGTAACGCATTCGGTAGAAGGAAGAAGCGCGGAAGTTAACAGTGCAAAGTTGCGGAAATCACGTTGCAGAAAAGTTCTTGTGGAGAGTCCCGTCGAGAAAGCATCGGAGGTGCGCCCGCAATCCACAAGCTGCAGAAGGGAGCATGCAGAGAGGAAGTTGCGGATGGAGCGTTGTGGGAGTATTGTTGTGGAAGAACACTACTATTGCGGAGAGGAGTGTTTCCGCAAGAGGGTTGCAGAAGGTCATTTCTGACTGTCAAAAGGTTGCGGAGAACCCAGTTTGAAGGTAGGGGTATCCATTGAGAAGGACCTAGCTGGTTCTCAGCTAAGGTTGGTGATTCAACTTCAAAGGATCACCCTATTTCCTAGGATGGTACGGGTTGGACGAGCTGCGGTCATTCCCTCGACACCAATTTTGGTATCAGAGCGGGTTTTTTACCTAGCACAGTAGAAGAAAGACATGGCGGTACGTGTAGGCCGAGAAAGAAGTCGTGACTGAAGAAGACCAGCAACAAATGCATAAGTCTTGGAGGAAATGAGAGAAATGTGAGCACATATGGAAGCCGTGGAGATGGATAGACGAAGAGACCCAAACGCAGGAGACGTGAGTGAACTTGATGAAGAAGAGCAAGAAGAAGAAGAAGTAGCACCCATGCAAGAGACACCTGAGCTGAGATACTTTTGGTCAATTCTTGGAGCATCGTCAAGGCCAAATCCTAAGTTTCCCACCTATGAGGGAAGTCTCACTATTGAACACCTTATTGATTGGATCAACGAGTTAGACAAGTACTTTGAGTATGATGAAATTGAGGAGAACAAGAAGGTCAAGTTTGCAGTGACGAGGTTGAAAGGACATACGTCCCTGTGGTGGGATAGTGTGCAAACTGAAAGAAGAAGGAAGAACAAGCCATTGATAAAAAGCTGGGATAGGATGGTAGCCAAGATGAGAGGCAATTTCTTACCCAAGGATTATCAGCTAACCTTGTACATACAAATGCATAACCTTAGGAAAATATTATTGACTGTGAAGGAGTATACTGAAGAATTCTACAAAGTAAACCTAAGGGTAGGTTATGTGGAGGAATCAGCAGAGAAGGATGCTAGATATGTCAATGGTCTCAGAATGGAGATTCAAGATGAGATCAGCATGATATCACCAAGAACCATGGAAGAGGCATACCAATGTGCCTTGAGAGAAGAAGAAAAATTAGTGAGGAAGTAGAACTTTAACAGGGGAAGAGGGTCAGCCAGAGGAAGGGGGAAAACAGATGGAAGAGGAAGGTTTGCAGCCAAGGAGGAGGACCCAGTAATTCAAACCAGCAGGAGCACCAAAGTAGAGGAGGTGACTCGAGAGGGAGAAGACCCTACCAAGGAGGTAGAGGTAGAGGAAGAGGTAGAGAAGCTGTCTACATATGTTACAAGTGTAAGAAGTTGGGGCACATGTATTTTGAATGTCTAGAGAAGGAAGACGTAGGACAGGAAAGAGCCTATGTAGCTCAGAATGAGCAGCAGCAGGAGCAGATGACAGTGGTCGAGAATATGCCAGAGAAGGGGGAGTCCTTGATGTTGAACAAAGTCTTATTGAAACTTGAAAAAGAGGAAGTGGAACCAGCTCAAAGAAAGACTTTATTCAGAACCATGTGTAAAGTCAAGGGGAAGTGTTGTAATATGGTGATTGATAGTGGAAGCACTGACAATCTTGTTTCCACAGAGATGGTAGAGAAACTGAGTCTGAAGAGGACCAAACACCCTGTTCCATACAAGGTATCCTGGTTGCATAAGGGACATCAAATACTGTTAAGTGAACAATGTGAAGTTGATTTCCAAGTAGGCACCTATAAGGACAAGATTATATGCGATGTTATGCCCATGGATGTTTGCCATATTCTTCTGGGGAGACCATGACAATTTGACAAAAGGGTAGTGCATGATGGTAGCAGAAATTGTCATAGTTTCGTGCAAGATGGAATAAAACATATTCTTCATCCTTTTCAAGGAGAGAGTTCTACAGAGAAGCAAACATCTAAAGTCCCGATGTTGACATGGAAAGAATATTTGCAGCAAATTGATGAGAAGGAACTGAACTATGTTGTGATATGTAAGCCTAGGGTGGTAATGATGAAGATTAATATTACGGATCTTCCTGAGGAGATTCAAGAGATGCTAGGAGAGTTTAGTGACAAGGTGGTAGATGATTTTCCCAATGAGTTACCACCAAAGAGGGATATAAGTCACCATATTGATTTTATTCCTGGAGCAAGCTTACCAAATAAGGACACATATAGATTGAAACCTCGAGAGAATGAAGAAGTTAGAAGGAAAGTTCAAGGATTGTTGGACAAGGGATTGGTTCAGAAAAGTCTGAGTCCATGTGCAGTACCAATAGTACTTACCTCAAAGAAGGATGGTGAATGGAGGATGTGCACTAATTCCAGAGAAATTAACAAGATTACCATCAGATACAAATTTCCATTACCCAGGATGGATGACATGATGGATTTCCTGAGTGGGGAAACATGTTTTTCAAAATTAAATCTGAAGAGTGGATACCATCAGATCAGGATTCGAGAAGGAGATGAGTGGAAGACAACCTTTAAGACCAATGATGGATTGTATGAGTGGCTGGTTATGCCATTCGGACTGTCCAATGCACCAAGTACTTTCATGAGATTAATGAATGAAGTCTTGAGAGATTTCATAGGTGAGTTTGTGATAGTTTACCTTGATGATATTCTGATTTTTAGTAAAACCAAAAAAGAACACTTAGAGCATCCGAGATGTGTCTTGGAGAAATTACAAAAGGAAAATTTGCTGGAAAATGTGAAGAAATGTACATTTATGAAATCATAACTAGTGTATTTGTGTTTTGTTATCTTGAGAGATGGATCCAGAAAAGATGCAAGCAATCATTGATTGGCATTCACCTCAGAGCATATTTGAAGTAAGAAGTTTCCATGGATTGGCAAGTTTTTACCGAAATTTCATAAATAATTTCAGTGGTATTTGTGCACCAATCATTGAGACAATAAGGAAGGACAAACAACCAGTTAGGTGGACAGTAGAGTCTGAAAGGAAATTTCAGTTTTTGAAGAAGAAGATTACTGAGCAACCAGTATTGAAATTACTAGATTTCAAACATCCTTTCCAGGTGAAGTGTGATACCAATGGAGTAGCAATTGGAGTTGTACTCAGTCAGGAAGATAGGACTATAGCATATTTCAGCGAGAATTTGAATGAGTCCAAACAGAAGTATTCATCTTATGACAAGGAATTTTATGTTATTGTGCAATCACTAAAGCATTGGAGACATTATCTAATGCCTAGGGAATTTGTTTTGTTTCCTGATAACCATG
This sequence comes from Larix kaempferi, assembly GCA_027924585.1. Classification (NCBI taxonomy): domain Eukaryota; kingdom Viridiplantae; phylum Streptophyta; class Pinopsida; order Pinales; family Pinaceae; genus Larix; species Larix kaempferi. The sequence goes on along the minus strand of BSBM01000877.1, from coordinate 26,114,611 downwards.
CATTGTAGTACATCATGCAACAACCTAAATTGAATCAGAAGCATATCAAGTGGGTGGAGTTCATGCAAAAATTTACCTTCGTGATAAAGCACATCAGTGGGAAATCAAATTGATTAGATGATCCCTTAAGTAGGAGACAATTGGTTGTGCAAGAAAATCAGATCCAAGTCTTGGGATTTGAGAACTTAAGAGGTTTGTATGAGACTGACATTGATTTTCAGGATGCATACAGAGTTTGCAAGAATCCCGTGGAAGTGGACAGAGAGCCATGGATAGAGTATATGTTGCAAGATGGTTTACTCTTTAAAAACCATAAAATTTGTATTCCTAAATGTTCCATGAGAGAGAACCTGATACATGAGAAACATAGTGGAGGAACAGGAAGGTCACTTTGGAAGTGATAAAACCTTTGGACAGTTGAGCCATTTCTATTTTTGTCCAAAGATGAGGTCTGAAGTTGAGAAGTTTGTGAGTAGATGTAGGGTATGTCAACATGCCAACGGAAGAAGCCAAAACACAGACTTATACACACCGTTGCCTATTCCAACTAGGCCTTGGGATTCTGTGAGTATGGATTTCATTTTGGGTTTGCCGAAAACTCAGAAGGGGAATGCTTCTATTTTTGTAGTGGTGGATAGATTCACTAAGATGGCACATTTCATTCCATGTTATACGAATAGTGATGCCACACACATTGCTAACCTGTTTTTCAGTGAAGTTGTGAAGCTACATGGTTTACCTGGGAGCATTGTATCTAACGGAGATGTAAAGTTCACAGGTCATTTCTGGAGGACCTTGTGGAATAAGTTGGGTACCAAGTTGAACTTCAGTTCAGCATATCATCCATAATCTGATGGCTAGACTGAGGTGGTAAATAGGAGTTTGGGTAACTTGTTGAGAAGTCTGATTGGAGAAAATCCAAAGCAATGGGATAAAGTACTAGCTCAAGTAGAATTTGCATATAACGAATCACCAAATCGAAGTACAAGGATGAGTCCATTCCAAATTCTGTATGGAATGCATCCAAGAGGAGTGTGTGAACTTCGTGATTTGGGACAAATGGAGAAGAGAAGCACAGATGGAGAAGAGTTTGCAACAAGGATCAGTGAACTACAAGAGCAAGTTAAAGCAAAGTTGCAACAGAGTAACAATAGTTACAAAGCCAAAGCAGATTCCAAGACAAGAGAGAAAAACTATGAGGTAGGATATTTGGTTTTAGCACATCTGAGGAAAGAGAGATTTACAAAAGCATAGTATAACAAGCTGAAGATGAAAAAGATTGGACCTTGTAAGATACTCAGAAAGTTTTCAGCTAATTCCCATGAACTGGAAATGCCAACAGGGATTGGTATTTCACCTATTTTCAATGTTGCAGACCTGTATACTTATGTGGCAGATGATATAGGACAATTGCCAAAAGTGGGAGATCTTCAATGGCTGAAGCAGATGCCGATGGCCCAGCCATCCGAAGCTGAGTCTATTTTGGACACTAGAGTGGCAAAGAGTACCAGGCAGAGAGACTACCTAGAGTACTTGATCAAGTGGAAAGGACATCCTGTAGAAGATTCTACATGGATGGATGTTGAAGAGTTGGAGACAAAGGGCTTCTCTGTAACTGATCTACTGAACATGGGTTCAGAAATTTTTAACCTTGGGAGTCTGATGCAGGAGCATCAATGCTGAGTCAGCAATGTGATTACGTGTTCACATGTTGTGACTAGTAGGAGGATGAGCTATCATAAAGGGAATTCATTCTGTTAAATAGTTTGAGATATTTACATAATATGTAACCTCCTTGTGTGTTGTCAGTTTTGAGGAAATAGAAGTAGTGGAAATTTGATACTCCCTGCATGGAGATCAAGCCAATTAGCCAATTAGTTGAATACTGATAGTGACCCCTTCAGTGAGGGAGGAGAGTCTGTTAGGAGTTTGTTTGTAGTTCGGCCATTATGTTTTAGGGGAGCCGAAGGGATAAAAAGGATAGAGCTGAAGGAGAAAGGGGTTGGGGATAGGGTTCGAGTCGGTTCATGAGTTAGTGAGGTTGGCTGCTTTGGGGGTTCATCCCGGAAGAAGTGAGATCTTTGCATAAGAAGGAGTCATGGGGTACTTTCTTGCCTACCGGAGGAGAATATGACTGTATAGATGTCTCTGCTTTTGACTTAATGAAATTATCTAGTTCTGTGTGTTAATGGTGTCACTGTGCATTTGATTGACAAGATTAGATTCTATCAGGTAGAGATATGGGCGAATGATAACCTGATGTCTGTGTGAAAGGATCTCCGTCTTTGTATTTGCACGAACAATAAGAACATCCAAACCCTTTGTAAACTGACCATTAGTACATAACCAAGTTAATCCCTTGCTTTGTTTTAGTCCTCATTAGATCCGAATGAATATCAAAGCAGGATTGATCGATCCACGAAGAAATCGTAGTGCGCAAGTCGAAGCGACTAAACAGAGATCGAACGACTCATATTCAAGCCGAAAGGAAGATCGACGGTGGGGAAAGAGTCGACCAAGTGAACGTATGCGGGAAATAGTATTTCCGCAAGCCAATGCAAAGAGTTCTGCATTGATCAAGATCAACAGACGAGATCCCATTCACAAAAGATCGACGGTCGGTAACGCATTCCGCAGAAGGAAGAAGTGCGGAAGTTAACGGTGCAGAGTTGCATAAATCACATTGCAGAAGAGTTCTTGCGGAGAGTCCTGTCGAGAAAGCACGGGAGGTGCGCCCGTAATCCACAATCCACAAGATGCGGAAGGGAGCGTGCGGAAAGGAAGTTGCGGAAGGAGCGTTGCGTGAAGGTGCTTGCGGGAGGATTGTTGCGGAAGAACACTACGATTGCGGAGAGGAGTGTTTCCACAAGAGGGTTGCGGGAGGTCATTTCTGGCTATCAGAAGGTTGCAGAGAGCCCAGTTTGAAGGTAGGGGTCGCCATTGAGAAGGACGTAGCCGGTTCTCAGCTAAGGTTGGTGATTTGACTTCAAAGGATCACCCTATTTCCTGGGAAGGCATGGGTTGGACGAGCTACGGTATTCATTCCCTCGGCACCAGTGGTGCTCAAGAAAAAGGTCCCACTAGCGAATGACATAGGCATGTATGAGGTAGACATATCTATTGGGCTATGTGGCTAGCTTGTCATGATGACTCAAGCTATGTAAATGACATAAATATTATGTTGAAAAAATAATATAAACGGTCTAAGCTGGCTATATAGGGAAACAATTAAGATGAGTTATGATTCCACTAGAGGGGAAGAGGAAAGGGGGTTTCCAATGGGAGAGTAACCCTATGATTCCATGTGTTAGCCTTAGAACTCACCTAATTATTTTTTGTGACTTAAAAGAATCCAATGCCTTCCCTTGAGTTATTTTACTTAATCATTGAATGTCTGTATGAGGTTGGTGAGAAAGTCCTCTCACGTAGTTATGAAAGCATGGGTTGAATATCCCTTTCTGACCTTGTAAGAGTTTTTATTCTAGGAAGTAGAAGGAATGTTAGTTGTCTTGTCGGCCGTCATTTATCTCTGTGAGAGTCTACCACTTGGGGGATTAAACTAAACAAGTTGTGGGATGTCGTGTGAAGGAATGTTTGGTAGAGAGAGCTAGGATCCAAGCAAATCGACATACAAAAGAAACCATGCAAGAGGTTGTGTAGATTTTGGTGAAGTGAGGCCAAGCCAAGAGCCAACAATGCAGGAGGAAAGTTACAAAGTGATAAATAAGAATGGAACTGTGAACAGAGGAAAACTAGAGAATAGTTCATGATGATCTTTACCCTATCCCATTACCAGACTAAGAATGGAACCAAGTTGGTTGTAGGTGAGAATAAGCTGGGCATATCAGAACCTTACCCTAAGATTTGTTTCTCATGAGATGCTTTGGAATCCATGTTCAAATTCTACCTAGAATACTTGAAAGGCACACAATAACTTGGAATCTTACTGCACACACTATTAAGCACTATAAGGGTTGGATTTCCAAAGGGAACTGTTTATCAGAGAAGGGAAATGCCTTCCTTGTGTTGTGCAGGGCAATTGGAAGGAGTCTCATGGTTGTGATGGTTGAGTAAGATTCCCGTAGAAGCTCTTGATGAGCATTTGGATATGCATTGAGATCAAATGGGTTTTGGGTTGGGAGAGAAAAACTTGGAGGTGTCCTTTGCCCCGGTGGCTTCATAGCTTGACTCAAGGGTGGTATCAAAGGTTGATACCTATGGTTGGGTGGAATTTTCTTGTACGCAACTAGTTGCTTGGATTGGTTTTCATTAAAGATAAGTAGTCAGTGTATCTTGTGTTTATGCAATGGTTTATCTTTCCTTCTATTATGAATATGCCTAATTATACATGCTGTGTGTGTGTGTATGAATATTGTTATTCCATTGTGTTTATGTTCATGCATATATATGCATATGCATTTGTATGTGTTGTTGTCATGGAAGCTAAGATATCTCGAGGAAGAGTTAGTGGCTTTGAGAGGTTAGGTTGTAGGAGGGTTTTGCAGGTTCAAAGAGTGAATATGAGTCTCTCATGGACCTCGAAGGATTATTGAGGTGGTCATGAATGTCACAACATGATGTTGACAAGATCAAAGAAATCATATATTTATTTTGTATGGTTACAATTATGTAGATAAATGTGGTTTAATCCATTATATCCTTATGTGGCATATTTGATGAAAAAAGAGATTATTTATCCTTTTTGTTTCCTTATCAACTTGATGATGTGGAGAGAGGTATGAAGTACTAGGGTTTTCATATCAAGACAAATGATTATAAAAAAATATGTTGTCAAGGGCTAATCTCAAAAGTGGAAAAAATGTTAAACTTATGGTGGAATTGGTGGTTGTCAAGAAAAGGTAATTTAGTGTTGGTAAAAGAAGTATTATATGGTATTCAAGTATAATGGATGTCATTATCATGGGTTCATAAAGGAGCTATGGATATTATTAGAATATTTTTCTATATATTTATATGGTCAAGTTGTAAAGACAAGAAGAGTATTCCCTTAGCCAATTGAAAGAAGTTAGCGTTTCCAAAAGCATGGGGGGATTGGGGCTTAAAAATATATATTTTCTATTCTTGAATGCATTGGCTATCAAAAGTGTGTGGAGATTGATCCAAATCCTTGGTTTATGTGCTTAGGTGGTGAGATAGAAATACATTTATTTAGATTCAATGGAGGGTTGGATAAGGAATATTGTTGAGAACTTAAGCAATGTATCTAACATTTGAAAAGTAATGATTTTAGACTTCCCCTTTGTTGGAAATTGTCTTGCATAGTGTGTGGGTAGAGGAAAAAAGGTGCATGTAGGTTTTAACACTTGGATAGGTAGTAGTGATAATTACATGTTTCCACATCATATCATTCTATTTTACCATAGGAATCACCATGGGTCAGGGATGTGTAAATTGTGTAGAGGCCACTAGGAGACCAATGAACATCTATTTCTCCATTTTCCATACACATAAAAAGTGTGGAAGGGGTTGAAATTCACTTTAATATGCCTAATTCGTGGGACAACGTAATTTGGTTTATTGTTTCCATGAATATTTTGCTTGATGGGACCTTAAAAGTTTATGTTCGATTCCTTATGTAATTTGCTATGGGATTTGGTTGGCGAGGAAGGATCTTATATTTAAAGAGAATCAACTCCCCGTGTTCAATATATCCTCCCAAGAATTGGCATTACTTTCTCACTACTTCTCATCTGTTGATTTTAAGGTTAGGCGCTCTTTTGGAAAAGTGAATGTGGACACTTCAAATGGTTGGAGCTATTTCGATAGGTATTTTCAGGAGGCTAGGTAGATTTATGGCATTGGTTTTGTATTGCATACTTATATTAACCACTATTTTACAGGACAAGTATGATTGGGCATGGGGACACAAAATTTGGGCGAGTTAAATGCATTATTTTACCTATTATAATTTGCTTTGGAATGGGATATTACTCAACCTTAGGTACTTGTGGATTCTTCCATGTTTGTTTAGTGGATGAGAGGTGATATACATGTTCATAGTATGGGGATAAATCAATTGGATATGCATTTGAAGGATATCAATGGATTATTTAAGTTTGTGAATTTTGTTCATGTTTATCATGAATCAAATACATTTGCAGACTCTCTCTCTAAGGATACCTTACACATATAACCTAGTTTCAATTACGTATTTGGAATTCAAAGAGGGACATTTTGTCTCTACTAGGAGACATCATATATTTTAAATCAATCTGGGATATTACATAATAGGATTTGTACTTTTAGGTATTTTGGTAGAAAGAAACAATAAAGGAGGATATAGATATCCTAAGAAAATTTTGGGGACATATGATGAAGATGGTTGTTTATGTGAGATACCTTCTTTTTTGATATATATCTATGCAAACTAAAGTGTGTGGGAACCTAGAGATTGTAATTTCAGATTATGCTTGAATATAAAATATGTTTTTTCTCCTTGGAAAAACACCAATGGTCAACCGAAGACACTAGTGTGCTACCTTCAAAGGCCAACATTGAAACAAACTCTCCTATTAGAATAAACAAGGAATGATAAAATGGTTCTAATAATTTTTTCTATAGTCATATTCATTGCTTGGTTTACTTTGTTTGTGGTGGCAAAACCAATGCCAATAATGCCCCCAATCTGTTTTTTGGGGAAAAGTTCTAGCTTGATGCTCTAATATTGTCAAGCCAAAATAAACAACATACTCCACTAGTTGCAAGTGCTTGCATAACACTCAATTTTTTTTCAACATTTAATCCAACATTGTATCAAACATATATAAATCTGGCAGTGCTAAATTTCAAACCTTCAATACTTGAATTTTGTTTTTGTTGCCAAGACCAAATTCACAAACCACATTCACGAACTGCTGGTTATGAAAATAAAATAACATGTTCTATGTTATTTACGAAAAGGTGCAATGGAAACACTTTATTAATATCCATTTCTCATCCTATTCACAGTACGATGTAGGTTACATCCAATTTTTACAATCTTGGAGGAATGCCTTGGTGTATAGTGCCAAAAGAACTCATTGCCCAAATAAAATAAAATGTAAATACATTTGCATGGGGTTACTATAGAAAATTCCCACACTCACAGGATTGAAGGCAACTTACTAGGTTGTAGTTAACACATATAGTGCACATGACAAGGGGTTTATGGCTCTAGCTTGCTATGGACAACATTTCAAACAAACACGAATTATACTGATTTAACACATCAAAATAATGATGTCGATATTTTTCTTCACAATGAGGTTTACATCGTGATTAAAGAAGAGTGGTTATAGGCATTTGATCAAAGAATGAATCAACAATACATTTAATTGATTCCAATGTTTACGCAACCATTTAAACCAATGAATAGAGGTATGAACTCATTGTAACTATGAGATCGTTCCCATGGTTTACATAGAATGTAACAACTGATTAAAACAAAACTTAAGTAATCATACAAAATTCCTAAACAACATGATACACTACAAATTTTTACCCTTCAAACCCAAATGGGGAAACCAAAATTTAATTTGATTTGATTCTTGCCAAATAAGTTATTACAAAGTGCAGTCTATGCACTCTCAAAGAGAATTTGATGAATTCTTATTCACTATAAATATTTGTAGATGGATTTGGGTCATTGATAACCTTATTCTCTTCATGGACATGCTCAACATATCTTGTGTCCTCTAATATTCAAGTATATTGCCTCTTTGACCCCTCTTCTTTTGCTACTACCTGTCTTCTTCCCAAGATTCAATTGTCTTCCATCTCCCTTGGTTATTCTTTCATCAAGGAATTTTTTTATGATGGTGCTACCTTGGAATCCCAACCATCAAGGTGATTCATTTCACCTTCTTGATACTTTTGACCTTAAACTTCGAGTTGATTGATGTCTTCAAACTTTTCCAAGAATTATTTTTTATTACAAAGTTTTTAATGAGGATTTGCTTTGAATCACACGTCCCCATTCACATGCTTTTGGTCCCCAAAATCTTTAACTTGAAGATGCAACACGTTGTGGCATTTTTGTTGCTCTCTAAGGATTTTGTAAATTTTTAAATATTGGAGAAACTTACATGCAAAGGGATACACTCATGCCCGAGTGTTCTTAATCTCCTTTTGTAGTTCTTCAATGGTTTTCAACACTCATGGAATTATCTTCATAACCATGGTTAAGTTTTCACCCATTTAGGATTTGAATATAATGCTCTAACGCTCATGTTTCTTTATCTCTAATTCCTCTCGATGCCGAAACCAAAGTTTTGAAGATCTAGGTAATTTCTTAAACTCCACGACAACAAAATTCCATAAAATTTAACACAAATCTATGGACTTATTTCTCTCGATGAGGAAATATGGTATTTGAGACTTCTTCTCTTATCTTTGGAATGTTCCTATGTATGTGGAAAGTCATATATGTTCTCGGATCTTTACCTTTTCTAGAAGATACACATCTATACTATACCTTCTTTCTCAAGACATGGACAACCTCCGTGTTTAGGATTTTGTCCTCACATGTTTCTAACAATCTTCAATTTGCACTTCCTCAAAAGATTGGAAGATCCTTCAACGCCATGGATTCAACCGCTTTGATGCCAATACGATACACAAATGAGGAAATTATACGTTTCACCAACTTGGATCCTCTATGGAAACAATATATAATTTTTTGTCCTTGATGCAATTTTGAGTGCAAATGCTCTGTTGCTAATCACCAACTTGCATACTAGAATGACTATGCTTTTGAGATGGGTTTTGACCTTGGTTTGTGAATACCAAGGATCAACCAAAGATTTTAACTCCCTACCTTTAATGTCTAACATTGATTTTTTTTTTCTATTAGAATAAATAAAGCATGATATGATGGTTTTGAGAATTTTGTCTTTAGGCTTGTTCATTGCTTAGTTTACTTTACTTGTGGTGGTTGGAACAATGCCAACTATGTTCCCAATCTATGTTTATGGGAAAAATTCATGCCCAACACTATAATATTGTCAAATCCAAAATAAATAAAATATTTTGTTATTTGCAAGTGCTTACACAATACCTTGATTGTTTGCAACATTCAATCCAAGATTTTATCAAATATATATAACTCTGAAAATGTTGAATTCCAAAGCTTCAAGACTAGCCTCCGCTTGTATAATCAAGACCAATAAAACAAAATCACTAATTCTCTAAATGTTTCCAAGTCACAAACATGATTTGTTGGTTATAAAAATAAAATAAAATGCTATATGTTATTAACTCAATGTGTAGTGACAACACATTATTAGTACCTATTCCTTATCTCATTCATAGTATGTTGTAGAGGGAAACCAATTTATATAAGCTTCAAGGAATGCTTTGGTGTATAGTGCCATAAGAATTCAACATACCAATAAAAATGAAATGTACATACATATGCATGAGGTCATTGTTGTAAATGCCCACACTTAAAGGCCCGAGGGAAAGCTATTGGACTATACCTAACACATACATTGCACAACATCAGGGATGTGTGGCTATAGCTTGCTATGGCACCATATTTCAAACAAAATTAGTGTATTTGTGCTTTAACACATCAAAGTACAAATATTTGGTTATAGAATGAGGTTTGCACCAATATTGGAGAAGAGTGTCTCTAGTCATACAATTAAGCAATGCACCATTAATATATTCAATTTATTCCAATTATCAAGCAATCATTTAAACCGATCATTAGAGCTAATAATTTAATGCAACTCTAGGATAATTCTTGTGGTTTACACTAAATGCAAGAACCTATTAAACAAAAACTTAAACAAGTATACACACTAATTAAACACCATGATACAATAGATATTTTTACTCTAGAAACCCAAATGGGAAAACCAACATTTGATGAAATTTGATTCTTTCTCAGAAAATTACTATAAATGGTGAGTTATCCACTCTCAATTGTTACTTTTATGCATTCTTACTCACTTTAAATATTTGCAGATGGATTTGTCTAATGGAAAATCTTATGCTCATCATTGACATGCTCAACATGTCTTTCATCCTTCGATCTTGTAGTAGATTGCCTCTTTAAGCCCTCTTCTATTTCTATTTCCCTTCTTCTCCCCAAGCTTCAATTTTCTTCCATCTCCCTTGGTCATTCTTATAACAAGCAATATTCTTTATTATAGAGATTCCTTGGAATACTAATCATCAAGGTGAATCATTTCACCTTTTTGAGGATTTTGGCCTTTCGACTTCAGGTTGATTGTTGAATTCAAACTTTTCCAAAATTTAGTTTTTATTACAAAGTTTGTAATGAGAATTTAATTTAGATCATATAATCATGCAAAAAAAATTCTTAAATGATTTATCCATTTAATTGATATTATTGATTTTTTTTTTCTAAATCTTTTAACCTAACTAGCATTCACCAAAGTTTGAATGTAGTCAAACATAAACTTGCTTCTTATGCATCCATACCAAATAAACAATTACTCAGATCAATTTGATTGCTTCATACTTTCCCTATATAGAACTCATGTTTAAGATAATAATGAGTCATGGCAAGTTTTTTAAAATGATAACTAAATCCATTATTTCCTTATATCAATGATCAGATGATTCTAACATCATTTGTCTTTATGATAATAAATTTCCAAAAGGTATTGTTCCTTTAGATTTTTTTCAAAAAGTGACGTTAGTGATAGATATAATTATTCTCAAGAGACTTCCAAATGAAAAGTAAGAGAAAATTTTCTTATAAACATTGGTTATGAAGATGACCCCAAAATTTGTACTTAGGCTCTAATTTTTTTATAAAAGAAAAAAAAAGAATTATCAACTTTATTTCATGATTCTAGGGATGTTTATTTATTTTCTCTATTATATTTGGAGTTGAAATTCGACATTAGAACATGCATTTGTTGAAAAAAAAAAATTTAACATCAATTTTTTTATAAGCACTTATAAAAAAAAGTGAAATATATACTCCTTAAAAACACCCTCGACAAATGCCACTCAAGAGACATTAAGCACTTAATGTCACTTAAGGGAATTTGAGATGTCACTTAAGTTCCATCCTATACACTTATACACATTATTTTGTGTACAAACCAACCTTTTCTTGATTTAGCGTTGCTTATGTGGCATTTTTTTAATTGACGATTATTTTATACCTTGACATGTTTGTTGATAACACAAATTTCCACGAAGATGAAAAGACAACCACACAAGAGAAAACAACTCTTTTTTTATGAAGATTTGAGATTATGTGACATAATATTGCATGTAAATATTTCTACCCATAATCAATTTTTTATTCGATTAAAATTTGTTGAGAGCATTGATTTCTCTATTTTTTAAATTCTTTGAATGTATTTTTATTGTACTAATGAAAGGGTTGATTTTTTTTTGAAACAGGAAATAATATCAAATAATTCTACACAGACATTAATGTATCCCCTGTTGACTTATATATAGTATATAATCAATGAAACATTTTTGAAACAGGAAATAATATCAAATAATTCTACACAGACATTAATGTATCCCCTGTTGACTTATATATAGTATATAATCAATGAAACATTTTTGAAACAGGAAATAATATCAAATAATTCTACACAGACATTAATGTATCCCCTGTTGACTTATATATAGTATATAATCAATGAAACATTTGCTCTCGCTATGGATGTTGATCTTGATGAATCCAATTATTTTGCACATACAAACAATAATGAGAAACCATGCTAGAATCATCCCAAACTTTCTAATATTGGCGATGGGAAATTTTATTTCCCTTGCATGAAATGTAAAGGCATAAAGAGAAGAAGAATCAATAACTCAACAACTAGGAAACATTGCTTAGAGCATGCGCACCTAGAAGGAGGAACCTGATATCACCCCTTGGTAAGATAACAAAAACATATTTTTGTCATTTTTAATTATTTTTTATAATAATTATATTTGTTTATCTATTATTTTTTATAACTATAACGATTATAGATTTTGTAATAAACGAGTTAAGGAATATAGCCTAATCAGTACAATCCAAAAGTTTTCAAAATGAGCTCTAATATCTGTAGAGTTTCATCCCAAAATTTTCCCTCAACATCTATATTTAGCACTTTGTTTACATGCTATTTGGTAAACTTAAAACTCTAAAGCCTAATAAATTTCCCATTAAAAATAGAGCAAAAAAAAGTACATGACAACAAAGGGTTAATGGAATTCATGACTTCCGTTCTTATCATCAAATTGCTCCTCCTCCTTATTCAATCCTTGAGTCCTTAGCACTTCTAAATTAGCCATGGTTTTTTGCTAAATAGTTTCTTCTTTAGTCCCCCTTTAAACTAGCAAAGAGAATATTTTGTGATTGCTTGCCATGAGTTCATCCTAGCAAAATGTTGAAGTGCCTCTCAGAAACATTAACCAACTTTTTAGTCTTCTCCCCTTGAACTCTTACCTAATTTTCTATCTCATCATGTTTTTCATCATGATTAGTAATGTGGGAATTTATATAATCTATTATCCCCTTCATTCCCTCCATTTGAGAATTGAGACGGCGTATCGATCACTCTTTTACGCTCCCTAATATTATTATGAACATCCCCCCAACAATTCCCTAGCTTGAAGGACCAACCATGTTCACTCTTACTAAGGGATTTAAAAAAATGATTTTTCCTCTCCCACAAAAACTCTTATTTTTAAACATATAATTTAACCCACCCATTGAGAAACAAAAGAAATGGGCCTCTACATTATTTTCCTCACTTTTATTGTAAATAGATAACCCCAAGAGAAAATTTGTGGGAACCTGTTAAACTTAGTGAATAAGAGACTGGGTTCTTGTTAGAAGAGAAATATGCAGTGAACATACAACAATACATTTAATAAAAATTAAAATCAATAGCAAGAATTTACTAGTATAGCCTTCTATCCATACAAGCACCATATAATCAAAGTAGTAAGTAAGAGGCAAGAGAAAAAAACTCCTACACTAGGTATACGTGGTAATACCCCAAAAGGGGAATCATCCACACGAAGGTATTATTTTCTTTATTCTTCATAAATATCCAATCTTACACTTCAGCTACACTCAACATATGCTTACCACAACTTTACAATAACATCACTCCTGAATTTTCAACATACCCAAAGGGTCTCCTTTACCTCTATTATATAGCTAGAGGTACACAATAATAACATCCCATAATACATGTGGGATAAATGATTTTCCTCCTCATATAATGAATGGTAATATGAGAATATTACTCTATGATGCATGCGGGATAACTCCTTTTACATAAGATAGAGACAATTATACCTTCCTTTACTATATAAGACATCATAACATCTTAAGTCATCACACTAGACATCATTACACATGTACTATTAACATTATAACATTCCAACACTCCCCCTTAATGATGACTAGGGAGAACATCACATATATGGAGGGATATGGAATTACATTAACTTTACTCTTTTATGACAACATCTCACATTTCCAACAAACTTCGAAGATACACAAACTTTGCTTCTGTCATGAATTTGGTGAAGATATTGGTTTCTTGTTGTTCCGTGGGACAATACTCCAAACAAATAACACCATATGCAACCATATCTTGAGTGTAATGAGTATCAAGGTCAATGTGTTTAGCCTTGGAGTGATACACTGAATTGTATGCAAACTGAATCACACTTTGATTGTCACATCTTAACTCAGTAGGATACTTCTGAACCATTCCAAGCTCCGTAAGAACATGCTGGATCCACACTGCTTCTTTAGTTGCTTCCTTAGCTGCCCTATACTATGCTTCACAAGAATACAAAGAAAAAGTTCTCAATCTCTTACTGGACCATGAAATTAGACTTGAGGTATCAATGAACTAAGCTAAAATATGTACCCTGTAGTATACATTCTATTTGAAGTATCCCTTGCCCAATCTGAATCTGTATATCCAAGAAGTGAAACTATATCCCTGCTAGAATATAAAACGCCATAATGCAATGTCCCCTGTAAAGATTTGATAATCCTATATGTTTATTTCCAATGGATTTCATGAGGATTTTGCATAAACATAGAAACCATGTTGACTACAAAAGAGGGATCAAGTCTGCTATGTTTCAAATATATCAAACTCCCCAAAAGCTGACAATACAATGTGGCACCAACAAGAGGAGTATCACAGTCAACAATTAACTTTACACCAAACTGAAATGGTGTTGGATAAGGATTAAATCACTCATATGAAATCAAGCAAGTAAATATGTAGTGTAATGTCCCCAATAAAAATTCAGAGACATTAGCTCATTTGGAACCTTTGAGAACCATAAAAATCAAAACTAGGAAAACTTGTACAATTTTTTGGCCCAAAAAGCATTGTTTTCCCTAACACTTCCAAACATATCCTAATTCCTTTGAATCCTCCCAAGAAGCCCCAAAATAACTCAAATACATACAAATCAATCCAAATGACTCACTAATAGAATTCAAGGACTTGTTATGAAATTTTTAATACATAAGACTCAGGATTGCATAATCCATTTAGCTGATTTTCATAGAGATAGACCGATAACTCCTCCCAATTGATCCAAACTCTTTCCTAACAGCCCCAATTCGACTTGAAAGACCCAAAAACATATAAATGAATCCCAAAAATACTTTAGATTAATTTTATGGAAACTTTGAACCCTATAACTCAAATTGCATATACATTTCTAACTAGGGGTGCGCAAGCATAAAGTGTAATTTAACTGATTAGTAAAATGGTCATAACTTGGGAAAAAGGAAACCTTTTTGGATGAAATAAAAAGTGTTTCCTACTGGAGAATACACTCATGACACAATGTAATAGGAATAATTACCCCTAAACACTCATAAAGAGTCGAATAAGAAGATGAATTTTGGTCCCCTTATCATCGATGCAAGAATAAGAACACACAACCATAGAGCTTCCAAACACACTCGAATCAAGCTCAATGGATTAATAACAGACACTAGGGACTCATATGAAGGTTTCATAGCAAAAAATTAAGTTTATACAACCATATTCAAACATATTTTCTCATAGATAATCATTTACTCATAGATTCACTATTGCTTGCATATTGGACAACATATGGGGAAAAATTAAGTTTTTTATTATAAATGGGACACCATGAGATATTACATCAATGGATGCTATAGAAGCTTGAAATACACACACGCAGATACACACACACACACACACACATATATATTCTACAAAGAGAGTAGATATGTCTACTACAAAACCACACAGAAAAGAGGGAGAGTTATTGCTCCAAATGAGTGATTCATGGAGAGTTGTTGCTCCCTCCATAAGCAATATTTAGACCTCAAATTTCAGATATTCCCTCTCAGGTGCGCCCCCAACCATATATGAGTTACATATAGAACATATAAAATCCACAAAGATATTTAATCCACCATATATGTTCCCTCCTCCACCAAGATCTACCACAACACAAGATGCCAATGCTGAAAAACACCAACAATCTTTCACTGCTGCAAACTAAATCTTAAACACACCAACATGAACTTGACCCCACTACTGAAAATGGACATATACATATGCATTTAAGATCCGCAGAGAAATATTAAGGTGACTTCTCCTCTCAATAATAAACTATGAAACACAATGAAGAGATTGTTCTAGAAAATTCGTCCTACGGATAGTTAAACCTACTCAAAGATTAAACTAAGTTCAAACAAGATTAATCTAAGTCAGAAGTGAAACAAGTGGTTGTTTACTCTATATCTAACACAATACATAATATTTTAAACACTAAGAGGAGAAGGAATTATTGTGAAACTTACCTCAAATTCATCGGTTGTCCTAGCTCCGGCTTCACACTTGATCTCCAAGGAGTGAACCTGTTTGAACAAGACAAGAAACAACCCCTCCAAGCACTAGATGTAATGGTTAAGATATAAATTATACAAAAACATATGATGCATCTAACTAAAGTGAAACAAAATATGGGAGAATAATCCCAGTTTGTATTAATGAAAGCTAAAAAGACTATTACAAATGTACCCTTGATGTCCAAGCAACAACTTCCACTTCCAAGATTTTCCTCTTGCTACCTTTGTAAATCCCTTAATACCATAAGTTTGATACCTCCAAAAATTATCCCATAGCTCATGGATGGACTCCTTCTTATAGGATTTGGGAGGCAAACCACTAGGGGAGAATAATGGATCTAAGAGAGTGGAAGGTGGATCAAGGAGGTGAGTCATACCCAGGAAGGTGAGATTTGAGAGGAACCTCCATCCCAAAAATATCTCCTTTGAATCCAAGATCCAAGATCTAAGAGATAAGGTGGTTAAGGGGATTTCTGTGCCCTCAACACTGAGCATAGTGTGAAAAAATTGCAATTTTTGTGCCCCTGCAGGCATGCAGGGCATGAAAATGTTGTAATTTCGCATCTTGCACCACTAGTAGGGCACAAAAATATGGGTGAAGTGGATCCATTGATGTGGCATTCGACCATGAGAAGTTGGATTTTCCTCCAAGGAAGGCTATGGAGGGAACCAACAAGGTGTAAATGAGTCTCGACACTTGCTTGGAGGAATGACCATTAGGTTTTGCATGGTGGTATGACATGAAGACTTAGAATAATGTTCAAAGTGGGACTTTGAGGTATAACAGATGCCCCCTAAAGTCTGAGTTAGAAGAAACTAATGGCCGAAACACTTCACCAAAAAGACTTGCAGAGATAGCGGAAAAGAGATTGGACAGAAGCTATAAGGAACTAGAAAACATCAACCAGATATCAAATAAGGTCGAGGCAGACATACCCATGCTTGGAACAACTGACTCAAAGTATGGCTACTGACCAATACATCGCAGATCCATGATAGTACTATCTCAACAATGACTGAAGAAAATCATCGCTACTAGGTACAAGCATAGATCCAGGATAAGACAATGACATAGCCACGACCAATACAAGAGTGGATCTGTGTGATAGTACATCAATGAGGTCACCAATCATAATGTCTATGTGGGAACCTACTCAACAATCACCATTGAAACCTGGACGTGAAATAAACATCAGAACCATCCAGGGTCTTCTACCCAATCCCAAAGAGATACGAATCTAACCGTGTGATTATAAGGTGTTGAAGTCGAACATGGCAGATACTACTTGATTACCGAGCAATGACGTGAATCGTTAACA
Organism: Larix kaempferi; assembly: GCA_027924585.1. Lineage (NCBI taxonomy): Eukaryota > Viridiplantae > Streptophyta > Pinopsida > Pinales > Pinaceae > Larix > Larix kaempferi. The sequence continues at coordinate 26,097,430 of BSBM01000877.1, read as the reverse complement.
AGTACGAGGGTAATCACCAATGACGACAATGATCCCCAAAGTATCTCTATTACAACCCGATGAATTCAAATAAGGATTTTTTGAGGTCAAATATTCGAGGGATTACCCGATCAGAGGTCAATAACGAAAACCTACTATCGAATATGAGGAAACCTGCCATTGAGGCATGCAGGCACAAAGGTACTATGGTTGGTTCCTAAGTCTAATTCCTGGATAATGAATTGAATTCGATAGGAACAAACTCGTTGAAAGAGGGCCATAAGGAATCCCACATCGTTGACACAAAACCAGTATAGGAAGATAAAATGAAGTAATGAACCAGATGAGTATGGATTGACACAAAAGATGAAGGTCGAAAACGTTGCAGAAGGTTAACTTAAGTTAAGAATGATCCTTTGAACATATAACGACATGAGACACATCTTGGAAACAAGGTTCTAATAGATGTGACAATCGAAAGGTGAGATGACTCAAGGTGGGAGACTCATTTAGATTATATTCTCATGAAAGGAAACTCACGATTACAATTAGGACCTGGATGTATACTGAATACCCGAATAAGAAGACAAGGTATGAATGCATGCCATGTTCAAAGGTAAAGAGTCATAAGCTGCTAGAAATGGTAGACTTGGCATATTCCCCCATTTTACCCCATCATGAATGACAGGTACCTCTTTGTTTTTTAACAAGCTTGAGGAGGATAACAGATGCTTGATATAGCTCATGTTTGGGTGAGTCCAACCTTGTACATTTCATGAACCCAAGGAAGGAGAGGTTTGGTTCCATAAGGATCCTTCGATGTTTAATTTCACGAGTCCAAGGAAGGAAAACTCGACGATTTTTCATGTTTAGGGAGTCTAAAATAGTCTAAAGAGGACTCCAAAGTTTGACTTTTTTTGTAAAAATTAGTCCCTGGACCCGAAAGAGTATAAAATAATATCGGGAAGAACTCTCCTAGTCAAAAGCTGACTAAGGTATACCTTTCTCGTAAATAGTCTAAACAACCGGAAAAAGGGATAACCTATCACCGAATAGACGACCGTTCAAATACTTTTAAAAGTGTGAAAGAGACAAGTGCACTTGGCAATCTTTTCTTAATTTGGGAGTCTGAAAAGAGGTTAAAGGAAACTCCAGTGGTTCCATTTTCGTGAGTTAATCACCTTAGTCTGAAAAAGGGAGAAAATAATACTAAGAAGATACTTTCCTCATTGTTTTATGAGCATGAGTAAAGCGGACTAATATCGACACCGTTTTACTTGGGTTTAACAAGCATGACTCAAGTGTGAAAAGCGCTTGGAATCTCTTTCATAGTTTAGATCTAGAGCATGAAAGAGAGAATGTGAGCTCTAAGAAGGTCCAACAAACAACTCCACCAATGTGAACAATTTGAATGAACTTGTCGAAATGTGGTCCAAACCCTAGAAAAAGGCATTAGAACATAATAAATTTGGAAATAGACTCTAAACAAAGGTTATTAATGTAAAAATAGGCAAAAATGACTAGGTGTAATATATAAAAGAGGGTAAAATGAGGAATTATCCATTGTTAATTGGTCATTTTCATTCCAAAGATAATTTTTACCTTGGTTGGGAGAAAAACTTCATCTGACGATACCGAGAAATCCAGGGCACCATTCGAAACACCGTTTGAAGCAGGTAATTCCTTTCATCCTACTCTTTAATTCCATGCATTAATTTTTTGATTTCATGCAGGATTGGGGTTTTGCAAGGGCCTTAGGGAAAAAATTATTGCTCTCAGGAATTTTCACGCCCTCCCTATATGAAGGGATGCGAAAATTCCTAGAATTTCGCGCTATGGGCCGTAGTGGGGGCGTGAAAATTATCAGTTCGCATTCCCCACAATGGTTAGGGCGCGGAAATCCATAGTTTGAATTTGAAAAACTTGCCCTCGTCTCCTGCAATGAAATTTGGTTTCAATATTTTAACTCGAGGTTTCCTTGGTGATTTGCAGGAGTTCCCAAGAGAGAAAGGAAAGGATGGTTGAGTGGAAAGATAGGGAAGATGAATAGGAGGACATAGATGCCCTCAATGATGACAACACTCTATCCACACTGAGAGAGTGTGGTTTATTGAATTTTTTCAAAACAAGAGGCATCCGGAAGCAAGGGAAGTTGCTAAATCACATCATACAAATGTGGGATGCTAATATACAAGCTTTCCACATAGGAGAGAACGTCCTTGAAATAGAGATTGAGGACATTTACTTCTTGATCGGTCTCTCCAAAAGAGGGGCCCGAGTCAATTTGGCAGGGTACCGAAGCACCGAAGAAACTACAGAGACCTATATTGCTCAATACCGTAGACAAGGATCTCGCAAGAAGAGCAGGAAAATGCTTATCGCTGATGTGATAGATATTCCATTGAGGACGATCTTATATAATATTTATCGAGTAGCGGGGAGTGTGGGGGCTCACCATACTACCAAGGCTCAGATGTCCTATGCCTTGGAATGCCTTGAACCCAAATTATTCAACTAGTGTGAAGGAGGCTTGGTCAACATCAAGGACCAAGTAACTAAATGTAGCAATGAAAGCATCAAACAGTTTGGATATGGGAGTATCCTAGTTACCTTAATCTTGGTGAGGGTACCATTACTGCACCCTTAGATAGAGATACCTCACCATCCCGCATCCAAGTCACGTATGGGGAGATGGAGCGATTATGCTGAGGGGCTTGGTGGGCTGCAAGTCTTAGCATTTGGCAAGGATTTCTTATATTGGCTTGAGGAGCGGGTTGTTATGATAGAGGATTACCCCTATGCTGGAGTAGAATTCCGTGGTGATGCTAACTTGGAATTACCAAAGGATGACGACTGGGACGAGTCAGGTATGTGACCTTCCAACATGTTCTTTTTTTAAAGTTTATGTTATTTTTGTTTTGTTTTGGTAATGCGTAGAAGATTTGATATATATGTGTGTAATGCTGCAGATCGAGGACCGATGAGGCCAACTGGATCCTCATCACTACAACGATGAGGAGTAGAGTACTGGGCTGAGGAGGATGAGGCAGGAGGATTTAGCGATGTGGAGCGGAACCTAGAAGGATTGACCATGGGAATTCCTATAATGAGGATGCTCGAGGTTCCTTATTATCTCTAGAGGCATACTGTGGGTGTGCTGGGTCAGATTGGTAGGTTTCTTCACTGTGTTTCTAGGGAAGTGGTGTTCTATCATGAGCACCGTGCACCCCATGACTATATTTTAGCAGTAGTTTTGTTAGCAACATTTACACGATATGTAGGACAGAGTACCAATTTTTGTATGGGTTATGATCCCAATTTTTTTCTTTTGACGCATTATAATACTATATGTAACACGATAATTTTTTTTTACATGATATACATATGGATCTATCTCTAATTTTTTCCTATGATGACTTGTATGTTACATTTTTTACATGTGTTCTTATGATGTATTGATTATGTGTGGGCTAGATGCCAATCCAACATATCATTAGCTAATGAATCAACCACCATGTTGAATTTCCTTGGTACATGTTGATATAAAATATAATCAAATAGTCATTCAAGGAGGTGTACCCTTCTGTATAAATGAAGTAATGTGGGATCAGAGACAGTATAAATGCGGTTCAATTGAGATACCACAAGCTGAGAGTCTAGGTAGACTATAAAATGATGGATTCCAAGAGAAGAAACTTCAGTTAGAAGTCCAATGACTGGATGATACTCCATGATGTTATATGTTGCGGGGCCTAGGAAGATGCCACCTGAGGATATCAACTCGTCAGTAGGATAATACGGTACCCATGCTGCAGAAGCACCATCCACGAATCCAAAGTATGCCAACAAGTGCACATAAAAGCACAAGTCGAGATAAATGGTTGTGTACGAGATAGAATCCTGACACGCAAAAATTGAATCAAAATCACACTATAGATACACTATATACAAAATGTTTTACGTAGGATAATCCTATGCATAAAATCTCTTTAGGTAAATCCCATTATGGGGCTCTCCCAAAGTGTACCATTGCAGTCAACTAGTTTGTAAGCACCCTTCTCTAACACTCGTTTAATAACATAGGGACCGTACCACATGGATTCTAGTTTTCCTTTACCTAATTTGTTGTGCATTTGGTCATAGGTTAAGACTAGGTCACCTTCATTGAAAATGCGAGGTTGAACGAATTTATCATATTGAGCCTTAATGCGCTTTTTATGAGTCTTGTTGGCGAACGCAACGTCGTGACAAGTTTCATCAAGCTTAGTTAGGTATAGAAACCGTTCTTCTTTAGTAGTCGTGTTAGGTAGTATTTCAACGACTAATTTGAGAGATTGTATTTCACATTCAATCAGAAGGATTGATTCCTGGCCATAAACCAATTGAAATGGTGTAAACTTGGTCACATTTTTTACTGAAGTCCTGTAGGCCCAAAGAGTTCAAAATAGTGCTAAGTGCCATTTAGATTTTTGGGTTCCCACCATGCGCTGGATCATTTTTTTCAAGACCTTATTAATTGCCTCTACTTGTTTGTTTTCCTGGGGGTAATAAGGAGTTGAGTTTTCATAACCAAAACCCAATTTGGAACTTAGTTCATACATCATATGATTCCTAAAATGGGAACCATGGTCAGTTACAATGTCTTATGGGACTCCAAACCTTGCGATGATATGGTTGAATATGAAAAGTGTTGTTGTTTTTCTGTCTTCTGCATATGTAGGAATGGATTCAGCCCATTTGGTAAAATAGTCAACAACGACGATGACATAACTATGCCCCTCGACTTAAGTAGGCTTACAGTGCATGAAATCAATACCCCATTTTGCAAAGGGGGCGACAAAAATAATAGGATGAAGTGGATCTGGGAGAGAGCGCTTCTTAGAATGGAAGAATTGGCATGGAGGGCACTTCTTGACTGCTTCAACACAATATTTGAATATTTCAGGCCAGAAGTAGCCTACGCACAAAATTTTATGGTAAGTAGCCATCCCAGAAATATGACCACCACAAGCTCCAGAGTGGTAGTCATTAAGGACGTGTCCATCTTCATCAAGGGTTAGTCCACGACGCAAAAAAAAATCGATACCACGACGGTGCAAAGTATCGCTAATGATAAGATAGTATTTGGCGTGGTGTCTTATGCAACGATGTTCATCACGGTTGAGATCGGGATGAAAACGTTGGTCTTGGAGATATAAGATAATGTCTCCATACTAGGGATCAGTCGTGCCAATGAGGAACAAATAATCAGCTGGAAGAGATTCAATGGGCTCAAATTGGTCAATGACACGAGTAAATGCGCAAATAAGCTCAACAAAGACCAAAGATTTTTTGGATTTCGCTTTGGAAAACTCCAAATCGAATTCCTGGAGGACTACAATCCAATGGGAGTACTTTCCCCCTAGCACTTGACGTGTTAGGATATAATACATTGGATTGAAGTTGGCAATAATGGTGGTTTTCCAGAGTAAAATGTAGTGTTAGAATCTCTTGACTACAAAAATTGTTGCTAGAGCCAGTTTCTCCACATGTGAATAACGTGTTTCAGAGTCAATGAGACTCTTACCGAGATAGTAGACCACATGCTCTTGACCACTATTGTCTTCTTGTAGGAGCACCATGCCAATGGTGGTGGTAGAGGCAGGGAGATATAAAATGTAATCTCGTGTATTATTGGGGGGTTGTTATAACACGGGAGCATTGGTTAGGGAATTTTTCAAATTGTCAAAAGACTATTGGGATTCATCATCCCAAATGAAAGGAACGTATTTCTTGAGAAGTCTCATGTAGCCCCAAGTGATCTCGGCAAAACTGCAGACAAAGTCGTGTAAAAATTTCGCATGCCCTTGCAAACTTTGGAGTTCTGAAATGTTGATTGAGGAAGTTAAAGCTAAAATAGCCTCCACCTTCAATGGATCAAGGAAAATGCCATCCTTGGAGATTATGAATCCTAAAAATCTACCGGCTTCAACACAAAATACACATTTGTGAGAATTCATGCGAATGTTGTAGTGGCGGCACCGTAAGCATATGGCACTCAAATGATCTATATTTTCTTCTCGTGGAGAAGAGTGAGTGGGTAGGTCATCCAGATAAGGCTCCACAACATGATTGATATCGTGAAATGTGTACGACATGGCCTGTTGAAAAGTGGCCCCAACGTTCTTGAGACCAAAAGGTAACTTGCAATATGTGAAATTCCCCCATGGGAAGATGAAAGCAGTCTTGTGCTGGTCTGATGGGAGTATCTCAATCTAATTATAGCTAGAGAAGCCATACATAAATGAAAAGATGACGCTCACAGCACAGTTATTGATAATTTGGTCAATAAAGGGAGTTGAATAGTTGTCTTTAGGACATGCTTTGTTTAAATCCCTATAATCAACACAAACTCTAATCGTACCTTGTTTCTTAGCTACAGGAACGATATTGGACACCCAGTCTATCAATGGGATAGGATAGATAAAACCACCTCGAAGAAGTTTTCGACTTCTACTTTAATGCCTGCAGTTTTGCGGGGATGAACGGGTCAGAGTTTCTGCCGAACGGGTTGGGCACTAAGCTAAACTTGAATTTCATGGACAACTATAGAGGGGTCAATCCCTGGCATTTCTTCATAACTCCACACAAAAACATCGCGGAATTTCTTAAATAAGGCAATATAAAATTCCACGTCAGTAGATGTACATGTTTTTCCTAAATGGATATGTTCCATGATACCAAGTTTCATGGATATGTCAATGGGAAACGTTTCCATGATGTTTTCTAGATTTACCTCAGAAAACACATCGTGTGTAAGGATGGGAAACTAAGATGTTTGGACAATATCTGGTGAAACGGTGGATTTGTTGTTGGTGTCTACCGGGTGGGTCGTAGGAAAGGATGATCAATGATGATAAACTTTCCAAGGTGGTTCATCAATGCTCATGAGCTCCATAATAGATTCGTCTGAGGGAAAAATCTATGAAAGGGAATCAACAGAGGGCAGAGATGAGTCGATCCACGACGAGAGAGGTGCCATTAGTTGGTGGTCATTAGTATCGACCCAATCGAAAGCGTATTGGATCACGTGGTACGTTTCTTGGCTGAGTTTCAAAGGCATGAAATCACCAATGGTTTCGCACTCAGTGGGACTCGAGATAACCCAATAATCATTAGGTTCGTGGGGTTGAGAAGTACTCGACGAGATCATGTTGATTGAAAATATTGGGGGTGGGAGCTCCAGGAATAATCCAATGACAGAGGAATCCTTCAGAAGACCAACAACAATGTCTTCATAGTGATGTTGAGATTGTGTCAACAACAGGACATTGTTGGTAGTGTTGGAATGGATATCCGGAGTGAAAAAATATAACTAATCAAGTGTGAAGTTGTTGACGAAGATGTTCTATATATACTCCTTGGAGATCAAGTGTGAAGTTGTTGACGACGATGTTCTATATATACTCCTTGGAGATCAAGTGTGAAGTTGTTGACAACGATGTTATATATATAACTAAGTCTTTAGCATCGGTTGGTTTTAGTTCTTCACCTTTGACTAAACGCCATATATTCTTACTCTTGAGAATGTTAATCATCATTCTCTTCCAAGAGAGATAGTACCAACTAATTTAAGAACACCACGTACTTTAAAAATCATAATGATGAAACATGAAACTAAACCCTAATGAATTAACACAAAAGCTGAGGTCTAGAATAAAAAGTGAATAAAATCATAATTTTCCCACCAAATACCTAATTGGAATATCTATAGACCCTCTATTCGTAACAACAAAAAAATCGCTTAATAGAAAAATTTATGCTTGAAAACTAATGTACGTGCCTTTTGTGAAGGCCAGTCACAAATACACACCTTATGTGAAGGTAGGACATGTATGTACATACCCTCTTTGTTTGATACCCCCATACCTGTCTATTAAGGCCCTAAAGTTGTGGAAACGATGAAGTTGAAGCTATCTGGACAGACACCTGCAAAACCACAAACCAACAACATGTAAACAACTAGATCTACGATTAGAGAGATAGATCCTTGATGCTAGACTAGTATATAATAGATTTCAACTCAAATCTACAGAAAAATACAAGGAAAACTTGATTGTTTTGTTGAAAAAATATGAAAAATAAATGGTGAAGGTTAAGGTTTTGAGAACAAAATCTCAAACATGTAGAAAAATGCCTAGATATAAACCTCAAGGGTTATATATATATAATGGAAAATATACTAGATATGAAGGGCCCCAAAAAATATTTGAAGAACTTGGTGCTTGTAAAAAAATTTCAAAAAATTAATGAAGAAGGTAGAGCATAGTAATGAGCTCTGATACCATGTTAGAATATTGAGAAATATACATTAAACATACAACAATACATTTACTAACAAGTAAATCAATAGAAATAATCTACTAATCTAGTCTTCTATCCATATAAGCACCATATAATCATAGTAGTAAGTAAGAGATAAGAGTCAAATAAATGCTACACTGGATATACATGGTAAAATCCTAAATGGGGAAACATCCACAGGAAGGTATTGCCTTTTTTATTCTTCATAAATATCCAATCCTTCACTTGAACTAAACTCCACATATGCTTATCATAACTTTACAATAACATCACAACTTAATTCTCAACATAGCCAAAGGGTCTCCTTCACCTCTATTATATAGCTAGAGGTATGCAAGAATAACATCCCATAATTCATGTGGGATAAATGATTTTCCACCTCCTTATTTAATGAATGGTAATAGGAGAATATTACTCCGTGATACACGTGGGATAACTCCTTTTACATAATATAGAGACAATTATGCATTCCTTTGCTAGAGAAGACATCATAACATCTTACGACATACAATAGACATCATTACACATGTAATATTAACATTACACATTCCAAAAATTCTTACCTTTCAACATAGATTGAAGATCCAAAGAATTATTGAAGAAGTCGCAACCTCGATGCACAGTTCTATCGGTAATTTCCACTTCCCCTACACCCTAGATATCTTTGTCATGAGATATCCCACCTACTTGAACCATAGTCAATCAATAGCACATAAATATGGAAACCTATAAAAGAGATGAAGTGTGGGAGAGGGAGCCAAGAACACGAGGGGGTGTTGTGGCTCCCTCATTTGATATTAATTCCATTTGATTCCTCATACCATGACCGGATCCCACCATTTGTTTATCATGCAATTGAAGTCCATAGTCAATGCCAAAACAACTAAGGGTTTTATCCTAAATTTTATCATGCTTATAAATACCTAGGGGAGCCACCAACGTTCTGGTTGGACCCTAGTTTTGCTCAGTATTTCCCTGTCCAAATAGACTGCTTGATTAGCAAGCTTGTCAGCTGTGGAATTGTTGAGCCTTCTTATGCACAGTATAAATACTTCCTTAATTTGATTTATATTCCAATAAATCCTCCCTTGTAATCTACTTATGATAGATCCCTCCTTAACTTCTTTCCTTCTCTCTCGATTAAAGACAAAGAGAGAGTCGTTGAGAATTATGATTTTTTGGATCCTAAGCATTTTTATAAATTCCAATCTCATATGAAAACATACCATTGTGCTTGATTGTTAGCCAACACTCTCAATCCACATGAGAAAGTTAATTTTGTTTTTCCATCAATGCTTAGAAGTACCCATCGCACTTTCTCCACACTTGTTGCCCCAAAATTCATTTATTTGTAATTACAAAGATAAAATATGTGGAAAAAACTACAAAGAGAAAATCACATATGCTTGGAATTCCTAATGCTACAAACTGAAGTAGAGATGATGAAGGTGATAGAATTGAAGCAGATCCTATGGAAGAAAATGACATTGCTATTATTGAGAAAGAAGGGATAAATAGGTTGAGTTATGACACCCTTTTTGCCATGGATAAGAACACACCCATGTATGAGATTTATGAATATATTTGTGTTGTACCTCTTTATGATAAGTCACAAAAACCCCTATACATAGACTCAAGGACAAGTCTTCTCTCTTCTATTTGTTGTTGGTCAATTCGAAGGAATTGGCCAATATTTCAAGCACATGTATGGCTCAGACTCTAGGGTATGTCAGATGATTCTATATGTAAATCTATTTTTTCTCTTTTTTATGTGATTGTAATATATATAGGCCCTTAACATATACTACTCATTATATTCATTTATTTATTTGTGTATATTGTTAGATGATATTCTCTTACCATCAGCAAATACTTTGCTTCACACATATCGAGAATTGTGTATCGTTATGAAAGAGATATTATTATTGTATCACACAATTAATGCATGTCCTAATGATCATATTATATATTATAAACAACATGAAATAAAGTTTGAATGTCTTGAATGTGTAATAAGTAGATATCAAATTGATCATGTAACAAATAAGATTCCCCACAAATGTCTTTGTCATATACCCATAATTCCATGTTTTGAATGATTGTTTTGGTGAGAAAAACATAGCAGTGTTTATGGATTATGTAATGTCCCCAGCTATGGGGTACATGATTTCACATATAAAATTTTAATTCCATCAAAGCCATAATTTAAACAAATGCATGAATAGGTGGACGAATAATAAACACAACATAATTAACAGCTACATTCATACACACAATATTCATACATTTTTTAGTCATATCGAGAAAGAAAATCTAACCTTGCACATTCATAAACAAAAAAGAATGTATATATTTTAAATGAAGAGATCCAAACAACTAGCTATGTAAGGGCTACGTTCCACCCAATTGTAGGTATCAATTGCCGATACCAATCTTGATCTAGGCTATGAATCCACTAGGGAAAAGGAAACAACTAAAGGATGCACTCTCTCCTCAACCCATTTTCTCTCATACTTGGCCAATCTGCTCATCTTAGATCACTACAGGAATGACACTCAACCATGACACTCTCTTCCACTAACCCACACAACACAAAGAAGGAATTTCCCTTTACTACTCTACAGTTCCCTTAAGAAATCCAACCCTTATAGTGCTTCATGTGTGTGGAAAGAGTCCAAGCTATTGTATGCCTTAGAGAACTCCATGTAGAGTCAAAATAAGATTTTCTCAAGCATCTGGTGAGAAACAAATAACAATAGGTTAAATGGTTCATATCTTTCTTGGCCTCTAGGTTCACTTACAACTATCCTCTTCACTCTAACACCTGCAAATTCCTGTTTGCATTGCTTGATTTTGGTAAAAAAAATTCTCTGATTGCTAAATTACCTTCTATCAGATTCCTTCTTTCTACTGCTGCTACTTTTGATTTTGAAGTAGAGCAGATGGATGTAAAGACAACATTCCTACATGGGGATCTTGAAGAATAAATCTACATGAAACAATAAGAAGGTTTTAAGTTAAAGGGCATGAAAGAGTTGTCCTGCAAGCTAAAGAAGTCCCTTTATGGTCTAAGCAATATCCAAGGATGTGGTACCAAAAGTTCGACACATACATCCTTGGATTGGGGTTTGCGAGAAGTAAGGCTGATCACTATGTATATTCCAAGCAAGTTGGTGATGACTTCATTAATATAGTATTGTATGTTAATGACATGTTATTGATTGGAAACAGCATGAATTTAATAAGGGAGGTGAAAACACAACTATCCTCCAAATTTGACATGAAGGATCTTGGTGCTGCAAAATTCATACTAGGGATGGATATTAAAAGAGATCATGCAAACATGAAACACTAGTTGAATCATAGAAAATATGTTCAGACAATACTACATAGATTCAACATGCAAGAAAATAAGCCAATCAAGGTCCCTATTATTGTAGGTGTAAATTAATATCTAGATCAATGTCCCAAAACACAAGAATAGGAAGAAGACATGTCATGAGTTCCCTATTCTAGTGTTGTTTGTAGTTTGATGTATGCAATGGTATGTACCATAATATACATTGCTAATGCAGTGGGAGTTTTGAGTAGATATGTGTCAAATCCATGAAAGGAGAACTGGACAACTATAAAGAGGGTCCTTGGATATTTGTGTGGCACCACAGATTATGCAATCTACTACCAAGGAAGACCTGGACTAGACATAATAATATATGTATAGGGATTTGTTGATGCATACTGGGTTGGAGATATTGATTATAGAAGTTTTACAAGTGGTTATGTGTTTAAACTATTTAGAGGAGCTAATAGTTGTATGGGCAAGAGAAAAAATATAATTGCACTCTCAACTACAAAAGAAGAATATATGGCAACCACACATGAAAGTAAAGAAGTTGTATGGTTGCAGATATTGTGTTCATGTATTGGGTTTGTATAGAAAACTGTAAGGTTATATTGTGATATTTAGAGTGCAATATTTATGGAAAAGAACCCTGATTATCATACTAAAATAAATCATATTGATGTGCAGTACCACTTTGTGAGAGATATGGTTGAAGACAAGAAGGTGTTGTTGGAAAAGGTTGAAACATTGAAGAATGTTGTAGACTCATTGACGAATTCTATCAGTATTGAGAAGTTCTCTTGGTGTAGAGAATATATGGGAATTTCTACCATGAAATTTTGACCCTATCACTATGTGGCCCACTATGTTGCAAAGAAAACAACACATGGAATACTGTTGGGTATGTGTTATATTCTTTGCGCATGGGTCATGTAACTTAAGGGATTAGGGTATAGATCTAATTCAAATTAATGGATTAGGGTTTTTGATACTGTAGAATACCTAAATATTGTATTATGAACGATTAAGAAACATAATGAGAAAGATAGAGGTGTGAACCTAAGTTTTGTTGTTTTTCCTTGTTAAGGGTTTCCAGGGTAAATCTTTGCGTATTGTGTGTATGCCATTGTTTAATATCTATTTTGTTTAAAAATATATATGCATTACTTCATTTGAAAGTTTTAAAATTTACATTATAGAACTGAAGACCTAACATTTATATTCCCAACACGTATAAAAATGATAATCATTATCCCCTGTAACTTTTATAATAAATAATCTCTAACCCCTAACCCCTATAACCCCCTATCCTTTATAAATCCTTGTAACAATGATATCCAATAACCCCTAATATGTAATCCATAATCGCTAACAAGTAACACTTATAATACCCTAATATATATAACATATAGCACCTAACACTTATAACCTAACCCATATAATCCTTTAACACTAAAATGTGCATTCCCTAACCCTTGCACCCTAAAAACCCTAACTTTTATAATGGGTCACAACTAACTAGCACAACCCTTAACATTTAAACCCTATAAATCATTTTCATCCTCATCATTATCCTCACCATCATATCATCATCATCATCATTAAAATAATTAGATTTTGTATGATGATGATGATAACCTATATACTCTTAATTCCTTATCCTCAAACTCTAATACCTATCACTGCTCGACCTTACTACTCTTAACTCCCATAAATAACTACCCATATAACCCCTAACTGCTATTCCCCAACATAAAACTTAACCCCTTTCACAAGTAAACCCTAATCCATATAAAATCTAATCACATTAATCTTTAATCCAACTACTATATTAAAGGATAACTACTAACACACATAATACTAATCCTTATAGATTCGATAACATATAACCCCTATAACACCTAACCACTATCACCTCTAAGTCGTAACTCTCAACCCCCAAATCTAAACATATATCCCATATTTACTAATCCTTACCTCCTAAGCATTAATTTTTTAACCCTTATTGAAAATAATATCATATCCCATAACCGTTATTAGCCCCAACCCATTTCACCCATAAAACCCCTCATGCTTAACCCTTAATCAATAAGGTTATAAAAACCCTACCTCCAACTTTAAAACCCCTTCAAGTCATAATCCCTATAAATTGTAATATTTAATAACTAATATAACCCTTATATAATAAAACTTATAATGCATAACCCCTATCACCAATATCTCGTAATATGGATCGATTACCTTTACATATACTTTATATAAGTATAGTTGTTTTTTTCATGCGAAAAAACCCCTAAAACCAATATATATCTCAACTATTATATCTCTTAACCAATCATCCCTATAACCTTGAACTTTATAACCCAAACCCTTAACCTCAATAAATCCTAAAACTATCACTACTAAAATATAAACCCCTTTAATCCCTCACTCACATAAACCCTAACCCCTTACCTCTATCAACCCTAACCCTTAATCAATTATATAGTATCAAACCCTTATAATATGAAACCACTATATCCATAATCTATAACCACTACAATTGACAACCTATAACTCTTATAACCCATAACCCATAATCCTTTTCAACCATAATCCCTAACACTCATCCACAAACCCCTAACCTCCATAAGCTTGAAGCCCAAACTTCTAACCACTATCACCTCTATCTGCATAACCTTTAGCTTTTTAAACCTCTAACCCTTAACCCCTACCTATCATAACTACTAAAAATTATAACTAATGATCTCTATCCAAACCTCTCTAACCCTAACATGTATAACCACCATCACGTGACAACTACAAATCCTAATATGTATCTCCTATCAACCATAAACCATGACCCTTAAAAAAATAGTAACCATGAAACCCTGACTCTTTATCCCTATAACATATAACCCATATTCCCCAACTCCTAACCACACCAACCCATAAACCATAACCATTATAATCAACAATGATTATACCTCTTAAACCTTATAACCCATAAAATTTAATTCCTATCACCTTGTTACACCTCAAATTAGCATGTGTGATTAAGCCCCAATAGAACAATGCTATCCCAACCACAACTTATATGTGTTCCTCATTGTAACCTAAGTAACCACCTCTCTATGATTTAGGTTGGATCTTATCCAACTCAAGGGGGGATTCCCTAGGGATAGGATTGCTAAAGCTTGGCAATGAGTCAAGTGGTGATATAAAGAGATGGCCTTAGCAAAACATTTTGTGTGCTTGTAATAGAGAAAAGAGAAAGGGGGTGATGGGAGGACCATGAAGGCTAGTGTCAATCCCCAAGGAAAATGGAGTCAAAGGAGGCTAGTCCATGAAAGGGACAATTTCATGAATGGCTTGGGGAATTAGGGATGCATTTACAAATTACAAATAAACCCCAACATGATGAGAAATGAGTATAAGAATTTGCTAGGAGGACCTAAGAATGGTGCCACATCAAAACAATGCTAACTAGGGTGTGACTTATGCAATGAAGCATTGGAACGAAATAAGCCCATAAAGATGCTATAATTAATGTAATATATTCATGCATAAATCATCAAAGGATCGGTGGAGTATTTTATCTAACAACCCTTCCAATGAGGTAGATTTCCCTTGTAGTTGGGCCTAATTAACAAGTTCTATTTATTCTACAATTCATTAACAACACTTAGAAATAGGAACAAGGATACACACTTTGAATAGAGATGAAATTATTACACTTCATGTTGTGACATGCAAGATATGTCCATTCATTTCTAAGAGAGAGATAACTCCCAAAATATACCCATGAGAAATGAAGGAGAGAGCAAAGCCTTATATACCTTTATGCTCCTCTTCCTTCTACAATAAAATAATCACAAATCCCTATATCTAGCGTAGGATGGAGTAAACAAATCAAAATACTCCAACAAACCCTAACAAATTCTAACAACATCCATGAAATATGGTGGTCAAATGCAAAAGTACAATATCCATGTAAAACCCCATCCTTAGATGTTAGAATAAGTATAATAACATATGATCCTAGTAAAATGGTCAAGTAAATAAGTCAAAATAAAACGGTAAATGTGCAATTGTAATTTAACTTAGGTGCAAGGGTGACAAGTGTGTCTTCCATGCAAAATTAAGAAATTGAGTGAAATTTGAAAATTAAGTAATAAAAGGGGGCAAGACCAAGAGATACGGGATCTAGTCTTGCTAGTGGATTTTGAATTTGTTGTTCGGTTGCTTGTATTCTATTGTGTGTGCACCTATTTAAGTGGGAGGTTAAGGAAGAGGAGAGGGTGGAACAAATATTAATAGAGAAAAGAGTTCATGTCTCATTTGGTTTGGCACAATGTTAATTGTTGAGGGATCGAGGGTTGTTGAATCCTTTGTTTTTGGAGAAGTCTGAAAAAGGTGGAAGAAGAAAGGACCAAAGAAGGAAAGAAAGTGGGAGTTGTGGAAAAGAGGTAATGAACAGAACAAGTTTTGGACCCATTCCATGAGTATAAAAGTAAGAAGGAGGTAAGTGGAAAGGGAGTATCATAGGGAGGAATATGTGAATGACCAGAGCAATATCAAATCTAGACGAAGACAATGACATCTCGATCCACAACAAAATATATGTATATAGGTTTTGGGATTTTTTTATTTGGTTGCATATGCCGCGACAGGTAATTTTGTGGTGATTGCAAGGCCTTGGAACAATGATGTAATACGATCTATCTGTTGTAATGAAGAAGTATTTGCTGCAATGAAAAAGTATTTTTGGGCCCCTTAAATTTTATGTGTTACGTCTCTCTCTAATGTGTTGATTCTTGTTTCCTATTTCAATATGCTTGAAGTAATAACGCATTTGAATAAGTAATGTTGTGATATGCTTGGATGAATGATGTTGTGATGGATATTATTGAAATATGAATGAAATAAACCACACAAATGTATCCATACAGTTAAATAATCCTGATCTTATGTTGGTTTTAGTTGTTCTTGGGGTGATACCTCCCCCCTTAAGGGGATTGGAAATGCCAACACACTAGACTCCAATGGCACCCTTTTGTTGAACTATGCACAAGAACCCTGGTATTAATTTTGCACCAACAAATGGTTCCATTGTTGAGACCTAGTTTTTAACGAGACTCTGTTAACTATATAGATACCTTTGTGATGATGTGTAATGTCCCCATCCAAATAAATCACTAGAAAGGAAATATCCACCAATCTACTAGTTCCCTAGGTTGGGGTGGAAACATTAGATTTGGAATAAGGGAGCTATAAAACCCCAAATGGACATTAGCTTGACATAAATATATTAAAGGGGGTCAAATAAATATTTATTATAGGAAAATAAGGTGGCACTTGGTCATGAAGGCACATAGGTGGTGTGGGACCCACACAAAGCTAGATTCTATATGCCACATCGCATCCTATTATCACCCATTAGAATTCATGGTGGAGTATAACAGTCTTGTGGGAGTTGGAAGGAAATTACACTTGGCATGACTCAAGGATGGTCGAATTGGAGTGGAATAATAACTCCCATTGAAGGGGAAGAGGCATCTTAGAGGTATGGTGACACTTGGGCTAGATTCCCTAGCTTTTATGACAACAATGATGAAGGTGCTATGACACTTATGAAAAGTATAAGACCTCATTGCTGACATCTGACCTATATGACATGTTAGGGCTAAAAATATCCTCCAAGAGGGTCCACTAGGGAGTTATGGCATTGCAGATTCCTCCCATTCGAATTCTTGGAAGAGGGAAGTTAGGAATTGTTGGACAAGTGGCACTCATTGAAATCCTTCCCTAATTCGAGTTGGAATGAAGCTCATGGAGGGAATTTGAGACATGGAGGGATTAGGAAGCTAATAAAAGACAATAACAAAGAAGGATATGGGCTTTTGACCATTTCTCATTTTGTAATTTGGAGAGCATAGCTTGTCCATGCAACTTGAGTGTTTATTCTACTTGCCTTAGCACCAATTTCGAGTGTGAAATATTCCCATCCTAATTGGAAATTGGAGAGGCCTTTCAGACATTTCAATTGGATCTGAAATTAATTCATTTGTGACATAATGAATCTACATGGCTGCTCATGATCATATCTTCTTCAACTTGTTCCCACATCTCTCTCACTCTTCTCTTCATATTCTTTCTCTTGGAGAAATGGCGCACATGGTGAGATGATGATCTATTTCGGGAAGTCAAAGGGGCCAAATTTATTTGTAATTTGATGTATACACTATGTAATTGATTCTTAGATGAACCTCAGATCTAAAATCCAAGTGAAACTATGTAAAAATGCCAAACTATGTATGAATGGTGCCATTTTCCCATATATCTCGTTGTAAGAGCTTGAAGTTGTTTGATATGGAATTGTTTCAGTCAATATAAGTGGTTTTATTGTTGTTTGGAGAGCCATTAATGTATTGAATAATTTTCATGAACCTTATGCAAGTCTCTGGAACATTTCTCTCAAATTTCATAGCAAGTTGTAGTGTTTTTCTCTCATTTCCCCCTATGTTAAGACATGTTTACAAATATCTAATTTATGGGAGTTGCAGCAGCCTTTAGGAACTAATTAATGATGCATTTGGGTGCCCATTAAAGTCAGATAACTAATCCATGTCTCTGTTCTAAAATTTGGGAGGGTTGTACTGCATTTGGGAAGCCATTAGTGATCTCTACCGTAGGCGATTTGAACCTCGAAATTACTAGTAAATTCCCTATTTTCTCCTAATTGAAAATGAATGTTGCAGAATTGTTTTGAGAGTGTCCAAGCACATATCAACCTCATTTTTATGTACTAATACCCTCCAAGTTCCTTCAGACCCAATTCAAAATCCGTAGGATCCATTTGGAAGCACTTGCGTCATCACTAGTCCAAGGTTCGAATTGACCAAAAAATTGCAATTTTTCCAATTTTTCCAAATTATTAAAAAGGGACACTACAAGTAGAATCAGAGCCAGGTTCTTGCACCCGGTTTGGGTGACCATTTATGAGGTCAAGAATTGATCCCCCACCCTTAGAGACAAAAACTGAAAGTACCTTTGGTGAAGAGGAAGAAGGAGAAGAGGTGCACTCTGTTGAGACTATGGATAAGGATGAGAAAGGAACTTCATATATGGAGGAGAAAGAGGGTTCGAATTGATGGCTAGTCAAATTGGTAGCAAATTGGCAATAGGAGGCAACAATAGTTCCCCTAGTGAGCAAAATAAGGCATTTGGTGGAAGCATTTTTTTAAGGATAGGGACTCATAATCAACCCAATGAATTTCATAGCTCAATAAGATCCACCACACCCAAGTTTCTTGAGACTAAAGAGGACCTTCACACCCAATATGGAATGCAAGAAGTTCTATCAGAATGTCAGTAGTTGAGTGAAGATTGTAGGAGGACCCCAACATTTTATCAATTCTTTACTGTCTCAAACAAGCTCAAGATGAGGCGAGTAAATAGAACTCCTTTCCAAAACAAAGAATTGAACTATTCCACAGGTAAAATGTCCCTTCCTACCTTTGATGGTTCATCTTAAAGTTCTGCAAATACTTTGATACAAAAGTTAGATGTATATTTTCAGTTGAATCCAATGATTGAAGAGGACACTCTAAAAATGGTTATTTTTCATCTTAAAGGAGAAGCCAATGATTGATGGTTCCATAGGATTAAAACCTTGGGACATGATCAGGTCACAACATATGAAGAATTTGTTAACATGTTATTGGAAAGATTCGAGCAAAAAGACCCTGAAATGCCTTTCAAGGAACTAACATAGTTGAAGCAAATCGGAACCCCTGATGAGTACATGTTGGAATTTCAAAAACTATCAGTTAAGGTGGGTGATATATCTATGGTTTGATTGGCATTTCTATTTACTAAGGTTTTGTTGAACCTTGAAGGGTTTAGTTAAAGCACACAAACCTACTTCATTGAAAGATGCCATGAACTTGGCAAGAGATCTGCAAAATGTGCTACCCAAGAAAAAATATCCCCCCAAGCCCAACTTTCCTTCCAAGTTTAGATTTGAAAAGAAGCCATGGAAAAAAGATGTATTTGGAAAAGATGAGAAAGAGGGACCAAGCAAGGAAGAACTTAGAAGAAAAAAACTATGGTACACATGCTTCCGACCATGGGTACCAGGGCATAAATGTGCTAAGGGAAATCACAATTCATTGAATTATTTTCTGATGATGAAGGTGAAGGGGACATGGAGGAAGAAGAAAATATTTCATCCCAAGAAGAGGGATATGACATAGCAGAAGAAGATCATCAATCACCTAAAAAAGGGAGAATGGCAGCGCTTTCAGGAGTGCCTCATTTTCACACCATTCAATGCAAGGGAGTGGTACATGGGCAAAGCGTTTCGGTATTGGTAGATGGAGGAAAAACTCATAAATTAATTGATGCAGCCTTGGTAGAGAGGATAAATATTCCTACTGAATCATTTGATGGGTTCACATTCATCATTCCAAGTAACTTATCTATGGAATGCAAAACATGGATTCCAAAGCTACAACTCACCATAGGAAATTACACATTTTCTGATAGCTTTTATGTGGTAGATGTTGCTGATACAAATGTGGTCTTGGGAGTGCAATGGTTGTACTCTATAGGGGAACATACAGTGAAATACCAAATACCTGAAATGAAATTCAAAGATTTAGAAGGAAAACAAAGGGTAGTGAGAGGAATGCACACCTATCCTAATCGAGTGGTGTATTCCCACAATATGAGGTCCATATTGAGGCATGGGGATATTGAATGGGCTGCTGAATGTTTCATCACCTCCCCCAAGCCAAACATAAATATTGTAGAACATCCGAGGGAGATAAGGAAACCATTACAAAAATATGAGAGGGTTTTTGGAGACCTCCCTCCTGGAAGGCCACTTGACAGAGTGGTTGAGCACTGCATTGTTTTGGAGGTGGGAACTTCAACTATACAAATAACACCATATAGACACCCAAAAATTTTCATAGATGAGATTGAGAAGGCTATTCAAGAACTCTTGGGATTGGGACTCATTAGACCAAGCTCAAGTCCTTATGCTTCTTCAGTTGTTTTGGTGAAGAAAAAGGATGGAACCATAAGGATGTGCATTGATTTTAGAGCTCTAAACAAGAAGAAAATAAAGAATAGATATCCCATCCATAGGATATATGAGCTCATGGATGAGCTACGTGGAGAAAATTTATTCTCCAAAATTGATCTTAGATCTGGTTACCATCAGATTTGAATGAAGGAGGAGGATGTGCAGAAAACCGCTTTCAGATGTCACTATGGTCACTTCGAATTTCTTGTCATGCCTTTTGGTTTGACCAATGCTCCAGCCACCTTGCAATAATGCATGAAAAAAATATTGTGAAAGTAGCTCCATAAGTTTGTTTTAGTGTTATTTGATGACATTTTGATTTACAGTAAGACATGGGAGGAACATTTGCACCATTTAGAAGTTGTATTGAAAATATTGCATGAACAATCTTTGTTTGCTAAGTTGTCCAAGTGTGAATTTGGGTTGAAGGAAGTTTTGTATATTGGACACATCATTGGGAAGATGGAGTAAAGGTGAACTTGGATAAAATAAAGTCTATTCTTGAATGGCCATCACCCAAGAACATCACCGAAATAAGAGGATTCATTGGAATATGCACTTACTATAGAAAGTTTGTCAAGGGGTTTTCCAAACTAACTGCTCCCCTTACTGATTTGACCAAGAAGGATTCTTTCAAATGGGATGAAGAGGATGAAAAGGATTTCCAAAGAATGAAAGAGGCAATGAGTAGTTGTCCAGTACTTGCATTACCAAATTTCTCTAAGCCATTTGTTTTGGAATGTGATGCATCAGGGGAAGGAATAGGGGTGGTCCTAAAGCAAAACAACACCCCATAGCTTTTGAGAGCATAAATTTGTTTCCACATGAGAAGCTCTACTCCATATATGGAAAATAAATTTTGGCCATCATGCATGCCTTGGCCAAGTTTAGACAATATTTGGTGGGAAACAAGTTTGTGGTCAGATCATAACAGTTTATGGTATTTCCTCACACAAAAGGATCTCAATGAAAGGCAACAAAAATGGGTAAGTAAGGTCCAATATTTTGATTTTGACATTGAATATGTAAAAGGGAAGAATAATATTGTAGAAGATGCATTATCTAGGAGACCGTCATTTTCCCTTATGGACATTTCAAAAGATTGGAAAGATATGCTAATAGTAGAGTATGCCAAAGATAGTTTTGCTTGTGATGTGTTAGATGGGGTCAAAGGAGATGATAGAAGCAAGATATTGAATGGCTTAATCTACTATAATGATCGAATATACTTGTTTCATGGTTCAAACCTCAAGAAAAAGATCTTGAAAGAAGCTAATGATTCTCCTTTAGTAGGCCATCCTGGTTTCTTCAAAACATATAGGCAGTTAAGACAAAGGTTCTCTTGGAAAGGGATGAAGGAAGATGTTCTAAAGTATGTGAATGAATGCAAGATATGTCAGCAAAACAAATTTGAACACACCCATCCTTCTGGTCTATTGATACCATTACCCATTCCACAACAAAAATGGAAAAGCATCTCAATGGATTTCATCATAGGTTTGCCCAATGCTTTGGGTAAGGATTGTATTTATGTTGTGGTGGATAGACTCACCAAAATTTATCATTTATTTTCTATTACATCATCTTTTACTCCTACACAAGTGGATGACCTATTCTTCAGAGATATTTTCAAATTGCATGGACTTCCCAAAAACATTGTGAGTGACATGGATAGCAGATTTATGAGTGATTTTTGGCAAGAAATTTTCAAGTTGGTGGGCACTCAATTGAATCCTATCACAAGCTATAATCCTAAAATTGATGGAAAAATAGAAAGGGTGAACCAATGGTTGGAGGGGTACTCGAGGAACTATGTGGGTGAGTAGCAGAAAGCATGGGTTAAATGGCTACTATTGGGTCAGTTTTGCTACAATACTACTTTCCATATGTCCATTGGCATGTAACCTTTCAAAGCACTTGGGTTATGAAGCACTCACCTTTGTTGATCACATATTTGGTGATAGTAGAGCTCCAAAAGCTAAAGATTGGGTTGAGGAAAGTTAAGATATTTTGAAGCTTCTAAAAGACAATTTGCAGGTTTCGCAAAATCAACAAAAACAGTATGTGGATCAAAATAGAGAGGAAATTACTTTTCAAGTGAGTGATTTGGTTTATTTGAGGCTACATCCATTTAAACAAACCTCCTTAAAATTGAAAGGATCAGAAAATATTAAACCAAGGTATTATGGTCCATACAAGATAGTTCAAAAAGTTGGGGAGGTAGCTTATGAGTTAGTGTTAAGATTCGATATGCTAAGACATAAAATATCAGCATTACATTCCATTTCACAACAATAGAATATATAGGATCACTAAAAGAACAACAAGCACATCATAAACACAAGAGACACAGATTTATCCCGGGAAACCCTGATGGGTTAGAAAACCCAGCAAAGCTTCCTCAATATAGATGACCAACAAATACAAAGATGTAAACCATAGACATGAGCTCCTTCTCTTCCATAACAGATCTCTCCCTCTCCTATGTGCTATTCACAAGTGAGTGTGTGTATGCTAAATGAGGAACACACCTCCTCTATTTATACACATCTCCGACTTGTCTTTTATATTAACTAGGTCGGCCCCAACTTAACCACTGGGTTAAACACCCCATTACAATTGACTAGGCCGACCCCTCTAGGGTAGTCTAATAACCTTTTGACCCACATAACACATACAGGGCCGACCCCCACTAGGGAAGTCTAATAACCCAAGTTACCACATTCTGACGGAGGAATAAACATCTCCG
This sequence comes from Larix kaempferi, assembly GCA_027924585.1. Classification (NCBI taxonomy): domain Eukaryota; kingdom Viridiplantae; phylum Streptophyta; class Pinopsida; order Pinales; family Pinaceae; genus Larix; species Larix kaempferi. Next base: position 26,073,943 of record BSBM01000877.1, on the reverse strand, counting down.
GATATACAATAAGGTCTTCACGGAGGAATGAAACATCTCCGGAATAATAAAGTACAAATATAATATTCTTAGAAGTTACAATATTTCAACACTCCCCCTTAACGAGAAGGATATTATAACAACATCTGCAGGAGCAAGGAGTCATCAACATCATACATGATACATCTCTAAATCATTGGAATCTTTCTCAACATCATCAGTAACTCAAGCAGTTACTGGAACATCTTCAATACTGGAACATCAACATCTTTAGTACTGAGTCTTCATCTTCTGCAGCACTTGAACAGCTACAGCAACATCAACATCAACATCTGGATCCTTACGATCATCAGTATCATCATCACATGATCATCAGCATCGTCATCACAAGATCATCAGCATCGTCATCACATGATCATCAGCATCGTCATCACATGATCATCAGCATCTGGATCATCTCGATCTACAACATCTGGATCATCTCGATCTACAGCATCTAGATCATCTCGATCTACAACATCTGGATCATCTCAATATACAGCATCTGGATCATCTCGATCTACAACATCTGGATCATCTCGATCTACAACATCTAGATCATCAACTGGATCCTCTCGATCGACAGCATCGTCATAGCAACATACTCTGCAATACACAAGATCCTATTATGGGATGATCAATCCCTCTCACTTTAGGACATAGGTCCATGGATGATACAATCCAGATCAAGTTCCAGGTTGATCAATCCTTATCAATTTAGGACATGAGTCCAAGGATGATGCAATCCTATCACGTACATTTTGAACCAAATGTCCAGGGACAATGCAGTCCTATCATCAATTTTCGGAGACAAATGTCTACGGATCAATTCTGGGACCGAAGTCTGGGGAAGATATAATCCCCACTCATCTGCTAAGGACCCATTCTCGGAGACATCTGTCTATGGATCAATTCTGGGACCGAAGTCTGGGGAAGATACAATCCTCACTCGTCCGCTAAGGACCCATTCTTGCAGACATCTGTCTATGGATCAATTCTGGGACCGAAGTCCGGGGAAGATACAATCCCCACTCGTCTGCTAAGGACCCATTCTCGGAGACATCTATCTACCAATCAATTCTGGAACCGAAGTCCAGGGAAGATACAATCCCCACCTGTCCACTAAGGACTTCATTCTCGGAGACATCTATCTACAGATCAATTCTGGGACCGAAGTCTAGGGAAGATACAATACCCACTCGTCCACTAAGGACTTCATTCTCGGAGATATCTGTCTATGGATCAATTCTGGGACCGAAGTCCGGGGAAGATACAATCCCCACCTATCCACTAAGGACTTCATTCTCGGAGACATCTGTCTACAGATCAATTCTGGGACCGAAGTCCGGGGAAGATACAATCCCCTCTCGTCCACTAGGGACCACATTCTTAGAGGCATATGTCTACGGATCCTTTTAGAGCATGTGTTCAAGGATGATGCAATCCATCTTCTTTCTCAGAGACATATGTCTACGGATCCTTTTAGAACATGTGTTCAAGGATGATGCAATCCATCTTCTTTCTCAGAGACATATGTCTACGGATCCTTTTAGAACATGTGTTCAAGGATGATGCAATCCCCTCGTCAACTTAGACCCTGTCTAAGGACCATTCACCAACCTCACTGTCGGCATCACCACATCATCGACCTCACTATTGATGTAGGAAATCTCATCATCAGCGACCATATCACTCCCCCTTTCGAGGAGGGTCCTTCTGAACTACATCAAGCTTGTCTTGGAAATACTCAAACTTTACTCGAGACAGAGGTTTGGTCAATATATCAACAACTTGTTCGTCAGTGCTTACATACTCGCGCTTGATAGCTCCTTTCTGCACCATATCCCATATATAGAAATATCAGATCTCTATGTGCTTTGACTTATCATGGAACACTGGATTTTCTGTCATCTTGATACAACTCTGGTTGTCACACAGGATCTCAGTGGGTTCCATCTCTATCTCTTCGCAATTAGCAGAGCAAGCAACTATATATATTCCACTTCGGTTGTTCTAAGAGCCACACTAGACTGCTTCCTGCTAAACCACGAGATCATGGCAGATCCAAGACAATAACATCCACCTGATGTACTCTTCTTGTCTGAGACACTTCCTGCTTAATCAACATCTAAGTAGCCATGTAATCTGAAGTCATGATCTCCAAGATAATATAGACCAAAATCTATTGTACCCTTTAGATACCTCTTCACATGCTTTGTAGCTATTAAGTGAACTCTTCTAGGTTCCACTAGACACTGACTCAAGGTATTTACGGCAAAGCATATGTCTAGTCTAGTATTTGTCAAATACATCAATGACCCAATAATCTGTCTGTATAGAGTCACATCCACTAACTCTGATAAGTCATCAGCTAACAACTTCAAGTCGGAACCCATGAGAGTGGCCATGGTTGTACATTCCAGCATATCAAATCTTCTCAAGATTTCCACAGCATACTTTCCCAGGTTGAGAAAGATTCCTTCTGGGCCTTGCCATACTTCCAGACCTAGAAAGTAATGCATCAATCTGAGATCTTTTATCTCAAATTCTGTAGCCATCTTCTTCTTGCTTTCCATGATCTGTTTCTCATTCCCTGTCAGAAAGAGATCATCCTCATACAATAATAGTATGACAGGTTCATCATCCATAACATTAAGGTAAAGGTTAGGATCAGCTTTACTTCTGGTAAAGCCCAAGCTTTGTCAAGAAGCTGTCAATTCTCCCTCTGTGATTGAACATCATTCACACTCTGCATTGAGTGATCTTCTACATATCTATCCATGCCATCTCTCGTCAGATGGGTCTACTGACATGAGCCTCAATATCATTCGAACTCTGTGGTGAGTTCCTTCTTGCATCCATGTCATCTGTATATAGAAACCATCTTCAACCTTGTAGCAAAGGTTGAGATCCACATTACCCATGGTGATCATTAGGCTCATAAAATGACTATCGATCCTGAGTACCCATACAGAACCTGATTCACACTTCTTCTTCAATTACACCATTAAGAGGATGGTCTTATCTAGCCACTTGGAGCAAACATCTCGTCATGATCCTCTTCCTCTTTCTAAGAGAATCTTCTAGCCACGAGCTTGCTATAGTATGTTTGATTTGTAAGTCTTCTTGTTGAACATCCATCACTTGTTCAGTGTTCATCATTCTTCATGATCTTTCCTACAAATCAAAATTAAGTACATGATTAGTAATACTTCATAATCATCAAATCATGTTGACATGATAACCTATTACTCATACAAATATGATTTTCATAGTTATGCAACAATCTTGACCAGTACTTTGGCACAACACTTTTCCATATCCTGTATGCATACAGTGGCTATCTAGTTTCCTTCCATCTCTACCAGAACATACTATCGAGAGCGTGCACAGCTCTCAGCATGTCAGCAAAGAGGTTTCATTCTAGACAATCAACAATGGAATGTTTGTCCAACTTATCAATCATATGCATATTAGTAGTATACTGTTCAATGCTATATGAGTGTTTACACTCAACATGATATATTCTAGAAATACAAATATGCATACAACCATTACAAGCAATATCATTTACTATTTTAGAGATTCAAATAACAACTCAAATACTTATCTTTTATGTTTGTGTGGTTGCCTCCCGCTTGATCTTCTATATGTCTTTTGAACTTATATTCATTCTGTACCACTGTGCATGCTCAATTGTGCACTAGTGTCATGCTCATGATCTCATACACAAACATACATTCATTAGTATAATCTCAATATTATCAAAACATTATAATTCTAAATAATCTTGAATATGTATGGTCATGATCATTCAATACATGGGTATCAAAGATCCTAGCACAAAGTAGGATTCTAACATAGGAAGACATACCTGGATTAGATACATGATTATTTTTTTCTAACATACCCCAACAATATCTTTAGTCTCTTCAATTATTTAGAGACCTTCTGATAGTAACCTACATACCTCATAAGTTAAGCATAGTATAAATAAATCATACATACCTCATAAGTAGAGCTTCTAAAGACTATGGATAAGTCTTTGTCTTTATGTCATCATGGTCATAGAACTTGATTTGTCTTTCTTGATGTACCTGTCTTTTGTTAGCAGACAACATCATCCTCATACAACACCACAGGTGCATTAGTACAATCATATAACCTTGATCAAAGAATGTCTTCTATCATTCTCATGCATTCATACTTTTACATTAATCAAGATTGTACTAACCTAAATAATATGAAGACAACCATATTATGAACTTAATCAAGAATCAGATTTCAAAACATACCTGTATCTTCTTAAGTCATACCTGTCGAGATTTCTTGTAGTCTTCTTATGTAAGGCCTTAGCCTCATCTCCCCTTGAAATTGGATTTGGAGCTCGATTAGGGTTTGTCAGAGAAACCCTAAAAATTCAAACTTTGACTTTCACACTTCTGAATGGATGGAAAGATGTGCCTTGTTGAGCTGATCAAACTAGCATACTTCAATTTTGAAATCTCCAAAATTTGACCCCTCAAAATTGCCTTTGAAACTTCTGGGTCTTCTAGACAGAATCTCGAACTAGGGTTTGATGAAGCCCACCCTTCTTCCCAATCAAAAGGTTAGATCCAAATCTATAAACTAGGGTTTGATGAAGCCCACCCTTCTGGTCACAAACTTAAAAAATTCCAACTTTTGCAGAAGCCCTAATTTTCCACCTTTCCGATCAAAATCCCGAACTGGAGTTGATCAAGCCTGGTCTTCTACCCAACCAAAAAATTCGATCTTGGTCTCTAAATTTCGATTTTTATGAGTAGCATTCAGCTGTGGACTCCGCTTCCAAAAATTCAAACTTTCTCCAAAACCCTAATTTTCCACCGCAGTGACGATTCAAGAATGAAGGTGCTCAAAATCCAAATCTGTTTTGTCATAAATATGCACCTGATTGTTTCTGGTGTAAATCCGAAATTATGAATCCACAGGGTTTGAAAATTCTTCCTATGGTATCCCGACCTGTCCTCTTTCCAAACCCATAGGTCTTATCTGAATTGGATTCTTTGAGAGAGAGTTATTCCAAGTGTCGCAACGTGACCTGTTTATGGGATAAAACATGAGAGAAAACATGTACGGAGTGCCACATGTGACTGGTTCAACTTCGGCCTATGGAAAAGTTACCTGAGATATTAAAGTCCGTGCAATATCTATCACATTTTACGAAATTTGATTTGGAGCTTCCTATCCCAAGTTATGACCTTTTTTCGTAGGTCACCTGATTATGACTGATATTTGGAAGAGGCAGAAACCCTAACTTGTACTGATCATAACTCACAAAGTACGACTAATATGAGGGTGTCCTTTGGACACAAGGTACATGGGGATTTTATCTATGACCCGTAAAGGTTTCATATCCTGAAACGTTTCCAAAATGGATTTATAGCGAAAGTGCCACGATGACTGGTTTTTTCTATACAAAACCCTAACCTTCAAATTGTCGCAAGTGAAGCAAGTGTCGTAAGTGCCATACATTGCCTTCTTTCAGGTTAGATCTGATACCATGTTAAGATTCAATATTCTAAGACAGAAAATATCAACATTAAATTCCATTTCACAACAATAGCATATATAGGATCACTGAAAGAACAACAAGCATAGCATAAACACAAGAGACACAGATTTATCCTGGGAAACCCTCATGGGGTAGAAAACCCAGCAAAGCTTCCTCAATATAGATGACCAAAAAATACAAAGATGTAAACCATAGACATGAGCTCCTTCTCCTCCACAACAGATCTCTCCCTCTCCTATGCGCTTTTCACAAGTGAGTGTGTGTGTGTTAAATGAGGAACACACCTCCTCTATTTATACACATCTTCGATTTGTATTTTATATTAACTAGGTCGGCCCCAACTTAACCACTGGGTTAAACACCCCATTACAATTGACTGGGACGACCCCTCTAGGGTGGTCTAATAACCATTTGACCCACATAACACATACAGGGCCGACCCCCACTAGGGAATTCTAATAACCCAAGTTACCACATTCCGATGGAGGAATAAACATCTCCGGATATACAATAAGGTCTTCACGGAGGAATGAAACATCGCCGGAATAATAAAGTACAAATATAATATTCTTAGAAGTTACAATATTTCAACACTTAGAACTTCCAGAAGGTAGCAAAATCCACAATGTATTTCATGTTTAATTCCTTAAGAAGGCTATTGTTCAGCAAATTTCTATTTCAGAAAAAATCCCTCCATAAGATGATGAAGGACAACTCAAACTCATTCCAATTTTTTTTTTGAAGACAAGAGAAAGGAGATTGAGGAGTAGAACCATAAGAGAATATTTGGTAAAATGGAAATATTTTCCAAGTGAGGATGCCACATGGGAAGATGAAATTTTTTTGCAGCATCCCAATTTGGAATTGCTTGAGGGCAACCAATCTTGGGTGGGGAGGACTGTAATGTCCCCATCCAAATAAATCACTAGAAGGGAGAATTCCACCAATCTACTAGTTCCCTAGGTTGGGGTGGAAACAATAGATTTGGAATAAGGGAGCTATAAAACCCCAAATGGACATTAGATTGACATAAATATATTAAAGGGGGTCAAATAAATATTTATTATAGGAAAATAAGGTGGCACTTGGTCATGAAGGCACATAGGTGGTGTGGGACCCACACAAAGCTAGATTCTTCATGCCAAATGGCATGAAGAAATTGTTGAAAAAACCTGAGACTTTTAGATGGAACAAAGACTGTGAAAAATCATTCACCACATGCAAAGACAGAATGGTAAACCCCCTGATCATAGCATTTCCTGATTGGAAGAAGGAGTTCCATGTTCATGTTGATGCATCAGGAATCACTCTTGGCACTATATTGACCCATATAGGAGAAGATGAGATGGACCATCCAGTGTATTTCACCAGTAGACAGTTACCACAAGAAGAGTGCAACTACAGGACAACAGAGTGAGAAGGATTGGCTATGATTTATGCATTGCGGAATTTCTGTTACTACTTATTGGGAGGACACTTTAATTTTTTCACGGATCACTCTCCTCTGAAGTATCTGGTAAACAAGCAAATTTTATAAGGAAGAATATATAGGTGGCTACTTCCATTTCAGGAATTTTCCTTAAAGTCATAGTTAAGCCTAAAAAAAAGTCATGGACCCAATCATCTATCACGAATAGAATATGGAGAATCTAATGGACTGGTGGATGACCAGCTACCAGATGAAACATTATTTAGGGTGGAAGTTGTTCCGAATCACTTATAAGATATCACATCATTTCTCACCACATGAAAGGCTCCAGATGACTATTATGCAACGCAGAAACAACACTTAGTTGTAAGAGCTGTGGAATATCAATTAATTGTAGGACAATTATATATACTGATAATTGGTGGATCTTGCATAGATGTGTATTAGATCATGAGTGTGAAAGCATTTTGTGGGAATGTCATGTTGAAGTTGCGGGGAGGACATGATGGCAGAAAAGCCACAGGAAGGAAAGTGCTACAAGAAGGACTGTGGTGACCTACGTTATTCAAATATGCTAAGGAATACACAAACAAATGTGACGTTTACGAATGTGTTGGTCTACCATCCTATAGAGATGATCTCCCATTATACCTAGTTCAAGTGCTACAACCATTTGAAAAACAGGCAATCGATTTTGTGGGAACTATTAACCCATCGACGAAGCATTTAAAATCCCATTATATTATCATTGCAATAGATTATTTAACCAAGTGGGTTGAATCCGCACCAGTCTGAGACTATTCCGTAGAGACAAATTCTCAATTCATTTATGAAAAAATTATTACTTGGTTTGGGTGCCCCATAAGTATTACAAGAAATCAAGGAAAGGACTTTTTGAACAATAACATTGAAGAATTGACAAGTGAATTTATAATTCAACATCATAAAAGCTGTCCATATCACCCTTAGGCGAATGACACTATTGAAGCTTTCAATAAGATTTTGGAAAATGGATTGACCTAACTATGTTGTGAAAATATGGATGTCGATGATTGGGATGAACATATTCTAGTTGTATTATGGGATTATAGGACTACCAACAAGAAGCTTCACACGCAAACTCCATTCTAGCTAGTCTAAGATAGAGAAGCAGTAGTATCTGCAGAATTCATAGTCCCAAGTCTTTACATTGCACATGCAACAAAGATGATAGACGAAGAATTAGTTGTAGAACGACTTGTAGAACTTATAGAGATTGAATAATATTGTTTTATTGTAGATTATCATGTGACAGGGGAAACAGGACAACAAAAGGCATGGCATGATTTCCATATCAAGTAGAAACAATTTTACGAAGGAAACAAAGTGCTACTTTATGACAACAAGTTCATAAAGAATCTGAGAAAATTACAGATGCGTTAGGTGGGACCATTCCTTGTTGCGGAAATAAAGGATTCAAGTGTTGTGGCACTTGCACACCTTGATGGTACCTTGCATACAAGTTGGTTGAATGGTGCATTCCTAAAGCGTCGCATCTCTGCTAAGTAATTCCTCAAGAGGCCACTCTTGGTATCAGGACTAAGTTAGTTAGATGTTAGGATTTCTTTCAATTTCAGTCTAGTGATTTTTCTTTTTGGTCGTTTCCCTTCGTTTAGTTCGTTGTTAGTTATTCCTCACCATTGTGGTGGGGTAGGGACCCACCATCCACTTAGTTGGTGCCGATGCCATGAAAAATCACCAGAACTATATTTTTGGTATTTATGAGTTTTAATGACCAGATCCTTCGGATAAAAGAATGCTCATGTGAACCCATTAGTCACTTTCGACATTTAGAAAAGTATTTATGTCACCACCCCGCTATACCCCACCATTCATGTTTCATATTTACAAGATTTCCTATTAAAGGATGACGATTTCAAATACATCACACATTGTGAAGAACCGACAAACTGGCGTTCTTAGGAAATAATATGCCCATAGTATAGTTTGTTTATTAGTGCTGAGCATCTACAATGGGGAAGGTCACTACAACAAGAGTTGTATTCAGCAAGGAACAAACCAAAAATAAAGAAGTATAAAAACTAGAACTTGTGGATCCAATGATTACAATGATTACTAATTTTTATGATGGATCCTCCCAATCACAAACGAAAAAGTCGTACCATAGTGGAAATTTGACTTTATGTCCTTGAGAGACTCGATCTTGATGAATTTCAAAGACCTTCTAGTCTTTGGCACCACACTAGAAGTACAGAAATGAACCAAGTTTTTGATTAGTCACATGCATAGTTAGTCTTTATGGTTATACAAGAAATACCCTATTCATGTAGATGAAATACACAAACTCGTAGGGCTCTCAATGCAAGGGTAGTATGTCACCACTGGCTTCCAGGGCATTCATAAGAGAGAAAAGAATCACACAGAGCCTGAACTATACAAAACGTATGGTACCAAGTGAGGAGGAAAAGGTGCCATCATACCTAAGATTAATCATTCACCAACCAAGCTTGCTTGTCAGATTATATTTGGTAGAGTTTGAAGATTTTCTGCACTTTATTGTTTGCTGGTTTATGTCAACATTTCGTGGTTTTCACTTACAATCGGTTTTGCATTGGCTGTAAGTTACTTATGAAACTTTCAGTAACAATTAAACAAACAGTAAAATACACTTAACAAGCTGAAAAACACATTTAGCAATCACACCATAAAATGATAGACTCAGAAATTTTTGGCCAAAATCAAGCCCTGGAAAAACCAGTTAGAGAGAGAGAGAGATTTTATTTCTTCAGAGATTATTCAGTAGAAATTTATAGTCAAACAAATACTTATCTCAACCATAAACTTCACTCCTGGAGCTGCCTCGAAATCTGTGCAATCACTGCAGGATTTTAGTGCTGAAATAGTGCCTTGAAAATCGTGCCAGAAAGTACAAAACAGTCCCTGTACTTTCCCTTGATTTCTATGCAGCAATAGTTACTGCCTTGGGAAATGTGCCTGAAATTACAGTCTCAAAATTTATGCAAAATCTCGATATGTGTGCAGCAATAAATGAAGCCAACTATACCTCGAAATTTGTGCCTCCTCAAAATTTGTGTAGCAAAAAATCTACCTCGGGTTTTGTGCCCACCGTACCACTCAAATGAATGAGCCTGCTGTCTCAAATATCGTGCCCACTGTATGCTATTCAGGAAACCGTGAAACTCCTCGGTAATAGTGCCTAACAAATGCCCAGCAAAACACTCCCTCGATTTCTGTTCCCTTCTTGGGTTTTGTGCCAAGTCAAAATCTAGAAACTCGTGCCCACTAAAATCTTGGAACTCGTGCCCTATGAGTACAGTATGGATGCTGAAGTATCTCCTTGAAAACTGTGCCAAGAATAAATGACAAGCATGTGCCTCGATTTTTGTGCCAATGCATGAAAGTTGCCTCGATATGCGTGCAAGTCTCTAAGCTCTTCTCCTCTCTCTCAATATCTCAAAAATGATGAAATGAGCCTCCCTCATGCTTTTTGTCTAACCCTAAGTGGGTTCTAATCCAACAGTGGACAAATGATCCAATCCAATGGCTAAGATTCAATGAGAGTAAAAACATCACTTTATTTAATTCACTTAAATAAATATTTACTCACCCACTTAACTTTAGCAAAAAGTGACTTTCATTTTATAAAGTATCATTAATGTGCTTTTAATGTGAGGGTCACCTTTTTCCCCCTTCTAAGTGACATTAGGCTATTGTCACTTGGGGAACACTTCCCTAGGTACAAAACTAACAGAGTTATGCACAATTACATGAAGGGAGAATGCACTTTGGACACACTTAGTGGTGGAATTCTACATTCAATATTCCCAACACAATTGGTGCAAATTCTTGATGGAAGAGTTGTTCCAGGCATGCACAAATGCTACGTACTTCCTTCACCTATAGAATCATGCTTTTTCTATATTCTTTGAACCGATAAAGTTCTTCTTTCAAATTTTGTTTGTTTTTTGGCACAATGTTTGAAGAATAACAACATGCCCCCTTAAGTTCACGAACATGGATTCTCTCTTCACAAGCAAATCTATGATTGTATAGCAAGAATGATCCATTTATGTCTTGTAGTTAGAGGTGCAGTATGCTAAGAAAATAATGGTGCAGTATGCTAAGAAAATAGTGCACACTGGATACAAATATTGTAGAGAGAAAAGGTCAAGAAGAAAGTGGGAAAATGGCTCACCAATCCTTTGGCCTTGGAAATGACGTTTCAAACATGCAAAATGGTGCTTGATGCCACACATGTTTATTAATATTCATGTTGGGTACCCCTCCAATGTCATTAAAGAAGGGCCTAATAAACTTCTTGTGAGCTAAGTGTTGGAGCCAAAGGTCTACATAGGATAAGTTGGATTTTTTGTTGCACTCAAAGGATTGGAGGGGTTTGGTCATCCTAAATCCCTATACACAGGTTTGGGTTTATGTGCCAAGTGAGTGATGTATGCCATGCATGACAAAGAACCATGTAAAGTTTTACCAAGGAATTGCATGTCTCTTTGGGAGCTTCGTAGCAAAAAATTTTATTGGAAAGGCCTTACTCTACGAATTCTCATGACAACTCCAACTATGGTTAAGAGAAAAGAAAAATTCATTTCCCAAAGAATTTGGAAGCCCTAGAAAGTCATTAATATTTCTTCCTTGGAAATCCCCCATTAGGATTCGAGCTTTCCTTTAAATTACTAAATATGGTGGACTCCTTCACTCAATCCTTGATTGGATTTAGAAACCAAGTTTTTGTTGCCAAGCCTTGTCAAGTTTATTCTTGACAAGGTGTGCACTATGATTCCTAATAGCCTCTCCAACAAGTTGGGTCTTCGAATTTGCACATAGTGGCAACATTCTGAATGGAATAAACTCAAAGATTTCACTAACTATTTGCATATTGATAGATACAAGTGGGCATGTAAAAATCCAACTCTTGATGATCACCTGAACAAGTTGTGGAGGCTCAGGTCTATGTAACAAACTTGGGTGCTCATATTAATCATTATTGTAGTCCACAACTATGGGGGTTTGCATGCAAATAGGAGACTCAATCACTTAGGTGAACAAAACCTTAAATGTCCCCATTGTGGGAAATTTGAAACTCTAAAGAACCTATTTTGGTTATATCCTCTTACCAAACCTATCACGTGGGTGGGTAAAGTTTATGTGTGGTTAGCTTCTTACTGGAGAAATACTCTCCAAGGAGATAAGCTCCCATGGGTGTAGATTTCCAATTTGTGTTAATGCTTGTTTGTGTTGAAAATACCTACTTGTGGATTAAGAGAAATTTTCTTTATTAAGGATCCTTCTCAATACTTCTCATGGTTTAAGAGCTCTCTAATATGTGTAATATTGTCATGTATCATTATTGTAGTCCAAAACTATGGGTAATCAAAGAGTAATTATTGTAGTCCACAACTATGGGGGTTTTCATGCAAATAGGAGACTCAATCACTTAGGTGAACAAAACCTTAAATGTCCCCATTGTGGGAATTTTGAAACTCTAAAGCACCTATTTTGGTTATATCCTCTTACCAAACCTATCAAAGGGGTGGGTAAAGTTTATGTGTGGTTAGCTTCTTACTGGAGAACTAATCTCCAAGGAGGTAAGATCCCATGGGTGTAGATTTCCAATTTGTGTTAATGCTTGTTTGTGTTGAAAATCTCTACTTGTGGATTAAGAGAAATTTTCTTTGTTAAGGATCCTTCTCAATACTTCTCATGGTTTAAGAGCTCTTTAATATGTGTATTATTATAATGTATCATTTGTCAAGTACAAAAGATATAGGTGAGTATGGGCCATTTACGATAGTGATTAGATTTAGGGTGGGACCCCTTGGAATATGTTCAAAGAACCACATGTTTGCTCCCCAACTAAATCGACCAAATCTAGTGTTGAGGGAAGGCCACAACATAAGGTTGGTTGTGTTTTAAGAGAGCTGAAAGGTGGCACAAATAACCTCCCCTTCCAAGTCTAGCAAAATGACAAATTCCCTATCATGGATTTGACAATTTCAAAGACTACAAAGACCCTTGAACCCAATAACGATTTCATATTTCATTTAATAAAGCCTAAATGAGATATAATAAATTTAAAAAATTAGAACATCCCTTATTTTTTAATATAAGTGTATAACAATTAATCATTTACTACCATTGCAATGAATAAATTTCTTGTCATTGGCATGATTCCAGTTGGGATAAAAAAGAACAAGGCAATTTCCACCTATTAGATTTAAACCACACCCTCCAGATTTGCTTCTTAAGCGAAAAGAAAATTCATTCTGCAAAATAAATCATGTTGTAGCATTATGTTGAACCCGGGTTAGTTTTAAGGTAAGCATAAACTAACTGTAATAACTTGATAATAAATATGTACATAGTGCAAACTTGAAAAGGATCATTAAACATCTACACCAATTTTCTTCTTTTATCAATGGAAGTGGTTCATTCAAGCCTACTAAAATGGATACTTTCTTTCCCAAAAAATTTGAGCAAAGAGATATAGAGTCTGGCCATCAATGCAATCATAAGTTGGAAGTTAGAATATATACAAAAAGGAATAACTAGTTCCATTCTCTCCGAACAACATACATTGTACTTAATATCAATAGCTTATGCTTCATTATTTGTGGTAACGCCTAGGCATAGTCAATTTTTTCATTTCCTCTGTGATCAATGAGGATCCCTTGTACCTTCCACCTCTAGTTAGATATATTTATAAATGTATTTTGAGTACATTTATAAATGTATTGAATAGTCAACAAGAGCCCAAGATGATTAAGGAAATCTAGTATGATCACTCAAAGGCTTGAGATTTTTTCGATGGCTCTTTCCAAGGCCTTGATTGAGTAGTAGGTGTGGGAATTTGTCTTAATATTTCTTCATAGCTTTATTTTTAGCCTAAAGCAAATCTTGGTACAAGAATGAATAATTTGTGGGAGACATTTGCTTGTTCTATCTTTTGAAATTTGTACTTGATATGGAAATTGGTCAACTACAAGTATATGGGGACTCATTGGTCATGATTAATTGGATGAGGGGTTGAGATCATATCCATAGTATTTCTCTCACCTCTTTAGATAATCATTTGAAACAGGTGGCCATGCAGTTTCATTATATTACTTTTGAGCGTATTTACAGAGAGAAAAAATGGAGATGTTGATTAGCTATCAAAGGAAGGCCTTTCTCTACCTAATCAAGTTTTTGTCCTAGAGTCATTCTAGGATGGCCTTAAACCGAAATGCAGATCTTCTTCAATATCTGATTTTGTATTTTAAGTTTAAATTCTTGGGGTGAATGGTTATTATCCTATCGAATATAAGGGTGGTTTTGGGCATATGGGTGAAACTATTTCAATTTTTGGGTTCGAGTGGATGTTAACATTAATATCCAACTTTTATGTTGGTGTGCTACATACTCTAGTGGACTGTACTTATGGTTATTTTGTTGGGGACATGAGTGAAACTATTTTTGGGGGGGTTGGGTGGATGATGTTTTTTAACTCCACTTTTTTTTTATGCTTCATGCACCAAAGGATTATACTTTTGGTTATGCGTAAATAAAAAATGTGTAAAACCTAATATGTAGAATCCAAAGGAAACTACAAATTAGATACACAACTATACATTTTCAAAATGATGACCAAGTGATATATATAAACATATGCAAGGAGCTCAAGTTGAACATTGTAAAAGGAAATATAAACACTTATTTAGGTTAATTAAACAAGAGTATATATGTAAAACTTGATGTGAAGAATCACAATATAACTCTTAATTAGGTACATCTCATATATTAAAAGTTGTAAATAGTCAACTTAAGAATTACCAATAGTTCTCACCAATTGTAAATAGTTGTTAGTTACACATTTTATTGTGAAAACTACGTTTGTATGAAAAAAATGAACATAATTCTTCAATATATAAAGATGAAGAAGAGATGGTATGAAAAATTAATAGTATTCACTTTCGTTGAAATTGAAGAAAAATAAATTGCATTGTTACCTCTCAAACTCTCACATATAGAGATAAATTCCTAATGCTCAAGTGAGACCTTGGAGGAACGAAGAGGGAATGCCAATGTCAACTCACAATCCCTCTTCACTCTTTAGGTTGACTCTCCTCTGGATTAAAGGGGGATTCCCTGGAGTATGATTATTGAAAAATTTAGGAAAATGAATTACAAGGTGAAATGAAGAGTTGACTTCAACAATTTTTTGTTTGTTTGTTTTAGAAAATGTAATGGATGGATTGACCATATATTAATGTATTTTCATTGGGTAAATGGAGTCACATTAAAGCTTGATATTAAACTACCCTAATGAGGAAAATGTTAAGTTTATACTAATTTGACTAGCAAGATCACTGAAAGAAACACAATCACAAGATAGATAGAGATTTTACCCTCGAAAACCCTCATGGGGTAGAAAACCCAGCAAATCTTTCCTCAATAAGATGATCAACCAAATACAAGATGTAGTCCAAGAATAGAGCTCCTTCTCTACCTCCTATGCAAACCTTTTTGTCACTTGTGCACTACTTTTCGAGTGATGGAAGAGTGACTTAAGTGAGGAACATCCTCCTCTACTTATACTTGTTTCTCGACTGACTTTTTACCCTATGGGGCTGACCTCTCCTAAGAGACTCTAATAACCCCTAATAAATTAACTTAGGGCCGACCCCCACATGGTAGATCTAATAACCCTGGTTACCACAATTCATCGAAGGAATAAACATCTCCGGATACATAATAAAGTCACATCGGAGGAATGAAACATCTCCGGAATGATACAAATATAATATTCTTAGAAGTTACAATATTTCAACACTCCCCCTTGATGAGAAGGATATTATAACAACATCTATAGGAGCAAGGAGTCATCGACTACATGATACATGATACATCTATAAATCATTGGAATATTTCTCAACATCATCAGTAACTCAAGCAGTTACTGGAACATTTGGATCCTCACGATCATCATCATCATCATCACACGATCATCAGCATGTCATCACACGAGCATCATCATCGTCATCATCATACCCTACAACACATATGATCCATTTAAGACACCTCATCATGTCTAGGGACGATGCAGTCCACTCGTCAACTTAAACAGAGTCTAAGGACCACTTCTCGGAGACATACGTCTACGGATCATTTAAGACACCTCATCATGTCTAGGGATGATGCAATCCACTCATCAACTTAGAAAAATTCTAAGGATCACTTCTCAGAGACATACGTCTACGGATCATTTAAGACACTTGATCATGTCTAGGGATGATGCAATCCCCACTCTCAGTGACATATAGTCTGCAGCTCATTTAGGACTGAAGTCCAAGGATGATACAATCCTCACTTGTCCACTAAGGACTTCATTCTCGAAGACATCTGTCTACGGATCAATTCAAGGGACTGAAGTCCGGGTATGATACAATCCCCACCTGTCCACTAAGGACTTCATTCTCGAAGACATATGTCTACGGATCAATTCAAGGGACCAAAGTCCAGGGATGATACAATCCCCACCTGTCCACTAAGGACTTCATTCTCGAAGACATATGTCTACGGATCAATTCAAGGGATCGAAGTCCAAGGATGATACAATCCCCACCTCATCGATATAGTATCCTCATCAATACAGGTATCATTAGTACATATCATCAATACAAGTATCCTCATCAATACAAGTATACATATAATCAATACAGGTACATCATCAATACAAGTATACATATCATCAAATACAAGTATCCTCATCAATACAGGTACATCACCAATACAAGTATCCTCATCAATACAAGTATACATATCATCAAATACAAGTATCCTCATCAATACAGGTACATCATCAATACAAGTATCCTCATCAATACAAGTATATATATCATCAATACAAGTATCCTCATCAATACATATCAATCAATACAAGTATCCTCATCAATACATATCAAGTATCCATATCAATACAGGCAATCTCATCAATGTAGGTATCCTTATCGATACTAGTACCCAAAGATTTATCAACCATATCACTTTCCCTTTCAAGGAGGGTCTTTCTGAACCACACCAAGCTTGTCTTGGAAATACTCAAACTTTACTCAAGATAGAGGTTTGGTTAGTATATCGGCAACTTGTTCATTAGTGCCTACAAATTCGAGCTTTATAGTTCCTTTCTACACCATATCTCGTATATAGAAATATCGGATCTCTATGTGCTTTGACTTATCATGGAACACTGGATTTTCTGTCATCTTGATACAACTTTGGTTGTCACATAGAATCACAGTGGGGTCCATATCTAAGTCAAACAATCCTGATAATAACTTTCGAAGCCATACTGCTTAGCAACTAGTAGAGCAGGCAGCTATATATTCTGCTTCAGTTGTGCTAAGAGCTGTTGAGATATTGTAACTTCAAAGAATATTATATTTGTACTTTATTATTCCGGAGATGTTTCATTCCTCCGTGAAGATCTTATTGTATATCCGGAGATGTTTATTCCTCCGTCGGAATGTGGTAACTCGGGTTATTAGACTTCCCTAGTAGGGGTCGGCCCTGTATGTGTTATGTGGGTCAAAGGGTTATTAGACCACCCTAGAGGGGTCGGCCCAGTTAGTTGTAGTGGGGTATTTAACCTATTGGTTAAATACGAGCCTACGTGTACTTGTGTAAAATACATATCAGAGTAGTGTATAAATAGAGGAGGTGTGTTCCTCATTATACACTTTCACTCACTTGAGAAACGCGCACTTGTGGAGGAGAGGTCTGCTATGGAGGAGAAGGAGCTTATGCTCAGGGTTTGCATCTTTGTATATTGCTGGTCATCTATATTGAGGAAGCTTTACTGGGTTTTCTACCCCATGAGGGTTTCCCAGGATAAATCTCTGTCTCTTGTGTTTATGCTATGCTTGTTGTTTCTTCAGTGATCCTGTATATGCTATTATTGTGAAATGGAATGTAATGCTGCTATTTTCTGTCTTAGCATATTGAATTTTAACATGGTATCAGAGCTAACCTGAAGGAAGACAAGGAATGGCACTAAAGACACTTGCTTTACTTACGACAATTTGAAGGTTAGGGTTTTACATAGCAAAAACCAGTCATCGTAGCACTTTCGCTATAAATCCGTTTTGGCGAAGTTTTCGGATCTGAAATTGTTACAGGACGAAGCTAAAATATCCAGGTACCTTGTGTCCAAAGGACAACCTCTAATTCGTTTTACTTTGTGATTTATGATCTGTACAATATAGGGTTTCTGCCTCTTCCAGATCTGAGTCAAAATCAGGTGACCTTGGGAAAAAGGTCATATCTTGAGATAGGAAGCTCCAAATGAAATTTCGTAAAAAGTGAAAGGTAGTACACAGTCTGAACTATCTCAGAAAACTTTTTCAGAGGCCGAAGTTGAACCAGTGACACGTGGCACTCCATACAAGTGCGCTCTCCTGTATTATCCCATAAACAGGTCACGTTGCGACACTTGGCATAACTCTCTCTCAGAAAATCCAATTGAGATCAGACCTGTCAGAATGGAAAGATAACAGGCCGATCTATCTCAAAAAACTTTTTCAGAGGCCGAAGGTCAAACAGTGACACGTGGCACGCCGTACAAGTTCGCTCTCCTGTATTTTCCCAAAACAGGTCACGTTGCGACATTTGGCATAACTCTCTCTCAGAGAATCCAATTGAGGTCAGACCTGTCAGGATGGAAAGATAACAGGTCAGGCTATCTCAGGAAACTTTTTCAGACCCTGTGGATCAAAAATTTCAGAGTTACACCAGAAACAATCAGGTACATATTTCTGTCAAAACAGAATTATTTTTTGGTACCTTCATTCATGACTTCCGGAATTTAGGGCTTTGGAGAAAGTTGGAATTTTTTGTAATCGGAGACCACAGCTGGATGCTACTCATCAAAATAGAAATTTAGAGACCAAGATCAAAATTTTTGGTTGGGCAGAAGGCCGGGCTTGATTAGACCCTAGTTCGGGACTTTGATCAGAAAAGCGGAAAATTAGGGCTTCTGTAAAAATGGGAATTTTTGAAATCTGTGACCACGGCTGGAAGCTCCTCAGAAAAATAGAAGCTTAGAGCTTTGGATCAAACTTTTTGATGGGGCAAAAGAGTGGGATTCATCAAACCCCAGTTCAGGGTCACGTCCAGTGAATCCGAAAGTTTCAAAGGCAAAATTGAGGAGTAAAACTTTGCAGTCTTCAAATTCTGAATATATCAGTTTGATCAGCTCATCAAGGTCTAGTTCTTGCAAATCAAGTGGATAGGGTTAATCCTAGAAGAAGATGGATTGGTCACCTACATAAGTGAAGGAGTTCATGTTTCAGAGGGAGATGAGGCTAAGGCTTCACATAAGGAGATTACAAGCGATCTCGATAGGTATGACTCATCGAGGTATGTTTTGAGATTTGTTCATGATTAAGTTTATGGTATGTTTGTCTTCATGTTATTACAGTTAGTACAATCTTGATTTTAGATTTGTTGTATCACCTTAACAAAATTATGAATGCATTCATTGGTTAGGGTGTTGACACTTATGATTATACTAATGCATTATGGTGTTGTGTGAGGTTGAGGTTGTCTGCTAACAAGATACAGGTACATCACAAAAGACAAATCAGGCTCCATGACCATGAAAACATGAAGACAAAGACTCATCCATAATCTTTTTTCTAATTACGAGGTATGTATGACTTTGTTATATTATGCTTAACCTATGAGACATGCAGGTTCTAGCTCAGGATCTCTAAATCATTGAAGAGATTGTTTAGGTATGTTGTACATAACCAAGTAGGTATACTAATCCAGGTATGTTTCCCATGAATCTTACCTTGTGTTAGGATCTCTTATATAAGTATACTTGGAATGATTGGTTATGCTTATTCATAAAGTTAGTAATCAAGGGATTATGCATATTATATCTTTTATCAATGATATGCATGAGTAAAAGAAGACTTCCCTGAAATCTTGAATACTAATGTTTATTAACTATAATCATGACTATACTTTTTCAAGATTATTTAGTACTATAATGTTTTGATAGCATTTAGAATATACTAATGAGTGTATGTTTGTGTATGAGATCATGAGGATGACTCTTGAGCATGCACAGTGGTACAGAATGAATAGAAGTTCAAAAGACATACAGAAGATCAAGCGGGAGGCAGCCACACAAACATAAAAGATAAGTATTTGAGTTGCTATTTGAAATAGTAATGATATTGCCTGCATACATATTTGTATTCCTAGAATATATATAATGCTGAGTGTAAACATTCATAGAGCATTGAACAGTATACAACTAATGTGCATATGTTTGGACAAACATTCCATTGTTGCTTGTCTAGAATGAAACCTCCTTGCTGACATGCTGAGAGTTGTGCACACTCTCGATAGTATGTTCTGGTAGAGATGGAAGGCATCTAGATAGCCACTGTATGCATACAGGATATGGGAAAGTGTTGTGCCAAAGTATTGGTCAAAATAGTTACATCACTATGTAAATAATATCTGTATGCATAATGGGTTATCTTTTGATGATTATGAAGTATTACTAATCATGTACTTAATTTTGATTTGTAGGAAAGGTCATGAAGAATGATGGACATCGTACAAGTGGTGGATGTTCAAACAAGAAGATTTACAAATCAAACAAAATATAGAAGGCTCATGGCTAGAAGATTCTCTTAGAAAGGGGAAGAGAATCACGACAAGATGTTTGCTCCAAGTATGGTGTAATTAAAGAAGAAGTATGAATCAGGTTCTGTATAGGTACCTAGGATCGATAATAATTTGATAAGCTTAATGTTCACCATGCGTGATGTGGATCTCAACCTTTTTCCACAAGGTTGAATATGATACACACATGACATGGATGCAAGAAGGAACTCACCACAGAGTTCGAATGATATTGAGGCTCATATCAGTAGACCCATCTAACGAGAGATGACACAGATAGATATGCAGAAGATCATTCAATGCAGAAATGAAAAATGAAAGATCTCAATTTGATGCTTTACTTCCTAGGTCTGGAAGTATGGCAAGGCTCAGAAGGAATATTTCTCAACCAGGGAAAGTATGATGAGAAATATGACTTGAGGTGTTGGAATGGCCACTCTTATGGATTCCAACTTGAAGCTGTTAGGGGATAACTCATCAGAGTTAGTGGATATAACTCTGTTCAGTCAAATTATTGGGTTTTTGATATATCTAACATATACTAGGTTAAGATATATGCTTTGTTATGAACACCTTGAGTTAGTATCTAGTGGAAACTAGATGTGTTTACCTGATAGTTGCAAAGTATGTGATGAGGCACATAAAGGACACGATAGAATTTGATCTATGCTATCTTGAAGATCATGACTTCAGATGGCTATTCAGATTCTGTTTGGGCAGGAAGTGTATCAGACAAGAAGAACACATCGAGAGGATGTTATTGTCTGGGATTAGCCATGATCTCGTGGTTTAGCTGGAAGCAGTCTAGTGTGGCTCTCAGCACAAGCGAAATATATGGCTGCTTGCTCTGCTAGTTGTGAAGAAGTTTGGCTTTAGGATTGTTTGACTTAGAGATAGAACCAACTGAGATCCTATGTGATAATTAGAGTTGTATCAAGATGACATAGAATCTAGTGTTCCATGATAAGTCAAAGAACATAGGGAACTAACAAGATATGACACAGAAAGGAACTCTAAAAGTTTGAATTTGTAACAGGTTACCATTGTACTAACCAAGCCTCTACGTCAAGTGAAGAAGTTACCAACCAAACCTCTGTCTCGAGTGAAGTTTGAATACTTCCGAGACAAGCTTGGTGTAGTTCAAAAGGACCCTCCTCGAAAGGGGGAGTAGTATAGTCACTACTGATGAGATTGTCTCATCAAACATCAAGGTCGTTGATGAGGTAACCTGTTATCTACACCCAGTTACTTAGAAATATTTAGATTTAGGACTCTTATACTTAGAATACTTAGCTTTACTTATACATGCTTTTGATGATAGATGTATTGATATACATGCTAGATGGTTATACATGTTTTGATGATGTTGATACATGTTGTGATGATGATGATACATGTTGTGATGATGATGATACATGTTGTGGTTATACATGTTTTGATGATGATGATACATGTTGTGGTTATACATGTTTTGATGATGATGATACATGTTGTGGTTATACATGTTTTGATGATGATGATACATGTTGTGGTTATACATGTTTTGATGATGATGATACATGTTGTGGTTATACATGTTTTGATGATGATGATACATGTTGTGGTTATACATGTTTTGATGATGATGATACATGTTGTGGTTATACATGTTTTGATGATGATGATACATGTTGTGTTTATACATGTTTTGATGATGTTGATACATGTTGTGGTTATACATGTTTTGATGATGATGATACATGTTGTGTTTATACATGTTTTGATGATGTTGATACATGTTTTGATGATGTTGATACATGTTGTGATGATGATGATACATGTTGTGGTTATACATGTTTTGATGATGAGGATACATGTTCTGCTTTGGTGAACAGTTGAGGGGATTGGATCATCCCTGGACTTTCAGTCCTAAAGAGAGCCGTAGACGTGAGGTCTCCGAGAATGAAGTCCTTAGTGGACAGTTGAGGGGATTGGATCATCCCTGGACTTTCAGTCCTAAAGAGAGCCGTAGACGTGAGGTCTCCGAGAATGAAGTCCTTAGTGGACAGTTGAGGGGATTGGATCATCCCTGGACTTTCAGTCCTAAAGAGAGCCGTAGACGTGAGGTCTCCGAGAATGAAGTCCTTAGTG
Source organism: Larix kaempferi (assembly GCA_027924585.1). Classification (NCBI taxonomy): domain Eukaryota; kingdom Viridiplantae; phylum Streptophyta; class Pinopsida; order Pinales; family Pinaceae; genus Larix; species Larix kaempferi. The sequence continues at coordinate 26,051,096 of BSBM01000877.1, read as the reverse complement.
GACAGTTGAGGGGATTGGATCATCCCTGGACTTTCAGTCCTAAAGAGAACCGTAGACGTGAGGTCTCCGAGAATGAAGTCCTTAGTGGACAGTTGAGGGGATTGGATCATTCCCGGACTTCAGTCCTAAAGAAGAGCCGTAGACATGAGGTCTCCGATAACTGAATGACAGGACTGAATCGTCCCTGGACCTCGGTTCAAAATGTACGTGACAAATCCTAGAATTACTCTAGGTTACATCCAGCATGAAAAAGGGCTGGCTCTGTAGTTGTGATACATCCAGCATGAAAAAGGGCTGGCTCTGTAGTTGTGATACATCCAGCATGAAAAAGGGCTGGCTCTGTAGTTGTGATACATCCAGCATGAAAAAGGGCTAGCTCTGTAGTTGTGATACATCCAGCATGAAAAAGGGCTGGCTCTGTAGTTGTGATACATCCAGCATGAAAAAGGGCTGGCTCTGTAGTTGTGGTACATCCAGCATGAAAAAGGGCTGGCTCTGTAGTTGTGGTACATCCAGCATGAAAAAGGGCTGGCTCTGTAGTTGTGATACATCCAGCATGAAAAAGGGCTGGCTCTGTAGTTGTGATACATCCAGCATGAAAAAGGGCTGGCTCTGTAGTTGTGATACATCCAGCATGAAAAAGGGCTGGCTCTGTAGTTGTGATACATCCAGCATGAAAAAGGGCTGGCTCTGTAGTTGTGTTACATCCAGCATGAAAAAGGGCTGGCTCTGTAGTTATGATACATCCAGCATGAAAAAGGGCTGGCTCTGTAGTTGTGATACATCCAGCATGAAAAAGGGCTGGCTCTGTAGTTGTGTTACATCCAGCATGAAAAAGGGCTGGCTCTGTAGTTATGATACATCCAGCATGAAACAGGGCTGGCTCTGTAGCTGTGATAAGGATTGATCATCCTGGAACTTGATCTGGATTGCATCATCCATGGACTCATGTCCTAAAGGGGGCAGGATTGATCATCCTGTAAATATGATCGTGTGATGACGATGCTGCTGATCGTGTGATGACGATGCTGCTGATCGTGTGATGACGATGCTGCTGATCGTGTGATGACGATGCTACTGATCGTGTGATGACGATGCTGCTGATCATGTGATGACGATGCTGCTGATCGTGTGATGACAATGCTGCTGATCGTGTGATGACGATGCTGATGATCGTATGATGACGATGCTGATGATCATGTGATGATGATGCTTATGATCGTGTGATGACGATATTGATGATCGTGTGACGATGATGATGATGATCGTGTGATGACGATGCTGATGATCGTATGATGACGATGCTGATGATCGTGTGATGACGATGCTTATGATCGTGTGATGACGATGTTGATAATCGTGTGACGATGATGATGATGATCGTGTGATGACGATGCTGATGATCGTATGACGATGCTGATGACGATGTTGATGTTCCAGTAACTAGTCAAGTTACTGATGATGGTGAATTGAAGAAAGCTTCCAATGATTCATAGATGTATCATGTATGATGTTGATGACTCCTTGCTCGTGCAAATGTTGTTATAATATCCTTCTCGTTAAGGGGGAGTGTTGAGATATTGTAACTTCAAAGAATATTATATTTGTACTTTATTATTCCGGAGATGTTTCATTCCTCCGTGAAGATCTTATTGTATATCCGGAGATGTTTATTCCTCCGTCGGAATGTGGTAACTCGGGTTATTAGACTTCCCTAGTAGGGGTCGGCCCTGTATGTGTTATGTGGGTCAAAGGGTTATTAGACCACCCTAGAGGGGTCGGCCCAGTTAGTTGTAGTGGGGTATTTAACCTATTGGTTAAATACGAGCCTACGTGTACTTGTGTAAAATACATATCAGAGTAGTGTATAAATAGAGGAGGTGTGTTCCTCATTATACACTTTCACTCACTTGAGAAACGTGCACTTGTGGAGGAGAGGTCTGCTATGGAGGAGAAGGAGCTTATGCTCAGGGTTTGCATCTTTGTATATTGCTGGTCATCTATATTGAGGAAGCTTTACTGGGTTTTCTACCCCATGAGGGTTTCCCAGGATAAATCTCTGTCTCTTGTGTTTATGCTATGCTTGTTGTTTCTTCAGTGATCCTGTATATGCTATTATTGTGAAATGGAATGTAATGCTGCTATTTTTTGTCTTAGCATATTGAATTTTAACAAGAGCTACACTTGACTGCTTTCTGCTAAACCACGAGATCATGGAAGACCTCAGACAATAGCATCCACCTAATGTACTCTTCTTGTCTGATACACTTCCTACCCAATCAGCATCTATGTAGCCATATAATCTGAAGTCATGATCTTCACGATAATAGAGACCAAAGTCTATTGTAGCCTTTAAGTACCTCATCACATGCTTTGCAGCAATTAGGTGAACTCGTCTTGGTTTCACTAAATACTGACTCAGAGTGTTCACCGCAAATCATATGTCTGGCCTGGTATTTGTCAGATACATTATTGATCCAATAATTTGTCTGTATAGAGTCATATCCACTAGTTCTGAAGAGTCATCAACTAATAGCTTTAAGTTGGAATCCATGGGAGTGGCCATGGCTTTGCATTCCAACATATCGAATCTTTGCAAGATTCCCACAGCATACTGACCTTAGTTGAGAAAGATTCGATTTGGTCCTTGCCATACTTCCAGACCTAGGAAGTAGTGCATTAAACCGAGATCTTTCATTTCAAATTCTAATGAGAGCTTCTTCTTGCACTCGATAATTTGTTTCTGATTTTCAGTTAGAAATAGATCATCCACATATAGCAATAATATGACAGGTTCGTCATTCATAACTTTGAGATAAAGATTAGGATCAACTTTACTTTTTGTAAAGCCCATGTTTGTCAAGAAACTGTCAATTCTTCCATACCAAGCTCTGGGAGCTTGCTTCAACCCATATAAAGCCTTCTTTAGTTTACATACATGGGTTCTTCCATCTCCTACCTCAAATCCTTGTGGTTGTTCTATGTACACTTCTTCCTCAATCACACGATTCAGGAAGGTTGTCTTTACATCCATTTGGTGTAGATCCCATTTCATCATGGATGCAAGTGCCATGATGGTCCTAATGGAAGTGTACCTTGCAACTGGGGCAAATGTTTCTTCATAGTCAATTCCCTCTTTCAGAGAGAATCCTTTGGCCACAAATATTGCTTTGTATTTTTCAATGCTACCATCTGCAACATGCTTTATTTTGTATATCCATTTGGAAGATACAACACTTTTGTCTTTTGGCTTGGGAACTATATCCCAAACATTATTCTTCATTATTGACTGGTATTCTTCCTTCATTGCTTCTACCCACTCTTTCTTTTGAATTTCCTCTTCATAGCTAGTAGGTTCTTGATCCACCATATCACACATCAAAGCCACATAGTTGGATAATAGCTTTGGTTTCTTGCTCACTCTAGTGGAGCCTTCAGGAGCCCCATACTTTTCAGCTCCTAGTATAATGTCTCTGGCCCATGCTGGTCTTCTTTTCCTTGAAATGTTTGAAAGGGGGGGTTCTTGAGGTTCTAGCATGTCATGGTCTTCAGGTGTTATGTATTCAGGGATGGGTACAACTTTTATGATTATGGGAGGTGCATCTTCTTCATATATCTCTTCATGTTGGCACTTCCTAGATCTCTTGAGAGCCGCTTCTTCATCAAATGTCACATCCCTACTTATTTCCATATGATGAAAACATGGGATGTAGATTCGAAATGCTTTGGATGATTCACAATATCCAACAAATATTCCCTTCTTTCCAGAGGGATCTAACTTAGTCCTCTTTTCTTTTGGAATGTGAATGTATACTGGACATCCAAATATCTTGAGGTGACTTACCTCAGGCTTCTTCCCTCTGAACACTTCTTTTGGAGTCTTGAAATCAAGATCACTGTGGGATAGTCAATTTTGCACATAGACTGCTATCCTAGCTGTTTCAACCCATAGATACATAGGCAGGTCTTGATCATGTATCATTGTTTTCACAGCTTCCATGATGGTTCTATTATTTCTTTCCACAACACCATTTTGTTGAGGATTGTAGGGAGTGGTTAACTCCCTTTGATTCCAACTTCTTTACAAAGGACATAAAAATATTTTGAAGTGTATTCTCCACCATTATCGGTCCTGAGTATTTTGATCTTCTTTTCTGAAATATTTTCTATCAAGGCTTTGAACTCCTTGAATTTTCCAAAGACTTCATTCTTCCCTTTTAGAAAGTAAATCCAAGTCTTTCTGGAGTAGTCATCAATAAATGTAAGGTAGTATTCATATCCACTCAAGGATGTGGAGGGCATTGGTCCACAAACATCTGAATGAATCAATTCCAAAATACTCTTATTCTTTGGTTCACTCTTTGGAAAAGGGTTCTTGATATTCTTTCCTTTTGCACACCCCTTGCATGTGCCATCATGATAAATCTTCAAATCTGGTAGTCCTATGACAACTTTACTTACATGAGGTAGTGCTTTGTAGTTAATATGAGCAAGCCTCATATGCCATAGTTCATTAGGACTAGTGGCTTCATGAACAAGGGCAGCTTCTGGATGTCCTTTGAGTTTGTATAGACCTCCTTCCTCTTCACTAATAACAATTGCATCCTTAATTGATTTTCCTTTGGACCACATGAGTACTTGTCCATCTATGAATGCAACCCTATAACCTTTCTTATCTAGAGCTGAGATAGAAAGTAAGTTCTTCTTCAATCCTGGCACATATAATATCTCTTTCATTTTCAATGGTGTTCCAGAATCAAGCTTGTAGCTTGCTTCACCAATTCCCTTGATGGGATATTGATAGTCATCTCCTAATGATACCTTTTGTGGAGAGGTCTTCTCTTCCAATTTTGAAAGAGCTTTCTTTTGTCCAGTCATGTACTTTGAAGCACCACTATCAATAAGCCATGTATCCTCTCTAGGTGTTATAGATCCTGAGAGTGCAGAGAATAGAACATACTCTTCTGCATCCTTTTCTTCATGCCTTCTATATCTTTTCTTGGGGAGGGGACTTTCTTCTTCTTCTTCCTTTCTTTTATATCTTTTCTTGTGAGGCCTTTCTTTATCTTCTTCTTCTTCTTCACTTTCATCTTCTGCAAGATGTGCTTGATGTCTTTTATTATGAAGATTTTTCTTCTTCTTTGAGGGACAAAATCTAGCAATGTGTCCTTCTTTATGACAATTGAAACATTGGAAAGAAGAGTATTTTCTTCTTCCTCGTTTCTGAAATCTTTGTGGAGATTGAGACTCCTTGTGACTATCCTTCTTGAAGTAATATTGATTCCTCCTTCTCTTGGTGTGTGTAGCCAAGGCTTGGTCATCTTCTTTGAGCAGGGCTTCTCTGTTAGAAACCCTATCTTCTTCTTAGATGCAATCTTCCCATACCACATCAAACTTCATGATTTCCTTTTTGGCAGACATGGTTTGGATAAATGACTCCCATGGTCTAGTGAGACCATTTAGAGCAGTCATGACTAGTTCATCTTCATCAAGGATATCTCCAATAGCATCTAGTTGTTCTTTGAGCTGGGAGATCCTTGAGAAATAGTCTTGAACAGATTCTCCTTTGTTCATCTTTGTGTTCTTCAATTGAGTTCTCAGATTCATCTTCCTGTTGATGTTCTTTCCCTCATACATTCTGGAAAGGGCATCATATATTGCCTTTGGAGTTTTCTTGGATTCCACTTGGGGAATCAAGTGGTCTTTAATAGAATCAACAATGATTCCCTTTGCCCTAATCAAATCCTTCCTATACTTCTCTTTGTCTTCATCTTCTCCAGGTTCTGCAATCTCATCCTTGATATACTGGGAAAGGTCATTCTCTTCAAGAATGAGGCCAATTCTGTATTTCCATGCCCAGAAATTTTCTATACCCTCTAGCTTGTCTTCAAGCTTAGTCCTTGGAGCCATCTTCTGTAGGGGTCAAAAGAGATTGAAGTTTCTCAAGAGATAGAGTAACACTTACCAGGAGATGTGCTTGATTGAATTGGAAGATCTCGTGTGTTCTGCTTCTGGAAACTTCAACTTTTTAACCTTTTGGATATGCAGCAGAATTTCTGGTTTTCTAGACTTCTTTTTTTCTAGTTCTCTGGTGTAGAGGTTCACAGCTTTTATGGTTTTCTACACTTTTGGTCAAACTAGGGTTTGAATTTCCCAAATTTCTATCCAACCAAAAACCTCGATCCAGGGCTCAAAACTTCGATTTTGAGGAGGGCTATCCAGCCATGCAATCAGAATCCAAAAATACCAACTTTTGCAGAAACCCTAATTTTCATCGGAGGAGGAGAGAGAGAGATTTTCACCTTGTGAAATATGTCCTATTCAGGCTAGCTCTGATACCATGTTAATTTTATACTAATTTGACTAGCAAGATCACTGAAAGAAACACAATCACAAGATAGACAGAGATTTTACCCTAGGAAACCCTCATGGGGTACAAAACCCAGCAAAGCTTTCCTCAATAAGATGATCAACCAAATACAAGATGTAGTCCAAGACTAGAGCTCCTTCTCTACCTCCTATGCAAACCTCTCTCTCACTTGTGCGCTACTTTCCGAGTGATGGAAGAGTGAGTTAAGTGAGAAACATCCTCCTCTACTTATACTTGTTTCCCGACTGACTTTTTACCCTATGGGGCCGACCTCTCCTAAAAGAGTCTAATAACCCCTAATAAATTAACTTAGGGACGACCCCCACATGGTAGATCTAATAACCCTGGTTACCACAATTCATCGGAGGAATAAACATCTCCGGATACATAATAAAGTCACATCGGAGGAATGAAACATCTCCGGAATAATACAAATATAATATTCTTAGAAGTTACAATATTTCAACAGAAAAATGGTCATTGAAGCTATCCCCTTGTTGTCCTAAACTACAGAGATACATCTAAGGATATTACTAGAGCATATAAAATCCAATTCTTATCCAGATTATGGTTATCACAAGTAGATTATATGTGCATTTAACAAAACATAGAGGAAGAATGCATCATTAAACAATAATCCAATGGTAACCATAATAGAAAGAGTCACTGCTCAATAAGAAATGCCAATATAATTTCAACAAGAAACGATAACATTATGGCTTAGAAGGTACTCTCATCCATGAAACGTTGCATAGCTCCTCTAATCACAACCATGAGGTATTATGTAAGGGGTCTAGCCCAAAATCCAACATACATCAAATGGAGTAGTTGACAAGTCAAAGAAATAACATAATAATATAGTTAGCAATCTTGAAGCACTAGTAGATATGATACAGTAAGCAAGAAAAAACCATCCAAGAGAGGGAGAGTGTCTCACTAAATTAGGTAGTTGGCAAGTCAAGATGTTGAAATGTCCACCATTAGTGAGCTTTCCAAGACATTTGAATGAAATTTTTTATATAGTATTCTTTGACATATCATAGTGTGCTTAAATGTCCAAATAAAAGAAGTCACAAAATGCATCCTGGAAGATGCATGGGATAAGACAATACTATAATACTCGTCATAGAAGAATACTTCTCAACTAACTCCTCAAAATATTAATAAGGTTGGCAAGGTGCAAGAACAAGTGTGCAAAACACTAGATTAAAAAATGTGTAAATGTGGTTAGATTCCTAAACAATTACTTTTCTTCAAACCATGAGCCCAAAAATCATCAACAAATTTGCAAAACCATGTGTTGGAATATAAAACCAAAGAGATGAACATAAAAAAGTGTGCAAGAAAGACACTTCATAAAATACACCAATAGCCAAATAAATGTCTTAATGCTAAACAAAATCCTTCATAAATTTCCAAACATTTGAACCATATCAAAAAAAAAAGAATGCACTCCACATCAAAATATCAACCACTAAAAACATGTCAACTCATGAATAAAAGCATCTCATTAAACATTTACTAACCAAATGTGATCACATGAAACTTGATCCAAGAATGTCACCAAATCTAATCACATGTACTTGGATCATCCATTGTATTTGATCATGGGCCTATCATGTAGTCTTTCAAATGATTATATCTTTAATCAAAGTATTAAAATAAGAAAAAATTTACATTGATGAATTAGTTTAATCAAAGTATTAAAATAAGAAAAGAAAGTGTTGGAGAATTGGTAAAACTAATGTTAAGGGATGAAAAATAGTTCAAATAGACAAAAAATAAAATAAAATAATTGTGTGTATTAATGTTAAATTAAATATAATATTAGAAGAAAACGATAAGAAAGAAGGTGGGTACTTGAAAAAAGAAGAAGTGGGTGGATGTAATGGTCTAAAGAGGTTCACCTTAAAACTAATTTGAGAGAAGGCTAGATTTAGATAGAGAGAGATAATAAGATGATAAATTAATGCACATAAAGAGTTTTAATTAGAGACAAGGGTTAGAATAAGAAAATAAAAGATGGGAAGATGGATTTAGATTTAAAAATGAACAAAAATTAAGAAATATAAATAAAAGTGATTATATATTGTTATTTTTGTGTTACATAATTTTTTAAGACATTTAATTTAATAAATTTCCTAAAATAATAATAAAAATAAGTTTCATAAAATCAAGATTTAACTAGACATCAATTTAGTGATTGGGACAAGGCTCTTTCCAATTTAAACTTATAAAATCCTAGAATTATCTTAATAGCATTTTACAAATATCAATAATAAAATATTTCAATATATACTTTAAACAAAATCAATAATAAAATATTGAACCATATTAAACCAATTTTTAAAAAATACAATTGTTCAACAAATATACCCACATTTAAAACATATATATATATATATATATATATATATATATATTTCAACAAAAATAAAAACCTTCTTAGTTGATATTCATTCAGACACTTTTCCTCATCTTTCATAAAAAAAAATCCTGTATAAATTCTCAAAAAAATCCACCTAACTTAAAAATACTACTAACTGACAAAAAGTTACTTACACAGTTAATCATCAACAATCAATCAAAACAAATAATCACATATAATCAGACATTCTTCTTTATCTTCCAAAAAACAATGTTGTTCAAGATAATCACATATAATCACACATGCTTCTTTATCTTCCAAAAAAACAATGTTGTTCAAGATAATCATATATAGTAGTTAATCAAAAAAATCCACCTAACTTAAAAATACTACTAACTGACAAAAAGTTACTTACACAGTTAATCATCAACAATCAATCAAAACAAATAATCACATATGATCAGACATTCTTCTTTATCTTCCAAAAAACAATGTTGTTCAAAATAAATCACATATAATCATACATGCTTCTTTATCTTCCCAAAAAACAATGTTATTCAAGATAAAGATAATCACGTATAGTAGTTAAAAATATTCTCAGAAAAATCTAACTAAAACTTAAAAATACAATTTATATATGACAAAAAGTTACTTATACAATTAACAATATGCAATCAGACAAAACTATCAAAATTCTCAGAAAAATCCAACTAAAAACTTGAAAATACTACTACCTAACCCTAAAAAGCCAACTAAAACTTAAAAATACTACAAGACAAAAAGTTACTGACACAATCAACAATCAGAGAAAACTTAACTATCATTATTTGTTGAACATATAAAAAATACTTACTGTCAAAAGAAATTCTGATAGTACAGTCTTTCCAAATCAAGATATACTCTAAAACACAATTCAACAATAAAATATTAAACCAATTTTTTTAAAACACAAGTGATCTTACTACTAATAGCAAGTTGCAACACATTCCGTCCTAAATTAAGTTAATTCAACTGGAAATATTCTGCGACTGCTCACAGAGTAGAGTTATAACATTTTAGGAAATGTTAAGCATCATCAAGCACAGCTTTAACGATATTACGTTTCCATGTTGCTGTTTCTGGGTCAAATTGAAGTTCCCAGGTAGGCCAGTAGAGTAAGTCTTGCTTCAGAGTAAAAACACTGCATTTTCCTGCTAAATTCACTGTCTCAATACGAACAAACTTGCCGTGGCCGAAGTCCTTTGTTACATTTAGAAAAGTTTGCAAATCAGGGATCGGTTTGCCATTGACTTGCACAATCCATTCAGTGGCACACACTCCATATCTATCAGCAGGGCTGCCAGGAATCCATGTTGAGAGGTATACCCCATGCCCTTCTTTTGGCCAGAATCCAGTGGAACGGAGAGCTGAGTGCGTCTCGTGTAAAATACAGCCACACCAACCTACCATGTGTGTGCTTCCAAACCCACTTCTTACGTCGGTGCCCACAACAACTTCAATCTCTCTGCCCTGCCTGAGAATCGTCATCCTTAGATTTCCTTCTCCATCCTTGCAGTTGCTCTCTGCATCAAGAAGCTGGCAAGCATTCTCAACATCACGATAATTGGTAACTGGCTTCCCATCTATGGCTAATACCATATCCCCTTGCTCCAGTTTACCTTCTGCTCTTGATCCAACGAAACAACATCTCACCTGCAAGACGTGTTGTCTCAGAGGATCCTTGTTTACTAGCTCTGTAATCCACTTGTCACTTAATCCAAAACGGTTGGCCGTAATTGATAACAAAATTGGATAGAGTTCAACCTCTAAAATCCGGACAAAAGGCATACGGATTGGAATTCCGTTAATAAGCAATCGTAAACCAGCTGCAGTTCCTCCATGAATAATCTTATCTAAAACCTGACTGACTGCATAAATTGGAATTCCTAGAATCCTATCACGGCCTGGGCAGTCGAAGGTGCTCCATAATGCCTGAACCCTTCCCTGCTCATCCACTAGTACACCAGAAAATCTATCCCCAAGGTCTGCATCTAATTCGATCACGTCCATGTTAATGGCTCTATATCGGGGAATGTCATCTCGATCAATATTCAATGAAACATGTGGGTTTGTGACAACAGACTTGCGTGAGCTTGCTTGTAATCTCGTATTCAACCCAACAAGATATACAGCATCGCCTCTATTCAATGCAGGTTCAGGAAGAAGAGCAGCTGCACGCACTTTTTCAGTACCAACTGGACCTAATGCAACAGGATCATATGCTATGAATGCATAATTGTGTACAGGGTGCAGGAAAACAACTTCTCCAGGTATCTCGATTGGCCATGCAGCAAAATATAAGATGACATCTGCTACAGATGTGCCCACTGTGTTCCTGTCAACTGCAACTATTCCCATGGTTTTAGAATGATAGACCACCACCCCTGTTTGAGGTTCAGACTCATCACCCACACCATCGGGAATTGTGCATGGTGGTATATGGACGTCAACAATCACAAGGCTTGCTTTAATCACTTGCTCGGCCGAAGAAGCTTGAATTCTTGCTGCTCCACCGGACTCATCTTGATCATTCAGCCGTCTTCTCTTTGTCTTGGCTCTTATATCAAGACTGGTAGAATCTGAATCAACAGATTGGGAATCTGACATAATCCCATCATTATCACTGAATCTTGATGAATCCATTTCACTACCACCAACTTGTTCATCTGATGGCGATGTCATGGTTGAAGAAATTGCACGAGTCCTTTTCCACAGTCCAGTCGCATCGTCTCGAGTGTAAAGTTGAGGCTCCTCATACCATTCATGCCTGTCAATAGTGACAAGATAAGACCTACTTCGATGAGGGTCTTTATGTGTCACAAATTCCAGCGGAACCCGTGATCCTCTGGGTAATTTGGAGAAAATGGATATAAAATCTTCTATTTGTTTGGTTTCCTTCCCTGCCAACTTTTTAATGATGGCATGAGGGGGAACGCCTGCCCTTGACAACATATACCCTGGTTGCGCAACATATACTAGACCACATTTAAAGAAGAAATTCCTAGCTTGTTGGTACGATAGAGGATGAAACACGCCACCACTTACTTGCAAGAAAGAACGAGGTGTTATAGAATGCAAATCCTGGACCTCCAAAGTAACTTTTACAGGAACACCATCCCTCTGAAACTCTAGATCTATCGCCTTTCCAACATTATCATCGAGCACCGTCTCCAACTTCAAGAAATGTGTTACAATCTCGCCATTCACACGGACAAGTACATCTCCTGCTTCTAAATCATTCTCATGAGCAGGACCTCCTGGCACCACGGATTTTATAACAAGAATTCCCGTCTCGGCAGGAAAAGCCCGTCTTACGAATTGTTCAGTATCGTCTTGAAGCCCTAACCCATGTGCGTCATCGAATCCTTTGTGACGAAGGGTCATTTGGAGTGTCCCTCGAGGAATATGAGCTGCTCGCCATCCACTCTCGCACTCGTCCCTACATCTCTGTAAAATTTTCAAAGCCCTTACAACTCGATCCAGTGGAAGAAAAAATGCAATAGAACCTTCAGTTTTGCTGCCTGCATATAATCCGACCGCTTGTCCGTCACAATCAAGTGCTAGTGACCCACTTGAGCTTTTTTTTGTCCTCAAAGATGCCTGCATATAAAATGTATTAAAGTCATTGTACCCATCAGCCGTATAAATAGGGGCCTCTCGATCCAATCGGGCTAGAGTTCCTGCCATAGTCTCCCCACAGTCATTGCCCACCACGCAGATCTCCAATCCAACAGCTGCAGCTTCTGGTGCAAGAGGGATTTCATCATCAAACCGAAGTTTTGTTGGATCAAAACGGAAAAATCCGAAATCATGAACAGGATCACGATAAAGAGGATAAACGGGAATCTCCTCCCGATTGAGAAACGCGGCGTCGGCAACAGCAGGACCAGAGCGGACGACACGCCGGTTGGTGAGGATAATTCCCCGTTGCTTATCAACGACGAAACCAGTAGCGTGAGTGACAGCTGCAACATCAGTATCAAAATCGCGAGTAGTGGTGACTTTTAGCACCACTACGGCCCCAGAAGCCCTTCTTAACGCCTTACCCCACTTATCGGGCATTATTGCCACTTTAATTTCCATGATTAGAACTTTATTCAGTCTCTACGACTCTGCAGGGCAGGGTTTCGCGAATTTGATCTTTGAGGCCCAGCTAGATCTTGCCTTTATATGACTCTGTAGGGCAGGGATTCGCGAATTCGATCGTTGAGGCCCAGGTAGATCCTGCCTTTATCACGACTCTTTATACGACTCTGAATTTCATAGTTCAGCTTGGGTAGATCTTGCCTTTATATGACACTATTTGGCGATGGCGAGCATGAAAATAGATGTCACGCCACGCCCCTAAATTGGAGGAATGTTGGGTTCCCTCCCATCCATTTACGGAACCCCAACTTTCGTCCAACTTATGGACTAGGTTAGTAAGTGGAGGGTAGGGAACCCAAATATTCCTCCAAATTAGGGGGAGGAAGGAACCCAACATTCGTCCAAATCAGGGGGAGGAACCCCAATATTCCTCCAACTTAGGGACCGGTTTGTAAGTGGATGGGAGGGAACCTAAATATTCCTCTAACTTAAGGTTGTGATAGTAGATATGAATGTAAAAATATGGTGAAGTTTAACTTAGGCATGTGACATGACATTAAATATGAATGTGAAAAAATTGTGAAGTTAATGATTTTTTTTTCAAATTTTGAGTTTAAAAATTCATAAATAAACTCATATGTATGAGAGGAGATTTGTGGTTAATTAAGAAAATGAGTAAATAGTAAATGTACTTGATTAATTACATCTATAGGTGTTTAGAGCGTAACAAGTG